>CM062288.1:116453047-117862076 GCA_031216915.1 Pictodentalium vernedei | reverse complement strand
CATTGCATCTAAAACAAAAGAAGGTTTTACAAAACTGCTTACATGCGTTACACACGTAATTGCAGAAAAATAAACTGGCAAAAATACAGGTAAAACTGAATGGATGATTTTCCGCAAAAGCAACACCATCATCCATAATAGGCGATACTGGTGTTGGTGTCGTCAATGAATATTCGTACTTGGGTATAAAGCTTTCCGCGAATGGGTCGTTCAAGAAGGCCCAAAATGGAAATGGGCCCAATAAGGGACATGAAAGCATTATCATCAGTTTCCTTGGTAAAGTCATTATGGGAACATTACATAACATCGATTGAAACGTGAATAAAATTATTTGAGAAACTAATCAAAGCTATGGTGTTTTATGGTAGCGAAATATGGGCTTCGACGATAAACTTGAACAGAACTGATAGAGTGCCATTTGAAACGATACATCTTAAAGTTTGTAAATATGCATTAAGTGTAAATAGAAGGTTGTCGAGTCGTGCAGTGCGCTCGGAACTCGGTAGATATCCAGCTGTAATTGAATCATAGACTCGCGCTGTTAAATACACTTCAAAGCTTCATGCAACTCATAAAGAAACGCAAACGTTCAAGGCTGTGAGTAGTATGTCTCGTATGTTTCACCCCCAGGTTGGATGGACCTCGGTGGATGACCTCGGAAGTGACGTCATATCACGTGACCTAGAGGCGCCATGTTGTGTTGTCATGGTAACCCGCGTGAGCGGCCATGTTGTGACGTCATCCTTCATGGTGATACGTGGTGTTAGTGCGCTTGCGCAGCGCGTGTTGTTAAGGCGACACGTGTTTTCCGACGTCCATTTTGTATACTGGAGGCCGCCATCTTGGTTTCTATGGTAGCACGTGATTGCTATGTTACCCAATTTTTCTGCAATAGGACGGGGTATGTTCGGAGGGTATGTTCGATTTGAATAGGAGTATTTTCCCTGATTCGCAGAATTACCACAAACAATCCAACAAGTTTTACTCTTTCGAATTCTTTTAGAACCCTATTTAGGACCGCCATTCTTTTGTCTTATAATAGTAGCACGTAGTGCTATAGTACCAAGGGGTCCCCTGGGGGTGTGTTCGATTGAACTAGAGTATATCTAATTACCCAAATAGACCCGACCACCCTTACAGACCACCAAAATCTCCACCAAAACCACCCAAACGGACATGTGAAGCCCTATTTTGGGTATATAAAAAATAACACGTTATGCTATAGTACCAAGGGGTACAGGGGTATGTTCTATTGAATAGGAGTACAGGGCCTGATTTTCCCAGAATCCCATTTTTAATGCCTATTGCATATGTTTCTCTATCACTAACAGTCTATCCAGTCCAAACTATCTCTGGTCTCTCGTCGACGTCTTAAAATTACCAGTGCTTGATTTCTCATAATCTGTATGCAGAGTTATCTCCCTTCTGTATAATGAAAGCCTATATCAATAGCCATATCCCCAGGCACCCCCAATTTCGGCACCCCTTTTTGGAAAACACCTGTGGCTATGAAATCCCTTTTTTTGTCATATGAGGCCATGAGGGCTATGTAAAAGCCCTCAATGAGTCCTCATTTATTATCCCTCATAGCCTCATTGAATTTTGAGGTTATGAGGACCATTAAAATCCCTCAATGAGGTATAAATTTACTACGACTCTTAGCCTCATTTCAGTATTTGAGGATACCTATGGCCTGGTATTGTATTATTCGAGGATACCTATCGAGGATACCTTTTTGGAGAATCCCTTTTTTGTCGTATGAGGCCATGAGGGCTATGTAAAAGCCCTCAATCGGTCCTCATTTATTATCCCTCATAGCCTCATTGAATTTTGAGGTTATGAGGACCATTAAAAATCCCTCAATAAGGTATAATTTACTACGACTCTTAGCCTCATTACACTATTTGAGGACACCTATGGCCTGAGTATTGTATTATTCGAGGATACCTATCGAGGATACCTTTTGAAGAATCCTTTTTTTTGTCGTATGAGGCCATGAGGGCTATGTAAAAGCCCTCAATCGGTCCTCATTTATTATCCCTCATAGCCTCATTGAATTTTGAGGTTATGAGGACCATTAAAAATCCCTCAATGAGGTATAATTTACTACGACTCTTAGCCTCATTTCAGTATTTGAGGATAGCTATGGCCTGGTATTGTATTATTCGAGGATACCTATTGAGGATACCTTTTGGAGAATCCCTTTTTGTCGTATGCGGCCATGAGGACCATGAGTAATCCCTCAATGAGGTCTAATGTAGTCTTACCAACCGCTTCCATCTTGTCGCCAAAACTCCAACTACTGGTGTATGGTCTATCTGTCCTATCATTAGCTTCTACAACAGTCTTGTTCCATTGCGGGCCTTGTACCAGTACTATTGGCTTCTGTTATTCTGCTCCATATCTCATCCATTACTTCCTAACTATACCTATCTCAGTCTCGACTATAACATTGATCAAGGTTGAATCAGATTTCCCCCCTGTATACATATAAGGCATTCCGTAATTGTGATTCCTAGCCCAGTCCGTAAAATTTGAATGAAGAGAACGAAGATCCAATACAACCAAGATCTTAATGCCCAATAAATTGAACAAAGTTTTCAACTGAATGAACCCAATGTTAACCCTTTTAACTCCTTGAATGAACTTTATGTAAATAAAACCCCTTTGAACTGTTTGAACTGAGTGAACTACATTTCTGAACTATAACATAAATGAAGGTATTAAACACTCTTTGAACTGAATAAATTTTTAAACTTAATGAAAATATAACAAAGGTGATCTGAATTTTTAAACAACAACCCATTAAAATGAATTCTTCCAATAGGGAAAAGGAATACCCTCGAGTGTTGATGTTAAAACACGGAATCCAAATTTTACGGACTCGGCTTGGAATCTCAATTACGGAATGCCTTATATGTATACAGGGAAAATCTGATTCAACCTTGATCAATGTTATAGTCGAGACTGAGATAGGTATAGCTAGGAAGTAATGGATGAGATATGGAGCAGAATAACAGAAGCCAATAGTACTGGTACAAAGGCCGCAATACAATTTTACCATCCCGGAAAAATTCTCAAATAAATTCAATGATAAGCGAGATAATGAATAACGATAATACACACTCTTTCATGGTAGATAACATTAAACTGGTGAGTAACCATATTTCTAATTTCATAGCAGATGTATTTGATGACGATAGAAAGAAAGTGGAAAGAACAAGCTAAGAGCATATAGAGAATTTAAATCTGATTATGAATTAGAATCATATTTGAAAAATGTTAAAGATATGGACTGGAGAAACCTTCTCTGTGAATTACGAATTAGTAGCCATTTATTGGAAATCGAGAAAGTGAGACACAAAGCAACCCAAAGTACCTCTTAATGGAAAGATTTGCAAAAAAGTGTAATTTAGAAATCGAAGCAGAACAACATTTTTAACATGACATGTCCGATATATACAGAACTCAGAAAACAATAATTCGCGGAAATTGGGAAACTAAATCAAACCTTTACAAACATGAGCGACAAACAAAAATTGATATCTTTAATGAGTAACATGAGAAGTGATACATGCAACGTCATCTGCAGCATGGTTGGAGCATTTCTTCGAAAAAGAAATGATTCACCTAATAAGTGTTGATAACATACAGGTAAAGAGTAATAGATACCGAAATGTATGGTTATCTTTATATTGTTTATTGTTATTATTTACTGGCATCTGTCTCATGTGGGATTACTGGCATCTGTCTCATGTGGACGTTATTGCCATTAAAATATCTACCTATATATCGATGGTTGCTAAAATGAATACCCCCCCCCCCCCCCCCCCAAGGGTTCCCCCACTTCTTCATTTCGGAAAGCATCCCTATCTTCTTCTGTTGGTGACTAATGTCGTCCACCCCTTCGACATGGTTAATATTACAGCACTATAATGGATGCACAACAAATTTCTATTTCTGACTGTTAATAATATATATTAATATAAACTGATTGTTTCGTTTTTTTCACAGTGTCGAGTGTCTACCATCTATGGGAATATTTAGTTGATTCTCTTTTTGATCCGGAAATGAATCCCCCCGCCATTAAATGGACAGAGAAACACAAAGGTGTCTTCCAGATAAACGACACGAAAGAGCTTTCAAAGAGATGGGGAATGGTAAAGAAGAATAAAAATATGACATACGAAAAGATGAGCCGGGCACTAAGGTAATGCAAAGGGGCATTGTTTGCCGCCTACAACGGTATCATTTTGTTGTTACCATCATAAATACAATTTGATCGGTTATTCAGTTTTCTATTTGCCTGGACGTGTAAATTAATGTTGAAAGCAGATTAACATCTTAGCTGCCAAAAGCGACTATTGTCACCAATTTTATGATGATTATCTGTAATAATCTGTTATTATTCTGGTATGCGCAGATAAAACCTTCCATCTGATTAATTGTTGGAAAGGGCTCAGAGAGCCCTTTCCAACAATTAATCATACGATAGAGTTTCAAGTATGTCATAATTTTTTATTAAACTTCCTCGTATACAGGCGTACATAGAGGTCCTCCATATATGGAAAAAGTGGTAAGGGTTAACCCATTACCAAACACGAGTAAAGGATAACACTTGTAAAAAATTACGTTTATATCGAACAAAATTTCTCTCAAAAACATATATTTTGACCCTGTGTTACATAGAATTCGATTAAAAACAGGAGGGGAGGGGGTCGTAAATTGTTTCCAGTATACTAGCTCTGGGTGGGTGGGTTCGGATCCGAGACCCCAAATGCAGTTTTTTTCGGTTTCATGCATTCTTTTCAAAAAAACATCTTATAGACAAACTGTCACTCTGAAAATTAATTTAAATGCTTCTCTTTATAAACACGTGAATAATAGACCAGTATTGATGTGACTGGAGGAGCCTGTTATAATTTTTCACCAAATACTTACCTCTAAATAACCCCAAGTTTGGGGGTGGTGCAATTTCATTTGAGGAAAAAACTTGTAAGGAGAAAATTCCATTCCCTTCAGTTTCCATTGGTTCTGATTTATTCAAGCAGTTCACAATTTCTTTCGCTGCTTTCAGTTGTCTGTGCTTATAAAAGTCCTGTCAAACCAAATCAGCATTGAAGGAACAACACACTGTATGTCTTTATGGGCTGTTATGGTATTTGCATTTAGCTGTCCTGCGCTTATATAAGTCCTATGAAACTACATCTGTATTGAAGGAACAACATACTTTATGTTTTATGGGCTGTTATGGTATAAGTCTATTGGTATGAAATCTGTGTTGGACTTTCTGAAAGAATAAAAAGCCGAGTTATCCAAAACTTGTTTGCAATTGCCAAACCAGAACAATTGCATGCAAATAAATGGAAGGTAAATAATCAAATATTAAAACTTAACATAACACGGGTGTAAAATAAAGAGAAGAGGGTGCAAGTTACCCGTATGTAATATCACATTTCTCTCTTTGCTCTGAGTGCAACAGATTTTGTGTTCATTAAAATTATCACTATAAACCTGTAAAAAACCACACTTTTGCAAAATGAAAGATTCTGAACACCCACCAGCAGCACAGCTCTCTTATCTTTTTCTATCAATTGGGGTAGGTCCCAAATCAGTCTTGGAAAAAAACGTACACTTCCGGAGTGGATGTCTGGCACTTGACAGGTAAAAGCTTGCACTCCCGGGGTGGTCGGTCCCGAAACTTGGAAAAAAACATTTTTTCCACCTTGTGTCCGTAATTTTTTTACAGCCCCCCATCGCCCACACCCGTTAAAAACTATTATTATTATTATTATTTATTGGTGTTTAAGGTCACATATTTCTGCACAACGGCTAATCATGACCATGACAGTTTTACGGGTGGAGGAAGCCCGGAGTACCCGGAGAGAACCACCGAACAACGGCGATCAACTGTCAGCTCCCCAGCATACTAACTCCACACAAGCAGGGTTAGCATTGGCTGAAGACAAGTGCACCATCGACGTGCAGCACGTCTTAGTACACAACGCCACCGTGCCCCCACGTGGGCAATGGGGGTGAAGTGTCTTGTCCAAGGACACAACGTGGTTGCCGCAGGTGGGATTCGAACCGAGGACCTCTCGGCTTGCAGCCTGCACCTCTATCTACTGAGCCACCGCCCCACCGCCCGTTAAAACTAAAAAAATCAAATTTGTAAAATATCCCCAAATATTAACGTTGCGTTTACTAAAGGGTTAAAACTTTACGGAAATCGAATAGAGGAAGATAGTTGCAAAACAGTTCTTGACTAACGAAAAATTTTATTTTTTTGTCTCAAAAACATGGCTTATGCCGTCGTTACAACCAGCTCAACGACCTCGTTCCAATGAAGGGTTATAAGCTAGATTCAGATTTAGATTTATTCAAGCAGTTAGCACATGCAGAGAGGCAGACTGTGAAAACAAAACAATAACAATGACAGAATCAAACATTCAAAAGAAAAAGATGTTAAAAGTACACAATAATAAACTATATATATATATATATATATATATATAATGAATTATACCATGTAATGCAGATGAAATCAGTGATTCTCTTTTCCAAGTTTCCTGCTTACGGTACAGAATACAGAATTCGGCACTTCTGTTATGCATTTTTTAGGATGAAAGACTCTGACGCCGATGGGGATCGAACCACTGCCTTGATGAGAGTTGACTTCTGCGGCACCAATCGCCTAGCGAAACTGGACCAGCGCCATAGACCACTCGACTACCGACAAGCCCCAGAAAAGGCATGCTAGCAGATCGAGCGTCCATGGAACTGGGGACTGTCCACACGAAATATGCTTGTCGGTAGTCGAGTGGTCTATGGCGCTGGTCCAGTTTCGCTAGGCGATTGGTGCCGCAGAAGTCAAACTCTCATCAAGGCAGTGGTTCGATCCCCATCGGCTCAGAGTCTTTCATCCTAAAAAATGCATAACAGAAGTGCCGAATTCTGTATTCTGTACCGTAAGCAGGAAATTTGGAAAAGAGATTGATTCTCACTGATTTAATCTGCATTACATGGTATAATTCATTGTAAAAAACTAATTCTGGGGGATACCGAGTAATTTCGTGTGGACTGTCCCAGTTCCATGGACGCTCGATCTGCTAGCATGCCTTTTTGGGGGCTTGTCGGTAGTCGAGTGGTCTATCACGCTGGTCCAGTTTCGTTAGGCGATTGGTGCCGCAGAAGTCAACTCTCATCAAGGCAGTGGTTCGATCCCCATCGGCGTCAGAGTCTTTCATCCTATATATATATATATATATCAACGCAACATAACGAACAATTATTGCTGGGGCCCCCAAAGGGCCCCCGCTCTACTATATGTGGTTGCTTTTTTTCATGAGATGATTTACTGTGAGCCTTTTCTAAATTGGGGAGAAATCATCACCACCGACTACAGAAATGCATACTTTTTATTAAAATCGGTTCTAATTGCTCTGCATTTACTTCAGTTAAGGCTTGGGTCCTAACATTTCAACTGAACATTTTTAAAAAATCGAGAATTTATTTTTGGATACGCGTATTTGATCATTTTTCCAATGCACGCAATCTGAATTCTCAGTTTTTCTTGCATAAACTTTGACAGATAGCAAATATTTCTGTTTCAGGTCATTGGCCGTGAATTTTAGTACCGACAAACAATTTCACTCGAAAGTAATTGTTTTATTTTTGTGAGCCCTGCTCCCCTGTGTTGAAAGAAGCACCAGGTCAGGTTGCAGATGGGATTACATAGCTGGGGGATATTGTTTTGCATTATCAGGTTAAATTTTCCTTTTATAACCATAAATTGAAAGTTTTCAGTCTTCTTATTCATTTCTTTTAGGAGGTTTTTTTCTCATTTTGTCAAATGAGATACACTCCTTAACGTTTTTCGATGGAAATTCGTGGTATCGAGTGATTTGTGCATGTCCGTCGAACATGGATTTCATCTTCAATAAAAAATGCAGACAGTGTTGTCCTTTTCCCGAATGCAGTAGTATCGCTGCACTCTAAAGAGTTTTGAGTGCCTAACTTTGTTCTTGGACATGTGAAGCACATTTTGCCACAAGTTGTTCTCGTGAAATATTACCTTATTATCATTTCTGGTACGAATAAGTTGTAGACTTCCAGGAACCAGTGGTGCGTGTTGTCAACTCGATTACACATGTGTTTCGTATTCTATGCATCTCAATCTTCATTTTGATGTATAATCTGTGTATATTTAATTTGAATTTAAGGTGCTATGTAAGTAATGAAATTTTGTTTATTTTGAAATTCACACCTCTGATATTCCTTAAATTCAAATTAAATATACACACATTATACATCAAAATGAAGGTTGGGAGGTATATAACACGACAAATATATGACATCAACTCAATGAGTTGACAGCAGGCACCACTGGTTTCTGAAAGTCTGCTACCGTATTCGTACCAGAACTGATAATACAGTAATATTTAATGAGAACAACTTGTGGCCAAAGGTGCTTCACATATCTAAGAACAAAGCTAGGCATTCAAAACATTTCAGGATGCTGCGATAGAACTGCATTTGGGAAAAGGACAACACTGTCTACATTTTTTATTGAAGATGGATTCCATGTTCGGCAGACATGCGCAAATCACTTGATACCACGAATTTCCATCAAAAAACAAAATCGTAATTTTAAGACATTTCAGCAGGTGTCATGATACCTTGCATGGAATATGACAACTGTACAGTCTCTATACACTAATAGTATGCTGTATTAAGGGGATCTTTCCCATTATTTGATTTTAGACAGAGTTGCTTTTCGATGTTTTTCCGTCCGATGACGTTGACCGGAAATCGAAAGTAAGAATATATGTAAACAAAGACGTCACTTTTGGAATTTACCCCCATGTATCTCTGTCGCTGTGTTTTGAAGGATTTTGATGCACAAGCCTTGTTCTTGGATATGTGGAGCACATTTGGCCATAAGTCGTTCTCAGGAAATAATATTGTATTATTAGTTCTGGTACGAATACGGTAGCAGACTTTCAGGACCCAGTGGTGCCTGCTGTCAACTCTATGAGTTGATTTCATATATCACCTCTGATATTCCTTAAATTCGGATTAAATATACACAAATTATAGATCAAAATGAAGGTTGGGATGTATAGAATACCAAACACATATGTAATCAACTCATAGAGTTGACCGCAGGCACCACTGGTTCCTGGAAGTCTGCTATCGTATTCGTACCAGAACTGGTAATAAAATAATATTTCGCAAGAACAACTCGTGGCCGAATGTGCTTCAGATATTCAATAACAAAGCTATGCATTCAAAACACTTTCGAGTGCAGCGATAGGAGTGCATTTTGGAAAGGGACAACACTGTTTGACTGTTTGCATTTTTTATTGAAGATGGTTTCCATGCTCGACAGACATGCGCAACTCACTCGACACCACGAATTTCCATCGAAAAACAAAATCGTAATTCTAAGAAATTTCAACAGGTATCATGATACCTTGCATTTAATATGGCAACTGTGCAGTCTCTATCTAATAACAGTATACTGCATTAAGGCGATCTTTCTCATTATTTGATTTTAAACGGCGTTGTATATAATGCTTTTTCCGTCCGATGACGTCGACCGGAAATCGAAAGTAAATTCATATGTAAACAAAAGCAAAGGTTTGGGAATTTACCCCCATGCAGCTCTGCCGCTGTGTTTTGAAGAATTTTGATACCCTAGCGTTGTTCTTGGATATGCAAAGAACATTTGGCCACAAGATGTTCTTGTGAAATATTATTAAATTATCAGTTCTGGTACGAATACGGTAGCAGACATCCAGGAACCAGTGGTGCCTACGGTCGATTCTATGAGTTGATTACATATTTGTTTCGTGTTCTATACATCTCAATCTTCATTTTGATGTACATTTTGTGTATATTTAATTTGAATTGAAGGAATATTAGAGGTGAGAATTTTCAAATTCCAATACTTATATAGTCCCTTAAAATAAACAAAATCCCATTACTTATATAGCACCTTAATAGCCACACAGTACCCAGCGCCAGCGTGCTCACAATTGGTAAATCGGGATGAAATATCGTGACCAAAGACACAACACAGATCATTGTGCTTGTACAGATTCGACGATTGACAAACTCGACTTTACTTACACGGCAGTCGTAATACAGCCACAGACAGTCAGACAGTCCATGTGTCCCAGCAAACAAACAGTCAGGACATATAACCTTGAACCAGACCGCTGATTGGTAAGGGAGTTCGGTGGGTCACTTGTTGGCGCATTGGACTTCAAACTGAAAGTCACTGGTTCGATCATTCTGTATTGGAACTCAGATATCTGCCATTAAGAATGAAAAAGAGAGAGCTGGAGAATCTTCACACTTGTTCACGTCAAACTGTCTCACATACAGTCTTGTCACAGAGTTAATCAATGGGAGAATTTACACAGTTGAGTGCACACTTATTTTAAAACATCATACAATTATGGTCACTGGTGTCGCCTTACAGCGATGGTCAACAACAATACAGCTGCAATCAAAACTATTTCCAACACTTTATATGCGTTATCTGCACAGTGTCCTTGACGTCCCTGACATATCACCATGAAAAGCGTTTTTCGATAAAGTCCCCCCCCCCCCCCCCTTGAAATTATTAGACGAGTGAGGAAGGTCCAGTTAACCCTTTGCCTAACCTGAAAAGCAGACGACACTTACAAAAAAAAAAATTGAATAACTAATTTCTTTCATTTTTTATCTCAAAAACATAGGTTATGACCCCTCGTTGGAACGAGCTCAATGAGCTCGGTCCAACGAGGGGTCATAACCTATTTTTCTGAGACAAAAAAATGAAAAAAATAATGAAAATTAATTGGCGAATTTTGAGAATACCGCTAGTCGGTTTTGGTCGTTACGTTTGGTAAAGGGTTATGAAGCAGGTAATTGTTGAGAAAACTCCTGTGATATCAGAAGAAAATAAAGTAAGGTTTCCGTTTGTTACTTCTAATAAACGAAAACAAGCGACAGCTGTCTGTTGTTTTCGTTTACTAAAGGTAACAAAATAAACGCTTGGCTTTTTTATGACAAGGTAATTAGAAGCAATTAGTTCACAATATCTGTCAGAATTTCACTTACCAACACTAAGGCGTCAACTTGGGCTCTTTGTTTGGTGAATGTGTTTTATCAGTAATTTGCAAGTTTTTATTCTTCCCATGAAAGAAAAAATTAGAAAATCTCTCCTTCTAGAATTTTATATTGATGGAAAAGACAGTGCCTGTATTATGTCTAGGGCTGTCACGATCAATCGATTAATCGATTGTTGATCGGTCACGGCGAAATCGATTAGTATTTTTCGTTGTCGAATAATCGGTAAATTGTATCCCGTTTTAGATGTTTAATAATTAAAAGAAAATTTGATGAAAAAACTATTGTTTCTAAAGGTATTGAGTTAAGAACATCGGTGTTAAACCTCAAGAAGCCGTTGGAAGCATTTGTCTTCCAGGTACATTCATCAAAGCTTTTGATATTCTGAATCTTTGAACCGTCAGTGTAATAATTAAGACCGGTCGGCAGTTGCGAAGATCGCAACTGCCGCCGGTCTTGATTATTACACTGAGGGTTCAAAAGTTCAGAACATCATAGCTTTGAATGTACCTAAAAGTTGATCGTCTTCGTTGTTTACTTGAGGTAGGTCAGCTGACTTGAACTTCATTTTTATCGACTTCAAAGAGAGGGAGAGGGGGGGGGGGGGGTCATCAAGGTACGATTAATCGATTATTATCGATTATTTGCGACGATTAATCGATTCCTAAATTGAAAAATCGTGACAGCCCTAATTATGCCATGGCGCGCAAACTGTACTCTTCAATTCCAGATAAACGTACAGGGCAGAATAAAAGTACAGGGTGGAAAATCAGAGGAACACAAATAGACGTACAGGGCAGAATAAAAGTACGGGGTGGAAAATCGTGATAGAGTTACTGTCATTTCTGTAATACCCCTAACCCACACAGGACTGTTACCTGGGCTTTAAAGCCCAGGTAACAGTCCTGTATGAGTTAGGAGTCTGAAACAGGCTAAAGTGCCCATAGTATGTCTCCAATATGAGGCATTCACTTGACACTGATGGTATTTTAAATAAACATACAGGCCCAAATAAACTTCATACAGGGTGGCAAATATTCCGAAAATTAATAAACATACGGGTATGTTTATTTGGGACCCGAGAGTACACATTGTACTGGACAGGACAAAAATACTGAACATGAAAGCATGGTGAAAACGTCGTTTACTTATTTTTAAATAGGTTTGAATGGTGAATAATAGTGAAACTTTCAAACTAATTGGAAAAAAATGGAAAAAGCCAGCTTTTGTATTTTTATACTGCACTTCGGGAAAATGCTTAAATTTTGGAAATGATGCGCACATCGATGATTCAAATTCGCCAACCCTTAGTGTCAAATTTACAGAGACCTTTCGGGAAATTAAGGGGAGCTAACTTTTCAGTTAATGTCTTCCAATGACGAAAATTGCGAGCCATGATTAAAACACTTAATCTCATTGCCCAAGTTAGGCCCAGTGATACGGTATACTTAGGACGGCAGTGCGTTTGTTGTACACATGCCTTTAGCCGATACTAACTCTGCTCACGCCGGGTTAGTAAGCTGGAAAGTCCGACATTGACTAGCCGCTGCTTGGTGGATTTCTCCGTGTATTCCGGTTTCTTCCAGCCGTAAAACGGTCTGGCAGAATACGATCGTGGTGCTGAAAGTGGTTAGTAAGCTGGGAAGTCCGACATTGACTAGCCGCTGCTTGGTGGATTTCTCCGTGTACTCCGGCTTCTTCCAGCCGTAAAACTGTCGGGCAGGATATAATCGTGGTGTTGAAAGTGGTTAGTAATCTGGGAAGTCCGACATTAACTAGCCGCTGCTTGGTGGATTTCTCAGTGTACTCCGGTTTCTTCCAGCCGTAAAACTGTCGGGTAGGATATAATCGTGGTGCTGAAAGTGGTTAGTAAGATTGGAAATCCGACATTGACTAGCCGCTGCTTGGTGGATTTCTCCGTGTACTCCGGCTTCTTCCAGCCGTAAAACTGTCGGGCAAGATATAATCCTGGGTGCTGAAAGTGATTAGTAAGATACTAAGCTGGAAAGTCCTACTCTGACTAGCCGATGCTTGGTGGATTTCTTCGGGTAGTCACTCTTCTTTCAGCCGTAAAACTGTCGGAAAGGATATAATCCTGGGTGCTGAAAGTGTCATTGAACACCATTAAATAAATAAAAACAGAACTGCAATAAACAAAAGCCCCACCCATCCAATTGTTCAACAAACAAGCGTATTCACAAACAAATAAACTGTGAAGAATTCTCTGTAACCCTTTACCCGACGTTACGGCCAAAACCGGCCAGCGCGATTCTCAAAAATCGCCAATGAATTTTTATTATTTTTTCATTTTTTGTCTCAAAAACATAGGTTATGACCCCTCGTTGGAACGAGCTCGTCGAGCTCGTTCCAACGAGGGGTCATAACCTATGTTTTTGAGACAAAAAATGAAAAAAATTAGTTATTCAAGAATTTTTTTTGCAAGTGTCGTCTGCTTTTCATGTTAGGTAAAGGGTTAATTTCTAACTTTTGGCTTCAAATCAGGGGCGTCGCTAAGAAAGGTTAGGGACCCCCCCCCCCCCCCCCCCCCCCACCAAGACTGGAGTCTAAGATATTCTCTCTTGCTAATAATTATGATTTTTCTAAAAAGACTAGATTTGATAGGAGGCCTGTAGTTGGGGCCCAGCATAACCAATTTGCAATTTGTATTACCGGTAGCGGGCAGCGTGCATGTTAATTAAATAAGAGGCTGCGCCACGATTACGACATAACTATAATCACGGGGAACGCCATGATTCAGTGGTTACTGCATTCAACTTCAAACCGAGCTGTCTATGGTTCGATCCCCGCCAGGGGTAACTGCGTTGCGTCCTCGAACAAGGCTCTTATTCCCGATTGCCCACGTGGGAGTACGGTGGCGCTGTGTACTAGCGTACTGCACGTCGATAGTGCACCTGTCTTCAACCAATGCTAACCCTGCAATGCTAACCATGCCTGTGTGGAATTAGTACGTTGGGGAGTTTGACAGTTGCGCGCCGTTGTTCGGTGGTTTTCTCCGGGTACTCGGATTTCCTCCGCGCGTAAAACTGTCCGACACAAGGTTACCCTGGCTGTCGAAAGTGTCGTTAAATTCCAGCAAATAAATAAATAAATAAATAAATAAATAAATAAATAAATAAATAAATAAATAAATTCCCTACTGCAATCACCAAGGCATGCATTCGATGAAGGTATGCCTTGATGATGTAGTTGGAATAATAGTCAGACGAGACTTGAACCGTCACAGTCGGGACAATTCAAGTTAACCATTTACCCAACGTAACGGCAAAAACTGACCAGCGCTATTCTCAAAAATCGGCAATTAATTTTCATTATTTTTTCATTTTTTGTCTCAACAACATAGGTTATGACCCCTCGTTGGAACGAGCTCGTTCCAACGAGGGGTCATAACCCATGTTTTTGAGACAAAAAAAATGAAAAAAAATTAGTTATTCAAGAATTTGTTTGGCAAGTGTCGCTTGCTTTTCATGTTAGGTAAAGGGTTAATTCCCTCCCTCCTCCTTCCCTCGTCCTAAATAGGTCTCATTTAGGACCTATTTAGGACGAGGGAAGGAGGGGGAGGGAATTAACCCTTTACCTATTTCTCGAAAATCGCCAATTAATTTTCATTATTTTTTCATTTTTTGTCTCAAAAACGTAGGTTATGACGACTCGTTGGAACGAGCTCGTTCCAACGAGGGGTCATAACCTATGTTTTTGAGACAAAAAATGAAAAAAAATTAGTTATTCAAGAATTTTTTTGGTAAGTATCGCCTGTTTTTCATGTTAGGTAAAGGGTTAATTCCCTCCCCCTCCTTCCCTCGTCCTAAATAGGTCAAATTCGCAACACGCCTGCTTCAAATCGAGGGATTTCCACAGAACAGTTAGCCCCCACCCCACCCCACCCCACCCCACCCACCTTAACCATCCTGTTCTGAATTCCCCATTGACCTTTTCCATTGTTTGTTTACAGGCACTCCATAAAAGTTGGTTATTTACAAAGAGTTCCAAAGAAAATGGGATATCCCAAAAAACTTTGCTACATGTTCGGGCCGAAGGCCCATGGATGGAATGCAGACCTGTCTAAATATATGGAAGAGGAAGAAGTCAATTGATCAATCTCATTGTATATAACGTATAAATGATGGTTCAGAATTGAATGGGTGTATTTTGACGGCTGTGAACAGTTAACTAAGACAATGGTGTGTCGGAAAGAATATTGTGAATTGGTGTGAAGAATTTGACTGCGATCACACAGAAGGAAGGTGGAGGTTCGATGGGAATAATCATTATGTTTCAAGACTGTGGCACACTTGACGTGATGCGAACGATGCAATAAGTTATAACTGTCGATTTTTCTTCTGCTTCTTCTTTCTTCTTTAGCTGGTATTGTTTGTAATTTGAGTTTTGTCGCAAACTGCATATAAATTTACAACATGATCTGCCCATTTCCCTACCATATTACATCAATATTTTAAAAGCGGTAATAGACCTCGGTGGCTCGTTTGTTAGAGCAGTGGACTTTAAACCGAAAGATCGACGGTTCGATCATGACGTGCACAAAATGTGATGTGTCACTGGGCAAGACACTTAATCCCCCGATTGCCCCCGTGAGGGCACGTTGGGTCTATGTGCTATGGTGTACTGCACGTCGATTGTGGACTTGCCTTCAAATGCTGCTGACTCTCCTTGTGCTGGATTGGTAAGTTGGAGTATCTGACAAGTGTTCGCCGATGCTTGGTGGTTCTCTCCGCGTACTACGACTTCCTCCACTCATAAAACTGTAGGACATGATGTTTGACTCTGGGCATTCAAAGTGTCGTTAAACACCAATAAACATACCAACATAAAAACGTGTTAACTCTTTACCCAACGTAACGGCCAATACCGGCCAGCGCTATTCTGAAAATCGCCAATTAATTTTCATTATTTTTTCAATTTTTGTCTCAAAAACATAGGTTGGAATGAGCGCGTTTCACTCGTTCCAATGAGGGGGTCATAACCTATGTTTTTGAGACAAAAAATGAAAAAAATTAGTTATTCAAGAATTTTTTTTGCTTTGCAAGTGTCGTCTGCTTTTCATGTTAGGTAAAGGGTTAAACGCCGATAAACATACAATCAAACAAACGCGTTAACCCTTTACCCAACGTAACGGCCAAAACCGGCCAGCGCTATTCTCAAAAATCGCCAATTAATTTTCATTATTTTTTCATTTTTTGTCACAAAAACATAGGTTATGACCCCTCGTTGGAACGAGCTCGTCGAGCTCGTTCCATCGAGGGGTCATAACCTATGTTTTTGAGACAAAAAATGAAAAAAATTAGTTATTCAAGAATTTTTTTTGCAAGTGTCGTCTGCTTTTCATGTTAAGTAAAGGGTTAATACACAATCAATAAATAACATTCTGGAAGTAGCCCAATGATTCAGCTCCAGGGCATTGATCTCCATACAACTGGGTTGCTGGAACGTCAGTAAAAAACTTCGCCACTCCACCCCCACCTCAACACCCAAGATGACCCGTTTCCCTTATCCTCACTTCACTACTATAATGTTTGATGTACCTTAACTACCAAAATGTGTTTGAGCGTAAAAAATATAAATGTAAAAATGTCAGATCAAATCAATTAGCGCATGTTCCTCCTCCCGCTGATGACGTTTCACGATGTGAAAGCTGTAACGGTGTGACGGTACACTCTAGAATCAACTTGGTTAAAAATTAAACCAAATCAACTGGGTTAAGTGAATATGAACCCAACTGCGTTCACATTCATTCAACCCTGATAATTAGGGTCGGTTTTTTAACCCAACTGATTTCAGAGTGTAGTGCTGATCTCCAAACAATTGGATTGCTGGAACATCAGCGAGAAACGTCGCAAATCAATCCCCCCCCCCCTCCCAAAGATGGCGTCAAGACAATCAATGCGGTAACTCCTCCCGTTGATGGCGTTCGGTGAGGTGAAAGCTGTTACGTCGTGACTGTAGACACCGTGTAAGAGCATCTACATCATCAAACATCAAACGAAAGCCAACCACGAAAACTAGTTACTAGTTACACGGTAACAACTTTACAATTTCGGCAATTGCTTTTTGTTCATAATCAGTAAAGCATCTTATAAATATTCCATTTGTACAAAAAAATCCATATCATCAACGTATTCATTTTTCACCGGCATCAACCTATATTCTTCAAAAAGGAATCAGCGATTGCGATACGTTGGAAAATAGTAAACTTTTCTGGAACATTTTTGTTGATGAGCATTGTTTAATTATGGCAACAATCTTTAATGACATTACCATTACTACAAGACACGTTTCATTACTCAATGATTATGAATGAAGACTCACCACAGCTGTACTCGTATGATTACGTCACGCTGTTCCGCCAATTGGTGTCACATTGAATGGACGATAGTCTGGGAAACAAACGGCCTATAACAGCACCGGATTCATCACAACATTGGACTGCTGGCCCGAGGGTTTGCATATCGACGTTCACACCAAAACATATAATAACAGACTATGATTTTGAAACAATGTATCGTTGCGACAGAGTATATAATCGGTGGTTGCATGTTTGATCCTGGACTTTGGACTCAGTTTAGTGGATTACTGTCTTTGCCCGGCAGCAAGACTCAAATTACATATCAGGAGCGTAGACAGGATTCTATAACAGGGGGGTCCTATCTAGTTTGTTTTTTGTTTTTTGTTGGGGGGGGGGCAAAGTTGGTAATTGAAAGGGCGTTGTGTGGGGTTTCGGGGGACTCCCCGGGTCTTAAGTAGGATACTCCGGTCGTTGCCTTCTCCCACTTCCCTTAACGGAAGTGGGAGGAGGGGGAACCGACCGGAGGCTCCTACTTAGGACTAGCCGCCCACACCCCGATACAAACTGGCATTTATAGCGTGTGTAGCTCCTATATTGGAGACCATTTTGGGGCTCTATGTTGCGTAAAACTTGCATTGGACCAATGTTTTGGGGAGCAGCGAAAATTTCAAGTGTGGAGGGGGGCGGGGGGGGGGGGCAAAATCTCCTTGTAGCAACGCCACTGTTACATATTGTCTTTTGTTCGGCACCAACGTTCAATTTTTCACATATAAGATTGAGTCAAATTTGCAACTTTATCGTGTCGCTTGCATGCTGTACACCATGTGACCGATTTTAACTCCTTGCATGCTGCTGGCGGACATTCCTGTCTAGGTCGTAAAATCTCTGGCCACTGGCATAAGTATAATTGGTCGCAATTTGTCGCATTTAACCCCCCCCCCCCTCCCCCCATGTAATGAAATGGATTTTTTTACCAGTGTATCCTTGTGTTAAATTTAGATAATTTTTTCATAAAATCTAGTCATGGCTCCTTCACAGATGGCTAGATTTGGTGAAAGGTATTTGGAAAATACTCTGCGGGTTGAGAGTTAAGCGTGGTCGAGTATAACTTGTGAAAAGAAGGTATATAACTTATTCCTTTCATTACTAATGTAACTCGTGTTTATGAAATAGATACTGAATCAAATTATGGCTGCTTTGCAGCAGTCATGATTCAGTTCAGTAAATACTTTATTAAAATGAAGAGTTTGTCACGTTTCATATCAACTGTTGAAAATAAAAAAAAAATGTTCTGAAACTTTATTACATTATTCGTCACCCATCACTGTATAAATTGTGTGTCAGTGAATTTTAACCATTTACATAACACGCAATGCAGACGTCGCTTGCAAACAAAATACCTATATTTTTTCATTTTTTGCTTGAAAAGCATCGTTTATGGCCCCTCATTGGAACGAGCCCAACGCGTTCGTTCCAATGGGGGTCATAAGCTATGTTTTTGAGATAAAAAGTAGGAAAAAATAACGAAAATTGAATGGTGTGAATAGCGCTGTGTCGGTTTTGGCCGTTATGTTAAACGGTAAAGGGTTAGTTTTCTGCTGGACTATTCGGCAAGGTTATTAACTGCACGAGTAATAAAGTAACACGTGCAACGCTTTACGTCACACGACCAGAGGGAGACACATGCAACAAATATTCTCCGAGAACTGAACAGTTTTTTACCTCGATAACATAGCTTATGACTCCTCATTGGAACCAGCTCGTTTTAGAGAAAAAATAAAATAATAAAATTTTAGGCCCACAAAGTAGATATTTTTCTCAGGCCATTTTTTTGTAAAATTGCATGTATTGGGCGTTTTTTTTATTTTTATTTTTTTCTGTAATTATTTCTTTGCCATCAAAAGTTCATATTCTTGGTTTGTGTTTTGTTTTAGGCCTTATAATCTACAGAGTAGCATGGGTGGTGGTGCGTCATTTTAGTGCAAGAAAGCTTCACAGTGCTAAAGCATTGCAAAGCCTTGTTGCACTCAAGGGACAAATAATTTATCAATTTTATTAACTTGGGTGAAATTCAGACACAGATTTTTATTTTTTTTAGATTTGCATTGGTTATAAAAAGAGAGCATGCGGCAGTCAAAATGACCATGCGTGGGGTCCTGAGAAACATATTCTTACCTTTTAGGCCTTAATGACCATTTTTATGAAAAACGCTTGCCGAATTTGGTTGTCACGTTACGTAAAGCTTGTGTTGCGTAAGAAAGAGATTAAACAGGTTTTACAAATCATTGGATACATTTTTAGCTGCGACAAGCAGCTCAAAATCTGACAAAGTTGGTCAGTCAGTCGGTTGATCTGTGGTCTAAGGTTTTTTAAAATCATTTACTTTTAAAATACTTGGTGAAATGACATCTACTTTGGTATGCAAAGTGTATCTTAGTGATGACTAGCTCCATGTTCGATTCAGGTGTTATATGGAGTTGTCAGAGTTATTGCCCTTTGTGGCCCTGGAATTTGTTTCATTTTTACCATCAGGTCCTGTCGGGCGCAGTCACTTTTAAAATACTTAGTGGGATGGCATCGTATTTGATATTTTTTATGTTTTGCCACACTTCAATTCAGGTGTTATTCATGGTGTTATTGCCCTTTACGGACTTGGAATTTGGTTTATTTTTACCATCAAACTTAATTACTTTTAAAATACTTTATGGAACGGCATTTGGTATGCGAAAGTATCGTATCGATGTCCAGCCCCATGTTCAAAGCAGGTGTTATTTAGTTTTTTGTCAGAGTTATTGCCCTTCATGGACTTGAAATTTGTTTCATTCTCACCATCCGCCACAGCTAAGGTGCAATTTCTTTTTTTTTAAAACATGTATCTTCTAAGGGTTTTTTTAAAAACTAATGAATACATGTGCTTGAATAGTTATCCTTCCAGTGAGTTTTACACCGCAGATAACCCTTTACCCGACGCAGACGATAATAAAACTTATTATTTTAATTTTGGTTTTTAGGGTTTTTTTTTAAATTCAAAATATTTCAACAAAGCCATATGTGCCCCCACTCCATCCCTTATTGGAACGCGTTCCATGAGCGCATTCCTGATGGGGTCACATGGTATGGCCTTGTTGAATTTTTGGGAATAATATGTTTTTTCAGCTGCTTAAGTAGGAAATACGCTTGTAGATGTGGCCCTTTCGTAGGTAAAGGGCTAATATATTTTGTTTGAACATGTAAGTAGTATGTCATGTAGTTTTCGTGCCTCATCAGGGTGATCACGGTCGATGACCTCCGAACTGACGCATGTCACGTGACCCAGTGACAACATGGTGGGGAGTCATGGTAACCCGCATGAGCAGCCATGGTGTGACGTAATTACCATAGTGAACATATTGTCAGTACGCTTGTGCAGGGCGTGTTGTTAGAGTGATACGTATTTCCGTCGTTCATTTTGTATACTGGAGGCCACCATTTTAGTTTCTATGGTAGCACGTCATTGCTATGTAACCCAGAGCCTTATAATCGGACGAGGGTATGTTTGGATGGTGTGTTGCTTTGTATAAAAGTATATCTAATTACCCATATAGACCCGACAATTTCACCAAATCACCAAAAATACCCCAAACTATCGAAATGGACTTAGTGAAGCTCCATTTTGGACTTATAAGAGTAGCACATGCTCTAGGGCCCTAAAAGCTTCTAATATACCTGGAGGCCCTTAAAAGGTGTGTTCTATTAAACAAGAGTGCTTTTCTGGTTCGAATTTTCTCCATTTTTCTACCTGTTGTCCGGATTCCTTGAGAATCCTCTGTTTATTTGTCTCGGATTTCTCAATAATCATTGGTTTCTACCTGTTATTCGCATTCTACCCTAATCCCCGTTTTTATCTATGTATCTATAAGCTATGCTATAGTTTCTGCCTATCCAAACCTATTCGATTGTAGAGTAGAAGGGCGTATCAGTTGGAACAGTTTTATGGCGAAGTTCCCATTTTTGACTTACAACAGTAGCACGTAGTTCTATAAGGCGCGTTCGAACTTTGTCTAATCTACCATCCCTCTTATACTTGTCTATGTATTTAACTACAACGTTTTGTGGAATGCCTTCGTATGTCTTTTTGTCTCATGAGGCCATGAGGACCATGTGAAAATCCCTCAGTGGGGTATAATCTACCACCCCTCTTATCCTTATCTAGGTATTCAACTACCACTTTTCGTAGAATCCCTTTTTGAGAATTCCTCTTTGGAAAATGTCTTTGGTCAGAGAGTCCCCCTTTTGTCGTATGAGTCCATGAGGGCCACGAGGAAATCCCTTAGGGAGATATAATCTACCACCCCTCTTATTCTCATCTGGGTATGGAACGGCCATATTTCGTGAGATACCTTTCTACGGCCTGCCTGTGGTTGCAGAATCCCCCTTTCTAGCGTATGACGTCATGAGGAAATCCCTCAATAAGGTATAATTTACCATTCCTCTTATCTTCATCTTAGTATTTGAGGATACCTATGGCATGGTGATGTACTATTCGAGGATAGCTTTGGAGGATACCTTTTGGGTGATACTTTTTCGAGGATATCTATCTGAAGGTAGTTATGCTTCCAAGTTCCCGTTTGTCCCTGGTGGCGTCTCGACCACTACTGCTGACCTGCCCAAAGTCAATACCATCTTGTCTATGATCGGCTTCCACTGTAGTCGCCCAAACTACCCCATTGCTGCATTGTACCATTACTTCTGAAATGTAGCACTACAACAGGCATGCTGGCTATCTTTGTCTCGACTCTATCCTCTGTTAAGCCTTTAACAGGCCCAATCAGATTGCTTCATTTCCCCCAGCATCTACCATTTTATACAGTGTTTAAATTCCTTGAGCATCAGTAGACATAAAGAGACTATGGAAGGAATAACGTTAGTTGGATTTCTTGAAGATTCCGTAATCCCCCGATTCGTTAGGTAAATGGTTAAACATAGAAACATTCATGAACTATGCCGGACTGAAGATGACTTCCCATGAATTGGACCAAGGGCACGAAGTTAAGAAAATACAAGGAAATCAACATTTGGCCAGCCAATACGCAATACGCGACATTGTAGAGACGGGTCATATTGTGGGCCACGTGATAGCCAAAGATCAGAAAAAGGACAAAGAGTCAACGCTCACCAGAATTCAGAAGAATAATGTTTCCAATGAAACGACTGATACCACCAAAGACAAAGTTCAATAGACTGAATTCAGGAGAATGAAGTTCGGAAGAATGAAGTTGTCACTCAAACTACAGACCAAACATAGGGAGAAGATGCAGACAATCGTGTTGGCCAAAACAAGAATGGAGTTATCATTCAGAGGAATAACATTCCAAAAATGTATAAAAGTTTAGCTCAGAAGAACCAAGGAGCAGACCTGCCCAACAATGATGTCGCCACACAGAAGGGGGTGGGGGGGGGGGGGCTATAGGCACCCCCACCTCCGCTGAGGAAATCGGCCAACTTCGTCGGGAGATAAAATTATGCAAACACCATAAAGGTAGGGATTATATTCTCGAAGACCCGATACACGTGCGCAATAGCAATAACCCGATGGGCCTATAATCACTATGGCACAGCTATAGTTGATTAAATTGCGAGAGTTCTATTTTAGTCCGATATCACAGCCGTTTTACACTATCTTAACCCTTTACCCAACGTAACGGCAAAAACCGCCCAGCGCTATTCACAAAAATCGCCAATTAATTTTTATTATTTTTTTCATTTTTTGTCTCAAAAACTAAGGTTATGACCCCTCATTGGAACGAGCTCGACGAGCTCGTTCCAACGAGGGGTCATAAGCTATGTATTTGAGACAGAAAAGGAAAAAAAATTAGTTATTCAAGAATTTTGTTTGCAAGTGTCGTCTGCTTTACGGGTTAGGTAAAGGGTTAAACAATCACTGGTCGACACACATTTGTTTTGTATTTTTTATTTTTTATTTTTTTTTCCTCTCTTTGCGTTTCGTTTTGACTCTCTCAAAGCCTCCAGACTCACGGATATCGCAACTTTATCCCAATTAAAACAAAAATTTCTCACACCGGTCCGAGGCATCGTTGGCACGGTAGGTCCGGGGACTCTCAAGCCCCAAAAGATAGAAAAGGGATTGCTGGAGGCTATTCGTTTGTTAGATAGGGGCGGCTGAAAGTGTGGGGCAAGGTGACGTGGCCGTTCAATACCCATATGAAGATATAAGAGACTCGAGGTCTGACCCACCACCCCCACCCCCTCCTTTGAGGGATATTCTCACGCCCTTCATACTACAAACAATGTAGAAACAGTTTGATGACGATACTCATCAAATGATCCTGGCATGTGGTTTCAACCCACATGCTAGGTTCATTTGATGAGTATCGTCCAATAGCAGATGGACATGGCCTTTAAAAGTATCCTCAAATACCTAGGATGAGGAGATGATTGACTGGAGGTTAGTTCTCACTGACGGATTTTCTCATGGCTGCCATACCACCAAACGACGAAAAAAAAAATGGATTTTGCAAGTATGAACAGACCACAGAGGGGGTATTATATTCGTGTGATGCCGCGTAACTTGGCTATTCAGTATCCAGATCAGGATATGAGGACTTGGTGTAGAGATGAGCAATATACCAAAAAACCGAACCGATACCGATATCACTGAATATCGAAAAACCGAACCGAATCAATCATTGAATGCCGAAACCATCTGTATTTTCAACTACATTTGCTATTTATGAAGCCTTGTTCAGGCTTGATAGCAGCTGAAGTGTTGATTTTCACGAAAGAAGTGACTGATTTTCTTTTCAGTTTTTAAGGACCTGAGCAATTTGCCCCGAATTCCCACTAGACAGCCATCTGTTGATGTCGAGTTGGTTAGCAGCGACTTCTAGTCAAGTTTTTGGCTGCCATAACCCTTTACCTAACCTGAAAAGCAGACGACACTTGCAAAAATAATTCTTGAATAACTAATTTTTTTCATTTTTTGTCTCAAAAACGTAGGTTATGACGCCTCGTTGGAACGAGCTCGTTCCAACGAGGGATCATAACCTATGTTTTTGAGACAAAAAATGAAAAAAATAATGAAAATTAATTGGCGATTTTTGAGAATAGCGCTGGCCGGTTTTGGCCGTTACGTTAGGTAAAGGGTTAACAGACAACCCCACCAAGGATTGACTCGAAATCAATGCCCGGGCCATTTTGTCTATTGTCAGCAGAACCAACTAATGATGGCATATTAACCCTTCACCTGACGTAACAGCAAGAACCGACCAGCGCTATTCACAAAAAATGCCATTCAACTTTCATTGTTTTTTCAATTTTTGCCTCAAAAACATAGCTTATGACCCCTCATTGGAACGAACTCGTTATGTCATAAGCTATATTTTTAGCGCAAAAGATTTAAAAAAATAGTTCTTCAATAATTTTGTTTGTAAAGTGTCATCTGCTTTTCATGTTAGGTAAATGGTTAAGGGCAATGCCAAGAAATCGCAAAAGCCTAAAATAGGACTTCAACAGTTTAGGTGTGTTTGGCACAAGTCACAAAATTACTGTAGATATGATTTGTGTTGGCAAAAGATTGCTAATGTTAAGCTCACTGGCCGTCTCATTTGTGCTTCTGTGGTAGAATGATACAAGAACTTATTCTGTATTTTCCTGGTGTGAATTCCCCTTTGGTTCTATCTTCAAATCTCAGTCAGGTCAGATAGCGAATACCGAACCGATACCGCGGCATTCCTTCATAAAAATATAGAAACCAATACAGAACTCAAAACTCCAATACCGCCCATCTCAAACTTTATGTTAGACCTCATTCAGGAATTTCCTCGTGGTCCCCATATGATAAAAGATGAGCCGATACCTCTTGATCTATGTATCCTCAATAGTGGTCGAGGATGAGGGTTCTGATAAATAGTCACTTGAATGGTCAGATAAATGTGGTAAAGCGATCTGATCGAACATTCTGAGATAGGAGTAGATTGGACTGAATTGAATGCCAGAGTTAGGAGAGACAGAACAGGGTCAGGTATAGGCAAAGGAGGGCAGAAAAACGAGTATTCGGGAGAAATTCGCTTCTGCAAAGATACCCCATTAAATCGAACATACATTTTGAAGACACAATTGCACAAGGTGCTTTTAATGTAGGATTGAAACGCGACGATTCTGGAAGAATTCGGGCCAAATAACGTGCTTCTTGATACGTGTTGGCAACTATCGGATCCTCTTCGCTATTTTTACTCGATGTCGTGTCCTTTTTGGTGATTCGACATAGAAGAAGCCACACCCACCCTATTTTAGGACTTTCAGTTATATAGCCAACACTCGCAACCATAAAAGCCAAGATGGCAGCCTCCAGTGAACTAAATGAACGACGGAAACACGTATCATCCTAACAACACTATATATTACCAAGTGATGACGTCACAACATGGTCGCCCACGCGGGCAATCATTCCAACCCCACATGATACCATTGGTCACGTGACGGACGTCACTCCCTAGATCAACCACTAGGTCCGGAAAATCAAGCATGATCTCCACATCTACTACTGCTGGTGCCTATTAATATGAATACTGGGACGAAGGAATCGGGAGTGTCAAGGGGTTCCTCAGCCAGCCAGTTTTTTTTTTTTTTTTGGGGGGGGGTGGGGGGGGGGTGGCAAAGATATTTGAAAGGCCGTTGTGTGGGGTTACGGTGCCTACCCTATAACCCGAAGGGAAGCGGGTAGGGAGTAACGACCAGAAGGTCTTATTTAGGACTAGCCCCCACCCCCGTGAAATTTAGTACTCTTAATTTTAGGGGAGGGACAAGCTCGATCATATATCATAAGATGGCGACGTCACAGCATGGCCGCTCACGCGGGCAACCATGCCGACCTCACATAATACCATTGGTCATGGGACCTACAACGTCACTCTCTAGGTCCGCCACTAGGTCCGGCAAATCGAGCATGATCTCCACATCTACTATATACTGTTGGTGTCTATTTATGTGAATACGTGGACGAAGGAACCGGAGTGTCACAGGAGAGTACGTGCCTTGCCCCACCTCTTTTCCACATAGTTGGAGAGAGGCGCGTAGGGGTAATGGGGGTGCCCTAACCAGCCAATTATTTTTTTTTTTTGGGGGGGGGGGGGAGGGGGTGGCAAAGATATTTGAAACGCTGCTGTATGGGGTTACGGGGGCCTCCCCAATAACCTGAAGGGCATTGGGAGGGGTCCTAATTTGGACTAGCTCTCCCCCGAGAAATTTAGTGCTTTAATTTGCGTGCGTGCTTGCGTGGGTGCATGCGTGCGTGCGTGCGTGCGTGCCTGCGTGCGTGCGTGCGTGCGTGCCAACATCTTTACCAATATATTTTTACTTCATAAATAGTTCCCGTCATTGCAGTTTTAATGGAACTGGAAGGAAGGTGTGCAGAGTCTCGTTATTCTTAAGACGTAACCGAAGATCCCTCGTATGATTTGCCTGTTATAAGGCCTTTGAAGACGAGAAAAGTACACATTCTGGCTCCGTATTCAACAAATTTCGGAACCGGGCCAGGTGGGAAATTTGTTAAATATGGAGCAAGAAATATAAACTTTTCTCAGCTATAGAGACGTGTTAGTCCAAACTATAGCTTTGTGTATTGTTTGCCAATCATGCTACAAGACCACCGCTGATATATATCAGTTTGGGGTACCCATCTATTCCCACCCTTCTCCGTGTTCGAACTGATTCCCGCGCCCCCTGCGTGAATAATAGGCAATTTTGACAGGGGGTAGAGAAAAAAGAAACATTTAATTTCTTCCATTGATTTATTAACCCTTTCAACTCTAGTGGTATCTTCCATGCCAGTTCAATGGCAGCAGTTAGAAGAGTCCATATTTATTATTTGCGGTAGACCAATCAATATTTTCAACTGAACAGCCATCCTATTTAATGACGTTATGACGTAACATGTTCCTGGTCGGAAAAAGGCCGCATAGGATTCAAAGGGTTAAATCAAATTAACAATACATTTAATGATAAATTAGTAACAACAGGAATGTTGATATAATATTCCTAGATTTCCTCAGATCTTCATATCACACGACTTGTGGGCGCGACTCGCAATACTTTTTCTTAACACGAGTAAATATATTCATTATATGCTCTTCCAAACATTATTCGTGATGCCACAATGTAACGGGTTAAACGAGCTATTTTTGTAAGTACTGGTGCTGCTCTGTTCAACACACTATACCCCCCTCACCCCAGCCGGACCCCTTCAGAATAGAAATTCATAAAACGGAAAGAAGCTTGACAATAGTCCCCACCCCTCCTGGATGTTTTTACGCCCACCCCACCCCCCTCCTGGATGTTTTTTGAAGAGTTTTTCGGCTTAAGCATAGCTTATAGCCCCTTGTTCACGTGAGGGTAATAAACTATGATTTTGGGGCAAGATTGGAAAAAAACAAAATTAAAAAAAAAAATTGAATGGCAATTTTAGTGACATTTCTGCAATATTAATCTTTGTTCTGAGTGATGGGGGCGCGGTGGCGTTGCGGTAACCGGTTCTCGTCAGATCACCGAAGTTATGCAACGTCGAGCCCGGTTAGTCCTTAGATGGGTGACCATCTAAGCGATCGATTAGGACTCCCGCGTTGTGCCACTTGGCAAGGCACTTAACCCCGATTGTCCACATGGGGGCACGATGACACCGTGTACTAAGGCGTGCTCCACGTCGATGGTGTGCGTGTCTTCAACCAATCTAACGCTGCCTGTGCTGCAGTACTGAGTAACGAAGTTGGTGAGCTGGCAGCTGCTCGTCGTTGCTCGGTGGTTCTCTCCGGGTACTCCGGCTTCCTCCATCCGTAAAACTGTCACCGACACGATATGACCTTGGCTGTTAAAGTGTCGTTAAACCTTAATAAATAATAATATTTTTTTCTGAGTGATGCCAAAGAATATTTTAGAGGGAGAACTTTTCAATTGATCAAATATCATACTACCAGCGATTTTTTTCACTGCAGTTGGATTCAGGTTGTTCAAGCAAGCTCAGCTTCAGCGAAATTGAATTCAGCAGCATTTAACCCTTTACCCAACGAATCGCCCGCATCCGCCCGCGTAATATGCAAATTCAGCAGTTGAAAAAATATTATTTTTCAAAAAATTTCAACAAAACCATATCATGTGACCCCTCGTTGGAACGAGCTCGTCGAGCTCGTTCCAACGAGGGGTCACATGATATGGTTTTGTTGAATTTTTTTGAAAAATTTGAAAAAAATCATATTTAAAATAATAAAATTTGATATCGTCTGCTTTGAGTGAAGGGTTAAAATATTTCAACTGCAGTACATTTGTTTGACTTTTTCGTAAGTGAAATTCGGAAAATGTATTCGTAAAAACAATATATGATTACACTAACATGAGTTTTTGTCAACAGAATAAAAATAATATTCAACAGCGTATAGTTACACAAAATTGTATTCATTTCCAAGGTATCCATTATTACCCTGACTAATTAAACTGGCCTCAAACGACGTTCGGAGTGGTAAGGTTGTTCATGAATGAATTTACGCTTGGATGCTGATGAATATTTCAAGGAAATGAAATAAATACAACAGTTTATACGCGGTTAGTTTCATATGGGGATCTGCGAATCACAATTTTTTTCGAATCGAATCTCGAATCGAATCGTGTCTCTGATATCGATATCGAATCGAATCTCGAATCGAATCGTGTCTCTGATATCGATATCGAATCGAATCTCGAATCGAATCGCGTCTCGAATCTTAAAAGACAAGTTATTTCATATTGCAACAAACGAAATTACGGAACATTGTGATGATCCTTACAAGACTGAGTGAACACCGAAAACACCAATAAATAAATATTCTCTGTATACAGCTCAGCCGCTGAAACAGCTAGGCCTATTATCCATAGTTTTACTTTTTGAAGGCTTAACTTGTTACTATTCACGTTCTTTATAACGTGAATAGAAGCAAGTTTAAGCCTTCAAAACTAAAACTATGGATAATGTTCTGGGCAAAATTCACTACTTACCTAACAATTAAACATTGTCATATACACAATTAAATAGGAATTGAGCCAGCATCAATGAATTGCCTAAAGACAATTTTATCCAATTTTTGTTGGAAATGTCACAAATTGAAGTTAGTACGAGAGATTCGAAAAAATCGAATCTTGAGACTGATTCGGGATCGATCTCGAAGCAGACGTATGGTATCAATATCGAATCGAATCTCGAATATTCGCAGAACCCTAGTTTCATATCGGTCGAGATATTAGCCCCAGGTAACTTTATATCAGCCTGAGACCGAGGGTCGAATGCTGATGTGAAGTTACCGAAGGTTGATATCGCGAGTCATATGAAACTAAACAAGTAATAACCTCTTTATTAACCCTTTACTCTGTTGTGGTATCTTCCATGCCAGTTCAATGGCAGCAATTAGAAGAGTTCATATTCATTATTTGGGGTAGATGAATCAATATTTTCAACGTGCAGCCTCGGGGCTGCACGTTGAAAATATTGATTGGTCTACTCCACTCATTTACTGAGGAGCCATCCTATTTAATGGCGTTATGACGTATCATGTTCCTGGACGGAAAAAGGGACGCTGGGATTCAAAGGGTTAATTACACCCAAGCAAATAATTACAAGATGTTCTCAGATCTGTTACAGTTTTCCGTTTCTCATTCTTTTCATAAAGTCCGGCAAACCCAGTGGGGAAGCCGCGACGTTCGGAAAGCGGAATTATCTCTTCTCACTTCGAGGCATCTCCACTTACGACTCGGAATATTATTTTGCGTTAAATTTTGTGAGCAGCTCTCTTCTTTTTTTTTCTATTCATCCACATAATCATTGCTTAGTGCCATCATAAATTCCTCACCATACACAAACTACCCCCTTTTGCCTGATAACGAAAATGTTCCCGATTACGTTCGACGAATAACGGTGGACGATTTCGTTGTGAACAAATTGGGTGTGCCAAGTAACGGGTCAAGAGGGACAACTAGCTTGGTCCATATAAGCAGAGATCGGCGACATAATAGCCGATTTTGAAGTCATATCAACCGAGCTTGAAAATGGACAAATTTGAGAAAAAATATCATGTCTAATAAATAATTATAAGGCCCCACATAGTAGATCTGTTTCTCGGGCCATTTTTTTATGTAAACTTGCATGAAAGCAGGCAGTTTTTTATTTTATTTTTGTAATTATTTCTTTGCCATCAAGAGTTCATGTTCTTGGTTTGTTTTATGTTTTAGGCTTCACAGTCTACAGAATAGCATGAGTGGTGGTGAATTTCGCCCCTTGAATGCACGGAGGCTTTGCCATGTAAAAGCATTGCAAAGCCTTCTTGCACTCAAGGGACAAATTTATCAATTTTATTAACTTAGGTAAAATATCAGACATTAAACCATTTAATTTTTATTTTTATTTTTTTAAGTTTGCATCGGTTATAAACGGGGCCCAAAGGACCATGCGGGAGGACCTGAGAAACAGATTTTTAACGTTTTAGGCCTAAGACATACATTTTGCAGGAGAAATGAAATAGGCCATGTCAACTGCACTAGAATGGACAATCATAAACACAAATCATAACACAACAGGTTGAGTCTTTTAACCCTTTACCCAACGCAGACGATATCAAATGTTATTATTTTAAATATGATTTTTTTCAAATTTTTCAAAAAATTTCAACAAAAAAATATCATGTGACCCCTCGACGAGCTCGTTCCAACGAGGGGTCACATGATATGGTTTTGTTGAAATTTTTTGAAAAATAATATTTTTTCAACTGCTGAATTTGCATATTACGCGGGTGGATGCGGGCGATTCGTTGGGTAAAGGGTTAACCCTTTTACTGCCACGCACACTTTAGCCATATATTGAGGACTTTTATGTACACCTGTATGCGAGGAAGTTTAATAAAATGTATGACATACTTGAAACTCTATCATCTGATTAATTGTTGGAAAGGACTCGCTGAGCCCTTTCCAACAAGTAATCAGATGGTAATGTTGATCTGCGCATACTAGAGCGTACAGATAATTATCAGAAAATAGGTGACAAGAGTCATTTTCGGCAGCGTAAGTGTTAACAGAGTAATACGCGACTTTTGTTCTACTTCTGTTCCTCTACCAACGAAAAGCCTGTCTTCGATTTATAAGTATCTTTGCTCATTGTAGTATTCGTCTTGCGAGGAACATCAGTGTGACATTTCTTGGTGCGCCTCTATTGCGCATGTCAGCCAAATTGACCAATAAGCTTTCTGACCACAGGATACAAATTCGTCAGAGTTAAATGTTTGTGAGACCCTCTTCTGTGTTATGATATGACACACTTGAGCGTTTTTCTTGATTTGTTTCGATGAGAAGAGACATAATGTGAAGAAGTTGGATCCGATGAGTGATATGAATGTCTGGTGGGTGTTGGAGACCGAAATGAGGACCTTGTTGAAACTGTGGATGCTGAACTGCCAACTGGTCTCCAACTGTCCTTTGTCTGGTCGTAAGTGTATTGTGGATGTTGGTTGTTGTCGAGAGCACGGTCCCACCATGGCTCAGATGGACCACTTCTCTACAATAAACATAAGAATAATACTTTTTTATTTATTTATTTATTTATTTATTTATTTATTTATTTATTTATTTATTTATTTATTGGTGTTTAAGGTCACATATTTCTGCACAATGGCTAATCATGACCACGACAGTTTTACGGGTGGAGGAAGTCGGAGTACCCGGACAGAACCACCGAGCAACGGCGAGCAACCGTCAGCTCCCGAACATACTAACTCCACACAAGCAGGGTTAGCATTGGTTGAAGACAGGTGCACCATCGACGTGCAGTACGCCTTAGTACACAACGCCACCGTGCCCCCGCGTGGGCAATGGGGGTGAAGTGTCCTACCCAAGGACACAACGCGGTTGCCGCAGGTGGGATTCGAACAGAGGATCCCTCGGCTTGCAGCCTGCACCTCTACCTACCGAACCACCGCGCCCCCAGGATAATAATAAACATAACAATAACACAAGACTGTTAATAATATCGATGTCAACCAGGGGAGTCGCTAAGGAGGAGTTAGGAGTATGACATCCCTACTCCCAAAAGTTTTACAGTCGGTACATCTTCATTTTGATTAGAGTCTTTGGTATCATTTGGCTGAATTCGCTCTTGCTTGCATTCATGCACTTTCTCACGACACTTGATTTGACACTTGGACTTTTGTCACGCGCACAGTCGGCCATTCACATGGACGTTTTCACTACCCTGCTCAGCTGCCTTGGACCAGTATTACCAATTTAGAGTACCGTTACAGTAGGTGTTAATTAAGTAAGATTTTGCGTTCAACTACAGTCTTCACTAATATTCCAACCACATCATCAAGGCATGCCTTCAATGAAGGCATGCCTTGATCGTGTAGTTGGAATATCTGATCAGTCAGGTCTTGGGCCATCAATAACAATGAGGACAAATCAGCCTTACCATCACTCCCATCCCTCCCCAATCAGTCATCTCCGCGACGCCCTTGGTGTCAACCTTTTTTAAATGCTTTTACTGGGTAAAATTTAGTATGGGCCAGAAAAGCACTTTGCGTCACACGGAAGGGTAATTTATGAGACCCCGTCCGCTTTGTAGTTCAACCATCCTGGTATCGAGATTCGGTTGTTGCACGAACAATCTCTGGGGCGGAACAGTGTTTTTGGCCACTTCTCACGAGGTACCCACCCCATTTTTGAATGATATTTTGCAGCTAGGAGCCTATTTTCTGATGTCCATGAATGAAGACAGGATCGACAGCTACACTTTAATCTTTAGTATTCTCAAACAGTGGCGCTTGAAGTTTAATTTGCTTGCATAATGCATAGTTGTTCCAAGAGTTATCAAATTGTTGATCCTGCATAGTTTTCAGAAAATCATCTGCGATACATTTTGTGCCAATTCAACATTATCCAACTCTTTCGATTTGCACAAAAATATTTTGTAAACATTTCCAAACATATCTGGTGTTTTTCTAACACCAAATATGCGGGGAAAATGACTGATGTTGAAGTGCGTGAATAGTGCACGCGGTGAGCGGCAATGGTGCGTCAACTTAACCCCCCAATTGTACAAGTAATTATAGCAATTTGACGATTTCACGGACATTCTTCCAAACCGCTACATTAGCCACTTTAAATCAATTCCCATGCGGTGCATTCTAGCCCACTGGTCAAATATTTGAGCAATATTGTATGCTACGGTCAGAATGGCTGCCAAAATGGCGACCGGAAATATAGATTTTGAGACTTTTTGTGATTTTTATCATTTGAAATCTCCGTGATCGCCAATCTGTACGAATTTAACTACCGCCACACTGAATTTGGTGACAAAAAATATGCTTTTATACAGGCATAATGTACCCAGATATTTGTTTGTTATCGCCGACATGGCGTTCAAAATGGACTCCGATTTTATTTTGAATATCCTTGTTGGAAGTATTACAGGCGCATCAGATGGCGATATGGGATCAGGGAAAGCTACCAAGCTTGTAGAAATGCTACTAGTCAGTAGTAAAGGTGGAGGGTCTAATACGGAGGGTGAGAGGGTGAGAGAGATAGAGGGAGGGTGGAGGGAGGGAGAGGCATGGGAAGGGGATGGGATGGAGGGAGGGAGGGAGGGAGGGAGGGAGGGAGGGAGGGGGAGGGATGGAGGGAGGGAGGGAGGGAGGGGGAGGGGTGGAGGGAGGGAGGGGAAGGGAGAGGGAGATGGTGGTAGCCAATTGTGGTGGAAGTCTGAAGCATTGGGTTAAGACAATAAACACTAATCGTATAACAGATGGCGGAGACTGTGGACAAGTCAACAGAAGTGGGCTCTGATGGCCAAGGGCTGTGTAGAAGTCAGAAGCAGAATAGGTGCTAGGTCCCATAGCAATTATCCGATACCGATCCTCCGAAATGTATACTCCAAGTACAAATGTATACCAACATGTCATAAGTATCCTCTAATGCCAAGATGAGTCAAAGAACCATGAGGGCTATTATTCCGAGGAACGAAAGCTCTCGTTGTTCTTTAGCTCATTGGGTGGTAACATCACCCACGTTTCTCTGAAGCCCAATTACAGCTCCCATCATCAAATGAGTTAAGAGCAATGAGGACGTTTGGTCCTAAGGATAATTGCTTCTATGTCCCTTTGACTTATCTCGGTATTGGAGGATAGTTACGACGTGGTGATATACTATTGGAGGACATATTTTGGATAATACTCATCGGCGTATAGCTTTGGTTCCTAGCACCTGTTCGGTTTCTAGCTTCTAGACCACCCGTGGCCGTCTCAAGGCCACTACTGCTTACTTTCCTTTAGTTAACGCAATCTGTTCTGTGGTTAGATTCCACTGTTTTCACCCAAGACTTCCACCACCACTTGTCCGTCATCTCTCCTGTGATAGAGCCCTTCACCATTACTACCGACTTGTAGCTCAACTACAAGCTTTGCAGCTATCCCTGATCGTATCTCGACTAGACAATAAATCAGACCCTCACAATACCACAAGGTCAGTAGACCAACAAGGTACATATAGTACGACCTATACTACCAAATCAAGTAGCCAAGCATACCCCATAACGCTATAAAGCACTCCTCGCACCAACCGTATGGCAGTATAGCAGGTCCAATATGGGAACGGACCATGCATCCTATACTACCGCATTAGACAACCAAACATAATACCGTCTGTCCTAGCATCACGCACTGCCCATAGCAACCACGTGATACAACAAAGCATTCGATAGGTTAGTAGATCTCGTTGACGAGGTGGGACAGACGAGCCAACTCGACGTGATACTACGAACAGATCAGAACACTGTAGTGATAATATGCATGTAATCACCAATGTTAGATACCAAGTAGTCTAGCTTCTACGCATATCTTCTGACTAAAGAAAAATAAAAACTTTTGAACTTTCCCACCTCAAAATACCTCATAATACAGGACAGATGTCTCCTTTTGAATTCGAAAAAAGAACGAGGGCCTCAATGTGAATCAGAACACTATTAATATTGAATGAAGCAATTTTCTCACCGGAGTTCTTTTTGTTGTAGATTCAGTGTTTCTCGCTTCTGCTTGTTTGGTCTTCAGTTGATCCATGAATGTTTTTGTGTCTTCAACCATCTTTCCTTCGTTTTCCAATTCATCAGCATATGCCTCAAATTGTTCGGGGTTAGACTGCATATAGCAAACTGGAAACAAACCAAGATAAAATATATTCCTTTTTTGTGCTCTCTTTTTCTTTTTTTAATGCTATTGTTGTAACAAAGGTCAATATCATAAAATTTCCTTCTCTCAGTTAAAGGTGTGGGGCATCGTACCTTAAAATAAATGCCGCGTGTGACTTACAATCGATAATATTGCGTTTTTTAGATATCAATATATATACCTGTTGACTGTACACAAAGTCCTACCACAAACAAAAAAGTATAGTGTATACACTACACTAAGTCCTACAGCAGACAAAAAGGTCTGGAGTGTATACCTCTTAATTATACACAGAGTTCTACAACAGACAACAAAGTCTGGCGTGTATACCTCAGAAACGTCTGGAGTGTTTACATCTTGCTCAACACAAAATCCTACCACGTACAAAAAAGTATGGAGTACACCTTTTAACTCTACACAAGGTCCTACCACAGATAAAAGTCTGGAGTGTATACCTCTAAACTGTACACAAAGTCCTACCACAGACAAAACAGCTTGGAGTGTACAGCTCAGAAACGTCTAGAGTGTGTACCGCTTAACTCCACACAAAGTCCTACCACAGACAAAAAGTCGGCGTTTATGCCTCTTAACTGTACGCAAAGTCCTTCCAAAGAAAAAGAAAAAAAACTGGAGTATAAACCTGTTAACTGTTTAAAGCAATGATGAAGCAATTACGAAATGGCCGACGTCATTTCAAATTTTTCGCGTGGTGACGTCAGACGGTAACATTTTTCACTGGTGCCGTAAACATAAAAGAAACTACGCCAGCTCTCATCCAATCAGAGGGCGAGGATTTTACTCTTATTGGAACATAGATAGTTTTTGGAATGTTTTTTTTAAAGAATTCAGCTTTAAAAGACCATAACGGCAGGATATAAGATGGTTTTCATTACAGTAGTTCTAACCTAGTAAACAAATCCTAACCATATTTATTTATTTATTTATCGGTGTTTAAGGTCACATATTTCTGCACAATGGCTAATCATGACCACGACAGTTTTACGGTGGAGGAAGTCGGAGTACCCGGAGAGAACTATCGTGAAACGGCGAGCAACAGTAGCTCCCCAACATACTAACTCACACAAGCATGGTCAGCATTGGTTGAAGACAAGTTTACCACGCCTTAGTACACAACACAACCAAGCCCCCACGTGGGCAATGGGGGGTGGGGGATGTCTTGACCAAGGACACAACGCGGTTACCGCAAATGGGATTCGAACCGAGGACCTTTCGGCTTGCAGCTTGCACCTCTACACACGGCGCCACCGCACCCCCTACCATAACCGTATAATCTATCCCTGGAAGTTATGAGTTGAAATTTCTGATTTGTGAAATTATTTCAGAACAGTCGTCAGCAATGTGTGTTGGTATGTTATTAAGGGGTTTGCCAAAAAAAGTAAAAACATCCGGTGAGTTTCTTGCAGTAATTTTTTCAGGGTACACGTCTTTTACTATTATTAGTACAGTGGTGTTTTAAAAGCAACACGAACCTGCAAGAAACATGTCTGTGATAACGTTAAAATGTTTCAAGCTCAGAAAACATCCTCCTGAAACATCTGCCAGCTCCTCGTAAAAGATCTTTGCTGAACCAGTTTGGCTCTGTGCTTTGACTCCATATACCTGGAAAATAAAGGTTCAAATATTTGAGTTTTGTTATCTTAGCAGATTATCCGTTACACAGCCGGAAGCTGAAACTTTTTCCTACTACAGCTTTTGAATTTCTGAGTCCAACAATGTATAATCGTGTGCATGGAAGGACGTTCATTGTGGAAGGGGTGAGCAATATTAAATTTCCAATCCCCTGCCAGTTTGATGTTCTCAAAATGTCTCCTCTTGACCTCGTCTATCACCAGAAGCCAATACTATAAAACGTTTGAAATTGTTTTTTCTAGATTTGTATTTTCTACCTATTAACCCTTTACCCAACGAATCGCCCGCATCCGCCCGCGTAATATTCTGCAGCTGAAAAAATATTATATTTCGAAAAATTTCAACAAAACCATATCATGTGACCCCTCTTTGGAACGAGCTCGACGAGCTCGTTCCAAAGAGGGGTCACATGATATGGTTTTGTTGAAATGTTTTGAAAAAATTAAAAAAATTATATTTAAAATAATAAATTTTGATATCGTCTGCGTTGGGTAAAGGGTTAAATACAACTGACTAAAATGAATCATTAGCATTTTAAATGATATGGCAATTTTCCAACTGGCAAATTGCCACATCTTTGACAATGTTAATGGTTTATTTCAACATATTTAAAGTCATAGCTAGAAGATATATACAATTCTAGAAAACACAACTGTAAAAGTTTTATAGTATTGGCCCCGACGGGTTCGACGGGATTCTGTTTCCGAAAGTACTTTGATTCCATTCTGGAATATTCCGCCTTTTTGATTGACCGAACAGACGGGTCGTATTTGAATATAGTACTCGAGTGGAAACTGTAAGTGCATACGGTTGTAAGAAGGTACAACCGTAAACATTTTGAAATTGTTGAGAGGTGAGATGAAATGAGATTCGATTCGAAATTCTATACCTCATTCGATTATAGATTCGGTTTGACGGGACATTTGTTATTCGTAGGTACTTTTTCGACAATGCACAGGTGTTTCTTTTTCTGATTTTTCTGATAAAACTAGGGCTGTCACGATCAATCGATTAATCGATTGTTGATCGGTCACGGCGAAATCGATTAGTATTTTTCGTTCTCGAATAATCGGTAATTTGTATCCCGTTTTAAATGTTTAATAACTAAAAGAAAATTTGATGAAAAAACTATTGTTTCTAAAGGTATTGAGTTAAGAGCATCGATGTTAAACCCCAAGAAGCCGTTGGAAGCATTTGTCTTCCGGGTACATTCATCAAAGCTTTGATGTTCTGAATCTTTGAACCGTCAGTGTAATAATCAAGACCGGTCGGCAGTTGCGAAGATCGCAACTGCCGACCGGTCTTGATTATTACACTGACGGTTCAAAAGTTCAGAACATCAAAGCTTTGAATGTACCTAAAAGTTGATCGTCTTCGTTGTTTACTTGAGGTAGGTCAGCTGACTTGAACTTCATTTTTATCGACTTCAAAGAGAGGGAGATGGGTGGGGGTGAGGGTGGGGAGTCATCTAGGTACGATTAATCGATTATTATCGATTATTTGTGACGATTAATCGATTCCTAAATTGAAAAATCGTGACAGCCTTAGATAAAACAAACATCGAGATTTCCAAAGGGCTACGTGAAGCTTCGAAATTGAATTTGATCTGAAATCGTCCCATGGTTCGAGTCTCGCGAATTCCGAAATTTTAGAGTCTTCGAGATGTTTCAAAAATCATACCAAGAGTCTCCTCTTGAACTCTCCTTCTATCATCAGGTCTCCTGTACAGGAGACCTGATGATAGAGGAAGAGTTCAAGGATGCTTTGCTTCCGAAACTATTTTAATTCCGTTTTGAAATGTTGCACTTTTTAGATAGATTTGGCAGTTTGCCCAAACAGACTAGTCGCATACACTACTTGAGCTGAGACTTGTAATATTTATAGTTAAAAGAAGGTGCTATATTTACAGCTTAAAGAGTGATAAAATCAGATTCAGGATTCGATTCGATTCGAAATCATCTGCCTGATTCGATTCGGGATTCGATTGGACCACAAATTTGCGATTAGCAGGGTCCGAAAAGCACGATTAGAAAACTCGATGCTCACATGTAATGCACTTATTAGAAAATAAAAAAAGAAATATAGCCAAAGGGGGGTATGAATCCACCACCACTGACAGTAGTTAGCATGGGAACCGTTCGGGGCGAATTAACACCGGACGCAGCAATTCGATGTCGTGTGCCTACTCTCCAGGGTTTTGTTTCACAAACATATACAAAATAAGTTATCAAGCAGTTTTTTTTAAAGCTCAACTTTTACACCATAATACACTACCATAAAATCAGTGTTTGTGGGGAGATAGGTCCCCCACGACTCAAGTGTTGTCATCCGAAACTTGTATTTTTCGTTTTCTCGTATTTGTTCTATGACCTTTGAAGGCTATGTATGTAACAAGCCACTAAGCCACAATGACCACCACTGATATATATCAGTGTGTCGGTGCCCTTATATTGCCGTGCGCCACTCCACCTCCATGTTTGCCGACAAGTGAACTCCGTACTGGGTGATTGTGGGGGAGTATCCACTTTATAAAATTTTCCGAAATTGGGAAGCACCGTTTTCTAAAGTAGCCATGGGACATCCCTTGGCTTGCCCTAGAAAATGGTGGCCGCCTCCTTGACACGCGTTGTGTACGTTTCCATTACAGTCGGCTGTGATGTTTCACAAACTCCGATCATTCTCTCTCAGAATTGTTCTCAATAAATTGTGGAAATGAATTAAAAAAAATACCTTACCTTTACTCCCATTCCAGTAAGTACATCAAGTTCATCTTTCCAGTAGATATTTTGATCTGTATAAGATGGTGGATGTGGTTCGCAGTCGCCGATAACAACTAACGCCTTCGCTGATTCTTCTGACCAATCGAGCTGCTGCGCCTTCCTCAAGGCCCATTCATAACACTGCAATCACAATAATTTATAATATATTCCAGTATTTATCTGTCATTTTATTAGAGCACCTCGAATTCAGATTTTGGGTCGAATCGAATCTCAAATCAGACACAGTGGCTTAGCAGGGGGAGCTGGGAGGCCTCCCCCTCCCCTCCTACACTTTTATTTAGCTGCCCCCTACCAAAACATCGGTCCAGTGCAACTCACACATGACATCGAGCCCTAAAATATAGATAAAGCTACACGCACTTCAAATGCACGAGATTCGCTCTCAGCGCACATAATTTTGGCAAAATTTTTCAGGGGGGCGGGGGAGGATAGTCAAGGAAGTGAGGGGGAGGAAAATGGATGCGGCGTACCCTTTTATATTATAGACCCCTGATCAGGCAGTGGATTTTCAATCGAATTGAATCAAATCTCGAAGTGAGAATCATGTTGTAGATGTTGCATCTTCTTACAACCCTTGAATACAGCAAATATTGTCAGTCTCCAATAGAGCTTAAACGGTTAAAGGGTTTTCTTGATCGATTAATCACATGGATTAACCTTGCTTGGTTAACCGATTAATCACTTACCCTAATAGGTAGCTGAATAATTGCCGTACCATTGATGATTTACAGCATATTAACTCTTTATCCAACATAGCGCAAATAGTCGTTCAACCTGATTGGGTAAAGGGTTAAAAATGACCATTTCCAGCTACTGATACATGCACGTGTACAAGTATGTCAGCACGTAACGTGCATGCTTTACTCTGTCCCATATAATTAATGTGAGTCAGTGTGACAACGTGGGCCTGTTTTGGAGCAATTTTGTTCCCTTGTTAACCAAAATAATACAATAGTTCAAAAGCAACGGTTAATCGATCAATTACTTTTTTGATCGATCAAGACGTTGATCATTGGTTAATCGATTAATCGGTTAACCGTGCCAGGTCTAGTCTCCACTCAAGAATCGCTTTCAAGGGCGACAGACTGAAATGACGTTAGCAGGCGACTGGGCAAGTTAGGTAATTGAATCAAAAAGGCGTAATATTCCAGAAACGGAAGCAATTTGTTTTGGAAGTGGGATCTCCCGGAACACTTCTGTCGTTAGGTTTCCTGTATTGGAGACATGACGACAGAAGCAGAATTTAGGAGAAGACATTTGATTGAATATTGAGAACATTTCGACGATTCGAAGATTTCTGAATCAGCGCCACTAGCATCAAATCAAATCACCGAGACGATTTCGAATCGACACTACTTTGTCTTTCAAAGCTTCGCAGCAGCCTACATTTTATGATCAACTTCATTGAGAGACAACGTTATTACGGATTTTAAGGGGCTATATACGGAATGGGGAGTTTAACATGAAAATACGTGACATGTTATTTTCGATGCGGTCAAAAATCTCAAAAATGTTATAATCTTTTCATCTTTTGGTATTCAAAATTGCGAAGAATTGTTCATAAATAAAGATGGACAACAGAAAAGTCACAAATAATTATTTTGTTTAGATTTTTGACGACATCGAAAATAAACTGTCACCTAATTTCAAGCCAACATTCGATTACTGATATTTCACCTTAATATTCCCAACCGTTTGTCAGTCCCGGAAAAACTGATCCTTCGAAACGCCGTCGAGAGGAGGTTAATAGATTTGTCCACAGACTCGGGAGGGGGGGGGGGGGGGTGGTTAGAAACAGATAGCGATAAAATGAAATGATATGTAGTACTGGTCAACATTACGTATGCACTGTCCATGTTAACCCTTCACCTAACATTCTTAAACAACTAAATATTTTCATTTTTTCCTCTAAAACATAGCTTCTGCTTCCTCGTTGGAACGAGCTCTTCGTGTTTACTTATTCGACTATTTAATTTAGGTATATACATAGGCATGTGACTGTTTACCAAACCATTTCATGACGAATAAAATATTGTTTATAAAAAAAAAATTATAACAGCAAAATATGATTGAATTGTCTGAAATCAGATGATAGGGCCTATTTGTGAATATTTGAAGGTTCTTTTGTTCGATTTTTACATCTAGGTGAGCGAAAGCGAAAAGCTTTCATTTAAACCATGTACCATCGATGTTTCGCGTGCCCTTAAACCCTGGATGTTGCACGCTCGTATATACCTTGAATGTTGGGTGCACCCTTTGCCATGGCTATTTGTCCTATGCATTCTAACCAATCAGAAGACAGAATTTATCGTGATACAGGGACAAAAATAAATATAACAAGACTCACCTCCGGAGTATCTCCTCCACCTGTACTCGGAACATCAGATACAAATCGGATTAGGTTGTCTGTGTTAGATGTGAGATCTTCATACCGTACAACATAATTATTATAATCGCAGTAATCACCATGCGCCATAATACCAATCCTTAAATTTGGGATATCCCTCAGTAATCTGGAACAGCTATCCTTTAATTTTGTCCTTACCTGAAAAAAAATAAATAAATAACTAATTATGTTGAAAATGATGTCAGACATTTATGAAAGTATTGACATAATACCACGATTGCTGTGTGTATTAACCCTTTACCAATGCAACGGTATTACATTGGTAAAGGGTTAACCCTTTACCCAACGTAACGGCCAAAACCGGCCAGCGCTATTCTCAAAAATCTCCAATTAATTTTCTTTATTTTTTCATTTTTTGTCTCAAAAACATAGGTTATGACCCCTCGTTGGAACGAGCTCGTCGAGCTCGTTCCAACGAGGGGTCATAACCTATGTTTTTGAGACAAAAAATGAAAAAAAATAGTTATTCAAGAATTTTTTTTGCAAGTGTTGTCTGCTTTTCATGTTAGGTAAAGGGTTAATACACACAGCAATTCATAAATTGCTGTGTGTATTCTCCAAAATCGTCTTTTTGAGAATTCACACTAAAATTACAAAACCTTTACACAAAAGTCAATAGAGTTGAAACGGTTAAAGGGCTTTTCTTGATCGATTAATCACATGGATTAACCTTGCTTGGTTAACCGATTAATCACTTACCCCTAATAGGTAGCTGAATAATTGCCGTACCTTTGCTTTTGAACTATTGTATTATTTTGGTTAACAAGGGAACAAAAAAATAACGTCATATAGATTTTTCGCCACACGATTATGATATGTTTAGTGATGTGTATGGGAAATTTTAGTTCACATCTCCACGTTCTTTCTCACGTATCAAATTAATGAAAATATAGGACTTTGATCATGGAAAATTGGTGAATGAAATGGAAATGTTTTTTTGTTTATGTTACTTGTATATTCTCGCATGTTATGTTAGATAAGATAAAATTTATTGAGGAAATGCACCAGAACAAAGACAGATTGCTTTGTACATACAAAATCAATATAAACAGAAACATAAAACAATACTAATTCCAAATGACAAAAGTAAATATCCAGGCTTATAGTGGCTGTAATATAATATTATTAATGCCACCTCTTGGTGTCAAATTCACAAAACTGGTTCTCGTTGTTTTAAGAATTGCTGGATCATATTAAAGATGAGACCGCACAGCTGTGACACATTGTTTTCCACCAGGAATATGAATTTCTCGGATGTGTCCATCTCAACAAACTCTTGGTACTCACGTTCAAATTTGTAAAATGCATGTTCTCTGAGAGATGCATATTCACTGCACTCTATAACGAAGTGCCATTCTCTTTCCACTGCACCTGAGCCGTACACCGCGCACATGCGTTCACATACGGGGATGGGTGGTTACATATGCCTCCCCCTTTCTATCGTAAGTTTGTGGTTACTTACATGCAAACAAGTAAATATGTTTCTCGTCTCGGGGGGTGTTGTATAGATCAAATAAGGTTCCAAGTGATATTTGTTCTTAAACTCTCGATAAGTTCTGTTCATTTTTTTCTGTCTTCCTATTGTCATCAAATATAGCATTATAAAAATTATTTAAATGTTTCTCTTTCAGATTTTTTCTTATTGTTATGTATTTCACAGGTTGAAACGGAATTTTCTGTTCAGATTTATTTTGAGGATTATAACTGGCTATAGCTGCTGATATTTAACCAACGTTGAGTCCGTCATAGAGTAATTCTCGGAGTCAGTTCTAGCCTCTGATAGTAAGAAAGGGGTTTGGAGATCATATAGTTTTGATACAAACTTAGCCAACTGGATTTTGCCACCTATGTGCATTGGGCGCTGTCCATGTTCAGCTCTGACTGCATTGTTCAATGATTTATTGTTCACACCCAGGACTAACTTACAGAACAGGAAATGAACGGTTTCACGCGGCGATTTATCAATATTAGCATCGTTGATTTCCGCGACCCATAATTTACTGCCGTATAACAGGATGGATTTTATCAGGATGTTGAATAGTTTTAGGTAAACCGAAAAAGACGGAAGGGCGGGAAGGCACTTTCTTTTAAAGTTGTTTTTCAGACTGAAGAGAGTTTTTAAACCTTTCAGTTTGAGATCTTGTTGCGCATTTTGTAGTTTACCGTTGGATGTAAACGAAAGTCCCAGATAAGTGTACTGATGGGCGTGCATGAGCTCATTGTTTCCAATATGGAAACCATGGAGCTCCTTATTCTTTCGCGATTGAAAAATCTTAACTTTAGTTTTGTCAACATTCACGCCAATTGTGTTTTTAGTGCAGTAGGCATTCAAGTTATCCATTGCTCTCTGTAATCCCCGAGACGAGTTTGAGATGGTCGCTAAATCGTCGGCAAATAGCAAGTGACTTAAATTCGTGGTATGTAGACGGATGGCATCACATTTTTCATCAAAGGTTAAGCCAATGTCGTCGATAAAAATGATAAAAATTTTGAAGAGCTTCGACGAGATCACACAACCTTGTCTGACGCTATGTTGTGTTGTGTTGTGTTGTGTTATGAAATGTATGCTATGCTATGCTATGCTATGCTATGCTATGCTATGCTATGCTATGCTATGCTATGCTGTGCTATGCTATGCTATGTTATGTTATGTTATGATGTGTCAGATTTGTAGTTACGCATCTGAGTGACGTTACGATGTGAATTAAATGCTTCGATACAACAGAGTATTAACCCTTTGAACCCCAGAGGCCGTTTTTTGGGCCCAGTAACATGATTCTTCATAATTTCATTAAGTAGGCTGACTTTTGAAAGAAGGTGTGGTGTAGACCAATCAATATTTGCAACGTGCAGCCCCAAGGCTGCACGCTGAAAATATTAATTGGCCTACCCCCAAATAAAGAATATGGACTCTTCCCGTTTCTTCCAACGGACTGATATGGAAGATACCACTAGGGTTCAAGGGGTTTAGCAAGAGTGCAGACTATCAACCTCATTCATTTAATTGAACTTGAATCGTGGAACAAATACAGAACACAAGAAAAACTCCACACTTCAACATCGTTGGATCCTGTCTTACGATCTCTAATGGCGAGAGACCAACGTTGTTGCGAGCTTCTACTATTGCTGAGGAAATGCTGTTGCGGCACGCTTTTGAAAAGGGGTATGAGAGCACTTTGCAACAGTGTGTCGTGTAATAATATTTCATTAGTTTAAAGGACGAAAATTCAGACATGATCTGGGATATACCATGTCGGTCTTGTTTCACATAAACGTTTCATAGCGTTGGTTTACGTCCAAAACCACATAGAACAAACATGTGTTAGCGGGAAGGTCGACTGATAGAAAACCTAAGATACGTAGTTTTTTAACAATATTCCGAATTAATTCAGTCTATAAAGCTTTCAACCTTTTCCTGAACAAACATCCAAAACTGACGAGCTGTAAATACTGTAATCCCCGTCATGGGGGGCTTGTGCTCCCCGTCAGGAGGGATAGGGTATCTCCAGACAACTCCCACGATAAAGAATGCAGTTTACCCAATGAGGGGTGGGTTTGGGGCTATATCTCCCCATGGGGAGGGCTGTAGCCTCGATGAACAACCCCCCCCCCCCCCCCGGGTGCCATCTCTGCGCGTATTTATTGAAAATTATCCTGAATTATCTTATCAATTCTTTCTATTTTCAAACTTTTTATTCTAGAACATAACTTATTCTCACTTCCCACAGAAACTTCTATAGTTACGTGTCTAATGGTTGTTTTGAACATACCTCTGCCAAGCAAGAAGCCATACTTCCGGTTGTATCAAAGGAGAACACGACTTCCACATTTCTTCCTTCTGTTTCAAAGCTGTTCATTATAGCCTGAATTGATACATAAATACAAGTATTAAAGCGTGAGCTCTAATTCGAAACATACTGACTACAAATGGAATTTCGTTCACAGAGTTCTCAAAATTTATGGGCTCTAGTCGTTGTTCTAGTCGTTGTACCAAGGTCTTTCATTCCAAGGCGGCGTAGATAACAAATGACATGGTACTTACTGGGCGAAAGATCGGTCAGTTACCTAATACCATGATGGTATTAGGTAACTGACCTATCTTTCGCCCAGTAAGTAATGAGTTGAGCAATTTTGACGTTCAATTCTATATTTGATCTCTTTATTCATTACAGCTCATTCAGTAAGTTTCTTTCTTTATCACGTGATCTGATCCTCTTTCCTGTCATTTAACTCCTGCTTTGAAAGCGATATAGCACGATCAATTAATAACATTCCGGACGTAGCCCCAGGTTTACACTGCTGTATTCTTGCGCGAAACCTGAATCTTGCCTCTGGCGGTCTGTTTACAACACTTCCAGTGATATCTTTTAATGAGTTTGGAACTATTATTTCAATAAAATTCTGATTGTTATTGGATGTTTCGAAATACAGTACGTGGAGAGTGTATTATCACTAAATCGCCCGCAGAGTGGAGATTACACCCAGGCAATAATTGCAAATTTGTTGCAAAGCATTACAAGCACAAGCAAAGTTCCAGCCAATGGACCTCCGGGTTATACCCGGAGGTCCATTGGCTAAAACATTGCTTGTGTTTGTTGTCCACATGTACAGAATTTGAAAGTGATAATTTGGGTGATAACTCCACTCCCCGGGTGTTTTAGTTACAATCCACTCTCCATGTACTGTATCTACGCCATTAGTAACTATTTTTGGAGCACATGCTTCACCAACGATCGCTTGTTTTAGCACTGTTTGTTTCTCGATCAATTCACGCACGTTGTATCGGGATTGAATTAACTAATAAACAGAATCCTCAACTCGTCTTCATCTTGTAGTTAAATTCACTTCACCCCCATTCCCCACGTGGGGGCGCGGTGACGCTGTGTGCTAAGGCGTACTGCACCTCGATGGTGCACTTGTCTTCAACCAATGCTAACCCTGCTTGTGTGGAGTTAGTATGTTGGGGAGCTGACAGTTGCTCGCCGTTGCTCGGTGGTTCTCTCCGGGTACTCCGGCTTCCTCCACCCGTAAAACAGCCATGGTCATGATTAGCCATTACGCAGAAATATGTGACCTTAAACACCAATAAATAAATAAATAATGTAGTTAAATTTATTAAACTCGTCCAGTAAATTAGGTCTGGGCTTCGTCAATTTACGGAACTCATTTCACGACATTAGCTTCCACAGACCTAATTTACCGAACTCATTTCGTAAATATTTTCTAAAGTAATAAGTTGAGAGAAATTAACCTTTACTTAATGTAATGGAAATATCAGGGCAGAGCTATTCACAAACATTCCCATTCAAATTTCATTATCTTTTTAATATTTGTCTCAGAAACATAGCTTATGAAGCCCCATTGGGGTGAGCTCGTTGATATCATTCCAGCGATTGGTCTTATTCTATCATTTGAGAACAAGAGAACAATTTGCAAGTGTCGAGAGAAACTCGGGTGTGGTATAGAGTGTTCTCCCCTGATATACTTTAGCGGTCTCTTCCGTGTGGATCAAACAAAAGACATGGACTGGGAAATATGATTTTTTGATTGGATAAACTCATAATTTCGACCTGCAAACTTATGCCTCGGAGTTGAAAACTCTCTCAAGACAAAGTTTATTATGAAATTAAGACTTATACAAATTAAGGTAAAGGTGCCTGTAATGGGGAAAAAGGGTAAAACTACGCGAAGGCAACAGGATCAATATTCAACCATAACGACTACTTCTACTGTTGTTACTTATTGTTCCTATTATTGCTATTACTAATGATATTTCTAATTATGCATTTACTACTATTCTTCTTTGGCAATGCTGATGTCTTCTTTACTTCCCAAAATTCCAACTCGGTTCCAAATGGGCAAACATTTGAACTGTTACTATTTAAAACTACAGTGTGCGCAATATCGAGCTTCATAAGTATGCATATCAATTAGTACAAGATTTCTATAGCGTGTTTACTTATGGTAATAAAAAAATTCCTCGAAATGCACTTCAAGAGAATCATATCATGTAAAATCGTTATCCTGAGTTAATTCCATCATTCACAGTTACAAAAAGATGAAACATCGAAAACTGATCATTCTTGCATAAGATCTGATTTAATGTTATGAGAGTGTGAATTGCTCAAAGTTCTCAGCTTGAGCATTTGTTTAGCACATATTCAATTCCCAGAATAATACCAAATAATAACAATCTGATAATTCTACCACAAATGTGTTGGCAATTCAGTTACTAGAATCAATTTTATGCCCCCTTTCATGGCTTCATTTTCACATTTTTCTCGGTAGTGAATTTCAAACTAGCGGGAGGGACCAGGAGGGAAACCCCCTCCCGGTCTCTCCCCATAGTAGGAAATCGGAAACCTCCAGACACGTCCCTGGTTATAGTTTATGTATAGGCACTCCCCCGTGGGTTGTAACAAGGCAAAATCCAACTAGATGAAATAAATTTACTTCAAAGACAATGCCAATTACATGCACGAAATATGAAACCTTTATATGTTGTTGTACCTGCACTTAAGAATGTAGCCCAGATATGGGTTCCCAGCACTCAACCAGCCAAAACAATCATAATACTCGAAATTATTTCATGTACAAAGATAAGATAAGATAAATTTACTACCACTACCCGATTGCCAGAAACTTATAACGAGCGCTTTCATACAAAGGATATTTGAAATATTAAGGTAATTTTGCATAATGAAAATTGTAGTTTCGCCCATATGGTCAACTTTTCTTCAAATTAGCCGCTTTCGGTGACATTGTTGCAGTATTGGAGTCCGAGCTACCAACAATTGTTTTCCGGTGGACAACATAAATTTCTGACAATGGTCGATATGAAAACAATTTTTTTGGCACTCAAATCATTCTGTCCGAACTACATAACAGTGAATGTAAAATATAATGTCTTCGTACCTCCTTTTTATCCTCGGCAATCTCCTGATCGTTAGTCGCAGCACCTGGAATGTGTTTAAAAATTGAAATATTTCAATTATCATCTTTGAAATGAATTATCACACAAGACAAGAGTGTGTATCTGTTCTATTGGTCGAATAACACATTGAAGGGGGTGGGGGCTAAACGTTTCCATTTTTTTCTTCTGAGTGGCACGACATTAGCTTCGGTGAACCCGCGAGCGGACACCATGAGAACCAGTATTTGTTGAGAAGACACCCAGCCTATTTATTTATTTATTTATTTATTTATTTATTTATTTATTTATTTATTTATTTATTTATTTATTTATTGAGGTTTTACGACATTTGCGGCGGCCTGGGTCATCTCCTCTCATGTCGGACAGTTTTATGGGTAGGGGAAGCCGGAGTACCCGGAAAGAACCACCGAGCAACGGTGAGCACCTGTGAGACCCCCCAACGTACTAACTCCACACAATCAGGGTTAGCATTGGTGAAGACAAGTGCACCATTGACGTGCAGCGCGTCTTAGCATGCAGAGCCACCGTGCCCTGCCCCCCCCCCCCCTCCCCACACACACATCACATTGGCAATCAGGATGAAGAGTCTTCTCCGAGCACACAACGCATTTACCCCTGGCGGAGATCAAACTGTGGACCTTTCAGTTTGAAGTCCAATGCCGAAACCACTGAGCCACCGCGCTCCCTGCCCAGCCTATTGGAATTTGGAAGTGAACTTGAAGGTACCATGCCGTGTCTGACATTAATTTGCTAAATTTGTTTGAAGTAAGTGAGGCGGATATCTCAAAACACTATATGGGTCTATCCTATGCAAAGAAAATTCTCATAGAAATTATGGCATAGGTTTAAAGGCTCAATGAGATCGGTATCGATTCGGTATTCGGTATCGGACTTGGCTGAGATTTCCTAATACTACCAAAGGGAAATTCACACCAGGAAAACACAGAATAAGTCGTTCTTGTTCCATTTTATCTCAGCGCCACAAATGCCACAGTCAGTGAACTCAACATTGCCATTCTTTTGCGAACACAGATCATATCTGCATGTACGGTAGTTTTGTGGCTTGTTGGAAACACACCTTAACTTTTAAAGGCCCATTTCAGTTTTTGCGACCTCAGGGCATATACCCTCAACATGCCATCGTTAGGAGGTCCTGCTCACAATAAACAAATCACCTGGGTAGTGATTACTAGTTAAGCCTTGGCTGTCTGTTAAGGCAGCAGCCAAGACTTGACTAGAAATCACTGAAAGCATATGGACACGTACAGGTTGTAGTCTAGTGGGAATTCATGTCAGTTACCCAGACACTAAAGGGTTAACAAAACTGAAAAGAAAATCAGTCACTTCCTTCATGAAAATGAACACTGCTGTCAAGCCTCAGCAAGTGCTTATAAACAGTAAATGTATGAAAATTTAGAAATACAGATTGATTCGGTATTCAATGATTGGTTCCGTTCGGTTTTTCGGTCTCCCCATGATATCAGTATCGGCTCGGTTTTTCGGTATATTGCTCAGTAATCTCCGCCACTGCATGTTTAGTTCTGTTTACTCCGCCACTGACTGTTTGGAACAAAGATTCACATGCCGCCAACACCGTGGCTAACAGTGTGGATTTATATTGACCCTTTACCGTGCACGGATAACAGACAAAACCTGCAAAAATATTCCTTGAATAACTAAACACAGTGACATTGTGTCTCAAAAATATACCTCATGACACCTACTTCGAACGCGTTCAACGAGCTCGTTACGGTGAGGGATTGTAAGCCATGTTTAGGCAACAAAACATTGGAAAAATAAAATTTGAATGAAATTTTTTGTGAACAGCGCTACCGATTTTTTCTTTAAGTTCAGAAGAAGGTTAACAAGAGGTTAATCGCCCCTCAAAAATGGCGTATCAATCAATATAGATTTTATATTATTTGTCCACGTGTCAGTATTTTTTATTGTGTTTAAATCCGCTTACAACTTAATCTGTATTCACTATTCGTGATCCACAAAAAGGATAACGGATATGAATAAATTCATATACACACTTAATTACATATCGTCGCCTGAGGGCTAGAATGTTCTATGTCCCCTATGGGACATAGAACATTCTAGCGCTCAGCCGACGATATGTTTTACGTCAGAAGACTATGGATTATCTTGAATCAAAATTTATTATTTTAAATACCATTTTTTTCAAATTTAAAAAAAATAATCAACAAAACCATATCATGTGACCCCTCGTTGGAACTAGCTCGTCGAGCTCGTTCCAACAAGGGGTCACATGATATGGTTTTGTTGAAATTTTTTGAAAAATAATATCTTTTTAACTGCTAAATTTGCATATTACGCGGGCGGGTGCGGTTGATTCGTTGGGTACATGATTGATACCATAGATTCGAATCTATTCATTTGTTGGGTTTAGCGATACCTTTACAGCCAGGGACATGTCGTGCCGGACATGCAGTTTAACGGGTGAGGGAGCCAGAGTACTCGGAAAGAACACCTGATCAGCGGCGAGAAGCTGTTTGACTCTCCAACTTATTAACCCCCGAAAAAAAGGCTACCATCTGTTGAAGGCACGTGTACCATCGACGTACAGTGCGCCTTACAATTTAGCACACTGCCCCGCCATGCGCCTACATTGGCAATTGGGACGAATTGTCTTGCCCAATGATACAACATGGATGCCGCGGGTTAGGACCCAGCAGGGGACGTGACAACCGTTAATTATTTCCAGTTCCTTATTCGACATTCGTTGTCAACCGATAAAATCATTTTCGCGTAGTTCAGTGTTGTTGTAGATGGGAATTACATAGAACAGAACAAGTGAGTACTAAAAATCAAAACCACCCAGGTCTACTTTAGAGGAATAAATATTTTATTAAATTGCAAAACCCCACCCAGTCTCTTTTCGACTACTCCCTGTATTTCAACCATGTGGGGTCCCCAGTTAAAATAAGAAATCCTGTCGAATATATATTTCCGTGCAAAAAAAACATTTTGACAGGAAAGCGAATTGAACTCACTGGCGGTGGCTGCTGCTGATTCACTCCTCTCCTCTTCTTTAGACACAGTCAGCTCAATGATAGATTCGTCCGTTATTCCGGCATCCATTACTAGCTGTGCGTTTTGCAGGACACGTCCTCCAAACTATAAGAGAAACACGGCATTGGTAAAACAAATGAAAGACATATAAGACTCTCTCTCTCTCTCTCTCTCTCTCTCTCTCTCTCTCTCTCTCTCTCTCTCTCTCTCCACCCCCACCCCCTGCATTAACCCTTTTGAACACCAGAGGTCGTTTATCCGACCAGGGCACAAGCTACGTCATAATGTCAGTAAGTGGGATGGCTACAAGGTAAATGTGTCAGTAGACCAATCAATATTTTCAACGTGCAGCCTTAGGGCTGCACGTTGAAAATATTAATTAGTCTAACCCCAAATAATAAATATAGACCCTTCCAATTGCAGCTATTGAACTGACATGGAAGATACCACCGGGGTTCAAAGGGTTCATGGACAAAAATAAAGTAAAGAGTTCGACAAAATTATTTGGTTGGTAGGAGTGGATGGTCGCTCCTCCATTAGAATTTGGTTGGTATGGGTGGGCGGTCGCTCCTCCATCAGAATTCAAGGATTTGTCCGAACTTTGACGTTTGGACGGATTTTGCTCAGTTACATAATCGCCCACCAAAGAAACAATTACTCCTTACAAGCATTTCCTTGAACAATGAAGACCCAACGCAACATGCCCACAAAAAGTTCACCGTGGAAGTGAAATAAGAGAAGCTTTGGTATCAATACATTCGACTAGACCACAGATACTGTGGTGATAGTTGGTGGTGTGCACGGCTTTTTCTGATAGTCGATCGAAACCACATGTCAGAGGGAAATTATCGATACTTTGAGTCGCTTATATCCGTTGGAAATATCATGGTCTCGAGCCGGTCTCGAGCCTGCATATTAAGAGATGGCGTTCCCATTCTTAAATAAAAATTCTTTTGAACTTTTGTCCCTACATGACAACCCGAGGACACTTTCCGGAAAATAATAAAAATAAAAAAATAAAATATTTTTTCCTCTGAAACATGGCTTCGACTTACTATTGGAACGAGCTCGATTAGCTCGTTCCAATGAGGAGCTCATAAGCTATGTGCCAGAGGCAAAATTGAATATATATTATAATTTTTGAATGGTGAAATTTGTTTTATAACGCTGGACAAATATTTCAGTTTCGTTATAGGTAAAGGGCTAAAACAGCCCATAGATGCCTTAAAAACTCAAACTCTTCGATTCTACATTACAATTAAGGGCTTTATTATCAGCGTAAACAGGCCACCGCCGGAAGGTTACAAAATTCGGCAGTATTTAAAATTTTCCAGCAAATTCTTATTCTCACACTTCAAAGATGCTGAACTTAATGGAGCATTTTCGCAACAATATCGCCATCTTGTGTATATATGTGAGAGTTATTTTTCTTAGATCATAACAAACAAAATGTCATCTGTTACTAGTAAGCACTTCACAGAAAACATCAACGAACTTGGAGATAAATCTTCGAAAATAACTCTGCCAAGACTATTCACACTGATAAGAAATCAACAGAGAGACTGAAAAGGTTTTTTCACAAAAAAGATTACAAATGTTGACTTTGAGCATTACGAAAACTTGCAATTAAGTGAACTGCTTCAAAGCTTATTCCCAGATGTGCGGAAGACTGTCGAGGTCGTTCCAAAGCAATGTAACTGGAAGACAGGGCGGTGGAGGGGAATCAAAATGTTGGCTTTGTGCATTATGGAAACTTGCAATGAAGTGAAGTGCTTCAACGTTTTTACCTGGATGGACAAAAGGCTGTCGGAGGTCAATCCAAAACAACATCACTGGGAGACAAGGAGGAGGATGGACTAATCTTTTGCGACTGCCCCCATGTATAAATTCCACAGAGCCCGTACCTTCTCGTACCAGTTCACTAAGATACTATTCATATTATAATGTCCATAATTTCCCACTATCAGAAAATGCCGTGCACACCACTAACTATCACTACAGTGTCATGTGGTCTAGTCGAATGTGTTGACAACCAAAGCCTCTCTTATTGCGTTGGATCTTTATTGCTCAAGGAAATGCGTTGTGCATACCTATATTAAATCATTTCTTGCCAGAAAATTCACGTGTAAAAAGTTGAAAACCCTTTACCACTCACCTTAAGTGTCTGTTTTCTTGGGGGTATGCCTTCCATTTCCTTTATGGTTTCCTGGATAGCGGTAATTTTTGAGACGTTCATTATACCAGGTACCGCGATGCATTTTCCCTCAGGAAGCTTTACCATGATGGTAGTTTCTCGCGGCAGAATTATCTGAAAATAAAACAAATACTTACGGTAAATATTTTGACTAATAATCCGCCGCATTTAAGCACACTCCATGCAGTCACGGTCTGGCCGTACCTATATATGTCTGTCCGCATACCCCGTGTTAGCTTTAGTTTCTTTTGGGATATTGTTTTAATTTGGATAATTTAAGTAATAGCAGCTCAAAGGCCAAGTTCCATTCTAGTAACCCCTGTGCACGTATCTTCAGAATTACGCCCCTTGGTTGCTATTTTTGGTTTCCACATTTGTTTCGCGCGAAAACTCTAATTCCCTGTGGCAGAAAAATTTGAAATCTGACTGGTTTTCTTATGCTCGCAAAATGAAGCTAAAGTTTGATGTTCATTTTTTTTATTTTGTTTTTCTTGATAAAATAAATTAAGTAGTAGCGTATAACTAAGGACGAATGGCATTGATCACACTTATTATCTGTAAAATAGACGCCCCACTTGACTACATCAAACACGTGCCTTTTTTAAAAAAAAAGTCGGAGTTCAGCCACAAGAATATTTACCCCCCCCCCCCCCCCGCTCCCCCACCCCTTTTTGTAACAACTGCTCTTGGCTTTGTTTCAAGTTCGTGTTTATGTCTACTCATGTTACGGTCACTTTCAGCATCGATGGCTATACCGCGATCGCAAAACCAGTGTAAGTGTAGTCAATCGTTTATAACTATTCGGCTAACATTGAAAACCTTTCACCCATGTTGTAGTTACTGGTCCCAATATATACACCGGCCGTTTGGTAAGATTGACTTACTTAATCCAGAAGATCTGCTGGTTTTGATTTTTCAAATTCGGTTTCGGTTCGGTTTCAGGAAAAAAGCTCGGTTTGGGTTCAGTTTTTCTACGTGTTAACCCTTTATCCAACGCAGACGATATCAAAATTTATTATTTTAAATATCATTTTCTCAATTTTTTCAAAAAATTTCAACAAAACCATATCATGTGACCCCTCGTTGGAACGAGCTCGACGAGCTCGTTCCAACGAGGGGTCACATGATATGGTTTTGTTGAATTTTTTTGAAAAATAATATTTTTTCAACTGCTGAATTTGCATATTACGCGGGCGGATGCGGCCGATTCGTTGGTTAAAGGGTTAAGTGCATATTTTTTATTGTAAACAACACTTCAGGCTCCGTAAACGCGCAATAGTTTGTACGACATCACTCACCAAAAAAGCTCTGTGTGTAAGTATCTCTATTGGGTTCAGCCTAATTTCCCTTTGATCATTCTAAGGGGTTCTAGGGGACCAGTTGCTACAGTTAAAACTAGAAGTCCTGTCATGAAATGCGCACAAATAGCACGTCGATATGCGCGTTAATCTACGCGTTGTGGCCATAGTAAGGCTATCAAATTCTGCACATGCGGCCTGTGAACAAGCAATGTTTCAGCCAATGGGCCTCCGGGTAACCCGGAGGTCCATTGGCAGAAACATTGCCTGTGTTTGCTATGAGTAACCAGGAGAACCTGCCGTGCTTTGGATGCCATTCGATATGGCAATTGCGCGCAATTCCTACGCACAATTAAGCCTAGATAAGCGCACAGTTCGTGACAGGATTTCTAGTTTTAACCCTTTACCCAACGTAACGGCCAAAACCGGCCAGCGCTATTCTCAAAAATCGCCAATTAATTTTCAAAATATTTTCATTTTTGTCTCAAAAACATAGGTTATGACCCCTCGTTGGAACCAGCTCGTCGAGCTCGTTCCAACGAGGGGTCATAACCTATGTTTTTGAGACAAAAAATGAAAAAAATTAATTATTCAAGAATTTTTTTTGCAAGTGTCGTCTGCTTTTCATGTTAGGTAAAGGGTTAACTGTAAGTCTACTGAGACAGAGAAAAACATAAATGAGGGTAACAAATAAATAAAGTTAATGTATTCTATGTTTTCAGACTAACATTTTCTCCCCTATTGACTCGTCCGATGAACCAGTCAATAAGGGAGAAAACGTGACAATGGGAACACGACGTATTCGCCCCCTTTTCCAGATAGACGAAGTGACAAGAGTTCATATGGGTCACTAATCCAGTTCCCTCGCCATGAAATAGTTTGATCAGTTTATGCAAAAACACAGTGACGCCGTCCGCTGTTCCTAGGTCTTGCGGTTCGGTTTTCCTGTTTGTCGCAAAAACCGGAACCGAACCGGAAAATCGAAAACCCTCCCAGCTCTATGGTCCAGTTTTTGTTGTACTATCAACACTTTTAGTGTTGTTAGTATAATATGCATTTTATTGATTGTGTTAAATCCCCATAACATAATGGGCGCCTGTGCACATTATATCAGGGAGGTAGTCCTTTTTGATATAGTAGCTAAGCGCGGTTTCTGTTTCAGAGGTTTCCACGACACGGTCACACGGACAGTTACTTGAGAACTACCACCTGTGAGGACTTTTCTGCCGTTTTGGCAGCAGGAGGCCGGACGCAACTAGGGGAGTGGTAGGGGGGGGGGGGGTAATCCCCCCCCCCCTATTTTCCAGTCGGTACATTTTCATGGTGTGCATTGGAGTGTTAGACAATGACTCACTCCTTGCTGGTAATCATGTACATTCTTACGGGATTATAGACTTGCTTCTTGCACGCAGTCGGTGTCGTGGAAATTGAAGTATGTGGCTGATTTGGGATGTTGGAGTCCCACCACGACTAATTTTTAGTCCGATGCTTGCTAATTAATCATTGATACAAGGCCTTCCCAACTTTCTTCGGCACCCAATATAATTTGTATATTTCACAAACAAATTTCTTCAGCTTTTAAGCTATTTATTTATTGGGGTTTAACGACACTTTCCACAGCCAAGGTCACCTCGTGTCGGGCAGTTTTACGGGTGGAGGAAGCCGGAGTACCTGGGGAGAACCACTGAGCAGCGGCGAGCAACCGTCAGACAGACTCCCCAACGTATTAACTCCACACAAGCAGGGTTAGCAATGGTTGTAGACAAGTGCACCATCGACGGTGCATTATTGTAGACAAGTGCAGTCTATACGCCTTAGTACACATCGTCACCGTGCACCCTCATGGGCATTCGAGATTATGTGCCTTGCCCAAGCACACAACGCGGTAACTGACAAGGATGGTATTCCCCTCTTTGTTTTCGAAAGTGGACACTTCCTGAGACTCAGCTGATGAAGATGACTCAAAAGCGGTCATAATATTCAGTATATCCTGTAAACACTCGTTAACTATTTTCGTGTCAAATCGATATGGAGACCATCTTCCAGTAAGGGACGTAGTCAGGGTAAATGAAGTTGGGTGGGTGGGAGGCGGGGTGTGGGTACAATATATTTTTTCTTTGTCAGCAGAAAAATATATTGTCTTCCCTCCCCACCCCATCTCAATGGCAGTCGAGAAATAGTTTTTCCCTCCACATCTTTCCACTTCGTGTTGGGTAAAGGATGTTTATCCCCTATAGGTGAAGGTCAAGGGTCTTCCCGGGGTATAAAAATTAACTATATATAAGGTTGAAATTTTCCAGGAAAAGTGGGAGAACAAGCCCCCACCCCCACCCCCACCCCCACGACCCCTCCCCCCGACCCCCACTCCAATTCCCACGCACGGCCACGCCGCTGCTTTCGGTGACAGTATTTAAAACAAATAGCATTCTTCTGCAATTCACTGGTGGCCCTAAATGAGTAGTGGGATTGGACATTTGCCTATAAAATTGGTTTTGCCTCTCCGCTCCATAGAATCACTGTACATGTATGTTATTCTTTACCTAACTTAACAACCATAACAAGCTAGCACTATTTACAAGAAATGGCCTTTCAAATGTTAACTTTTGAAGTTTTGCTTTGAAAACGTAGCTTATGTCCCGCCAGTGGAAGAAGTTTAACTGGAACGAGCTATGTTTTGAGTCAAAAACTGAAAATTTTTAGTTCTATTGAGGTATTTTGACAAGTGTGCATGGCTTGCTATTCGTGTTGGGTAAAATAAATCATACACACTCTAAAATCAGTTGGGTTAGAAATCGACCCAAATCGACTGGTGTTAAGTGAATATGAACCCAATCGGATTCATATCCCCCAACCAGTTGATTTGGGTTGATTTTTAACCCAACTGATTTTAGAGTGACACTCCCCCCCCCCCCCCCCCCCCCCCGCAATGGAGATCTGTCCCCAACTTGCTCTCCGAGAAAGAACAATCTGACGTTTCCACTGTTCTGATGATATCCACATTTTCTCTTCTGACCCTATCTATTAGCTAATTTAGTCACGAAGAACCGAATTTGGGGAAGTTTTGAACTTTTTGTTCTGTGTTTATGGCGATTTGGTGTTGACAGTTTTTAGTAGTTTTTAGCCAGTTGCTGATTATGCATTGTTTTGCTTCTCTGGGAGAGTTTATAATAAAAAAAAAGAGAACGATGGTTTCGGTTCCACTTAGCCAAGAGTCGAGAGATCGTTGGTTAACTTATTTTGACCTGTCGCGCGCCATCTGAGTTGTGTATTTCGTTAAGACACTTAATTCCAAATGCCCAAGTGGGATCTCGGTGGCGCAGCGTGCTAATGCGTACTGTATGCCGGTGGTATACATGCCTTCAACCAATGCTAACTCTGCTTGTGATTGTAAACTGGATAATCCTATGGTTACTCACCACTGCTTGATGGTTCTCTTTGCACTCTATAATCAATTGGGTTTAAAATTAACACAAATGAACTGGGTTGAGTGGATATGAACCCAATTGGGTTCATATTCTCTCAACTCAGTTGATTTGGGTTGATTTTTAACCCAGCTGATTTTAGAGTGTGGGAGCGCCGGTTTACCAGCACCCTTAAACTGTCGAACACGATATGGGCCCAGCTTTTATTAGTGCCGCTAAACCTAATAGACAAACAAACAAAAAACACGCCACATCAATGACAAATATACTATCCAACAACCCAATGCATAGCACTTCACGGTATGCCCCACAGCACGCAGGGTTAGTACACCGCTTGGAAACTTTCGGTCCCAGCCCCATTATGCTTGGCGTCCAAGGTCCATTCCTACTATCTTGGCAATATATAATCTCTGCTGCGGCATTTACTACGGTGTTACCTATTGCTGTGGCTTATTCCTTGGAATGGATGCAGACAGACAGACAAACAGACAGACAGATAATATCAATACAACTCACCTCTCCCTTTAATATAGTCTCCGCCCTGATTCCAAGATAATCAATTGTCTGGTGAGTTTTGAGAACTTTCCCTTGATACTTCAGTCTGACTTGGTCACTGGGCACTTTTTCTTCGGCAGCAACATATTCCACTATTTTCTGAACCTGTTCTGTTTTAGCAAGTTGTGTGGTTATAGTCCGACCCGACTGCAATTTCACGTACACATCAACTGTGGAACAAGCCATTTTGTTTCGATTAACTATGAAAGGTAACTTGCTCGGTATTAATGGAAACAAAACTTGAAAGTTTAGCTTTGCTTATTTTATAGTACTAAAATACTTGGTCGTGTTTTCCTTTAACAAATATTCGAACTTCCATTGCCGTGTTGATGTTATATACTTTGCACATGCTCTTTCTATTAATAGAATCAGGGTTCATCAATATAAATATCGACCAATGGAATTCTCGTAAAATACTTGGCTTAAAATAGATGCCGATCTGGATATATATACGTTTGGAATGGCGATTTAATGCATTGACACACACACGTTGTCACTTTTATATTTCTAAATTGTGGGATCGGTTGATGTTCAAATATTATAATTCCATTTTGCGAACTTGATCCTTGCGAACTGACCAATTTTGTTTGGGCTCGAACGAAATTGGCAACAGTCACCGTTACCGAATTCCACGTGTCAGTTCCTTTCAGGATCAAGAAGGCCCGAGGATTGTCATTTGCGTAAAACCCAATTGAGCGTCAACAACAGGACAGTGTTTTAAAAGTATTTACGGTATTCGGCGAGATCATCAAAACAATTAAAACACTTGAGCCAATCTTCGTCAATGGGTTTATCATATATTATACAGAAGGAATGTAAAATAACAAGTTTCGTAAATTGATGACATTATAAGAATGCCGTGTATGTACAATATATATGTACGGTATAAAGATACGTGTTTTTATTGTGGTTTCACCCTTTACCTAACATGAAAAGCAGACGGAACTTGCAAACAAAATTCTTGAATAACTATTTTTTTCATTTTTTGTCTTAAAAAAATAGGTTATGACCCCTCTTTGGAACGAGCTCGACGGGATTAATTGCCTTGCCCATTACGCAGTTACCCTTGATGGATATCGAATCGTGGACCTTTCAGTTTGCAGTCCAATGCCGTAACCACTAAGCCACCGCGCTCCCATGAAGATATGTATATAGGTCTATTTCAGGCACCAACAGTTGTTGGACGGCATCAATTTTGGGCACCCCAGGGGTCACTCAATAGGGGGCCCCACAGGGAATTTTCCCAGAGGACCATACGGCCAGTCCTTCCCTGTTGTAGAGTCAAGTTACTGTACTGTGATCACGAAAACGGACAGAATTTCGATCGAATCGCGACTGTGGTCACAATCCAGCAGAAATTCTATGTCCGCCAAATTCCAACACATCAATATGGTATCGCACCTGTCGAAAAAGAAACATGGGAACATTGAATCTGAGCAGGAGTTTTCGTTTGGGTTCTTTTGACGCGGTCTTACACAGTATTTTATTTACGAAACCTCGATTCATTGATGGAAGTCTGTCGCGGTCGAATCGCGAAAACCCCGCCTTTGTAATCACAGTGCTGTAAGCCAATAGTTTTATACTTGTGCTTCTCTTTTCGAGTCCTAATATGTCGGTAAAACAAAAAGGTTTCTATCACAGTCATCGGAGTCGCCAGGATTTTTCAAAAGGGGTTCGACTTTGATGAAAAAGGTACGCCGATGGTACACTTGGCAGATGCCGAAGGCAAGAGTATACCAGGGTATCCGGGGCATCCTCACCTCCCAACCTTCCTGAATTTTTTTTTAAAATTAGTATCGAATGGTACTCTCTGGTGGCCTTAGGGTGATTTATTTGCATTCTCCGTTCTTGAAAAAAAAAACCTAAAAGGGGGTTCGTTTGTACCCCGACCCCCTGGCGACGCCTATGACAGTAAACATGGACTGCTCTACAACTGAATAGCATGTGAACGGGATGTATTCCTGGCGAGGAGCAGACTGGATAAAAAAATGTGATCAACAATCATTTGGGTTCCTCATGGGACTCTAAAAACTGATGTAGCCCAACGCCTGTTGGTGCGTGAAATTTCGTGAAAATGATCAAAAGGTGAAATGGATCTAAGTGCATAGACTGCCGGTATCGAAATGTTCACTATGTGGACTGCCATTGCTTTCCACAAAGAGGACATTTCGATATACCAGCAGTCTAGTCTGCCATTGTTCGCTCAGATGAGAGGAAACAGCGACCCTTCAATTTCAAAAATCAAAAAATTCTCCGATTTGGCTGAACTATTGTCTTCCCGATGCCCGATGCCCCTCCCCTCCTTTCCTTCCGGGTAGAGCCATTTTTTGCTGAAAGATCAATGACGATGATATAAAAATGCCATCGAAATGTCCTCATATGGACTTCCATTGATCGCTCAGATGCAAGGAAGCCGTGTTCGTTCAGCTAGAAAAATAAAAAAATTCTCCAGGTCGGGTAAGGGTGGGGGGGGGGGGGGAGTGGGGGTTGGGGTTATGTGTTGATATACCGGTATTGCTGGGGGTTTTGCATTCGACCTCCCCGGACACCAACCGACCCCTAAACCTCAAGATTTTTCTTATTTTCCGCATATTTTTTCCGGCCATGAGGAAATCCCCAAATGAGGTATAACCTAGCATCCCACATATCCCCTTCTGTATATCTGAGAATACCTGACATGGCTGATATACAACGCCCAGCTCCTATATGACCCTACATGTATATAGCTGCTATACAGCCCCCTACTTCAACTTTCTATCCCATTATCAGCCTTTTATTGTGTTCACCATTACTAGTTTTCTACCACCCCTGTACCATTACTATTGACTTGTAGCATTACTACAAGCTCGTTTGAGCCTCTCTGACTATTTCGGTAACCTCAAGCCCCTCACCCAGGTATCTAGGAAATCAAGGCCAAGAGGTCTTTAAGAAATTCCTCAGTGAGTTATAATCTATCATTCCTCATATTCTGATCTAGGTATCGAATGACCACGTTTCACGGAATCCCTTCTATGGTCTGTCTATGCTTGCAAAATTCCTTTTTGTCGTATGAGGTGATGGGAAAATCCCTCAACGAGGTGTAATCTATCATCCCTCATCTCGGTATTTAACGACCACGTTTCACGGAATCCCACTTTGGGATCCCTTTCATTGTCTGCTTGTAGAATCTTATTTTGTCATATGAGACCAGGAGGGCCAAGAGGAAATCCTTCAATGAAGTATAATCTATCAACCCTCATCTTGGCAGTTAACTGGTAGAGTGCTAAAGTATTTTGGGTTATCAAAATTTGTTCACATGTCTTTGCCTTGTTACAATTTATATGCGAGTGCCAGATGGCACTCTTCCATAAATTATAACAAAGTAAATCCTTACAGACTAAATAATATCACTTCAAAGATAATATGAAGCACATCCACTGAATTTGAAGCCTTTAAGTCACAGTACCTGCACTTGAGAATAAAGCCAAAATATAGGCTTCCAGCTCTCTACCAGTTAACAGCCACGTTTCGCGGAACCCCACTTTGGGATCCCTTCTATGATCTGCCTATACTTGCAGAATCTTCTTTTCTCGTAAGAGGCCACGAGGAAATCTATCGATGAGGTATAATCTATCATCCCTCATATTCTCATCTCGATATTTAACCCTTTACCTAACATGAAAAGCAGACGACACTTGCAAACAAAATTCTTGAATAATTAATGTTTTTCGTTTTTTGTCTCAAAAACATAGGTTATGACCCCTCTTTGGAACGAGCTCGACGAGCTCGTTCCAAAGAGGGGTCATAACTTATGTTTTTGAGACAAAAAATGAAAAAAATATTGAAAATTAATTGGCGATTTTTGTGAATAGCGCTGGCCGGCTTTGGACGTTACGTTGGTTAAAGGGTTAACGGCCGCGTTTCACGGAATCCCACTTTGAGATCCCTTCTATGATCGGCCTGTGCTTGCAGAATCTTATTTTGTCGTATGAGGCCAGGAGGGCCATGAGGAAATCCATCGATGAGGTATAATCTATCAACCAAAATCATTGACTCATCACGGTATTTGAGGATACCTGTGACACGGTGATGTTCTATTCGAGGATACCTTTTGGAGGATAACTATTTGAGGATAGTTTTGGCTCCTGGCCAACCCCTTCAACAACTGCTTCCACTTTCTCTATCCTACTACATGCTTTCTGCCTTCTACCTCTGCTTCTATTTTCTACCCTCCCACCCCCTCCCCACTTCTAATCTATTTGCTAAGCTAATAAGAAGTATATGTAATCCCTCCTGCTGTTATAGGACCTATCAACCCTATGCTTGTCGGTCATTACCAACACTACTAATATCACCAGTCTCTTCTATTAATGTTTCTACGAACACAACTAACAGGTCCACGGCGTCGGCTAGGAATCCCACCCATGGAATTCCACTAACAGGAATCAGTTTCTATGAACTGCATCATTGGAAATAGTAAATTGTCAAAGTAGTACATGAAAGTACGTCATAGCTATAGTTGAAGGTCGTTGCTGTGGATTTCCTCATGACCCTGATACGACAAAAATGGCAGCATAGACAGGCCATAGAAGGAATTTCAAAGTGAGATTGCACGTACCGTGGTCGTTCAATACCCAGTTGAAGATATGCGGGACGATAGATTATAAATCATTGGGGAATTTTTCATAGCTCCCGCAGTCTCGTATTCCATATACCTGGGTGAGGATAAAAGCAGGCCTGAAAATAAGCAGTCTGACATTTGCAGAATGAGCTTCCCAGAGGGTGAATTTGGTTATGCTATCCCATACATTGGGCCAATTTATCCTCTGGATACTCTTTCTGTTTAGTTTTGAAACCCGGATTCAGATTGACGTTCACAGAGGGTAAATTTAGTGATGCTACCTACTGTGCAGGATAGCATCACTAAACTCACCCTCTGGGGACCTCATTTTGCAGATGACACTCTGCTTATTTTCTCGCTTGGTTTTTATCAACTTGGGGATGCAAAAATAGAGTCGGAGGTGGGGGGGGGGGGGGGGGGGGGGGGGCTAATGAGCTTCTAGTAGTGATACAAGTCAATAGGAATGGTATATGGCAGCGAGCTTGTAATAGTCACAACATGAGTATCAACTCAAGACAAGGGTGAGCGGTAATGAGCCATGTTGCCCATTTTAGAGAGGGTTTACATCTCCCAAGCATTGGTGACTGGGTGCCATTTTCCCAGTAAAACATAGCCTATTTACCACAGTGAACAGGCACTGCTTCACTTCCCGGGGTTCCCGCGGGGAAATAAAGCTGAACCCAATAAAGGCTAATCATAGGATACATAGCTAAGGCCAGAGGTAGGACGTTTGGGGGCCATATAGGTGTTGTATAGGAGCCATGTCATTTGTATCCTCAAATACCCAGACACAGACTTTGAGTAAAGAGCAAGCATTGTGTGAAGTATGAACAATGTCTATACACTCAATCACTTTTTTGGAACAAAGTTAGAACAGATGGACAGTATGTTACAGTGGCATTGGAGTTATGGTCTAAGGCCAAGGTCATGACACACTCTTTCAGTCATAGCAAGCACTATGTGAAGTATGAACAAGATCTGTCCATTGAATGCATTTTATGGACTGGACTATGTTAAAAGCACAAATGGTTTGTGACCATGATCATTGAATAATGATTGTGGGTCAAGGTCTCAACACACCCTTGAGTCATGAGTATGCATTGTATGAAATATGAACAAGCTCATCTATTCAAAGATTTTTTATGGGCAGATCAAAGTTAGATCAATGGTCAGTGACCTTGATCTGGGAGTTATGACCTTGGATCAAGGTCATGACAAATTTGTAAGTCATGAACAATCATTTCTATGAAGTATTTACAAGCTCTGTCTGTTGAATCATTTTTATGTAATGGGATGAGTCTTATGGATGAACAGACCCACCGGCAGATGAATGGGTGAATGGACAGATCAAGCTTAACTGTATGCTCCACCGAAAGTGCTCAATCACTTCTTCCCGGGAACTTCACAGTCCCCATACTTCTTCTCCAAATATTTGGAACCAAACAAAACAATGTACCTTATATATCCAAAACAGAGGACATTTTTAGAACTTACTGAAAAATGCTATTGGGCATTTTCTCATGCATTATTTCTCATGTAATGATACTTTGTTATATATGTTTAATGACAGTTTAAACAGCCAGTGTCACATCTTGTTGAACAGTTTAACCCTTTACCCAACGCAGACGATATCAAAATTTACTATTTTAAATATTATTTTTTTTAATTTTTAAAAACATTTCAACAAAACCATATCATGTGACACCTCGTTGGAACAAGCTCATTCCAACGAGGGGTCACATGATATGGTTTTGTTGAAATTTTTTGAAAAATAATATTTTTTCAACTGCTGAATTTGCATATTACGCAGGCGGATGCGGGAGATTCGTTAGGTAAAGGGTTAATGGATGGAGAAAGCTGGAGTACCCATATAGAACCACCGAGCAACTGTCAGACTCTCCAACTTACTAACTTTTCACAAAAGCTGAGGTAGCAAAGGATGGAGGCAAGTGCACCATCGATGCGTAGTTTGCCTTAGTGCACAGCACCACAATGCCCTTACAAGAGCTATCAGGATTAAGTGTCCTGCCCAAGGAAACAACACAGTTACCACTTGTCAACCGTTAAGTCCAAATCTCTCACCTCTGAGTCACCACCTTCCTGTTCAAAATATTCCCTTTACATCCTTTCATGTCATTAACCCTTGACCCAATGTAACGGCCAAAACCGGCCAGCACTATTCACAGAAATCATCATTAAATTTTCATTTTTTGTTTCAAAAACATAGCTTAAGACCCCTCATTGGAATGAGCTCATTCCAATGAGGGGCCATAAACTGTGTTTATAAAGCAAAAAATGAAAAAAATTAGTTATTTGAGAATTTTGTTTGCAAGTGTCACCTGCCTTGAATGTTAGGTAAAGGGATAAACTACAGTGTAAGTTACTCTCAAGTTCATCAGACCATCACTAACCAAGCCTGAATATAAGCAACCTGTCATTTTCAAAATGGGGTCCCCAGAGGGTGAATTTGCTGATGCTATCCCATACAGTTGGCCAATTTATCCGCAAAGTACATCTTTCTGTTTTGGCTTGAGACCTTGATTCAGACTGAGGTTCACAGAGGGTAAATTTTGTGATGCTACCCTGCTGTGCAGGGTAGCAACCAAATTCACCCTCTGGGAACCTCATTTTGCAGATGACAGTCTGCTTATTTTCAGGCTTGTCACTAACTTCTCCCTACAGTATTGTGATTACAAAAGTTCATAGATAATTTCAACCAGATCATGACTGGATCACATCCATTGAAATTCTCTGTCCATTTTTCTTCAAACCAGTCTTTTGATTTTGAAAATGGGAGGCATGCTGTCTACTGCTCGCTACAATTTGAAATGAAGCGCACTATTGTTGATACCCAGCATCGGGAAATGTTTTCAAAACAAGAGGCTCTCAAGGTGCCTCAATTGCTCACCTAACAAAGTGGTTCAAAGAAGTTTTTTGGGTCACATTCAGGTAGTCATGGTTTGTCACCACTACAGAGGAATGAAGTCATGAAATTGTTCATAACTTTGGTGTCCATGTCAGATGATTATTATCATAGGTCTTCCAAGCCTCTTCCAATTCTATCAGCTGTAGACAAGCACTGCCAAACTTCCAAGGGTTGTTATGTCACTGCACCCCCCCCTCCCCTCCCCCAATAGATAGCCCAAATATTAACCAAGGGATGCAATTCGAACTAACTTGAATCTGACCCCCCCTCCCCCCCCCCCCCCCCCCCCCCCCCCCCCTAGAGATGTTGTATACCAAATATCAAAATGGTTCTGGAGAAGATTTTTAAAGAAATTTCCCCCATATTGCACTAAATTAAACTTTGGGCTCCAATGGAGAGCCTAGATAACCTTGAATCTGACACCCCCAGAGATGTTATTTACAAAATATCAAAAGATTCTAATTGATGGTTCTGGAGAAGATTTTTTAATTTTGGAAAACAATTGATGGATGTTACCAGAGTAATGCCCCTTGTGGTGTCCCCTGTGAGTGTGGCAACTTTATTTGAACAAACTTCAATTGACATATGATAAGGAACATGCACATCAAATTTGGTTCAATTCAGCCCAGTGGTTTATGAGAAGTTGATGTGTAAAGTTCCCGCCAGGCGAATGGACAACGGATGGACAGACAATGGACAGAAACTGTGACTTTCAGTCCGGTGAGCTAAAAACATCAACGAACATTTGCACACCATTCACTCCACTGTAATAATACCGACGTTTTGAATAACCTTTTCGCAGCAATAAACAAATCAATTTGAGTTTGGTTTAGTACATGAAATGTGTAAAACTGTCACCGACACGATATGACCTTAGCTGTTAAAGTGTCATTAAACCTTAATAAATAAATAAATATAGTACATGAAATGTAACTTCAATGGAGCAATCTCAGTCAGTCAGATGATTCTCAATGGAATGCATGAGCAAAAAGACAGTGAATAGCATTACAGTAGAACCTGTCTTGAGAGACCGCCCTTTGGGCCACAGAAAAGTGGTCTCTCAAGACAGGTGGTCTCTCATAACAGGTTTCAGGTTTTCTCAAGTCAGTGAATAACCAACCACAAAATTCAGAAATGGAGAAGAATAGATTTTTGTAATTACTTTGTTGTTGTCCTTTTTTATGAAGTTTTTGTAACAAATTGAAATGGACTGTTATAAAAATTATAAAAACAAATTAGTGTTCAAAATCTTCAATGAAGAAGTCTTCAAAGGGGCGGTCTCTCAAGACAGGTCCATTATGGCATAAAAATACAAATTGGTACCAGGTCACAGTGGTCTTTGAAGGCAGGTGGTCTCTCAAGACAGGTGGACTCCCATAGCAGGTCCATTATAGAGTAAAACCAATCGGTGCCTGGCAGATGTGGTCTCTCAAGACAGGTGGTCTCTCAAGACAGTGATCTCTCAAGACAGGTTTTACTGTACTGGCCTTTTAAGTTTGTTGAATTTTGTTGTTCACGTACTACTTCTCGGAAAGTGAAGTTTGATTAGTTTGAAGTTTTGGAATATTACATCTTATAATTCATGGTGTATTGTTCATATTTTCATCCACGCATTATATTATTTGGCCTATTTACCATGACTAGACTTTAACCCTTTGCAGAAAACACTCGATATTAAAATTTTTGCCATTTTAATTTTTTACCCCCAATTATTAAAAAAATTCAATAAAACTATATCTTGTGATCCCTCATTGGAACAAACTTGACAAGCTCGTTCCAATGAGGAGTCGCTTGATATGCTCTGTTGAATTTTTTTTTTTAATTTTCTACTGCACAATTTGTATATTACGGGGTGTATGCAGCTGATTTGTGAGGTAAGGGTTAATTGTTTGCTGGGTGGAACATGGTGAACTGTTGTCTACTTCCAAAAAGTAAAAATTGCAGGTGTGATGGCATGCAAGAGAGACAGCTTGCCTCAAAATCAAAAGGCTGCCTCTACACAGTTCTGTTGAATCACACTCGTCAAAAAATGAGATAACATTAAATCTCAGTTGCTATTTTCGTTCACATTTTTCTTGATTTCATTTTGATTTTGCAATACTTTTATTTTCAAATCTTGACTCACTGGTTTGTTTTGCGGTGCGATCTTGAAGAAAACTACTTTTGTGATTAGAAAAATGTGAACTGGGTGAGTGACTTGCAGGGTCAAGAGGTTTTACTTCCTATTTATTTATTTATTTATTAGAGTTTAACGACACAGTAACAGCCAAGGTCATATCATGTCAGTAATAGTTTTACGGGTGGGGGAAGCCAGAGTACTGGGAGAGAACCACAAAGCAACGACAAGCAGCTGCCAGCTCCCCAACATCGCAACTCCACACTGCAGCACTGGCAGGGTTAGATTGGTTGAAGACATAAACACCATCGACGTGCAGTACGCCTTAGTACATGGCGTCATCGTGCCCCCATGTGGACAATCAGGGTGAAATGCCTTGCCCAAGGACACAAAGTGGGATTTTACTTCCTATAACTATGTTCTATGAATAATATGAAAGTGTCAGTAACACTGAAGCTTACCTGGAATTTATCCTGCATTTATGAGATCAATCCTTTACCCAACAAGTCGGCCACTTCCGCCCACATAATATACAAATTTAGCAGTAGATGAAAACATTTTTCAACTGAACTCTGCAAAACCATATCATGTGACTCCTCACTGGAATGGATTCATTGAGCTCATTCCAATGAGGAACCACATGATATGGTTTTGATGAAATTTTTTGACATTTTTTTAAAAATATTCAAAATCATATATTTTGATATCGTCCTTGTCAGGTAAATGGTTAATGTCATAATTACCTAACTTATGCTGTATTTAACTGGTTGAGCACTGGAAGCCACTCTAGTGTTTTTTTTCCATTCTCAGTAGTTTCACAGATGACTTATCAATGTTTAATACCCTTTGTTAATAAATATTAAATTATATCATTTTATTGGAGAATGCCTGTATAGGCATTCTCCTGTAAACTGAAACAATTTAATATTTATGTGCAACAGGATCCCAATGTCCAGAATTCTTGCATATGTAACATACCGGGCAGACGTAAAAATAATTTAGCTATCTACCGGTTAATTAAATTATGTCATAATTATTGACTTTTTGTTATCCATCAAAAAGAAAAAAATAGAAGCCATGGCAGCCATTGTAGGCAGTCAACCATGTTGGAAATATGACAGTCCCATCTACTCATTGCATCATATTAAATCAACCTTCCAAATTCAAGAAAATTGATCTGTAAATGCATGTAGTGTGCTCAACAAATCCAAGATGGCAGCCATTGGGAATGACCAACCATGACTTAAATACTCTGACTTACTCATCAAAGTCATCCTGCCATATTTCAATAAAAACGGTTATTAAATGCAACTTGTATGGTGTGCTGAAGACATCTGGATGGCTGCTATGGAAGCCATTGTTTCAGCCAGCTGTCATCAACATAGGTCATTCTCATGTACTCATCATAGTATGGCAGCCAGCCAAGTTTATAGAAAATCAATACATAAATGTGACTGCAGGGTGTTCTGAAGAAATACAAGATGGCTAAAGTGGTGGACATTATAGGCAGCAAACTGTTACAAAATAGGATGTTCTCATCAATTCGTCATACTAATTCACCCTGACAAAATTAAAAAAAAGTTTCCATAAATGCGACATGTTGACTGTAATGAAATCTAAGATGGCTGCTATGGAGTCCATTGCAGGCAGCAGACTAACAACAACAGGATGTTCTCGTTCGCCATGGCAGCCATTATTGTTAAACCAACTGTTATCAAAACAATGACATTCCAATCTACTTTTCATATGAAGTCACCCTGCCAAAATTAAAGGAAACTGATGCACAAATGCCATCCACCCTGTGTTGAAGAGAACCTGAGATGGTTGCAACTGTGGAAATTGAGGGCAGCCAGCCATGACCATAATGGGACTTTCTCATCTAGGCATGAACCAGAACATGTATATGAAATTTGGTACTGATCAGAATAGAACTGTGTACTGCATCCTGCACTGAACAATTTTTATACAAGCTAACAGATGTTCGCACATGCCAGGACAATAGCTTGCCTGGACTTATTTTGTACCTTATTTTTTATTCTTTAATCCTTTACCCAAACATTTACAATGTCAAAATTTGTTTTTAATTGTCTTTTCTAATTTTTCAAAAACTTTCATTAAAAACATATCATGTGACCCCTTATTGGAACAAGCTTGAGAGGCTCATTCCATTGACAGGTCACATGGTATGGTTTAGTTAAAAAGTTTTGAAAATTTCTATTCTTTAACCCTTTACTCAACATGCACAATGTCAAAATTTGTTTTTAATTGTCTTTTCTAATTTTTCAAAAACTTTCATTAACCCTTTACCCAACACAGAGGATATCAAAATTTATTATTTGAAATATCATTTTTTAAATTTTTCAAAAAATGTCAACAAAACTATATCATGTGACCCCTCATTGGAATGAGCTCGACGAGCTCGTTCCAATGAGGGGGTCACATAATATGGTTTTGTTGAAATCTTTTGAAAAATAATATTTTTTCAACTGTTGAATTTGCATATTATGTGGGTGGATGCGGCCGATTCGTTGGGTAAAGGGTTAAAACCATATCATGTGACCCCTTATTGGAACAAGCTTGACAGGCTCATTCCACAGACAGGTCACATGATATGCTTTTGTTAAGAAGTTTTTAAAATTACTATTTGTTCAACCTACGAGGTTGAAAATTACTTGGACTGATGCTTCTAATTTGTTAGGTGAAGGGTTAATGCTTTGTTATATTGTGGACAAAGCATTCCTTACTTACTTGGACCTGAGAAATCCTTTCAAATCAATTGGAAATGGTCAGTTTTCCGTATTCTAGTGATAAGCTGAAAATGTTTCCTTTATAACTTGTTTGATAGCATACACAGAGATGTGTCCAACAGCAGGGTAGCATCACTAAATTTACCCTCTGTGAACCTCAATCTGAATCAAGGTCTCAAACCTAAACAGAAATAGGTACCCTGAGGATAAATCGGCCCACTGTGTGTGATAGTATCAGCAAATTTACCCCCTGGGGACCTCATTCTGTAAATGACCGATTGCTCATTTTCTGGCTTGCCAACAAGATGTAAATGATTAAATGCACAGATGGTGTTAACCCTTTACCCAATGAATCGGCAACATCCGCCCGCGTAATATGCAAATTCAGCAGTTGAATAAATATTATTTTTCAAAACATTTTAACAAAACCGTATCATGTGATCCCTCGTTGGAACGAGCTCGTCGAGCTCGTTCCAACGAGGGGTCACATGATAAGGTTTCGTTGAAATTTTTTGAAAAATTAAAAAAAATGATATTTAAAATAATAAATTTTGATAATGTCTGCGTTGGGTAAAGGGTTAATGTCACCAAATTTTCTTGATATTGTTGAGTATTCCTCTGAATGATTCTCATAATTTGGGGACATGGCCACATTTTGGGGTGATCAATAAATGCTGTGAATTTGCACAAATCTAAAATGCCTAGCAGAAACTCATACAAAAACACATGGTACATTTCAAATGTTTATTCAGACTGATCTTGTACAAAAATTTAACAGATGATAAACACATGAAGTAACATCCTGATGATAATGCAATGGAAGTGAGAGAAAACCAAAATGATAATTCTTCTCAAACTGGAAATTCAGACTATTCAATACTATTCAAAGTGTCCCTCAATCACAATTCAACTGCTTGAAAAATCTTGCAACAGTATTATCGAAAATAATCTGTGAGTCAAACATGAAGATATTTCAAATCTATATTCCCATTTATACATGTACAGTATCAGAAGAAATAAGTAGTATGATAAACACTTGAACTTTCTTACATTTTCACTTTGTTGATAAATTTAATCCTCTCCTAGAGAGCTTCCCAAGAAATGATGTCTAGAGTTGGAATTATCAACAAAAGGGGAATGGGATAAAAATTTGTTTTTCAGTAGTTATCCTACAACTTATTTCTGCAAGTATTGTAGGGTAGTAATTAAACCCGTTACCTAAGCATATCTGACTAGACTTGTTCACAAAAGTTGCCAATCAAATTTTTCTTTTTTTGAATTTATGTCTTCCAATGAGGGTTCATAACCTATGTTTTTGAGACAGAAAATGAGAGAAATTAATTATTCAAGAATTTTGTTTGCAAGTGTCGTCTGCTTTTCATGTTAGTTAAAGGGTTAAAGAGTTTCATTATATGGCATCCTAGTTCAGAAGCCGCAACTTTCGGATAGCGGAACTATTTCCATTGCCACTTGAACAAATCTCTGCTAACAACTCTGTATCCTAAGTCAGCGGTGAATTTTCTATACTACTCTCTTCTTTCTTCTCTTCCTCCACAGAATCCTAACCCACTGCCTTTATTAATTCCTCATCATTCAAAAACTCCATCTCAAACCACTTCATTATATAATGGCAGTTTTCTCATTTGCGTTCGGCAAGTAACTGTTTCATTGTAAACAAATTGATTGCATCTGGTAATGACGGAGCAATGGGAACAACCCTAGCTTAGTTCATATAGGCCAAGAATGGTGTCATATCAGCCGAGTATGAAGTCATGTCAGTCGAGCAAGTCAGAAAATATGCAGACTGTCATTTGCAAATTGAGGTCCCCAGAGGGTGAATTTAGTGATGCTACCCTGCACTGCAGGGTAGCATCACTAAATTTATCCTCTGTGAACGTCAATCTAAATCAGGGTCGCAAAACTAAACAGAAAGAGGTACCCCGAGGATAAATTGGCCCAATGTATGGGATAGCATAATCAAATTCACCCTCTGGGGACCTCATTCTGCAAATGTCAGATGGTTTATTTTCAGGCCTACAGCCGAGGTTGACAATGGGTAATACTGGGAAATAAAATCATACCTTATGAATAATAAAAAATATTGCCATTTAAATTCTATTAATTATTCTATTTTTGCTTCCAAAACAAAGCATACGACCCCTCACTGGAATGACATGATAAAGCTCCTTTCAATGAGGTGTCATAAGCTACAATTTGTAGACAAAGATAAAAACAAGAGGTGCGCATTGGAGATGCAGGCATGGAGTCTACGTTCTTCATGCACTCTCTATTGAAAATCAGAAATGTCATCATGTTGAGCTCAAAATTTGAAAAATTGACAAGCTCACAATTTGTAAAAACGGACTAATTAAGGCCCATAACTCTGTAAAGAGAAATCAGACTGGGCCAGCTTTCGAACTCGTCTGAGATATTATTGCAAAAGACTTGCATGGCAAAAATTTGTCAAATTAGAGACACTTTGTTCAAGTTATAGTGCAAATGAGCTCAGGATTCGTAAAAACTGACCAATTAAGGCCCATATTTCTGTGACAAAGAATCAGACCATGCCAGTTTTCGAACTCACTAGAGATATTATTAAAGATCTGGATAGCAAATATTAGACAAATCAGAGAATGTCTGTTCAAGTTATTGCACGATCGAGCCCAAAATTTGCAAAAACTGACAAATTCAGTACCATAACTCTGTAACGAAAAATCAGGCCAGCCAGTTTTTGAACATGTTCGAGATATTATTGCAAAAGACCTGTATGGCACATATTAGTAAAATCAAAGAACATTTGTTCAGGTTATTGGGCTAACAAGCTCAAAATTTGTAAAAATTGACTAATTAAGGGCCATAACTCTGAAATGAAAAATCGTATCGGGCCCGTTTTCGAACTTGTTCAAGATATTGATGTAAAAGACTCATATGGCAAATATTAGTCAAAGCGGAGAATGTTTGTTCAAGTTATTGTGCTAACAGTGAGGGGCCGTGTGGACGGACAAGCCCACTGGAAGCACACCGACTGTCTCCAAACCATGGGTCTTGGTTGTTAACACAACTTGACCAAAAATGAATTGAAACTGGCAGCTGGCATAGCAGGCATTCAAATCCCCACCGAGAGAGAGTTTCTTTTACCACCAAAAACAAATCTTTTGAACCCTTGGAAACCAGCTGACCCACACTATTTGCAACATAATCAGCTTTCTTTCTAGATTTTGCAGAACTTGGAAGATTTTAAAAAAAGAGACATTCTTGCTGATTTCCAGTTAAGGCAGGGGCATGGCCAGGCTAAATTAATTAAGTCTGTAGGACAAATGCCAATGGCAGTAAAAAAATATTTTCCCCTCACTTCCTATCACCTTGTGCTCTATTAGAATTGCTTATCCCCATGTAGTGAAGGTCAGCATCATCGGGGTAAAAAAAAAACACCCTGGGTACTTTTTGATGGCTCAAGTACTCATATTGTTGATGGCTTAAGTACTCAGAAAGAGAAAGAATAACTATAACAAAATGACCCAAGAAATATCTATTGCATAAACCAGTTTTACAGATTTCAGCATGAATGTATATGATGACTTGACATTTTTCAAGAAAAGTGTGTGTAGTGTGGGGTGGGGTGGGGTGGGTTGGGGTTGGGGAAGTCCTTCTCTCTACCTGTTGTAATGCTGCTGAGTGAAGATGTAATCTATATATAGAGCCAAGTGATGCAACCTTTGTAATGAATGAAAACTTTTATTTGTCAAAGAAATATTTTTGCAAATGCTGTATGCTAGCTGTGTTACATTATTTAACCCTCTGCACTCTTGATGTCAAAATATCAAAATTTCAACTAGCAAAGTTTCCCATAATGCAACTTGGAATTGAGCGAATCCAGTGTTGTTTGACAGAGCTCAATGGTTAAATACCCTGTTGCTTTAAGGGAAACCTTTGCTGTTTCAAACTTCAGAATTTTGTCATCAGAGTTCAGACTCAGAGAGTTAAATAGCACATAGAGAATTAACTTAGACTGATCATTTGATACCTGCAACTGTTTGAAATAAGTATCACATACTATCAGCAACAGTTACCCTAACTTAAAATTTCATTTTAGAAATCCAAATTGCATTGTCTTACAAACCAATTTGGAGTTAAAATGTGAACATGTGCATAAACAAAATAAAAATTAAAATAAACTGTCTATTTCTGGGAGGCAAATGAATACAGTATGGAATACTGTCAATCCCGGCAATTACCTTTTGTGAAATTAAATAAAACATTCATTATCAAGTACAAAGATAAAGATTGTTGTCAGCAAGCCTTGAAAAAAAAACAAACTGTCATCTGTCTGCAGAGTGAGGTCCCAAGAGGTTGATTTGGGTTATGCTACCCTGCACAGCATGGTAGCTTCACTGAATTTACTCTCTGTGAACATCAATCTGAATCAAGATCTCAGGCCTAAACGGAAGAGGTCCTCAGAGAATACATTGGCCAACTGTATGGGATAGTATCAGCAAATTCACCCACCGGGGACGGCATTCTGCAAATGACAGATTGCTTATTTCCAGACTTGGTTTTCAGGAGGAGTATGGAAAGCAGGGACTGTGGAAGGTTGGAGGCAGGGATATGCCTAGGACTCAAAACCAAACACGGAAGGACTAGGGTAAACAAAAAGGAAGAGTGGACAATGCTCAGAAAATATTAACTCCTTACCTGACATAATTAGGTTGACACTTCTGAAGATTCAGAAGAGATTTCTGAAATAATTGAAAATTTTAAAGTTTTGCCTTCAAAACAAAGTTCATGATCCCTCATTGGAATGATCTTGAGCTCTTTCCAATGAGAGGGTCATAAGCTATGTTTGGGGGGGTAAAAATAATATTCCAAAGACCTCTGCCCAAGACTGGAAATAAGAAGTCTGTCATCTGCAGAATGAGGTCCCCAGAGGGTAGCATCACTAAATGTACACTCTGCAAACCTCAATCTGAATCAAGATTTCGGGACTAAACAGAAAGAAGTACCCAGAGGAGAGACTGGCCCACGGTAAGGGATATCATCAACAAATTCATCCTCTCAGGACTTCATTCTGCAAATGACAAATTGCTTATTTTCAGACTTGCCTCCACCTCTCACTACCGTATAATGACAGTTTATTAGTTACATTACACAAAAGCAAGAAGCATTCCCTTGACAAAAACAATTTCACAATTCAATTTGCAACTAATTAATTACTTTACCCTCAACCTTGACACCTGGTCACATTTTTACAAACTTCTATTAAGCTACAACCTACAAGTTTAGTGGATTGGCAATGATTTGTAGTTATGTCCTGGCTGCCAGCAATGCTCCAAAGCATAGCTTATGATGACCACTCATTGGAACAAGTTCATCATTCCATTCTTTAACCCTCTGTCAAACTTAATAGTCAAAACTGATCAACACTATTCACCAAAAAACACTATCCAAATCTTATATTTTCAACCTTTGTCTCAAGAAAAAAGCCAATGACCCTCAATGCAATGAGCTTGTTTCAACCATTCCAATGAGGGGGTCATAAGCTATGTTTTTAAGGCTAAAAATCCAAACTTTTTAATTATTCATGAGTTTTTTGAAAAGTGTTGTCAGCTATTTGGGTTGGTTATAGAGGGTTGGAATGCAGAAATAAAACTTTTGAGATGTATAGAAATTTATCATCCACAGGTCTAGCTCTCTCACTGCTGGTCTGCCTCCAGCTGCTGTAATATTGCCCGTCTCTTCATTTCTAATTCTCCCTCGCTGACATCACTTTCTGAGGAATCACCATCAGCATTCTGAAAGAATAAATAAAACATATGATGTCTTATTACTTTCCAAAGTGTGATTTACTGGGATTTCTGGGTTTGATTATAACCGATAACTTTACAAGTGAATTGAGCAATCAACAATTGTGTAATGTATCCGAGCGCGCAAACTAGAACACTTTGCCGTGGATGTAATGAGGACTTCATTGTTTTTATTAACCCTTTACCTAACATGAAAAGCAGACAGCACTTGCAAACAAATTCTTGAATAACTATTATTTTCATTTTTTCTCTCAAAAACATAGGTTATGACCCCTCATTCCAATGAGGGGTCATAACCTATGTTTTAGAGACAAAAAATGAAAATTAATTGGTGAGTTTTGAGAATAGCGCTGGCCGGTTTTGGCTATTACATTAGGTAACGGGTTAAATAATATAATTATCGTTAATAATGAAAAGTAATAAACAGAGTAATCGCTTGACTGGACTGGTTACGTTAAATAATTTATTCGAGGCGAGGGACTATATTGTAAAACACTTGCGCATTCGTGTTTGTACAACGTCCCTCACCTCTCATGAATTATTTCAAGTAACCAGTCCAGTCAAGCGATTACTCTCTATATAATGATCAATGATTACGACATTAAGTCTTAACCCTAGGACCGTGGTGGCACAGTAGTTATGGTATTGAACTTCAAACCGATAGGTACATGATTCGATCCCCACCAAGGGTAGCAGCATTGTGTCATTGGGCAAGGCACTTAATCCTGATTGCCCACGGTGGAGTTAGTATGTTGGGGAGTCTGACAGTTGCTTGCCATTGCTGGGTGGTTCTTTCCAGGTTCTCCGGTTTCCTCCACCCGTAAAACTATTTGACATGAGATGACCCTGACTGTCAAAAGTGTCATTAAACTCCAATAGATAAATACATAACCCTTCACCCATTGAGTATTTTGAAAATATTGGAAGTAGCCATTACCAGGTTTGATAACAAATTCATCTAAACTGATCTCCAGAAAGAGATTTCATGTCCTGGGCAGGAAAATCTACCAGCAGCATAAATGAAATATGTGATTCAACATGGAGAATAGTTAGTAATCTCACTTCTCAATTTATCATTTATGAAGATCAAGTATATTTATTTATTTACTTATTGGTGTTTAATATAATTTATCTCCGCCAACATGTATGGTATATGGAGATTTAATACCTGGATGTCGGTTTTTAATCACCGAGCCACAGGCGAGGTGTTTAAATGAGACATCCAGGTATTAAATCTCCATATACCATGCATGATGGCAGAGATAACGTTTTTGTCCCGTTTGGAACACAATACAAACATAGTGGAAATAAATTTGTGGACTCATTTCTCAGCTCCACCATCACTTGGACCAAATTCATGATAATTATTTTGTTTTTATAATCGAAGAAGACAACAAATAAAGTTATATACCTTGGGTCGTTAAGGAAACGTGTAAACAGTATTTTGTTGGCATATCATCCCCTGAGTTCCAATGTGTTTTATGTGCCTACTGGCACACAAAACTCATTGGTGCTCAGGGTACTAATCATTTGCTCTTATTTTATTTTTATGATTGAATTGTTGGAAATCTGATGATATTTGTGACTATTTTGGGTTTTTTTGGTTCGATTTTTATTTTGAGGCAAGCAAACGTGGAAAGCATTCATTTAAACCATATATACCCCCGATGTTTCATGTGTGCTTATATCCTGGGTGTTGCACATTCTCATATACCTTGGATGTTGGGTGCATCCTTTGCCATGGCTATTTGTCCAAGGCATTCTGACCAATCAAAAGACCGAATATAACAGGATATAGGGACAAGATCCCATATATCTGCACAATGGCTAATCGTGACCACAACATGTATATAAAGTCAAGTCTAGCCAATCATTTATACCAATGTTGCCTATTTTAGAGGACTTCCAACCCAGGCACTGGTGACCGGGTCCTATTTTACAAGAAAAAAAAACAGAGCTTGTTTACCTCAGTAAACAAGCACTGCTTCACTTCCCAGAGTTCCCAGGAGTTATTGTTTATTATAATTAACTAAAATTGCTAATTAGAATATGCCTGTTAACTGTATATATTTTTCCCATAGCAAATCATTTCTTAGGTAGAAACAGTTAAGTGAGGATTCACCCTTGAAGTCAGGTTTAACCGGTTGTTTATACCTGTGCTGCCCATTTCAAAGGACTTCCACCCCACACATTGGTTACCTGGTCCTATTTTACCAGAAAAGCAGAACTTATTTTCCACAGCAATGAACCATTGCTCCTCTTCTGAGGGATCCCATGTGGAAGGTAGTAGAAAGCATCAGTTGTTACAACTATAGCGTTTTCATAAGTTTGCTTAAACTGGGCCTCTTTTCTCACACCTGTTTTATGGACTAGCAGCCATCATGCCCACTGTTTGTGATATAAAAAGTTCAGATTTATTTTGATTCTATGGCAAGAAAAGATTCCAATAATCATGAACAACTGAATTTTGAAGGCAACAATTGCCTCTTTTTTCAATGGGGTTTAATGACACATTCCACAGCCAATGTCAACTCGCATCACAGTTTTACAGGTGGAGGAAGCTCGCATACCCAAATAGAACCACTGAGCAGCTGCAAGAAACTGTCAGACTCCCCAATATACTAACTATGCACAAGAAGGGTTAGCATTGGTTGAAGACAAGTGCACCATCGACATGCAATATGCCTCAGTAAACAGCGCCATCATACATACCCTCATGTGGGCAATCAGGATTAAGTGCCTTGCCCAGAGATACACAATGCAGTTTCCCCTGGTGGGGATCAACCATGGACCTTTCAGTTTGAAGTCTAATGCGGTAACCACTGAGCCACCACGCTCCCTAACAATTCCCTTTCAAAATCTACCTAGTCAGGCAAATGTTTAACAGTTTTATCATGATGTGTGTGTCTATAATGCAGGGTGCATTGGATGCATGTAGGTTTGAAATTGTAACTCTGTGATATGTTAACCCTTTACCGAATGCAGACAATATCAAAATTCATTATTTTAAATAACAATTTTTTAAATTTGTAAAAAAATTTCAACAAAACCATATCATGTGCCCCCTCATTTGAACGATCTTGATGAGCTCGTTCCAAAGAGGGGTCACATGATATGGTTTTGTCGAAATTTTTTGAAAAGTTAAAAAATTTATAGTAATTTATATATTTTTTATACTTACCAATGACCCAGACATAGCTGGTGCTAACTCTTAAAATATAGGGCCAAACACAAATTTTGCCCCCCAATCCCCAAAATTTGCATCTAAAACCAAAGAAAACATGTCCTGAATGGCCCTCCACACTTCACCTCTACTGCGCAAGTGTCAAGGACGTTCCGAAATTGGTGCCATTAATCATTCTTATAACCAGTGCCTGGTAAGCGCTATGTACTCAGCGGGGGAGGTATGAGTTCCCAACTCCTGGGAGGGCCATCCCCGTCTGGGTCATTGGTAAGTATAAAAAATATATAAATTACTATAAATTCTTTAACATTTTTATACTGTACCAATGACCCAGACATAGCTGAATAGTAAAAAGGCTGGAGGGCCTAGGACATAGAGCAAGTTGGAATACGCTCAATTATATAAAATAGAGTCATCCCCTCTAGGGAAAAAGAAGTATTAGGCCTTACGTGTATCTTTCTTATTTATGATAAATTAGAAAGATACAACACCTTCCAAAATTGAGCATCATACATCCATGTACTCTATTAATATCTAGTATAATCCTTATACTAATAATTTTTAAAGTAAGCCAATAAATAAAGTAAGTCTAGAGAATAACTCTTTATACTCCTTAAAAATGTCTGAGGATTGTATAAAAACGTCCGTTAGACACGTGCTATATTCAAAAGCTATACTTTAAAAACTAAGACCTGAATGAATTTTTAAAACATAAACTTCTCACTAAAAAGCCATCCCAATAACAGCTCAGAATTACTAACTCCGGAGGAGGTATCCCCTTGTTTTCATAGTAAAACAGGTGACCCAAGGGAACACCCTCCCCCCCCCCCTTTTTCTTGCCCTGGGTCAAATAGCCCAGAGCGAAGAGGGCTGCAGAACGGAGTCACTGCCGAAACAGACAGCCTACCTAGCTATAGTAGCAACTGTTAAGTGAATGACAGTCTGAGCAGTAGATAATAGACCTAACAATAGAGGCCTCCAGAAATGGACTCGATATTTCTGAGATAAAAATTCATGAATGTGGATGGCTGAGCGCAATGAGCAGCCTTCAAAAATCTATAATAGCAACACTATTAATGTAAGCCCAAGATGTAGAAGAACTCTTACTTCATGAGCCGAAATCTCAAGCACAACTGCTGAGTCAATGATATACCATAAGCAGTATCGATATTTAATTGAATCCATTAGCAATAGAATGGGTAACGTCCTTCTATTAGGCATCAAAGACAGAAGAAGCTTACGCCCGTAGTAATAAACAGATATCTGTTTATAAATACGTAAACTCTAACCGGACAGAGTAAAGGCCTATGCCCGTACGAAGACGGAAGGACCTTAATAACAATAGGTTCCGGATATTTATTAGGAGTCTGACTCTTATGCAAAAATCCAACCTAAATAGTAAAGGAAGTAGTGATTCCGAAACTACGAAAGTGAGAATCATCCACCGATAGTGCACGAAGCTCAGTGACTCTTCAGTAAAAGAGAAGCCAACAGAATTACTGTCTAAAAGGTCAGAATTTGAAAACTACTGTTTCCAGAGGCTCAAATGATTACTTAGCTAAATAAGAACCGAAGTTAAATTCCGTATAGAAATTTAATCTAATGATTCTAAGTCTATTTATCGAAAAGTTACTAACTGACTTAGATAAAGAGACAGAAGACTCAATTGTAAACTATCATAGAGTGCATAGGTATGAGATAACATAAACCTATAACCTTAATAGAAACAGGCTGCAGTAGATCTTGTCAAACAAGCATACTAGAAAGTTGCAATGACTAGTATGGAGGGATCAACAATATCAACATAGTGATCCCTACACCAACGACGGAAGAGCCTCCACTTTAGCCGCATAGTATAGCGAAGAAGAGGTTCTCCTACAGTAAGAAATCGCGTCCAAAGCTCGTCCAGTACAATGCTTACAATGCAATGAGGACCACACAACAGAATACGTGAAGGTTGAGACCTTGTGGGTTGTGATGAAGATGACACAATTTTCCCCAGCGAAAGAAGATCCTCTCATGGAGGAAGTTTTCGCGTTAAGTCCCACAGTAGACAGCAGAGTAAATTTACCCACGGTCTCTGTGAAGACAGAGATGCTATCAACAGAAATGTATTGTGGTTGTTTATCTTAGCAATACTTGCTGAAACAACAGCGCAGGAGGATACGCATATCCTATCATTCCGTCCTATTAGATCAATAGAGCGTTAACAACATAAGCTCAGAGATCCGGACATGCAAACACCTACTTCTGCAATTGATTAGCAAGTTGTGTCGTAAATAAATTATCATTGGGCGCTCCCATTGATAGCAAATCTGATTGAATACTTGTTTGTTGAGAGTCCATTCTGACGGCAACAAGCGACCCATAAGTGAAAGGGAGTCCGGTAATACAATCAGACGACCCGGAATATGACGGATCGAAGCAGAACTTGGTGCACTATAACAAACAGAAGGATTCTTTCCATTAAATTGAATAACGGAAACGAATGAGTGCCTCCCTGGTTCCGGAGATACGCCACTACTGTCGTATTATCGGACAGGATTTGGACATGCGTTTCTGAATAATGTTCATCCAATGACATAAAGCAAGCCTAAAAAACATTATTCTGTGGAAGATAAGTGCTTGCCTAGAGACTGCGGAACCCAAAGACCCTGGCACTTCGAATCCGTTGGGATCAATATTGTATCCCAACCTGTTTGACTGGCAACCGTCATAATTATAAAAGTCGGATCCGGCAACTGTAGTGGCACTCTCTGAGTCAACCACCGAATGTTTGCCCCAGTCTGAATCTCTTGCTACACTAGATAGACAAGAGAACGTGTAAATCGAGCAATTCATGGATTGCTGAAAAGTTGCCGTCGAAGAGAAGCTTCTCCGAGACCGAAGCGACTCTGAGAGATTTCTTCACCTTATTATCCACGCGCGTGGATGTAGCTAGGGCTGCGTCACGTCTAACCAACACCAGGTAGCCACTGAAGGGCGGAGTTATACGTGGACAAACTACTGCCCTCAAAAGAAATCACATTGAGGATCATATCCCGGAATTCTTTCTCTTGAAGACGTAATGATAATGCCTCAGTAAGGTGGATTAAGTATGATAAAGCGTCTAAGTTAAGTCTATTAGACATCATTGTCGTTTCCAACATTGTGGTTGGAAAAGACATAGACGGCGAAAAAGATAATTTCCAGTCTTTAACCACGCCGTCTAGACGCATATGAACTCTCGGTATGCCCTGTTCTGCCAAAATAAATTATTCCTAGAAATGATAAAAGGCAGAATTGAGCATTGCGGACAAGAAACTAAACTATCATGCTTGGTAGCAGGCTTATATATAAATATAGCGTCGATAAATAATACACATGTTCTAATGACATTATTGGACTGTGTCGGTAAGTCAGGGACAATGTCCCTGAACCGATCCAAAATTCCGTGTCCAATGACGCTATAAGTCTCTTATCCAACATCGCAGCAATGTAGTCCGAAGGAACAACCACTGGAAGATAATGCCGGAAGAAATGTATGGCAGCTTCCGATGTTCCGAAAGGGAAAACTCGAAATCGTCCGAATCCCTTTCGCCATCCTGTCAGACCCTATAAAGCGTTCGGTCGTCCGAACCTGATGCAACAGCGGAGCACACCGACCCAGCGCCGTCGGATAATTCCTGATCCGACCGAGAAACTGTCGATTGCTGGGATGCTGCGAAAAACTGTGCTAATTTGGATAGCACGTCCGTCACTGAGGCCTGTGGAGAAGCGGTCTTACGATGCATTGCCGCTGGAAGCTCCGTGATCGTTATCCCGTGCATACTTCTATTATGCGGGCGAACGGAGTGTATAGGCCTCGTGTCCCTTGGCTACCGGATGGCGTGACCTGTTCGCCGTGGAATCACTGAATGACGAAACTGGTCGGATACTCGAGGTCACGTAGCCAATGTGCGGTCGTGTGCGCTGCTGTGAGGATGAGGAAGCATTATCGACAGTCTCTCGGACTGTCAATATAACGGAGCGTCCCAAGCAGCGGACAGATGCTCCGAATGCGAAATATCTGAACCACAACATGCGGTCCTCTATGTTGTTGGACGAGAGAGGGACCTCTCTCGCTCACAGCCCGGACGGACCTGGACGAGCCAGGAACCAGACTTACAGGCTTCCTCCGATCTGTCCTCAATCCGTCGTCAATGGGTGAGTACTAAAGTTATTATAGTGCTCACATCACCCAAATCTCCTTCCTAGACCGCAACGGACGAACCCGGCAGCCGAACCATTCGATGAATGTACGCTACACCAGGTGAGCTAGCGAATGTCACTCCGTCGATCCTACAAGGGACCTCTTAGGCGATAGACATATTCCATGAGCACTTATTGTCGCTAGCTCTTCATTAACTATGACGACAGAGGCACACTTTGAAAGACATCTCTGTAACTTTGCGAACAAGAAACCAGAAATGCTTGGTAATAGCAAGCATATAATAATATATATAGCGTCGTTCAATAATTCGAAAGTTTGTGTGACATTATTGGACTATGTCGGAACTGAGGGATGATATCCCTGAACCGAACCAAAAATTTCTAAGTCCACCGATGCTATCAGTTTCTTATCCGGCATCGCAGCATTCTGGTCCGACGAAAGAACCTGTAGAAGATCAAGTCAGATGACATACACAACAGCATATGTTGTTCCAAAAGGGAAAGCTCGAAATCCTCCGAATCCCTTTCGGTATCCCGTCGGACCGGATGAAATTTTCGGATGTTTGTACCTGCTTCCGCAGAGCGTCCCGACCCAGCATCGTCGGATAATACATTATGTGACAGATTCAGTTGTTGCTGGGATGCTGCGATAAGCTGTGCTATTTGGGATAGCACATCCATCCCTGAGGCCTGTGCAGTAGCGGTCTTACGATGCATTGCCGCCGGAAGCTCCGTGTACGTTGACTCCCGCACACTTTCTTATGCGAACGTCCAGAGTCTGCAGGCCTCGTGTCCCTGGCTACCGGATGGTGTGACCTGGTCGCCGATGATTCTCTGATTGGCGAAGCTGACTGGATATCCGAGGTCACGTAGCCAAGAGCGGTCGTGTGCGCTACCATGAGAATGAGGAAGCCTTATTGAAAGTCTCTCCGGACTGACTATATGTCGGAGCGTCCCGAGCGGCGGACGTATGCTCCGAATGCGAAACATTTTGTACCACAACATCTGGGGCCAGATGTTGTTGTACGAGAGAGGGGCCTCTCTCGCTCGCCGTCCGGATGGACCTGGACGAGCTAGGAACCGGACTAAAAGGCTTCCTCCGTTCTCCCTCTAATCCGCCGTCACTGGGTGTGCATTTGGTTGATTTATAGTGCTCGCATCACCCCAAAACTCCTTCTAGACCGCAACGGACGAACCCGGCTGCCGAACCATTCGATGAATGGACGCTACACCGGGCGAGCTAGCGGACGTCAAAGGCAGTCGAACCTACTAGGGTCCTCTTAGGCAATTGGCGTATTACATGAGCACTTTTCCGCTAGCCCTTCATTAATTGTGACGACGGAGGCACACTTTTGGAAGACATCACGGATACATCACCCTAATCTTGATCGTTTGAAACAGAAATTGATAAAGTAGAGTGACCCTGCGGGGAAAGGACCGGAATGTCCAATTCCCCACTAACATACCGTGACACACGCTTCCCATGTTGTCATCGAAATCATCACATACAGAACAGGAGTTAGTGCGAGTACACTGACTACATATAGAATGATTATAAAAGTCAGAGGAAGATTTCCTCTTATTACAATTGACCAAAATCCTTTCAATGTGAAAAGAAAACAAAGTCCTAGTACTCGCACCAACCCCTGACAATCAAAATACATAATAATATGATCCATTAACATAGAAAAAATAATTGAAATCAAAATATTTTGAAAAAATATTTTTTCAGAACAGCCCAAGTTTCTGAAAAGTAACGTTGAGCCCCAATGGATCCCAAGCCTAAGTGTGGACAAAAATATTAAAAATATTTTAAACAATTTATGCAACACTTACGAACAATAATAATGTATCTAGTTATGATTAAATTAACATCAAGATATTATTTTCAAGAAATCTCCCCTCACACAGAGGGCTGTTGTAAATGTAAACAATAAGTGTAAAAACACTAGAATAAGACTCCAGGCACACAGGCCCGAAATCAGTTACCAATAATACACTATCTGATGCAAAACAGAGACTTCCAGGGAAGAAACTGCAGAACATCAGATGGTAGATGCAGAACACAACGCCTAACCACCCATAGGTGAAGACGTAAACATGGGGAAAAGAACAGAATTCATTCTGTTATTCAGCTAAAACTTCCAAGAAATTTTAGTAATAAAATTACAGAAAATATGCCAAAAGCATGGGAGAATAGCAAGAGGGGACTTAAAGGAAAGGGAGAGAGGAAAACACTGAACAATCAGTGTAACTTGATAACAAGAATGACAACAAAATGGCTGCTGCCTCGAAAATAGGTAACTTAACATAATTTCATTAAAAAATTTTAAGTTACAGCCCTGATAATTTTCTGTCACTCATTTTTCCTCTCCTCCTTCTATATCCTCCTTAGAATCACCATTTCACTAATATTTATGTGTCTGGCATCATTTAAACTGAGATTTACAAGCACAAAGATCAGTCAGATGTTAACTGATGAAGGGCCAAACAAAGAATGATTAATGGTGCCAATTTCGGGACGTCCTTGACACTGCGCATGCGCAGTAGAGGTGAAGTATGGAGGGCCATTCAGGACATGTTTTCTTTGGTTTTAGATGCAAATTTTGGGGATTGGGGGGCAAAATTTGTGTTTGGCCCTATATTTTTACGAGTTAGCACCAGCTATGTCTGGGTCATTGGTACAGTATAAAAATATTAGTGAAAGTAGAAAGGCTGTGTCCAGTAAGCAGCCTTCATGAGATCTGTAATAGCAATATTATTAGAATAAGCCCAATATGTTGACAGCGTTCTAACTTCATGCGTTACAGCCCTGATAATTTTCTGTCACACATTTTTCCTCTCCTCCTTCTATATCCTCCTTAGAATCACCATTTCACTAATATTTATGTGTCTGGCATCATTTAAACTGAGATTTACAAGCACAAAGATCAGTCAGATGAAGGGCCAAACTAAGAATGATTAATGGCGCCAATTTCGGAACGTCCTTGACTTCTTCATTGGTACAGTATAAAAATATAGTATTTTTACAGCTGCTGAATTTGTATGTTATGCGGGCAGATATGGCAGATTCGATGGGTAAAGGGTTAACTGACTGAACTTGCTTTGGATCTTTCGATGAATTCAGTGTCAGGTATTTTTTCAATGCAACAAGGATTGTCAGTATGCTAACTGCATTCCATTTTCCACTCAAAAATCTCAGAGAAAAAGTGGAAATGGACGTGAGACTGCTCAGCAAGCTACTAATGTAATTTGTATAAAGCAAACTAGAAGGTTTGCAATTATCACTAGATGTATTATGAAGGGTAATAATGGATTACATGCCACCTTGGAAGTTACAAGAGAGGCAATGTTATCAGTTAACTGGTTAACAACTGATTATTGTCAGTGACTAGTTATGTAAATGCTTTAACCATTTCAGCACAAACTTTTACAAGCCTACCTTATCTCTCCGGTGTTCTCGTCTATGTTTTTTAGAAATCTTTTCTTTATGTTGATATTCTGCTTCTGGCTCAGATGGACTTGAGTAATATGATGGCTGAAAGAACAAGAAAAAAAATTAATACAGGATATGTCCACACAAAATAGATCTCTTGTTTCTCAGGCCACTACTTAGGAAAATACATGCAGGCATGCATTTTTTAATTTTATTCTTTATTTTTGTAATTATTATTTCTTTACCCTCAAAGCTTGTCATTTAGGCCCCACAAAGTAGATCTTCTGTTTCACAGGCCATTTTTAGGTAAAATTATATGTGGGCGGGCATTTTTTTATTTTATTTTTTATTTTTGCAATTATTTCTCAAAAGTTCACGTTCTTGGTTTTTTTTTTATGTTTTAGGCCTCATACTTTACAGAATAGCATGGGTGGTGGTGTATTTCATCCCTTGAGTGCAAGAAGGCTTTGCTGTGCTTTAGCATTGCAAAGCCTTGTTGTACTGAAGGGACAAATTTATCAATTTTATTAACTTGGGTAAAACATCAGACATAAACCATTTAATTTTTAATTGTTCAAGTTTGCATTGGTTATAAAATTGGTTATAAAAAGTGAGCATGTGGCAGCCAAAAGAATCATGCAGGAGGGACTGAGAAACAGATTTTTAACTTTTTCAGGCCTTACTTGGTTTGTTTTATGTTTCAGGCCGCATAACCCCCTTGTACACTGATACGAAAATATCAAAATTTCAAGCAACACTTTTTTCCCGCTGTGTAACTAGGAATTTCAACATTTCTGTCTTGTTTGACACACCTTAACTCTTAAAAGCCAGGGAATCAAAATGAATTTATTGAACATGACATACCACGAAAAAGTTAAATTAACCCTCTGCACACCGACGTCAAAGCATCAAAATTTCAACTTAGAAATTTTTCCCATAATGCAATTTGGAATTTCACCAATTCAGTCTTTTTTGACAGAGCTCGATGAGCTCTGTCAAACAAGACTGAATTGGTTAAATTCCAAATTGCATTATGGGAAAAATTTGCAAGTTGAAATTTTGGTATTTTGACATCAGAGTGCAGAGGGTTAAGCAGGTGCTTCTGCAGCTGCTCAGTGTTTAATTATATCCGAACCATCACAGCCAGATTACCTGCCATATTACGTCAGAGGCAAGAAAACTCAACTCCTGGCTTCTAAGAGTTAATGACGACTGTCAAACAACACCAAATTGGTTAAATTCCTAGTTGCATTATGAATATTGGAAATTTATGATAACTTCTATATTTATTGTAACTACTACTGGCCCAGACCAGCCAGCTAGCTAAATTCAAAGAATCAGGCCAAACACTTCATTTTTAAACCCCTCAAAATTAAGCCAAATAACAAATCAAAGTGTCAATGACACAGTAGCTTAACTTGACTGTGTGTAGTGTTTGATGAAAAGGATAATGTTCAACACTTATGAAAGGATTATGAAATAAAACAAGAACTATGATAATTGAGAATATGTTAATTTCTGTTCCCTATATGCTATGATTTCAATAAGAATAATTTGAGGTGTAGACTGTACAAATGAATTGAGGACTGGCCATGGGTTAATGTGGCCCTTACAGTTAATGTATGTCAACCAAAGTTACCAAGTTACAGTAAAATCATTCCAAAACAAGCCATCCTACTAAGTTACAATGAAAACCCTTCATAAATATAACTCGTAGATTTTCCTATTATGATTCTTGAATGAACTTTAAGCTGTGAGGAATACCAAGGGCAATCAGAGTAAACTATCTTGTTATTAGCCTATGGTTCATTAACTCGTAACCTGCTGAGTATTTTGTAAAATATTTATTTTATCTAATCTAGACATGGCTGCTGTGAAGCAGCTATGCCTAGATTTGTCAAAAAATTCATAAAAAATCACTGATCAAAAGTCAATTCATTTTGTAGGAGAAAAGTTTGTTAAAATTCCCAAATTTTACATTTTCTGGTGGCATGGGATTTCTGTCCTGGTAGGAATACCCGCCAGCAGCATACAAGGAGTTAATGTTTACAAATGAAAAACCCTCAATCACAACTGGTGAACAGTGGAGCTATGGTCTAAGGCGCACTGCATGTTGATGGTGGACTTGCTTTCAAAAAGCTAGTAACTCTTTTCAGGGTTAGTAATTTGGAGACTCTGACAGTTACTTGCTGCTGCTGCTCTAGAGTTCTTTCGAGACAATCTTCCTCCACATGGGATGACAAACGTTGGAGACGAGTGTCACGGTACATTGTTAGTGAGGGGCCACTGCCGGTCCTCTCATGGTGAGAGGCCGCCACCCGGTCCTCTCGCCAAAAAGTGGCTCTAGTTTTTTAGTTTCTATTTACAGAGGAACAAGAACATGGTAATGTATACGTGAAGCCGTCAGAGAGTGTGCTTCCGTCGTCGCATTTAGACAGTCAATCAGAGCTAGTGGCTAAAGTGCTCATGAATATTAGACAGGGCAATAAACCACAGCGTGGTTTCAGATCCCCGTTGCCAGCTAGCCCGACCAGTGAAGCTGTACACCATCCAAGGGTACTGTGATGCCGGGTGTGTCCATTGCAGTCGAGGAGAGTAGAAAGGGTAGAGAGAGCACTATAAAATAATAACAGCCTCACCCTGCGACAATGGAAAGGAAGAAGCCGGCAAGTTCAGTTGGAAGCTCGGTGAGGTCTGAAGAACTGCAAGGGAGAGAGCCCCCATCTCTCTTTCATAACAACATCTGGGACCAGATGTTGTGGTTCGGAACTTGCGTTAGTTGGAGCATACGTCCACGCCTCCCTTCTGGAACGCTCCGATCAGTTTACAGCCGGGGTCAGCTATAGTTACGGCTACTTCTTTGGCATCTACCAAGCACACACAACTGCACCTTGGCTACGTGACTTCTGATATCCAGCCTGCATCGCGAGAAAGTCCACTCTTCGTCAGAGAAGTCACACAATACAGTAGCCAAGGAGACGACGCCTCATTCATCGGGACGTCCTCAGAAAAGAGCCATCTCGGACACACTGTCCCAGGAGCAGCTGGAGGCCAAGCAACATAAGACCGCTGCTCCTTAGGCCTCCGTAACGGACTTGCTGTCGCAGATTGCGCAGCTCATCGCAGCATCCCAGCAAGTGCAGAAGTAGCGACGGCAGTCTCAGAACTTGAGCTGTTGGATGGTGCTGGGTCGGTCCAGTCATCTGCGTGTTCAGATGCCAATGACTGTGAGTATAATCTGATTCGGTCGGATGGTGAAAGGGATTTGGAGGAGAATTACCCTTCCCTTTCGGACCAACACAGGGTGGCGATGGATCTAATGCATCTTTACTTCCCTGAGTTCGTTCCTGAGAATCAGAATGCTGCGACAGCTCGAAAGTAGCACTATTCAGTAGCTAAAAGACGAGGCCTCATATATCAGGATGTCCGGAAAAAAGAGCCGTCTCGGACACACTGTCCCGGGAGCAGCCGGCGGCCAGAATAGAAGACCGCTGCTCCTCAGGCCTCCTTTACGGATTTGCTGATGCAGATTGCGCAGCTCATCGCAGCATCCCAGCAAGTGCAGAAGCAGTCGACGGCAGTCTCAGAACCTGAGCTGTCGGATGGTGCTGGGTCGGTTCAGTCATCTGCGCGTTCAGATGCCGCTGACTGTGATTTTCAACTGATTCAGGCGAATGATGAAAGGGATATGGAAGGGGGATTACCCTTCCCATTCGGAACAACACATGGCTGAGATGGATTTAATCATCAACACTACCCTGAATTTGTTCCAGCGAATCAGAATGCTGCTACTACTTGCAAGAAACCGCTAGCGTTGTTAGATGCTGACTTCATCCGGAAAAAGAGGAGGAAATGTCTTTTCCGGTTAAGTATACAGACCTTCATTTTAATGGCGCGTGATCGCTCTCACGTGCCATCACTCATGCAATTACAATTTGCAGTGAACAATCAATCGTGCACGTCGAAAAAAAAGCAGTTACTTTTTTAGTTTACGTCAACAATGTCAGAGTTTTAGAAACTGTGTCTGTAAACACTTGACTGTCTCGCCTATTCGATTAATTGAATAACCGGTGTAAGGTGCTATAGTCTACTATTATTTTTCATAGTCGACTATTTTTTTAGCCGTACACATTATGCCACTGAATGATAATATTGGTCTGCAAGGGACGTTTCTCGGTACCTATTATCCTTCGTATTCATTGTTTATATCACGAAAATAGGCAGTAATTTTTACTTTACCCTCGCATATTGTTCATGAAATGGATGTTGGTGTCATACCTAAACTCCGCTCTGGATCAAGCTATTGTGAGCAAATTGTTGATAATCCAAGTTAATTTTTGCCATTTTAATTTTTAAATCCGATAAACTTAATGGCGATGTGGAATTTGTTGACACTAAATTTCTGAAAGAATGTACACACTTTGAAGTGTTAGCATCACGTGACAGTGACTGACACAAAGTTGATTACGTCAATGAGGAATTCCCGTTAAACCCACATTTTTAGATGATCCGATTGGCTGGAATAAACACCATGTGCTATATTCCTGGCAATTTTCATCAAGCAACAGTTTCTAGATCCCCAAAATGATCCAAATGAAAACTTCAGAGTTCAGACGGTGCTTTGATTTTCACTTGTGTTGTCAGGATTTTGAACTGCATTTACATGTACCTCGCTACATATTCCAATGTATATTACGCTTAAAAGTTAGAAATTTAGTGGTAAGAAGTTAAAAAATTTATAGTAATTTATATATTTTTTATACTTACCAATGACCCAGACATAGCTGGTGCTAACTCCCAAAATATAGGGCCAAACACAAATTTTGCCCCCCAATCCCCAAAATTTGCATCTAAAACTAAAGAAAACATGTCCTGAAAGGCCCTCCACCCTTCGCCCCTACTGCGCATGCGCAGTGTCAAGGACGTTCCGAAATTGGCGCCATTAATCATTCTAATAACCAGTGCCTGGTAAGCGCTATGTACTCAGCGGGGAGGCAAGAGTTCCCAACTCCTGGGAGGGCCATCCCCGTCTGGGTCATTGGTAAGTATAAAAAATATATAAATTACTATAAATTTTTTAACATTTTTATACTGTACCAATGACCCAGACATAGCTGAATAGTAAAAAGGCTGGAGGGCCAAGGACATAGAGCAAAATGGAATACGCTCAATAAAATAAAATAGAGTCATCCCCTGTAGGGAAAAGAAGTAATAGGCCTTACATGTATCTTTCTTATTTATGATAAATTAGAAAGATACAACACCTTCCAAAAATTGAGCTTCATACATCCATGTACTCTATTAATATCCAATATAATCCTTATACTAATAATTTTTAAAGTAAGCCAATAATAAAGTAAGTCTAGAGAATAGAGACTCTTATACTCCTAAAAGTGTCTGAGAATTGCATAATCATGTCCGTTGACATATGCAATATTCAAAAGCTATACTTTAAAAACTAAGACTTGAATGAATTTTATAAACTTAAACTTCTCACTAAACAACCATCCCATTAACAGCTCAGAATTACTAACTCCGGAGGAGGTATCCCCTTGTTTTCATAGTAAAAACAGGTGACCCAAGGGAACACCCTCCCCCCCCCCCCCCCCTTTTTCTTGCCCTGGGTCAAATAGCCCAGAGCGAAGAGGGCAGCCGAACGGAGACACTGCCGAAACAGACAGCCTACCTAGCTATAGTAGCAACTGTTAAGAGAATGACATTCTGAGCAGTAGATAATAGACATAACAAAAGAGGCCTCAAGAAATTGACTCGATATTTCTAAGATAAAATTCATGAATGTGGATGGCTGAGCGCAATGAGCGGCCTTCAAAAATCTATAATAGCGACACTATTAAAGTAAGCCCAAGAAGTAGAAGAACTCTTACTTCATGAGCCGAAATCTTAAGCACAACTGCTAAGTCAATGATATACCATAAGCAGTACGCTAGTTAATAGAATCCATTAACAATAAAATGGAGCGTAACGTCCTTCTACTAGACATCAAGGACAGAAGAAGCTTACGCCCTTGTAATAAACAGATATCTGTTTATAAATACATAAACTGTACCCGGAAAGAGTAAAGGCCTATGCCCATACGAAGACGGAAGGACCTTAAAATAATAGGTTCCGGATAATAGGAGCCTAACTCTTATGCAACAATCCAACCTAAATAGTAACGGAAGTATTGATTCCGAAACTATGAAAGTGAAAATCATCCATCGATAGTGCATGAAACTCACTGACTCTACAGTAAAAGAGAAACCAAAAGAATTACTGTCTAAAAGGTCAGAATTTGAAAACTACTGTTTCCAGAGGCTCAAATGATTACTTAGCTAAATAAGAACCGAAGTTAAAATCCGTATAGGAATTTAATCTAAAGATTCTAAGTCTATTTATCAAAAAGTTACTAACTGACTTAGATAAAGAGACAAAAGACTCAATTGTAAACTATCGTAGAGTGCATAGGTATGAGGTAACATAAACCTATAACCTAATTATAACAGGCTGCAGTAGATCTTGTGAAACAAGTATACTAAAAAATAGCAATGAGTAGTATGGAGGGATCAACAATATGAACATAATGATCCCTACACCACGACGGAAGAGCCTCCACTTTAGTCGCATAGAATAGCGAAGAAGAGGATCTCCTATAGTAAGAAATCGCGTCCAAAGCTCGTCCAGTACAGTGCTTACAATGCAATATGGACCACACAACGGAATACATGAAGGTTGCGACCTTGCTGGTTGTGATAAAGATGACACGATTTACCCAGTGAAAAAAGATCCTCACATAGAGGAAGATTTCACGTTAAGATCCACAGTAGACAAGAGAGTAAATTACTCATGATCTCTGTGAAGATAGAGATGCTATCAACAGAAATGTATTGTGGTTGTTTATCTTAGCAATACCTGCTAAAACAACAGCGCCGGAGGATACGCGTATCCTATCATTCCGTCCTATAGATCAATAGAGCGTTAACAGTATTAGCTCAGAGATCTGGACAAGCCAAAACATACGTCTGCAATTGATTAGCAAGCTGTGTCATAAATAAAACATCATTGGGCGCTCCCATAGATAGCAAATCTGATTGAATACTTGTTTGTTGAGAGTCCATTCTGACAGCAACAAGCGACCCGTAAGAGAACGGGAGTCCGATAAACAATCAGACGACCCAGAATATGACGGACCAAAACTGAACTTGGTGTACTAAAACCAACAGACAGATTCTTTCCATTAAATTGAATAACGGAAACGAAAGAGTGCCTCCCTGGTTCCGGAGATACGCCACTACTGTCGAATTAAAGGACAGGAATTTGGGCATGCGTTTCTGAATAATGTTCATGCAATGACATAAAGCAAGCCTAAAAAACATTATTCCGCAGAAGTTAAACTGATAGCTAAAAGACTGCGGAACCCAAAGACCCTGGCACTTCGAATCCGTAGGGATCAGTATATATCCCAATCTGTTTGACTGGCAACCGTCATAACAGCCACACTCGGGTCCGGCAACTGCGGCGGCACTCTCTGAGTCAACCACCGAATGTTTGCCCCAGTCTGAATCTCTTGTAACACTAGATAGACAAGAGAATGTATAAATCGAGCAATTCATGGATTGCCGGAAAGTTGCCGTCGAAGAGAAGCTCCTCCGAGAACGAAGCGACTCTGAGAGAGTTCTTAACCTTACTATCCACGCGTGTGGATGTAGCTAGGGCTACGTCACGTCTAACCAACTCCAATCAGCCACTGAAGGGCGGAGTTATACGTGAACAAACTACTGCCCTCAAAAGAAATTACATTGAGAATAATATCCCGTAAATCTTTTCTTGAAGACGTAATGATAACGCCTCAGTAAGGCGGATTACGTATAATAAAGCGTCTAAGTTAAGTCTACTATACATAATGTCGTTCCCAACATTGAAATTGGAAAAGATATAAACGGCGAAAAAGAATATATGCAGTCTTTAATCACACCGTCTAGACGCATATGAACTCTCGGTATGCCCTGCTCTGCCAAAATAAACTATTTGTAAAAATGATAAAATGGCAGAAATGAGCCACGCGGACAAGAAACTAAACTATCTTGCTTAGTAGCAGGCTTGTATATATATATAATTATATAGCGTCGAAAAATAAAACACATGTTGTAATGACAATATTGGACTGCGTCGGTAAGTCAGGGACAATGTCCCTGTACCGATCGAAAAAACCGAGTCCAATGACGCTATAAGTCTCTTATCCAAGATCGCAGCAATGAAGTCCGAAAAATAATCACTGGAAGAAATGCCAGAAGATATGAAAGGCATCTTCCGATACTACTAAAGGGAAAACTCGAAATCTTTCGAATCCCTTTCGCCATCCTGTCGGACCCTATAAAGCGTTCGGTCGTCCGTAGCTGATGCAACCGCGGACCGCACCGACCCAGCGCCGTCGGATAATTCCTGATTCGACCGAGAAACTGTCAATTGCTGGGATGCTGCGAAACAACTGTGCTAACTCGGATAGCACGTCCGTCACTGAGGCCTGAGGAGAAGCGGTCTTACGATGCATTGCCGCAGGAAGCTCCGAGATCGTTACCCCGTGCATACTTCCAATATGCGAGCGAACGGAGTGTATAGGCCTCGTGTCCCTTGGCTACCGGATGGCGCGACCTATTCGCCGTGGAATCACTGAATGCCGAAACTGATCGGATACTCGAGGTCACGTAGCCAATGTGCGGTCGTGTGCCCTGCTGTGAGGATGAGGAAGCATTAAAGACAGTCTCTCGGACTGTCAATATAACGGAGCGTCCCGAGCAACGGACATATGCTCCGAATGTAAAATATCTGAACCACAACATGCGGTCCCCTATGTTGTTGGCTTCCTCCGATCTGTCCTCAATCTGCCGTCACTGGGTGAGTACTAAAGTAATTAAAGTGCTCGCATCACCCAAATCTCCTTCCTAGACCGCAACGGACGAACCCGGCAGCCGAACCATTCGATGAATGTACGCTACACCGGGTGAGCTAGCGAATGTCACTCCGTAAGCGATAGACATATTCCATGAGCACTTATTGCCGCTAACTCTTCATTAACTATGACGACAGAGGCACACTTTTGAAAGACATCTCCATAACTCTTCGAACAAGAAACCAGAAATGCTTGGATAGCAAGCATAAAATAATAATATATATAGCGTCGTTCAATAATTCGAAAGTTTGTGTGACATTATTGGACTATGTCGGAACTGAGGGACGATGTCCCTGAACCGAACCAAAAATTTCTAAGTCCACCGACGCTATCAGTTTCTTATCCGGCATCGCAGCATATGTTGTTCCGAAAGGGAAAGCTTGAAATCCTCCGAATCCCTTTCGGTATCCCGTCGGACCGGATGAAACTTTCGGACGTCCGTACCCGCTTCCGCGGAGCGTCCCGACCCAGCATCGTCGGATAAAATATATGCGACAGATTCAGTTGATGCTGGGATGCTGCGATAAACTGTGCTATTAAGGAAAGCACGTCCGTTCCCGAGGCCTGTGCAGTAGCGGCCTTACGATGCATTGCCGCTGGAAGCTCCGTGTACGTTGACTCCCGCACACTTCCTATGCGAACGTCCGGAGTCTGCAGGCTACCGACCCAGTGCTGTCGGATAATTCTCGATCCGACACCGTTTCTGTCGGCTGCTGGGATGCTGCGATAAGCTGTGCTATGTGCACAAGAATGTCCGGCGTCGAGACCTGCGGAGGCGCAGTCTATCGCTGCTTCGCCGAGGGCAGCTCCGCATCAGATGGCTCCCGCATACTTTTCCTATGCGAACGTCCGGAGTCCATCGGTCTCGAATCCCTGGCTGCCGGATGGTGTGACCTGGTCGCCGAAGAATCCTTGATCGGCGAAGCTGGTAATATATCGGCGGTCACGCAGCCAAGGTGCGGTCGTGTGCGCTGACGAGAAGAGGAAGCCTTAGCAGTCTCAGCGGACTGCCTATACAACGGAGCGTCCCGAGCGACGGACGTATGCTCCGCTAGCGACACATTTGTACCACAACATCTGGGGCCAGATGTTGTTGAACGAGAGAGGGGCCTCTCTCGCTTGCCGTCCGGATGGACCGGAACGAGCTATGAACCGGACTAAAAGGCTTCCTCCGTTCTCCCTCCGATCCGCCGTCACTGGGTGTGCATTAAGTTAATTTTATAGTGCTCGCATCACCCCAAAATTCCTTCTAGACCGCAACGGACGAACCCGGCTGCCGAACCATTCGGTGAATGGACGCTACACCGGGCGAGCTAGCGGACGTCAAAGGCCGTCGAACCTACTAGGGTCTTCTTAGGCAATTGGCGTATTACATGAGCACTTTACCGCTAGCCCTTCATTAATTGTGACGACGGAGGCACACTGTTGGAAGACATCACAGATACATCACCCTAATCTTGATCGTCTGAAATAGAAATTGATAAAGTAGAGTGACCCTGCAGGGAAAGGACCGGAGTGTCCAAATCCCCAACAACATACCGTGACATACGCTTCCCATATTGTCATCGAAATCATACGATACAGAACAGGAGTTAATGCGAGTACACTGACCACATATAGAATGATAATAAGGTCAGAGGAAGACTTCTCTTAAAACAATTGATCAATATCCTTTCAATGTGAAAAGAAAACAAGTCCTGGTACTCGCACTAACCCCTGGCAATCAAAATACATAATAATAATATGATCCATTAATATAGAAAAAATAATTGAAATCAAAATATTTTGAAAAAATATTTTTTCAGAACAGCCCAAGTTTCTGAAAAGTAACGTTGAGCCCCAATGGATCCCAAGCCTAAGTGTGGACAAAAATTTTAAAAATATTTTAAACAATTTATTCAACACTTACGAACAATAATAATGTATCTAGTTATGATTAAAATAACATAAAGATATTATTATTTAGAAATCCCCCCCTCACACAGAGGGCTGTTGTAAATGTAAACAATGAGTGTAAAAACACTAAAATAAGACTCCAGGCACCCAGGCCCGAAATCAGTTACCAAAAATACACTATCTGATGCAAAACAGAGACTTCCAGGGAAGAAACTGCAGAACATCAGATGGTAGATGCAGAACACAACGCCTAACCACCCGTAGGTGAAGACGTAAACATGGGGAAAGAACAGAATTCATTCTGTTATTCAGCTAAAACTCCCAAGAAATTTTAGTAATAATAAATACAGAAACTATGCCAAAAGCATGGGAGAATAGCAAGGGGGAACTTAAAGGACAGGGAGAGAGGAAAACACTTGAAAAAACAGTGTAACTAAATAATCAGAATGACAACAAAATGGCTGCTGCCTTGAAAATAGGTAACTTAACATAATTTCATTAAAAAATTTTAAGTTACAGCCCTGATAATATTCTGTCACACATTCTTTTCCTCTCCTCCTTTTCTATCCTCCTTAGAATCACCATTTCACTAATATTTATGTGTCTGGCATCATTTAAACTGAGATTTAAAAGCACAAAGATCAGTCAGATGTTAACTGATGAAGGGCCAAACTTAGAATGATTAATGGCGCCAATTTCGGAACGTCCTTGACACTGCGCATGCGCAGTAGGGGCGAAGGGTGGAGGGCCTTTCAGGACATGTTTTCTTTAGTTTTAGATGCAAATTTTGGGGATTGGGGGGCAAAATTTGTGTTTGGCCCTATATTTTGGGAGTTAGCACCAGCTATGTCTGGGTCATTGGTACAGTATAAAAATATTGTAATTTTTGTATCATTAAATTTAAACCAATTTGCACTTTATTTCAGTGTATTTTTCATTTTTTTGTGCCCCAAGAGGCGTTTTCCCAAATCGGCACGCCACCAGAGTAACCACGCACCTTGGCATCATCTTGGGCTTTTGAAGTCTGTCTAGTTTCTGTTTGCTTGTTTTGCCACTCTGATTCTGACTCAGATTTTGTTGTCGTGGTCTTTAAATGAAGGTCTGAGTATAGACAGGTGTCGCAGGCCTTTGGCCTTTTAGATGACGCCATATTCAACTTTCCAGTGGAAAGAAGTAAGGCTGTTTCTTGTCATCATCTACCGTAATTTTACAGATTTTCGGAAAATGGGGAAGATGTATTGAGAGTTCCTCTGCGTTTGAATGAGCAGGTTACGGACCTAGCTATGGACTTACCTTCCTCATTCACTATTCGCTTGGTCACAATTGAGATGGCATTTCTTCATTCAGAGCGCATTTAGACTTACTGTCTTATGCAGATCACCTTTAAGAACTGTGACGCAATGTCGCTACGGAAAGAAATTTGAAGACGTTCGTACCTCAATTAGAGTCCTTTCCAGGGCTATTATAGTTATCACATATAACTCTGTCTTAAAAGTTGCTAATTTGGAGTTAATCAGACATGACGGAGCCCTTGCGTCGTCATCCTTAATAGATGACAGGTGAAAAACTCTCTTTGGGTCGCTCCGGTTTCAAGACACTAAGTTTTTGACGATAAGCTTTCATTGGTTTATGACCAAGCTACAAAGAAAGCATCAATACTCTGCTCCTTAAGTCGGCGTCTAATCGACCCGCAATAGCAGAAAGGAGTAAGGGAGGACAACCTAGACAGAAGGTCGTCTAAAAAAGACTCCTCGCGAGGGTATAGTTAACCCACCTATAATTACTCTAGGGATCGTCATGGGGAGCGCGGTGGCTCAATAGGTAGAGGTGCAGGCTGCAAGCCGAGAGGTCCTCGGTTCGAATCCCACCTGCTGCAACCGCGTTGTGTCCTTGGGCAAGACACTTCATCTCCATTGCCCACGTGGGGGCACGATGACGCCGTGTACTAAGGCGTACTGCACGTCGATGGTACGCATGTCTTCAACCAATCTAACCCTGCCTGTGCTGCAATGCGGAGTTACGATGTTGGGGAGCTGGCAGCTGCTTGTCGTTGCTCGGTGGTTCTCTCCGGGTACTCCGGCTTCCTCCACCCGTAAAACTGTCACGGTCATGATTAGCCATTGTGCATAAATAAGTGACCTTAAAACATCAATAAATAAATAAATAAATAAATAAGTAGGGATCGTCATACAGCGACTCGGATATGGAGCTTAGGTCTGATCGAGACTACCGGTCAGATGCCCCTAAGCCGTTGGCTCGAGACTCTTCGTGAATGAGACATAGTTTCTCCTTCCGTAGGCCTCGCAGGTACTACAGGTGAGAGTTAGGACCTCTATTGCTTAGCAGTTGACGGATGGTTATCAAGATTCGTATCAAACTGGGTAACTATTACGGAAGAGCAGTAGGCGAGAACTGAGAAGTGTGGTCTCGGAAGGCCTACGGCTATCTTTCCGAGAGAACCACAACTAACTTAATGTCTGATGGACAATGCTTCCGTCAAATACTTGCATAAGAGTCTCTCCAATCAGAGGTAAAGGTTCTCTTGACAATGAAAGTAATAGAGGGCATTGAGAATCAAGATTCTCTAGGATTCTATAGTCACCTGTTACTCATACCGAAGCCATAGAGCCGACCGATAATAGAGTGAAGCTGGATAACAAGTTTATCAAAGCTCTAAAAGTTTATTTATGGTTATCATTTAGTCGGTAAAAGTAAGCATTCGAGTGATCAACTATGCTACAAGCATAGACCTAAGGATCCGTTTTTTCATGTTCTGGTATATCCGGCATTCAGAAAGTACCTACGGTCCGTCGTCCAGGGGACAGTATTTCAGTTCCGTGTGTTAGGCTTCGATCTGAATATAGCGCCCTGGGCTGTCACTCAAATAATAAACTCTGTAATGTCCCACAACAATCTGGTTCTTCTGTCATTATCCAGAACAAAATTAGTCAGTTGTTATGCTTGCTTTTGTCTACTATCAAGTTTTATGTGACTGATGGGGTTGTGCTGAGCGGCTACGCATCTTGTTTAGATGGGTCGCTTATGCACACGTCCCCTCAAGTTATTCTTACCCAGAATTGGAGTGTGAAAATGCATTCGCTCAGGACCAGTATTGTTTTAACAGATCTAGTCCACAAAAGGTCCATATTGGGCCAGATATTCAGTAGTTAACTCAAAGAGATCCGCTGCAACTGCCAGATCCAGCTTTCACGATTATGACAGGGGTTTGAGTCAATAGTTTGGGGCATGACCCGAGTCTGACAGACTCGATATGCAGGGGTCTTGGGACCCTCGGTTCCTGCAGAAACACATAAACAAAGAATGATGTCAATATTGTTAGTGCTACATCAATGCGGACACGCTTGTTCAAATATTGTTGGATAACTCGATAGTGGTAGCGTACATCAGGAACCAGTATGGCACCCATTCATTTCCATTATGATAACCAACAGAGAAGAATTTTCATGTTCATCTCTCTATCCGTCATATACCGGGTCATCTGAACGTACTAGCAGACTCGCTCCTCGGAAAGGTTGCCTGTTTCATTTGTATTGGACGCTTAACATGCGATTATTTGGACAGTTTTGCTACCAGTGGGATCACCCCATGATAGTTCAGTTTGCGACGCACCGGCACAATTAGTTACCGTCATTTGTGTCTCCATGCCCAGATCAATTGTTAACTGACACAAGAACGATTAAATAATACAGGTGAGAAGATTTCGATATGACTTTGAATCCCCCCCCCCCCCACCCCCCACCCCTCCACACTCACACACACATTGCCTATGTGTTTAGAGGCAATTACCGGGCAAGACATAGTTTTCTTCCCGCAAACCTCATATAATTTAATACATACAAACTATGCATTTGGGTCATGTTCTTTGGTGACCTCATGGGCACATCCACTTTTTAGTTGGATTAGTGTCCTGTTATTTTTGTTGATTTGTTATATATGAGCACTTATTTATAAATCCTCACAATTAAATTGCTACTCTTGAGTACCTCGCAGGCTGCATACCCAGTTAACTGGTATTCAGATGATTACATGCTAAATATAAATGCTCTCACGCATAATCTTATTAGGCTAACACTTTATTTTATTTTGTGCACCTTGAAATCATAATCTATTTCAGGGGCGGTCCGTGTTGGAGCCTTTTAATCATGCCTACTAACATTTCTAGATCCAAGTTTCTATTATGTTCTGTACTCATTTTAGCACATGTTTTTACTATCGTAGATATCGGATAGAACACGTTGGAGAGTGTTGTTACTGGAATTTATTGTACAGAGGCCGCCTGTGGATTACCTAGGAAGTGTGTTTTCTCTTCAGGGATCGTTCAGGTTGGCTCGATTGAATATGTGTAGGTTATATTTTTTATATGTCACCGGTTTTTGACATATCTGTGTAGGTCGACTGCGGTGTATGTTATGTAGCGGGCAATATTAATTACCAGGATCGTCGCCATAGCTGTAACTTCTGAAGTAGCGTTAAGCACCATTTATTAATCATGAATTAATACCCGAGTGCCTGTTCGACAATTATTTATATTGTTTGCTGGTACTGCTCTTATTGATTCCAGAGCTCTCCCCTCTTTCTTTTGAAGACTTCTTCAAAAGAAAGGGAGGGGGGGGGGTGATTTTTACCTCTTCTCTGGCTTAAAATGTAAGTATCTTTGAAGGAAGCTGTTTTATCCGTATTTATATCCTGCATACAGCTGACGTGTTATTGTAAGGCGTATGTTTGTGGGAGATTTTTCTCATTCACAGATATGCCATCCCAATTTTTGGGGCTTAGTCCGGACTAGCCTTAGAAATTAGGAACTTGTCACATCCTATGTAGTATTGTCTTCATGCTTACAATAAGGAATTACTTAAATTGGGCTCCTTATTTAGAATATGTCTCCTCTATTACTGTATAGAGACATACATGTAATTCCTAATTATTCCAAGTTCCTTTCATCATGGACTGCAGGATTGGAATTATTTTTGAAGTCCTAGGCCCTCCACCTTTTTACGATTTAGCTGTGTCTGGGCCATAAGGTATAGTTGGAAAAATATTTTTAATTCTAAGTAATTTTCATATTTTCCATACTTACCTATAGCCCAGATGGGGATGACCCTCCCATGAGTGGACACTCATACCTCCCCACTGAATTATTATGTAATACTCTCTTTTACAAAGAATGATGTTGGCACCAATTCCGGTTGCTTCCTGGTGTCTGCGCATGCACGGAGAGTGAATGTATGGAGGGCCAGATAGGACTTCTAATTTTCGGTTTTGCATGCAAATTTGGGGGATTGGGAGGCAAAATTTGTGTTTGGCCCTCGATATTTTGGAATTAGCACCAGCTATATCTGGGCCATAGGTAAGTATGGAAAATATGTAAATTACTTGGAATTTATAATTTTTTGTATTTTATGAATATACTGAAGGCAAAGTTTGTAAATGCTGGAGGGGGGGGGGGGGGTAGTTAATGCAGAAACACTAAAATCAATTTGGTTAAAAATCAACACAAATGAAGTGGGTTGGGTGAAAATGAACCCAATTGGGTTCATTACAACCCGATCAACATTAAATGAAGACCGTTGGTAGAGGGGGTACCAGTCATCAATTATGTGAAGTATCAAACATTTGGCATGGCAGTTTCAGAGGAGAAGATTTTTTAAAATCCACCAACCATAATCAAAGAATGCCTCTGGCGGCCATGTTTTTCAACCCACAGGAACAAAATGAGGATCGTTTGTAGAGGACCTCCCACAGACCATTCCAGCCAAGTTTGATTCATGTCGGCTCAGTAGTTTTAAAGAAGATGAAAATGTGATTTTCTACAGGTTTTCTATAGTAACTGTAAGCCGCAATTGAAGCCATGTTTGCAACCCGATCAACATTAAACGAGGATGTTGGTAGAGGGAGTGCCAGTCATCAACCATGCAAAGTTTCAAAACATTTGGCCCTGTGGTTTCAGAGAAGATTTTTCAAAATCCACCAATCAGAATCAAAGAATGCCTCAGGCAGCCAAGTTTTCAACCCCATGGGAACAAAATGAGGATCGTTTGTAGAGGACCTCCCATAGACTATCCCTGTCAGGTTAGGTTCACGCCAGTCAGTAGTTCCAGAGAAGAAGATGAAAATGTGATTTCTCATAGAGTTTCTGTAGTAACTACAAGCCGCAATTGCAGCAATGTTTGTAACACAATCAACATTAAATGAGGATCATTGGTAGAGGGGGTCCCAGTCATTATTTATGTGAAGTTTCAAAACATTTGGCCTGGCGGTCTAGAGAAGATTTTTGAAAATCCACCAACCAGAATCAAAGAATGCCTCTAGAAGCCATGTTTTTCATCCGACGGGAACAAAATGAGAATTGTTTGTAGAGGACCTCCCATAGACCATTCCTGCCAAGTGTGGTTCACACTGGCTCAGCAGTTACAGAGAAGAAGATGAAAATGTGAAAAGTTTATGGATGCCGGACACCAAGTGATGTGAAAAGCTCACATGGCCATTTAGGCCAGGTGAGCTAAAAATTGTATGTTGATTAATGTTAATTTACAAATTTAATAATGAAATTATCCAAACTAGAAATGTATCTGATGACACAGATACCCAAGCTCTCAAGCCACCAGTCTAATTTTATTTGGAATTTAGCACAGTTTGTTTACCCACATTTTTGTGGAAATTTGTGTGCAGAGAACCATTGGAATAATGTGATGTGCCTTTACTCATGAAGATATGTAGGTATTCTTTCCTGCCCCAGTTATAGATACTCCACTCAATAAGTATTTAATTCCCCTTGGAAGCATCAAGATATTAACATAATTTGTGGAATACCTGGTGTAACAAGTGTTTGACCACCGAGGTGGTATTAGTCCCCTACGGCGCTTTTGTGACATAAGGTGTTTTTGTCACAGAAGACACTAGAGTATAAAAGCATCTTGAATTTTGAAAAAAAAATATTGAGCGTGCATAATCCCCTCACAGCCCTTTATCCATGTACCATATATTAAAGGCGTAGCTTGAACCATGTTGGAGGGAGGGGTGGTAACATAAAATAGAGAAAAAAGCTTAAAAAACACAACAAAAATGGCCGCCATTCTGTCATCTTGGATTTTGAAAAATAAATATTGACTGTGCATCATCCCTTCAGAACCATTTATCCATGTACCAAATATGAAAGGTGTAGCTTGAAGCGTATTAGAGGGAGAGGTGGTAACATAAAAACAGACAGACAGACAGACAGACAGACAGATGTTAGATTTTGAAAAAAAATATTGAGCGTGCATAATCCCCTCACAACCCCTTTATCCATGTACCATATATGAAAAGTGCAGCTTGAACCATGTTGGAGGGAGCAGTGGTAACATAAAATAGAGAAAAAGGCCTCTAGCTTGAACCATGTTGGAGTGAGGGTTGGTAACATAAAATAGAGAAAAAAGCTTAAAAAACACAACAAAAATTGCCGCCATGCCGCCATCTTGGATTTTGAAAAAAAAATATTGAACGTGCATCATCCCCTCCCAACCCTCTATCCATGTGCCAAATATGCAAAGTGTAGCTTGAACCATGTTGGTGGGAGGGGTGGTAACATGAAAATAGAGAAAAAAAGCTTAAAAAACACAACAAAAGTTAAAAAATTTATAGTAATTTATATATTTTTTATACTTACCAATGACCCAGACATAGTTGCTGGTGCTAACTCTTAAAATATAGGGCCAAACACAAATTTTGCCCCCCAATCCCCAAAATTTGCATCTAAAACTAAAGAAAACATGTCCTGAAAGGCCCTCCACACTTCGCCCCTACTGCGCATGCGCAGTGTCAAGGACGTTCCGAAATTGGCGCCATTAATCATTCTAATAACCAGTGCCTGGTAAGCGCTATGTACTCAGCGGGGAGGCAAGAGTTCCCAACTCCTGGGAGGGCCATCCCCGTCTGGGTCATTGGTAAGTATAAAAAATATATAAATTACTATAAATTTTTTAACATTTTTATACTGTACCAATGACCCAGACATAGCTGAATAGTAAAAAGGCTGGAGGGCCAAGGACATAGAGCAAAATGGAATACGCTCAATAAAATAAAATAGAGTCATCCCCTGTAGGGAAAAAGAAGTAATAGGCCTTACATGTATCTTTCTTATTTATGATAAATTAGAAAGATACAACACCTTCCAAAATTGAGCTTCATACATCCATGTACTCTATTAATATCCAATATAATCCTTATACTAATAATTTTTAAAGTAAGCCAATAAATAAAGTAAGTCTAGAGAACAGAGACTCTTATACTCCTAAAAGTGTCTGAGGATTGCATAATCATGTCCGTTGACATATGCAATATTCAAAAGCTATACTTTAAAAACTAAGACTTGAATGAATTTTAAAAACCTAAACTTCTCACTAAACAACCATCCCAATAACAGCTCAGAATTACTAACTCCGGAGGAGGTATCCCCTTGTTTTCATAGTAAAACAGGTAACCCAAGAGAACACCCTCCCCCCCCTTTTTCTTGCCCTGGGTCAAATAGCCCAGAGCGAAGAGGGCAGCCGAACGGAGACACTGCCGAAACAGACAGCCTACCTAGCTATAGTAGCAACTGTTAAGTGAATGACATTCTGAGCAGTAGATAATAGACCTAACAATAGAGGCCTCCAGAAATGGACTCGATATTTCTAAGATAAAATTCATGAATGTGGATGGCTGAGCGCAATGAGCGGCCTTCAAAAATCTATAATATCGACACTATTAATGTAAGCCCAAGAAGTAGAAGAACTCTTACTTCATGAGCCGAAATCTTAAGCACAACTGCTAAGTCAATGATATACCATAAGCAGTACCGATAGTTAATAGAATCCATTAACAATAAAATGGAGCGTAACGTCCTTCTACTAGACATCAAAGACAGAAGAAGCTTACGCCCTTTGTAATAAACAGATATCTGTTTATAAATACATAAACTGTACCCGGAAAGAGTAAAGGCCTATGCCCATACGAAGACGGAAGGACCTTAAAATAATAGGTTCCGGATAATAGGAGCCTAACTCTTATGCAACAATCCAACCTAAATAGTAACGGAAGTATTGATTCCGAAACTATGAAAGTGAAAATCATCCATCGATAGTGCATGAAACTCACTGACTCTACAGTAAAAGAGAAACCAACAGAATTACTGTCTAAAAGGTCAGAATTTGAAAACTACTGTTTCCAGAGGCTCAAATGATTACTTAGCTAAATAAGAACCGAAGTTAAAATCCGTATAGGAATTTAATCTAAAGATTCTAAGTCTATTTATCAAAAAGTTACTAACTGACTTAGATAAAGAGACAAAAGACTCAATTGTAAACTATCGTAGAGTGCATAGGTATGAGGTAACATAAACCTATAACCTAAATAATAACAGGCTGCAGTAGATCTTGTGAAACAAGTATACTAAAAAATAGCAATGAGTAGTATGGAGGGATCAACAATATGAACATAATGATCCCTACACCACGACGGAAGAGCCTCCACTTTAGCCGCATAGAATAGCGAAGAAGAGGATCTCCTATAGTAAGAAATCGCATCCAAAGCTCATCCAGTACAGTGCTTACAATGCAATACGGACCACACAACGGAATACATGAAGGTTGCGACCTTGCTGGTTGTGATAAAGATGACACGATTTACCCAGTGAAAAAGATCCTCACATAGAGGAAGATTTCACGTTAAGACCCACAGTAGACAAGAGAATAAATTACTCAAGATCTCTGTGAAGATAGAGATGCTATCAACAGAAATGTATTGTGGTTGTTTATCTTAGCAATACCTGCTAAAACAACAGCGCCGGAGGATACGCGTATCCTATCATTCCGTCCTATAGATCAATAGAGCATTAACAATATTAGCTCAGAGATCTGGACAAGCCAACACATACGTCTGCAATTGATTAGCAAGCTGTGTCATAAATAAATCATCATTGGGCGCTCCCATAGATAGCAAATCTGATTGAATACTTGTTTGTTGAGAGTCCATTCTGACAGCAACAAGCGACCCGTAAGAGAACGGGAGTCCGATAAAACAATCAGACGACCCGGAATATGACAGACCAAAACTGAACTTGGTGTACTATAACCAACAGACGGATTCTTTCCATTAAATTGAATAACGGAAACGAAAGAGTGCCTCCCTGGTTCCGGAGATACGCCACTACTGTCGAATTAAAGGACAGGAATTTGGGCATGCGTTTCTGAATAATGTTCATGCAATGACATAAAGCAAGCCTAAAAAACATTATTCCGCGGAAGTAAAACTGATTGCTAAAAGACTGCGGAACCCAAAGACCCTGGCACTTCGAATCCGTAGGGATCAGTATTATATCCCAATCTGTTTGACTGGCAACCGTCATAACAGCCACACTCGGGTCCGGCAACTGCGGCGGCACTCTCTGAGTCAACCACCGAATGTTTGCCCCAGTCTGAATCTCTTGTAACACTAGATAGACAAGAGAACGTATAAATCGAGCAATTCATGGATTGCCGAAAAGTTGCCGTCGAAGAGAAGCTCCTCCGAGAACGAAGCGACTCTGAGAGAGTTCTTAACCTTACTATCCACGCGTGTGGATGTAGCTAGGGCTGCGTCACGTCTAACTAACTCCAATCAGCCACTGAAGGGCTGAGTTATACGTGAACAAACTACCGCCCTCAAAAGAAATTACATTGAGAATAATATCCCGTAAATCTTTTCTTGAAGACGTAATGATAACGCCTCAGTAAGGCGGATTACGTATAATAAAGCATCTAAGTTAAGTCTACTATACATAATGTCGTTCCCAACATTGAAATTGGAAAAGACATAAACGGCGAAAAAGAATATATGCAGTCTTTAATCACACCGTCTAGACGCATATGAACTCTCGGTATGCCCTGCTCTGCCAAAATAAACTATTTGTATAAATGATAAAATGGCAGAAATGAGCAACGCGGACAAGAAACTAAACTATCATGCTTAGTAGCAGGCTTGTATATATATATATATATAGCGTCGAAAAATAAAACATATGTTGTAATGATAATATTGGACTGCGTCGGTAAGTCAGGGACAATGTCCCTGAACCGATCGAAAAATCCGAGTCCAATGACGCTATAAGTCTCTTATCCAAGATCGCAGCAATGAAGTCCGAAATAATAATCACTGGAAGATAATGCCAGAAGATATGAAAGGCATCTTCCGATACTACTAAAGGGAAAACTCGAAATCTTTCGAATCCCTTTCGCCATCCTGTCGGACCCTATAAAGCGTTCGGTCGTCCGTAGCTGATGCAACCGCGGACCGCACCGACCCAGCGCCGTCGGATAATTCCTGATTCGACCGAGAAACTGTCAATTGCTGGGATGCTGCGAAACAACTGTGCTAACTCGGATAGCACGTCCGTCACTGAGGCCTGAGGAGAAGCGGTCTTACGATGCATTGCCGCTGGAAGCTCCACGATCGTTACCCCGTGCATACTACCAATATGCGAGCGAACGGAGTGTATAGGCCTCGTGTCCCTTGGCTACCGGATGGCGCGACCTATTCGCCGTGGAATCACTGAATGCCGAAACTGATCGGATACTCGAGGTCACGTAGCCAATGTGCGGTCGTGTGCCCTGCTGTGAGGATGAGGAAGCATTAAAGACAGTCTCTCGGACTGTCAATATAACGGAGCGTCCCGACCAACGGACATATGCTCCGAATGTAAAATATCTGAACCACAACATGCGGTCCCCTATGTTGTTGGGCGAGAGAGGGACCTCTCTCGCTCACAGCCCGGACGGACCTGGACAAGCCAGGAACCGGACTAACAGGCTTCCTCCGATCTGTCCTCAATCTGCCGTCACTGGGTGAGTACTAAAGTAATTAAAGTGCTCACATCACCCAAATCTCCTTCCTAGACCGCAACGGACGAACCCGGCAGCCGAACCATTCGATGAATGTACGCTACACCGGGTGAGCTAGCGAATGTCACTCCGTAGGCGATAGACATATTCCATGAGCACTTATTGCCGCTAACTCTTCATTAACTATGACGACAGAGGCACACTTTTGAAAGACATCTCCATAACTCTTCGAACAAGAAACCAGAAATGCTTGGATAGCAAGCATAAAATAATAATATATATAGCGTCGTTCAATAATTCGAAAGTTTGTGTGACATTATTGGACTATGTCGGAACTGAGGGACGATGTCCCTGAACCGAACTAAAAATTTCTAAGTCCACCGACGCTATCAGTTTCTTATCCGGCATCGCAGCATTCTGGTCCGACGAAAGAAGCTGTAGAAGACCAAGTCAGATGACATACACAACAGCATATATTGTTCCGAAAGGGAAAGCTCGAAATCCTCCGAATCCCTTTCGGTATCCCGTCGGACCGGATGAAACTTTCGGACGTCTGTACCCGCTTCCGCGGAGCGTCCCGACCCAGCATCGTCGGATAAAATATATGCGACAGATTCAGTTGATGCTGGGATGCTGCGATAAACTGTGCTATTAAGGAAAGCACATCCGTTCCCGAGGCCTGTGCAGTAGCGGTCTTACGATGCATTGCCGTGTACGTTGACCCCGCACACTTCCTATGCGAACGTCCGGAGTCTGCAGGCCTCGTGTCCCTGGCTACCGGATGGAGTGACCTGGTCGCCGAAGAATCCTTGATCAGCGAAGCTGGTAATATATCGGCGGTCACGCAGCCAAGGTGCGGTCGTGTGCGCTGACGAGAAGAGGAAGCCTTAGCAGTCTCAGCGGACTGCCTATACAACGGAGCGTCCCGAGCGACGGACGTATGCTCCGCTTGCGACACATTTTGTACCACAACATCTGGGGCCAGATGTTGTTGAACGAGAGAGGGGCCTCTCTCGCTTGCCGTCCGGATGGACCGGAACGAGCTATGAACCGGACTAAAAGGCTTCCTGCGTTCTCCCTCCGATCCGCCGTCACTGGGTGTGCATTAAGTTAATTTATAGTGCTCGCATCACCCCAAAATTCCTTCTAGACCGCAACGGACGAACCCGGCTGCCGAACCATTCGGTGAATGGACGCTACACCGGGCGAGCTAGCGGACGTCAAAGGCCGTCGAACCTACTAGTGTCCTCTTAGGCAATTGGCGTATTTACATGAGCACTTTTCCGCTAGCCCTTCATTAATTGTGACGACGGAGGCACACTGTTGGAAGACATCACAGATACATCACCCTAATCTTGATCGTCTGAAATAGAAATTGATAAAGTAGAGTGACCCTGCGGGGAAAGGACCGGAGTGTCCAAATCCCCAACAACATACCGTGACATACGCTTCCCATATTGTCATCGAAATCATACGATACAGAACAGGAGTTAATGCGAGTACACTGACCACATATAGAATGATAATAAAGTCAGAGGAAGACTTCCTCTTAAAACAATTGATCAATATCCTTTCAATGTGAAAAGAAAACAAGTCCTGGTACTCGCACTAACCCCTGGCAATCAAAATACATAATAATAATATGATCCATTAATATAGAAAAAATAATTGAAATCAAAATATTTTGAAAAAATATTTTTTCAGAACAGCCCAAGTTTCTGAAAAGTAACGTTGAGCCCCAATGGATCCCAAGACTAAGTGTGGACAAAAATTTTAAAAATATTTTAAACAATTTATTCAACACTTACGAACAATAATAATGTATCTAGTTATGATTAAAATAACATAAAGATATTATTCTTTAGAAATCCCCCCCTCACACAGAGGGCTGTTGTAAATGTAAACAATGAGTGTAAAAACACTAAAATAAGACTCCAGGCACCCAGGCCCGAAATCAGTTACCAAAAATACACTATCTGATGCAAAACAGAGACTTCCAGGGAAGAAACTGCAGAACATCAGATGGTAGATGCAGAACACAACGCCTAACCACCCGTAGGTGAAGACGTAAACATGGGGAAAGAACAGAATTCATTCTGTTATTCAGCTAAAACTCCCAAGAAATTTTAGTAATAATAATTACAGAAACTATGCCAAAAGCATGGGAGAATAGCAAGGGGGAACTTAAAGGACAGGGAGAGAGGAAAACACTTAAAAAAGAGTGTAACTAAATAATCAGAATGACAACAAAATGGCTGCTGCCTTGAAAATAGGTAACTTAACATAATTTCATTAAAAAATTTTAAGTTACAGCCCTGATAATATTCTGTCACACATTCTTTTCCTCTCCTCCTTCTCTATCCTCCTTAGAATCACCATTTCACTAATATTTATGTGTCTGGCATCATTTAAACTGAGATTTATAAGCACAAAGATCAGTCAGATGTTAACTGATGAAGGGCCAAACTTAGAATGATTAATGGCGCCAATTTCGGAACGTCCTTGACACTGCGCATGCGCAGTAGGGGCGAAGTGTGGAGGGCCTTTCAGGACATGTTTTCTTTAGTTTTAGATGCAAATTTTGGGGATTGGGGGGCAAAATTTGTGCTTGGCCCTATATTTTAAGAGTTAGCACCAGCAACTATGTCTGGGTCATTGGTACAGTATAAAAATATGGCTGCCATTCTGCCATCTTGGATTTTGAAAAACAATTTTGAGCGTGCATCATCCCCTCAGAACCATTTATCCATGTACCAAATATGAAAGGTGTAGCTTAAAGCATGTTGGAAGGAGAGGTGGTAACATAAAAAAACAGACAGACAGACAGATGGACGGACAGACGGACAGACAGACGGACAGAGTGCACTCCTATAGTCCCCTTACGGTTCCCGTTGGGGACTAATAATAAAACTATAGCAGTGGTGAGTGCCTTCACTTCAGATTGTAATGTCATCCAAATTTTGATCAAATCAACTCAATTGAGCAGTATTTCTAGCTTTGATTTACAGGAAATGAATCTTTATGAAATTTTTCAGATTCAGTCATCTGGAATATATCAATTGGTCGGAAAAGCAAACCATAGATTCACAATTCCAATGAACTGAAATATTCCAGATGAGTGAATCTATACATTGGCGATGACCTATTTGAAGGCCAGATTGGTTACAGGCCATAACAGCAAGCCCAAGTAAAAGCAACCTGTCATTTGCAAAATGTGGTCCCCAGAGGGTGAATTTGCTGATGCTATCCCAAAGTGGGCCAATTTATCCTCTAGGTGCATCTTTCTGTTTTGGCTTGAGACCTTGATTCAGACTGAGGTTCACAGAGGGTAAATTTTGTGATGCTACCCTGCTGTGCAGGGTAGCATCACCAAATTAACCCTCTGTGGACCTCATTTCTCCTTATTTTCAGGCCTACATAACAGCATCAAAATTTTTAGAGAATCAGGCTGATGGCCGGAATGCTTGACAGATACCCTCGCAGTAAGTTCTGATAATTTATTTATTTATTGGTGTTTAAGGTCACATACTTATGCACAATGGCTAATCATGACCATGACAGTTATATGGGGTGGAGGAAGCTGGAGTACCCGGAGAGAACCACCGAGCAACGATGAGCAGCTGCCAGTTCCCCAACATCAGAACTCCACACTGCAGCACACGCAGGGTTAGACTGGTTGAAGACATGCATACCATCGACGTGCAGTATGCCTCAGTATACGGCATCATTGTGCCCCCATGTGGACAATCAGGGTTAAGTGCCTTGCCCAAGGACAATTGCCCAAGCAATATTTTTCAAGTTATTGAATGCCAAAGGGAGGGATTGGAGGAATTTTCAATTTGACGGATAAAGGGTTAATATCTCAAGATCAAATTACCAGATTTACACCAAAAACTATACAGCTTGGCGCATCAGTAACCTGAACACAAATATAAAGTAACTTGACAATCCAAGCAATATTTTTCAAGTTATCGAATGCCAAATGGATTGGAGGAATTTTCAATTTGAAGGATAAAAGGTTAATATCTGAGGATCAAAAATAACAGATTTACACCAAAAACTATACAGCTCGGAACATCAGTAGCCTGAAGATATATATAAAGTAACATGACAATTGGATTGATATTTTTTGAGTTATCTCATGCCAAAGGGATTGGAGGAATTTTCAATTTGAAGGATAAATGGTTAATATCTGAAGATCAAATTATCAGATTTACACCAAAAACTGTACAGCTCCGCACATCAGTAACCTGAACACAAATATAAAGTAACTTGACAATCCAAGCAATATTTTTCAAGTTATCGAATGCCAAAGGGAGGGATACGGATGCCGGACGGATGGATGGACGGACGGACGGACGGACGGACGTTCTAACAAATGGCTACTTATGTGGCTATTTTATGGACATATTAGGTGGCTAACCTAAAACACATGTCCAACATAATAAAACAAGTTTTGGGGGGAAAATTTTTGGGGGTCAGCTAACCCTAACCCTACCCTTTACTGACCCTAATCCTACCCACCCCTAACCCTAAGCTAACCCTAACCCTAACCACATAACTCACCCTTCACTGACCCCCACCCCACCCCACTCCTAAGTCCTACCCTGGAATGTCCTAACCCTACTCTACATTTATCCAAACCTCCACCCAACCACCCTCCCCCCCCCCCCCCCCCCCCCCCCCACAATAAGAGATTCTGTTACATGGCTAGCCATGTAAGAGACTTTAACCACATAAGTATCCTGTTTTACTAACTCGTAGCCACATAAGTAGTCATTTGTTAGTGCGGATGGATGGACGGACAGACAAAGGATGGACGAATGACGGATGGCCACCCCGGATGCCGGCATTATGTGTACCATACATGGTATGGGTACACATAAAAATCACCATTCAATTTTCACTTTTTGTCTCAAAAACATAGCTTATAACCCCTCATTGGAATGAGGGGTCATAAGCTATGTTTTTGACTCAAAAAAATGAAAATAATTAGTTATTCAAGATTTTTTTTTGCAAGTGTCGTCTGCCTTTCGTGTTAGGTAAAGGGTTAAAAAAAAAGATTTAAAAAGACCTACAGAACGTGATACATGTTTCTTCTTTTTCTTCTTTTTATGTTTCTTTGACATTTTCTCTGATTCTCGGTCTAAAATAATTAAAAGAAAAAAAAACGAGGATTAGGGTCTATAAAAAAAATTACTTGTTTCTCAGGCAATGTTTTCTCAATTTTATGATGGGGGGGGGGGGGAGGCTTTTTTTCACAAAACAGTACAAAAAATAGTTGGAATCAGAAATTTAACTACTTAGACTAACTATTATGTGGCAAACCAATGTTTTCAGCAGTGAAAATGTCCCATAATGTAGTAGAAAATTTAACCATCTATACCTTGTTTAACATAGCTCTGTGAGCTCTGTCAAACAATGTATAGCTGGTTAAATATTTGTCCTGCAAAGTGCAAGGCTGTGTTATAAAAAAGATTTTCAGGTAAAAAAAAGGTGATGAGGAGAATTTTCTATGACGAGTAAGGTGCTTGAGAAACTAGAATTTCTTTTTAATAGTCTAAGCATTGCAGATGTGGGGTCGAGTTGTTTTGCATCTGTAAGGCTTGATATTACAAGATTACAAGAAAATCAAATCCATTGATATTTGTTCAAGTTATCCCAATAACGAGCTGAAAACAGGCAAAACTTAACTAATTAAGAGTCATAAGTCTGCTCAGCATTTCTCAAATGACACTTGCTATCGAACTAGTTCAATACTTTGTTAAGAAAGTGTCACATACCAAATATTGACCAAATCCATTCATATTTGTTGAAGTTACCATGCTAAGGAGCTGGAAACAGCAAAAAATCAATGAATTAAGGGGCATAACTTCACTCTGTTTTGTCAAACAGTTCCAGTTTTCAAACTCATTCAAAACATTGTTAAGAAAGTCTCACATACCAAATATTGACTAAATCCATTGATACTTGTTTAAATTATCATGCCAACAAGCTGATATGATGCCTGCTCCTCCCGCCTGCTCACTCACCCAAACCTCGACCAAAAATCAAAAATCATTTTTATGACAAAACAGCCATATCTTCACACCGATTAAGGTTAAAATTCATTTTATGCAAGTGACTTTATCCTTGAAAAGTATAAATTTTATAGTAAATTTCCTTTCTTATTATACCTACCGAAATTGTTTACAACAGGCTTGCACTACAGTGGAAGAACCTAACTCGGATAAAATACTCTCTATTTTAATCTTTCCCAAGATTTGGGAAAGAAAAGTGGTGTAAAAACACCACGAAAAAATAAGCCAAAACTGGGCCGAGTGCCATCGGCGCACACCCAGTATGGGACGCTCTTCCATAGTACGAATCCATGACTTCCGTCACAGTGCGCAATGCATCAATTCGTCATTCTTTTGATTCCAAACAACACAGGAGTTATGTGATCAGCGGGGAGGAAGGATTCTTACCCTAATAAGAAGACGGGAGGGCCTCCATGTAAACAATTTCGGTAGGTATAATAAGAAAGGAAATTTACTATAAAATTTATACTTCTTATCAACCTACCTCAATTGTTTACAACAGGCTGAATAGACAAAAGGCTGGAGGGAATCACATAATCAACCCACACATAACTCAATAGCACTGGGACCATGGACAGAGGAAGAGATCCCTAGGCCTATCAAACCATAGCATCACAAATATTAGAAAAGCCAATGAAAGCCACCCCCAAGCAGAGCAGTGCCCAAGAAAGTGACCATCTTGGAGTAAACTGCAAAGTCCTAGGCCTTTTCAAGGAAAAGAGCTGAACAAGCTTGGAGAGGCAAGGATGAGTGTCGAAACAATGCGGTATCACATAGGAAAAAATGTCTCCGAAGCATGGACAAGTACACATTGCTGGAGACCCCCAGAAACAAACATATACCAGAAAACTCTGCAAGCAGTGTAATCGAAGGAGTGACAGAAGCAACAGAGTGATCGCACACCATCGACAGAAGAACCTTCCACTTAGCCACAGAGGTTAAACCAGTGGAGTGAGTGCCTCCTTGAAGAAAAGCAACTCCACTGCATGTCTCGAAAAACCACTACGGAGGAGACAGGACCCGATAAAAGACATGTGCGAAGGCACAATGAAGTCGGGTCAACTTGAAAACCTCCCGGGCGACTTTGGCAAAGAAAGTCGCGAGGAAGAGGGAGACATGCCGGAACCGCCGCTAACAGAGAACGGAGCAGATTGATCCACACTCACTGAAGCGACGGGTGTGATTGAAAGGATTCGACGACTGCAGGTTCATATCGGGGTGAGAGCCTGAGGCGGAATCGGAACTGGTAGGAAGGTGTAGCCGACAAGACCATCCCAAAGGAGGGCCAGAGCGTCCACGGCGAAAGCCAGAGCATCTGGACACGGGGACACGAAAGTGTCCACCTGATGGTTCCAACTAGTCACAAGAGATCGATGGAACCCGCCATGTGGAGCATCCACCTGGTGGAAATGACCCTGCCCCGACAGGACAGGGAGTCGGCTAGGACGTTCAGGCGACCGGGAATGTGACGAACAGCCACCCCGGCATGGACATCCTGAGCGAGCAGTATAAGATCCCAAGCCAATTCGTACATTGGAACAGAGTGCGTGCCGCCCTGGTTCCGAATGTAAGCAACCACCGTCGAATGGTCGGACAACAGAAGGACAGGTGAGGGATCCACTGCCTGAAACGCAGAAGAAGAGCAAGAAGCTCCTTCTGGTTGATGTGTAGAGCTGCATGATCCTGGTCCACCATCCCGTGAATGGAAAGACCTAGAGGATCCAATGTTGCACCCCATCCGAGATCGCTGGCATCTGCCGTCAGAACGCGATCGGACGTGGGGAAGTTCAAAAGAACACCCTACGAAAGCCACTGGACATCCGCCCAGAGGAGAAGGTGAGGATAAAGATAGTCTGGAAACTGAAGCACCAGATCCAGAAAATCTACATTCGGCCTCCAACGACTGAGCAGAAAGTGTTGGAGAGGTCTGACACGCAGCCGACCTAGAGGAATGAGATCCGTCACCAAACAGCAGAGGCCGATTAGCCGGAGAAAACTCCGAGCTGTCGTGGATGTGGACTGGGACAGAGTCGGACCAAAAGCTGAGAGAATCACAGCCTTGGCCTGGGGAACTGCCACCAAATTGAATTGTGTGCGGAAAGCCATCCCCAGATGATAAAACGACTGAGAAGGGACCAGGTCCGACTTCTCCACGTTGACTTTGAAACGTAGCGACGTAAGCAAGCTCAACAGCGTGGCGACATCCGACTCCAGGAAGGCAGCATTGGAATGCCCCTGGAGGATATCGTCCAGATATGCCGAAGTAGTCACCCTGGACTGTGTGCGATGGAAAGCTATCACATGCGACATCAGTCTGGTGAAGGACCAAGGAACCAGGATGAGGCCGAAAGGCGTGGCCTTGAACTGGTAAACTCGCCCCAGAAAAATGAACGATACTTCCGGAACGCCCAATGAATCGGAACTGAAAGTAAGCGTCTCGCAGGTCGAAGCTGGAAGCGAAATCTCCCTGGTGAATTGAATGGAGGACCGACCTGAAAGTCTCCATGCTGAACTCAGGAGCAATGATAGACTGGTTCAGGAAACTCAGATCGAGAACCGGTCGGAGTCGGCCATCCTTCTTCGGCACCAAGAACAGGCGGGAATAGAAACCCACTGACCTAATGTTCTTGATGACCTCAATCGCCCCCTTTGTCAGGAGATTGTCTATCTCCGTGGACAAAAGTTCCAGACGTAAAATGTCTGAAGGAACTGTGGTTGGAAAAGGCACCCCAGACAGAGTGGAGTGCCGTCGGAAGGATATTCGCAGCCCGGACCAAACAACATCTAACATCCAAGGATCGGACGTGATGGTTGCCCATGGTTTGCGAACTCTGCTATCCTTCCTCCAACCTGGGACGAGTCGAGGTGAGGACCTTCATTGCGAACCCCGACGAGGCTCGCAAGAGGAGAAAACACCTCTACTGAATGAAGAATCCTGGGAGTTCCCTCAAGACTGCCGATGCTTACCCTTACCCCTTGAGTAAGAAGTAGAAGCGGTGGCAGAAGGATCAACCCCATTTGCTTCGCAGAGGAAGCAGAGAGTACTTGTTAGGCTTGGAACGACCCGTGCCTACCCTAGAAGGCTGATCAAGCTGAAGAAACAGCAGCTGATCGTTGGAATGACGTAGGACGTCATCTCGGACCGTCAACACAGAATCATGGAAAAGTAGCGGACCTGTCAAAAAAGCAGATCGAAGAGCAGCGTACTGCTCCTCAGGAAGGGATCGGCCTGTGTCCCGCACAGAGTCCCTTCGAACTAATTCCAGATTAGCCGTGTTACAGGCAAGCATGTGAGTAAGATGCATGAGCGCCTTGGACAGCACACGCAAAGGAGCCTGTACCTCGTCAATCTTATCTGAAGGCAGATAAGCAGCAAAAGCTGAGACGACGTGATCGGAGAGAGAAAGCATACCAAGCATCTCTCTCGATAAGCCCAATGTGGACTCCAGAGTCGTCATCGGAATGACGGCAGACTTGGACTTGGAAAGCCAGAGGGAATTGGAGTCCTGATCCAAAACCGTCGAAGTCTGGTAGACCGACGGATTGGCGGAATCGTAGGAACGATAATGCGCCGGAGGCAAAAAGGTGTCAACCCTGGTGAAGAACGGAGCCTTCATAGCCTTGGAACTTAGCTTGGAGTCCAAGGCTGAAAATGCTTCAACCAACTGTACCGAAGGGCACGGTCGAAGACGCCCAGAAGCAGGTTGCTCCATAGACTGTTGGCGGCGACGGATGATCGCGGCCTGGCTGACACTGTCGACTGGTTAGATGGTTTGAGATCCGGAAGGAACCCAAACACGAAATCAAGAGCTGCCCCCAAGTCCGAAGACTGCTGGCTCTCGACATCAAGCATGTCTGACTCTTCCCCTGAGTCGGAAAACACATAGCCCATCGTGGGCAAACCAGCCGACGCCTCCCATGGTGTCGGAACACCAGGGGATCAGAAAGCGGCCTGTTTCTAATCCCGGGAGGCGGCGCCATATGAGGCGCCTGGAAACCACTCGCTGGAAGCAACAGGAAGGCTCGTTGACAGAACCTGAGTGAGTAAGGAGAGGGCCTCCCTAAGCTCACTGCCCGTACTGGCCGGTTCGACAGGGGAATGAACCGGCAAAGTGGCTTCACCGCTGACCCTCTGAACCAGCGAAGGGTCATGATCCTCCAAAAGACCCGACATGGGACGACGGGCGGCAGCCGAAAACGTCTGAAGCCAGATGTGTATAGGGGTGTGACACACCCCGAGGATCAACATAGCAGGAACTCATGAGAGTCACCGCTGACCTCTGCAGGGCAGAAGGTCCAGGCTGCACAAAAGACATTGGACCCCCAAAACTGGTCGTGTGGCCAGAATGAGGGACGGAAACGCCACGGAGTTCATAGTGTCCCACTAAGAACAACCGAATCCAATGACAAATGTTGTGCTCGACAGTGCAGAGATCACAGGAGAGGGTCCGGCCGGCAGCCACTTCCAACTTCGCCGAGTTGAAGTCAGGGAAGGCTGAGGCCGATACCCCCACGTCTACACAACCAGACACCGCAGCAGACCACTGCAGGTATAAAACTACTGTGCTCAATGGCTGAAAGGACACAGTATGGGGTTCAGTCGGCAGCCCCATTTGACTTCGCCGAGTGGAAGTCTGGGAAGGCTGTGGCCGAAACTGCATTCCGCACCACCCGCGTGTGCGGACGAAACGGACACGAGAACGCACCAATGGCGAGGGCAAAAGGAATTGCCCTAAAGGAACCAAACTGGAAAGAACAGAGGTGAGAGCAGTAGAAGAAAAAGGTGAACTCAACAGAAACAGAAAGTAGAAGAACACCCTCAACTATGAGAGAAGGTGGCAGAACCCAGACGGCCGACACCTACTCCAATAAAAACTTTTTATCAACCGAAAAAATTCATTGTCGAATCGCGATGACACGATGTCGCAAAACATTCGCGAAAACGGAATAGTAATTAATAAACAATGAGAATGTGGTTGAAAATATAAACGAGAATATATAAAACACAGTCCTGTTATTATACGATCTTCAGGTCCATAATTCCAGTCACAGGAAAACCATTATCCACGAGTTGAATTATCACTGTTTCATAATGCATATGGCGGAAACACATCCTGCTCGTGCTTCGGATAGAAAAAGAATGACGAATTGATGCATTGCGCACTGTGACGGAAGTCATGGATTCGTACTCTGGAAGAGCGTCCCATACTGGGTGTGCGCCGATGGCGCTCGGCCCAGTTTTGGCTTATTTTTTCGTGGTGTTTTTACACCACTTTTCTTTCCCAAATCTTGGGAAAGATTAAAATAGAGAGTATTTTATCCGAGTTAGGTTCTTCCACTGTAGTGCAAGCCTGTTGTAAACAATTTCGGTAGGTTGATAAGAAAATATCCGCCGTTTTCAAAAAATCACACACTATAAATGACATGGAATGTGTCAAACACTTCTACTATAAAATTAGTGTACCTGATAGTGATAAAGGACTTAGTGAACGAGATTCTGAACGAAATTTCTTTTTCTTTTTTGACTTGTGACTCCTGATTTCTTCTTCTTCCTCATCTGTCTATAATAAAAAAAAAAAGCATTATGAGATATTATATGATATATACAGATATCAGGGACCGACCTGGGCATGCGCCAGAGCGTATTTGGCTCTGAAACATCAGGACCTGGCTCTTAAATCTCAGAAATAGGCTTCTCAGTTGGCGCGTAACTTCTCAGATCATATTTTGATATTCTTTCGATGGATAATCAAGAGAGACACTCTTACATGTATTATATATATGATTATCATTTATCATTGTTGTAGAGTGCTTAAGTTAATACTTCAAGTCTTAATTACCAAGCATTAATCTTCACTGTGGTTTCTGATCAAGTCTTGGCTGCCTAAATAGGCAGCCAAGACTTGATCAGAAACCACAGTGAAGATTAATGTTTGCTATAGTGTACTAAATGAAAATGATGAGAGCTATTACATACTTGCAGTGTGTGTTACAAACAGCAGTGTGACTCCGTAAAGTGAAATCTGGCGCATGAATTGAAAAAATAGGCTCTGCGGCTAGAGCGTATTTTAAATAGTCCTGATCGGTCCCTGGATATATTAGGGAAGGTGAAACACTCCATTCGGATATATGGATTTATTAGCAAACTGAGAAACATTCCATTCCAATATAAGGTCTTAGTTCTACACAAGAAACATACCAGTCATTTTAGGAAAGACAAGCAGATTTATTAAAGAATTTCACAATTTCATTTTCTAGACTGGACACATTCAATTACTACCACACCCATACCCCCTCTGATTTTCTGCTCCTAACTTTTGGACATCCCACCCCATTCCAAACAACCAAGAAAATAATTCTGAATTCAAATTCGAAGAACATCATAAATTTGTTTTGCTCCACAGTTTGACATGGGGGAGGGTGGAGATGGAAAAGATAACCAGCCCTGGACATCTCCCCTCCATCAACCTTGTAAAACTCACACTGACGTTCATATGATGGGGAAAAAAGCTTCTCTCCATCATCTAAAAATTCATTAAAAATTGCCAGTGAAACAAGAATTAATTTCAAATTTAACAAATTAATTTCAAGTGTGTGATAATATATAGGCACTTTTATGCACCTAAAATACAAAGCAATAAATACACAGAACAACACATGGGTGTGGATGGGCTAATCGATATGGCACGAGTGCTAGCGTGGAAGGATAAAACGAGAGGTTACATTCCTCTCGTTTTATCCTTCTGCTGCAATGGCACAAGTGTCATATCAATTAACCAATCCACACGTGTGTGTCATTCTGCGTTTATAACATGCCCTTACGTCTATAAAGAAAAAACTATCAGAAGGACACTCACCAGTTCATTTTGACAACTATCAACAAAAAGAACACATGTTATCACCAACAAAATTTGCGAGGGGAACCCATGTTACTATTTCATCCCCGGAGTTCCAATGTGTTCTATGTGCCTACTGGAACATAGAACACATTGGAACTCAGTGGACAATTTCCAGCTATTGCAAGGGATTCAAACTGCAATTGTGCTGCACGATTTGTAGAAAATTCCAGTGATATTCTGCTTCTAATTAAAAATAGTCCATCAACGATTTCTGTTCCGCACATATGTGCGGAACATATTTTCATTTTCCGTGTGGTTTAGTGTTGCTGTAGATCGGGATTTCATAGACCAGGCGTGTAATAAAATTTGCTACTTACTGAGTGAGATCTTGATCTAGATCGTCTAGATTTATGTTTTTTATTTTTCTTCTTTTTGACATGATGATGACTGCAAGCTTCTTCCAAGAATACCAGATATTCCTTAAACAAACGAATTCGCTCAGATTCTAGTGTTATTGCCTCAAATGAAGGATCCTTCTCAAATCTATCTCTCACCTGAAATAGTATAAAAAAATATATAAATTACTTTAAATTTTTTCATATTTTTATACTGTAACCAATGACCCAGACCTAGCTGAATAGAAAAAAGGCTGGAGGGCCTACGACATAAAGGAAAATCCAATAAGCTCAATTATATATACAGGAATATCCCCTCAAGGAGAAAAGGAGAGAAAGGATTTACATATGTCTTTCTTGTTTATAAAAAATAAGAAAGACACATTACCATTAATAATTGAGCATAATAACATCCATGATTTCTATTAATATCCAGTATAACCCATTATACTAATTCCTTAAAGGAAATCCAATAAACCTAGTCCAAAGAATGAGATTATACTCATTTAAAAGTGTCCAAGGATTGAATATTAATGCTCGTATGACATGTGACATATACAAATGCTTCACACCGAGCTACACTTTAAAAATATTACATAAATGAGATAGACATTAGCTTTACATTTTAAAACCATCCCAGCACCGACTCGGAATTACTGACTCAGGAGGAGGTATTCCCTTGCTTTTCACTATAAATCCGGTGATATAAGGGAACACCATCCCTCCCCCCTTCCCCTGGCTCTGGGTCACATCACCACAGAACGAAGAGGGCAGCAGGACAGAGTCACTGCTGGAACAGAAAACCTACATAACTATAGCTGCAACTGTTTAGTGGATGACATTCTGAGCAACAGATAATGGACCTAAACACCTATGGTCGCCAGAAATAGACTCTATATTTCTAAGATAAAAAGTTAAAAAATTTATAGTAATTTATGTATTTTTTATACTTACCAATGACCCAGACATAGCTGGTGCTAACTCTTAAAAATATATAAGGCCAAACACAAATTTTCCCCCCCAATCCCCAAAATTTGCATCTAAAACCAAAGAAAACATGTCCTGAATGGCCCTCCATACTTCACCTCTACTGCGCATGCGCAGTGTCAAGGACGTTCCGAAATTGGCGCCATTAATCATTCTTATAACCAGTGCCTGGTAAGCGCTATGTACTCAGAGGGGAGGTATGAGTTCCCAACTCCTGGGAGGGCCATCCCCGTCTGGGTCATTGGTAAGTATAAAAAATATATAAATTACTATAAATTTTTTAACATTTTTATACTGTACCAATGACCCAGACATAGCTGAATAGTAAAAAGGCTGGAGGGCCTAGAACATAGAGGAGATTCCAATAAGCTCAATTATATAAAATAGAGTCATCCCCTCGAGGGGAAAAGGAGTATTAGGCCTTACATGTAACTTTCTTATTTATGATAAATTAGAAAGACACAACACCTTCCATAATTGAGCATCATAACATCCATGTACTCTATTAATATCCAGTATAATCCTTATACTAATAATTTTTAAAGTAAGCCAATAAATAAAGTTAGTCTAGAGAATAGAGACTCTTTATACTCCTTAAAAGTGTCTGAGGATTGTATAATAACGCCCGTTTGACACGTGATATATTCAAAAGCTATACTTTAAAAACTATGACTGAATGAATTTTTAAAACATAAACTTATCACTTAAAAACCATCTCAGTAACAGCTCAGAATTACTAACTCCGGAGGAGGTATCCCCTTGTTTTCATAATAAAACAGGTGACCCAAGGGAACACCCTCCCCCCCCCCCCCTTCTCCTTGCCCTGGGTCAAATAGCCCAGAGCGAAGAGGGCAGCAGGACAGAGTCACTGCCGGAACAGAAAGCCTACCTAGCTATAGTAGCAACTGTTAAGTGAATGACATTCTGAGCAGTAGATAATAGACCTAACAATGGAGGCCTCCAGAAATGGACTCAATATTTCTGAGATAAAAATTCATGAATGTGGATGGCTGAGCCTAATGTGCAGCCTTCATAAAATCTATAATAGCGACACTATTAATGTAAGCCCAAGATGTAGAAAGAGCTCTTACTTCGTGAGCCAAAATCTCAAGCACAAACTGCTGAGTTAATGATATACCATAAGCAGTACCGATAGTTAATTGAATCCATTAGCAATAGAAAGGAGCATAATGTCCTTCTATTAGGCATCAAAGACAGAAGAAGCTTACGTCCTTACTAATAAACTGATATCTGTTTATAAATACGTAAACTCTAACCGGACAGAGTAAAGGCCTATGCCCGTACGAAGACGGAAGGACCTTAATAACAATAGGTTCTGGATATTATTGTGAGCCTGATTCTTAACCAAAAATCCAACATTAGTAGTAAAGGAAAAAGTGTTTCCGATACTACGAAAGTGAGAATCGTCCACCGATAGTGCATGAAGCTCACTGACTCTTCAGTAGAAGAGAAGACTAAGAGAATAACTGTCTTAAAAGGTCAGAATTTGAAAACTACTGTTTCCAGAGGCTCAAATGATTACTTAGCTAAATAAGAATCGAAGCTAAATTCCGTATAGGAATTTAATCTAAGGATTCTAGGTCTATTTATCGAAAAGTTTCTAACTGACTTAGATAAAGAGACATAAGACTCAATTGTAAACTATCATAGAGTGCATAGGTATGAGATAACATAGACCTATAACCTTAATAGTAACAGGCTGCAGTTGATCTTGTCAAACAAGTATACTAGAAAGTTGCAATGTCTAGTATGGAGGGATCAAAGAATATCAACATAATGATCCCTACACCAACGACGGAAAAGCCTCCACTTTAGCCGCATAGTATAGCGAAGAAGAGGTTCTCCTACAGTAAGAAATCGTGTCCATAACTCGTCCTGTACAATGCTTGCCATGCAAGAAGGACCACACAACGGAATACTAGAAGGTTGAGACCTTGTGGATTGTGATGGAGTTGACACGATTTCCCCAGCGAAAGAAGATCCTCTCATGGAGGAAGTTTTCGCGGTAAGTCCCACAGTAGACACCTGAGTAAATTTACCCACGGTCTCTGTGAAGACAGAGATGCTATCAACAGAATTGTATTGTGGATGTTTATCTTAGCAATACTTGCTGAATCAACAGCGCTGGAGGATACGCATATCCTATCATTCCGTCCTATTAGATCAATAGAGCGTTAACAACATAAGCTCAGGGATCTGGACATGGAAACACATACGTCTGCAATTGAATAGTGAGTTGTGTCGCAAATAAATTATCATTGGGTGCTCCCATTGATAGCAAATCTGATTGAATACTTGTTTGATGAGAGTCCATTCTGACGGCAACAAGCGACTCTTACGTGAAAAGGAGTCTGCTAATACAATCAGACGACCCGGAATATGACGGACCGAAGCAGAACTTGGTGTACTATAACAAACAGAAGATTCTTTCCGTTAAATTGAATAACGGAATCGAATGAGTGCCTCCCTGGTTCCGGAGATACGCAACTACTGTCGTATTAACGAACAGGATTTGGACATGCGTTTCTGAATAATGTTCATTCAATGACATAGTGCAAGCCTAAATAACATCATTTCCTGGAAGTTAAGTGCTTGCCTAGAAACTGCAGAACCCAAAGACCCTGGCACTTCGAATCCGTTGGGATCAATATTGTACCCCAACCTGTTTGACTGGCATCCGTCATAATCATAAAACTCGGATCCGGCAACTGCAGTGGCACTCTCTGAGTCAACCACCGAATGTTTGCCCCAGTGTGAATCTCTTGCTACACTTGATAGACAAGAGAACGTGTATATCGAGCAATTCATAGATTGCTGAAAAGTTGCTGTCGAAGAGAAGCTTCTCCGAGACCGAAGCGACTCTGAGAGAGTTCTTCACCTTACTATCCATGCGTGTGGATGTAACTAGGGCTGCGTCACGTCTAACCAACTCCAGGTTGCCACTGAAGGGCAGAGTTATACGTGGAAAAACTACTGCCCTTGAAAGAAATCACATTGAGGATCATATCCTGGAATTCTTTCTCTTGAAGCCGTAATGATAACGCCTCAGTAAGGTGGTCTACGTATGATAAAGCGTCTAAGTTAAGCCTATTAGACAACATTGTCGTTTCCAACATCGTGGTTGGAATTGACATAGACGGCGAAAAAGATAATTCCCGGTCTTCAGCACCGCCGTCTAGATGCATATGAACTCTCGGTATGCCCCGTTCTGCCGATATAAATTATTTCCTAGAATTGAAAAAAGGCAGAATAGAGCATTGCGGACAAGAAACTAGACTATCATGCTTGGTAGCAAGCTTATATATAGCGTCGTTAAATAATTCGAATGTTCTAAAGACATTATTGGACTGTGTCGGTAAGTCAGGGACAATGTCCCTGAACCGATCAAAAACTCCGCGTCCAATGACGCTATTAGTCTCTTATCCAGCATCGCAGCAATGTAGTCCGACGGAACAACCTCTGGAAGATAATGCTGGAAGAAATGTATGGCAGCTTCTGTTGTTCCGAAAGGGAAAGCTCGAAATCGTCCGAATCCCTTTCGCCATCCTGTCGGACCCTATAAAGTGTTCGGTCGTCCGAACCTGATGCAACAGCGGAGCGCACCGACCCAGCGCCGTCGGATTATTCTTGATCCGACCGAGAATTGTCGTTTGCTGGGATGCTGCGATAAAGTGTGCTATTTTGGATAGCACGTCCATCACTGAGGCCTGTGGAGAAGCAGTCTTACTATGCATTGCCACTGGAAGCTCCGTGTTCGTTACCCCGTGCATTCTTCTATTATGCGAGGGAACGGAGTGTATAGGCCTCGTGTCCCTTGGCTATCGGATGGCGTGACCTGTTCGCCGTGGAATCACTGAATGACGAAGCTGGCCGGATACTCGAGGTCACGTAGCCAATGTGCGGTCATGTGTGCTGCTGTGAGGATGAGGAAGCATTATCGACAGTCTCTCGGACTGTCAATATAACGGAGCATCCCAAGCGACGGACATATGCTCCGAATGCGAAATGTCTGTACCACAACATCCGGTCCCCTATGTTGTAGTACGAGAGAGGGACCTCTCTCGCTCGCAGCCCGGACGGACCTGGACGAGCTAGGAACCGGACTAACAGGCTTCCTCCGATTTGTCTTCTAATCCGTCGTCACTGGGTGTGTACTAAAGTCTATTATAGTGCTCGCATCACCCAAATCTCCTTCCTAGACCGCAACGGACGAACCCGACTGCCGAACCATTCGATGAGTGGACGCTACACCGGGTGAGCTAGCGAATGTCAACTCCGTCGATCCTACTAGGGACCTCTTAGGCGATTGACGTATTCCATGAGCACATATTGCCGCTAGCTCTTCATTAACTATGACGACAGAGGCACACTTTGAAAGACATCTCAGTAACTTTGCGAACAAGAAACCAGACATGCTTGTTAATAGCAAGCATATAATATAATAAAGTCAGATGACATACACAGCAGCTTATGTTGTTCCGAAAGGGAAAGCTCGAAATCCTCCGAATCCCTTTCGGTATCCCGTCGGACCGGATGAAATTCTCGGACGTCCGTACCTGCTTCCGCGGAGCGTCCCGACCCAGCGTCGTCGGATAATACATGATGCGACAGAGATTCTGTCGTTGCTGGGATGCTGCGATAAGCTGTGCTATTTGGGATAGCACGTCCGTCACCGAGGCCTGTGCAGTAGCGGTCTTACGATGCTTTGCCGCTGGAAGCTCCGTGTACGTTGACTCCCGCACACTTTCTTATGCGAACGTCCGGAGTCTGCAGGCCTCGTGTCCCTGGCTACCGGATGGTGTGACCTGGTCGCCGATGATTCTCTGATTGGCGAAGCTGACTGGATATCCGAGGTCACGTAGCCAAGAGCGGTCGTGTGCGCTACCATGAGGATGAGGAAGCCTTATTGACAGTCTCTCCGGACTGACTATATATCGGAGCGTCCCGAGCGGCGGACGTATGCTCTGAATGCGAAACACTTTGTACCACAACATCTGGGGCCAGATGTTGTTGTACGAGAGAGGGGCCTCTCTCGCTCGCAGTCCGGATGGACCTGGACGAGCTAGGAACCGGACTAAAAGGCTTCCTCCGTTCTTTCCTCTAATCCGCCGTCACTGGGTGTGCATTTGATTGATTTATAGTGCTCCCATCACCCAAAACTCCTTCTAGACTGCAACGGACGAACCCGGCTGCCGAACCATTCGATGAATGGACGCTACACCGGGCGAGCTAGCGGACATCAAAGGCCGTCGAACCTACTAGGGTCCTCTTAGGCAATTGACGTATTTACATGAGCACTTTTCCACTAGCTCTTCATTAATTGTGACGACGGAGGCACACTTTTGGAAGACATCACGAATACATCACCCTGATCATGATCGTCTGAAATAGAGATTGATAAAGTAGAGTGACCCTGCGGGGAAATGACCGGAATGGCCAATTCCCCACTAACATACCGTGACACACGCTTCCCATGTTGTCATCGAAATTAACACATACAGAACAGGAGTTAGTGCGAGTACACTGACTACATTATACAATGATTATGAAAGTCAGAGGAAGATTTCCTCTTATTATAATTGAACAATATCCTTTCATTGTGAAAAGAAAACAAAGTCCTAGTACTCACACCAAACCCTGACAATCAAAATACATAATAACATGATCCATTAACATAGAAAAAATAATTGAAATCAAAAAAATTTTGAAAAAATATTTTTTCAGAACAGCCCAAGTTGCTGAAAAGTAACGTTGTGCCCCAATGGATCCCAGGCCTAAGTGTGGACAAAAATTCGAAAAATATTTTAAACAATTTATGCAACACTTACAAACAATAATAATGTATCTAGTTATGATTAAATTAACATCAAGATATTATTTTCAAGAAATCCCCCCTCACACAGAGGGCTGTTGGAAATGTAAACAATAAGTGTAAAAGCACTAGATCAAGACTCCAGGCACCCTGGCCCGAAATCAGTTACCAATAATACACTGTCTGATGCAAAACAGAGACTTCCAGGGAAGAAACTGCAGAACATCAGATGGTAGATGCAGAACACTACGCCTAACCACCCATAGGTGAAGATGTAAACATGGGGAAAAGAACAGAATTCATTCTGTTATCCAGCTAAAACTCCCAAGAAATTTTAGTAATAATATTACAGTAAATATGCCAAAAGCATGGGAGAATAGCAAGAGGGGACTTAAAGGAAAGGGAGAGAGGAAAACACTGAACAAGCAGTGTAACTTGATAACAAGAATGACCACAACAGGCTGTTGCCTCGAAAATAGGTAACTTAACATAATTTCATTAAAAAATTTTAAGTTACAGCCCTGATAATTTTCTGTCACTCATTTTTCCTCTCCTCCTTCTATATCCTCCTTAGAATCACCATTTCACTAATATTTATGTGTCTGGCATCATTTAAACTGAGATTTACAAGCACAAAGATCAGTCAGATGTTAACTGATGAAGGGCCAAACAAAGAATGATTAATGGTGCCAATTTCGGGACGTCCTTGACACTGCGCATGCGCAGTAGAGGTGAAGTATGGAGGGCCATTCAGGACATGTTTTCTTTGGTTTTAGATGCAAATTTTGGGGATTGGGGGGCAAAATTTGTGTTTGGCCCTATATTTTTACGAGTTAGCACCAGCTATGTCTGGGTCATTGGTACAGTATAAAAATATTAGTGAAAGTAGAAAGGCTGTGTCCAGTAAGCAGCCTTCATGAGATCTGTAATAGCAATATTATTAGAATAAGCCCAATATGTTGACAGCGTTCTAACTTCATGCGCTGAAATCTTAAGCACGGACTGCTGATTGGAGGATAAACTCTCATAAGCAGTACGAATAGCTAACTGAATCCATCTAGCAATTGAATGAACAGAAATGTCCTTTCTATTTGGAATTAAAGACAGAAAGAAGCGTTTTCGCCCCTTTCTGATAAACTCTGATCTGCATTTATAAATACACATAGCTCAGACTGGACACAGCAAAGGCCTACGGCCATCTGAGGACAGAAGAGCCTTAATGACAATCGGCTCAAGATACTTATTAGGAGCCTGATTCTTAGCCAGAAATCCCACATTAGTAGTTAAGGTAATAGTATTACCCATACTACGATGATGAGAATCATCGATTGACTGAGCATGAAGCTCATTGACTCTTTTTGCAGAAGCAAAGGCTAAGAGAAAAACTGTCTTATAAGACAAGAATTTAAAGTCTACAGTATTCAGAGGTTCAAATGGAGCTTCTTTAAGCTTCAATAGAACCCAAGCTAAATTCCATTTAGGAATTAACCTAAGAGATCTAGGTCTATTTATCAAAAAGTTCTTAACTAACTTAGATAAAGAAATATTAGAACCAATCTCTAAGCTATCATGATGAGCATAAGTGTCCGATAGCATAGACCTATAACCCTTAATGGTAACTGGCTGCAGTTTGAGATTGTCAAACAAGTAGCCCCAAAAATTAGCAATGTCTGGAATGGAAGGATCAAAAACATCAATAGAATGATCCCTACACCAACGAGAGAAAACATACCACTTTGCCGCATAATTTAGCGAAGAGTAGGCCCTCCTACAGTTAGAAATTGCATCCACTGCTCGTCCTGTAAAGCACTTCCCGTGCAAGAAGGACCACACAACGGAAATACGTGAAGGTTGAGACCTTGCGGGTTGTGATGCAGTGTGCGTGACAGCCCCTGATAAAGAAGGTCCTCCCGTGGAGGTAGCTTCCGGGGAATGTCCCATAACAGACAGCTGAGTAGATTTATCCATGGTTTCTGAGACGACAGGGATGCTACCAACAGTATCTTGCAATGTGATTGTTTGATCTTTAGCAAGATCTGTTGAATCAACGGAGTTGGAGGATATGCATATCCTATCATTCCGTCCCAAGAAATTGAGAGAGCGTCTACTGCAAATGCTCGAGAATTGTTGTTGAGGTGTGTCGCAAATCAGTTTGTTTATCCAGCTCAGATCTATAACTGGATGAAACGAGCCATCTGGCTTCGGTACCAGGAATAGGTGACTGTAAAAACCCAGGGTTTCCTGGTTTTCCACGACCTCTATTGCATTCTTCTCCAAAAGGGATTATACCTCTGATAGAAGTGAATCTCTTTTTTGAAGATTGGACGGAAGCTGGGTCCAACACGGAATTCTTGTTAACAGAGGTTTTTCTCGGAAAGATAGCTTTAGGCCATCCGAGATAACCCCTCTTACCCATTGGTCATCCGTAATTGACAACCAATTGATCAAAAACTTTGACAGCCTTCTGCCCACCGGACCGCAATAGAGGTCCTGACCATCACCTTCTGGACCTGCGAGGCCTACGGGAGGAGAAACTATGTCCTCCCTGTCCAGCGCCTCGTTCTGACGGACTTGGGACGTCTGAACAGTTGTCTTGGCCAGAACCACGTCCCCTACCTCAGTGGCTACTCTGACAGTCACCAGAGTAAGAGCCTGAGGAATTCTTATATCCTTTATAAGAGCCTCCCTTGGATGAACTCGCACCAGAAGTCCTTGCTTTACTCTTTTCTGCAGAGTCGGGTTTTTTAGAAGCTGACTTTAAAGCAGAAAATCTGAAGCATTCTTAGTAATCTGGTTATAGATTAAAGAAAGCTTACTGTCAAACAGAAGATCTCCAGAAACCGGAGCGACTCGAAGAGAGCTTTTCACCTTAGAATCCACCATAGTGGATAAAGCCATTGCTGCGTCACGTCTAACCAACTCCAAATTAGCCACTGATAGAGGAGAGTTGTACGTGGAGAATGCAATAGCTCTCGAAAGAACTCTTAAAGCGGAACGAACGTCCTCGATTTCTTTGCCAGTGAGACGTTGTGCTAACACTCTGGTAAGGTGATCTGCATATGACAAGGCATCTAAATTCGCTCTATTAGAAGAGATCGTGGTCTCCATTGTGCTAGAGTGAATTGAAAAAGACGTAGGCAGGGACAAATCTAAATCCTCAGCATGATCGTTCAAACGCAGAGGAACTCTCGGTATGCCCTGGTCTGCCATAGAAAATCTATTTCTACTATTGATAAATGGCAGATCCAGAGCCTGTGATAAGAAACTATTTTTGCCTATTTTTGAGGCTAAATTGAAAATAGCGTCATTAAGCAATTCAAACATTCGAGAGACATTGCTGGACTGGACCGGATAATCAGGAACATCTTCCTTAATCCGGACAAAAAAGTCAGTATCCAATGACGTTATTAGTCTCTTATCCTTAATCGCAGCAACCTGGCCTGAAGGATCAACGTCTGGAAGCTGTTGACAGATAAATTCCATCGCCACCTTATGTTGGTCCCGAAAGGGAAAAATCCAGCTCTGTAAATTCCCTTTCACCATCCGACTGGACCAGGTGAGCATCTCGGTCGTCCCTGTCTGGCCTTGCAGAAGAACGAACCGACCCAGCTTCATCCAACAGTTCCTGATCGGAAACTGTTGTTGGATGTTCCAAAGGTTGCTGAGATGCTGCGATGAGCTGCGCTATTTGCGACAGCAAGTCTGTCATGGAGGCCTGTGGAGCTGCAGTTCTCTGTTGCTTAGCCGCTGGAAGCTCCTGGGACGGTGTGTCCGGCATAATTCTCTTATGCGAATGTCCCGAATGAAGTGGACTCGTGTCCTTGGCTACTGGATGGCGTGATCTAGTCGGCATCGAATCCTTCGACGGCGAAGCAGGCTGAATCTCTGTGGTCACACAAAGCCACAGTGTGGTCGTGTGTGCTGAAATACTGATGAGGAAGCCGAGAGTAGCCGACCCCGGCTGTCTATATGACAGAGCATCCTGTACAGGAGTGGACGTATGCTCTGACTGCTGGACGTTTGAACAACAACTTCCAGCCCCAGATGCTGTTGTTAGAGAGAGGGGCCTCTCTCACAGCCCGGGAGGACTGGACGAGCCGACCGCCGAACTGACTGGCTTCCTCTGTTCCGTCATCGCAGGGTGTGCGTGATCCGAGATTATAGTGCTCGCAACACCCCTTTTCCTCTCCTGGACTGCAACGGACTGACCCGGCGTCACACCACTCATATGCTGAATGATCGATCCGCTGATGAGCTAGCTGGCGACAAGACCATTTCATTGAGCACTTTTGCTGCTAGCTCTTCATTAATTTGCGATGACAGCAGCACACTTCCACATGACATCACAGAAACATCACCATGTTCTTGCTCCTCTGAAAAAGAAACTGAAAAACTAGAGTAACCTTGTGATGAGAGAACAGGCATCGATCTCTTACCACTAACAATGTACCGTGACACACGTCTCCAACATTTGTCATCCCAATTGGCACAAACTGAACAAGTGTTAGTGCGAGTACAATGACTACAGCAGACACAATGAGCATGAGAATCCGAGGATGACTTCCTCGATTTACAATTTGAGCAATATTCTTTCATATTTATAAGAAAAATTCAAGCCGTAGTACTCGCACTAACCCTTAATATAAGAAAGATACATAATAATACTAACATCCATAACAAAAATTTCGAAAAATAATTCATAAAAAAGAAATTTTTTGAAACATCTGACATGAGCCCAAGTTCCCAATGGGAATGATGAGCCCAAATGGATCCCCAAAAAGCCTAAGTGTGGACACATTTTTTTATTTAACTAAAAAACTTAATCAGGCCCATGTCCCAAAATTAGGGAACAAGAAATAATTTTATAATAAAATTACAAGTTACAGCCCTGAACACATCCAACCACTGTTTCTTCCTCTCATCCTCTTACTGCATCCTTGTATCCACCATTTTCATCATTATTTTGTGTCTGGCATCATTTAAACAGAGATTTACAAGCACAGAAGTCAGAGAGATGTTACTGACAGAAGGGTCAAACAAAGAATGAGGCCTGGTGCCAATTTCGGTACTGCCTTGACACTGCGCATGTGCAGTAGGCAAAAGTATGGAGGACCATATAGGACATCATTTTTTTTGATTCTGGATGCAAATTTTGGGGATTGGGGGGGCAAAATTTGTGTTTGGCCCTAAATATTTAAGAATTAGCACCAGCTAGGTCTGGGTCATTGGTTACAGTATAAAAATATGAAATATTTAACACATATAATTTGTTACTCAAATCATTTCTCTTCTTTGAATGAAAAATAACTTGATTTCATAATCTGTGAAAATCTTAAAAAATTTATAGTAATTTATATATTTTTTATACTTACCAATGACCCAGACATAGCTGGTGCTAACTCTTAAAAATATAGGGCCAAACACAAATTTTGCCCCCCAATCCCCAAAATTTGCATCTAAAACCAAAGAAAACATGTCCTGAATGGCCCTCCATACTTCACCTCTACTGCGCATGCGCAGTGTCAAGGACGTCCCAAAATTGGCGCCATTAAGCATTCTTACCAACAGTGCCTGGTAAGCGCTATGTCCTCAGCGGGGAGATATGAGTTCCCAACTCCTGGGAGGGCCATCCCCATCTGAGTCATTGGTAAGTATAAAAAATATATAAATTACTATAAATTTTTTAAGATTTTTATACTGTACCAATGACCCAGACATAGCTGAATAGTAAAAAGGCTGGAGGGCCCAGGACATAGAGGAAAATCCAATAAGCTCAACTATATAAAATAGAGTCATCTCCTGGAGGAGAAAAGGAGAAATAGGCTTCACGTGTATCTTTCTTATTTATGACAAATTAGAAAGACACAATACCTTCTATAATTGAGCATCATAACATCCAAGTTCTCTATTAATATGCAGTATAATTCTTATACTAATTATTTTTAAAGTAAGCCAATAAATAAAGTTAGTCCAAAGACTAATATATAATATCCAGTATAACCCATTATACTAATTCCTTAAAGGAAATCCAATAAATCTAGTCCAAAAAATGAGATTATACTCATTTAAAAGTGTCCGAGGATAGTATAATAACATCCGTTTGACACATGACATATTCAAATGCTATACTTTAAAACTATGACATGAATGAATTTAAAAACATAACTTTCACTTAAGAAACCATCCCAGTAACAGCTCAGAATTACTAACTCCGGAGGAGGTATCCCCTTGTTTTCATAACAAGAGGCCCCACGGGGCCTGAAGCGCTCATCTTGTACAGAACACAATTTAAACAGAGTCCAAGAATGAGTCTACATTAAGCAAGCCATCTCCATAGGCTACACTATCAATCCTTGAGTCCCTCAGGAGTGACAAAAATAATCTGGGCATCATGCCTTTTCTTCAGTTGATCATAAGTAAAATGCAGAGCTCCCCTATGAAGCCCCTTGATACAACCTATGTGGATTAACCTTAGTACCTCTAGAGGGTACTGAATACAAAATTTTTAATTCTTCAGCAAAATGGCCAATTCCGGCTCCCATAGAGAGCCCAAATATTAACCCAGGCTCTTGATTTGAACACAGTTAAATCTGACTTCCCTAGAGATGTTGTGTACCGAATATGAAAGCATTCTGACTGTTGGATCTGAAGAAGAGAAATTGTAAAGAAATTTCTTCGAATTGCACTAAGTTCAAATTTGGGCTACCATAGCGAGCCCAAATATTGACCTATGGATCCGATTTGAACAAACTTGAATCTGACCCCCCTAGAGATGTTGAATACCAAATGTGAAAGCATTCTGACAAGTGAATCTGAAGAAGATGATTTTTGAAGAAATTCCCTCATATTGTGTACTAAGTTAAATTTCATGTTCCCATATGGAGCCCAAATATTAACCTAGGCACTCGAATTGAACAACCTGGAATCTGACCCCCCTAGAGATGTTGTATACCAAATATAAAAGCATTCCGACTGGTGGATCTGAAGAAAAAGATTTTTAAAGAAATTTTCTCATATTGCACTAAGTAAAAATTTGGGCTACCATAGTGAGCCCAAATATATACCTAGGGATTTGATTTGAACAAACTTGAATCTGACCCCCATAGAGATGATGCATACCAAATATCAAAGCATTCTGACTGATGAATCTGAAGAAGAAGATTTTTTTAAATTACCCTCCATATTGAACAAAGTTAAAATTTGGGCTTCCGTAGGAAGCCCAAATATTAACCTAGGGACTTGGTTTGAACAATCTAGAATCTGACCCTCATAATAATGATGTATACCAAATATTAAAAGATTCTAACTGGTGGTTCTGAAGAAGAAGATTTTTAAAGAATATTCCCCATATTACCCTATGTTAAAACTTCGGGCTCCTGTAGAGAGCCCAAATATGAACCAATGAGCTTTATTTCAACAAACTTTTATCTGACCCCCCTATGAATGCTGTATACCAAATATCAAAAGATTCTGATAATTGGTTCTGGAGAAAAGATTTTTTTTAATTTTTGCAAATATGCTGACTCAGCATTTTTTCGATGCCCATTACAGAACACCCTAACATAACCGATGGCAATTTTGTTTTACCATTCAATTCTACTGGTCATGAGGATACTTCATACCACATAAAAGCTCTCTGTTCCGTGGGGTTTGGGAAATAGGGGCGTTTGAAAATATTTCTATTTTTAGCTCCCAGGGTTCCGGATGCGGGATTTTTTTTTTTTGCATGGGTCAAGTACTTATGACCCAATACTACCACAAACCAAATTTGGTTCATACCGGACCATCGGTTCAGAAAGTTAAACAATTTATAGTAATTTATATATTTTTTATACTTACCAATGACCCAGACATAGCTGGTGCTAACTCTTAAAATATAGGGCCAAACACAAATTTTGCCCCCCAATCCCCAAAATTTGCATCTAAAACTAAAGAAAACATGTCCTGAAAGGCCCTCCACACCTCGCCCCCACTGCGCATGCGCAGTGTCAAGGACGTTCCGAAACTGGCGCCATTTATCATTCTAATAACCAGTGCCTGGTAAGCGCTATGTACTCAGCGGGGAGGCAAGAGTTCCCAACTCCTGGGAGGGCCATCCCCGTCTGGGTCATTGGTAAGTATAAAAAAGATATAAATTACTATAAATTTTTTAACATTTTTATACTGTACCAATGACCCAGACATAGCTGAATAGTAAAAAGGCTGGAGGGCCAAGGACATAGAGCAAAATGGAATACGCTCAATAAAATAAAATAGAGTCATCCCCTGTAGGGAAAAGAAGTAATAGGCCTTACATGTATCTTTCTTATTTATGATAAATTAGAAAGATACAACACCTTCCAAAAATTGAGCTTCATACATCCATGTACTCTATTAATATCCAATAATCCTTATACTAATAATTTTTAAAGTAAGCCAATAATAAAGTAAGTCTAGAGAATAGAGACTCTTATACTCTTAAAAGTGTGTGAGAATTGCATAATCATGTCCGTTGTCAAATGCAATATTCAAAAGCTATACTTTAAAAACTAAGACTTGAATGAATTTTATAAACTTAAACTTCTCACTAAACAACCATCCCAATAACAGCTCAGAATTACTAACTCCGGAGGAGGTATCCCCTTGTTTTCATAGTAAAAACAGGTGACCCAAGGGAACACCCTCCCCCCCCCCCCCTTTTTCTTGCCCTGGGTCAAATAGCCCAGAGCGAAGAGGGCAGCCGAACGGAGACACTGCCGAAACAGACAGCCTACCTAGCTATAGTAGCAACTGTTAAGTGAATGACATTCTGAGCAGTAGATAATAGACCTAACAATAGAGGCCTCCAGAAATGGACTCAATATTTCTGAGATAAAAATCATGAATGGATGGCTGAGCGCAATGAGCAGCCTTCAAAAATCTATAATAGCAACACTATTAATGTGAGCCCAAGAAGTAGAAGAACTCTTACTTCATGAGCCGAAATCTTAAGCACAACTGCTAAGCCAATGATATACCATAAGCAGTACGCTAGTTAATAGAATTCATTAACAATAAAATGGAGCGTAACGTCCTTCTACTAGACATCAAAGACAGAAGAAGCTTACGCCCTTGTAATAAACAGATATCTGTTTATAAATACATAAACTGTACCCGGAAAGAGTAAAGGCCTATGCCCATACGAAGACGGAAGGACCTTAAAATAATAGGTTCCGGATAATAGGAGCCTAACTCTTATACAACAATCCAACCTAAATAGTAACGGAAGTATTGATTCCGAAACTATGAAAGTGAAAATCATCCATCGATAGTGCATGAAACTCACTGACTCTACAGTAAAAGAGAAACCAACAGAATTACTGTCTAAAAGGTCAGAATTTGAAAACTACTGTTTCCAGAGGCTCAAATGATTACTTAGCTAAATAAGAACCGAAGTTAAAATCCGTATAGGAAATTAATCTAAAGATTCTAAGTCTATTTATCAAAAAGTTACTAACTGACTTAGATAAAGAGACAAAAGACTCAATAGTAAACTATCGTAGAGTGCATAGGTATGAGGTAACATAAACCTATAACCTAAATAACAACAGGCTGCAGTAGATCTTGTGAAACAAGTATACTAAAAACTAGCAATGCGTAGTATGGAGGGATCAACCATATGAACATAATGATCCCTACACCACGACGGAAGAGCCTCCACTTTAGTCGCATAGAATAGCGAAGAAGAGGATCTCCTATAGTAAGAAATCGCGTCCAAAGCTCGTCCAGTACAGTGCTTACAATGCAATACGGACCACACAACGGAATACATGAAGGTTGCGACCTTGCTGGTTGTGATAAAGATGACACGATTTACCCAGTGAAAAAAGATCCTCACATAGAGGAAGATTTCACGTTAAGATCCACAGTAGACAAGAGAGTAAATTACTCATGATCTCTGTGAAGATAGAGATGCTATCAACAGAAATGTATTGTGGTTGTTTATCTTAGCAATACCTGCTAAAACAACAGCGCCGGAGGATACGCGTATCCTATCATTCCGTCCTATAGATCAATAGAGCGTTAACAGTATTAGCTCAGAGATCTGGACAAGCCAACACATACGTCTGCAATTGATTAGCAAGCTGTGTCATAAATAAAACATCATTGGGCGCTCCCATAGATAGCAAATCTGATTAAATACTTGTTTGTTGAGAGTCCATTCTGACAGCAACAAGCGACCCGTAAGAGAACGGGAGTGCGATAAAACAATCAGACGACCCAGAATATGACGGACCAAAACTGAACTTGGTGTACTATAACCAACAGACGGATTCTTTCCATTAAATTGAATAACGGAAACGAAAGAGTGCCTCCCTGGTTCCGGAGATACGCCACTACTGTCGAATTAAAGGACAGGAATTTGGGCATGCGTTTCTGAATAATGTTCATGCAATTACATAAAGCAAGCCTAAAAAACATTATTCCGCGGAAGTTAAACTGATAGCTAAAAGACTGCGGAACCCAAAGACCCTGGCACTTCGAATCCGTAGGGATCAGTATATATCCCAATCTGTTTGACTGGCAACCGTCATAACAGCCACACTAGGGTCCGGCAACTGCGGCGGCACTCTCTGAGTCAACCACCGAATGTTTGCCCCAGTCTGAATCTCTTGTAACACTAGATAGACAAGAGAATGTATAAATCAAGCAATTCATGGATTGCCGGAAAGTTGCCGTCGAAGAGAAGCTCCTCCGAGAACGAAGCGACTCTGAGAGAGTTCTTAACCTACTATCCACGCGTGGATGTAGCTAGGGCTGCATCACGTCTAACCAACTCCAATCAGCCACTGAAGGGCGGAGTTATACGTGAACAAACTACTGCCCTCAAAAGAAATTACATTGAGAATAATATCCCGTAAATCTTTTCTTGAAGACGTAATGATAACGCCTCAGTAAGGCAGATTACGTATAATAAAGCGTCTAAGTTAAGTCTACTATACATAATGTCGTTCCCAACATTGAAATTGGAAAAGACATAAACGGCGAAAAAGAATATATGCAGTCTTTAATCACACCGTCTAGACGCATATGAACTCTCGGTATGCCCTGCTCTGCCAAAATAAACTATATGTAAAAAAGATAAAATGGCAGAAATGAGCCACGCGGACAAGAAACTAAACTATCATGCTTAGTAGCAGGCTTGTATATATATATATATAATATATAGCGTCGAAAAATAAAACACATGTTGTAATGACAATATTGGACTGCGTCGGTAAGTCAGAGACAAAGTCCCTGTACCGATCGAAAAATCCGAGTCCAATGACGCTATAAGTCTCTTATCCAAGATCGCAGCAATGAAGTCCGAAAAATAATCACTGGAAGAAATGCCAGAAGATATGAAAGGCATCTTCCGATACTACTAAAGGGAAAACTCGAAATCTTTCGAATCCCTTTCGCCATCCTGTCGGACCCTATAAAGCGTTCGGTCGTCCGTAGCTTGATGCAACCGCGGACCGCACCGACCCAGCGCCGTCGGATAATTCCTGATTCGACCGAGAAACCGTCAATTGCTGGGATGCTGCGAAACAACTGTGCTAACTCGGATAGCACGTCCGTCACTGAGGTCTGAGGAGAAGCGGTCTTACGATGCATTGCCGCAGGAAGCTCCGAGATCGTTACCCCGTGCATACTTCCAATATGCGAGCGAACGGGGTGTATAGGCCTCGTGTCCCTTGGCTACCGGATGGCGCGACCTATTCGCTGTGGAATCACTGAATGCCGAAACTGATCGGATACTCGAGGTCACGTAGCCAATGTGCGGTCGTGTGCCCTGCTGTGAGGATGAGGAAGCATTAAAGACAGTCTCTCGGACTGTCAATATAACGGGCGTCCCGAGCAACGGACATATGCTCCGAATGTAAAATATCTGAACCACAACATGCGGTCCCCTATGTTGTTGGCTTCCTCCGATCTATCCTCAATCTGCCGTCACTGGGTGAGTACTAAAGTAATTAAAGTGCTCACATCACCCAAATCTCCTTCCTAGACCGCAACGGACGAACCCGGCAGCCGAACCATTCGATGAATGTACGCTACACCGGGTGAGCTAGCGAATGTCACTCCGTAAGCGATAGACATATTCCATGAGCACTTATTGCCGCTAACTCTTCATTAACTATGACGACAGAGGCACACTTTTGAAAGACATCTCCATAACTCTTCGAACAAGAAACCAGAAATGCTTGGATAGCAAGCATAAAATAATAATATATATAGCGTCGTTCAATAATTCGAAAGTTTGTGTGACATTATTGGACTATGTCGGAACTGAGGGACGATGTCCCTGAACCGAACCAAAAATTTCTAAGTCCACCGACGCTATCAGTTTCTTATCCGGCATCGCAGCATATGTTGTTCCGAAAGGGAAAGCTTGAAATCCACCGAATCCCTTTCGGTATCCCGTCGGACCGGATGAAACTTTCGGACGTCCGTACCCGCTTCCGCGGAGCGTCCCGACCCAGCATCGTCGGATAAAATATATGCGACAGATTCAGTTGATGCTGGGATGCTGCGATAAACTGTGCTATTAAGGAAAGCATGTCCGTTCCCGAGGCCTGTGCAGTAGCGGACTTACGATGCATTGCCGCTGGAAGCTCCGCGTACGTTGACTCCCGCACACTTCCTATGCGAACGTCCGGAGTCTGCAGGCCTCGAGTCCCCGGCTACCGACCCAGCGCTGTCGGATAATTCTCGATCCGACACCGTTTCTGTCGGCTGCTGGGATGCTGCGATAAGCTGTGCTATGTGCACAAGAATGTCCGGCGTCGAGACCTGCGGAGGCGCAGTCTATCGGTGCTTCGCCGAGGGCAGCTCCGCATCAGATGGCTCCCGCATACTTCCTATGCGAACGTCCGGAGTCCATCGGTCTCGAATCCCTGGCTGCCGGATGGTGTGACCTGGTCGCCGAAGAATCCTTGATCGGCGAAGCTGGTAATATATCGGCGGTCACGCAGCCAAGGTGCGGTCGTGTGCGCTGACGAGAAGAGGAAGCCTTAGCAGTCTCAGCGGACTGCCTATACAACGGAGCGTCCCGATCGACGGACGTATGCTCCGCTAACGACACATTGTACCACAACATCTGGGGCCAGATGTTGTTGAACGAGAGAGGGGCCTCTCTCGCTTGCCGTCCGGATGGACCGGAACGAGCTATGAACCGGACTAAAAGGCTTCCTCCGTTCTCCCTCCGATCCGCCGTCACTGGGTGTGCATTAAGTTAATTTTATAGTGCTCGCATCACCCCAAAATTCCTTCTAGACCGCAACGGACGAACCCGGCTGCTGAACCATTCGGTGAATGGACGCTACACCGGGCGAGCTAGCGGACGTCAAAGGCCGTCGAACCTACTAGGGTCCTCTTAGGCAATTGGCGTATTACATGAGCACTTTTCCGCTAGCCCTTCATTAATTGTGACGACGGAGGCACACTGTTGGAAGACATCACAGATACATCACCCTAATCTTGATCGTCTGAAATAGAAATTGATAAAGTAGAGTGACCCTGCGGGGAAAGGACCGGAGTGTCCAAATCCCCAACAACATACCGTGACATACGCTTCCCATATTGTCATCGAAATCATACGATACAGAACAGGAGTTAATGCGAGTACACTGACCACATATAGAATGATAATAAGGTCAGAGGAAGACTTCCTCTTAAAACAATTGATCAATATCCTTTCAATGTGAAAAGAAAACAAGTCCTGGTACTCGCACTAACCCCTGGCAATCAAAATACATAATAATAATATGATCCATTAATATAGAAAAAATAATTGAAATCAAAATATTTTGAAAAAATATTTTTTCAGAACAGCCCAAGTTTCTGAAAAGTAACGTTGAGCCCCAATGGATCCCAAGCCTAAGTGTGGACAAAAATTTTAAAAATATTTTAAACAATTTATTCAACACTTACGAACAATAATAATGTATCTAGTTATGATTAAAATAACATAAAGATATTATTATTTAGAAATCCCCCCTCACACAGAGGGCTGTTGTAAATGTAAACAATGAGTGTAAAAACACTAAAATAAGACTCCAGGCACCCAGGCCCGAAATCAGTTACCAAAAATACACCATCTGATGCAAAACAGAGACTTCCAGGGAAGAAACTGCAGAACATCAGATGGTAGATGCAGAACACAATGCCTAACCACCCGTAGGTGAAGACGTAAACATGGGGAAAGAACAGAATTCATTCTGTTATTAAGCTAAAACTCCCAAGAAATTTTAGTAATAATAATTACAGAAACTATGCCAAAAGCATGGGAGAATAGCAAGGGGGAACTTAAAGGACAGGGAGAGAGGAAAAACACTTGAAAAAACAGTGTAACTAAATAATCAGAATGACAACAAAATGGCTGCTGCCTTGAAAATAGGTAACTTAACATAATTTCATTAAAAAATTTTAAGTTACAGCCCTGATAATATTCTGTCACACATTCTTTTCCTCTCCTCCTTTCCTATCCTCCTTAGAATCAACATTTCACTAATATTTATGTGTCTGGCATCATTAAAACTGAGATTTAAAAGCACAAAGATCAGTCAGATGTTAACTGATGAAGGGCCAAACTTAGAATGATAAATGGCGCCAATTTCGGAACGTCCTTGACACTGCGCATGCGCAGTGGGGGCGAGGTGTGGAGGGCCTTTCAGGACATGTTTTCTTTAGTTTTAGATGCAAATTTTGGGGATTGGGGGGCAAAATTTGTGTTTGGCCCTATATTTTAAGAGTTAGCACCAGCTATGTCTGGGTCATTGGTACAGTATAAAAATATAGAAATTTTGGGCGGGGCCAAAAATCTTACCCCTCCTATTACAAAGCCAAATATTACTTTACGAACTTCGTTTGAACAAACTTGATTCTACACCTCATATGGAAGCTCCATAGCAAATATCAAGTCATTGCACACACTGGTTCTTGAGAAGAAGATTTTAAAAATATTTTGGAGCATTTTCCCCCACTCCCTCCCTATGGGGCCGGGCAAACTGAGTTCAACAAAAATGAAATGCCCCTTTGGGACCATCACTCACACAAACTTTCACTTGAATTGGCCCAGTGGCTTTGGAGGAGAAGACCAAAACATGGTGTTGACGAACGACGGACGGGAAGCGATTAGATTAGCTCAGCTTGACTTTGTCAAGATGAGCAAATAAAACAGGTGACCCAAGGGAACACCCTCCCCCCCCCCCCCCACCCTTTTTTCTTGCCCTGGGCCAAATAGCCCAGAGCGAAGAGGGCAGCAGGACGGAGTCACTGCCGGAACATAAAGCCTACATAGCTATAGTTGCAATTGTTAAGTGATCGACTTTCTGAGCAGCTGATAATGGACCTAAATAATGCAGGTCTCCAGAAATGGATACAATATTTCTGAGATAAAAATTTGTGAATGTGGATGGCTGAGACCAATATGCAGCCTACTTAATCTATAATAGCAAAACTATACGTCAGCCCAAGATGTAGAAGAGCTCTTACTTCATGAGCCGAAATCTTAAGCACAGACTGCTGAGTTAAGGATAGATTATCCTAAGCAGTACCGATAGTTAACTGAATGTATTAAGTAATAGAATGGACCATAATGACCCTTCTATTAGGCATCAGAGCCAGAAGAAGCTTTACGTCCAACTGGTAAACTGAGATCTGTTAATAAATACATAAAGGTCTATCCGGACAGAGTAAAGGCCTATGCCCGCTCGAAGACGGAAGGACCTTAAGAACAATAGGTTCCGGATATCATTAGGAGCCTGATTCTTAACCAAAAATACAACATTAGTAGTAAAGGTAATAGAGTTCCTGATACTACGAAAGTGAGAATCGTCCACCGATAGTGCATGAAGCTCACTGACTCTTCAGCAGAAGAGAACACTAAGAGAATCGCTGCCTTAAAAGGCCAGAATTTGAAACTGCTGTCTCAAGGGGTTCAAATGGTTGCTTTAATTAATAAGAACCCAAGCTAAATTCCGAATAGGAATTAATCTAACGATTCTAGGTCTCTTATCGAAAAGTTTCAAACTAACTTAGATAAAGAGACATTAGGCCCCATTGTAAACTATCATGGTGTGCATAGGTATCAGATAACATAGACCTATAACCTTAAAAGTAACTGGCTGCAGATGATCTCGTTAAACAAGTATACTAGAAAGTTTGCAATGTCTGGTATGGAGGGATCAAAAATATCAACATGAAGATCCCTACACCAACGACGGAAGACCCTCCACTTTAGCCGCATAGTATAGCGAAGAGGAGGTCCTTCTACAGTTAGGAATCGCGTCCACTGCTTGTCCTGTACAATGCTTGCCATGCAAGAAGGACCGCACAACGGAATACGTGAAGGTTGAGACCTTGCGGGTTGTGATAGAGTTGACACGATTTCCCCAGCGAAAAAAAGATCCTCTTGTGGAGGAAGTTTCCGCGGTAAGCCCCACAGTAGACATCTAAGTAAATATATCCACCGTCTCTGTGGAGACAGAGATGCTACCAACAGAATTGTATTGTGAATGAATAATCCTAGCAATACTTGCTGAATCAACAGCGCTGGAGGATACGCATATCCTATCCTCGCGTCCTACTAGATCGATAGAGCGTTAACTACATATGCTCAGGGACGCGGACACGGTGACACATACGTCTACAATTGATTGGAGAGTTGTGTCGCAAATAAATTATCACTGGGCGCTCCCATTGATAGCAAATCTGATTGAATACTTGTTTGTTGATAGTCCATTCCGACGGCAACAAACGACCCTTACGTGAAAGGGAGTCTGCTAACACGATCCGACGACCGAGAATATGACGAACCGAAACAGAACTTGGTGTTCTATAACAAACAGACGGATTCTTTCCGTTAAAATCAATAACGGAACCGAATGAGTGCCTCCCTGGTTCCGGATATACGCAACTACTGTCGTATTATCGGACAGGATTGAACATGCGTTTCTGAATAAAATTCATCCAGTGACGTAGTGCAAGCCAACATAATATTCTTCCTTGGAAGTAAGGGGCTTGCCTAAAAACTGCGGAACCCAAAGACCCTGGCACTTCGAATCCGTTGGGATCAAAATTGTGTCCCAACCTGTTTGACTGATATCCGTCATAATCGAAAAACTCGGATCCGGCAACTACAGTGGAACTCTCTGAGTCAACCACCGAATGTTTGCCCACGTCTGAATCTCTTGTTACACTTGATAGACAAGAGAACGTGTATATCGAGCAATTCAAGATTGCTGAAAGGTTGCCGTCGAAGAGAAGCTTCTCGGAGACCGAAGCGACTCTGAGAGAGTTCTTCACCTTACTATCCAAGCGCGTGGATGTAGCTAGGGCTGCGTCACGTCTAACCAACTCCAGGCTGCCACTGAAGGGCGGAGTTATAAGTGGAAAAACTACTGCCCCTGAAAGAAATCTCATTGAGGATCATATCCTGGAATTCTTTCTCTTGAAGACATAATGATAAACGTCTCAGTAAGGTGGTGTACGTATGATAAAGTGTCTAAGTTAAGTCTATTATACATCATTGTCGTTTCCAACATCGTGGTTGGAATTGACATAGACGGCGAAAAAGATAATTTGCAGTCTTCAGTCTCGCCGTCTTAGACGCAAAGGAACTCTCGGTAAGCCCAGTTCTGCCAATAAACAATTATTTCCTAGAATTCACGAAAGGCAGAATAGAGCATTGCGGACAAGAAACTATACTAGCATGTTGATAGCAAGCTTATATATATATAGCGTCGTTCAATAATTCGAATGTTCTAAAGACATTATTGGACTACGTCGGCAACTCAGGGACAATGTCCCTGAACCGATCCAAAACTCTGTGTCCAATGACGCTATTAGTCTCTTATCCAGCATCGCAGCAATGTAGTCCGACGGAACAACCTCTGGAAGATAATGCCGGAAGAAATGTATGGCAGCTTCTGTTGTTCCGAAAGGGAAAGCTCGAAATCATCCGAATCCCTTTCGCCATCCTGTCGGACCCTATGAAATATTCGGTCGTCCGTACCTGATGCAACAGCGGAGCGTACCGACCCAGCGCCGTCGGATTATTCCTGATCTGACCGAGAATCTGTCGTTTGCTGGGATGCTACGATAAGCTGTGCTATTTTGGATAGCACGTCCGTCACTGAGGCCTGTGGAGAAGCGGTCTTACGATGCATTGCCGCTGGAAGCTCCGTGTTCGTTACCCCGTGCATACTTCTATTATGCGAGCAACCGGAGTGTGCAGGCCTCGTGTCCCTTGGCTACCGGATGGCATGACCTGTTTGCCATGGAATCACTGAATGCCGAAGCTGGCCGGATATTCAAGGTCACGTAGCCAATGTGCAGTCATGTGCGCTGCTGTGAGGATGAGGAAGCATTATCTACAGTCACTCGGACTGTCTATATAACGGAGCGTCCCGAGTGGCGGACATACGCTCCGAAGGTGAAATGTCTGTACCACAACATCCAGTCCCATATGTTGTTGCACGAGAGAGGGACCTCTCTCGCTCGCTGCCCGGACGGACCGGACGAGCTAGGAACCGGACTAACAGGCTTCCCCCGATCTCTCCTCTAATCCGTCGTCACTGGGTGTGTACTAAAGTCTATTATAGTGCTTGCATCACCCAAATCTCCATCCTAGACCGCAACGGACGAACCCGACTGCCGAACCATTCGATGAATGGACGCTACAGCGGGTAAGCTAGTGAATGTCAACTCCGTCGATCCTACTAGGGACCTCTTAGGGGATTGACGTAATCCATGAGCACTAATTGCCGCTAGCTCTTCATTAACTATGACGACAGAGGCACACTTTGAAAGACATCTCAGTAATTTTGCGAACAAGAAACCAGATAAGCTTGTACATAGCAAGCATATAAAAAATATATATAGCGTCGTTCAATAAATCGAACGTATCTGAGACATTATTGGACTGTGTTGGAACTGAGGGACGATGTCCCTGAACCGAACCAAAAAATTCTAAGTCCACCGACGCTATCAGTTTCTTATCCGGTATCGCAGCATGCTGGTCCGATGAAGAACCTCTAGAAGATGAAGTCGGATGACATATACAGCAGCTTACGTTGTTCCGAAAGGGAAAGCTCGAAAACCTCTGAATCCCTTTTGGCATCCCGTCGGACCGTATGAAATTTTCAGACGTCCGCACCTGATGGTTCCGCGGAGCGTCACGACCCAGCGTCGTCGGATATTATATTATGCGACAGAGATTCTGTCGTTGCTGGGATGCTGCGATAAGTTGTGCTATTTGGAATAGCACGTCCGTCACCGAGGCCTGTGCAGAAGCGGTCTTACGATGCTTTGCCGCTGGAAGCTCCGTGTACGTTGACTCCCGCATACTTTCTTATGCGAACGTCCGGAGTCTCCAGGCCTCGTGTCCCTGGCTATCGGATGGCATGACCTGGTCGCCGAGGATTCTCTAATTGGCGACGTTGACTGGATATCGGAGGTCACGTAGCCAAGGTGCGGTCATGTGCGCTGCCATGAGAATGAGGAAGCCTCATTGACAGTCTCTCTGGACTGTCTATATAACGGAGCGTCCCGAGCGGCAGACGTATGCTCCGAATGCGAGACATTTTGTACCACAACATCTGTGGTCAGATGTTGATGTACGAGAGAGGGGCCTCTCTCGCTCGCAGCCCGGATAGGCCTGGACGAGCTATGAACCGGACTAAAAGGCTTCCTCCGTTCTCCTCTCTAATCCGCCGTCACTGGGTGTGCACATGGATATTTATAGTGCTCCCATCACCAAAAACTCCTTTCTAGACCGCATTCGATGAATGGACGCTACACCGGGCGAGCTAGCGGACGTCAAAGGCCGTCGAACCTACTAGGGTCCTCTTAGGCAATTGACGTATTACCTGAGCACTTTTCCGCTAGCTCTTCATTAATTGTGACGACGGAGGCACACTTTTTGGAAGACATCACGGATACATCACCCTGATCATGATCGTCTGAAATAGAGATTGATAAAGTAGAGTGACCCTGCGGGGAAAGGACCGGAATGGCCAATTCCCCACTAACATACCGTGACACACGCTTCCCAGGTTGCCATCGTAATCAACACATACAGAACAGGAGTTGGTGCGAGTACACTGACTACATTATACAATGATTATGAAAGTCAGAGGAAGATTTCCTCTTATTACAATTGAACAATATCCTTTCAATGTGAAAAGAAAACAAAGTCCTAGTACTCGCACCAACCCCTGACAATCAGAATACATAATAACAAGATCCATTAACATAGAAAAAGTAATTGAATCAAAAGCTTTTGAAAAAATATTTTTTCAGAACAGCCCAAGTTTCTGAAAAGTAATGTTGAGCCCCAATGGATCCCAAGTCTAAGTGTGGACAAAAATTCTAAAAATATTTTAAACAATTTATGCAACACTTACGAACAATAATAATGTGTCTAGTTATGATTAAATTAACATCAAGATATTATTTTCAAGAAATCCCCCCTCACACAGAGGGCTGTTGGAAATGTAAACAATAAGTGTAAAAACACTAGATCAAGACTCCAGGCACCCTGGCCCGAAATCAGTTACCAATAATACACTATCTGATGCAAAACAGAGACTTCCATGGAAGAAACTGCAGAACATCAGATGGTAGATGCAGAACACTATGCCTAACCACCCATAGGTGAAGACGTAAACATGGGGAAAAGAACAGAATACATTCTGTTATCCAGCTAAAACTCCCAAGAAGTTTTAGAAATAATATTACAGAAAATATGCCAAAAGCATGGGAGAATAGCAAGAGGGGACTTAAAGGAAAGGGAGAGAGGAAAACACTGAATAAGCAGTGTAATCTTGATAACAAGAATGACCACAACAGGCTGTTGCCTCGAAAATAGGTAACTTAACATAATTTCATCAAAAAATTTTAAGTTACAGCCCTGATTATTTTCTGTCACTCATTTTTCCTCTCCTCCTTCTATATCCTCCTTAGAATCACCATTTCACTAATATTTATGTGTCTGGCATCATTTAAACTGAGATTTACAAGCACAAAGATCAGTCAGATGTTAACTGATGAAGGGCCAAACAAAGAATGATTAATGGCGCCAATTTCGGGACGTCCTCGACACTGTACATGCGCAGTAGAGGTGAAGTATGGAGGGCCATTCAGGACATGTTTTCTTTGGTTTTAGATGCAAATTTTGGGGATTGAGGGCAAAATTTGTGTTTGGCCCTATATTTTTAAGAGTTAGCACCAGCTATGTCTCGGTCATTGGTACAGTATAAAAATATGTAATTTTTCAACCACATTAGTTATTAATTTTGGTGCCCAACAAAAACGTGTAGATACAGTACGGCCACCGTGGACTGGTAACTTTTCACATGTGGGCTATATTTCCATGGACAAATAATAAAAACACTAATTATAAGAATAATCAACAAAAATTTAATTAATGAAACACCAGGCACAACCCAGTGCTTCATTAGTTAAAACTTTTCTGATTTTTTTTACCTGCTAATGAGTGGAAATTACTGCCCACATGTGGATTATGACCAGTCCCCGGCGGCTGTACTGTTTATTAAATTTATTACATTTAAATATATTTTCATCCATCTTTCTCACATTAGCTCTCATTACACTGAAGCAAATGTTCAATCCATCATCAATCTTATTTTGCCTTAAAAGTTCACTCAAAGGAAGAAGAAAGTCACCAAACATAAATTCTAAAATAGTATGACGCAGAAAATTAAACAAGTGGGCGTAATGTCCTTAAACACTCACCCCACAAAAAAACATTTATTCTTCATAAAATTTTTTAAATTGTCAGTCACTCATTGTTCATCATAATGGGGAGGGGGGAGGTGGGTGAAACCCTGAAAAATTTTCAAGTAAATTGATTTCTACAAATTTGTAAGTAATCGTTACAAGAATGCGATATGTCAAACATGAGATTATTCATACCAGTGGTTTGCAAAAACCTCTTTATAATGGTGCCCCCCCCCCACCACCCCCCCTCCCCCCCATCTTCCCACCTGCCATTATCCAATGTTACAATGTCTTTCTCCCCGACACCTTCAAACATGACACACAGTACCCAAAGATACTCTGAATATGACCTCTTGTGTCCAATATGAACAAACTTGTAAAACCAATGATCTTTTTTCAATCAGGGGCCATAAGCTGTGTTTCTGAGGAAGAAAATGAAACTTTTTAGTTATCCAAAACATTTTCTTGCAAATGTCAGTAGTATTAGGCCAAGGTTCAAACCCTTTACCCAACATAATTTTTTAACTGACCTGCACTCCTCACAAAAATTTACTTTGATCTCTTATTAGAATGAACATAGCCTAGGACCTCGCATCGGAATGAGGTACTTATTTACAAAACGTTTAGCTCTACATGTTTTTGCAAGTATTACCACTATTCATGTTAACCCTTATGGGCCTAGGTCCAATTCTGAAAGTTTTTACTGTAATAGAAGAGGTACCTGTTAATCCACAAGGCTGTCAGCTATCAAAGTGTAGTATTATGTGCAAAATTCTATAAGCCTTTAAATGGTTAAAGAAGAAACTGGTACTGAGAGTTGTTTCTGGGCAAGTTATGGCTGCCTATATTATAACTTGCGAGTTAATCCAGAGACTGCATGCGATACCTGTTCTGTTACAGTAAAATGATCAAAGTCAGGAATTGGGTCCTTAAGGGTTCAAGTTCAACAATTTTTATGAATTATGACATTCATAAACTGTCATAGTGTTTTAACTTTCAGCATCATGCTATCAGGAAATCGTTCTCTATTTCTTTCTCTTGGGAGATATAACAATTTACAACATTAACATTTTTTTTAGTAAATTATAGTTGTGTTTATATTAAAACACCATATTTTGGACAGTTTGTGGTGATAAAATAACAAATAACAGCCATAGTAATACTGAAACAATGAAGAAATACATTCAGAAACTTATGACATGATATTATAACATAAATTAATTAACTCTCTACATACTGATGTCAAAATACACAAACTTCAAACAGTGAATTTTTCCTATAATGTAACTCAAAGAGCTCTATCAAACAACATTGAATTGGTTAAATTTCTTGTTGCTTTATGGAGAAACTCTTCAGTTCGAAACTTTTGATATTTTGACACCAGTGTGGCAAGGGATTAAAAACCACAAATGAAAAAAAATTAGACTTACATCTTCCCATTTTGTTTCTGGCTCAATTGGAGGTTCTGCATATTTCAGCATGGACCTGAAAATGCCTTCTAATTTGCGAAGCTGAAATTAAGGACAAGAAAAAATGACAAATTATCTACTATAAGGAAACATCACTTAGTGATTAACCGATGTATGGCAATCGCATCTGACATCAGACTATTTTAAGCCATCGGTTGACCATTGGTATAAGTGTTTGAACATCGGTTTGTGCCGATGGTAACATGGAACACCCAGGATCAAAATTGTTCATATTTACATTTGATTCACAACCTAATACAAGCAGTAATTGGCTTAATAAGTTGCTACAATGATGAAATGATAAATTTCAAGTAATTTGTATATTTTTTATACTTACCAATGGCCCAGATTAGCTGGTGCTAACTCCAAAATTAATCCAGGGCCAAACACAAATTTTGCCCCCCAATCTCCAAAATTTGCATGCAAAACCGAAAAAGTTAAAAAATTTATAGTAATTTATATATTTTTTATACTTACCAATGACCCAGACTTGGCTGGTGCTAACTCTAACAAAACCAGGGCCAAACACAAATTTTGCCCCCCAATCCCCAAAATTTGCATCCAAAACAAAAAGAAATCATGTCCTAAAGGACCTCCATACTACGCCTCTACTGCGCATGCGCAGCGACGCAGACGTCCCGAAATTGGCGCCAATTATCATTCTTACTGGCAGTGCCTGGTCAGCGCTATGTACTCAGCGGGGAGGCAAGAGTTCCCAACTCCTGGGAGGGCCATCCCCGTCTGGGTCATTGGTAAGTATAAAAAATATATAAATTACTATAAATGTTTTAACATTTTTATACTGTACCAATGATCCAGACTTAGCTGAATAGTAAACAGGCTGGAGGGCCTAGGACATAGAGGAAAATCCAATAAGCTCAACTATATAGTAAAGAGGTAACCCCTTAAGGAGAAAAGGAGTAATAGGCTTTACATGTATCTTTCTTATTTAATATTAAATTAGAAAGATACACTACCCTTAATAATTGAGCACAATAACATTCATGTTCTCTATTAACATCCAGTATATCCCTTATACTAATTATTTTTAAAGTAAGCCAATAAATAAAGTAGTCCAGAGAATTGAGACTCTTTATAGTCATTAAAAGTGTCCGAGTATTGTATATTAAAGCCCGTTTGACACTTGACATATACAAATGCTTCACACCGAGCTACACTTTAAAAATAAGACATGAATGAATTTTAACATTAATATTACACTTTAAAACCATCTCGGAAGCGACTCAGAAATACTGACTTGGAGGAGGCATTCCCTTGCTTTTCACTATAAAGCAGGTGACCTAAGGGAACACCCACCCCCCCCCCCCCTTCCCCTTGCCCTGGGTCAAATAGCCCAGAGCGAAGAGGGCAGCCGGACGGAGTCACTGCCGGAACAGAAAGCCTGCATAACTATAGTTGCAACTGTTTAGTGGACGACATTCTGAGCAACAGATAACGGACCTAAACAATGCAGGTCTCCAGAAATGGACTCAATATTTCTGAGATAAAAATTCGTAAATGTGGATGGCTGAGACCAATAACCAGCCTTCATTAAATCTGTAATAGCAATACTATTAGCATAAGCCCAAGAAGTAGCAAGAGCTCTTACTTCATGAGCGGAAATCTTAAGCACAGACTGCTGAGAAGAAGATAAACTCTCATAAGCAGTACGGATAGTTAATTGAATCCATCTAGCAATAGAATGGACCGAAATGTCCTTTCTATTAGGCATCAAAGACAGAAAGAAACGTTTCCGTCCCTTTCTGATAAACTGAGATCTCTGTTTATAGATACGTAACGCTCTAACAGGACAGAGTAAAGGCCTACGCCCATCTGAAGGCGGAAGAGCCTTAATAACAATAGGTTCCGGATATTTATTAGGAGCCTGATTCTTAGCTAAAAAAAACCCACATTAGTAGTGAAGGTGATAGTGTTCCCGACACTACGATAGTGAGAATCATCCACCGACAGTGCATGAAGCTCACTGACTCTTCTAGCAGAAGAGAAAGCTAAGAGAAAAGCTGTCTTATAAGATAAGAATTTGAAATCTACTGTCCCAAGAGGTTCAAATGGCTTTTCCTTCAATTTAAGAAGAACCCAAGCTAAATTCCATTTAGGAATTAATCTAAGAGTTCTGGGTCTATTTATCGAGAAGTTTCTAACCAACTAAAGAGACATTAGATCCAATTTGTAAACTATCATGAAGTGCATAGGTATCAGATAACATAGACCTATAACCCTTAATAGTAACAGGCTGCAGTTTGATTTCGTCAAACAAGTATACTAGAAAGTTTGCAATGTCTGGTATAGAGGGATCGAATATATCTACAGAATGATCCCTACACCAACGACGAAAAAACTTCCACTTAGCCGCATAGTTTAGCGAAGAGGAGGTCCTCCTACAGTTAGAAATCGCGTCCACTGCTCGTCCTGTAAAGTGCTTGCCATGCAAGAAGGACCGCACAACGGAAAAACGTGAAGGTTGAGACCTTGCGGGTTGTGATGGAGTTGGCGTGATTTCCCCTGCGAAAGAAGATCCTCCCGTGGAGGAAGCTTTCGCGGTAGGTCCCACAACAGACACCTGAGTAGATTTATCCATGGTCTCTGTGGCGACAGAGATGCTACCAACAGAATCTTGCATTGAGATTGTTTTATCTTTAGCAATACTTGTTGAATTAACGGCGCTGGAGGATACGCATATCCTATCATTCCGTCCCAGGGGATCGACAGAGCGTCTACTGCAAATGCTCTTGGATCCGGACACGGAGACACATACGTCTGCAACTGATTGTTGAGATGTGTCGCAAATAAATCTATCATTGGCCGTTCCCATTGGTAGCAAATCTGATTGAATACTTGTTTGTTGAGAGTCCACTCCGACAGCAACAAGCGACCCTTTCGTGAAAGGGAGTCTGCTAGCACATTCAGACGACCCGGTATGTGACGAACCGAAAGAAGAACGTGATGTTCTAGCGCAAACAGAAGGATTCTTTCCGTTAGATTGAACAACGGAACTGAATGAGTGCCTCCCTGATTCCGTATATACGCCACTACTGTCGTATTGTTGGATAGGATTTGGACATGAGCATTGTGAATAATGTCCATCCAGTGACGTAACGCAAGCCAAATTGACATCATTTCCTTGATGTTTATGTGCTTGCACAGGAATTGCGGATCCCAAAGACCCTGGCATCTCGAATCCGTTGGGATTAATGATGCACCCCAACCTGTTTGACTGGCATCCGTCATAATGGTAAAACTCGGATCCGGCAACTGCAGCGGAACTCCCTGAGTTAACCACTGAATGTTTGCCCAAGTCTGAATCTCTTGTTTCACTTGATCTGACAAGAGAACGTCTACGTCGAGCGAATGAATTTTCACACTCCAATTCTGAGTCAAGAAAATTTGAAGAGGACGTGTGCGTAACCGCCCCATCGGAATGAGATCCGCAGCGGCTCCGCACAGACCTATCAGTCTCATAAATTCTCTTGCTTTGACTTTGTCTGCGTGCAGACAATAGCGAGCGTAACAACTGACTAATTTTGCTCTGGTTAACGGCAGACGAACGAGATTGTTGTGCGTCTCGAAGCTCATTCCCAGATGAGTTAATGACTTGGACGGCACCAGATCCGACTTCTCCTCGTTTACTATAAAACCGAGACGTCGGAGCAATAGAAGTAGATTCTGAACATCGTTCTGAAGCGTTAACTCGTTGCCGTACCTCTGAAGAATGTCGTCCAGGTAGGCCGACGTTACCGCAGACGAATGAGCTCGGAAATAGATCATTACCGAGTTCATTACCCGAGTGAAAGTCCAGGGTGCTAGATTCTAGGATCGCTAGGACTGCGAAGCGTAGATACTTTCGGAATGTCGGATGTACCATGACGTGAAAGTACGCATCTTTGAGATCTATGCTTGTTGCATAATCGTTCACCCGAATACTCGCTCTGACCGATCGAATCGTCTCCATATAAAATTTCGGAGCGACGATCAGCTTGTTTATCCAGCTCAAATCTATGACTGGACAGAACGAGCCGTCTGGTTTCGGAACCAGAAACAGATGGCTGTAGAATCCCGGAGTTTGCTGGTTTTCTACGACCTCTACCGCGTTCTTCATTAAAAGAGACTGCACCTCTGATAACAGAGCGTCTCTTTTCTGTGGATTTGACGGAAGCTGAGTCCACTTTGGACTGCGAGTTAATGAGGCTTTCGTTTGAAGGATATCTTTAGACCTTCCGAAGTCACTCCTCTCACCCAAGGGTCGTCCATAATCGACGCCCATTCTTGTGAAAAGCTCGACAACCTTCCGCCAACCGGTACGCGATAGAGGTTTAAGCCATCACCTCCTGGACCTGCGAGGCCTGCGGTAGGAGAAACCACGTCCTCCACGACCCGCACCTCACCCCGTCGACCTCGGGGCGTCCGACCGATTGTCCCGGCCCGAAGGACGTCCCGAACGAGAGTCGCTACCCTGACGGTCTCTCGAATAAGACCAAGAGGACCCACCGGAACCTCTATAGGAACCTCTCTTGGGCGCATTAGACCCAGAAGTGCCTGTTTTATTCTTGTCTGCTGTATCCGGCTTCTTAGAGGCAGATTTGAACAACAGAGAATCCGAAGCTTTCTTTGTAATTTTATCATAAATAGCAGAAAGTTTGCTGTCAAAGAGAAGTTCTCCGGAGACCGAAGCGACTCTAAGAGAGTTCTTCACCTTAGAATCCACAAGTGTGGATGTAGCTAGGGCTGCGTCACGTCTAACCAACTCCAGATTTGCCACTGAAAGGGCGGAGTTACACGTGGAATAAGCTACTGCCCTTGAAAGAAGTCTTAAAGAGGATTGTATATCCTGAAACTCTTTCCCTTGAAGGCGCAGTGATAACGCCTTAGTAAGGTGATCTGCGTAAGATAAGGCATCTAAATTGGCTCTGTTAGACGCAATAGCTGTTTCCAACACCGCGGTTGGAATAGAAGTCGACGACGGTAATGATAGCTCTAAGTCTTCCGCCTCGTCGTCCATACGCAGAGGAACTCTCGGTATACCCTGTCCTGCCGTATCGAATTTATTCCTAGCATTAATGAAAGGCAGGTTGAGAGTATTAGCGGACAAGAAACCTGCTTTCCCCGTCTTGGAAGCAAGTTTAAATATAGCGTCGTTCAATAATTCAAATGTTCTTGCAACATTTTTGGACTGCGACGGAAACTCGGGAGCGATGTCCCTGAACCGCTCACAAAATTCAGAGTCCAATAACGCTATAATCCTCTTGTCCGGAACCGCAGCAGTCTGGCCCGACGGAACAACTTGAGGGAGAAAGTGCCGGATGAAGTCCATGGCAGCCTTATGTTGTTCCGAAAGGGATAGCTCCAAATCATCCGTATCCCTTTCACCATCCGGTCGGACCTCATGATGACCCCGGTCGTCCGCCCCCGATGCTTCGGCGGAGCGTACCGACCCAGCGCCGTCGGATAATTCTCGATCCGACACTGTTTCTGTTGGCTGCTGGGATGCTGCGATAAGCTGTGCTATCTGCACAAGAATGTCCGGCGTCGAGACCTGCGGAGGCGGAATCTTCAGCTGCTTCGCCGAGGGCAGCTCCGCATCAGATGGCTCCCGCATACTTTTTCTATGCGAACGTCCGGAGTCCATCGGTCTCGAATCCCTGGCTGCCGGATGGTGTGACCTGGTCGCCGAAGAATCCTTGATCGGCGAAGCTGGCAATATATCGGCGGTCACGCAGCCAAGGTGCGGTCATGTGCGCTGACGAGAAGAGGAAGCCTTAACAGTCTCCGCGGACTGCTTATACAACGGAGCGCCCCGAGCGACGGACGTATGCTCCGCTAAAGACACATTTTGTACCACAACATCTGGTCCCAGATGTTGTTGTACGAGAGAGGGGCCTCTCTCGCTCGCGGCCCGGCTGGACCTGGACGAGCTAGGAACCGGACTCAAAGGCTTCCTCCGTTCTCGCATACTATCCGCCATCACTGGGTGTGCATCTATTATGTTTATAGTGCTCGCATCACCCAAAATTTCCTCCTGGACCGCATCGGACGAACCCGGCTGCCGAACCATTCGGTGAATGGACGCTACACCGGGCGAGCTAGCGGACGACATTTGTCTAATCTCCATGAGCACTTTTGCCGCTAGCTCTCAATTCATTTGTGACGACGGACGCACACTTGTAGAAGATAACATGGAAACATCACCCTGTTCTTGTTCCTCTGAAATAGAAACTGAGAGAGTAGAGTGACCTTGCGGAGAAAGAGCCGGCATAGCCCTTTCTCCAGAAACAACATATCGTGACACACGTTTCCAATGTTTCTCATCCCAATATTCACATATAGGACAGGGATTAATGCGAGAACACTGACTACAATTAATACAATGATCATGAAAGTCAGAGGAAGATTTCTTCCTATTACAATTTGAACAATGTCCCTTCATTGTGAAAGAACAACAACAAGTCCTAGTTACTCGCAAAAACCCCTGACACAAAGATACATAATAACATGATCCATTAATAAATGAAAAAACAATTGCAAATCAAAATAATTTTGAAAAAATATTTTTTCAGCGAAGCCCAAGTTGCTGAAAAGTAACATTGAGCCCCGATGGATCTGATGGCAAAGTGTGGTCAAAAATTTTAAATTTATATTAAATAATTAATGAGACACTTACGGATAATATAAATGTATCTTATAGTGAGATAAACTACAGCAAAGGCAAACAGCCCCTCTCAAAAAAGGCTGTTGCCAATGTAAACAAACAGTGTAAAACACCAGAAAACATGACTCCAGGCACTGAAAAAACTGGCCCGGAATCAGTCATCAAAATTACACTCTATCTGATGCAAAACAGAGACTCCCAGGGGAGAATCTGCAGAACATCAGATGGAAGATGCAGAACACAACGTTATACACCCATGGGTGAAAACGTAACTATGGGGAAAATAACAGAAAACATTCTGTAACCAAGCAACTCTCCCAGGAAATTTTAGAAATGAACTTTCTCAAAAATATGCCAAAAGCATGGGAGAATTGCAAGGGGGGACTTTAGAAGGCTAGGGAAGAGGAAACACTGAATAAGCAGTGCAACATTTAGCAAGAATGACAACAAGAGGCCCATGCCTCGAAAATAAGCAACTTAACATAATTTCATCAAAAAATTTTAAGTACAGCCCTGATTATTTTTTGTCACTTCTTTTTCCTCTCCTCCTTCTATCCTCCTTAGAATCACATTTTCTCCAAAAATTACGTGTCTGGCATCCTTTAAACTGAGATTTACAAGCACAAAGATCAGTGAGATGTTGACTGATGAAGGGCCAAACAGAGAATGATAATTGGCGCCAATTTCGGGACGTCTGCGTCACTGCGCATGCACAGTAGAGGCGTAGTATGGAGGTCCTTTAGGACATGATTTCTTTTTGTTTTGGATGCAAATTTTGGGGATTGGGGGGCAAAATTTGTGTTTGGCCCTGGTTTTGTTAGAGTTAGCACCAGCTAAGTCTGGGTCATTGGTACAGTATAAAAATATCAAGTCCTGTCTGGTCTCCATACTTTTTAGATCTGCACATGTGCAGTATCCAGGAAGGTACTGAAATTGGCGCCAACCATCATTCTTTCTACAGATTGCCTGTTAAATGTTATAAACAGCAGGGAGGTATGAGTGCCCACTCATGGGAGGGCCATACCCATCTGGGCCATTAGTAAGTTTAAAAAATATACAAATTACTTAAAATTTATATTTTTATACCACAACCAATGGCCCAGACTAGCTGAATCGTAAAAAGTCTGGAGGGCCTAGGACTTAAAGCAAAATCCAATCTCTCAATTACTTCAGTAAAGGATAGCTCCTACAGGAGAATAGGAGAAGACATAGGAATTACATATGTCCTTCTCTTTTACAAGAAGATAGGAATTATATATGTCTTTCTCCTTTATGAGAAAAGAGAAAGCATAACACCAAAAATGTAATTGAGTATTTCATAATATATAATTCTCCATTTAATGCCAGCATAACCCATTATGCTAATTCAGTGGAGGAAAAGCAATATATAAAGATAGTCCAGAGAATGAGACTCTTTATACTCATTTAAAAGTGTCCGAGAATTTATATTAATGCCCGTTTGACAAGTGACATATACAAATGCTTCACAGTGAGCTACACTTTAAAAACAGTATATAAATGAGACATAGTTATTGCTTCACATCAAGCTACACATTAACATTACATGTACAGTGCATTAAAAATCTGAGTTCTGTTAATCAAGGGTAATTACGACCAGTCAGCCTATAAATAGATTATATCTATTCAGTCTCCATGGTAATAAACAAGCTGGCTGTCCATGTTGAGGTGAGTGAGGAAATGTTAATTATTTTTACCAGAGAGAAAACTGGGATTGTTGAGGGTATTATAACATGACACAAACCAGTAATTTACATTAATTAAATTAAACCTACTCGTAGAATAAAAGTTTTAATTCCGACACATGACGTTCATTGATCTGCCGCTCCCCTCGACAGAGGAGGCCTTCATTCCCCCTGTCCCACACGTATCATCCCAACCCCATTGTCCATTCTAATCTCCCAGTACTCGTTTTATATTTCTTACTGGCACTTTCTTAATCTCCCTAACTATAATATTAATATTAATGCTCAACAAGTAAAAGTCGCGTAACATATCAGGCCGTCACTGACTATAAGAGCCAAGCAAGCCTATAATGACCCAATGCGTCTAAATATGAATAATGACGTTACATTAATTTAATTCTGAAACTTACGAATATAAAAATTCCGAACGCAGAAAACAATGTTTTTACTTTACTGAAAAAAGGAGATGGGACTGTAACAGTGGAACAGTAATACTAAAAATGAATACAGTTTGCAAATATTTTCCCATAAGCTTGGTGAATTGGACATTTCGCATTTCCGTGTGGGAGATTCAGCCTCAAACAAGACAGCAAGGGCGTAGCCAGGGAGGGTCATATAACCCCCCCCCCCCCCCCCAAATCCCAAAGGTCTGCAGCCAATACTCTCTACAGCAATCTAATACATGCCTACATTTAGTTTGATTCAGTTTCTCTTAACATGAAATCTTTGATCACTGCTGATATCAAATGCTGAATACCCCCCGACCATCACCGATGGCCAAAGGTCAAGTTGGAGGAGATTATGGGAGGGGTCACCTCCTAAAAATGGATGATCTAACATTAAGTCCATAAATTTCTATACTATACTAACTCCACACAAGCATGGTTAGCATGTTATGCCATGCTGCTGCTTAATATTGTTCCCCACCCTTGAACCCAAGCAGCCGCTTTTCTGGCCAGAAACATGATACGTCATAACGTCATTTTAAAAAAAAATCAGTAAAGAGACATCTGAACTGAAATGAGAAACTGTGCGAGGGGAAACTCCATTCTGAGTGTATGCGTCATGATTAACCTATGCCATCCACCATCTCATTCAATGTATTGAAGACAAATTATTAACCCTTTAATGGAGTCCTGCAAACCAAGAATGTAACAAATTTGTCACAAACTCCCAATAAAAACTGACTGTGGATACAGAAGTCACACCTCGCAAAGTCTATTGAACTTGCACAGGTGAAGATGATTACAATAGTTTGTTCAGTAATTAAAACCTGTGACAATAATCTTTTAATAAGACAATCAAGACAGGGGTATTAGCAACCAGTGACATAATCGAACTACAACTTGTTATTGTTTAAAGCTTCTTTTGTTCACCGACTCTCAGCAGCCTATTGTTTTGTACATGTTAACTTCAAATTAACAGTCGAACAGGATCACATGAATAACCTAACTCTACATTCATTTAACAGAGAAAATTAGTTTTTAGACCTCTCTCTCAAGTTTATAATCTTAGGATAAACTTCAGAAAAAATCAACAACGGAGGTTAGGAGGGGTGATAAAAGTCACGAGAGTGGGGTAATTTCATATTTTTTATTTATTTTTTTTGTGTTTTTTTGTGTGGGAGGAGGATTTATCTCTTTTAACATTTCTGGATAAAATCTTAGGAGCCACCCACGACCATTTGAAGACCGCAAGCCTTTTTGCTAATCTTTTAAACTTATAAATAATTGTTGCCCTCACCTCCCCACACACACACACACACACAGTGATTTAATGGTAATCAAACTAAAATGCACGTACTGCTACAGTTGTTACGGCGGTATCAGATCACCTTTCAAAAATTGACCGTCGCCAGTTCAATCGATGCATTTTCCTATTAAATATATACGTGTGTGTAAAGACAATTGTCTCCTTGAAAAATGCAAACAAGTTTCAGACCGATATTGTACATGAAAGTGACAAAATAATGCATGCCTTTTGATGACCTGATTGCGGCGGTACCAGATCAATTTTGACGATATCGGATCACATATCCCATTGTACACTTGCGCTTGAGATATCGTACCCAGATGGGGGAACATGCCTTGTCTGCAGTCTGGGGGTAGTAATGAAAGTATTCCCACTGGAAGCATTCAAAGGAACTACTTATTTCTTTCTTGGGTAACTCTAAATCTCAACCAAAAACACGTAATAAAAATAAAAGTGAAAAAATTTTAATGGCCACAACAAAAACGGGTTTCTCGAAGAAATTACAATAAATCACGTAAAAATCATTTTCAAAATATCCCAGGATTGTTAAATGAACTTGTTTATATCTTTGTTGTATAATATAAGAAGCATTTTTTTTCAACTCCACCCCCCCCCCCCCCCTGCAAACGCCAAATTAGTTAACAGATACATGCAGCTGTCGATTTACTTAACCACTGTGGTCTGTGTAGAAATTGTCAGGGTATAACCCTTTACCTAACGTTAGTAGCACACGACACTCATAAAAAATTATCGTGTAACTTAAAATTTTCATTTTTTGCTTCCAAAAACATAGGTTATGATCCCCTCATTGAAACGAGCGTGGTGCGCGCCTTCCAATGAAGGGGGCAGAACCTATGTTTTGGAAGCAAAAAATGAAAATATAAAAAAAAGATTGAACTGCGATTTTCGTGTATAGCGCTGGCAGATTTTGACAGTTCCCTTATAAAAAAAAGTACCATGGTAAACTATGGTAAATCCCAAAATACCGTTATACCATGATAATACCATGGTATTACCAGTGTATTCTGGGATTTACCATGGTTTACCATGGTACTTTTTTATAAGGGAATTGCATTGGGGAAAGGGTTAAAACTTGTTTACTGATATTTATTTGTTTATTGGTTTTGGGGTTTAGCGACTTTTTCGACAGCCAGGGTCATATCGTGTCGGAGACAGTTTTATATGTGGAGAAAGTCGAGAGTCATTGATGAGAACTACCAAACAGAGACGAGTAACCGTCAACTCCTCAATATTCTTACTCCAGTCCACCCGTGCTCGTATCAGTTGTTGTTTGAGGGTTCATTGGTGAATTGTAACCGTGAAAGACTACATGTACAGTGTATGTACGGAATTTAGACTACCGGGAGAAAATAAATCAACAAAGATGAACAACTGGCAGCTCAACAACATGCTAGTAGTATAGGTCGTATGAATCATGCCCTATTTGGGAGATTTTTCGGGGAGCAATTCGGGGGAGCCATTGTTAAATTCCCATAGAAGGAAGGAGACTACTTTTGGGGGAGCAATTTGTGGGAGCCACCTTTCGGGTGAAAACCATGATGTTGGGTTTTCTGCCTGCCTGCCTGCCACCCCCCCCCCCCCCCTCCCCACAGGTTCTGTCTGCTTGCCTGCCTAGCCTCTGGTCAGACTTAACCTTCCTGTCTGCTCCGGGGGTCCTGCCTGAAGGAAGAGTTGTTCAGGCAGGCAAGTAGGTAAGACCTGCAGGAGCAGGCAGGACCTGCGGAGGCAGTCGTTCAAGTCATATGTGGAGTCACTCGATTGAGTGACTCCTCGAACAATTTGAATTTGGAGGTTAGGCAGTACGTAAACCACTTTCCGGATCATGGCTGTTTTGAACCACGGTTTATACACGAAAGATGGCTCCCCCAAAAGTAGTCCCCTTCTATGGGAATTTAGCACTGGCTCCCCCGAATTGCTCTCAGAAAAATCCCCAAATAGGGCCTGATCCATACGACCTATACTACTCATGCTCATACCCTGCAGTGGTGGGGGTAGGGTTTAATTTAATCGCATATAGTCGATAACAAGTTTCTGTTTGTGTCATAGGGTAAAGCGTTTCACTCCGGCTGCCAACGCGGGGGAGGGGGGGCGATGATGTTGTGTACTAGTTTAAGAGGTACTGCACGTCGCGATGGTGGGGAAGGGGTGTACAGATTTCTCCCCGACTGCTTTTCACTCACACCAGGGGCAGAGCTTGGTTTCCAGAATGAAGGGGGTTAGGTCCCAATTAAGGGCACACTGTCATGATATGTCAGGCATGAGGTGGGGTCAGGTACGGAAGGGGGTACCCTCTCGTGGGTGTGGGGGCTCACACCTCCCCCAGGAAGTTTTTTTTAAATTAGATGCCTCGAGAGTCAGTGCGAGCGCTACAGAGTCGTTTACAAAGTCATTTTCAGACCCAAATAATCTTCTTTCAAACCACTTGAAATAAGATTATTTGGGTCCGAAATTAGCTTGAATAAAAGCAACTCGCCGTGACTTGCTCCCTCGGGCAATGACAAGACGGAATTCGGAAATAAGCAATGTGGTAAATGAGCTGGATGGTATGTCCGAGCTGGAAAAATACGACATATCATCCTTTAGATGAAATGTCGAGTTATTGTGGGACCAGTTTAAAATCGCGTCCAACTCCTAGTAATGGTGGGTGGTGGGAGTGATTCTTTAGGTAGATAGCTGTATCTTATGACTATGTCATAACATAGTTTTTAGTGCTATACAATACATGTTTTTCAAGTGGAGTAAATAGCACCGGAAATTATATGACGACAATGGAGCATAACTCCTGTTAGTGTGTGTGTATTTGGGGGGGGGGGGGGAGGGGGGCATTTTTCGGCAAGTAGTTGCACTTTATGCCGCAATATAATATTCAGTGCAATATATCCCACAGGGTTATATTTCGGCAATAGAGCATAACTCCTGTTAGTGTTTGCGTGTGTTTTGGGGGGGGGGGGGGTAGTTGTACCTCATGCCGTACTATAATTTTCAGTGCAATATATCCCCACAGGTGTACATCGCATCGGAAATTATGTAACGGTAATAGAGTAGAACACCTGTAAATGTGGGTTGGAAGGGGCTGATTTTAGTTGGTAAATAGTTGTACCTCTTATGTCGTAATATATATAATTCTCATTGCAATGTATCCTACAGGGCATATAAAATCGGAAATTATATTACGGCAATGGAGTAATATATACCTCCTGTTAGTGGTGAGGGGAAGCTAAACAAAAGTTATTCTTTCAATCGTAGTTAGTGGCTGAGAGAGAGTGTGTGTGTGTGTGGGGGGGGGGGGGGGGGGTACAGTACAGTACAGTCAACGGGGCGGGCACTTTTCCAAAAGGGGGCATTTTGCCAAACGCAAGCTCTTCAGAGATCACTTGATTGAGAAGTTAGCAGAATTTCTATTGGTTTAAACCGAGGCTTCATTGGATTTTATTTTAGGTGGGGAGGGGGGGGGGGAGGGGGAGGCGGTGTGCATAAAAATTCTCATAATGTTTTCACATTTTTACTTTACTGAAAAGGCTAGTTTGGCTAGAAATGTTTTACAAGGGTTATCGATATACAACTTTTATTAAAGTTTCTTCTTTGCCCATTGGCACAGATGACTGTGGCGAACTACGTAGGGGGTGGGGCAGTTTCGTGTCCTCGCTGTTCTCAAATACTCTGGGGAATCTTTAGCGCCTGTTCGGAATCCTCGCTAAGTTTGCTCAACCAAAGATCCAATGCAGGAACTCTGCCATAATAGACCAGCACACCAATTTTCGAAATGGGAGGGGGCTACTCTGGTGCCAACGGGGGCTACGCTTCGGCATGTTGAATCTGTGATCTAACATGTCGAGACGTAGTCCTCCGTCCGCGCCAGCGTGGCCTAGAGCCCCCCCCCCCCCTGCGCCTGTGTTTGCCAGCGTTGCGCCCTGTCAACCCTCGGTCTGGGTGTTAGTCCAACCAAGGCCCGAAAGAACCCAGTGGCATCTCCAATACATTTGAATGCGAAGGTTCGGAATGCGCATTTCCCATTCGTCATATGTGCCCACGAGATGAGTAAAGTCATCCCACGAAAATGCCGGAGTTCTCCGACGTAGGGAGAGGGTAATAGCCCCCCCCCCCCTCCATGCCCCCCCCCACCCCCCACCCCCATTAGCGTCATTTCTGCAATCCATCAGTTTCCTGAATTTCGTTCATTTTTTGCTCGAAATGTCCAAGATTTGACAGTTTTCAAGCTCCCCAGCCCCTTCCCGGTCCGCACAGCTGTAGTCCTATTTTAAGGGCAGTATCCATGGGGTTAACACCCTGCTACTGGTTTTAATATGACATCGCAGCCATCCCCGCCATCTTTGCAGTTAATATCGTTTGTGGGGTGGGAAGCGGTTTATTCTTGTTAACATTTTGTGCGACCGCGTGTGTCCATATCGATGAACAGCGCGGAAATGGGTGATCCGATACACAAGGAAAAGGGAGCGCCTAAAGGCAAGTTACTTTTATAACTTAGAATGGAAACGCAGCATTTTTTCTGATTTAGGAAATCACATATGTATTCATATGAAGTAACTCATAATAGAAATTTGTTCCTTCTATATGTCATTACCAGAAAACAAACAACTTCTTGTCGCCCTCGTATTTTCGTGTTCTCTTTAACTTATGAACTTACGGCGCATACACAAAAGTTATTTATTGTTTACGAGTACCCCAAAATTGAGTGAGAAGCTAATACTTGGTATTTGGTGCAAGAAATAAATTGCCTTCAAAAATATGACCTCCTAGTTCACAGAAAAACGATAACTTTATTGTTATTCAAAATAAAATTTCAAAGTGATCCGTTACTGCCAATGATCCGATACCGCCGCATCAACTGTACTTGATCTTGCAGACAGACAGCAGACAGTGTTTTGACTTTAAGTTAAAACAATTGCCGTATTCAACAATATTATGGCGAATTAATAATTAAAATTGTTGGTGGTCTTCTCTTTTTTTTGGGGGGGGGAAGGGGGGGGGGGGTGGCGTGGGAGTTATCATTGGAAAATGTAATTATTCGATTCCAGTTAATGAAAGAGAACAGGATGTCAATAGACCACAAGCACAGATTCGTAGAAATTATAATGAAGGGGTCCCAAACCTGGGTGATTAAATTCAAGCCTTAATACGTTGATTCTCAGGCAAGTGATATCTCGCTGGTGGGAAATAGGTAGGGTTTACGATGGTATTAAAGATTGGTGGTAAAGACCTAATTTTTTGGCAGAGAGGGGGGTGGATGTTGCCAACAGCCGGTAAATAATAGAGATATACCCAACCTGTTTATTGATGGACCTTTTCCGTTTTATGTAGGTGATAATGTGTACCAGTAACAGGCCTCTTCTTTTGTTTTTAAAACTTATTTGTAATAAATTTCAGCTTGCCGTTTTACACTTAGAGTACCAGTATCCCCATATTTATTTGTGTGAATGGGTTATTTACAATGACGTTTATCAAATTTTCACCTGGTGGGCTTAAATTGTAATGAGTGCTGCTGACCCCTCGATAAAGTTTACCGTTCGCATGTGCATATTTTTCCACATGTAGAATAAAAACAGAAGCGTGAATGAATTTAAATGAACGGCATTGAACACAAACACAACCAATTAATTTTTTAAAGATACACATTTCTGCTGTGAATACAAACCACCGTGGATCCATGCTGAGATGTTCTACAAATTTTTTTTCTAACAGAATGCAGTGAGCATTGGTGGGATGTCACACATATTTGCCAGCGCCTCATTGGTTGGTAATAATTAATGGGCAGGATTACGGTCATGTAAGTATGTCGAAAACAGAATAGTACTCCGCGGATTAAAATGTTGTATTATGGACACTTTTTTGACACGTTGGCCTGTCAAATTAATAATTTTCTTATGGTTATGCATTTTCGAACAAAATAGTTTTCTTTTGATTGATTCAAATCTTGCCTGTTTGAAATTTAGTTCGCGAGGTGTGGTTTTTTTGTCAGGCCGTACTGATAGTGTGTTAATTGGTTACACTTGGTATTTTCCCAGTGCTATAGATAGTAATGCAAACCGGGTTCGTCACCCCTAGTTTTGCACTAGAAATCAGGGGTGATGGAAACTGGGTCTTTAATGGACTGTACACGTAATGAAAACCATCCCAGCACTGACTCAGTACTACTGACACTGGAGGAGGTCTTCCCTTGCTTTTCACTATAAAGCCAGATGATCTGAAGGGAAAAAAACCATCCCCCCTTCAACCTTGTTCTGAGGTAAATATCCTCAGAATGAAGAGGGCAGCAGAATAGCGTCAATGCTGGAACAGACTGCCTAAATACCTATAGATGTAACCATTAATGGACGACATTCTGAGCAACAGAAAGAGGAACCAAAGATCTAGGGTCACCGGAGATGGACTCTGAATTTCTCAGGTAAAACTTGGTAAATGAAGAGGGCTGTGTCCAGTATGCAGCCTTCATGAGATTAGTAATGGCTAACTACTGTTGTTAGAATAAGCCCAAGACGTGGACAGTACTCTAACCTCGTACGCTGATATCTTATTAACAGAACGTTGATCCGTAGACAGATTTTCATAGGCAATGCATATTGCCAACTGAATCAATCTAGTGACATGAACAGAAATATCCTTTCTGTTAGGAGTCAATGAAAGAAACATTTTCTTGTTTTTCTAACAAAGTCTGATTGACATTTATAAATGCACATAGCCCTGACTGGACACAGCAACGGTCTACAGTTATCAGAAGATGGTAGAGCCTTAATGACAATAGGCTCCGGCTGCTTGTCTGGAATCTGATTCTTAGCCAAAAACCCCACTTCGGTAGTAAGGGTAATGGTATTACCCACACAACGATAGTGAGATTCATCAACAGATAAAACATGAAGTTCACTGACTCTTCAAGCAGATGCAAAGGCAAAGGCAAAGAGAAACGCAGTTTTATAGGTCAAGAATTTGAACTCGACGACATCCAACGGCTCAAAAGGAGCTTCGTTGAGCTTCAATAGAACACAAACCAAATTCCACTTACAAATTAATCGGAAGGTTCTAGGTCTATTGATAGAGAAATTTCTAACTAGCTTGGATAATGAAGTCTAATGTCTGATAACATAGACCTATAGCCCTTAATAGTGACAGGCTGCTGTTTGAGATCGTCAAACAAGAAGACCAAGAAATTGGCAATATTTGGTATGGAAGGATCATAAACGTCTATCGACTGATCATTACACCAACAGAAGAAAACCTTCCACTTCCACTGCGTAGTTCAACGAAGAGGAGGACTTCCTGCAGTTAGAAATTGCGTCCACTGCTCATCCTGTAAACTGTTTTCTGTGCAAGAAGGACTGCACAAAGGAAATACATGAAGGTTGAGACCTTCCGGGTTGTGCTGCAGTGTGCATGACTTCCCCTGATAAAGAAGGTCCTCTTGTGGAGGAAGCTTCCGGTGAAAGTCCCATAACAGACACCTGAGAAGATTGATCCAAGGTTTCTGTGACAACAGAGGTGCTACCAGCAGGATTTTGCATTGAGACTGTTTGATCTTTAACAGAATCTGCTGAATCAACGGAGTCGGAGGATATTCATATCCTATCATTCTGACCCATGAGATCGACAGAGCGTCTACTGCGTACGCTCAATGATCTGGGAATGGCGACATGAAATCGGTAACTGGTTGTTCAGGTAAGTCGCAAAAAGATCTGTGACGATCCCACTGGTAGCAAATCTGTCTGAAGATTCGCTTGTTGAGAGTCCATTCCGATGGCAACAGGCGACCTTTCCGAGAGAGTCAATCTGCTGGTACGTTCAGACGACAGACAGAGAGAGGAATGCCATGATTCGTAACGTATAAGAGAACAGTCTCTGTTAGTTCACATAATGGAATCGAATGAGTGCCACCTTGGATCCTGAGGTAAGCAACTACTGTTGTATTGTTCGACAGAATTTGAACGTGAAGGTTCGCTATTAGGCGAATCCAATGTTGAAGTGCTAGCCATATTGACATCATCTCTTTGATGTTTATGTGCTTCTCTAGGAACCTAGAGCCCCAAAGACCCTGACACTTCAAGTCTGCGGGACTTAGGGTCACACCCCAGCCCACTTGACATGCATCCGTCATAATCCTGAAAGCCAGATCCAGCAGTTGCAACGGAACTCCCTGAGTTAACCACTGAAGATCTGCCCAAATCTGAACCTTTTGTTTTACCAGGTGTGTTAAAACAATACTGGTTTCGAGTGAATGTGTCTTCACACTCCAGTTCTGAGTAAAGGATATCTGGAGGGGACGTGTGCACAGACGGCCCATCGGAATAAGATCCGCAGCCTCTCCGCAGAGCCCCAACAGTCACATAAATTCCCTCGCTGTTAATGCATCTGAGTGTAGACAAAAGCGAGCTTAACAACTGACTAATTTCGCTCTGGGTAACGGCAGACAAACAAGATTGTTGTGAGTATCGAAGCTCATTCCCAAGTGACTGAACGACTTGGACGGAGCTAGATCCAACTTCTTCTCGTTTACGATGAAACTGAGACGTCGGAGTAATAGAAGCAGACTCTGAACATCATTCTGAAGTATAATTCTGTTGCCTTATCTCTGCAGAATGTCGTCCAAGCAAGCCAATGTTACCGCAGACGAATGAGCTCGGAAATATGACATTACAGAGTTCATTATCCGAGGTAATGAACAGAGAGCCAGGTTCAGACTAAAGCACATTGCTCTGAACTGATAAACCTTCCCTTGTACGGCGAACCGCAGGTACTTTCTGAATGTCGGATGTTCCAGGACATGAAAGTAAGTGTCCTTTAGATCTATGCTTGCCGCATAGTCATTCACTCGAATGCTCACTCTTACCAGCCGAATGGTCTCCATATAGAACTTTGGAGCCACGATAAGCTTGTTTATCCAGCTCAAGTCTATTACCGGTCAGAATGAGCCATCTGGCTTCAGTACGAGAAACAGATGACTGTAAAAACCCTGAGAATTTTGATTCTCGATGACCTCCATTGCTTCTTTTAATAAGAGAGCCGGTACCTCCACCAGGAGAGACTCTCTTTTGAAAGGATCTGCTGGAAGATTTGTCCAACGTGGACATCTCATTAGTGGGGGTTTTACTCGGAATGATAGCCGTAAGCCGTCCGAGACTACACTTCTCACCCACTGATCTTCCGTGACAACTACTCAGTTTTTTGCGATGTTTGATAACCTTCCGCCAACTGACAAGCAATAGAGGTCTTGAACATCACCTGTAGGACTTGAGGCTTACAGGAGGAGAAACTACATCCTCCCCACGAATATTCTCACCCTTTCGGCTTAGGGGCGTCTGACTGATAGTCCCGATCAGACTTACGTCCCTTTTCCGAGTCGCTATATTGACGACCTCCGGAGTAATTGTATGAGTGTTTCTTGTACCTTCGGTAGGAGTTCCCTTTTGATGATTTTGATCTGGAACGTCCGTGCTTACTCCAGTCTGCTGAAGTGGGTTGTTGAGACACCGACTTCAATAGCAGAGCACTGGATGTTTTCTTAGTAGCTTGTTCGTATACTAACGAAAGCTTGTCGTCAAAGATAGTATGTCCGGAGACCAGAGAGAGCTTTTCACCTTGTCATCTATAGGTGATGACGACGCAAGGGCAACATCACGTCTAATTAACTCCAGATTAGCCAATGTCAGGGCGGAGTTATATGTGGCATACATGATTGCCTTGGAAAGAACTCTAAGAGAGGTATATACGTCCTCAAATTCCTTCCCATTGAGACGTTGCACCATAGCTCTGGTAAGGTGATCTGCATAGAATATTGCATCCAAATTCGCTCTATTCGATGAAATTGCAGTTTCCATTACATGTGAGCAAATGTTGAATGAGGCAGGAAAGGATAAATCTACATCCCCGGCCTGCTCATCCAAATGCAGTGGAGCTCTCTGCACATCTTCTCCAACCATTTTAAATGAACGTTGTCCAAGGAACCGTATATTTATAGAAGATGTTGACAAGAAACCACCTTTTTTCCTCACACTTGAGAGGTTAAATATGGCATCGTCTACATGGCCGAAGACCTGCGACACCTGCCTAAACTGAACCGGAGAAGAAAGAACTTCTTCCTTCCTCCGTATAGTCTGCGTCTGGCGATGCCAGTGATTTCTCTCTTGTTGTCACAGCATTCTTATTCAGTATAATAAATTTATGGTAGTATTGATGGATGAAATCCATCGCAACCATGTGCTAGCGACGCCAGTGGTTCCTTTCTTGTTGTAGCAGGTTGATGATTCAGTGGAACAACCTCAGGGTAGTACCGATGGATAAAATCCATTGCAACCATGTGTTGCTCTGAAAGGGAAGGGAAGGGTAATCCTCTTCCTTATCCATTTCACAATCCGAGTGAATCAGTTGCAAATCTTGGTCCATTACATCTGCGTGAACAGACGTTTGGACAAAGTTCGTCATCGAGGCCTGAGGAGCAGTGGTTTTCTGTTTCTTAGCCGCTTGCTGCTCCTGGGACGGCGTTCCGGAGATGGTTCTCTTCTCCAAACGTCCCAATGATCGAGGAAATGGCTCCTTAGCTACCAGATGGTCCGACTTCACAGACGAAGAGTGGTTCCTTCAGGCTGGATATCCAAAGTCGGATAGCTAAGATGCAGTCGTGTGTGCATATTGATCGTAGTGGAAGAAGCTGTGACTGTAGCTAAGGCCAGCTGCAGTCTAGACGGAGCATCCCGAGTGGCAAGTGTGGACGAATGCTCCGGCTCGCGCAAGTTTTTCACAACAACATCTGGCCCCAGATATTGCTCGCGTCTCTTTCAGACCTCGCCGACCCTCAGGACGAAAAACCTGCTGGCTTCCTCCCTAGTTCCGTCATCGCTGGGTGAGCGTGTTTAGTTTTTAAGGTGCTCACTCTACCCACTACACTTCCATCGACCGCAACGGACATACCCGGTGTCACGGCTCCCACGGATGGAGTAACTGCTTCACCGGTCGAACTAGCTGCTGGCAAAGGATTAAAACCACTGCCCAGTGGCCTTATCCCTTGCCTAATATTCAAGAGCACATTAGTAGCTAGCTCTGTTTGCTCATCAGAGCACGACGACGGTAGCACACCTTTGGTAGGTGTCACATTACCATCACCATGTTCTTGTTCCCCTGAAAAACTTGAATGGCCTTGTGTCAAGAGTACCGGCATTGGCCTCTCACCGCCAACAATCTACCGTGACACCCAAATGCATTGTTTGTGATCCCAATCAACACATGTAGGACAAGAATTCATGGGAGTACATCGACTACAAGCAAGGCAATACACATGTAAATCTGAGGAAGACTTCCTCGCCTTGCATTTTGAGCAATAAGCTTTCACGATTAATCAAAACTAAGTCGACCAAACTCCACAACAAATATATGATAAAGATACATAATAATCAACAATCAACAATCAAAATCAAAATCGAAAAATTAAATTAAAAAAATTCTTCGAAAAAATTTTGACAAATGAAGAGCCCAAGGGTACCCCGATAGAGCCTAAGTGTGGACAAAAGTCCAAAAGTTAAAAAATTTATAGTAATTTATATATTTTTTATACTTACCAATGACCCAGACTTAGCTGGTGCTAACTCTTAAAAATATAGAGCCAAACACAAATTTTGCCCCCCAATCCCCAAAATTTGCATCTAAAACCAAAGAAAACATGTCCTGAATGGCCCTCCACACTTCACCTCTACTGCGCATGTGCAGTGTCAAGGACGTCCCGAAATTGGCGCCATTAATCATTCTTGTAACCAGTGCCTGGTAAGCGATATGTACTCAGCGGGGAGGTATGAGTTCCCAACTCCTGGGAGGGCCATCCCCGTCTGGGTCATTGGTAAGTATAAAAAATATATAAATTACTATAAATTTTTTAATATTTTTATACTGTACCAATGACCCAGACTTAGCTGAATAGTAAAAAGGCTGGCGGGCCTAGGACATAGAGCAAGTTGAAATACGCTCAATTATATAAAATAGAGTCATCCCCTCTAGGGGAGAAGGAGTATTAGGCCTTACATGTATCTTTCTTATTTATGATAAATTAGAAAGACACAACACCTTCCAAAATTGAGCATCATAACATCCATGTACTCTATTAATATCCAGTATAATCCTTATACTAATAATTTTTAAAGTAAGCCAATAAATTAAGTCTAGAGAATAGAGACTCTTTATACTCCTTAAAAGTGTCTGAGGATTGTATAATAACGCCCGTTTGACATGTGATATATTCAAAAGCTATACTTTAAAAACTATGACCTGAATGAATTTTTAAAACATAACTTCTCACTTAAAAGCCATCCCAGTAACAGCTCAGAATTACTAACTCCGGAGGAGGTATCCCCTTGTTTTCATAATAAAACAGGTGACCCAAGGGAACACCCTCCCCCCCCCCCCTTTTTCTTGCCCTGGGTCAAATAGCCCAGAGCGAAGAGGGCAGCAGGACGGAGTCACTGCCGGAACAGAAAGCCTACCTAGCTATAGTAGCAACTGTTAAGTGAATGACATTCTGAGCAGTAGATAATAGACCTAACAATGGAGGCCTCCAAAAATGGACTCAATATTCTGAGATAAAAATTCATGAATGTGGATGGCTGAGCGCAATGAGCAGCCTTCAAAAATCTATAATAGCAACACTATTAGTGTAAGCCCAAGATGTATAAAGAGCTCTTACTTCATGAGCCGAAATCTCAAGCACAAACTGCTGAGTCAATGATATACCATAAGCAGTACCGATAATTATTTGAATCCATTAGGAATAGAATGGAGCGTAATGTCCTTCTATTAGGCATCAAAGACAGAAGAAGCTTACGTCCGTACTAATAAACTGATATCTGTTTATAAAAACGTAAACTCTAACCGGACAGAGTAAAGGCCTATGCCCGTACGAAGACGGAAGGACCTTAATAACAATAGGTTCCGGATATTATTAGGAGCCTGACTCTTAACCAAAAATCAAACCTAAGTAGAAAAGGAAGTAGTGTATCCGTCACTACAAAAGTGAGAATCGTCCACCGATAGTGCATGAAGCTCACTGACTCCTCAGTAAAAGAGACGACTAAGAGAATTACTGTCTTAAAAGGTCAGAATTTGAAAACTACTGTTTCCAGAGGCTCAAATGATTACTTAGCTAAATAAGAACCGAAGCTAAATTCCGTATAGGAATTTAATCTAATGATTCTAGGTCTATTTATCGAAAAGTTTCTAACTGACTTAAATAAAGAGACATAAGACTCAATTGTAAACTATCATAGAGTGCATAGGTATGAGATAACATAGACCTATAACCTTAATAGTAACAGGCTGCAGTAGATCTTGTCAAACAAGTATACTAGAAAGTTGCAATGTCTAGTATGGAGGGATCAAAAATGTCAACATAATGATCCCTACACCAATGACAGAAGAGCCTCCACTTTAGCCGCATAGTATAGCGAAGAAGAGGTTCTCCTACAGTAAGAAATCACATCCAAAGCTCGTCCTGTACAAAGCTTGCCATGCAAGAAGGACCACACAATGGAATATGTGAAGGTTGAGACCTTGCGGGTTGTGATGAAGTTGACACGATTTCCCCAGCGAAAGAAGATCCTCTCATGGAGGAAGTTTTCGCGGTAAGTCCCACAGTAGACAGCTGAGTAAATTTACCCACAGTCTCTGTGAAGACAGAGATGCTATCAACAGAATAGTATTATGAATGTTTATCTCAGCAATACTTGCTGAATCAACAGCGCTGGAGGATACGCATATCCTATCATTCCGTCCTATTAGATCAATAGAGCGTTAACAACATAAGCTCAGGGATCCGGACATGCAAACACATACGTCTGCAAAAGAATAGTGAGTTGTGTCGCAAATAAATTATCATTGGGCGTTCCCATTGATAGAAAATCTGATTGAATACTTGTTTGTTGTGAGACCATTCTGACAGCAACAAGCGACCCTTACGTGAAAGGGAGTCTGCTAATACAATTAGACGACCCGGAATATGACGGACCGAAGCAGAACTTGGTGTACTATAACAAACAGAAGGATTCTTTCCGTTAAATTGAATAACGGAATCGAATGAGTGCCTCCCTGGTTCCGGAGATACGCAACTACTGTCGTATTATCGGACAGGATTTGGACATGCGTTTCTGAATAATGTTCATCCAATGACATAGTGCAAGCCTAAAAAACATTATTCCCTGGAAGATAAGTGCTTGCCCAGAAACTGCAGAACCCAAAGACCCTGGCACTTCGAATCCGTTGGGATCAATATTGTACCCCAACCTGTTTGACTGGCATCCGTCATAATCATAAAACTTGGATCCGGCAACTGCAGTGGCACTCTCTGAGTCAACCACCGAATGAATGTTGCCCCAGTCTGAAACTCTTGCTACGCTTGATAGACAAGAGAACGTGTACATCGAGCAATTCATAGATTGCTGAAGAGTTGCCGTCGAAGAGAAGCTTCTCCGAGACCGAAGCGACTCTGAGAGAGTTCTTCACCTTACTATCCACGCGCGTGGATGTAGCTAGGGCTGCGTCACGTCTAACCAACTCCAGGTTGCCACTGAAGGGCGGAGTTATACGTGGAAAAACTACTGCCCTTGAAAGAAATCACATTGAGGATCATATCCTGGAATTCTTTCTCTTGAAGATGTAATGATAACGCCTCAGTAAGGTGGTCTACGTATGATAAAGCATCTTAGTTAAGTCTATTAGACATCATTGTCGTTTCCAACATCGTGGTTGGAATTTGACATAGACGGCGAAAAAGATAATTCCCAGTCTTCAACCCTGCCGTCTAGACGCATATGAACTCTCGGTATGCCCTGTTCTGCCAAAATAAATTATTTCCTAAAATTGATAAAAGGCAGAAGAGCATTGCAGACAAGAAACTAGACTATCATGCTTGGTAGCAAGCTTATATATATAGCGTTGTTAAATAATTCGAATGTTCTAATGACATTATTGGATTGTGTCGGTAAGTCAGGGACAATGCCCCTGAACCGATCCAAAACTCTGTGTCCAATGACGCTATTAGTCTCTCATCCAGCATCGCAGCAATGTAGTCCTACGGAACAACCTGTGGAAGATAATGCCGGAAGATATGTATGGCAGCTTCTGTTGTTCCGAAAGGGAAAGCTCAAAATCGTCGAATCCCTTTCGCCATCCTGTCGGACCTTATAAAGTGTTCGGTCGTCCGAACCTGATGCAACAGCGGAGCGCACCGACCCAGCGCCGTCGGATAATTCCTGATCCGACCGAGAATCTGTCGATTGCTGGGATGCTGCGATAAACTGTGCTAACTTGGATAGCACGTCCGTCACTGAGGCCTGTGGAGAAGCGGTCTTACGATGTATTGCCGCTGGAAACTCCGTGTTCGTTACCCCATACATACTTCTATTATGCGAACGAATGGAGTGTATAGGCCTCGTGTCCCTTGGCTACCGGATGGCGTGACCTGTTCGCCGTGGGATCACTGAATGACGAAGCTGGCCAGATACTCGAGGTCACGTAGACAATGTGCGGTCGTGTGCGCTGCTGTGAGGATGAGGAAGCATTATCGACAGTCTCTCGGACTGTCAATATAACAGAGCGTCCCAAGCGGCGGACATATGCTCCGAATGCGAAATATCTGTACCACAACATCCGGTCCCATATGTTGTTGTACGAGAGAGGGACCTCTCCTGCTCGCAGCCCGGACGGACCTGGACGATCTGTCCTCTAATCTGTCGTCACTGGGTGTGTAGTAAAGTTTATTATAGTGCTCGCATCACCCAAATCTCCTTCGTAGACCGCAACAGACGAACCCAGCTGCCGAACCATTCTATGAATGGACGCTACACCGGGTGAGCTAGCGAATGTCAACTCGGTCGATCCCACTGGGGACCTCTTAGGCGATTGACATATTCCATGAGCACTTATTGCCGCTAGCTCTTCATTAACTATGACGACAGAGGCACACTTTTGAAAGACATCTCCGTAACTTTGCGAACAAGAAACTAGACATGCTTGTTAATAGCAAGCATATAAAAAAATATATATAGCGTTGTTCAATAATTCAAAAGTTGTGTGACATTATTGGACTATGTCGGAACTGAGGGACGATGTCCCTGAACCGAACCAAAAATTTCTGTGTCCACCGACGCTATCAGTTTCTTAACCGGCATCGCAGCATTCTGGTCCGACGAAAGAACCTCTAGAAGATAAAGTCAGATGACATAAACAACAGCTTATGTTGTTCCGAAAGGGAAAGCTCGAAATCCTCCGAATCCCTTTCGGCATCCCGTCGGACCGGATGAAATTTTCAGACGTCCGTACCTGCTTCCGCAGAGCATCCCGACCCAGCGTCGTCGGATAATACATGATGCGACAGATTCTGTCGTTGCTGGGATGCTGCGATAAGCTGTGCTATTTGGGATAGCACGCCCGTTACCGAGGCCTGTGCAGTAGCGGTCTTACAATGCATTGCCGCCGGAAGCTCCGTGTACGTTGACTCCCGCACACTTTCTTATGCGAACGTCCGGAGTCTGCAGGCCTCGTGTCCCTGGCTACCGGATGGTGTGACCTGGTCGCCGATGATTCTCTGATTGGCGAAGCTGACTGGATATCCGAGGTCACGTAGCCAAGAGTGGTCGTGTGCGCTACCATGAGAATGAGGAAGCCTTATTGACAGTCTCTCCAGACTGACTATATATTGGAGCGTCCCGATCGGCGGACGTATGCTCCAAATGCGAAACATTTTGTACCACAACATCTGGGGCCAGATGTTGCTGTACGAGAGAGGGGCCTCTCTCGCTCGCAGTCCGGATGGACCTGGACGAGCTAGGAACCGGACTGAAAGGCTTCCTCCATTCTCCCTCTAATCCGCCGTCACTGGGTGTGCATTGGTTGATTTATAGTGCTCGCATCACCCCAAAACTCCTTCTAGACCGCAACGGATGAACCCGGCTGCCGAACCATTCGATGAATGGACGCTACACCGGGCGAGCTAGCGGACGTCAAAGGCTGTTGAACCTACTAGGGTCCTCTTAGGCAATTGACGTATTTACATGAGCACTTTTCCGCTAGCCCTTCATTAATTGTGACGACGGAGGCACACTGTTGGAAGACATCACAGATACATCACCCTAATCTTGATCGTCTGAAATAGAAATTGATAAAGTAGAGTGACCCTGCGGGGAAAGGACCGGAGTGTCCAATTCCCCACTAACATACCGTGACATACGCTTCCCATGTTGTCATCAAAATCATACGATACAGAACAGGAGTTAATGCGAGTACACTGACCACAAAAAGAATGATTATAAAAGTCAGAGGAAGACTTCCTCTTATTACAATTGATCAAAATCCTTTCAATGTGAAAAGAAAACAAAGTCCTGGTACTCGCACCAACCCCTGGCAATCAAAATACATAATAATATGATCCATTAATATAGAAAAAATAACTGAAATCAAAATATTTTGAAAAAATATTTTTTCAGAATAGCCCAAGTTTCTGAAAAGTAACGTTGAGCCCCAATGGATCACAAGCCTAAGTGTGGACAAAAATTCTAAAAATATTTTAAACAATTTATTCAACACTTACGAACAATAATAATGTATCTAGTTATGATTAAAATAACATCAAGATATTATTTTCAAGAAATCCCCCCCTCACACAGAGGGCTGTTGTAAACGTAAACAATGAGTGTAAAAACACTAAAATAAGACTCCAGGCACCCAGGCCCGGAATCAGTTACCAAAAATACACCATCTGATGCAAAACAGAGACTTCCAGGGAAGAAACTGCAGAACATCAGATGGTAGATGCAGAACACAACGCCCAACCACCCGTAGGTGAAGACGTAAACATGGTGAAAAGAACAGAATTCATTCTGTTATTCAGCTAAAACTCCCAAGAAATTTTAGTAATAATAATTACAGAAACTATGCCAAAAGCATGGGAGAATAGCAAGAGGGGACTTAAAGGAAAGGGAGAGAGGAAAACACTGAAAAGTTAAAAAATTTATAGTAATTTATATATTTTTTATACTTACCAATGACCCAGACTGAGCTGGTGCTAACTCTAACAAAACCAGGGCCAAACACAAATTTTGCCCCCCAATCCCCAAAATTTGCATCCAAAACAAAAAGAAATCATGTCCTAAAGGACCTCCATACTACGCCTCTACTGTGCATGCGCAGTGACGCAGACGTCCCGAAATTGGCGCCAATTATCATTCTTACTGGCAGTGCCTGGTCAGCGCTATGTACTCAGCGGGGAGGCAAGAGTTCTCAACTCTAGGGAGGGCCATCCCCGTCTGGGTCATTGGTAAGAATAAAAAATATATAAATTACTATAAATTTTTTAACATTTTTATACTGTACCAATGACCCAGACTTAGCTGAATAGTAAACAGGCTGGAGGGCCTAGGACATAGAGGAAAATCCAATAAGCTCAATTATATAGTAAAGAGGTAACCCCATAAGGAGGAAAGGAGTATTAGGCTTTACATGTATCTTTCTTATTTAATATTAAATTAGAAAGATACACTACCCTTAATAATTGAGCACAATAACATTCATGTTCTCTATTAACATCCAGTATAACCCTTATACTAATTATTTTTAAAGCAAGCCAATAAATAAAGTAGTCCAGAGAATTGAGACTCTTTATAGTCATTTAAAAGTGTCCGAGTATTGTATATTAAAGCCCGTTTGACACTTGACATATACAAATGCTTCACACCGAGCTACACTTTAAAAATAAGACATGAATGAATTTTAACATAAATATTACACTTTAAAACCATCCCGGAAGCGACTCAGAAATACTGACTTGGAGGAGGCATTCCCTTGCTTTTCACTATAAAGCGGTGACCTAAGGGAACACCCACCCCCCCCCCCCCCCCCCCTTCCCCTTGCCCTGGGTCAAATAGCCCAGAGCGAAGAGGGCAGCCGGACGGAGTCACTGCCGGAACAGAAAGCCTGCATAACTATAGTTGCAACTGTTTAGTGGACGACATTCTGAGCAACAGATAACGGACCTAAACAATGCAGGTCTCCAGAAATGGACTCAATATTTCTGAGATAAAAATTCGTAAATGTGGATGGCTGAGACCAATAAGCAGCCTTCATTAAATCTGTAATAGCAACACTATTAGCATAAGCCCAGGAAGTAGAACGAGCTCTTACTTCATGAGCAGAAATCTTAAGCACAGACTGCTGAAAAGAAGATAAATCTTCATAAGCAGTACGGATAGTTAATTGAATCCATCTAGCAATAGAATGGACTGAAATGTCCTTTCTATTAGGCATCAAAGACAGAAAGAAACGTTTCCGTCCCTTTCTGGTAAACTGAGATCTCTGTTTATAGATACGTAATGCTCTAACAGGACAGAGTAAAGGCCTACGCCTGTCTGAAGACGGAAGAGCCTTAATAACAATAGGTTCCGGATATTTATTAGGAGCCTGATTCTTAGCTAAAAAACCCACATTAGTAGTGAAGGTGATAGTGTTCCCGACACTACGATAGTGAGAATCATCCACCGACAGTGCATGAAGCTCACTGACTCTTCTAGCAGAAGAGAAAGCTAAGAGAAAAGCTGTCTTATAAGATAAGAATTTGAAATCTACTGTCCCAAGAGGTTCAAATGGCTTTTCCTTCAATTTAAGAAGAACCCAAGCTAAATTCCACTTAGGAATTAATCTAAGAGTTCTGGGTCTATTTATCGAAAAGTTTCTAACCAACTTAGATAAAGAGACATTAGATCCAATTTGTAAACTATCATGATGTGCATAGGTATCAGATAACATAGATCTATAACCCTTTATAGTAACAGGCTGCAGTTTGATTTCGTCAAACAAGTATACTAGAAAGTTTGCAATGTCTGGTATAGAGGGATCGAATATATCTACAGAATGATCCCTACACCAACGACGAAAAACCTTCCACTTAGCCGCATAGTTTAGCGAAGAGGAGGTCCTCCTACAGTTAGAAATCGCGTCCACTGCTCGTCCTGTAAAGTGCTTGCCATGCAAGAAGGACCGCACAACGGAAAAACGTGAAGGTTGAGACCTTGCGGGTTGTGATGGAGTTGGCGCGATTTCCCCTGCGAAAGAAGATCCTCCCGTGGAGGAAGCTTCCGCGGTAGGTTCCACAACAGACACCTGAGTAGATTTATCCACGGTCTCTGTGGCGACAGAGATGCTACCAACAGAATCTTGCATTGAGATTGTTTTATCTTTAGCAATACTTGTTGAATTAACGGCGCTGGAGGATACGCATATCCTATCATTCCGTCCCAAGGGATCGACAGAGCGTCTACTGCAAATGCTCTTGGATCCGGACACGGAGACACATACGTCTGCAACTGATTGTTGAGATGTGTCGCAAATAAGTCTATCATTGGCCGTTCCCATTGGTAGCAAATCTGATTGAATACTTGTTTGTTGAGAGTCCACTCCGACGGCAACAAGCGACCCTTTCGTGAAAGGGAGTCTGCTAGCACATTCAGACGACCCGGTATGTGACGGACCGAAAGAAGAACGTGATGTTCTAGCGCAAACAGAAGGATTCTTTCCGTTAGATTGAACAACGGAACTGAATGAGTGCCTCCCTGATTCCGTATATACGCCACTACTGTCGTATTGTCGGATAGGATTTGGACATGAGCATCGTGAATAATGTCCATCCAGTGACGTAACGCAAGCCAAATTGACATCATTTCCTTGATGTTTATGTGCTTGCACAGGAATTGCGGATCCCAAAGACCCTGGCATCTCGAATCCGTTGGGATTAATGATGCACCCCAACCTGTTTGACTGGCATCTGTCATAACGGTAAAACTCGGATCCGGCAACTGCAGCGGAACTCCCTGAGTTAACCACTGAATGTTTGCCCAAGTCTGAATCTCTTGTTTCACTTGATCTGACAAGAGAACGTCCACATCGAGCGAATGAATTTTCACACTCCAATTCTGAGTCAAGAAAATTTGAAGAGGACGTGTGCGTAACCGCCCCATCGGAATGAGATCCGCGGTGGCTCCGCACAGACCTATCAGTCTCATAAATTCTCTCGCCGTGACTTTGTCTGCGTGCAGACAATAGCGAGCGTAAGAACTGACTAATTTCGCTCTGGTTAACGGCAGACGAATGAGATTGTTGTGCGTCTCGAAGCTCATTCCCAGATGAGTGAATGACTTGGACGACACCAGATCCGACTTCTCCTCGTTTACTATAAAACCGAGACGTCGAAGCAATAGAAGAAGATTCTGAACATCGTTCTGAAGCGTTAACTCGTTGCCGTACCTCTGAAGAATGTCGTCCAGGTAGGCCGACATTACCGCAGACGAATGAGCTCGGAAGTAGATCATTACCGAGTTCATTACCCGAGTGAAAGCCCAGGGTGCTAGATTCAATCCAAAGCACATCACCCGGAATTGATACACCACTCCTAGGACTGCGAAGCGTAGATACTTTCGGAATGTCGGAGTACCATGACGTGAAAGTACGCATCTTTAGATCTATGCTCGTTGCATAATCGTTCACCCGAATACTCGCTCTGACCGATTGAATCGTCTCCATATAAAACTTCGGAGCGACGATCAGCTTGTTTATCCAGCTCAAATCTATGACTGGACGGAACGAGCCGTCTGGTTTCGGAACCAGAAACAGATGGCTGTAGAATCCCGGAGATTCCTGGTTTTCTACGACCTCTACCGCGTTCTTCATTAAAAGAGACTGCACCTCTGATAACAGAGCGTCTCTTTTCTGCGGATTTGACGGAAGACGAGTCCACCTTGGACTTCGAGTTAATGGAGGCTTTCGTTTGAAGGATATCTTTAGACCTTCCGAAGTCACTCCTCTCACCCAAGGGTTGTCCGTAATCGACGCCCATTCTTGTGAAAAGCTCGACAACCTTCCGCCAACCGGAATGCGATAGAGGTTTAAGCCATCACCTCCTGGACCTGCGAGGCCTGCGGTAGGAGAAACCACGTCTTCCACGGCCCGCACCTCGCCCCGTCGACCTCAGGGCGTCCGACCAATTGTCCCGGCCTGAAGGACGTCCCGAACGAGAGTCGCTATCCTGACGGTCTCTCGAATAAGACCAAGAGGACGCACCGGAACCTCTATAGGAACCTCTCTTGGGCGCATTAGACCCAGAAGTGCCTGTCTTATTCGTGTCTGCTGTATCCGACTTCTTAGGAGCAGATTTGAACAACAGAGAATCCGAAGCTTTCTTTGTAATTTTATCATAAATAGCGGAAAGCTTGCCGTCAAAGAGAAGTTCTCCTGAGACCGAAGCGACTCCAGTGTGGATGTAGCTAGGGCTGCGTCACGTCTAACCAACTCCAGATTTGCCACTGAAAGGGCGGAGTTACACGTGGAATAAGCTACTGCCCTTGAAAGAAGTCTTAAAGAGGATTGTATATCCTGAAACTCTTTCCCCTGAAGGCGCAGTAATAACGCCTTAGTAAGGTGATCTGCGTAAGATAAGGCATCTAAATTGGCTCTGTTAGACGCAATAGCTGTTTCCAACACCGCGGTTGGAATAGAAGCTGACGACGGTAATGATAGCTCTAAGTCTTCCGCCTCGTCGTCCATACGCAGAGGAACTCTCGGTATACCCTGTCCTGCCGTATCGAATTTATTCCTTGCATTAATGAAAGGCAGGTTGAGAGTATTAGCGGACAAGAAACCTGCTTTCCCCGTCCTGGAAGCAAGTTTAAATATAGCGTTGTTCAATAATTCAAATGTTCTTGCAACATTATTGGACTGCGATGGAAACTCGGGAGCGATGTCCCTGAACCGCTCAAAAAATTCAGAGTCCAATGACGCTATAATTCTCTTGTCCGGAACCACAGCAGTCTGGCCCGACGGAACAACTTGAGGGAGAAAGTGCCGAATGAAGTCCACGGCAGCTTTATGTTGTTCCGAAAGGGATAGCTCCAAGTCATCCGTATCCCTTTCACCATCCGGTCGGACCTCATGATGTTCCCGGTCGTCCGCCCCCGATGCTTCGGCGGAGCGTACCAACCCAGCGCCGTCGGATAATTCTCGATCCGACACCGTTTCTGTCGGCTGCTGGGATGCTGCGATAAGCTGTGCTATCTGCACAAGAATGTCCGGCGTCGAGACCTGCGGAGGCGCAGTCTTTCGCTGCTTCGCCGAGGGCAGCTCCGCATCAGATGGCTCCCGCATACTTTTCCTATGCGAACGTCCGGAGTCCATCGGTCTCGAATCCCTGGCTGTCGGATGGTGTGACCTGGTCGGCGAAGAATCCTTGATCGGCGAAGCTGGTAATATATCGGCGGTCACGCAGCCAAGGTGCGGTCGTGTGCGCTGACGAGAAGAGAAAGCCTTAACAGTCTCTGCGGACTGCTTATACAACGGAGCGTCCCGAGCGACGGACGTATGCTCCGCTAAAGACACATTTTGTACCACAACATCTGGTCCCAGATGTTGTTGTACGAGAGAGGGGCCTCTCTCGCTCGTGGCCCGGCTGGACCTGGACGAGCTAGGAACCGGACTCAAAGGCTTCCTCCGTTGTCGCTTACTATCCGCCGTCACTGGGTGTGCATCTATTATGTTTATAGTGCTCGCATCACCCAAAACTTCCTCTTGGACCGCATCGGATGAACCCGGCTGCCGAACCATTCGGTGAATGGAAGCTACACCGGGCGAGCTAGCGGACGACATTTGTCTAATCTCCATGAGCACTTTTGCCGCTAGCTCTGAATTCATTTGTGACGACGGACGCACACTTGTAGAAGATAACATGGAAACATCACCCTGTTCTGGTTCCTCTGAAATAGAAACTGAGAGAGTAGAGTGACCTTGCGGAGAAAGAGCCGGCATCGCCCTTTCTCCAGAAACAACATATCGTGACACACGTTTCCAATGTTTCTCATCCCAATATTCACATATAGGACAGGGATTAATGCGAGAACACTGACTACAATTAATACAATGATCATGAAAGTCAGAGGAAGATTTCTTCCTATTACAAATTGAACAACGTCCCTTCATTGTGAAAGAACAACAATAAGTCCTAGTTACTCGCAAAAACCCCTGACACAAAGGTACATAATAACATGATCCATTAAGAAATGAAAAAACAATTGCAAATCAAAATAATTTTGAAAAAATATTTTTTCAGCGAAGCCCAAGTTGCTGAAAAGTAACGTTGAGTCCCGATGGATCCGATGGCAAAGTGTGGTCAAAAATTTTAAATTTATATTAAATAATTAATGAGACACTTACGGATAATATAAATGTATCTTATAGTGAGATAAACTACAGCAAAAGCAAACAGCCCCCCTCAAAAAAGGCTGTTGCCAATGTAAACAAACAGTGTAAAAACACCAGAAAACATGACTCCAGGCACTGAAAAAACTGGCCCGGAATCAGTCATCAAATTACACTCTATCTGATGCAAAACAGAGACTCCCAGGGGAGAATCTGCAGAACATCAGATGGAAGATGCAGAACACAAACGTTATACACCCATGGGTGAAAACGTAACTATGGGGAAAATAACAGAAAACATTCTGTAACCAAGCAACTCTCCCAGGAAATTTTAGAAATGAAATTTCTCGAAAATATGCCAAAAGCATGGGAGAATTGCAAGGGGGCACTTTAGAAGGCTAGGGGAGAGGAAACACTGAATAAGCAGTGCAACATTTAGCAAGAATGACAACAAGAGGCCCATGCCTCGAAAATAGGCAACTTAACATAATTTCATCAAAAAATTTTAAGTACAGCCCTGATTATTTTTTGTCACTTCTTTTTCCTCTCCTCCTTCTATCCTCCTTAGAATCACATTTTCTCCAAAAATTACGTGTCTGGCATCCTTTAAACTGAGATTTACAAGCACAAAGATCAGTGAGATGTTGACTGATGAAGGGCCAAACAGAGAATGATAATTGGCGCCAATTTCGGGACGTCTGCGTCACTGCGCATGCGCAGTAGAGGCGTAGTATGGAGGTCCTTTAGGACATGATTTCTTTTTGTTTTGGATGCAAATTTTGGGGATTGGGGGGCAAAATTTGTGTTTGGCCCTGGTTTTGTTAGAGTTAGCACCAGCTAAGTCTGGGTCATTGGTACAGTATAAAAATATCAGTGTAACTAAATAACCAGAATGACAACAAAATGGCTGCTGCCTCGAAAGTTAAAAAATTTATAGTAATTTATATATTTTTTATACTTACCAATGACCCAGACATAGCTGGTGCTAACTCTTAAAATATAGGGCCAAACACAAATTTTGCCCCCCAATCCCCAAAATTTGCATCTAAAACTAAAGAAAACATGTCCTGAAAGGCCCTCCACACTTCGCCCCTACTGCGCATGCGCAGTGTCAAGGACGTTCCGAAATTAGCGCCATTAATCATTCTAATAACCAGTGCCTGGTAAGCGCTATGTACTCAGCGGGGAGGCAAGAGTTCCCAACTCCTGGGAGGGCCATCCCCGTCTGGGTCATTGGTAAGTATAAACAAGAGGCCCCACGTGGCCTTAATCGCTCACCTGACAAAGTGACTCTAAGAAGTATTTTAGGTCACCTTCACCATGTCATGCCTCATCAACATTAACTGGTTGAGTGATAGATTTTGTTTGAAGTTCAACATTTGTTACCTAAAATTAGTTTTATTTAAAATCGTTGGTGTGTGGCCAATCTCCAATGATTTTTAATAAAGCAAATTTATCTCTGCAGACAAACTGGTTTAGCATGAAGCACAAACAAGGAATGTGAAGAGATAGCCTTGGACATCTCTCCCCAACTGTGGATATCTTCCATGTGCTACATGTATATATTTGCATGCAAGAAAACAAAAATTTTCACAAATTTTCCAAAATATTAGTTTTTTTTATCATCATTGGAACAAGCTCAAACAGCTTATTCCAATAGGGGTATGGGAAGATCAGGTATATTTTTGAGACAGAAATGTGAATATATAAATAATGGTGTTTTTTTGTGAATGATGCTGGAGAATTTTGCGTAAAGATATGGTAAATGGTTTGTTCTAGATACAGAATGATGCAAAAGTATTTAAATTTGATTAGGCAAGTTGTTCCTATAATGCATTTAAAAATTGAAGTAACTGTTTTTTTGCTGACAAACTTTTAGATGTGTGTGTCTGTGTTTGTGTGTGTGTGTGTGTGTGTTTGTGTGTGTGTGTGTGGGGGGGGGGGGGGGGTAAGAGTGTTCTTGCAAACAAAATTCCTGAATAAATGGAAAATTTTATTTTTTGTGTGGACATAGTGCGTGAATGTTGATTGGAACAAGCTTAGAGAGCTCATTTTAATGTGAAGTCATAAAGCTGTGTTTTACGTACGAAATTCTGGAATAACTAAAAAAATTGCTTTTTTGACTCAAAAAGCATGGTATGCGACCTCTCATTGGAATGAGCTCAAAAAGCTCATTCCAATGGGGTATTTACAAGCGATAAGTACATGTATGTTTAAGAGACAAAAATTAAAATTTGAATAGCGATTTTTGCGAAGAATGCTGACAAGTTTTGGCAGTTATGCTGGTAAAAAGGTAAGATATGCAAAGTGGTTGTTTTTTAGAGGCGACATTTAATTAAGGGGAATTAACCCTTGATTACTGAGGTAACTTCTAAAAGTACTGAAATTTCATGAAGCAATGTGAATAACAGACAACAGTTGCCTAAAAATTTCATGAATAACTAAAATTTTTATTCCTTTGTCTCGAAAACATGGCATATGACCTTTGTTGGAATGAGCTGAATGCGTGTGTTCCAATGAGGGGTCATAAAATTTGAACGGAGATTTGTGTGAATAATGCATTAGTACTGCTAGATTTGGGTAAACGGTTCACCCTGGATACCACCCCTTCTATAGTAGATCTTTTCTGCAAATTTTGTCTAAGATTCTATCAACTTTACAAATAAATACGTTCATGAATCACAATCAGATCCACCCCACAATGTTGCATACCAAATATCAAAAGATTCTGCCTGCTGGATCTGGAGAAGAAAATCTTTTAAGAAATATGCCTGAAATGCACTAAGTTAAAATTTGGGCTCCTATACGGAGCTCAAATATAAACCCAGGGGGCCGATTTGAACAAACTTGAATCAGATCCACCCCACAATGTTGCTTACCAAATATGAAAAGATTCTGAAGCTGGATCTGGAGAAGAAGATCTTTTAAGAAATTTGCCTGAAATGCACTAAGTTCGAATTCGAGCTTCTATAGTGAGCCCAAATATGAAACTAGGAAGCCGATTTGAACAAACTTGAATCAGATCCACCCCACAATGTTGCATACCAAATATCAAAAGATTCTGCCTGCTGGATCTGGAGAAGAAGATTTTTTAATAAATTTGCCCGAAATGCACTAAGTGCGAATTCGGGCTTCTATATTAAGCCCAAATATGAATCCAGGGGGCCGATTTGAACAAACTTGAATCAGATCCACCCCGCAATGTTGCATACCAAATATCAAAAGATTCTGCCTGCTGGATCTGGAGAAGAAGATTTTTGAAGAAATTTGCCCAAAATGCACTAAGTTTGAATTCGAGCTTCTATAGTGAGCCCAAATATGAATCCAGGGGGCCAATTTGAACAAACTTGAATCAGATCCACCCCGCAATGTTGCATACCAAATATCAAAAGATTCTGCCTGCTGGATCTGGAGAAGATGATTTTTTAAGAAATTTGCCTGAAATGCACTAAGTTCGAATTCGAGCTTCTATAGTGAGCCCAAATATGAATCAAGGAAGCCGATTTGAACAAACTTGAATCAGATCCACCCCACAATGTTGCATACCAAATATCAAAAGATTCTGCCTGCTGGATCTGGAGAAGAAGATTTTTTAATACATTTGCCCGAAATGCACTAAGTCCGAATTCGGGCTTCTATATTAAGCCCAAATATGAATCCAGGGGGCCGATTTGAACAAACTTGAATCAGATCCACCCCGCAATGTTGCATACCAAATATCAAAAGATTCTGCCTGCTGGATCTGGAGAAGAAGATTTTTTAATAAATTTGCCCGAAATGCACTAAGTCCGAATTCGGGCTTCTATATTAAGCCCAAATATGAATCCAGGGGGCCGATTTGAACAAACTTGAATCAGATCCACCCCGCAATGTTGCATACCAAATATCAAAAGATTCTGCCTGCTGGATCTGGAGAAGAAGATTTTTGAAGAAATTTGCCCGAAATGCACTAAGTTTGAATTCGAGCTTCTATAGTGAGCCCAAATATGAATCCAGGGGGCCGATTTGAACAAACTTGAATCAGATCCACCCCGCAATGTTGCATACCAAATATCAAAAGATTCTGCCTGCTGGATCTGAAGAAGATGATTTTTTAAGAAATTTGCCTGAAATGCACTAAGTTCGAATTCGAGCTTCTATAGTAAGCTCAAATATGAATCTAGGGAGCCGATTTAAACAAATTTGCATCAGATCCATCCCACAATGTTGCATACCAAATATCAAAAGATTCTGCCTGCTGGATCTGGAGAAGAAGATTTTTTAATAAATTTGCTTGAAATGCACTAAGTTCAAATTTGGGCTCCTATACTGAGCCCAAATATAAACCCAGGGGGCCGATTTGAACAAACTTGAATCAGATCCACCCCGCAATGTTGCTTACCAAATATGAAAAGATTCTGCCTGCTGGATCTGGAGAAGAAGATTTTTTAAGAAATTTGCATGAAATGCACTAAGTTCAAATTCGAGCTTCTATAGTGAGCCCAAATATGAATCTAGGAAGCCGATTTGAACAAACTTGAATCAGATCCACCCCACAATGTTGCATACCAAATATCAAAAGATTCTGCCCTCTGGATCTGGAGAAGAAGATTTTTTAAGAAATTTGCCTAAATGCACTAAGTTCGAAATCGGGCTCCTATACTGAGCCCAAATATGAACCCTGGGGGCCGATTTGAACAAACTTGAATCAGATCCACCCTACAATGTTGCATACCAAATATCAAAAGATTCTGCCTGCTGGATCTGGAGAAGAAGATTTTTTAAGAAATTTGCCTGAAATGCACTAAGTTCGAAATCGGGCTCCTATACTGAGCCCAAATATGAACCCAGGGGGCCGATTTGAACAATCTTGAATCAGATCCACCCCACAATGTTGCTTACCAAATATGAAAAGATTCTGTCTGCTGGATCTGGAGAAGAAGATTTTTTAAGAAATTTGCCTGAAATGCACTAAGTTCGAATTCGGGCTTCTATAGTAAGCCCAAATATGTATCCAGGGGGCCGATTTGAACAAACTTGAATCAGATCTACCCCGCAACGTTGCATACCAAATATCAAAAGATTCTGCCTGCTGGATCTGGAGAAGATGATTTTTGAAGAAATTTGCCTGAAATGCACTAAATTCGAATTCGAGCTCCTATAGTGAGCCCAAATATGAATCTAGGAAGCCGATTTGAACAAACTTGAATCAGATCCACCCTACAATGTTGCATACCAAATATCAAAAGATTCTGCCTGCTGGATCTGGAGAAGAAGATTTTCAAAGAAATTTGCCTGAAATGCAGTAAGTTCAAATTTGGGCTCCTATACTGAGCCCAAATATAAACCCAGGGGGCCGATTTGAACAAACTTGAATTAGATCCACCCCACAATGTTGCATACCAAATATCAAAAGATTCTGCCTGCTGGATCTGGAGAAGAAGATTTTTTAAGAAATTTGCCTGAAATGCACTAAGTTCGAAATCGGGCTTCTATACTGAGCCCAAATATGAACCCAGGGGGCCGATTTGAACAAACTTGAATCAGATCCACCCTACAATGTTGCATACCAAATATCAAAAGATTCTGCCTGCTGGATCTGGAGAAGAAGATTTTTTAATGTTTTTCCCATTGCCTACAGTGTTAAAAAGTGCTGACTCAGCACTTTTTCAAAGTCCCGAAACTGTACCCTATGATAAAACCGATGGCAATTTTTTTTTACCAATCCTTTCTGTTGGTCCTAAGGAAGCTGCACACCAAATAAAAATTCTCAGTGCCGTGCAGTTTTGGAGATATGGGCGTTTTAATTTTTTTCTATTTTTAGCTCCTGCGGTTCCCACAGGGCTGCGGGAAAATTTTTTTTTGCATAAATCAAGTACTCATGACCCAATAAGCCCTCACATAAAATTTGGTTCAAATCAGCCTCTCGGTTTGGAAAATAGAAATTTTGGGCGGGGCAAAAAGTTTTGCCCCTCTCATAACAACGCCAAGTATAGCCCCACAAACTTCTCTTGAACAAATCTGAGTCTACACCTCAAAAGGAAGCTGCACACCAAATATCAAGTCTCTGCTACTGCTGGTTCATGAGAAGAAGATTTACAAAGATTTTGGTGCCCCTTGGGGGCGTGGCACCACCCAGGAGGAGGGGCAACTTCATTTGAACAAATCTGAATTGGCATTAGGTAATAATCATTTAGCCAACATTTGAATAAAATTGGGCTAGTGGTTTAGGAGGAGAAGTCGATAATGTAAAGTTAACGCCGGACGGACGACGACGGACGACGGACCCCGGACAGAAAGTGATAGTAAAGCAGCTCAGGTGAGCTAAAAATATATAAATTACTATAAATTTTTTAACATTTTTATACTGTACCAATGACCCAGACATAGCTGAATAGTAAAAAGGCTGGAGGGCCAAGGACATAGAGCAAAATGGAATACGCTCAATAAAATAAAATAGAGTCATCCCCTGTAGGGAAAAGATGTAATAGGCCTTACATGTATCTTTCTTATTTATGATAAATTAGAAAGATACAACACCTTCCAAAATTGAGCTTCATACATCCATGTACTCTATTAATATCCAATATAATCCTTATACTAATAATTTTTAAAGTAAGCCAATAATAAAGTAAGTCTAGAGAATAGAGACTCTTATACTCCTAAAAGTGTCTGAGAATTGCATAATCATGTCCGTTGACATATGCAATATTCAAAAGCTATACTTTAAAAACTAAGACTTGAATGAATTTTAAAAACCTAAACTTCTCACTAAACAACCATCCCAATAACAGCTCAGAATTACTAACTCTGGAGGAGGTATCCCCTTGTTTTCATAGTAAAACAGGTGACCCAAGGGAACACCCTCCCCCCCCCCCCCTTTTTCTTGCCCTGGGTCAAATAGCCCAGAGCGAAGAGGGCAGCCGAACGGAGACACTGCCGAAACAGACAGCCTACCTAGCTATAGTAGCAACTGTTAAGTGAATGACATTCTGAGCAGTAGATAATAGACCTAACAATAGAGGCCTCCAAAAATTGACTCGATATTTCTAAGATAAAATTCATGAATGTGGATGGCTGAGCGCAATGAGCGGCCTTCAAAAATCTATAATAGCGACACTATTAATGTAAGCCCAAGAAGTAGAAGAACTCTTACTTCATGAGCCGAAATCTTCAGCACAACTGCTAAGTCAATGATATACCATAAGCAGTAGCGATAGTTAATAGAATCCATTAACAATAAAATGGAGCGTAACGTCCTTCTACTAGACATCAAAGACAGAAGAAGCTTACGCCCTTGTAATAAACAGATATCTGTTTATAAATACCTAAACTGTACCCGGAAAGAGTAAAGGCCTATGCCCATACGAAGACGGAAGGACCTTAAAATAATAGGTTCCGAATAATAGGAGCCTAACTCTTATGCAACAATCCAACCTAAATAGTAACGGAAGTATTGATTCCGAAACTATGAAAGTGAAAATCATCCATCGATAGTGCATGAAACTCACTGACTCTACAGTAAAAGAGAAACCAACAGAATTACTGTCTAAAAGGTCAGAATTTGAAAACTACTGTTTCCAGAGGCTCAAATGATTACTTCGCTAAATAAGAACCGAAGTTAAAATCCGTATAGGAATTTAATCTAAAGATTCTAAGTCTATTTATCAAAAAGTTACTAACTGACTTAGATAAAGAGACAAAAGACTCAATTGTAAACTATCGTAGAGTGCATAGGTATGAGGTAACATAAACCTATAACCTAAATAATAACAGGCTGCAGTAGATCTTGTGAAACAAGTATACTAAAAAATAGCCATGAGTAGTATGGAGGGATCAACAATATGAACATAATGATCCCTACACCACGACGGAAGAGCCTCCACTTTAGCCGCATAGAATAGCGAAGAAGAGGATCTCCTATAGTAAGAAATCGCGTCCAAAGCTCGTCCAGTACAGTGCTTACAATGCAATACGGACCACACAACGGAATACATGAAGGTTGCGACCTTGCTGGTTGTGATAAAGATGACACGATTTACCCAGTGAAAAAGATCCTCACATAGAGGAAGATTTCATGTTAAGACCCACAGTAGACAAGAGAGTAAATTACTCATGATCTCTGTGAAGATAGAGATGCTATCAACAGAAATGTATTGTGGTTGTTTATCTTAGCAATACCTGCTAAAACAACAGCGCCGGAGGATACGCGTATCCTATCATTCCGTCCTATAGATCAATAGAGCGTTAACACTATTAGCTCAGAGATCTGGACAAGCCAACACATACGTCTGCAATTGATTAGCAAGCTGTGTCATAAATAAATCATCATTGGGTGCTCCCATAGATAGCAAATCTTGATTGAATACTTGTTTGTTGAGAGTCCATTCTGACAGCAACAAGCGACCCGTAAGAGAACGGGAGTCCGATAAAACAATCAGACGACCCGGAATATGACGGACCAAAACTGAACTTGGTGTACTATAACCAACAGACGGATTCTTTCCATTAAATTGAATAACGGAAACGAAAGAGTGCCTCCCTGGTTCCGGAGATATGCCACTACTGTCGAATTAAAGGACAGGAATTTGGGCATGCGTTTCTGAATAATGTTCATGCAATGACATAAAGCAAGCCTAAAAAACATTATTCCGCGGAAGTTAAACTGATTGCTAAAAGACTGCGGAACCCAAAGACCCTGGCACTTCGAATCCGTAGGGATCAGTATTATATCCCAATCTGTTTGACTGGCAACCGTCATAACAGCCACACTCGGGTCCGGCAACTGCGGCGGCACTCTCTGAGTCAACCACCGAATGTTTGCCCCAGTCTGAATCTCTTGTAACACTAGATAGACAAGAGAACGTATAAATCGAGCAATTCATGGATTGCCGAAAAGTTGCCGTCGAAGAGAAGCTCCTCCGAGAACGAAGCGACTCTGAGAGAGTTCTTAACCTTACTATCTACGCGTGTGGATGTAGCTAGGGCTGCGTCACGTCTAACTAACTCCAATCAGCCACTGAAGGGCGGAGTTATACGTGAACAAACTACTGCCCTCAAAAGAAATTACATTGAGAATAATATCCCGTAAATCTTTTCTTGAAGACGTAATGATAACGCCTCAGTAAGGCGGATTACGTATAATAAAGCGTCTAAGTTAAGTCTACTATACATAATGTCGTTCCCAACATTGAAATTGGAAAAGACATAAACGGCGAAAAAGAATATATGCAGTCTTTAATCACACCGTCTAGACGCATATGAACTCTCGGTATGCCCTGCTCTGCCAAAATAAACTATTTGTATAAATGATAAAATGGCAGAAATGAGCAACGCGGACAAGAAACTAAACTATCATGCTTAGTAGCAGGCTTGTATATATATATATATATAGCGTCGAAAAATAAAACACATGTTGTAATGACAATATTGGACTGTGTCGGTAAGTCAGGAACAATGTCCCTGAACCGATCGAAAAATCCGAGTCCAATGACGCTATAAGTCTCTTATCCAAGATCGCAGCAATGAAGTCCGAAATAATAATCACTGGAAGATAATGCCAGAAGATATGAAAGGCATCTTCCGATACTACTAAAGGGAAAACTCGAAATCTTTCGAATCCCTTTCGCCATCCTGTCGGACCCTATAAAGCGTTCGGTCGTCCGTAGCTGATGCAACCGCGGACCGTACCGACCCAGCGCCGTCGGATAATTCCTGATTCGACCGAGAAACTGTCAATTGCTGGGATGCTGCGAAACAACTGTGCTAACTCGGATAGCACGTCCGTCACTGAGGCCTGAGGAGAAGCGGTCTTACGATGCATTGCCGCTGGAAGCTCCGTGATCGTTACCCCGTGCATACTACCAATATGCGAGCGAACGGAGTGTATAGGCCTCGTGTCCCTTGGCTACCGGATGGCGCGACCTATTCGCCGTGGAATCACTGAATGCCGAAACTGATCGGATACTCGAGGTCACGTAGCCAATGTGCGGTCGAGTGCCCTGCTGTGAGGATGAGGAAGCATTAAAGACAGTCTCTCGGACTGTCAATATAACGGAGCGTCCCGACCAACGGACATATGCTCCGAATGAAAAATATCTGAACCACAACATGCGGTCCCCTATGTTGTTGGGCGAGACAGGGACCTCTCTCGCTCACAGCCCGGACGGACCTGGACAAGCCAGGAACCGGACTAACAGGCTTCCTCCGATCTGTCCTCAATCTGCCGTCACTGGGTGAGTACTAAGTAATTAAAGTGCTCGCATCACCCAAATCTCCTTCCTAGACCGCAACGGACGAACCCGGGAGCCGAACCATTCGATGAATGTATGCTACACCGGGTGAGCTAGCGAATGTCACTCCGTAGGCGATAGACATATTCCATGAGCACTTATTGCTGCTAACTCTTCATTAACTATGACGACAGAGGCACACTTTTGAAAGACACCTCCATAACTCTTCGAACAAGAAACCAGAAATGCTTGGATAGCAAGCATAAAATAATAATATATATAGCGTCGTTCAATAATTCGAAAGTTTGTGTGACATTATTGGACTATGTCGGAACTGAGGGACGATGTCCCTGAACCGAACCAAAAATTTCTAAGTCCACCGAAGCTATCAGTTTCTTATCCGGCATCGCAGCATTCTGGTCCGACGAAAGAAGCTGTAGAAGACCAAGTCAGATGACATACACAACAGCATATGTTGTTCCGAAAGGGAAAGCTCGAAATCCTCCGAATCCCTTTCGGTATCCCGCCGGACCGGATGAAACTTTCGGACGTCCGTACCCGCTTCCGCGGATAAAATATATGCGACAGATTCAGTTGATGCTGGGAAGCTGCGATAAACTGTGCTATTAAGGAAAGCACGTCCGTTCCCGAGGCCTGTGCAGTAGCAGTCTTACGATGCATTGCCGCCGGAAGCTCCGTGTACATTGACTCCCGCACACTTCCTATGCGAACGTCCGGAGTCTGCAGGCCTCGTGTCCCTGGCTACCGGATGGTGTGACCTGGTCGCCGAAGAATCCTTGATCGGCGAAGCTGGTAATATATCGGCGGTCACGCAGCCAAGGTGCGGTCGTGTGCGCTGACGAGAAGAGGAAGCCTTAGCAGTCTCAGCGGACTGCGTATACAACGGAGCGTCCCGAGCGACGGACGTATGCTCCGCTTGCGACACATTTTGTACCACAACATCTGGGGCCAGATGTTGTTGAACGAGAGAGGGGCCTCTCTCGCTTGCCGTCCGGATGGACCGGAACGAGCTATGAACCGGACTAAAAGGCTTCCTGCGTTCTCCCTCCGATCCGCCGTGACTGGGTGTGCATTAGGTTAATTTATAGTGCTCGCATCACCCCAAAATTCCTTCTAGACCGCAACGGACGAACCCGGCTGCCGAACCATTCGGTGAATGGACGCTACACCGGGCGAGCTAGCGGACGTCAAAGGCCGTCGAACCTACTAGGGTCCTCTTAGGCAATTGGCGTATTTACATGAGCACTTTTCCGCTAGCCCTTCATAATTGTGACGACGGAGGCACACTGTTGGAAGACATCACAGATACATCACCCTAATCTTGATCGTCTGAAATAGAAATTGATAAAGTAGAGTGACCCTGCGGGGAAAGGACCGGAGTGTCCAAATCCCCAACAACATACCGTGACATACGCTTCCCATATTGTCATCGAAATCATACGATACAGAACAGGAGTTAATGCGAGTACACTGACCACATATAGAATGATAATAAAGTCAGAGGAAGACTTCCTCTTAAAACAATTGATCAATATCCTTTCAATGTGAAAAGAAAACAAGTCCTGGTACTCGCACTAACCCCTGGCAATCAAAATACATAATAATAATATGATCCATTAATATAGAAAAAATAAATGAAATCAAAATATTTTGAAAAAATATTTTTTCAGAACAGCCCAAGTTTCTGAAAAGTAACGTTGAGCCCCAATGGATCCCAAGCCTAAGTGTGGACAAAAATTTTAAAAATATTTTAAACAATTTATTCAACACTTACGAACAATAATAATGTATCTAGTTATGATTAAAATAACATCAAGATATTATTTTTTAGAAATCCCCCCCTCACACAGAGGGCTGTTGTAAATGTAAACAATGAGTGTAAAAACACTAAAATAAGACTCCAGGCACCCAGGCCCGAAATCAGTTACCAAAAATACACTATCTGATGCAAAACAGAGACTTCCAGGGAAGAAACTGCAGAACATCAGATGGTAGATGCAGAACACAACGCCTAACCACCCGTAGGTGAAGACGTAAACATGAGGAAAAGAACAGAATTCATTCTGTTATTCAGCTAAAACTCCCAAGAAAATTTAGTAATAATAATTACAAAAACTATGCCAAAAGCATGGGAGAATAGCAAGGGGGAACTTAAAGGACAGGGAGAGAGGAAAACACTTAAAAAACAGTGTAACTAAATAATCAGAATGACAACAAAATGGCTGCTGCCTTGAAAATAGGTAACTTAACATAATTTCATTAAAAAATTTTAAGTTACAGCCCTGATAATATTCTGTCACACATTCTTTTCCTCTCCTTCTTCTCTATCCTCCTTAGAATCACCATTTCACTAATATTTATGTGTCTGGCATCATTTAAACTGAGATTTATAAGCACAAAGATCAGTCAGATGTTAACTGATGAAGGGCCAAACTTAGAATGATTAATGGCGCCAATTTCGGAACGTCCTTGACACTGCACATGCACAGTAGGGGCGAAGTGTGGAGGGCCTTTCAGGACATGTTTTCTTTAGTTTTAGATGCAAATTTTGGGGATTGGGGGGCAAAATTTGTGTTTGGCCCTATATTTTAAGAGTTAGCACCAGCTATGTCTGGGTCATTGGTACAGTATAAAAATATTTAAAGTAATTTGTATATTTTGTTTTTATACTTACCAATGGCCCAGACTATACTTTTAGTACTGCGCATGCGCAGTACCCAGGAAGAGACCGGAATTGGCGCCAAGCAACATTCTTCATAGTTGTGCTTACTAATGTTATAACTCAGCGAGGAGGTATGAGTGCCCACTCATGGGAGGGCCATCCCCGCCTGGGACATTGGGAAGTATAAAAAATATACAAGTTACTTAAAATTTAATACAGTTTTATACCAGAATGAATGGCCCAGATTTAGCTGAATAGTAAGAAGGCTGGAGGGCCTAGGACTTAAAGGAATAGCAGACTAAAATTCAGCTCCTTAGCCTGCAATAGAACTCCCAAGCTGAATAGGGGATTAAAATTTAAGGAATTACATATAGCCCTCTCTATACAACAATGGAGGATGATATACCATCGAAATAAGAAGCAATATCCAAGTGATTCCTTATTACTTAGCATGAATGATTACGCTAATTGGGTGTAACAAGCCCCCAATTTTAAGGCTAGTCCGGAATAAGACACTTAAAATTAGAAGATGTGTGTCCAAGAGTTGGAGCCAAATGCCCACAGACACTCGCCGTATACAATGCAACAAGCTGTACTGTATAATCTATAGACAATAACAGCTTCACACATAGTTACACACTTATTATAAGGCCAGAAGAGGTAAAGAGAAATCCCCCCTTCCTCTTTTTTGAAGAAAGTAACCTTCAAAACAAAGAGGGAATTGTCCTGGAATAAGCGAAAAGGCGGTACTGAATAATATATAGTCGCCTGAAAGGCTCCTGGTTACTAAAATCGCAAGCTTCTAAATGTATGCCACATCTGGAATACGTTGATAGGTCGATAACCAGTGATATTAATATGTACAACCTTAAACTTGTCCAATTGAATCCCAATGGAAAGTTATCTGACAGAACTTATATGCTTCTGAGCCAACCAACAGGCGACCACGTTCTGGTGTACAAGTAAATTCCAATAATGAACTTCCAAATTGTAACCATTCAATCTACAAGAATGAGAGAGTAAGATTCCCCTTTGTGTACCACTTCCGGTTGAAGACTGGACTCAGAACCTGGAACGGGATATGAATAACAAGAGCTCACGTATTGCTGAAGCAATTAATAATTATACAAATGTTATAACCCAGATGTGATCAGCATGAATTCCTTTGAAGCGTTTCCAAAAAAAAGTCTGGAAAACTGATATTTTGGTGCTTTTCCATATTTTCAAGGGCCATAACTCACGCAAGAATAATGCAATCAGCATGAAACTCAAACTTGATCTGTAAGTCATTGTTCTATAGTAGGTTACCAAAAATGAAATCATTCAGTTGAAGCGTTTCCAAAAAAAGTATGGAAAACTAAAGTGTGACTGACAGACTGACTGACAGACTGATGGATGGACAGAGTGCAAATGAAACTTGAACTGTAAGTCATCGTTCTACAGTAGGTTACCAAAAATGAAATCATTCTGTTGAAGCGTTTCCAAAAAAAAGTCTGGAAAACTGATATTTTGGCGCTTTTCCATTTTTCCAAGGGCCATAACTCACACAAGATTAACGCAATCAGCATGAAACTCAAACTTGATCTAAAAGTCATCGTTCTATAGTAGGTTACCAAAAATGAAATCATTCCGTTGAAGCGTTTCCAAAAAAAAGTCCGGAAAACTGATATTTTGGCGCTTTTCCATATTTCCAAGGGCCATAACTCACACAAGAATAATACAATCAGCATGAAACTCGAACTTGATATGTAAGTCATAGTTGTGTACTAGGTTACCAAAAATGAAATCATTCCGTTGAAGCGTTTCCAAAAAAAGTCTGGAAAAACTTAATCTGTAAGTCATCGTTCTAAGTAGGTTACCAAAAATGAAATCATTCGGTTGAAGCATTTCCAAAAAAAGTCCGGAAAACTAAAGTGTGATTGACAGACTGACTGACAGACTGACGGATGGACAGAGTGCAAATGAAACTTGATCTGTAAGTCATCGTTCTATAGTAGGATATCAAAAATGAAATAATTCTGTTGAATCGTTTCCAAAAAAAGTCTGGAAAACTTATATTTTGGTGCTTTTCCATTTTTCCAAGGGCCATAACTCACACAAGAATAATGCAATCAGCATGAAACTCAAACTTGATCTGTAAGTCATTGTTCTATAGTAGGTTACCAAAAATGAAATCATTCGGTTGAAGCATTTCCAAAAAATGTCCGGAAAACTAAAGTGTGACTGACATTTTCCCATATTTCCAAGGGCCATAACTCACGCAAGAATACTGCAATCAGCATGAAACTCAAACATGATCTGTAAGTCATTGTTCTATAGTAGGTTACCAAAAATAAAATCATTCGGTTGAAGCATTTCCAAAAAACAGTCCGGAAAACTAAGGAGTGATTGCCAGACTGACTGACAGACTATCGGATGGACAGAGTGCAAACCTATAGTCCCCTAGAGGACTAAAAACCTGTCAAGGACAGTCTCCAAATAAATCATTGTTCCCTAGGTCCGTTAAAACCAATGAATGTTCGGAGAAAGAATATACCACTCTGAATAATGAAGACAAAAATAGAGAACATACGCATAGTCAGTCTGTAGGAAAATCCATTACTGATCCAACTAGCCCAAAATTCTCATAAGCTCTTATACTGACACTAAGCAAGAATTTAAGAGAATCTATTCAAGAAATACGTCTGCCTAATGATTAATACATATTATGCACGCAACCAACAGAATCCCGCATGTACCCTCGCCTGAATACAGCTTGTATCATCGGCGTAACCGAGCGATATAAAATATAACCAGGAAACGGAAGGAATAAAACAATGTTAATGCGATTTATAACATAAGGAATAGACCCGTATATCGTAACAAAAGCAGACAAATCTGAACAAAACGTCTCAGAGTGGACTAACTGCCATATTTGGAGAATGTCGCCAGATAACTGACCTGCCTGCCACACAGGTACACGAAGGCTAGCAATATCAACCAAATGTATTCCTGAAAGAATTCGGAATCCAAAAACAGTTACTGTTTAGGCATCATATGCTTGTATACGAACTATGAACGAACAACTGCAGGAAGCAAACCAACTAAAGAGTGGATGCGGCCCTGAAGTAGCCGTTAGACCACAACCCACCCGCCAATTGAAGAGCAATGAAAGACTTGAATATAATTGAATGAGGCTTATGGGAAGAGAACTACGCCCTGCCCTGTAATCGCCTCTTAACATAATGGTTGGGGGGGGGGGGGGGGGGGGGGGGGGAATTCAACGTAAATCAATATCGAACACACCCCCTGCCCCACCACCCCCACCACCCCCTCCCCACCCCCAATCGCTAGATAAGTAAGGCCAGTGCAGTAATACTAAAACTTGGAACTGTGACAAATTCCTTTTTCACTATAAGAAAACCTCATGCTACATTCCCAAAGCAATGCTGTTGCTGCTATTCTCAAAAGAGTGATAACAGCGAATAGAAGCTTATCATTAGTCAAACACCAAGCAGGACCAATTTTTGGACCCAACGCGGCTTCGTAAGGCTTTAGTGTTAGTCACCTAGAATAGTATAAAACCATAGGGCTCCATCACATCTGACCAACTCCATAATGCCACTAAGGTCGGTGAGGGACGTGATGAACAATGCTCTACTGCAAGGAATACACCTGCCGATATAGCATCGACATATCCTTTGTCATCAAGACAGTACGCCATGGCCCCAACCATATAGACATAATATCCATAATCCTCCGAGTGGAAATATAATCCACGACAATGGATTGCATTTAAAATGAAGAAGGCAATGAAAAACTAAGTTCTGTCACCCGATCATAAGAACCTAGATGAACTACTAGCGCCTCGTTCCGATTATAGCAGGAAATATATTCATGAGAAAGGAACTTACTACAGGCATTTGAAGGAACGCTCATTATTTCTCACTAGGTTAATATGGAGTTATCAATAGGGCTAAAAGCCTCAGACAACTAATTAACAATACCATTAAGGAGAGAACAACCTCTTTCCTTATAATGTTACGTTGTCCTAGAGGACAGTGGTCTCAGCCTAGCTGACGCAGCTAAAGGTTTTCTTATTCATGAAGACAATTATATAGCTGTAAACTGCGGCCTCAGAAGCTCACTCAAGGAGACTTACAACAATAGCCGCTAATCATAGGGAAAAAACACTGCTCATAATTCTAGATAGGCTACTATGGTGTCAACAATAAGACTAATGTCTGTGACACCTAAAAAAACAACACTGAGAAGGAAAAAATGTACTTTTTCCTTGTAGCGGTTCTATTCCCAGAAGACAGCAGCCTCAGCCTAGCTAACGTAGCTTAGAAGTGTTCACCTCCGTGAAGACAGATATCTTGGTGTAATCTGTGACCTTAGAAAGCTCACTAAACAGACTTACGACACTAGTCGCTCAAATTAAGGGAAAAGGGCCCCTCTTGATACTAGTAAGGCATCAACAAAGGACTAAAAGCCTCAGACACCTAAGAATACAACACGGAGAAGGAATCAACATACTCTTTCCTTCTAACAGCCCTAATTCCAAAGAGTCAGCAGTCCGAGATTAGCTAGCGCAGCTTAGAAGTCTTCATATCCGTGAAGACTGATATCTCGGTGTAATTTGTGACCTTTGACAGTTCACTAAAGGGAGACTTACGATGTTAGTCGCTCAAGCTAAGGAAAAAAGGACCGCTCTTCTAACGGCCCTAATTCCAAAGAGACAGTAGTCTCAGCTTAGCTAATGCAGCCTTCATCTCTGTGAAGACAGATATCTGTGTTACCTGCGGCTTTGGAAAGCTCACTAAACAGAGACATACGACGTTAGCCACAATGTATAAGAAAAAAAGTACATAAGGCCACAATGATGTTAGTGGCTAATGTTATAGAAACAGACTGCTCTTAATTAACATAAGACTACAAGGCGACAACAACAGGATTAATGCCTGTGATGCCTAGGAATATCACACCGAGAAGGAAAGAATCTTTCCTTCTAACAGCCTTATTCAAAAAATAGGCTGATGAAATCGTCAGATGTGTACTAGTAGAAAGCTGTATGACGGAGGGCCACCCCAGATGCCGGCATTATGTACACCATACATGGTATGGGTACATATCGAAATGGATTGGAGGAGGGCCTAATTTGATGGATAAAGGGTTAATATCTCCAGATCACATTATTAGATTTACCATAAAAAAACTATACAACACAGCACATCAGTAACCTGAATACATATATAAAGTAACCAGATAATCAGATTAATATTTTTTGAGTTATCGCATGCCGAAAAAATGGATTGGAGGAGTTCTCAATTTGAAGGATAAAGGGTTAATACCACAGGATCAAATTATCAGATTTACACCAAAAACTATACAGCTTGGCACAACAGTAACCTGAACACATATATGAAGTAACATGACAATCGGACTGATATTTTTTGAGTTATCTCATGCCAAAGGGATTGGAGGAATTATTAATTTGAAGAATAAAGGGTTAATATCTCAGGATTAAATTATCAGATTTACACCCAAAACTATACAGCTCGGCACATCAGTAACCTGAACATGAACATAAAGTAACTTGACAATCCAAGCAATATTTTTCAAGTTATCGAATACCAAAGGGATTGGAGGAATTTTCAATTTGAAGGATAAAGGGTTAATATCTCAGGATCAAATTATCAGATTTACACCAAAAACTATACAGCTCGGCACATTAGTAACCCGAACACAAATATAAAGTAACTTGACAATCCAAGCAATATTTTTCAAGTTATCGAATGCCAAAGGGATTGGAGGAATTTTCAATTTGAAGGATAAAGGGTTAATATTTCAGGATTAAAATAACAGATTTACACCAAAAACTATACAGCTCGGCACATCCGTAACCTTAAGATATATATAAAGTAACATGACAATTGGATTGATACTTTTTGAGTTATCTCATGCCAAAGGGATTGGAAGAATTCTCAATTTGAAGGATAAAGAGTTAATATCTCAGGATCAAATTATCAGATTTACACCAAAAACTACACAGATCGGCATATCAGTAACCTGAACACAAATATAAAGTAACTTGACAATCCAAGCAATATTTTTCAAATTATCGAATGCCAAAGAAATGGATACAGACGCCGGATGGACAGACAGATGGATGGACAGACAGATGGACGGACAAAGGATGGACGAACGACGGATGTCCACCCCGGATGCCGGCATTATGTGTACCATACATAGTATGGGTACACATAAAAATGATAGTGCTCTCACCATAGCTAACAGAGACTAAAAGTCATATATCCATGAAGACAGATATGTGTGTTACCCTGCAGCCTTGGACAGATCATTAATGGAGACTTACAACGTTAGCTGCTAATGTATAATGAAAGACCACTCTAACATTACATAAGGTGACTATGGTGTCAACAATAGAACTAAATGCCTCTGATGCCTAGGAATACAACACGAGAAGGAAAAACCATACTTTTTCCTTCTAACGACCCTATTCCAAACAAGGCAGCTGTCTCAGCCTAACTGTTAGCTAGTGATCTGCTATTCGTAAAGAATTTGCCTTTCTTATACTATTGCTATGCCAAGGGTGGCATCGTTAAACAGACCAAAGGCTTTTGACACCTGAGCAGAATGACCCGGGAAGGAAAGAACTTCGTCTTTCCTTCGCCTGGTACTCTAAGCTGTTTTTTGCCTAGCAAACGCAGACTTTTGTTCAGATGGAACAAGATCCGAAAGAACTTATGAATAAAATTCATAGTCTTAACACGCTGTTCCGTGAGGGATGGAGAAGCATCCTCCGTAACCCTCTCACCATCGAAATGTTCCATCTGAAAAACATGGTCAACACCATCCGAATGAACAGATGACTGGACCAACCCAGGACCGTCCAACAGCTCACTACTGGAGACTGTTGATGGCAGAACCTGCGACTACTGGGATGCTATAAGCTGCACAATCTGTGACAGCAGGTCTGTGAATGAGGCCTATCCGCTTCTTCACCATATGCTGCTCACAGGATGGAGATCTTATCCCAGATCTTTTGACACATATCCCGTATGAATATGCCTTGAACCACTAGCTGCAGGTTAATCAGACTTCGGTGGTGAAGACTGGGAATGTCTCTGTGGAACAGCTTGGACATGCGAAGTCGGACCGCTAGTCTTCAGTCTAACATGCTTCGTCAATAAAGCAGAGGAAGAAGCCCTAGCTGCAACCGGCCCCGGCTGCAGTGTGGCAGGAGTGTCCCGGACCGCAAGCATGAATGGATGCCCCAACTCACTAAAGTTTCTCAAAGTGGAAACAGTCGACTCTGACTTCTGACGGAACGGAGAGGGTTCTCCAACTCGCGATCAACTCCAGATCTCACCAAGCATTCCGTTTAGAAACTTGTAGGCTTCTACCCCTTAGCATGCTTTTCCATGGAAGAAGAGGAAGCCGTAACAACAGCCAACCCCAACTGAAGAGTGGAAGGAGCATCCCGAACCGCATAGGTCAGACAGAAGCTCCGACGCAATGAAGTTTCTCACAACAGAAACAGTCGACCCTGACTGCTGACAGGATGGAGAATGCTCTCCAACTCGCGATCTGACCCCAGATCTCGCAGAGTTTCCGGTTGAGAAACTTGTAAGCTAATCTCCTTTTGCGTGCTCTTCCATGTAAGAAGAAGCCTTAACCGCAGCAGACCCTGGCTGGAGTGTGGAAGGAACATCCCGAAATGCATAATTCGGACAGATGCTCCGACTCATTGAAGTTTCTCGCGACAGACACCGTCGACCCAGACTGCTAATGGGACAGAGAGGGTTCTCCGACTTGCGACCTAACCCCAGATCTCGCAGAGCATCCCATAGAGTAACTTTCAAGCTTTTTCTCCTTTTTGCATCATCGCTGGGTGAGCTTTTGTTTTTGAGGTGCTCGCTCTACCGATGTCTATACTTCTCAACCGCAATGCACAAACCTGGCGTCCGGACTCCCATATAGGGAAAACCACTTCACCAGTCGAGCTAGTTGCATGTAGAGGATTAAGAAAACTAGAGACCTCAATCCCCTACTAAAAATCATGAGCATCGTGGCAGCTAGCTCTGTCTGTTTACTCATCAGAGCAGGGCTCATCAGAGTGCAACAGCGGCAGCACGTAATGGACAGGTGTCAAAGTACCATCACCACGTTCTTGTTCCTTTGAAAAAGAGACTGAAAGACTAGTATCAGCCTGTGGTGAAAGCTCCGACATCGGAACTTCACCGCCCACCACACAGGTCATAAACCACTGCACTCCCAATGAAAATACAGAATAGACATCGCAAGGATACATAACCCAGACAATCACAAAAATTTTCAAAACAAATTAAAAAAAAAAATTTCCAAAAATTTGGAATCAAGCCGAAGTACCCCGGGGAAACCTCATGAGCCCAAGGGCATCCCGATAGAGCCTAAGTGTGGACAAGCACTACCTAATTAAAGCTAAACTACCAGAATAAGATATAATATGTGTCCTAACAGAAAAAAAATAACTGTTTTTCACTAAACACTGAATTAATATGTATCCAAAATGTTATTGAAAAGACGATGTCAAGAGGAAACAAGAGGGATGTTACATCCCAACGCTCACCTACATTCGCGCTTGATAATGCCGTTCCAATGTAACATGCCTAATATTTAGTTAATATAAATCATTAACTAGGCATCAAATGATTAATGTGGTTTATGTGATGGCTTTGGAAAGTCTATATTTCTGCACTTATTATATATCAATTCAACATAAAATCATTGGATATAAAAGCATTTTTTTCTTTTAGAAATGTTTATGATTAAGAATATGAATCGTGAGGCCAGATATTAAATCATAAATAAGAATTAGGAAAGGCTTTCATAAATCACTGAAATTGTAAGTACATTCATTGGTTAAAGAGGAGTTGCGGAAAAACATTCATTCAAGGCTTTCATAAATCACTGAAATTGTAAGTACATTCATTGGTTAAAGAGGAGTTGCGGAAAAACATTCATTCAAGAAAGTGACTATAAGTCCCAACAAAAATACATCACATCAACAACTAAAATAAGCCTTAATGTTACTAGTAACAAGTATGAGAAAGTATTAAAAAAAAAAGTTAAAAAAATTTTTTTTAAAGAAAGTGAATATAAGTCCCAAAAATCCCCCTCACCTTAACACAAACTTTTAGAACTTAAAATTGAGTAAGTCAGACAAAAACGTGAACATTGTGACTGAAAAAAAGAAAAGAAATCAGTTAAATTTCTGCATACAGTAGGGTTAATACCTACAGTTGTTATTGAAATGAGAAAATAAACAGTAATGAGAGATGAAGGCACCACAATCTGCACAAAAGCTGACTTTAACACAAATTCTTACAACACCTAAACGCTAATTCTTACAAGTTTTGGCAGAAAATCAGCCTCAAATTCCTCAAATATGCATGTAATGAGGGTTAAATATTACTGCAATGGAGTTCAGTAACCCAAGCGTAGAATATTAATCGCCTGGAAACAAACATAGAAACACAACTCACCTAAACACAAAGTTTACAAAGTTTTACAACTTAAAATTTACTAAGTCCGAGAAAAACATGAAAATTTTGACTGAAAAAAAAGAAAAATTCCATTAAATTTCTTCATACAGTAGGGTTAATACCTAAGGTTGTTAATGAAATATGAAAATCAACAGTAATGAGAAATTAAAGTAGCACAAGCTGCACAAAAGCTGACTTTAACGCAAATTCTTACAACATCTAAACGCAAATTCTTACAACAACTTTTGGCAGAAAATTTTAGGTGAAATTTGGAAAAAAGTTGTAGTATCAGGGTTAAATACTGTTGTGATAGTCCCCTACAACCTACATATGCAATATCAAAGGCCTGAGCCCACTGATCTTTGAGAACTCAGCTTAACACCTCACCTTAACACAAACTTTTAAAACTTAAAATTTACTAAGTCCGAGAAAAACATGAAAATTTTGACTGAAAAAAAAAAAAAATTCCGTTAAATTTCTGCATACAGTCGGGTTAATACCTACAGTTGTTATTGAAATATGAAAATCAACAGTAATGAGAAGTTAAAGCACCACAATTTGCACAAAAGCTGACTTTAACGCAAATTCTTACAACACCTAAACGCTAATTCTTACAACAAGTTTTGGCAGAAAATCAGCCTCAAATTCCTCAAATATGCATGTAATGAGGGTTAAATATTACTGCAATGGAGTTCAGTAACCCAAGTGTAGAATATTAATCACCTGGAAAGACACATAGAAACACAACTCACTTAAACACAAAGTTTTACAACTTAAAAGCTACTAAGTCCGAGAAAAACATGAAAATTTTGAGTGAAAAAAAAGAAAATTTTCGTTAAATTTCTGCATACAGTAGGGTTAATACCTACAGTTGTTATTGAAATATGAAAGTTAAAAAATTTATAGTAATTTATATATTTTTTATACTTACCAATGACCCAGACTTAGCTGGTGCTAACTCTAACAAAACCAGGGCCAAACACAAATTTTGCCCCCCAATCCCCAAAATTTGCATCCAAAACCAAAAGAAATCATGTCCTATAGGACCTCCATACTACGCCCCCACTGCGCATGCGCAGTGTCAAGGACGTCCCGAAATTGGCGCCAATTATCATTCTTACTGGCAGTGCCTGGTCAGCGCTATGTACTCAGCGGGGAGGCAAGAGTTCCCAACTCCTGGGAGGGCCATCCCCGTCTGGGTCATTGGTAAGTATAAAAAATATATAAATTACTATAAATTTTTTAACATTTTTATACTGTACCAATGACCCAGACTTAGCTGAATAGTAAACAGGCTGGAGGGCCTAGGACATAGAGGAAAATCCAATAAGCTCAACTATATAATAAAGAGGTAACCCCTTAAGGAGAAAAGGAGTATTAGGCTTTACATGTATCTTTCTTATTTAATATTTAAATTAGAAAGATACAATACCCTTAATAATTGAGCACAATAATATTCATGTTCTCTATTAACATCCAGTATAACCCTTATACTAATTATTTTTAAAGTAAGCCAATAAATAAAGAAGTCCAGAGAATTGAGACTCTTTAAAATCTTTTAAAAGTGTCCGAGTATTGTATATTAAAGCCCGTTTGACACTTGACATATACAAATGCTTCACACCGAGCTACACTTTAAAAATAAGACATGAATGAATTTTAACATTAATATTACACTTTAAAACCATCCCGGAAGCGACTCAGAAATACTGACTTTGGAGGAGGCATTCCCTTGCTTTTCACTATAAAGCAGGTGACCTAAGGGAACACCCGCCCCCCCCCCCCCCCCCCCCCCCCCCCCCTTCCCCTTGCCCTGGGTCAAATAGCCCAGAGCGAAGAGGGCAGCCGGACGGAGTCACTGCCGGAATAGAAAGCCTGCATAACTATAGTTGCAACTGTTTAGTGGACGACATTCTGAGCAACAGATAACGGACCTAAACAATGCAGGTATCCAGAAATGGACTCAAAATTTCTGAGATAAAAATTCGTGAATGTGGATGGCTGAGACCAATAAGCAGCCTTCATTAAATCTGTAATAGCAACACTATTAGCATAAGCCCAAGAAGTAGCAAGAGCTCTTACTTCATGAGCGGAAATCTTAAGCACAGACTGCTGAGAAGAAGATAAACTCTCATAAGCAGTACGGATAGTTAATTGAATCCATCTAGCAATAGAATGGACCGAAATGTCCCTTCTATTAGGCATCAAAGACAGAAAGAAACGTTTCCGTCCCTTTCTGATAAACTGAGATCTCTGTTTATAGATACGTAACGCTCTAACAGGACAGAGTAAAGGCCTACGCCCGTCTGAAGACGGAAGAGCCTTAATAACAATAGGTTCCGGATATTTATTAGGAGCCTGATTCTTAGCTAAAAAACCCACATTAGTAGTGAAGGTGATAGTGTTCCGGACACTACGATAGTGAGAATCATCCACCGACAGTGCATGAAGCTCACTGACTCTTCTAGCAGAAGAGAAAGCTAAGAGAAAAGCTGTCTTATAAGATAAGAATTTGAAATCTACTGTCCCAAGAGGTTCAAATGGCTTTTCCTTCAATTTAAGAAGAACCCAAGCTAAATTCCATTTAGGAATTAATCTAAGAGTTCTGGGTCTATTTATCGAGAAGTTTCTAACCAACTTAGATAAAGAGACATTAGATCCAATTTGTAAACTATCATGATGTGCATAGGTATCAGATAACATAGACCTATAACCATTAATAGTAACAGGCTGCAGTTTGATTTCGTCAAACAAGTATACTAGAAAGTTTGCAATGTCTGGTATAGAGGGATCAAAAATATCTACAGAATGATCCTTACACCAACGGCGAAAAACCTTCCACTTAGCCGCATAGTTTAGCGAAGAGGAGGTCCTCCTACAGTTAGAAATCGCGTCCACTGCTCGTCCTGTAAAGTGCTTGCCATGCAAGAAGGACCGCACAACGAAAAAACTTGAAGGTTGAGACCTTGCGGGTTGTGATGGAGTTGATGCGATTTCCCCTGCGAAAGAAGATCCTCCCGTGGAGGAAGCTTTCGCTGTAGGTCCCACAACAGACACCTGAGTAGATTTATCCACGGTCTCTGTGGCGACAGAGATGCTACCAACAGAATCTTGCATTGAGATTGTTTTATCTTTAGCAATACTTGTTGAATTAACGGCGCAGGAGGATACGCATATCCTATCATTCCGTCCCAAGGGATCGACAGAGCGTCTACTGCAAATGCTCTTGGATCCGGACACGGAGACACATACGTCTGCAACTGATTGTTGAGATGTGTCGCAAATAAGTCTATCATTGGCCGTTCCCATTGGTAGCAAATCTGATTGAATACTTGTTTGTTGAGAGTCCACTCCGACGTGAAAGGGAGTCTGCTAGCACATTCAGACAACCCGGTATGTGACGGACCGAAAGAAGAACCTGATGTTCTAGAGCAAACAGAAGGATTCTTTCCGTTAGATTGAACAACGGAACTGAATGAGTGCCTCCCTGATTCCGTATATATGCCACTACTGTCGTATTGTTGGATAGGATTTGGACATGAGCATTGTGAATAATGTCCATCCAATGACGTAACGCAAGCCAAATTGACATCATTTCCTTGATGTTTATGTGCTTGCACAGGAATTGCGGATCCCAAAGACCCTGGCATCTCGAATCCGTTGGGATTAATGATGCACCCCAACCTGTTTGACTGACATCCGTCATAATGGTAAAACTCGGATCCGGCAACTGCAGCGGAACTCCCTGAGTTAACCACTGAATGTTTGCCCAAGTCTGAATCTCTTGTTTCACTTGATCTGACAAGAGAACGTCTACGTCGAGCGAATGAATTTTCACACTCCAATTCTGAGTCAAGAAAATTTGGAGAGGACGCGTGCGTAACCGCCCCATCAGAATGAGATCCGCAGCGGCTCCGCACAGACCTATCAGTCTCATAAATTCTCTCGCTGTGACTTTGTCTGCGTGCAGACAATAGCGAGCGTAAGAACTGACTAATTTCGCTCTGGTTAACGGCAGACGAACGAGATTGTTGTGTGTCTCGAAGCTCATTCCCAGATGAGTGAATGACTTGGACGGCACCAGATCCGACTTCTCCTCGTTTACTATAAAACCGAGACGTCGGAGCAATAGAAGTAGATTCTGAACATCGTTCTGAAGCGTTAACTCATTGCCGTACCTCTGAAGAATGTCGTCCAGGTAGGTAGACGTTACCGCAGACGAATGAGCTCGGAAGTAGATCATTACCGAGTTCATTAGCCGAGTGAAAGCCCAGGGTGCTAGATTCAGTCCGAAGCACATCACCCGGAATTGATACACCACTCCTAGGACTGCGAAGCGTAGATACTTTCTGAATGTCGGATGTACCATGACGTGAAAGTATGCATCTTTGAGATCTATGCTTGTTGCATAATCGTTCACCCGAATACTCGCTCTGACCGACCGAATCGTCTCCATATAAAATTTCGGAGCGACGATCAGCTTGTTTATCCAGCTCAAATCTATGACTGGACGGAACGAGCCGTCTGGTTTCGGAACCAGAAACAGATGGCTGTAGAATCCCGGGGTCTCCTGGTTTTCTACGACCTCTACCGCGTTCTTCATTAAAAGAGACTGCACCTCTGATAACAGAGCGTCTCTTTTCTGCGGATTTGACGGAAGTTGAGTCCACTTTGGACTTCGAGTTAATGGAGGCTTTCGTTTGAAGGATATCTTTAGGCCTTCCGAAGTCACTCCTCTCACCCAAGGGTCGTCCGTAATCGACGCCCATTCTTGTGAAAAGCTCGACAACCTTCCGCCAACTGGTACGCGATAGAGGTTTAAGCCATCACCTCCTGGACCTGCGAGGCCTGCGGTAGGAGAAACCACGTCCTCCACGACCCGCACCTCGTCCCGTCGACCTCGGGGCGTCCAACCGGTTGTCCCGGCCCGAAGGACGTCCCGAACGAGAGTCGCTACCCTGACGGTCTCTCGAATAAGACCAAGAGGACGCACCGGAACCTCTATAGGAACCTCTCTTGGGCGCATTAGACCCAGAAGTGCCTGTCTTATTCTTGTCTGCTGTATCCGACTTCTTAGAAGCAGATTTGAACAACAGAGAATCCGAAGCTTTCTTTGTAATTTTATCATAAATAGCAGAAAGCTTGCCGTCAAAGAGAAGTTCTCCGGAGACCGAAGTGACTCTAAGAGAGTTCTTCACCTTAGTATCCACGAGTGTGGATGTAGCTAGGGCTGCGTCACGTCTAACCAACTCCAGGTTTGCCACAGAAAGGGCGGAGTTACACGTGGAATAAGCTACTGCCCTTGAAAGAAGTCTTAAAGAGGATTGTATATCCTGAAATTCTTTCCCTTGAAGGCGCAGTGATAACGCCTTAGTAAGGTGATCTGCGTAAGATAAGGCATCTAAATTGGCTCTGTTAGACGAAATAGCTGTTTCCAACACCGCGGTTGGAATAGAAGCCGACGACGGTAATGATAGCTCTAAGTCTTCCGCCTCGTCGTCCATACGCAGAGGAACTCTCGGGATACCCTGTCCTGCCATGTCGAATTTATTCCTTGCATTAATGAAAGGCAGGTTGAGAGTATTGGCGGACAAGAAACCTAATTTCCCCGTCTTGGAAGCAAGTTTAAATATAGCGTCATTCAATAATTCAAATGTTCTTGCAACATTATTGGACTGCGACGGAAACTCGGGAGCGATGTCCCTGAACCGCTCAAAAAATTCAGAGTCCAATGACGCTATAATCCTCTTGTCCGGACCCGCAGCAGTCTGGCCCGACGGAACAACTTGAGGGAGAAAGTGCCGGATGAAGTCCACGGCAGCTTTATGTTGTTCCGAAAGGGATAGCTCCAAATCATCCGTATCCCTTTCACCATCCGGTCGGACCTCATGATGCTCCCGGTTGTCCGCCCCCGATGCTTCGGCGGAGCGTACCGACCCAGCGCCGTCGGATAACTCTCGATCTGACACCGTTTCTGTCGGCTGCTGGGATGCTGCGATAAACTGTGCTATCTGCACAAGAATGTCCGGCGTCGAGACCTGCGGAGGCGGTCTTTCGCTGCTTCGCCGAGGGCAGCTCCGCATCAGATGGCTCCCGCATACTTTTTCTATGCGAACGTCCGGAGTCCATCGGCCTCGAGTCCCTGGCTGCCGGATGGTGTGACCTGGTTGCCGAAGAATCCTTGATCGGCGAAGCTGGTAAGATATCGGCGGTCACGCAGCCAAGGTGCGGTCGTGTGCGCTGACGAGAAGAAGAAGCCTTAGCAGTCTCTGCGGACTGCCTATACAACGGAGCGTCCCGAGCGACAGACGTATGCTCCGCTTGCGACACATTTTGTACCACAACATCTGGTCCCAGATGTTGTCCCTGAACCGCTCAAAAAATTCAGAGTCCAATGACGCTATAATCTGGTCCCAGATGTTGTTGTACGAGAGAGGGGCCTCTCACGCTCGCGGCCCGGCTGGACCTGGACGAGCTAGGAACCGGACTCAAAGGCTTCCTCCGATCTCGCTTACTATCCGCCGTCACTGGGTGTGCACATTGAATGTTTATAGTGCTCGCATCACCCAACATTTCCTCCTGGACCGCATCGGACGAACCCGGCTGCCGAACCATTCGGTGAATGGACGCTACACCGGGCGAGCTAGCGGACGACATTTGTCTAATCTCCATGAGCACTTTTGCCTCTAGCTCTGAATTCATTTGTGACGACGGAAGCACACTTGCAGAAGATAACATGGAAACATCACCCTGTTCTTGTTCCTCTGAAATAGAAACTGAGAGAGTAGAGTGACCTTGCGGAGAAAGAGCCGGCATAGCCCTTTCTCCAGTAACAACATACCGTGACACACGTTTCCAATGTTTGTCATCCCAATATTGACATATAGGACAGGGATTAGTGCGAGAACACTGACTACAATTAATACAATGATCATGAAAGTCAGAGGAAGATTTCTTCCCATTACAATTTGAACAATATCCTTTCATTGTGAAAAGTCAACAACAAGTCCTAGTTACTCGCACAAACCCCTGACACAAAGATACATAATAACATGATCCATTAATAAATGAAAAAACAATTGCAAATCAAAATAATTTTGAAAAAATATTTTTTCAGCGAAGCCCAAGTTTCTGAAAAGTAACGTTGAGCCCCGATGGATCCGATGGCAAAGTGTGGTCAAAAATTTTAAATTTATATTAAATAATTAATGAGACACTTACGGATAATATAAATGTATCTTATAGTGAGATAAACTACACCAAAGGCAAACAGCCCCCCTCAAAAAAAGCTGTTGCCAATGTAAACAAACAGTATAAAACACCAGAAAACATGACTCCAGGCACTGAAAAAACTGGCCCGAAATCAGTCATCAAAATTACACTCTATCTGATGCAAGACAGAGACTCCCAGGGGAGAATCTGCAGAACATCAGATGGAAGATGCAGAACACAACGTTTATACACCCATGGGTGAAAACGTAACTATGGGGAAAATAACAGAAAACATTCTGTATCCAAGCAACTCTCCCAAGAAAATTTTAGAAATGAACTTTCTCAAAAATATGCCAAAAGCATGGGAGAATTGCAAGGGGGCACTTTAGAAGGCTAGGGGAGAGGAAACACTGAATAAGCAGTGCAACATTTAGCAAGAATGACAACAAGAGGCCCATGCCTCGAAAATAGGCAACTTAACATAATTTCATAAAAAATTTTAAGTACAGCCCTGATTATTTTTTGTCACTTCTTTTTCCTCTCCTCCTTCTATATTCTCATTAGAATCACCATTTCTCCAAAAATTACGTGTCTGGCATCCTTTAAACTGAGATTTACAAGCACAAAGATCAGTGAGATGTTGACTGATGAAGGGCCAAACAGAGAATGATAATTGGCGCCAATTTCGGGACGTCCTTGACACTGCGCATGCGCAGTGGGGGCATAGTATGGAGGTCCTATAGGACATGATTTCTTTTGGTTTTGGATGCAAATTTTGGAGATTGGGGGGCAAAATTTGTGTTTGGCCCTGGTTTTGTTAGAGTTAGCACCAGCTAAGTCTGGGTCATTGGTACAGTATAAAAATATCAACAGTAATGAGAAGTTAAACCAGCACAATCTGCACAAAAGCTGACTTTAACACAAATTCTTACAACACCTAAACACAAATTCTTACAACAACTTTTGGCAGAAAATTTTAGCTGAAATTTGGAAAAAAGTCGTAGTTTCAGGGTTAAATACTGTTCTAATAGTCCCCTAGAACCTACATATGCAATATCAAAGGCCTGCGCCCACTGATGCTTGAGAAATTCACCTTAACATTAACTCTTACAATATTGGACACGCCGGACGCCGACACCGACTCTGACGCCCGAGGTTATCACAATAGCTCACCACATCTTACAGATGTAGGTGAGCTAAAAATGGAAACTAATCAAAATAGGCACAACAGAGGCCCAAAGTCAGTAACCGATCAACAATCACCTGATGCAAAGCTAGATCTTCATAAGAAGAAAAAACAATGCATCTGGTCGAAGATGCAAGAATACAAAACGTCCTGAACAGTAAACGAACAGGACGTAAACACAGGGGATAAACGGAATACCTATTCCGTAAAACAAGTTACTCCGAAGAATTTTAAGAAAAAATTCTCAATAAAAAAGCCGAAATAGCTTGGGAGTATAACCGGAGGGTTCAGGAGAGGGAAGGGAAGTAACACTAACAAAACAACAGTGGAGTCATATTATAATGTTGACGTTCAGAAGCATATCCCAAAAATGGGGAACATGAATAATTTTGTATAAAAGTTATAAAGTTACAGCCCTGACCATCCAAAACCACCGTTATTCACTTCCAACATCCTGCTACACTGTTGACTCCATGAAACCCTTCATTGATTTGTGTCTGGCATCTTCAAAATTGAGAATTTATTGCACAGATGTCAGTTCAAATGTTTACTGACTTGGGCCAAACAAAAGAATGATGCTTGGCGCCAATTCCAGTCTCTTCATGGGTACTGCACATATGCAGTACTAAAAGTATCGAGGGCCAGATAGGACTTTCAAATTTCGGCATTGTAGGCAAATTTTGGGGATTGGAGAGTTCATTGTGTTTGGCCCTTGATATTATTGAGTTTGCGCCAGCTAAGTCTCTGCCATTGGTTCTAGCATAAAAATATTCTTCTGTATTAAAGTTTGCTTTATTACAGATTTAGTAATTTTGAATTGCTTGATTGATATCTTACACTGTGCACACAGTTATTTTTTTCATCCTCTTTCACATACAAGCAAAACTTAAGATTCAATAATTTTTCAAATTTGTGGATTATTGTCCCTTTAACATAATGGCTACAACCAGGCAGCGATATTCACAACTAGAAGCACTGTCACAGTGCCGAAGCTGCGACAATTCATGCAATGCCACTGATGTTTTAAAACTTGGTGACAAAAAAAAACTTGTTGGTGACAAAAAAACTTGTTGGTGACATAAATTATCCGAATGACCTGCCCGATTGAGGGGGTGTAGACATCATGAAGATACACTTGCATATCAAGTACGGGGTCATTCCATCAAGTATTTTAGGAGTTATGGTGTTTTTTAAACTCGTTGGTGAAAGACCGACTGTCAGAGACCGACATTGCCACATATAGAGCTGCTCATCTGAATGACTTACACTATTGAGAGGGTGTAGACATCATTAAGATACACATGCATACCAAGTATGGTGTCATTCCATCAAGTATTTTAGGAGTTATGGTGTTTTTTAAACTCGTTGGTGACAGACCGACCGACAGACAAACCGCCATGGCCACATATAGAGCTGCTCGTCGCAGCAAAAAAATATGATTCAAATTTAATCTTTTTTGTGATTCTTTCCTCAAAACATAGCTTATGACCTCTCATTGGAACAAGCTCATAAGCCTATCTTTGGAGATAAAATATGAAGATTTTTAGTTACATCCAAAACAAGAAGAATGTTACTAAGGTAACACATGCCCCTCTCCTTGTGACCTTCACCTTGCAGATGCGGTGGAAACTATTATATGTGACACACCTTCTGACTGTCCTTAACATTTGAAATAAGCCAAGACCAATACCGGGTCTGGACCTGCGTCGCTGCATGCAATTGAATCGGCAAACAGGAAGTGGCTGCACAGCAGATCTGAAAATTGCATACACGATACAACTGATCATTATCAGGCTCCAGATGAAATATAAAATCAATCCCTTGCATAGAAGCCGAGAAAAGGTTGACGAAAAATTTCAATGTTCAGTGGGTACAGTAAAATTTCAAAGTATCGGCAAACAGGAAGTGGCTGCACAGCAGATCTGAAAATTGCTTACACGATACAACTCATCATTATGAAGCAGCAGACCAAATATAAAATCATTCCCTTTCATAGAAGCCAAGAAAACCTTGACGGAAAAAGTGTTTTGGACGGACGGACAGACTGACGGACGGAGTCGAGCGGTTACTAGACCTGCTCTGGCGCTGGCGACTCAGGTAAAAAGTTTAACAATTGTACTATGATTCGTTTCTCAGTTATGGGTGAGATACGAACATTGACCGATTTTTAGTGTGACCTTGAAATGAGACCTTGACCTTGAAGGTACGAACATTGCTATGATGTGTGACACATCCTCCACTGGTCCTTTATAATTGTGTGAAGTTTGATGACAGTGGCCCTAACAGTTTTTGGCTCGGACACACACACACACACATGGAGACACACACACGGATGTACAGATGGATGGACACATGCACACTTCAATCACTATATGCCACTCGACTTAAGTCGGGGGGCATAAAAATCTATACAGCCATTTTAAGTGCCATGTTTTTAATTACCTCAGCAAACGTTTGAAAAAATATTTAATTGGTTTATGTTGGATAAATTCTCCAAATTAAACAAAACAAATGGATAAAATATACCATTGCCCTTTTTATTCTGTAGATTAGGAAGCCCAAAACATAAAACACACCAAGTATATGAACCTCTGAGGGAAAAAAAATAAAAAATAAAAATAAAAGCATGGCCTGAATTTTTTGTGAAAGTGACATTTTCTATTCATGTCAGGTAAAGAGTTAATCTCTAACCAACTTATAAGAAATATATAGACGATATCTATGCTGTTTCAGTGAATATTGGGAATTATCTTTTGAGTGTGGATAGGAAAGTTTTAGTTTTCAAAAGCGCAAGCGTACATGAAAAATAATACTTTCTGGTTCACAAGAATGAGATAATTCTTGATATTCACTAAAACTGTGAAGATTTTCTTTTTATTATATGCCACATGAGATTTTACTGCACAATATTTAGCCCAATTCGACTGCAAACAGTTTCAAAACAATAATAAAGATCTGCTGATCATTCCTTCAGGGCGGCGTTTGAGGCGACGTCAAGCCCCAAAGTGTGACGTCATTTAGGAAGCTACTGAGGGATATTTCTCGATATCCATCAAGTCGACGAATATTGAGAAATATCTTTTAGGTAATTTGCAATAATTCACAGGCTAGCATATAATAAAAGAGGTTACCTTTCTTGCTTCCTCTTTCAGTCGTTCTTTTTCTCTGGCTTCAGCCTTCTCAATCAACTAAATAAAATATATCAACCAAAATATTTAAAATTGCAATTAAAAACTGGACAAGAAATTACTCATCTTTTATACTAATTTTTCTGCATAACTTTGACAAAGCTTAATACTTTATCTGATGATCCTGAAAAATCTCCAAAATAAATATTTCTTTGGATTCCAGAGTGGAATGTGCCCTTAAGTATGTTTCAATGGGGGATCACAATGAAATATAGTGAAACCCTGTTAACTGAATAACCAATTTGCTAGTGAAAATTATTCAGTCAACAGGCATATTCAATTAACATGGATTCAGTCACTTTCCTGTATTCTAGAGAAAAAATTAGCATTTATTCTATTAAATCTTGTTTGACAGAGCTCACTGAGCTCTGTCAAACAAGATATAATAGATTAAATACCTGTATTGGATTTACTGAAACCAAACTGGTCTATTGACAGGTGAAAGTCGGTGACTGTCAGGGTAATTTCTCGACATATTATAAGATTTTTTTATTGACTTACGACATTTTTCGCTGGCATTCCAAAAATCCAGTTGTGTAGAGATCAGTGGTTCGAACACACTTCCGAGAAAGAAAATCCATGACTTTCGAGAATGATTCCAAGGAATTTTAAAGCACTTTCAAGAATCTTCATGTCTCAAATTTATTTGAATGGTTTGTGGTATGAAGATGAAATGAAATGCCCGGAAACATACATCAGCCCAGCAGAATTTCAGAGAGAGAAAACAAGGAAAATTTGTAAGTTAAAGGTTAATGTGATTTTGAACTTCGGAACAATGACACCAATATAAAACATGCTTCTTCCTCTCCTCATTCCCAATCCACATGTCAACTTTGGTTTCAATTCTCCAAACTTTATAGAGAGCAGAAATTAGAAAAATCTGAAACTTAAAGGCCACTGTGACCTTGATCTTTGGCACAATGACCCAAATATACATAGGGTTCGTCCTCTCATCATATCCAATTCAAAGGCCAAGTTTTGTTTCGATCAGCATAGAACTTTAATTAGAGAGGAAAATATGAAAATTTGTAACTTAAAGGTCACTGTGACCTTGAACTTTGGCATAATGACCACAAAATAAATAGGGTTCTTCCACTCATCCAAACTAATCCATATGTCAAGTTTGGTTTCCATCAGCCAAACAGAACTTTAACTAGAGGTGGGGCTGTCCCAGATGGGGCTGTATATCCCATGCCACCATATTCTAAGGTGAAAAGGGGCATAACTCTGGCAAAAAAGTCAGATCGAAACTATAATCACAGGTGCACAGGTTCCCATGGTAGTGAACTTCCATACCAACTTTGTTGCGGGAGGAATAATTATAGAGCAGAAGCCAGGAAAATCTGCATGTTAAATGTCATGGCAATCTTGATCTTGGGAGCAATTACATGGTCTCCAAGATGAATGGGATTCTTCCTCTGGTCATACATGGTTTCAGCTGGCTCAGCAAAATTTTAATTAAGAGACAAGGAAATCAACTACATGCATGGGGAAAAAGTTAAAAAATTTATAGTAATTTATATATTTTTTATACTTACCAATGACCCAGACTTAGCTGGTGCTAACTCTAAAATATCTAGGGCCAAACGCAAATTTTACCCCCCAATCCCCCAAATTTGCATCTAAAACCAAAAAATTACATGTCCTATAAGGTCCTCCATGCTTTTACTCCACTGACCATGCGCAGTGTCAAGGAGGTCTCGAAATTGGCGCAATTATCATTCTTACAACCAGTGCCTGGTAAGCGTTATGTACTCAGCAGGGAGGTATGAGTTCCCAACTCATGGGAGGGCCATCCCCATCTGGGTCATTGGTAAGTATAAAAAATATATAAATTACTATAAATTTTTTAACATTTTTATACTGTACCAATGACCCAGACTTAGCTGAATAGTAAAAAGGTTGGAGGGCCTAGAACATAAAGGAAAATCCAATAGACTCAATTACATATAACAGAACTATCCCCTCAAGGAGAAAATGAGAGATAGGCTTTACATGTATCTTTCTTATTTGTATCAAAAAGAAAGACACAACACCATTCTGTAATTGAGTGCAATAACATCAATGATCTCTATTAACATCCAGTATAACCCTTTATACTAATATTTTTTAAAGGAAAGCCAGTAAATAAGGAAGTCCAGCAAAATGAGACTCTATATACTCATTTAAAAGTGACAGAGGATAGTATATTAATGCCTGATTAATACGAGATATATGCAACTGTCTCACACCGAGCAACACTTAAAAAATATTACATAGATGAGTAAACATTAGCTTTACTTTAAAATCATCCCGGTACCGACTCCGAATTACTGACTCCAAGGGAGGTATTCCCTTGCTTTACACTATAAAGCAGGTGACCTAAGGGAACACCCCCCCCTCCCTTCCCCTTGCCCTGGATCAAATACTCCAGAGCGAAGAGGGCAACAGGACAGAGTCACTGCCAGAACCGAAAGCCTACATATATATAGAAGCCACTGTTTAGTGGACGACATTCTGAGTGAAAAATAACGGACCTAAACAATGCAGATCTGCAGAAAAGGACTCAATATTTCTCAGATACAAATTCAAAAAAGTGGAGGGCTGAAAACAATATGCAGCCCTCATTAGATCTGTAATAGCAACATTATTAGCGTAAGCCCACGATGTAGAAAGAACTTTTACTTCATGAGCTTAAAACTAAAGCACAGACTGCTGATTGAAGATATTATCATAAGCAGTACTGATAGTAAATTGAATCCATCTGACCATAGAATGGACCGAAGAAATGTGGAGAAAGCTTCCACGGCATATCCCACAACAGACGATTGAGTAGATTAATCCACGGTCTTTGTGGAGCTAGAAATGCTACCAACAGAATTTGCATTGAGATATATAACTTGAGCAATATCTGCTGAATCAACGGCGCTGGAAGATATGCATATCCTATTATTCCGTCTCACAAGATCGATAGAGCGTCTACTGCAAACGCTCGAAGATCCAAACATTGTGACACATACGTCTGCAACTGATTGTTGAGATGCGTCACGAATAAGTTGATCATATGCCGCTCTCCTTGGTAGCAAATCTGATTGATTACTCGTTTGTTGAAAGTCTGGCGTCAACAAGCGGCCCCTCCGTGAAGGAAGTAGGCTAATACGTTCAGACGACCTGGAATAAGACCCGGAATAAGACGGACCGATAGGAGAACTTGATGTTCTAGTACAAACAGAAAGATTCCTTCCGTTAACATGAATAACCGAATGGAATGAGTGTCTCCCTAGTTCCGAAAATACGCTAATATCGTCGAATTGTCAAACAGAATTAGCACATGAGCATTCTGAATAACGTTCATCCAATAACGTAGCGCAAGCCAAAATGACATCATTCTTGATGTTAATGTGCCTGATTAGGAACTACGGATCCCAAAGACCCTTGCCCTTCAAATCCGTTGGGCTCAATGATACGACCCAACCTGTTTGACTGGCATCCGTCAAAACTGTAAACTCGGATCTGGCAATTGCAGTGGAACTCCCTGAGTTAACCACTGAAAACCTGCCCAAGACTGAATCTCTTATTCACTTGATTGACAAGAAGATGTCCGTTTCGAGCGAAAAAATCTTCATCCTCCAATTCTGGATCAGAAGAAATTGGAGAGGACAAGTGCGTAACCGCCCCATCAGAATAAATCGCGGCAGCTCCGCACAAACGTATCAGTCTCATGAGATCTCTCGCTGAGACCTTGTCTGAGCAAAGACAATAGTGAGCATAACATCTGAGTAATTTCGCTCTGGGTAACGGCAGACGAACGAGAATGTTGTGCGTTTCGAAGCTCATCCCCCCGGTGGGTGAATGACTTGGATGATACCAGATCCGACTTCTCCTCGTTTACTTATGAAACCGAGACGTCGGAGCAATAGAAGCAGATTCTGCACATCGTTCTGAAGCGTTAACTCATTGCCGTACTTCTAAAGAATGTCATTCAGATAGGCCGACGTTATCACAGACGAATGAGCTCGGAAATGAGTCATTACCGAGTTCGTTATTCGAGTGAAAGCCCAGGGGGCTAGATTTAGACCGAAGCACATTGCTCGGAACTGATACACGGCTCCTATGATGAAGAAGCAAAGATACTTTCTGAATGCCTGATGTACCATGATGTGAAAGTACGCATCTTGAGATCTATGCAAGGAGCATAGTCTTACACCTGAATACTCATTCTGACCGATCGGATGGACTCCATATATAAACTTGGAGCCACGATCAGCTTGTTTATCCAGCTCAGAATTATGAGTGGACGGAACGAGCCATCTGGTTTTGGAACCAGAAAAGGATGGTTGTAGAAACCTGGAAATTCCTGGATTCCTATGATCTCCATCGCGATCATTCCAGAAGAGACTGGACTTCTGATGGAAGCGAGCCTCCTTTCCAGCAGACTTGACGGAAGCTGAGTCCGTCTTGGACTTCGAGTTAACGGAGGTTTTTGTTTGAAGGACAATTTAGTCCTTCCGAAATCACCCCTCGAATCCAGGGGACGTCCGTAATCTACTCCCAATTAATTGAGAAACTCGACAGTCTTCCGCTCACTAGTGCACGATAGAGGTTAATACCATTATCTCCTGGTCCTGCGAGGCCTGCGGAAGGAGAAGCCATGTCCTCCACGGCCCGCACCTCGCCCCGTCAACCTAGGAGCAACTGACCAGATGTCTCGGCCAGAATTACGGCCCCTACCTGAGTCGCTACCCTGACGGTCTCTAGAATAAGACCTAGAGGACACATAGGAAACTCTATAGGAACTTCCCTTGGGCGTATTCGTCCCAGAAGTGCCTGTCCTACTTTTCTCTGCTGAATCTGACAATATGAAAGCGGATTTGAATAGGAGAGAGTCTGAAGCTTTCTTAGTTATCTGATCATAGACTGTAGAAAGCTTGCCGTCGAAGAAAACTCTCCGGAGACTGGAGCGACTCTGAGAGAGTTTTTCACCTTACTATCCACACGCGTGGATGTAGCCAGGGCCACATCACGTCTAACCAACTCCATATTGCCACTAAAAAGGTGGAGTTTTACGTGAGGCCCTTGAAAGAAACCTTAAGGAGGTTGTACATCCTAGAATTCTTTTTCCTTTGAGACATAATGATAAGGCTCTGGAAAGGTGATCTGCATACGATGATGCGTCTAAGCTAACTGTGCTAGACGATATTGTCATTTCCAACATCGTGGTTGGAATTGACACGGTATAAACAATACTAGGTCCTGGAAAGGTCATCTAGATGAAGAGAACTCTCAGAATGCTCTGTCCTGCCGTTTCAAAATATTCCTTGAATTGATGAAAGGCAGATGTAGAGCATTTGCCGATAAGAAATCTGACCTGCCCATTTAGGTAGCAAGTTATAGAAATATAGCGTCATTCAACAGATCAAATGTCCGTGAGACATATCTGGACTATGTCGGAAACTGACGGATGATGTCCCTAAACGGATTAAGAATTCTGTGTCCAGTGGCACTATCAGTCTCTTATACGGCAACGCAGCAGTCTTGGTCCGGAGGAACAACGTCAGAAAATAAGGCCGGATGCACTCTACGGCAATTATGTTGTTCCGAAAGGGAAAATACAACTCATCCGTATCCCTTTCGCCATCCTGTCGGACCACTTGTAATTCTTGGGCGTTCGTGCCTGAACCTGCAGCGGAACGTACCAACCCAGCTTCCTCGGATAATTCTTAATCTGACAGAGTTACTGTCGGGTGCTGGGATGCTGGGATAATTTGTGCTATCTGAGATAGCATGTCCGTAACGAAGGCCTATGGAGCTGCGGTCTTACAGAATTTAGCCGCTAAAAGCTCCTTGGACGTTGACTCCTGCATATTTCTAATATGCGAACATCCAGAGTATGAAGGCCTCGTATCCTTGGCTACCGGATGGCGTGACCTGGTAGCCACAGAATCCCTGGTCGGCAATGTTGGTTGAATATGACTGGTCACATAGCCAAGGTGCGGTCGCGTGTGCTGCCGTGAAGATGAGGAAGCCGAAAGAGCAGACTCTCTGGACTGTCTATATAATGGAGCGTCCCGAGCGGTGGACGTATACCCCGACTGAGGAATGTTTTGTACCACAACATCTGTGCCCAGATGTTGTAGTACAAGAGAGGGACCTCTCTCACTTGCAGCCTGGATGGACCTGGACGAGCTAGGAAATGGACTAATAGGATTCCTCCGTACCATCCTCGTATCTGTTGTCACTGGGTATGCACATTGTATCTTAGAGTGCTCGCATCACCCAAATTTCCTTCCTGGACCGCAACGGAAGAACCCGGGTGCTGAGCCATTTGGTGAATGGTCACGACACCGGGCGAGCTAGCGGACGTCAAAGCCATCGATCGAACTAGCAAACTCCAGGCAATTGACATATCTACATGAGCACTTTGCCGCTAACTCTTGATTAGACTGTGACAACTGAAGCACACTTTACGAAGACATCACGGTAACAACACCTTGTTCATGATAATCTATGAGACTTGTGGAGCCGTGGTCCTACGTAAAATATCCACCGGAAGCTCCCGGGATGTTCATTCCTGCATTTATATAATATGCAAACGTCCCAACTGGAAAGGTCTCTTGTCTTTGGCTAGCATATGGAGTGACCTGGTCAATGTGTATTCCTTGGTCGGAGAAGCAGGAGCACCAGGGATGTTCAATCCTGCATTTATATAACATACGAACGTCCCCTGGAAATCTGTGGTCACATAGCCAAGGTGTGGTCGTGTGTGTTGACGAGGATGAGGAAGTCAATATAACAGCTGCGCCGGACTGTCATGCAATGGTCCGTCCCGAGCAGGAGAAGGGGACGTAAGCTCCGACTAAGCAAACAAACATACAACATCGCGGCGCAGATGTTGATGCAAGAGAGAGGGGGACTCTCTCGCTCGCGGTCTGGGTGGACCTGGACGAGCTAGCTAGCTACCGGACTGACAAGCTTCCTCCATACTATCCTCGGATCCGTCGTTGCTGGGTGTGCACATCTGATGTTTTATAGTGCTCGCATCACCCAATCTGCTTCCCTGGACCGCGACGGACGAACCCGGGTGCTGAGCCATTCTTTCCTGGTGAATGGTCGCGACACCGGGCGGACTAACGGGCGATCAATGCCTTCGATCGAATTAGCGAACTCCTGGCAATTGTCGTAATACCTTGAGCACTTCCTGCTAGCCCTAATATTACAACGACGGAGACACACTTGTTGAAGACATCACGGAAACATCACTCTGAATTCTGAAAAAGAAAATGATAATATAGTGACCCTACGGAGAGAGAGGACCGTAATGGACCCCTCACCGCTAATACAATACCGTGACACAAGTCTCCAATGTTGTCATATCAATCAACACACACAGAGCAAGAATTAGTGCGAATACATTGACTTTTAGAAACACAATGAACCTGTGAATTAGAGGAAGATATCCTGGCATTACAATTGAAGAATATTTTTTCAACATGAAAAAATATACACAGTCATATTACTCGCACTAACCCTAGAAATAAATATACATAATATATTATAATCCATTATAACATTTCAAAAGAAAATAATTTCAAAAAAAAAATTTTTGAAAAAAAAAAAATTTTCGAAAAATTTTCAAGATGAGCCCAAGTTCCCAATGGGAACAATGAGCCCAAATGGATCCCCAAATGCCTAAGTGTGGACAAAAATTTTAAAATCATTCAAAAAAATTAATGTAACACTTACGGACAATATTAATGTATCTTGCTATGAACTGAACTAAGCAGAGGACAAGTAATCACTATAAGAAGTAACCGTTGTCAACATAAACAAAAAGTGTAAACAAACCGGAAACATGACTCCAGGCACTGATAAACATGGCCCGAAATCAGTTACCAATTTAAACACTATCTGATGCAAAACAGAGACTTCCAAAGAAGAAACTGCAGAACAACAGATGGTAGATGCAGACCAAAACGCCTAAACACCCAAGGGTGAGGACGTAAACATGGGGAAAAAACAGAAAATAATTCTGTTTCCAAGCCAAAACTCCCAAGAAATTTTAGTAATAAACATTACAAAAAATAAGCCAAAAGCATGGGAGAATAGCTAGGGGGAATAAAGGAAAGGAAGAGAGGAAACACTGATTAAACAATGGAATATTCATAGCAAGAATGACCACAACAAGGTCATGCCTCGAAAGTTAAAAAATTTATAGTAATTTATATATTTTTTATACTTACCAATGACCCAGACATAGCTGGTGCTAACTCTTAAAATATAGGGCCAAACACAAATTTTGCCCCCCAATCCCCAAAATTTGCATCTAAAACCAAAGAAAACATGTCCTGAATGGCCCTCCACACTTCACCTCTACTGCGCATGCGCAGTGTCAAGGACGTTCCGAAATTGGCGCCATTAATCATTCTCATAACCAGTGCCTGGTAAGCGCTATGTACTCAGCGGGGAGGTAAGAGTTCCCAACTCCTGGGAGGGCCATCCCCGTCTGGGTCATTGGTAAGTATAAAAAATATATAAATTACTATAAATTTTTTAACATTTTTATACTGTACCAATGACCCAGACATAGCTGAATAGTAAAAAGGCTGGAGGGCCAAGGACATAGAGCAAGATGGAATACGCTCAATTATATAAAATAGAGTCATCCCCTCTAGGGAAAAAGAAGTATTAGGCCTTACATGTATCTTTCTTATTTATAATAAATTAGAAAGATACAACACCTTCCAAAATTGAGCATCATACATCCATGTACTCTATTAATATCTAGTATAATCCTTATACTAAAAATTTTTAAAGTAAGCCAATAAATAAAGCGAGTCTAGAGAATAGAGACTCTTTATACTCCTTAAAAGTGTCTGAGGAATGTATAATAATGTCCGTTGACACGTGCTATATTCAAAAGCTATACTTTAAAAACTAAGACCCGAATGAATTTTTAAAACATAAACTTCTCACTAAACAACCATCCCAATAACAGCTCAGAATTACTAACTCCGGAGGAGGTATCCCCTTGTTTTCATAGTAAAACAGGTGACCCAAGGGAACACCCTCCCCCCCCCCCCCCTTTTTCTTGCCCTGGGTCAAATAGCCCAGAGCGAAGAGGGCAGCAGAACGGAGTCACTGCCGAAACAGACAGCCTACCTAGCTATAGTAGCAACTGTTAAATGAATGACATTCTGAGCAGTAGATAATAGACCTAACAATAGAGGCCTCCAGAAATGGACTCGATATTTCTGAGATAAAAATTCATGAATGTGGATGGCTGAGCGCAATGAGCAGCCTTCAAAAATCTATAATAGCGACACTATTAATGTAAGCCCAAGATGTAGAAGAACTCTTACTTCATGAGCCGAAATCTCAAACACAACTGCTGAGTCAATGATATACCATAAGCAGTATCGATAGTTAATTGAATCCATTAGCAATAGAATGGAGCGTAACGTCCTTCTATTAGGCATCAGACAGAAGAAGCTTACGCCCGTAGTAATAAACAGATATCTGTTTATAAATACATAAACTCTAACCGGACAGAGTAAAGGCCTATGCCCGTACGAAGACGGAAGGACCTTAATAACAATAGGTTCCGGATATTAATTAGGAGCCTGACTCTTATGCCAAAATCCAACATTAATAGTAAAGGAAATAGTGTTTCCGATACTACGAAAGTGAGAATCGTCCACCGATAGTGCAAGAAACTCACTGACTCTTCAGTAAAAGAGAAGCCAACAGAATTGCTGTCTAAAAGGTCAGAATTTGAAAACTACTGTTTCCAGAGGCTCAAATGATTACTTAGCTGAATAAGAACCGAAGTTAAATTCCGTATAGGAATTTAATATAAAGATTCTAAGTCTATTTATCGAAAAGTTACTAACTGACTTAGATAAAGAGACATAAGACTCAATTGTAAACTATCATAGAGAGCATAGGTATGAGGTAACATAAACCTATAACCTTAATAATAACAGGCTGCAGTAGATCTTGTCAAACAAGTATACTAAAAAGTTGCAATGACTAGTATGGAGGAATCAACAATATCAACATAGTGATCCCTACACCAACGACGGAAGAGCCTCCACTTTAGCCGCATAGTATAGCGAAGAAGAGGTTCTCCTATAGTAAGAAATCACGTCCAAAGCTCGTCCAGTACAATGCTTACAATGCAATAAGGACCACACAACGGAATACGTGAAGGTTGAGACATTGCGGGTTGTGATAAAGATGACACGATTTTACCCAGCGAAAAAAGATCCTCTGATGGAGGAAGATTTCGCGTTAAGTCCCACAGTAGACATCAGAGTAAATTTACCCACGGTCTCTGTGAAGACAGAGATGCTATCAACAGAAATGTATTGTGGTTGTTTATCTTAGCAATACTTGCTGAAACAACAGCGCAGGAGGATACGCATATCCTATCATTCCGCCCTATTAGATCAACAGAGCGTTAACAACATAAGCTCAGAGATCCGGACAAGCAAACACATACGTCTGCAATTGATTAGCAAGTTGTGTCGTAAATAAATTATCATTGGGCGCTCCCATTGATAGCAAATCTGATTGAATACTTGTTTGTTGAGAGTCCATTCTGACGGCAACAAGCGACCCATAAGTGAACGGGAGTCCGGTAATACAATCAGACGACCCGGAATATGACGGACCGAAGCAGAACTTGGTGTACTATAACAAACAGAAGGATTCTTTCCATTAAATTGAATAACGGAAACGAATGAGTGCCTCCCTGGTTCCGGAGATACGCCACTACTGTCGAATTAACGGACAGGATTTGGACATGCGTTTCTGAATAATGTTCATCCAATGACATAAAGCAAGCCTAGAAAAACATTATTCCATGGAAGATAAGTGCTTACTTAGAGACTGCGGAACCCAAAGACCCTGGCACTTCGAATCCGTTGGGATCAATATTATATCCCAACCTGTTTGACTGGCAACCGTCATAATTATAAAACTCGGATCCGGCAACTGCAGTGGCACTCTCTGAGTCAACCACCGAATGTTTGCCCCAGTGTGAATCTCTTGCTACACTAGATAGACAAGAGAACGTGTAAATCGAGCAATTCATGGATTGCTGAAAAGTTGCCGTCGAAGAGAAGCTTCTCCGAGAACGAAGCGACTCTGAGAGAGTTCTTCACCTTACTATCCACACGCGTGGATGTAGCTAGGGCTGCGTCACGTCTAACCAACTCCAAGCAGCCACTGAAGGGCGGAGTTATACGTGAACAAACTACTGCCCTCAAAAGAAATCACATTGAGGATCATATCCCGGAATTCTTTCTCTTGAAGATGCAATGATAACGCCTCAGTAAGGTGGATTACGTATGATAAAGCGTCAAAGTGAAGTCTATTAGACATCATTGTCATTTCCAACATTGTGGTTGCAAAAGACATAGACGGCGAAAAAGATTATTTCCAGTCTTTAACCACGCCGTCTAGACGCATATGAACTTTCGGTATGCCCTGTTCTGCCAAAATAAATAATTCATATAAATGATAAAAGGCAGAAATGAGCATTGCGGACAAGAAACTAAACTATCATGCTTGGTAGCAGGCTTATATATATATAGCGTCAATAATAATACACATGTTCTAATGACATTATTGGACTATGTCGGTAAGTCAGGGACAATGTCCCTGAACCGAACCAAAATTCCGTATCCAATGACGCTATAAGTCTCTTATCCAACATCGCAGCAATGTAGTCCGAAATAACAATCACTGGAAGATAATGCCGGAAGATATGTATGGCAGCTTCCGATGCCACAAAAGGGAAAACTCGAAATCTTTCGAATCCCTTTCGCCATCCTGTCGGACCCTATAAAGCGTTCGGTCGTCCGTACCTGATGCAACCGCGGACCGCACCGACCCAGCGCCGTCGGATAATTCCTGATTCGACCAAGAAACTGTCGATTGCTGGGATGCTGCGAAAAAACTGTGCTAACTCGGATAGCACGTCCGTCACTGAGGCCTGTGGAGAAGCGGTCCTACGATGCATTGCCGCTGGAAGCTCCGTGATCGTTACCCCGTGCATACTACAAATATGCGAGCGAATGGAGTGTATAGGCCTCGTGTCCCTTGGCTATCGGATGGCGTGACCTGTTCGCCGTGGAATCACTGAATGACGAAACTGATCGGATACTCGAGGTCACGTAGCCAATGTGCGGTCGTGTGCACTGCTGTGAGGATGAGGAAGCATTATTGACAGTCCCTCGGACTGTCAATATAACGGAGCGTCCCGAGCGACGGACATATGCTCCGAATGTAAAATATCTGAACCACAACATGCGGTCACCTATGTTGTTGGACGAGAGAGGGACCTCTCTCGCTCACAGCCCGGACGGACCTGGACAAGCCAGGAACCGGACTAACAGGCTTCCTCCGATCTGTCCTCAATCCGCCGTCACTGGGTGAGTACTCAAGTAATTATAGTGCTCGCATCACCCAAATCTCCTTCCTAGACCGCAACGGACGAACCCGGCAGCCGAACCATTCAATGAATGTACGCTACACCGGGTGAGCTAGCGAATGTCACTCCGTCGATCCTACAAGGGACCTCTTAGGCGATAGACATATTCCATGAGCACTTATTGCCGCTAGCTCTTCATTAACTATGACGACAGAGGCACACTTTTGAAAGACATCTCCGTAACTTTGCGAACAAGAAACCAGAAATACTTGGTAATAGCAAGCATATAATAATAAATATATAGCGTCGTTCAATAATTCGAAAGTTTGTGTGACATTATTGGACTATGTCGGAACTGAGGGACGATGTCCCTGAACCGAACCAAAAATTTCTAAGTCCACCGACGCTATCAGTTTCTTATCCAGCATCGCAGCATTCTGGTCCGACGAAAGAACCTGTAGAAGATCAAGTCAGATGACATACACAACAGCATATGTTGTTCCGAAAGGGAAAGCTCGAAATCCTCCGAATCCCTTTCGGTATCCCGTCAGACCGGATGAAATTTTCGGACGTCCGTACCTGCTTCCGCGGAGCGTCCCGACCCAGCATCGTCGGATAAAACATTATGTGACAGATTCAGTTGTTGCTGGGATGCTGCGATAAGCTGTGCTATTTAGGATAGCACGTCCGTCCCCGAGGCCTGTGCAGTAGCGGTCTTACGATGCATTGCCGCCGGAAGCTCCGTGTACGTTGACTCCCGCACACTTTCCTATGCTAACGTCTGGAGTCTGCAGGCCTTGTGTCCCTGGCTACCGGATGGTGTTACCTGGTCGCCGATGATTCTCTGACTGGCGAAGCTGACTGGATATCCGAGGTCACGTAGCCAAGAGCGGTCGTGTGCGCTACTAAGAGAATGAGGAAGCCTTATTGACAGTCTCTCCGGACTGACTATATGTCGGAGCGTCCCGAGCAGCGGACGTATGCTCCGAATGCGACACATTTTGTACCACAACATCTGGGGCCAGATAGTGTTGTACGAGAGAGGGGCCTCTCTCGCTCGCCGTCCGGATGGACCAGAATGAGCTATGAACCGGACTAAAAGGCTTCCTCCGTTCTCCCTCTAATCCGCCGTCACTGGGTGTGCATTTGGTTGATTATAGTGCTCGCATCACCCCAAAACTCCTTCTAGACCGCAACGGACGAACCCGGCTGCCGAACCATTCGATGAATGGACGCTACACCGGGCGAGCTAGCGGACGTCAAAGGCCGTCGAACCTACTAGGGTCCTCTTAGGCAATTGGCGTATTTACATGAGCACTTTTCCGCTAGCCCTTCATTAATTGTGACGACGGAGGCACACTGTTGGAAGACATCACAGCTACATCACCCTAATCTTGATCGTCTGAAATAGAAATTGATAAAGTAGAGTGACCCTGCGGGGAAAGGACCAGAATGTCCAATTCCCCACTAACATACCGTGACATACGCTTCCCATGTTGTCATCAAAATCATCAGATACAGAACAGGAGTTAATGCGAGTACACTGACTACATATAGAATGATTATAAAAGTCAGAGGAAGACTTCCTCTTATTACAATTGATCAACATCCTTTCAATGTGAAAAGAAAACAAAGTCCTGGTACTCGCACCAACCCCTGACAATCAAAATATATAATAATAATATGATCCATTAACATAGAAAAAATAATTAAAATCAAAATATTTTGAAAAAATATTTTTTCAGAACAGCCCAAGTTTCTGAAAAGTAACGTTGAGCCCCAATGGATCCCAAGCCTGAGTGTGGACAAAAAATTTAAAAATATTTTAAACAATTTATGCAACACTTACGAACAATAATAATGTATCTAGTTATGATTAAATTAACATCAAGATATTATTTTCAAGAAATCCCCCCCTCACACAGAGGGCTGTTGTAAATGTAAACAATGAGTGTAAAAACACTAAAATAAGACTCCAGGCACCCAGGCCCGAAATCAGTTACCAAAAATACACTATCTGATGCAAAACAGAGACTTCCAGGGAAGAAACTGCAGAACATCAGATGGTAGATGCAGAACACAACGCCTAACCACCCATAGGTGAAGACGTAAACATGGGGAAAAGAACAGAATTCATTCTGTTATTCAGCTAAAACTCCCAATAAATTTTAGTAATAATAATTACAGAAACTATGCCAAAAGCATGGGAGAATAGCAAGAGGGGACTTAAAGGAAAGGGAGAGAGGAAAACACTGAAAAATCAGTGTAACTAAATAACAAGAATGACAACAAAATGGCTGCTGCCTCGAAAATAGGTAACTTAACATAATTTCATTAAAAAATTTTAAGTTACAGCCCTGATAATATTCTGTCACACATTATTCCTCTCCTCCTTCTATATCCTCCTTAGAATCACCATTTCACTAATATTTATGTGTCTGGCATCATTTAAACTGAGATTTACAAGCACAAAGATCAGTCAGATGTTAACTGATGAAGGGCCAAACTGAGAATAATTAATGGCGCCAATTTCGGAACGTCTTTGACACTGCGCATGCGCAGTAGAGGTGAAGTGTGGAGGGCCATTCAGGACATGTTTTCTTTGGTTTTAGATGCAAATTTTGGGGATTGGGGGGCAAAATTTGTGTTTGGCCCTATATTTTAAGAGTTAGCACCAGCTATGTCTGGGTCATTGGTACAGTATAAAAATATAGGTAACATGAATAATTTCGTAAAATAATTATAAGTTACAGCCCTGAACATTTGTTTCCACTGTTTATTCCTCTCCTCCTTCTATTTCCTCCTTATATCCACCATTTCTCTCATAATTATGTGTCTGGCATCCTTAAAACTGAGATTTACAAGCACGAATAACAGTGAAGTGTAAGTGTATTGAGGGCCAAACAAAGAATGATAATTGCGCCAATTTTGAGACCTCCTTGACACTGCGCATACGCAGTGGAGTAAAACTATGGAGGACCTTATAAGACATGTAATTTTCGGTTTTAGATGCAAATTTTGGGGATTGGGAGGTAAAACTTGCGTTTGGCCCTAGATATTTTAGAGTTAGCACCAGCTAAGTCTGGGTCATTGGTATAGTATAAAAACAATGACCCCAAAATAAATAGTGCTCTTCCTCTCAACATACCCAACCCATAAGTCAAGTTTGGATTTGATTGGCCAAGCTGAACTTTAGAGAGCAGAAACCAACTCTGTCTACACACGAATGGACTGATGTATGGGCAGGGCCACAGCCATATCCTGTCAAAATTTTTTTTTTTTTTTGAGGGGGGGGGGGGGGGGGGGTAATTAATGTAGCAATAGTTTGCGATGGCAAACAAATGCCATGCCCATCAAGCTTCTAAGTCATAGCATTTGCAAGGTCATTACTAAATGTCACTGGTAATTGTGTGGACTGCCCCTCCAACATGTCTGCCATTTTGCATTAGTGACGCAAATAAACTCTTTCTATTTTGAGTTTAAAGAAGGAAATTCAACATACTGAAAAATTTAAGTACGGCGTACTGGTATCTTTATAACACTGATGCCGTATTAAATTTTCAGTATACTGCCTATCTCTAGACTTTCTGAAGAGATGAATTACCAAAGGCAAATTAAGATCAGTTATTCAGATACATATGGTTAAACAAATGGATAATCAGTCTGACACGTTGTCAGTCAGGCATAAAAAAACAATGGCAGATTGATAAATGAATGGACAGAAAAAATGATGGAACGGACAAATGGACCCACAGACCAATAGGCTGATTGATAGACAGATGCTCAAAGAAAATGTTATATGCTCCCAGAGGAGGGTATAAATATATATTATCACCACTGTTTTTATGCATCTAAATCACTAAGGGAGGGGCTACGGATGTGACCGCTTCTCCTCCCCACCAACAATTTTTCAAGTCGGGACATTTTGATCTGGACTGGAATCTTAGATATCGAGTTGCTATTGCTTGTAATGATGCACTCTGAACAAGCTATTAATTGAAAATAGAATATGTTTTTCATTTTTGGAATTTACTTTAAAAAAGTTCCACAATCCAGTATAAGTATTTCAATTATTTCCTTGAATCCTGCACCCTATGTAACATGAAAACAACTAACCCTGTGAATTTTGCAGTCTTAAGTCACTGTATATTTTCATGTAGTGTGTGTGACATAACAGTTATTTTTTTATAACCAGAAAGTGTGACTTACCCTGTGCATTGCACAGGGTTAGTCACACTTTCTGATTATAAAAATCTTCATTACTATATGAGTAACTAACCCTGTACACTTTACAGCCTTGGTGTAAATCTCATCTAAACTTTTTACCCAATGTAATGGCCAAAACAAGTCCATACTATTCTCAAAAAAGCATTGAAATTTCTGGCCTTGGAACATGATACTTCATAATTTCATTAAGTAGCATAGCTGCTATGTGAATATGAGGTGTAGACCAATCAATATTTTCAACGTACCGCCCCAAGGCTGCACGTTGGAAATATTGATTGGTCTACCCACCCACCCCCCCCCCCAAATAATGAATATAGGCCCTTTGCTGCCATTAAACTGATATGGAAGATACCACCAAGGTTCAAGGGTTAATGGAGGCATGACTTGATGATGTAATTGGAATATATGATCAGTCTGGATCTGAGCCACAACAGTTAGAGACAAATCAGGTTTACATCCCCCAATTGGCTCCCATCGTAACACACTCTGTTTTCATGTAGACAAGTTATTGCGATCAGGGTCAGGCCAGTTTTCAAACTTGCTGGAGATATTATTGCAAAAGACCAGTATGGCAAATATTAGTCAAATCGGAGAACGTTTCTTCAGGTTATTGCGCTAACGAGCTCAAAATTTGTCAAAATTGACTAATTGAGGCTCATAACTCTGTAATGAAAAATCAGGCTATGCCAGTTTTTTAACTTACCTGAGATATTATAGCAAAAGACCTATATGGGAAATATTAGTCAAATTGGAAAACTTTTGTTCAAGTTATTGCGCTAACAGTGTGAGGACGCCCGAACACCAGCCCACAGCACACTGACCACCACCAAAGCATAGGTCTCGGTTGTTCACACAACTCGGCCAAAAATGTTGTATCAGACTAAAGTTCTTTTTTCCAAGGCCAAGATGAGTCACATGCAAGTCTTTAAAAAGAAACAGGCCTGAAAATAAGCAGTCTGACATTTGCAGAATGAGGTCCCCAGAAGATGAATTTGATGATGCTAACCCATACAGTGGGCAAATTTATCCTCTGGGTACCTCTTTCTGTTTAGTTTTGAGACCCTGATTCAGATTGAGGTTCACAGAGGGTAAACATAGTGATGCTACCCTGCTGTGCAGGTTAGCATCTCCAAATTGACCCTCTGGGGACCTCATTTTGCAGATGACAGTCTGCTTATTTTCTGGCTTGAAAAGAAGGTGAAAATTTGATATAACAGTTTGTAGATAAACATAATGGTAATGATAGAATTATCTTACTATTCTCAGCTGTGGTTACAATAACTTGAATAATTTGCACTTTCGTTTCAAAATTAATTTTCATACTTTTTCAAAACCCTGGTCATTTTGATCGAAAAGGAATGTGGCAGCATTAAACTTTCTCAATCCCCAGATAAAATTGTTGAGTACATTTGTTCAATTAATACAATAAAAGCCCTTGGAGGAGCCCGAGAGAGTGGATAGTTAGGCTATACCCTTTTGGTAGCTAAAGTTTAACTAATTAGCTGTTCCAAATGCGGAAAACAATATGTGGGCGAAACCAAACTTCAATTCCACTTTCGTATTAAAGAACACTTAGCCAATATCAAATTTAAGAGAGACACACCTGTCTCCTACCATTACAATCATCAGACCACACTGTGAATAATGTGAAATACAGGATAATACAAATTAGTGCTCAAACGACTAGTGAATTCCAAAGTCGACTAGTCAATACCCAAAAGTCAAGTCGACTTCGACTAGTCATTGGTGATAACTTGTCTCCTTATAACAGTGTTAGTGTTCCGGTGGAGTGCTGAAGGTTCAAATTTGGCTTCACTTGGGCATTCATATACAGCAACTTACTGGAACAATATTCTGTTAATGTGCTTCTAATTATGCTAAGAGTGAAATTATATAGTCTTATTTAATTTGCCTTGTTGCGATTTATGGGAGAGTGCCTGTAGGCACTCTCCCATAAATTGCAACAAGGCAAATTAATAACATATCCTGATAGCCCAAAATAATTCAGCACTCTACTAGTACCAGTTAAAACAAACTACTGTCACTACTATTAGATGGCAATAGATGTATACATTGATTGCACAATATTGCTGTTCAAACTGTCTGACAGTGGCACAGAAGGGATACTATTTACCTAAAAGCTTGATATCCTCCGACTAGTCGACTGCACAATTGAGAGTCGACTACTGGTTTGCCCAGAGTCGACATCGACTAGTCAACTAATCGTTTGAGTACTAATACAAATCCTAAACTCGGATCCCGACAACCCGAAAAATACGGATAGAAGACGTACAGCTGAAATAAAATGGATTTTCCAAAAAACGCTCATACCATTCGGCCTGAACAGAAAGGACTTCCATTCTATTCTTTATGAGTACATTTGTTCATCATCTCAATTAAAAATACTCGGTGCTATAACTGCATGTTGTTTCAGCTTGAACGCTTCCAAGGTACAAAAACACAATAACAATGTTATTTCATAATTGTACTCTTGAGAAGTGTGTGCTATTTTTCATTTAGAGAAACTATTTAAAATGTTTTGTCAAGTATACAGTCTTTTGAAAATTTCTCTTGAAAGCTTGGAATGTGTTCTATAAATAGTACTGTAAACAAATTGTAACTAAGTGTGTGGTTGTATCCATTCAGTATTTGTATCACATCTCTCAGATAAACAAACAAAACACACATTTTTGACCTTGATACATATTTATTGTAAGATAGATATACTTACGCTATTGTAAGTCAGTTTGATATTACCACTATCTAATGTTTGTGATCTCTTATCATCACATATAACTTTTGACAATTCTTCAAAGGTTGTATTCACATCAACGCAATAACTGCTCTCCTACAAAAATTATAAAACAATTTAGATAACAGGGTTCCTGCAGGCAAGGACTGATAAACTTCAAGACTATTCAAGGCCATTTCACAGCATATTTCAGCATTTTTCAAGGCTCAACAATTGGTAAATTCAAGGATTTGTAAGGCCTTATTTATTTATTTATTTATTTATTTTATTTATTTATTTATTTATTTATTTATTTATTTATTTATTTATTTATTTATTTATTTATTTATTTATTTATTTATTTATTTATTTATTTATTTATTTATTTATTTATTTATTTATTTATTTGTTTGAGTTTAATGACACTTTCAACAGAGAGGATCACCTCATGTCAGACAGTTTTATGGGTGGAGGAAGCCAGAGTAAGTACCCGGGTAGAACAAGCGAGAAATGGCAAGCAACTGTCAGACTCCCCAACATACTAACTCCACTCAAGCAGGGTTAGCATTTGTTGAAGATAGGTGCACCATCGACGTGCAGAATGCCTTAGTACATAGCACCAATTTGCATGCAAAACCGAAAAAATCAAGTTCTAGATGGTCCTCCATACTTTTGAGATACTTTAAAAACAGTACATAAATGAGACATAGTTATTGCTTCACACCGAGCTACACATTAAAACCATCCCAGCACCGACGCAGGACTACTGACACTGGAGGTCTTCCCTTGCTTTTCAGTATAAAGCCATATGATCATAAGGGAATAAAACGTCCCCCCCACACCCCTTCCCCTTGTTCTGAGGTAAATTCAGCATCAGTGCTGGAACGGACTTCCTAAAGACCTTATAGATGTAACATTAATGGACGACATTCTGAGTAACAGAAAGAGGACCCAAAGATCTAAGGTCACTGGAGATGGACTCTAAATTTCACAGGTAAAACTTGGTAAATGAAAAGGGCTGTGTCCAGTACGCAGACTTCATGAGATCAGTAATGGCTAAACTAGAATAAGCCCAAGAAGTGGACAGTGCTCTAACCTCGTGCACTGAGATCTTATTGACAGAACGTTGATCCGAAGATAGATTTTCATAGGCAATGTGTATTAACAACTGAATCGATCTTGCGACAGCATGAACAGAAACACCTTTTCTGTTAGGAATCAACGAAAGAAAGAAATGTTTTCTTCCTTTTCTAACAAAATCTGATCGACGTTTATAAATGTGCATAGCCCTGACTGGACACAGCAAAGGTCTACAGTTAAAAAAATTTCTAACTAGCTTGTATAATGAAGTATTTGACCCAATAGCTAAGTTATCATGTTGAGTGTAAGTATCTGATAACAGAGACCTATAGCCCTTATTAGTGACAGGCTGCAGTATGAGTTCGTCAAACAAGTAGACCAGGAAATCAGCAATATTTGGTATGGACAGATCGTATACGTCTATCGACTGATCCCTAAACCAACGGGAGAAAACCCTCCACTCCACTGTGTAGTTCAACGAAGAGGAGGACCTCCTGCAGTTAGCATGTCCTGTAAACTGTTTCCCATGCAAGAAAGACTGCAGAATGGAAATACGTGAAGGTTGAGACCTTCCAGGTCGTGATGCAGTGTGCATGACTTCCTCTGATAAAGAAGATCCTCTCATGGAGGAAGCTTCCGGGGAATGTCCCATAACAGACACCTGAGAAGATTGATCCAAGGTTTCTGTGATGACAGAGGTGTTACTAGCAGGATTTTGCAATGAGACTATTTGACTCTTTAACAGAATCTGCTGAATCAACGGAGTTGGAGGATATGCGTATCCTATCATCCCGTTCCATAAAATTGACAGAGCGTCTACTGCATACGCATCTGGGTATGGTGACACAAACGTCGGTAACTAATTGTTTAGGTCTGTCGCAAAAAAAATCTATCATGGGACGATCCCCCATGTAGCAAATCTGTCTGAATATTCGCTTGTTGAGAGTCCACTCCGATGGCAACAGGTGACCTTTCCGAGAGAGCGAGTCTGCTAATACGTTCAGGCGACCCGGTATATGACGGACAGGGAGATTAATGCAATGATTCATGACAAATAGGAGAACCCTCTCCATTAATTTGCATAATGGAATCAAGTGAGTGTCGCCTTGCTTCCTGAGGAAAGCAACTACTGTCAAATTGTCCGACAGAATTTGAACATGGACGTTTGCTGTTAGGCGAATCCAATGTTGTAGTGCTAGCCATATTGACATCATCTCTTTGATGTTTATGTGCTTCTCTAGGAACCGAGAGTCCCAAAGGCGGACATATGCTCCGTCTTGTGCAAGTTTCCAACTAGAAAACTTCATTTCGGCCTTGTGAAATGTAGCGGAGGAAGCCTTGACTGAAGCCAGCTGCAGACTAAACAGAGCATCCCGAGTGGAGGGCGGACATATGCTCCGGCTTGTACAAGAGCAAAACAAGATCTGAGCCCAGACGTTGCTAGATTGGAGATGACATATGCTCTGTCTCGTGCAAGTTTCCAACCAGAAAACTTCATTTCGGCCTTGTGAAATGTGGCGGAGGAAGCCTTGATTGAAGCCGACCCCGGCTGCAGACTAAATAGAGCATCCTGAGTGGAGGGCGGACATATGCTCCGGCTTGTGCAAGTTTCTCAAAACAAGATCAGACCCCAGACGTTGCTAGATTAGAGATGACATATGCTCCGTCTCGTGCAAGTTTCCAACCAGAAAACTTCATTTCGGCCTTGTGAAATGTAGCGGAGGAAGCCTTGATTGAAGCCGACCCCGGCTGCAGACTAAACAGAGCATTGAGTGGAGGGCGGACATATGGTCCGGCTTGTGCAAGTTTCTCAAAACAAGATCAGACCCCAGACATTGCTAGATTAGAGGGGGGGGGGGGGGGGGGGGGGGCCTCTTCCGTTCGTGGTCTATCAGACCTCGCCGAGTATAAGAACTTGCAGACTTCCTCCCTATTCCTCCCTATTTCCGTTGTCACTGGGTGAGCTATTATATTATAGTGCTCTCTCTTCCCAATCCATTTCTTAGACTGCAACAGACTTACCCGGTATCACGGCACCCACGGATGCAGTACCGCTTCACCGGTCGAGCTAGCTGCTTGCAAGAGATTAAAACCTTTAACAAAAGGCCCTAACTCTTGCAATAATGAGCACTGCAGCTAGCTCTATATGCTCCATGGAGCACGACAATGGTAGAACACTTGGATGTGTGTCAGAATATCATCACCATGTTCATGTTCCTCTGAAACAGAAACTGACAGAATGAATTAAAATGCGGTAAGAGGCTCTGATCCTCAGAACCTCACCACCAACAACGTACCGCAAAACCCGACTCCAACATCAGTTATCCCAGTGTAACACAAGAATGACAAGAGTCCGCAGGAGTGTATCAACTAAAGTCGATATCCATCCTCCAAACTCCACAACAATATATATATATATAACTGAGATACATGAATAATAGAAATGATAATTAAATTCAAAATATGTTTTGTAAACAAAAATTTTTTTCGAAAAACGCCCAAGTTTCCAAAGGGAACATTAAGAGCAAGGGCATCCCGATAGAGCCTAAGTGTGGACAAAATCCAAAATTTTTGAGCTACACTATTGGAATAACAATCCATGTATCCTACAGTATACTACAGTAATAGAATATAAAAAACTACCTATTTATGAGGACATTGATAATGTAAACAACGTCAATGTCAACAAGACATCAGGCACACAAAAAGGCCCAAAATCAGAACCAATTGAAATGCTATCCAATGCAAAGCTACATCTTCATACGAAGAAAAAACGATACATTGAATAGAAGGTGCAAGACTAAAAGGCCTAAAACCCCTAGGGTGAGGATGTAACTCTGGGAAAGAAACAGAATAATATTCTGTAATAAATGTTAAACTGCCAAGAAATTTAATAAAAAATAGCCAAAAAGCTTAAGAGTTAACAGGAAGGGTTCATGGAAGGATAGGAAAGGAATACTTAACAAACAGTAGAATAATCATTTTTAAAAATGATGACGTCAAGTATATGTCCCAAAACTGGGAAACATAAAATAATTTTATAAATATTATAAAGTTACAGCCCTGAACATTCAAAACCACCAATGAACACTTCCTTCATTCAATAACAGCCTTGTATCCACCAATTCTTGCATTGATTTGTGTCTGGCATCCTCAAAAAAGGAGATTTTAAAGCACAGATGTCATTTCATTGTTGATGACTTTTAGGGCCAAACAAAAAATGATGTTAGCACCAATTCCAGTCACTTCCTGATGTCTGCGCATGCGCGGAGAGTAAATGTATGGAGGGCCATATAGGACATTTAATTTTAGGTTTTGCAAGCAAATTTTGGGGATTGGGGGGGGTGCAAAATTTGTGTTTGGCCCTTAATAACTTTGAAGTTAAGCACCAGCTAGTCTGGGCCATTGGTTTACAGTGTAAACATATAGATATCTCTCCTCCCTGGATATCCCCCCACCTGAATTTTTTAAGGTAACAACATATTTTTTTTTTACTTTCATATACACTTTTTCTCATTTGATATTAAACAGCTTGCATAAAATTAGTCTAGAGCACACGACAAGTTGGGTACATGGACAAAAAACCCTCATGCATTCTCCATCAAATTTTAAAATCTTTTATCTATGTGAATAATACAATACATTGATGATGTTTATTTCATACTAATTCTCTGCTCAATTATAAAGTAAATGGGATACTGATGAAGTAGTTATTGTGAACAGTACTTTTTCTTGCATGTTTTATAAACATTTTGACATGGGACCTCTCCCACCACACCCTCCACATCCACACCCTTGTCAAACTCCCATAGAAATTCAAAAGACCTTTATTTATTGGTGTTGAAGGTCACATATTTCTGAACAGTGGATAATCAGGACAGCAAGATGGAGATAAAGTAAAGTTAATTCAATCAGTTACACCAATGTTATCCATTTTAAAGGATATCAACCCCAAGCATTGGTGACTTGATCCTATTTTACCAGTAAAAACAGAGCTTGTTAACCACAGTAAACAAGCACTAATTCACTTCCTGGGACTCCCACAGTGGCATAGGACCTTTGGTGCCATTGTTTGAACTTTGTGTTCAAATCGTTATTTTTTTTCTTTTTTTATGGGGGTGGGAGATATCCAGGGTGGGGAGGGGGGACATTCATGGGGAAGATATCATTGCACACTGGTAATGACAGTAACTTACCCAACAACACATGAATAGAAGTCATCACAAAAACTAAGACCTGAAGATTGAAATGTTTTTAATCACATTTTTGAGCTTCTTTACAGAGATCAAATGAGTTCAAAAGTTTTCATATCATGACTCAAATACGACTGCAACAAAATGAATCAAAATGTGTTCTGGAAAACAAAAGGAACTGAAAAAATTTAGAGTAATTTATATATTTTTTATACTTACCAATGACCCAGACATAGCTGGTGCTAACTCTTAAAAATATAGGGCCAAACACAAATTTTGCCCCCCAATCCCCAAAATTTGCATCTAAAACCAAAGAAAACATGTCCTGAATGGCCCTCCATACTTCACCTCTACTGCGCATGCACAGTGTCAAGGACGTCCCGAAATTGGCGCCATTAATCATTCTTACCATCAGTGCCTGGTAAGCGCTATGTCCTCAGTGGGGAGGTATGAGTTCCCAACTCCTGGGAGGGCCATCCCCGTCTGGGTCATTGGTAAGTATAAAAAATATATAAATTACTATAAATTTTTTCAGATTTTTATACTGTACCAATGACCCAGACATAGCTGAATAGTAAAAAGGCTGGAGGGCCCAGGACATAGAGGAAAATCCAATAAGCTCAACTAAAATAGAGTCATCTCCTGTAGGAGAAAAGGAGAAATAGGCTTCACGTGTATCTTTCTTATTATGACAAATTAGAAAGACACAATACCTTTAATAATTGAGCATCATAACATCCATGTTCTCTATTAATATCCAGTATAATTCGTATACTAATTATATTTAAAGTAAGCCAATAAATAAAGTTAGTCCAAAGAATTGAGACTCTTTATACTCTTTTAAAAGTGTCCGAGGATAGTATAATAACATCCGTTTGACACATGACATATTCAAATGCTATACTTTAAAACTATGACATGAATGAATTTAAAAACATAACTTTCACTTAAGAAACCATCCCAGTAACAGCTCAGAAATACTAACTCCGGAGGGGGTATCCCCTTGTTTTCATAATAAAAACAGGTGACCCAAGGGAACACCCTCCCCTCCCCCTTTTTCTTGCCCTGGGTCAAATAGCCCAGAGCGAAGAGGGCAGCAGGACGGAGTCACTGCCGGAACATAAAGCCTACATAGCTATAGTTGCAATTGTTAAGTGATCGACTTTCTGAGCAGCTGATAATGGACCTAAACAATGCAGGTCTCCAGAAATGGATACAATATTTCGGAGATAAAAATTCGTGAATGTGGATGGTTGAGACCAATATGCAGCCTATTTAATCTATAATAGCAAAACTATACGTCAGCCCAAGATGTAGAAGAGCTCTTACTTCATGAGCCGAAATCTTAAGCACAGACTGCTGAGTTAAGGATAGATTATCCTAAGCAGTACCGATAGCTAACTGAATGCATTAAGTAATAGAATGAACCGTAAGACCTTTCTATTAGGCATCAGAGCCAGAAGAAGCTTTACGTCCTACTGATAAACTGAGATCTGTTAATAAATACATAAAGGTCTATCCGGACAGAGTAAAGGCCTATGCCCGCTCGAAGACGGAAGGACCTTAAAAACAATAGGTTCCGGATATCATTAGGAGCCTGATTCTTAACCAAAAATACAACATTAGTAGTAAAGGTAATAAGAGTTCCCGATACTACGAAAGTGAGAATCGTCCACCGATAGTGCCTGAAGCTCACCGACTCTTCAGCAGAAGAGAAGGCTAAGAGAATCGCTGCCTTAAAAGACCAGAATTTGAAACTGCTGTCTCAAGGATTCAAATGGTTGCTTTAGTTAATAAGAACCCAAGCTAAATTCCGAATAGGAATTAATCTAACGAAAAAGATAATTTGCAGTCTTCAGTCTCGCCGTCTTAGACGCAAAGGAACTCTCGGTCAGCCCAGTTCTGCCAATTAACAATTATTTTCTAGAATTCACGAAAGGCAGAATAGAGCATTGCGGACAAGAAACTATACTAGCATGTTGATAGCAAGCTTATATATATATAGCGTCGTTCAATAATTCAAATGTTCTAAAGACATTATTGGACTGCGTCGGCAACTCAGGGACAATGTCCCTGAACCGATCCAAAACACCGTGTCCAATGACGCTATAGTCTCTTATCCAGCATCGCAGCAATGTAGTCCGACGGAACAACCTCTGGAAGATAATGCTGGAAGAAATGTACAGCAGCTTCTGTTGTTCCGAAAGGGAAAGCTCGAAATCATCCGAATCCCTTTCGCCATCCTGTCGGACCCTATGAAATATTCGGTCGTCCGTACCTGATGCAACAGCGGAGCGTACCGACCCAGCGCTGCCGGATTATTCCTGATCCGACCGAGAATCTGTCATTTGCTGGGATGCTACAAAAAGCTGTGCTATTTTGGATAGCACGTCCGTCACTGAGGCCTGTGGAGAAGTGGTCTTACGATGCATTGCCGCTGGAAGCTCCGTGTTCGTTACCCCGTGCATACTTCTATTATGCGAGCGACCGGAGTGTGCAGACCTCGTGTCCCTTGGCTTCCGGATGGCGTGACCTGTTCGCCATGGAATCACTGAATGCCGAAGCTGGCCGGATATTCAAGGTCACGTAGCCAATGTGCGGTCGTGTGCGCTGCTGTGAGGATGAGGAAGCATTATCGACAGTCACTCGGACTGTCTATATAACAGAGCGTCCCGAGTGGCGGACATACGCTCCGAAGGTGAAATGTCTGTACCACAACATCCGGTCCCATATGTTGCACGAGAGAGGGACCTCTCTCGCTCGCCGCCCGGACGGACCGGACGAGCTAGGAACCGGACTAACAGGCTTCCTCCGATCTCTCCTCTAATCCGTCGTCACTGGGTGTGAACTAAAGTCTATTATAGTGCTCGCATCACCCAAATCTCCATCCTAGACTGCAACGGACGAACCCAACTGCCGAACCATTCGATGAATGGACACTACACCGGGTGAGCTAGCGAATGTCAACTCTGTCGATCCTACTAGGGACCTCTTAGGGGATTGACGTAATCCATGAGCACTAATTGCCGCTAGCTCTTCATTAACTATGACGACAGAGGCACACTTTTGAAAGACATCTCAGTAATTTGTGAACAAGAAACCAGATATGCTTGTACATAGCAAGCATATAAAAAATATATATAGCGTCGTTCAATAAATCGAACGTATCTGAGACATTATTGGACTGGGTCGGAACTGAGGGACGATGTCCCTGAACCGAACCAAAAATTTCTAAGTCCACCAACGCTATCAGTTTCTTATCCGGTATCGCAGCATACTGGTCCGACGAAGAACCTCTAGAAGATGAAGTCGGATGATATAGACAACAGCTTATGTTGTTCCGAAAGGGAAAGCTCGAAAACATCCGAATCCCTTTCGGCATCCTGTCAGACCGTATGAAAATTTCGGACGTCCGCACCTAATGCTTCCGCGGAGCGTCCCGACCCAGCGTCGTCGGATATTATATTACGCGACAGAGATTCTGTCGTTGCTGGGATGCTGCGATAAGTTGTGCTATTTGGGATAGCACGTCCATCACCGAGGCCTGTGCAGAAGCGGTCTTACGATGCTTTGCCGCTGGAAGCTCCGTGTACGTTGACTCCCGCATACTTTCTTATGCGAACGTCCGGAGTCTGCAGGCCTCGTGTCCCTGGCTATCGGATGGCGTGACCTGGTCGCCGAGGATTCTCTGATTGGCGAAGTTGACTGGATATCGGAGGTCACGTAGCCAAGGTGCGGTCGTGTGCGCTGCCATGAGAATGAGGAAGCCTTATTGACAGTCTCTCCGGACTGTCTATATAACGGAGCGTCTCGAGCGGCGGACGTATGCTCCAAATGCGATACATTTTGTACCACAACATCTGGGGCCAGATGTTGAAGTACGAGAGAGGGGGCTCTCTCGCTCGCAGCCCGGATGGGCCTGGACGAGCTATGAACCGGACTAAAAGGCGTCCTCAGTTCTCCCCTCTAATCCGCCGTCACTGGGTGTGCACATGGATGTTTATAGTGCTCGCATCACCCAAAACTCCTTTCTAGACTGCAACGGACGAACCCGGCTGCCGAACCATTCGATGAATGGACGCTACACCGGGCGAGCTAGCGGACGTCAAAGGCCGTCGAACCTACTAGGGTCCTCTTAGGCAATTGACGTATTACCTGAGCACTTTTCCGCTAGCTCTACATTAATTGTGACGACGGAGGCACACTTTTTGGAAGACATCACGGATACATCACCCTGATCATGATCATCTGAAATAGAGATTGATAAAGTAGAGTGACCCTGCGGGGAAAGGACCGAAATGGCCAATTCCCCACTAACATACCATGACACACGCTTCCCATGTTGTCATCGTAATCAACACATACAGAACAGGAGTTAGTGCGAGTACACTGACTACATTATACAATGATTATGAAAGTCAGAGGAAGATTTCCTCTTATTACAATTGAATAATATCCTTTCAATGTGAAAAGAAAACAAGTCCTGGTACTCGCACCAACCCCTGGCAATCAAAATACATAATAATAATATGATCCATTAATATAGAAAAAATAATTGAATCAAAAACTTTTGAAAAAATATTTTTTCAGAACAGCCCAAGTTTCTGAAAAGTAACGTTGAGCCCCAATGGATCCCAAGTCTAAGTGTGGACAAAAATTCTAAAAATATTTTAAACAATTTATGCAACACTTACGAACAATAATAATGTGTCTAGTTATGATTAAATTAACATCAAGATATTATTTTCAAGAAATCCCCCCTCACACAGAGGGCTGTTGGAAATGTAAACAATAAGTGTAAAAACACTAGATCAAGACTCCAGGCACCCTGGCCCGAAATCAGTTACCAATAATACACTATCTGATGCAAAACAGAGACTTCCAGGGAAGAAACTGCAGAACATCAGATGGTAGATGCAGAACACTACGCCTAACCACCCATAGGTGAAGACGTAAACATGGGGAAAAGAACAGAATACATTCTGTTATCCAGCTAAAACTCCCAAGAAATTTTAGTAATAATATTACAGAAAATATGCCAAAAGCATGGGAGAATAGCAAGAGGGGACTTAAAGGAAAGGGAGAGAGGAAAACACTGAATAAGCAGTGTAATCTTGATAACAAGAATGACCACAACAGGCAGTTGCCTCGAAAATAGGTAACTTAACATAATTTGATCAAAAAATTTTAAGTTACAGCCCTGATTATTTTCTGTCACTCATTTTTCCTCTCCTCCTTCTATATCCTCCTTAGAATCACCATTTCACTAATATTTATGTGTCTGGCATCATTTAAACTGAGATTTACAAGCACAAAGATCAGTCAGATGTTAACTGATGAAGGGCCAAACTAAGAATGATTAATGGCGCCAATTTCGGGACGTCCTTGACACTGCGCATGCGCAGTAGAGGTGAAGTATGGAGGGCCATTCAGGACATGTTTTCTTTGGTTTTAGATGCAAATTTTGGGGATTGGGGGGCAAAATTTGTGTTTGGCCCTATATTTTTAAGAGTTAGCACCAGCTATGTCTGGGTCATTGGTACAGTATAAAAATAAATAATTGAATCAAAAACTTTTTGAAAAAATATTTTTTCAAAACAGCCCAAGTTTCTGAAAAGTAACGTTGAGCCCCAATGGATCCCAAGTCTAAGTGTGGACAAAAATTCTAAAAATATTTTAAACAATTTATGCAACACTTACGAACAATAATAATGTGTCTAGTTATGATTAAATTAACATTGAGATATTATTTTTAAGAAATCCCCCATCACACAGAGGGCTGTTGGAAATGTAAACAATAAGTGTTAAAACACTAAATCAAGACTCCAGGCACCCTGGCCCGAAATCAGTTACCAATAATACACTATCTGATGCAAAACAGAGACTTCCAGGGAAGAAACTGCAGAACATCAGATGGTAGATGCAGAACACTACGCCTAACCACCCATAGGTGAAGACGTAAACATGGGGAAAAGAACAGAATACATTCTGTTATCCAGCTAAAACTCCCAAGAAATTTTAGTAATAATATTACAGAAAATATGCCAAAAGCATGGGAGAATAGCAGGAGGGGACTTAAAGGAAAGGGAGAGAGGAAAACACTGAATAAGCAGTGTAAACTTGATAACAAGAATGACCACAACAGGCAGTTGCCTCGAAAATAGGTAACTTAACATAATTTCATCAAAAAGTTAAAAAATTTATAGTAATTTCTATATTTTTTATACTTACCAATGACCCAGACATAGCTGGTGCTAACTCTTAAAATATAGAGCCAAACACAAATTTTGCCCCCCAATCCCCCAAATTTGCATCTAAAACCAAAGAAAACATGTCCTGAATGGCCCTCCACACTTCACCTCTACTGCGCATGCGCAGTGTCAAGGACGTTCCGAAATTGGCGCCATTAATCATTCTAATAACCAGTGCCTGGTAAGCGCTATGTACTCAGCGGGGAGGCAAGAGTTCCCAACTCCTGGGAGGGCCATCCCCGTCTGGGTCATTGGTAAGTATAAAAAATATAGAAATTACTATAAATTTTTTAACATTTTTATACTGTACCAATGACCCAGACATAGCTGAATAGTAAAAAGGCTGGAGGGCCAAGGACATAGAGCAAGATGGAATACGCTCAATAATATTAAATAGAGTCATCCCCTCTAGGGAAACAGAAGTAATAGGCCTTACATGTATCTTTCTTATTTATGATAAATTAGAAAGATACAACACCTTCCAAAATTGAGCATCATACATCCATGTACTCTATTAATATCCAATATAATCCTTATACCAATAATTTTTAAAGTAAGCCAATAAATAAAGTAAGTCTAGAGAATAGAGACTCTTATACTCCTTAAAAGTGTCTGAGGATTGCATAATCATGTCCGTTGATACGTGCTATATTCAAAAGCTATACTTTAAAAACTAAGACTTGAATGAATTTTTAAAACATAAACTTCTCACTAAACAACCATCCCAATAACAGCTCAGAATTACTAACTCCGGAGGAGGTATCCCCTTGTTTTCATAGTAAAACAGGTGACCCAAGGGAACACCCTCCCCCCCCCCCTATTTCTTGCCCTGGGTCAAATAGCCCAGAGCGAAGAGGGCAGCAGAACGGAGTCACTGCCAAAACAGACAGCCTACCTAGCTATAGTAGCAACTGTTAAGTGAATGACATTCTGAGCAGTAGATAATAGACCTAACAATAGAGGCCTCCAGAAATGGACTCGATATTTCTGAGATAAAAATTCATGAATGTGGATGGCTGAGCGCAATGAGCAGCCTTCAAAAATCTATAATAGCGACACTATTAATGTAAGCCCAAGATGTAGAAGAACTCTTACTTCATGAGCCGAAATCTTAAGCACAACTGCTGAGTCAATGATATACCATAAGCAGTACCGATAGTTAATTGAATCCATTAGCAATAGAATGGAGCGTAACGTCCTTCTATTAGGCATCAAAGACAGAAGAAGCTTACGCCCGTAGTAATAAACAGATATCTGTTTATAAATACATAAACTCTAACCGGACAGAGTAAAGGCCTATGCCCGTACGAAGACGGAAGGACCTTAATAACAATAGGTTCCGGACATTAGGAGCCTAACTCTTATGCAAAACTCCAACCTAAATAGTAAAGGAAGTAGTGATTCCGAAACTACGAAAGTGAAAATCATCCAACGATAGTGCATGAAACTCACTGACTCTTCAGTAAAAGAGAAGCCAAGAGAATTACTGTCTAAAAAGGTCAGAATTTAAAAACTACTGTTTTCAGAGGCTCAAATGATTACTTAGCTAAATAAGAACCGAAGTTAAATTCCATATAGGAATTTAATCTAAAGATTCTAAGTCTATGTATCAAAAAGTTACTAACTGACTTAGATAAAGAGACATAAGACTCAATTGTAAACTATCATAGAGTGCATAGGTATGAGGTAACATAAACCTATAACCTTAATAATAACAGGCTGCAGTAGATCTTGTCAAACAAGTATACTAAAAAGTTGCGATGAGTAGTATGGAGGGATCAACAATATCAACATAGTGATCCCTACACCAACGACGGAAGAGCCTCCACTTAGCCGCATAGAATAGCGAAGAAGAGGATCTCCTATAGTAAGAAATGGCGTCCAAAGCTCGTCCAGTACAATGCTTACAATGCAATACGGACCACACAATGGAATACGTGAAGGTTGCGACCTTGCGGGTTGTGATAAAGATGACACGATTTACCCAGCGAAAAAAGATCCTCTCATTGAGGAAGATTTCGCGTTAAGTCCCACAGTAGACATCAGAGTAAATTACCCACGGTCTCTGTGAAGATAGAGATGCTATCAACAGAAATGTATTGTGGTTGTTTATCTTAGCAATACCTGCTGAAACAACAGCGCCGGAGGATACGCGTATCCTATCATTCCGTCCTATTAGATCAACAGAGCGTTAACAACATTAGCTCAGAGATCCGGACAAGCCAACACATACGTCTGCAATTGATTAGCAAGCTGTGTCGTAAATAAATTATCATTGGGCGCTCCCATAGATAGCAAATCTGATTGAATACTTGTTTGTTGAGAGTCCATTCTGACGGCAACAAGCAACCCCTAAGTGAACGGGAGTCCGGTAAAACAATCAGACGACCCGGAATATGACAGACCGAAACAGAACTTGGTGTACTATAACCAACAGACGGATTCTTTCCATTAAATTGAATAACGGAAACGAATGAGTGCCTCCCTGGTTCCGGAGATACGCCACTACTGTCGAATTAACGGACAGGATTTGGACATGCGTTTCTGAATAATGTTCATGCAATGACATAAAGCAAGCCTAAAAAACATTATTCCGCGGAAGATAATTGCTTGCTTAGAGACTGCGGAACCCAAAGACCCTGGCACTTCGAATCCGTTGGGATCAATATTATATCCCAATCTGTTTGACTGGGAACCGTCATAACTATAACACTCGGATCCGGCAACTGCAGTGGCACTCTCTGAGTCAACCACCGAATGTTTGCCCCAGTCTGAATCTCTTGTAACACTAGATAGACAAGAGAACGTGAAATCGAGCAATTCATGGATTGCTGAAAAGTTGCCGTCGAAGAGAGGCTTCTCCGAGAACGAAGCAACTCTGAGAGAGTTCTTCACCTTACTATCCACGCGCGTGGATGTAGCTAGGGCTGTGTCACGTCTAACCAACTCCAATCAGCCACTGAAGGGCAGAGTTATACGTGAACAAACTACTGCCCTCAAAAGAAATCACATTGAGAATAATATCCCGTAAATCTTTTCTTGAAGACGTAATGATAACGCCTCAGTAAGGTGGATTACGTATGATAAAGCGTCTAAGTTAAGTCTACTAGACATCATTGTCGTTTCCAACATTGTGGTTGGAAAAGACATAGACGGCGAAAAAGAATATTTCCAGTCTTTAACCACGCCGTCTAGACGCATATGAACTCTCGGTATGCCCTGCTCTGCCAAAATAAATTATTCGTATAAATGATAAAACGGCAGAAATGAGCATTGCGGACAAGAAACTAAACTATCATGCTTGGTAGCAGGCTTATATGCATATATAGCGTCGAAAAATAAAACACATGTTGTAATGACATTATTGGACTGTGTCGGTAAGTCAAGGACAATGTCCCTGAACCGATCCAAAATTCCGTGTCCAATGACGCTATAAGTCTCTTATCCAACATCGCAGCAATGTAGTCCGAAATAACAATCACTGGAAGATAATGCCAGAAGATATGAAAGGCAGCTTCCGATACTACTAAAGGGAAAACTCGAAATCTTTCGAATCCCTTTCGCCATCCTGTCGGACCCTATAAAGCGTTCGGTCGTCCGTACCTGATGCAACTGCACCGACCCAGCGCCATCGGATAATTCCTGATTCGACCAAGAAACTGTCAATTGCTGGGATGCAGCGAAACAACTGTGCTAACTCGGATAGCACGTCCGTCACTGAGGCCTGAGGAGAAGCGGTCCTACAATGCATTGCCGCTGGAAGCTCCGTGATCGTTACCCCGTGCATACTACCAATATGCGAGCGAACGGAGTGTATAGGCCTCGTGTCCCTTGGCTACTGGATGGCGTGACCTATTCGCCGTGGAATCACTGAATGACGAAACTGATCGGATACTCGAGGTCACGTAGCCAATGTGCGGCCGTGTGCCCTGCTGTGAGGATGAGGAAGCATTATCGACAGTCTCTCGGACTGTCAATATAACGGAGCGTCCCAACCGACAGACATATGCTCCGAATGTAAAATATCTGAACCACAACATGCGGTCCCCTATGTTGTTGGACGAGAGAGGGACCTCTCTCGCTCACACCCCGGACGGACCTGGACAAGCCAGGAACCGGACTAACAGGCTTCCTCCGATCTGTCCTCAATCCGCCGTCACTGGGTGAGTACTAAAGTAATTATAGTGCTCGCATCACCCAAATCTCCTTCCTAGACCGCAACGGACGAACCCGGCAGCCGAACCATTCGATGAATGTACGCTACACCGGGTGAGCTAGCGAATGTCACTCCGTCGATCCTACAAGGGATCTCTTAGGCGATAGACATATTCCATGAGCACTTATTGCCGCAAGCTCTTCATTAACTATGACGACAGAGGCACACTTTTGAAAGACATCTCCGTAACTTTGCGAACAAGAAACCAGAAATGCTTGGTTATAGCAAGCATATAATAATAATATATATAGCGTCGTTCAATAATTCGAAAATTTGTGTGACATTATTGGACTATGTCGGAACTGAGGGACGATGTCCCTGAACCGAACCAAAAATTTCTAAGTCCACCGACGCCATCAGTTTCTTATCCGGCATCGCAGCATTCTGGTCCGACGAAAGAAGCTGTAGAAGATCAAGTCAGATGACATACACAACAGCATATGTTGTTCCGAAAGGGAAAGCTCGAAATCCTCCAAATCCCTTTCAGTATCCCGTCGGACCGGATGAAATTTTCGGACGTCCGTACCCGCTTCCACGGAGCGTCCCGACCCAGCATCGTCGGATAAAAAATATGCGACAGATTCAGTTGATGCTGGGATGCTGCGATAAACTGTGCTATTTAGGAAAGCACGTCCGTTCCCGAGGCCTGTGCAGTAGCGGTCTTACGATGCATTGCCGCCGGAAGCTCCGTGTACGTTGACTCCCGTACACTTTCCTATGCGAACGTCCGGAGTCTGCAGGCCTCGTGTCCCTGGCTACCGGATGGTGTGACCTGGTCGCAGATGATTCTCTGACTGGCGAAGCTGACTGGATATCCGAGGTCACGTAGCCAAGAGCGGTCGTGTGCGCTACCATGAGAATGAGGAAGCCTTATTGACAGTCTACTCCGGACTGACTATATGTCGGAGCGTCCCGAGCGCTGGACGTATACTCCGAATGCGAAACATTTTGTACCACAACATCTGGGGCCAGATATTGTTGTACGAGAGAGGGGCCTCTCTCGCTCGCCGTCCGGATGGACCAGAACGAGCTATGAATCGGACTAAAAGGCTTCCTCCGTTCTCCCTCTAATCCGCCGTCACTGGGTGTGCATTTGGTTGATTTATAGTGCTCGCATCACCCCAAAACTCCTTCTAGACCGCAACGGACGAACCCGGCTGCCGAACCATTTGATGAATGGACGCTACACCGGGCGAGCTAGCGGACGTCAAAGGCAGTCGAACATACTAGGGTCCTCTTAGGCAATTGGCGTATTTACCTGTGCACTTTTCCACTAGCCCTTCATTAATTGTGACGACGGAGGCACACTGTTGGAAGACATCACAGATACATCACCCTAATCTTGATCGTCTGAAATAGAAATTGATAAAGTAGAGTGACCCTGTGGGGAAAGGACCGGAGTGTCCAATTCCCCAATAACATACCGTGACATACGCTTCCCATGTTGTCATCGAAATCATACGATACAGAACAGGAGTTAATGCGAGTACACTGACCACATATAGAATGATTATAAAAGTCAGAGGAAGACTTCCTCTTATTACAATTGATCAAAATCCTTTCAATGTGAAAAGAAAACAAGTCCTGGTACTCGCACCAACCCCTGGCAATCAAAATACATAATAATAATATGATCCATTAATATAGAAAAAATAATTGAAATCAAAATATTTTGAAAAAATATTTTTTCAGAACATCCCAAGTTTCTGAAAAGTAACGTTGAGCCCCAATGGATCCCAAGCCTAAGTGTGGACAAAAATTTTAAAAATATTTTAAACAATTTATTCAACACTTACGAACAATAATAATGTATCTAGTTATGATTAAAATAACATCAAGATATTATTTTCCAGAAATCCCCCCCTCACACAGAGGGCTGTTGTAAATGTAAACAATGAATGTAAAAACACTAAAATAAGACTCCAGGCACCCAGGCCCGGAATCAGTTACCAAAAATACACTATCTGATGCAAAACAGAGACTTCCAGGGAAGAAACTGCAGAACATCAGATGGTAGATGCAGAACACAACGCCTAACCACCCGTAGGTGAAGACGTAAACATGGGGAAAAGAACAGAATTCATTCTGTTATTCAGCTAAAACTCCCAAGAAAATTTAGTAATAATAATTACTGAAACTATGCCAAAAGCATGGGAGAATAGCAAGGGGGGACTTAAAGGAAAGGGAGAGAGGAAAACACTGAAAAATCAGTGTAACTAAATAATCAGAATGACAACAAAATGGCTGCTGCCTCGAAAATAGGTAACTTAACATAATTTCATTAAAAAATTTTAAGTTACAGCCCTGATAATATTCTGTCACACATTTTTCCTCTCCTCCTTCTCTATCCTCCTTAGAATCACCATTTCACTAATATTTATGTGTCTGGCATCATTTAAACTGAGATTTACAAGCACAAAGATCAGTCAGATGTTAACTGATGAAGGGCCAAACTTAGAATGATTAATGGCGCCAATTTCAGAACGTCCTTGACACTGCGCATGCGCAGTAGAGGTGAAGTGTGGAGGGCCATTCAGGACATGTTTTCTTTGGTTTTAGATGCAAATTTTGGGGATTGGGGGGCAAAATTTGTGTTTGGCCCTATATTTTAAGAGTTAGCACCAGCTATGTCTGGGTCATTGGTACAGTATAAAAATATTTTAAGTTACAGCCCTGATTATTTTCTGTCACTCATTATTCCTCTCCTCCTTCTATATCCTCCTTAGAATCACCATTTCACTAATATTTATGTGTCTGGCATCATTTAAACTGAGATTTACAAGCACAAAGATCAGTCAGATGTTAACTGATGAAGGGCCAAACAAAGAATGATTAATGGCCCCAATTCCGGGACGTCCTTGACACTGCGCATGCGCAGTAGAGGTGAAGTATGGAGGGCCATTCAGGACGTTTTCTTTGGTTTTAGATGCAAATTTTGGGGATTGGGGGGCAAAATTTGTGTTTGGCCCTATATTTTTAAGAGTTAGCACCAGCTATGTCTGGGTCATTGGTACAGTATAAAAATCCAGACATTGCACCAGAGGTGCCTGCATCCCAACTGGTGTCTAGTCAAGGAATAGGTTATAGATTAAACATATTTTATTTGTCTCAAAAAAGGATTGGAGAACAAGTGCTTACCACTTATGTAACTCTCCTCTCCTGTAACATATTAAACAAAGATATATATCATATGACAGCAGTCCTGTAATTTCAAGAAACATAATACAAAAAAACTAGGATTGAGTAGTTATTTTTCAGAAAGAAAGGAAAGGAAAGGAGGAGGAGGGGAGGGGGGGGTTGTCTGTCATGTCCATTTAAAGCTAATTTTTAGGAATGGGCTATGTCTGAATGGACAATATTACCTCACCCAATGGAAGCTCCATACCCCACTGCATGAGGAAATTTTAAATCCAATCAAAGCTAAAAACACACTTGCACAGGTTCTCATGTGGTTAACTTATGTGCCAAGTTTGGAAAAGACTGGACAACATGCTCCGGACAAAAATCAATCCGGACAGACAGATGGAATTTTTTTTTCTTTTGAGGGGGAGGGTGGGGGGAGGGGGGGCATAAAATCACTTAATATCCCTTCCCTCTGAACTCACTTTAAAGCAAAAGAGAAAAAAAACAAGTGGATGGATACAGCAGACCTCAATATGTATCTGAGAGGTAGTCTTTGGTTTCGTTCATGTTTTTAATGTCACAATAAAGATCAATAGCTATATCAGAACTTCATCATAGGTCTGAAGTAAAGTTTAGCCAATCTTTTATACCCATGAATTTAGAAGACTTCTACCCCAGGCACTCGTTATCAGGCCCTATTTTACCAGTAAAGGAGAACTTGTTTACCACAGTGAACAAGCACAATTCTATTTCCCACACAGAGAAGGTAGTGCAGAAAAGTTTTCTACATCCTAGTTTCACAGGCAGAATAAAATAAAAAGAACATGCAATATGTAATGTACCCTTAAAATTTCCTTCACTATCTTCTTTTCATCATGAAATCTTGCTTTTAAATCTTCAACATAAAACTTGAATAAATCTAATGGAGTTGAACCTGAAAATAAAATGATAGATGAACACAGTGATGGGTCAACAGGCCTGCACAAATTAACTCATAACCAACTGTGTATTTTCAATAAATTTTAATCAAATCTAGTGATGGCCACTGTAAAGCAGCCATGACTAGGTCCAATGAAAAATTTATCCAAATTTAACAGAAGAAATCATTGGTCAAAAATCCCATTCAGTTTACAGGAGAGAAATTTTGTTAAATGTACCCCAATTATACTTATTACAGTGGCAAGAGATTTTTGTGTCCTGGGTTGGATTATCTAACAGCAACATGTAAGGAGTTACAAATTAACCTCAAAAACAGTTACTGGTACCTGGACGTTTTAGGCAACCCATTTTAAGTAACCCTCATTTTTAGAATTTACCAAGAGAAATGGAAAGATAATACTGACAGGTTTACAACAGTAGAACCCTGTTATTACCAGGAATATTAAATTAATAGGGATATGGTCCCTTTCCTGTATTTTTGAGATAAACCAAGCATCTATTCCAATATATAATGGATTAAATGCCTGTGTTGGATGTACTGACATCAAACAGGTCTGTAAACATGGGGAATTTGGAGACTGTCAGAGTAATTTTTCGACACATTATAGGATTTTTTATTCAATTAACGGGAGTTTACTCAAAAAACTATATAAAATTAACAGGTCAAATATGTACTGAGGGTATGCGATTTGTAAGTTATTTTTTTTACAGGGTTATTTAATTATTTATTTATTGGTGCTTAAGGTTACATACTTCTCTGTACAGTGGCTAACCATGACTGCAACATGAGGATAAAGCCAAATCCAGCCTATCGTTTATACATATATTGCCCATTTTAGAGGCCTTCCACCCCAGTCATTGGTGACTGGGTCCTATTTTATCAGTAAAACAGAGCTTATTTACATCAGTAAACAAGCACTGCTTCACTTCCCAATGTTCCCACGGAGAGAGTTATTCAATTAAAACATATACAATTATGTGAGCTCCATTGCATTAGCAGTGCAGAAGTGGAGATTAGACCAACACAATACCGCAGCTTAACTCATGAGTTTCTCTCATTAACCCTTAAGGAAGATTTCAGACATTTTAACTACATTATGGCAGTCTACATTCTGTGGCTACGTAATTGTTTTTAGGCAAGTCTTGGCTGCCTAAACAGGCAGCCAAGACTTGTCTAGAAACAACTACCAAGGCACTTGGAATAAAACTGGGGAGTTTACCCAAATACTGAATGTTGAGGTACCTGTATTGTTGCAGTAAAAAGTTATCAAAGTCGGAATTTGGCCTTTAAGGGTTAATCCAATACGCTGTGCTGTAATTACTGTTGAAAAAGGCGAAGAGAGTCCCTTTCCACTAGTATATTACATCACAGTATTTCAAAGACGGCTTAGTTTAGTCACCATTATAAAATATTTTATAGCTCTGGAATAGTAAAATAAATGAACACCAAGGGCAATTCAATCAAACTTGCTCACTATTTGTATCAGCTGGAGGTCTTGCAATGTATTTATTTATTTATTGGTGTTTAAGGTCACATATTTCTGCACAATGGCTAATCATGACCATGACAGTTTTACGGAGGGAAGAAGCCAGAGTACCCACATAGAACCACCGAGAAACAGTGAGCGACTGTCAGCTCCCAAACATACTAACTCTACAGAAGCAGGGTTAGCATTGAAGACAGGTGCACCAATGACGTGCAGTACACCTTAGTACACAATGCCACCATGCCTCCATGTGGGCAATGGGGGTGAAATGTCTTGCCCAAGGACACAATGCGGTTGCTGCAGGTGGGATTCGAACCGAGGACCTCTCATTTTGCAGCCTGCACTTCAACCTACTGAGCCACCGCGCCCTCATCTTGCAATGTAGGAAACAGAAAATTAATTGGCATATTTCCTTTTTGGCAAGTGAGATGCAAAAAAGATTGTTTACTCATTTCATGCAGGCCTGAACCAATAATTGGAAGATTATCAGTATTGACTGACTGCTGGCAATCCAAATACAAGGGGAATCAGCAAAATGAGAATTGTTTGTTTATTGTGCGTTGAGGTAATGACACTTTCAAGAGCCAGAGTCACCTCGTTATGGATGCAAGAAACCAGAGTATTCAGAAAGAACCACAGAGCAGTGTAAAGCAACTGCCAAAACCCCTCCTCCCCAATGTACAAACTCTGCACAAGCAGGATTAGCAAAAGTACCACAATAATCAAGGACTCTTCCACTACATAAGTTTCCCATGAGATGATACACAAACTTTTTAAATCATAAATCTGGAAGATTAGTTCACTGTTTAACTCTCAGAGAGATGAAAAATCTATATGTAAAATCTACCTGGTTGGCCAAGCATAATTGAGAATCTCAAGTCCTGACAAATCAATGGGTAAAGGTCCATCCATAGTGACATGGAGTTTAATTTGCCTTGATCATGCAGTTCGTCCAATAATGCCTGAAAAGAAGCACATACATATAATATAATTTTATTACATCAGTACAATACAACCATCACACAATGGAAGACAGAGAGGAAACCTGGTATACTAGAGTAATGAAAAGTCTGAACAAAAATTTTTGCAAACAGTAGAAAATGTAACATGATGTGCAATCGACAATAGGATTTTCTTTTTTAACCTTTTTCCCAACCACAATAGAAGACACATTCACAAAAATCCCCCAACACTTACACAAAGTTACATGTACATATAAACCAGGGGAATTTCTCTTCATTTTTTCCAACTTTTATGTCATAATGCAGGCCATTAAATTCCATGCAAATCCATGAATCAATTCACCTGGAGAAAGTCATGCAAATCCAAGTAGATTCGTGTTGGTATTTCTTTAGATTTGCTGTTTTGTGTGCACTATTTTTGGGTAAGGTGCTATGATGTCAGTATACTGATAAGAACAGCTAATCTTTCTGAAATAACTAATAAAATACAGAGAATCCATAGGAGTTTCCAAAGCAAAACTTCCAAGTTATAATAATAATAATAATAATGCAATGTTAACGTCTAGAATCCACTGCAGTGCTCTCTGACTTACATTATTACCCTGTATCCTGCAAATGAAACTATTGGTCGAAATGTTAAAAAATTTATAGTAATTTATATATTTTTTATACTTACCAATGACCCAGACTTAGCTGGTGCTAACTCTTAAAATTCCAGGGCCAAACACAAATTTTGCCCCCCAATCCCCAAAATTTGCATCTAAAACCAAAAGAAATCATGTCCTGAAGGACCTCCATACTTTGCCCTCACTGCGCATGCGCAGTGTCAAGGACGTCCCGAAATTGGCGCCAATTACCATTCTTGCTGGCAGTGCCTGGTCAGCGCTATGTACTCAGCGGGGAGGTATGAGTTCCCAACTCATGGGAGGGCCATCCCCATCTGGGTCATTGGTAAGTATAAAAAATGTTAAAAAATTTATAGTAATTTATATATTTTTTATACTTACCAATGACCCAGACATAGCTGGTGCTAACTCTAAAAATCCAGGGCCAAACACAAATTTTGCCCCCCAATCCCCAAAATTTGCATCTAAAACCAAAAGAAATCATGTCCTAAAGGACCTCCATACTTTGCCCTTACTGCGCATGCGCAGTGTCAAGGACGATCCGAAATTGGCGCCAATTATCATTCTTACTGGCAGTGCCTGGTCAGCGCTAAGTAAGGGGAGGTAAGAGTTCCCAACTCCTGGGAGGGCCATCCCAGTCTGGGTCATTGGTAAGTATAAAAAATATATAAATTACTATAAATTTTTTAACATTTTTATACTGTACCAATGACCCAGACATAGCTGAATAGTAAAAAGGCTGGAGGGCCTAGGACATAGAGGAAAATCCAATAAGCTCAACTATATAATATAGAGGCAACCCCTCAAGGAGAAAAGGAGTATTAGGCTTTACATGTATCTTTCTTATTTTATGTTAAATTAGAAAGATACAATACCCTTCATAATTGAGCACAATAACATTCATGTTCTCTATTAACTCCCATTTGTATATATCAAGTGTCAAACGGATGTTAATATACAATCCTCGGACACTTTTAGAAGAATATAAAGAGTCTCATTTCTCTGGACTAACTTTATTTATTGGCTTACTTTAAAAATAATTAGTATAAGGGGTTATACTGGATGTTAATAGAGAACATGAATGTTATTATGCTCAATTATGAAGGGTATTGTATCTTTCTAATTTAATATAAAATAAGAAAGATACATGTGAAACCTAATACTCCTTTTCTCCTTGAGGGGTTGTCTCTATTTATATAGTTGAGTTTATTGGATTTTCCTCTATGTCCTAGGCCCTCCAGCCTTTTTACTATTCAGCTAAGTCTGGGTCATTGGTACAGTATAAAAATGTTAAAAAATTTATAGTAATTTATATATTTTTATACTGTACCAATGACCCAGACATAGCTGGTGCTAACTCTAAAAATCCAGGGCCAAACACAAATTTTACCCCCCAATCCCCAGAATTTGCATCTAAAACCAAAAGAAATCATGTCCTAAAGGACCTCCATACTTTGCCCTTACTGCGCATTTGCAGTGTCAAGGACGTTCCGAAATTGGCGCCAATTATCATTCTCTGTTTGGCCCTTCATCAGTCAACATCTCACTGATCTTTGTGCTTGTAAATCTCAGTTTAAAGGATGCCAGACACGTAATTATTGGAGAAATGGTGATTCTAAGGAGGATATAGAAGGAGGAGAGGAAAAAGGAGTGACAAAAAATAATCAGGGCTGTACTTAAATTTTTTTATGAAATTATGTTAAGTTGCCTATTTTCGATGTTGTCATTCTTGCTATAAAGTTGTACTGCTTATTCAGTGTTTCCTCTCCCCTGGTCTTCTAGGTCCCCCCTTGCTATTCTCCCATGCTTTTGGCATATTTTTGAGAAAGATCATTTCTAAATTCTCTTGGGAGAGTTAGCTTGGTTACAGAATGTATTCTGTTATTTTCCCCATAGTTACGTTTTCACCCATGGGTGTATAAACGTTGTGTTCTGCATCTTCCATCTGATGTTCTGCAGATTCTCCCCTGGGAGTCTCTGTCTTGCATCAGATAGAGTGTAAATTTGATGACTGATTTCGGGCCAGTTTTGTCAGTGCCTGGAGTCATGTTTTCTGGTGTTTTTACACTGTTTGTTTGCATTGGCAACAGTCTCTTTTGAGGGGGGCTGTTTGCCTTTGGAGTAGTTTATCTCACTATAAGATACATTATTATTATCCGTAAGTGTTGTATTAATTATTTAATATAATTTGAAAATTTTTGACCACACTTAGCCTTGGGATCCATTGGGGCTCAACGTTACTTTTCAGAAACTTGGGCTTCGCTGAAAAATTATTTTTCAAAAATTATTTGGATTTTCAATTGTTTTTTTCTATATTAATGGATCATGTTATTATGTATCTTTGTGTTTAGGGGTTTGTGCGAGTACTAGGACTTGTTGTTGACTTTTCACAATGAAAGGATATTGTTCAAATTGTAATAGGAAGAAGTCTTCCTCTGACTTTCATGATCATTGTATTAATTGTAGTCAGTGTACTCGCACTAATCCCTGTTCTATATGTCAATATTGGGATGACAAACATTGGAAACGTGTGTCACGATATGTTGTTAGTGGAGAAAGGGCTATGCCGGCTCTTTCTCCACAGGGTCACTCTACTCTATCAGTTTCTATTTCAGAGGAACAAGAACAGGGTGATGTTTCCATGTTATCTTCCGCAAGTGCGCTTCCATCGTCACAAATGAATTCAGAGCTAGCGGCAAAAGTGCTCATGGAGATAAGACAAATGTCGTCCGCTAGCTCGCCCGGTGTAGCGTCCATTCACCGAATGGTTCGGCAGCCGGGTTCGTCTGATGCGGTCCAGGAGGAAATGTTGGGTGATGCGAGCACTATAAACATTCAACGTGCACACCCAGTGATGGCGGATAGTAGGAGAGATCGGAGGAAGCCTTCGAGTCCGGTTCCTAGCTCGTCCAGGTCCAGCCGGGCCGCGAGCGAGAGAGGCCCCTCTCTCGTACAACAACATCTGGGACCAGATGTTGTGGTACAAAATGTGTCGCAAGCGGAGCACACGTCCGTCGCTCGGGACGCTCCGTTGTATAGGCAGTCCGCGGAGACTGCTCAGGCTTCTTCCTCTCACCAGCGCACACGACCGCACCTTGGCTACGTGACTGCCGATATTTTGCCAGCTTCGCCGATCAGGGATTCTTCGGCGACCAGGTCACACCATCCGGTAGCCAGGGACACGAGGCCGGTGGACTCCGGACGTTCGCATAGGAAGAGTATGCGGGAGTCACCAGATGCGGAGCTGCCCTCGGCGAAGCAGCGAAAGACTGTGCCTCCGCAGGCCTCATTGTCGGACGTGCTTGTTCAAATAGCACAACTTATCGCAGCATCCCAGCAACCGACAGAAACGGTGTCGGATCGAGAATTATCCGACGGCGCTGGGTCGGTACGCTCCGCCGAAGCATCGGGGGCGGACGACCGGGAGCATCATGAGGTCCGACCGGATGGTGAAAGGGATACGGATGATTTGGAGCTATCCCTTTCGGAACAACATAAAGCTGCTGTGGACTTCATCCGGCACTTTCTTCCTCAAGTTGTTCCGTCGGGCCAGACTGCTGCGGTTCCGGACAAGAGAATTATAGCGTCATTGGACTCTGATTTCTTTGAGCGGTTCAGGGACATCGCTCCCGAGTTTCCGTCTCAGTCCAATAATGTTGCAAGAACATTTGAATTATTGAACGACGCTATATTCAAACTTGCTTCCAAAACAGGAAAAGCGGGTTTCTTGTCCAACAATACGATATGGCAGGACAGGGTATCCCGAGAGTTCCTCTGCGTATGGACGACGAGGCAGAAGACTTAGAATTGTCGTTACCGTCGTCTGCGTCTATTCCAACTGCGGTGTTGGAGACTACTATTTCGTCTAACAGAGCCAGTTTAGATGCTTTATCTTACGCAGACCACCTTACTAAGGCGTTATCACTGCGTCTTCAAAGGAAAGAATTCCAGGATATACAATCCTCTTTAAGACTTCTTTCAAGGGCAGTAGCTTATTCCACGTGTAACTCCACCCTTTCAGTGGCAAACCTGGAGTTGGTTAGACGTGACGCAGCCCTAGCTACATCCACACTCGTGGATAGTAAGGTGAAGAACTCTCCCAGAGTCGCTTCGGTCTCCGGAGAACTTCTCTTCGACGGCAAGCTTTCTGCAATTTATGATAAAATCACAAAGAAAGCTTCGGATTCTCTGCTGTTCAAATCTGCTTCTAAGAAGTCGGACACGGCAGATAAGAGTAAGACAGGCACTTCTGGGTCTAATGCGCCCAAGAGAGGTTCCTATAGAGGTTCCGGTGCGTCCTCTTGGTCTTATTCAAGAGACCGTCAAGGCAGCGACTCACGTGCGGGACGTCCTTTGGGCCGGGACAACTGGTCGGACGCCCCGATGTCGACGGGACGAGGTGCGGGTCGTGGAGGACGTGGTTTCTCCTACCGCAGGCCTCGCAGGTCCAGGAGGTGATGGCTTCAACCTCTATCGCGTGCCGGTTGGCGGAAGGTTGTCGAGTTTTTCACAAGAGTGGGCGTCGATTACGGACAACCCTTGGGTGAGAGGGGTGATTTCGGAAGGTCTAAAGATATCCTTCAAACGAAAGCCTCCATTAACTCGAAGTCCAAAATGGACTCAACTTCCGTCAAATCCGCAGAAAAGAGACGCTCTGTTATCAGAGGTGCAGTCTCTTTTAATGAAGAACACGGTAAAGGTTGTAGAAAACCAGGAGACACCGGGATTCTACAGCCATCTGTTTCTGGTTCCGAAACCAGACGGCTCGTTCCGTCCAGTCATAGATTTGAGCTGGATAAACAAGCTGATCGTCGCTCCGAAGTTTTATATGGAGACGATTCGATCGGTCAGAGCGCGTATTCGGGTGAACGATTATGCAACAAGCATAGATCTCAAAGATGCGTACTTTCACGTCATGGTACATCCGACATTCAGAAAGTATCTACGCTTCGCAGTCCTAGGGGTGGTGTATCAATTCCGGGCGATGTGCTTCGGATTGAATCTAGCACCCTGGGCTTTCACTCCTCCCCCCCCCCCCCTTCCCCTTGCCCTGGGTCAAATAGCCCAGAGCGAAGAGGGCAGCAGGACAGAGTCACTGCCGGAACAGAAAGCCTGCATAACTATAGTTGCAACTGTTTAGTGGACGACATTCTGAGCAACAGATAACGGACCTAAACAATGCAGGTCTCCAGAAATGGACTCAATATTTCTGAGATAAAAATTCGTGAATGTGGATGGCTGAGACCAATAAGCAGCCTTCATTAAATCTGTAATAGCAACACTATTTGCGTAAGCCCAAGATGTAGAAAGAGCTCTTACTTCATGAGCCGAAATCTTAAGCACAGACTGCTGAGTAGAAGATATATTATCATAAGCAGTACGGATAGTTAATTGAATCCATCTAGCAATAGAATGGACCGTAATGTCCTTTCTATTAGGCATCAAAGACAGAAAGAAACGTTTTCGTCCCTTTCTGATAAACTGAGATCTTTGTTTATAAATACGTAAAGCTCTAACAGGACAGAGTAAAGGCCTATGCCCGTCTGAAGCCAGAAGAGCCTTAATAACAATAGGTTCCGGGTATTTATTAGGAGCCTGATTCTTAGCTAAAAATCCAACATTAGTAGTAAAGGTAATAGTGTTCCCGACAATACGATAGTGAGAATCATCCACCGAAAGCACATGAAGCTCACTGACTCTTCTAGCAGAGGAAAAAGCTAAGAGAAAAGCTGTCTTATAAGACAAGAATTTGAAATCTGCTGTCCCAAGAGGCTCATATGGCTTTTCTTTCAGTTTAAGAAGAACCCAAGCTAAATTCCATTTAGGAATTAATCTAAGAGTTCTAGGTCTATTTATCGAGAAGTTTCTAACTAACTTAGATAAAGAGACATAGATCCAATTTGTAAACTATCATGGTGTGCATAGGTATCAGATAACATAGACCTATAACCTTTAATAGTAACAGGCTGCAGTTTGATCTCATCAAAACAAGTATACTAGAAAGTTTGCAATGTCTGGTATGGAGGGATCAAAAATATCAACAGAATGATCCCTACACCAAAGACGAAAGACCTTCCACTTAGCCGCATAATTTAGCGTAGAGGAGGTCCTCCTACAGTTAGAAATCGCGTCCACTGCTCGTCCTGTAAAATGCTTGCCATGCAAGAAGGACCGCACAACGGAAATACGTGAAGGTTGAGACCTTGCGGGTTGTGATGAAGTTGACGCGATTTCCCCTGCGAAAGAAGATCCTCCCGTGGAGGAAGCTTTCGCGGTAAGTCCCACAGTAGACATCTGAGTAGATTTATCCACGGTCTCTGTGGAGACAGAGATGCTACCAACAGAATCCTGCATTGAGATTGTTTTATCTTTAGCAATACTTGCTGTATTAACGGCGCTGGAGGATACGCATATCCTATCATTCCGTCCCACGAGATCGATAGAGCATCCACTGCATATGCTCGTGGATCCGGACATGGAGACACATACGTCTGCAACTGATTGTTGAGATGTGTCGCAAATAAGTCTATCATTGGCCATTCCCATTGGTAGCAAATCTGATTGAATACCTGTTTGTTGAGAGTCCATTCTGACGGCAACAAGCGACCCTTCCGTGAAAGGGAGTCTGCTAGTACATTCAGACGACCCGGTATATAACGGACCGAAAGTAGAACTTGGTGTTCTAGAGCAAACAGAAGGATTCTTTCCGTTAATTTGAATAACGGAACGGAATGAGTGCCTCCCTGGTTCCGGATATACGCCACTACTGTCGTATTGTCGGACAGGATTTGGACATGAGCTTTGTGAATAATGTCCATCCAATGACGTAACGCAAGCCAAATTGACATCATTTCCTTGATGTTTATGTGCCTGCTTAGAAACTGTGGATCCCAAAGACCCTGGCACCTCGAATCCGTTGGGATCAATGTTGCACCCCAACCTGTTTGACTGGCATCCGTCATAATCGTAAAACTCGGATCCGGCAACTGCAGCGGAACTCCCTGAGTCAACCACTGAATGTTTGCCCAAGTCTGAATCTCTTGTTTCACATGATCTGACAAGAGAACGTCTACATCGAGCGAATGAATCTTCACACTCAAATTCTGAGTCAAGAAAATTTGGAGAGGACGAGTGTGCAACCGCCCCATCGGAATGAGATCCGCAGCGGCTCCGCACAGACCTATCAGTCTCATGAACTCCCTCGCTGTGACTTTGTCTGCATGAAGACAATAGCGAGCGTAACAACTGATTAACTTCGCTCTGGTTAACGGCAGACGAACGAGATTGTTGTGCGTCTCGAAGCTCATTCCCAGATGAGTGAATGACTTGGACGGCACCAGATCCGACTTCTCCTTGTTTATAACAAAACCGAGACGTCGGAGCAATAGAAGCAGATTCTGCACATCGTTCTGAAGCGTTAACTCATTGTCGTACCTCTGAAGAATGTCGTCCAGGTAGGCCGACGTTACCGCAGACGAATGAGCTCGGAAATACATCATTACCGAGTTCATTACTCGAGTGAAAGCCCAGGGCGCTAGGTTCAAACCGAAGCACATCGCCCGAAATTGATATACAACTCCTAGGACTGCAAAGCGTAGATACTTTCTGAATGTCGGATGTACCATGACGTGAAAGTACGCATCTTTGAGATCTATGCTTGAAGCATAATCGTTCACCCGAATACTCGCTCTGACCGATCGAATCGTCTCCATATAAAACTTCGGAGCGATGATCAGCTTGTTTATCCAGCTCAAATCTATGACTGGACGGAACGAGCCGTCTGGTTTCGGAACCAGAAATAGATGGCTGTTGAACCCCGGTGATTCCTGGTCTTCTACGACCTCTACCGCGTTCTTTCCCAAAAGAGGCTGTACCTCCGATAAAAGAGCGTCTCTTTTCTGCGGATTTGACGGAAGTTGAGTCCATTTTGGACTTCGAGTTAATGGAGGCTTTCGCTTGAAGGATATTCTTAGTCCTTCCGAAATCACCCCTCTCACCCAAGGGTCGTCCGTAATCGACGCCCACTCTTCTGTAAAACTCGACAACCTTCCGCCAACCGGAACACGATAGAGGTTCCCACCATCACCTCCTGGACCTGCGAGGCCTGCGGGAGGAGAAACCACGTCCTCCACGACCCGCACCTCGTCCCGTCGACCTCGGGACATCGGACAGGTTGTCACGGCCCGAAGAACGTCCCGCACGTGAGTCGCTGCCTTGACAGTCTCTAGAATAAGACCAAGAGGACGCAAAGGAACCTCTATAGGAACCTCTCTTGGGCGTATTTGTCCCAGAAGTGCCTGTCTTACTCTTATCTGCTGAATCCGACTTTTTGGAAGCGGATTTAAAAAGCAGAGAATCCGAAGCTTTCTTAATTATTTTATCATAGATAGCAGAAAGCTTGCCATCGAAGAGAAGCTCTCCGGAGACCGAAGCGACTCTGAGAGAGTTCTTCACCTTACTATCCACACGTGTGGATGTAGCTAGGGCTGCGTCACGTCTAACCAACTCCAGGTTTGCCACTGAAAGGGCAGAGTTATACGTGGAATAAGCCACTGCCCTTGAAAGAAGTCTTAATGAGGATTGTATATCCTGGAATTCTTTCCCTTGAAGACGCAGTGATAACGCCTTTGTAAGGTGGTCTGCGTATCATAAAGCGTCTAAGCTGGCTCTGTTAGACGTAATTGTCGTTTCCAACACCGCGGTTGGAATGGACATAGAGGACGGTAATGACAAATCCAAGTCTTCCGCCTCGTCGTCCAGACGCAGAGGAACTCTCGGTATGCCCTGTCCTGCCGTATCGAATTTATTCCTTGAATTGATGAAAGGCAGGTTAAGAGCACTGGCGGACAAGAAACCAGCTTTGCCTGTTTTGGAAACAAGCTTAAATATAGCGTTGTTCAATAATTCGAATGTTCTTTTAACATTATTGGACTGTGACGGAAACTCAGGGACGATGTCTCTGAACCGTTCAAAAAATTCAGTGTCCAATGACGCTATCAGTCTCTTGTCCGGCATCGCAGCAATCTGGCCCGACGGAACAACTTGAGGAAGCAAGTGCCGGATGAAATCTACGGCAGCTTTATGTTGTTCCGAAAGGGATAGCTCCTAGTCCTCAGTATCCCTTTCGCCATCCGGTCGGACCTCATGATGCTCCCGGTCGTCCGCACCCGATGCTTCGGCGGAGCGTACCGACCCAGTGCCGTGGGATAATTCCTGATCCGACAACGATTCTGTCGTTTGCTGGGATGCTGCGATAATTTGTGCTATCTGAGCAAGCACGTCCGTCAGCGAGGCCTGCGGAGTAGCGGTCTTTCGCTGCTTAGCCGCCGGAAGCTCCGCATCAACTGACTCCCGCATACTTCTCTTATGCGAACGTCCGGAGTCTATCGGCCTCTCGTCCCTGGCTACCGGATGGCGTGACCTGGTCGCCGTTGAATCCCTCTTCGGCGAAGCTGGCTGAATATCCGCGGTCACGTAGCCAAGGTGCGGTCGTGTGCACTGCTGAGAGGATAAGGAAGCCTGTACAGTCTCTCCGGACTGTCTATATAACGGAGCGTCCCGAGCAGCGTATGTATGCTCCGCTTGCAAAACATTTTGTACCACAACATCTGGTCCCAGATGTTGTTGTACGAGAGAGGGGCCTCTCTCGCTCGCGGCCTGGCTGGACCTGGACGAGCTAGGAACCGGACTACAAGGCTTCCTCCGATCTCTCCTCTTATCCGCCGTCACTGGGTGTGCACCTTGTATGTTTATAGTGCTCGCATCACCCAAAACTCCTTCCTGGACCGCAACGGATGAACCCGGCTGCCGAACCATTTGGTGAATGGACGCTACACCGGGCGAGCTAGCGGACGACAGCGCCGTCGATCCTACTAGGGACCTCTTAGGCAACTGTTGTATCTCCATGAGCACTTTTGCCGCTAGCTCCTCATTTGATTGTAGCGATGGAAGCGCACCTTTGGAAGATAACATGGAAACATCACCCTGTTCTTGTTCCTCTGAAATAGAAACTGATAAACTAGAGTGACCCTGCGGAGAAAGGACCGGCATAGCCCTTTCCCCGCTAACAACATATCGTGACACACGTTTCCAATGTTTGTCATCCCAATATTCACATACTGAACAGGGGTTAGAGCGAGTACACTGACTACAATTAATACAAAGATCATGAAAGTCAGAGGAAGATTTCCTCCCATTACAATTTGAACAATATCCTTTCATTGTGAAAAGACAACAATAAGTCCTAGTACTCGTACGAACCCCTGAAGACAAAGATACATAATAACATGATCCATTAACATAGAAAAAACAATTGAAATCAAAAATAAATTTTGAAAAATATTTTTTTCAGCGAAGCCCAAGTTTCTGAAAAGTAACGTTGAGCCCCAATGGATCCCAAACCTAAGTGTGGACAAAAATTTTAAAATTATTTTAAATAATTAATGCAACACTTACGAATAATAATAATGTATCCTGTAATCAGATAACTAGTACAAAGGCAAAAAGCCCCCCTCAAAAGAGACTGTTGCCAATGTAAACAAGAAGTGTATAAACACCAGAAAACATGACTCCAGGCACTGACAATCCTGGCCCGAAATCAGTTACCCAAATACACACTATCTGATGCAAAACAGAGACTTCCAAGGAAGAATCTGCAGAACATCAGATGGAAGATGCAGAACACTACGTCTAAACACCCATGGGTGAGAACGTAAACATGGGGAAAAAAACAGAATTCATTCTGTTACCAAGCTAAATCTCCAAAGAAATTTTAGTAGTAATCTTACTCAAAAATATGCCAAAAGCATGGGAGAATAGCTAGGGGGGACTTAAAGGACAAGGGGAGAGGAAACACTGAATAAGCAGTGCAACTTCATAGCAAGAATGACAACAGGCCCATGCCTCGAAAATAGGCAACTTAACATAATTTCATTACAAAATTTTAAGTTACAGCCCTGAATATTTTCTGTCACTCCTTTTTCCTCTCCTTCTATATCCTCCTTAGAATCACCATTTCTCCAATATTTATGTGTCTGGCATCATTTAAACTGAGATTTACAAGCACAAAGATCAGTGAGATGTTAACTGATGAAGGGCCAAACAAAGAATGGTAATTGGCGCCAATTTCGGGACGTCCTTGACACTGCGCATGCGCAGTGAGGGCAAAGTATGGAGGTCCTTCAGGACATGATTTCTTTTGGTTTTAGATGCAAATTTTGGGGATTGGGGGGCAAATTTTGTGTTTGGCCCAGGAATTTTAAGAGTTAGCACCAGCTAAGTCTGGGTCATTGGTACAGTATAAAAGTTAAAAAATTTATAGTAATTTATATATTTTTTATACTTACCAATGACCCAGACTTAGCTGGTGCTAACTCTAACAAAACCAGGGCCAAACACAAATTTTGCCCCCCAATCCCCAAAATTTGCATCCAAAACAAAAAGAAATCATGTCCTAAAGGACCTCCATACTACGCCTCCACTGCACATGCGCAGGGATGCAGACGTCCCGAAATTGGCGCCAATTATCATTCTCACTGGCGGTGCCTGGTCAGCGCTATGTACTTAGCGGGGAGGCAAGAGTTCCCAACTCCTGGGAGGGCCATTCCCGTCTGGGTCATTGGTAAGTATAAAAAATATATAAATTACTATAAATTTTTTAACATTTTTATACTGTACCAATGACCCAGACTTAGCTGAATAGTAAACAGGCTGGAGGGCCTAGGACATAGAGGAAAATCCAATAAGCTCAACTATATAATAAAGAGATAACCCCTTAAGGAGAAAAGGAGTATTAGGCTTTACATGTATCTTTCTTATTTAATATTTAAATTAGAAAGATACAATACCCTTAATAATTGAGCACAATAATATTCATGTTCTCTATTAACATCCAGTATATCCCTTATACTAATTATTTTTAAAGTAAGCCAATAAATAAAGTAGTCCAGAGAATTGAGACTCTTTATAGTCATTTAAAAGTATCCGAGTATTGTATATTAAAGCCCGTTTGACACTTGACATATACAAATGCTTCACACCGAGCTACACTTTAAAAATAAGACATGAATGAATTTTAACATTAATATTACACTTTAAAACCATCCCGGAAGCGACTCAGAAATACTGACTTGGAGGAGGCATTCCCTTGCTTTTCACTATAAAGCAGGTGACCTAAGGGAACACACCCCCCCCCCCCCTTCCCCTTGCCCTGGGTCAAATAGCCCAGAGCGAAGAGGGCAGCCGGACGGAGTCACTGCCGGAACAGAAAGCCTGCATAATTATAGTTGCAACTGTTTAGTGGACGACATTCTGAGCAACAGATAACAGACCTAAACAATGCAGGTCTCCAGAAATGGACTCAATATTTCTGAGATAAAAATTCGTGAATGTGGATGGCTGAGACCAATACGCAGCCTTCATTAAATCTGTAATAGCAACACTATTAGCATAAGCCCAAGAAGTAGCAAGAGCTCTTACTTCATGAGCGGAAATCTTAAGCACAGACTGCTGAGAAGAAGATAAACTCTCATAAGCAGTACGGATAGTTAATTGAATCCATCTAGCAATAGAATGGACCGAAATGTCCTTTCTATTAGGCATCAAAGACAGAAAGAAACATTTTCGTCCCTTTCTGATAAACTGAGATCTCTGTTTATAGATACGTAACGCTCTAACAGGACAGAGTAAAGGCCTACGCCCATCTGAAGACGGAAGAGCCTTAATAACAATAGGTTCCGGATATTTATTAGGAGCCTGATTCTTAGCTAAACTAGAACTATCACTGAAGGTGATTAATACCCCCGCTTTGGGTTTTTAGAGGAATGCACTTCTGATCATGTAGGCAAAGGCCATAAGGAAATGTATACATAAAGATCATTTTTTGTTGTTGAAATTTGTATTTGCATATGGCCTTCCACAGAACAGCACTGAATACTTAAAGAGCCCACACATATATGGTTTACATTTGGAAAAACACATTTACAATGTGCAACATGTATTCAAAATCGGTTCATTAATGTAGGAGGAGTTGCACACACAAGAATCCCATTTGAAAACCCATAATAAATCCAAGTTAAAGGGAGATAACCTGGTTAAAATTGTCGCAGATCAAAAATTTGGGAATAAGCGTATGTTCACTTAGTTGTGATAATGTTTGAAAGGTTTCGTCAAAATTGATTGATAAATGTAGGAGGAGTTGCATGCACAAGAATTTCATGTAGAAACCCATAATAAATCTAAGTTAAAGGGAGATAACCTAGTTAAAATTGCCACAGCTCAAAAATTTTGGAATATGCGCATGTTTACTTAGTAGTGATGATGTCTGTAAATATTCGTCCAAATTGATTGATAAATGTAGGAGGAGTTGCGCACACAAGAATTTCATGCCGAAATCCATAGTAAATCAAAGTTCAAGAGAGATAACCTGGTTAAAATTGTCGCAGATCAAAAAGTTTGGAATATGCACATGTTCACTTAGTAGAGATGATGTTTGAAAGGTTTCATCAAAATCGGTTCATTAATGTAGGAGGAGTTGCGCACACAAGAATTTGTTCAGACGGAAAGACATAATAAATCTAAGTCAAAGGGAGATAACCTGGTTAAAATTGTCGCAGATCAAAAATCTTGGAATATGCGCATGTTCACTTAGTAGTGATGATGTCTGAAAAGTTTTGTCCAAATTGATTGATAAATGTAGGAGGAGTTGCACGCACAAGAATTTCATGTAGAAACCCATAATAAATCTAAGTTAAAGGGAGATAACCTAGTTAAAATTGCCACAGCTCAAAAATTTTGGAATATGCGCATGTTCACTTAGTAGTGATAATGTCTGTAAACTTTCGTCCAAATTGATTGATAAATGTAGGAGGAGTTGCGCACACAAGAATTTCATGCAGAAACCCATATTAAATCAAAGTTCAAGAGAGATAACCTAGTTAAAATTGTCGCAGATCAAAAAGTTTGGAATATGCACATGTTCACTTAGTAGAGATGATGTTTGAAAGGTTTCATCAAAATCGGTTCATTAATGTAGGAGGAGTTGCGCACACAAGAATTTGTTCGAACGGAAAGACATAATAAATCTAAGTCAAAGGGAGATAACCTGGTTAAAATTGACGCAGATCAAAAATCTTGGAATATGCGCATGTTCACTTAGTAGTGATGATGTCTGAAAAGTTTTGTCCAAATTGATTGATAAATGTAGGAGGAGTTGCGCACACAAGAATTTCATGTCCGGAAAGACGTACGGACGGACGTACGGACGGACGGACGGACGGACGTACGGACGTACAGGGCGATTCCTATATAGCCCCCACTTCTTCGAAGCGGGGGTATAAAAACCCACATTAGTAGTGAAGGTGATAGTGTTCCCGACACTACGATAGTGAGAATCATCCACCGACAGTGCATGAAGCTCACTGACTCTTCTAGCAGAAGAGAAAGCTAAGAGAAAAGCTGTCTTATAAGATAAGAATTTGAAATCTACTGTCCCAAGAGGTTCAAATGGCTTTTCCTTCAATTTAAGAAGAACCCAAGCTAAATTCCATTTAGGAATTAATCTAAGAGTTCTGGGTCTATTTATCGAGAAGTTTCTAACTAACTTAGATAAAGAGACATTAGATCCAATTTGTAAACTATCATGATGTGCATAGGTATCAGATAACAAAGACCTATAACCCTTAATAGTAACAGGCTGCAGTTTGATTTCGTCAAACAAGTATACTAGAAAGTTTGCAATGTCTGGTAGAGAAGGATCGAATACATCTACAGAATGATCCCTACACCAACGACGAAAAACCTTCCACTTAGCCGCATAGTTTAGCGAAGAGGAGGTCCTCCTACAGTTAGAAATCGCGTCCACTGCTCGTCCTGTAAAGTGCTTGCCATGCAAGAAGGACCGCACAACGGAAAAACGTGAAGGTTGAGACCTTGCGGGTTGTGATGGAGTTGGCGCGATTTCCCCTGCGAAAGAAGATCCTCCCGTGGAGGAAGCTTTCGCGGTAGGTCCTACCGATGTTGAGATGCTACCAACAGAATCTTGCATTGAGATTGTTTTATCTTTAGCAATACTTGTTGAATTAACGGCGCTGGAGGATACGCATATCCTATCATTCCGTCCCAGGGGATCGACAGAGCGTCTACTGCAAATGCTCTTGGATCCGGACACGGAGACACATACGTCTGCAACTGATTGTTGAGATGTGTCGCAAATAAATCTATCATTGGCCGTTCCCATTGGTAGCAAATCTGATTGAATACTTGTTTGTTGAGAGTCCACTCCGACGGCAACAAGCGACCCTTTCGTGAAAGGGAGTCTGCTAGTACATTCAGACGACCCGGTATGTGACGGACCGAAAGAAGAACGTGATGTTCTAGCGCAAACAGAAGGATTCTTTCCGTTAGATTGAACAACGGAACTGAATGAGTGCCTCCCTGATTCCGTATATACGCCACTACTGTCGTATTGTCGGATAGGATTTGGACATGAGCATTGTGAATAATGTCCATCCAATGACGTAACGCAAGCCAAATTGACATCATTTCCTTGATGTTTATGTGCTTGCACAGGAATTGCGGATCCCAAAGACCCTGGCATCTCGAATCCGTTGGGATTAATGATGCACCCCAACCTGTTTGACTGGCATCCGTCATAATGGTAAAACTCGGATCCGGCAACTGCAGCGGAACTCCCTGAGTTAACCACTGAATGTTTGCCCAAGTCTGAATCTCTTGTTTCACTTGATCTGACAAGAGAACGTCTACGTCGAGCGAAAGAATTTTCACACTCCAATTCTGAGTCAAGAAAATTTGGAGAGGACGCGTGCGTAACCGCCCCATCGGAATGAGATCCGCAGCGGCTCCGCACAGACCTATAAGTCTCATAAATTCTCTCGCTGTGACTTTGTCTGCGTGCAGACAATAGCGAGCGTAACAACTGACTAATTTCGCTCTGGTTAACGGCAGACGAACGAGATTGTTGTGCGTCTCGAAGCTCATTCCCAGATGAGTGAATGACTTGGACGGCACCAGATCCGACTTCTCCTCGTTTACTATAAAACCGAGACGTCGGAGCAATAGAAGTAGATTCTGAACATCGTTCTGAAGCGTTAACTCGTTGCCGTACCTCTGAAGAATGTCGTCCAGGGAGGCCGACGTTACCGCAGACGAATGAGCTCGGAAATAGATCATTACCGAGTTCATTACCCGAGTGAAAGCCCAGGGTGCTAGATTCAATCCGAAGCACATCGCCCGGAATTGATACACCACTCCTAGGACTGCGAAGCGTAGATACTTTCGGAATGTCGGATGTACCATGACGTGAAAGTACGCATCTTTGAGATCTATGCTTGTTGCATAATCGTTCACCCGAATACTCGCTCTGACCGACCGAATCGTCTCCATATAAAATTTCGGAGCGACGATCAGCTTGTTTATCCAGCTCAAATCTATGACTGGACGGAACGAGCCGTCTGGTTTCGGAACCAGAAACAGATGGCTGTAGAACCCCAGAGTTTCCTGGTTTTCTACGACCTCTACCGCGTTCTTCATTAAAAGAGACTGCACCTCTGATAACAGAGCGTCTCTTTTCTGCGGATTTGACGGAAGTTGAGTCCACTTTGGACTTCGAGTTAATGGAGGCTTTCGTTTGAAGGATATCTTTAGACCTTCCGAAGTCTTTCCTCTTACCCAAGGGTCATCCGTAATCGACGCCCATTCTTGTGAAAAGCTCGACAACCTTCCGCCAACCGGTACGCGATAGAGGTTTAAGCCATCACCTCCTGGACCTGCGAGGCCTGCGGTAGGAGAAACCACGTCCTCCACGACCCGCACCTCGCCCCGTCGACCTCGGGGCGTCCGACCGGTTGTCCCGGCCCGAAGGACGTCCCGAACGAGAGTCGCTACCCTGACGGTCTCTCGAATAAGACCTAGAGGACGCACCGGAACCTCTATAGGAACCTCTCTTGGGCACATTAGACCCAGAAGTGCCTGTCTTATTCTTGTCTGCTGTATCCGACTTCTTAGAAGCAGATTTGAACAACAGAGAATCCGAAGCTTTCTTTGTAATTTTATCATAAATAGCAGAAAGCTTGCCGTCAAAGAGAAGTTCTCCAGAGACCGAAGCGACTCTAAGAGAGTTCTTCACCTTAGTATCCACGAGTGTGGATGTAGCTAGGGCTGCGTCACGTCTAACCAACTCCAGATTTGCCACTGAAAGGGCGGAGTTACACGTGAAATAAGCTACTGCCCTTGAAAGAAGTCTTAAAGAGGACTGTATATCCTGAAACTCTTTTCCTTGAAGGCGCAGTGATAACGCCTTAGTAAGGTGATCTGCGTAAGATAAGGCATCTAAATTGGCTCTGTTAGACGCAATAGCTGTTTCCAACACCGCGGTTGGAATAGAAGTCGACGACGGTAATGATAGCTCTAAGTCTTGCGCCTCGTCGTCCATACGCAGAGGAACTCTCGGGATACCTCGTCCTGCCGTGTCGAATTTATTCCTTGCATTAATGAAAGGCAGGTTGAGAGTATTAGCGGACAAGAAACCTGCTTTCCCCGTCTTGGAAGCAAGTTTAAATATAGCGTCGTTCAATAATTCAAATGTTCTTGCAACATTATTGGACTGCGACGGAAACTCGGGAGCGATGTCCCTGAACCGCTCAAAAAATTCAGAGTCCAATGACGCTATAATCCTCTTGTCCGGAACCGCAGCAGTCTGGCCCGACAGAACAACTTGAGGGAGAAAGTGCCGGATGAAGTCCATGGCAGCTTTATGTTGTTCCGAAAGGGATAGCTCCAAATCATCCGTATCCCTTTCACCATCCGGACGGACCTCACGATGTTCCCGGTCGTCCGCCCCCGATTCTTCGGCGGAGCGTACCGACCCAGCGCCGTCGGATAATTCTTGATCCGACACCGTTTCTGTCGGCTGCTGGGATGCTGCGATAAGCTGTGCTATCTGCACAAGAATGTCCGGCGTCGAGACCTGCGGAGGCGCAGTCTTTCGCTGCTTCGCCGAGGGCAGCTCCGCATCAGATGGCTCCCGCATACTTTTTCTATGCGAACGTCCGGAGTCCATCGGTCTCGAATCCCTGGCTGCCGGATGGTGTGACCTGGTCGCCGAAGAATCCTTGATCGGCGAAGCTGGTAAGATATCGGCGGTCACGCAGCCAAGGTGCGGTCGTGTGCGCTGACGAGAAGAAGAAGCCTTAGCAGTCTCCGCGGACTGCCTATACAATGGAGCGTCCCGAGCGACGGACGTATGCTCCGCTTGCGACACATTTTGTACCACAACATCTGGTCCCAGATGTTGTTGTACGAGAGAGGGGCCTCTCTCGCTCGAGGCCCGGCTGGACCTGGACGAGCTAGGAACCGGACTCAAAGGCTTCCTCCGTTCTCGCTTACTATCCGCCGTCACTGGGTGTGCATCTATTATGTTTATAGTGCTCGCATCACCCAAAATTTCCTCCTGGACCGCATCGGACGAACCCGGCTGCCGACCCATTCGGTGAATGGACGCTACACCGGGTGTGCTAGCGGACGACATTTGTCTAATCTCCATGAGCACTTTTGCCGCTAGCTCTGAATTCATTTGTGACGACGGACGCACACTTGTAGAAGATAACATGGAAACATCACCCTGTTCTTGTTCCTCTGAAATAGAAACTGAGAGAGTAGAGTGACCTTGTGGAGAAAGAGCCGGCATAGCCCTTTCTCCAGAAACAACATATCGTAACACACGTTTCCAATGTTTCTCATCCCAATATTGACATATAGGACAGGGATTAGTGCGAGAACACTGACTACAATTAATACAATGATCATGAATGTCAGAGGAAGATTTCTTCCCATTACAATTTGAACAATGTCCTTTCATTGTGAAAAGTCAACAACAAGTCCTAGTTACTCGCACAAACCCCTGACACAAAGATACATAATAACATGATCCATTAATAAATGAAAAAACAATTGCAAATCAAAATAATTTTGAAAAAATATTTTTTCAGCGAAGCCCAAGTTGCTGAAAAGTAACGTTGAGCCCTGATGGATCCGATGGCAAAGTGTGGTCAAAAATTTTAAATTTATATTAAATAATTAATGAGACACTTACGGATAATATAAATGTATCTTATAGTGAGATAAACTACACCAAAGGCAAACAGCCCCCCTCAAAAAAGGCTGTTGCCAATGTAAACAAACAGTGTAAAATACCAGAAAACATGATTCCAGGCACTGAAAAAACTGGCCCGAAATCAGTCATCAAAATTACACTCTATCTGATGCAAGACAGAGACTCCCAGGGGAGAATCTGCAGAACATCAGATGGAAGATGCAGAACACAACGTTTATACACCCATGGGTGAAAACGTAACTATGGGGAAAATAACAGAAAACATTCTGTATCCAAGCAACTCTCCCAAGAAAATTTTAGAAATGAACTTTCTCAAAAATATGCCAAAAGCATGGGAGAATTGCAAGGGGGGACTTTAGAAGGCTAGGGGAGAGGAAACACTGAATAAGCAGTGCAACATTTAGCAAGAATGACAACAAGAGGCCCATGCCTCGAAAATAGGCAACTTAACATAATTTCATCAAAAAATTTTAAGTACAGCCCTGATTATTTTTTGTCACTTCTTTTTCCTCTCCTCCTTCTATATCCTCCTTAGAATCACCATTTCTCCAAAAATTACATGTCTGGCATCCTTTAAACTGAGATTTACAAGCACAAAGATCAGTGAGATGTTGACTGATGAAGGGCCAAACAGAGAATGATAATTGGCGCCAATTTCGGGACGTCTGCGTCACTGCGCATGCGCAGTGGAGGCGTAGTATGGAGGTCCTTTAGGACATGATTTCTTTTTGTTTTGGATGCAAATTTTGGGGATTGGGGGGCAAAATTTGTGTTTGGCCCTGGTTTTGTTAGAGTTAGCACCAGCTAAGTCTGGGTCATTGGTACAGTATAAAAATATGTCCAATGTTACAAACTGTGCATAATACACATGTCGTCTTGCCTCAACTTGTTTCAAATTCAATGTGGTTAATACTTAATTGATTTCATTAATAATAGTGACTGTTAAGACAAACAACTTGAACAGTTTGAAGAAGAAAGGTCTGTGATGGTAGATTGGGATAAAAGACTCATAATTTAAACCAACAGTATACTATGGGCGAATTGGTACTGTCACCGTTGAGTTGAACAAGGAAATACACATTATTGAACTGTGTCGAAAGATACAAATATTCTGAATGAAGTGTGTGGACAAATTGGACCTTGTATGCACTGAAACACCTGTATGTAAATTAATCCAATAGTGAGCCTATTGTGCACTAAAATATACCATTTTCACGTCTATTTGTTTTTTAATTTTCAATCCTTTGGGAACGGTAGGGGAGATGAATGTGAATGTGTATGTGGAGGGGGGGGGGGGGGCACATAACCAATCCCCTTGGCAACTTGCATTCGGCAACACATAATGTATGATGAAAAAATTTAAAATAGATAATGGATTAACCTGATTATATTTTCGAGAATCTATTTGGATTCTTGTAAAAATGAATAGATTTTATACTGCAATAACACAATCATTATCTACAATTTCATGCATGATTCTCATTCAGTTAACCACCTGGCAGTGATGCCAAAATATGAAAGTTCAAACAGCAGAAGGTTCCCCTTAATGCAGCTTGGAATTTAAACAATTCAGTCTTGTTTAACAGAAATGAGCTTCTTCAAACAAGACTGAATTGTTTAAATTCCCACTTCTATTGTAGGTTGAAATGGAAAGTTTGTAGGTTGAAATTTTGATATTTTTACATCAGTGTGCAAGGGGGTTAAGCAGACATTCTTTTGGGTAGAGAAAATAAATTCCAGCAATACTCCGCTCAATGGGAAGTCAGATGAAAATTGTTAAAATGAATCTCCTCTGATCGCCAGATAAATCATTTTTCAAGGGTTTTCAAGAGTGACTTCAACATTCAAGGATTTTCCAGGTTCTTGATCAGGGATTACTAAATTTTAGGACTTCAAAAGAGCCATGGACCTCATGATGTGGTATATAAATGAAGAATAATATAAACTGATTGAACCTCTGAGTTGACAAACTTCCAGATTAAACCTTTGTGTCCCGGGGATTTTTAAACATTTTTGATACATTTTGACAGTCTACCTTCTGTGGCTTTGCTGCTCCCGCATTGTGTCCTTGGGCAAGGCACTTAACCCCGATTGCCTACATGGGGGCACGATGACGCTGTGTACTAAGGCGTACTGCACGTCAATGGTGCGCATGTCTTCAACCAATCTAACCCTGCCTGTGCCGTGGTGCAGAGTTCAGAGTTACAATGTTGGAGAGCTGACAGCTGATAGTCGTTGCTCGGTGGTTCTCTCCGGGTACTCCGGCTTCCCCCACCCGTAAAACTGTCACCGACATGATATGACCCTGGCTGTTAATGTGTCGTTAAACCCTAATAAAAAAAAAATTCTGTGGCTTTGCAGTTGTTTCTAGGCAAGTCTTGGCCACCAACACAGGCAGCCAAGACAAGCCAAGAAAACAAGTGGCAAAGTACTTTGAACTCAAGCTTTGGGTTTACCGAAAGATGCATGTTGGGCCACATATTCCAGTGCAGTAAAAAATAATCAAAGACGAAATTAGGGCTTTGAGGGTTAAAAGACTGGAAATGGGTTCTCAAAAGGTTTATTTTAAAATGAAATCTACCTGGAATGCTTCACGATTCTTCCTCTGTTGCCTTTTAACTCTCCTTCTTTCCCTTTCTTTCTCATCATCATAATCTTGTTCCAACATTCTGATATGCTCTTCAAAACATATCAATGCATCTTCTTTATCCATATCTGCAAATGACCAGTTCAAATTTATTTTTCAATGGAATCAAACAAGAGCTACTGCTGAAGGCAATTATACCCCCACTGCAGTGCTGGACCAATGAAGCATAAATGAATTAAAACCAAAGTAAGGACTGTAACTCTGTTGAAAAAAATGACAAAGTAAGGACCGTAACTCTAGTGAAAAATACACAGGCAACTTTTTTAATATGTGGAAGAGCAGCTTGTCACGAGGATCCCTCATAGGAAATTTCATTAAAATCAAACCATTCACTGCGGAGATATCACTGCGGACAGAAAAAAATCATGAAAAATTGTCAAAGTAAGGACTGTAACTCTGGTGAAAAATATGCAGGCAACTTTTTAATAACATGTGCAGGAGTGGCCTGTTACAAGGATCCCTAATACCAAATTTCACTGAAATCCATTCACTCACTGCCCAGATATTGCTGCAGATGGACGGATCGACAGACGGATGGACCAACACATGGACAGATGCATGTAATCCAGTATACCCCCATTTTCTTTGAGAGTTGGGGTATAAAAATATTCTAATGGTATTTTTATTAAGGTTTTTCCACAGATCTTGTGGCCTCCATTTCAAATCTCAACGTGCAAAACTATCTAAAGCAAGGACTGCTTATGCTTATGCTTATGTATTTCAAAATGAACTTGATTCTCTTCACAGTCTCATTTAAACCCTTTTTCTGCCAATACTGTCTTTTTGGTTTTGTTTTTACAAAAACAAACTGGATGTTTAAGAAACAAATAATAATAAATAGACACTGTACGTTAATCATACTCTGCTGTAAACATATGCAAATAAACATACATCAATCCAAAAAGGTAAAAATTTAAAGTCTCACGATTCCATACTAACCTTGGAAGATGCAAGTCAATAAAAACATTCAATGAGGGAGTTCAAATTCATTAAGGGATTGCCTGAGAACCAAAACACCTTTTTTTTCTTGGCTTAATCTTTGTCAGATGTTAAATATTATTTCATCAAAATCTGCAATCATGCTCGGAAGTTTATTCCCTTTGAAGCAGGTTTCATTTTAAATTGTATCTTGATTTGCCTTGTTACAATATATGGGAGAGTGCCTATAGGCACTCTCCCATAAATTTTAACAAGGCAAGAACAAATGAGCAAATTTTTCTAACCAAAAATTATTTAGCACTCAAAATAAAATGATGCCAATAGGATCACCAATCCAATGTCGAGTTGTGACAGCACAAAAGTGGGTTTATTATGTGAAGGGTCACTGTGACCTTGACATTTGATCTAGTGATTCCAAAATAAATAAAGCTCTTTCTTGCACCAATGCCAACCTATATATCAAGTTTCATGAATGTTGGTTGAGCCATTATCAGTTATCATCCAGAAACCAAATGCTTATGCCTGCTTGCCCAACCGCCATTCATCAAACTATAGGTTGAGTTTGACTTCATCACAACTCGAGTAAAAATAGAACATAAACAAGAAAGCCTCTCGCACTCTTTGATTTGAAAAATTAATTGCTTCAGAATCAAGTGTATTTTTTATTTGTCCTTATTGTAAGGTAAATATATATATCTTAGAAAAATAATTACTCTGAAGCTCTGGATCTTCAGTAAATCTGTGATTGTCAAGAAGCATCTGTTGTGCTTCAGACCATGTAGTACAATATGTCAAGCTAGGCATGCTATCCAGGATTTCAGTAAACACTTTTATATTTCTCTTCCTCAAAGATTTTGCTTCTTCCTGTTTTAGAAAGTAAAAATGTCTGAATTAAATTTCAACCCAAGAAGTGTCCGTCACTGTGATTCTAATAAATTCAATAATTTTCAAAATGGAGACAAAAAGACACCCACTCAAAGCAGAATACTGTGAACAATACTGCCAAACTGTCAAATATTTTAATTAGTATGATATTTCAATATCCACATTTTTTTTCATCCTTAAGGACCTGCATCTGTCTCTGATAAACTTGAACTTATTTGCTTCGGGGCATGTGTTCCATTAAACAATTATGAGGAAACCCTGATTACAATGGTAAAATTACCCTGGCAGAAGTTCCTAGTGAAGCCTTAGCTGCATCTGACAGAGACAGCCAAGATTTAACTAGATATCACTTGTCCAGGTACAAAGGATTTATATATGATGATAAATGAAGAATCTGTTGATACTTCATTATTACCATTTTGTGGACAATCCTAATATATTAACTGTATAAAGCTTGACTGATCATGCAACTTGTTGGGTCTTTAATAAATTAACATTTCAATGACAGCCTGACACATACTGTGATTGATATCCAATCGTTTGATAGTTCCGAGGATTCCGCTTCACTTGAAATTCGAACCTCCATGATATTGTAGCAAACACTTTTTCTTCATGTCACGTAGTGATTATACACAGCGAAAATGATGGACATATTCTCTCCATAACCTATGTGTTCCAATAACTATAAGAAAACTTGGAAGTTCCCTACATTTGCAGACCTGACAGATGATAAAACAAGATCTTTGGTATTCTGTTCCGGAATCAAATGGTTTCGCGCACCAAAGGCGCGCAGGGACGTTTTAGGGAGCAACCCCTTTCGACCCTCTTTAGCTGTAGGATAGGTTTTTGATGGTTTGTCTAGGCAAGTCAAAGGAGGAAGGTGTTCGGGTTTAGTGGTGTTTGCTACGTTTGTGCTTTTTCTTCTTGGAAGGAGGTGGCTAAGATGGCGAAGGCTTGGCAGTTGTTGTTTCTGAGTTTTTGCGTTTTAGCCATCTGTGAAAGAACGGGTCGCGGATCCTGGCTGCTTCTAAGTGACCTGGTTTGTTGATTAGGATCTGTTCCAAAATAAAACACAATAATTGTAGCTATGTTGTAATTCATATAGAGGATTTAAAAATAATGTTGTGTCAACAGTGTTCCATTGTACAATCCTATTGTACAATACTGTCATTATTTACTGAGTTTTACTGGTAACTGTCAGCAGTATTAATAGTAGTAACATTGTTTTGGAGTCCAAGCAGTTTATTAACAACCCACCAGAAATGATTAATAGCCTTCCACCTTATTAGCTGCCATAAATTGCAACTTGACCACTTAGAAGCTTTCAGGCTGTGAATCATTTCTGTTTGGTCATTAATAAAACACAATACCTCAAAATCACGTTATTATCACATTGTTTAACAAAGCTCAGAGAGAATCTATCAAAACATCTCCAATAAGAAAAATATTCGCTTCAACTTTTTTGTAAAATAATGATGTCGAAATATGGAATAAAATGATTTATTGCATGCCTGTGCTTTTATTTTCATAAACTACATGCTTTTTCTGCAAAAATCGAAGCAAACAATAATTTATTTTTGAATTGTCCTTGAACAAAATGGACCCGTGCGGACTATATAACTATTTGTTTTTTACGTTTGGGTTATTTTTGGCAATAATTTGTGTTTTTAATATTTTGTTAGTAAACTGTTGGCATGGAATAAATACAGAACAGCAGATGCATTCGAAATGTGATTTTTGATTTATTTATTGGTGTTTAATGTCACACATTTCTGCACAATGCCTAATCATGACCATGACAGTTTGAAGGGTGGATGAAGCCGGAGTAACCAGAGAATAAGAGCTGGACTTTTGTCCGGTGCATACCCCCACGTGGTGTACCGCTCAGTGTGGGCATACCTATGACCAACAAATATTATTTATGAATATTCTCATACGGACTGACGGACGGATGCACAGATGGACAGACACAATCCAGTATACCCCCCCCCCCCTTCCATTTTCTTCAATAGTTTTAAACAAAGTCAAAAGGTATGGTAAATTGTTTGGTGTTTGGAAGTTTTATGCAATGAGACAGAAGCCTTTGTCATAGGCAAACTGCATTCCATATTTCACTGAAATCTGATAACCCCAATCCAGTATGCTGCCCCCCCCCCCTCCCATTTTCTTCGAAAGTTTTAAACAATTTCCAACAATTTCTAAGTCAAAAGGTGTAGTAAATTGTTTGGTGTTTGGAAGTTTTATGCAATGAGGCAGAAGCCTTTGTCATAGGCAAACTGCATGCCATATTTCACTGAAATCCGATAACCCATACCTGAGATACAGGCTGAACAGACAAATGATGTCTATTTCCTACAATTTCTAAGTCAAAAAAGGGGGATAACTCTAAAAAAGAGAATGTGAGAAATATCATTGAATCCTTTTTTTAAAGCCTATACCATAAGCAGTGTTCATGGCAAATTTCATTGCAATAGAATATTCGATACCCGAGATACAGGCTGAACAGACAAAATTTGGCTCGGACGGACACAATTTTTAAGTGAACAAGTAATAAAAAAAAAAAATAAAAAAAAAAATAACTAGTGTGGGCATACCTGTGACCAACAAATATTATAAAAAATAATAATTTACTTAAGTTATGAATATTCTCGGATGGACTCACAAACGGACGGACTCACACACAGACGCACAGATGGACGGATGGACGGACGGACGCATGTAATCCAGTATACCCCCATTTTCTTCGAAAATGTGGGGGTATAACTACTGGGCAATGGCAAGCAACTGTCAGCTTCCCAACATACATACCAACTCCACACAAGCAGGGTTAGCATTGGTTGAACACATGTGCACCATCGACGTGTAGTACACCTTAGTGGGCAACTGGGGTGAAGTGTCTTGCCCAAGCAAAATGCGGTTGCCACAGGTGGGATTCAAACTGGGGACCTCTCGGCTTGCAGCCTGCACCTCTACCTACTGAGCCACTGTGCCCCCATGTGATTTTTTACTGCCGGAGATCGATTTCGACAGAGGGATAATATTGAACAAGAACCGAAGGCTTCGAGTTCAATATTATCCCTCTGCAAAAATCGATAATAAATTTTTAGTTAACTGTAGGCATGCAATAAATACAGAACAGCATACAGGTTCGAACTGATATTTTTACTGAACTTGATCGATTGCGGTAAAAAATCAATCTCATGCGATAAAAAATGACAGTTCGAATGTGTATGCTGTTCTGTCTCCATCTTGAGCATATAGTCCTTAGAAAGCACTGCAAATGGGTTGATCAAGACCTCTATAAACAATATTCATCTATTCCTTTACCAGACATTTCTAGATTCTATTCTATACTTAGTGGACTGTCTTCCAAATAACTAAAATTTTACTCCAAAATAAATAAGACATTCTGCCTGAATAACTAAAACAATTTTCAACTTTTGCTTCAAGAACACAGCTTCTGATCCATCCTCACTGGAACAAGCTCAATGGGCTTGTTCTAATGAGGAGTAATAGTTAAAATTGAAAGTTAAAAGTATGAAAATTCTCCAATCCAAATGGCAATTTTATGTCTAGTGCACGGCTGATGTATATGGTTAACAGAGCTTGTATGGACTGGATGTTCGGTTAAAGGATTTCTTCAGTAAATTTATGCATATAATAGGAATCACATTATATGAGGGTTATTTGACCTCTTGGAACCCTATTTTTTATAAAAGGTTGTCTGGCCACACATCCCACGAAAAAAAGTGTGCAATTCGAGGTACAGTGGATCTCGCTTAATTGAAAATGGCTTTTGTCAGAAGAAAATATACAAATAACCGGAGTGTACAAATAAGCGGAATCCAGGAAGAGGAAGGAAGGGGCAGGTAATTCTGGTCGCACTGAGCACAAAATCTGAATACATGTATCTTTCATTCAGTGATTCACCTCAATGAAGTGGCGATCTTATCAAAATGTGTGCATTATGTATCACTTATAGATTGTTGTAATAAAATGAGAAAAAAAAATATTCCATATGTGCATTGACGTTCATGTTTTTATTACTCCATGTACCACAGTAAAAAGGACAATTGTAATGCTGATGTACCCAAACTGTGCAGTTTTATGGTAATTCGCCATGTTTCAAACACGTTTCCATTGCAACATGTTCACATTCAATATCACATGTACACGATAGGGCTGTGTACAAATCACATATGGTCAGGCCTGCAACCAATCTTTTCTGTGAATTCACAAAAAAAGACAACTTGAATACTTCCCATCACACTTATTTTATTCATTTCATTCACATAAAAATATTAAAATCCAAATTTTTAGTCGAAAATGGGACATAACTCTGGTAAAATTAAAAATGTATTTTATGTTTAGACATCTACACACCAAATTTTATTTGATTCAGTCAACAACAAATAAAGTTATCATTGGGAAACCCCAAAAAAATGAATTTTCGAAAATCAAAAAGGGCATAACTCTGGCAATAATTGTCGGACAGCACCCTGATTCGAACTTGACCTGTATTTTATGTTGATACACCTACACAACACATTTTATTTGATTAAGTTATTGGTTGGAAACTATTGGCCAACTATAACTAAAGTGATCATCAGGAAACATAGAAAACTGAATTTTCTAAGTAAAAAAGGGGCATAACTCTAGCAAAAATTGTCAGATGTCACCCCAATTCGAACTCGACCTGTATTTTATGTTGATACACTTACATACCAAATTTGATTTGGCCCACTATAACTAAAGTTATCATCGAGGAAACCAATGTGGGATGGCAGCACGGATGCACACCGGCTGATTTAATAGTCCCCCAAAAATATTCTTCTTGATTCCCAGTCAAGAGGTAAAAAAGGAATAACAGCAGTCAAGCACGACAAACAGATGGAAGCACGTAATTGAAATTTTTTTAAGAATTTTACATGTTATTCATTCACCTTGAAATGTTTTCCTTTTTTCAGGAAGGTAAGAAGTTTTTGTATTATTTACATCACAGATTCATTTGACAAACTGTTTGTAAATCAATAACTCATTGGAATTCAGGGGACGAAATAGTAACATGGGTCTCCCTTGAAAATTTGGCTGACAATAAAATGTGTTCTTTTTTATAGATGGGAAGGCATGTAATAAGCACAGTATGACATGCACGTGTGAATGGGTTAATCGATATGGCAGGAGTTTCATCGCAGAAGGATAAAACGAGAGGCAAGCCTCGAGTTTTATCCTTCCAAGATGGCACTCGTGCCATATCGATTAACCCATTCGCAAGCATTTGTTGTTCTGTGTATTGACTGAGCAGCAAAATCAGTCTGCAGGAGGCAAAGAGTTAAGACCTTGGGGAGTTCATTAGATTTCTGCTGGAACAATATAACTCATCAGATTATATTATTTCTAAACAAGAACTATTGCAGAAGGCAATTATACCCCCAACTGCAGTGCTTGAACGATGAAGTATAAAAGAACTGATAACAAAGTGAGGACCGAAAAATCATGAAAAAAAAAAGTATGGACCTTAACTCTGGTGGGAAACTTTTTATAACATGTGCAGAGGTGGCTTGTCACAAGGATCCCTCATACCAAATTTCATTGAAATCAATCAACTCACTGCTGAGATACTGCTGCGGATGGATGGATGAATGCATGGATGGACAGATATCTGAACATGTATGTAATCCAGTATACCCCCACCTCATTCTCTTTAAGAGTGGGAGTATATTTAATCTACTAAAACATAAAGCTGAAACAGTTAAAGAGTTTTCTTGATCGATTAATCACATGGATTAACCTTGGTTAACTGATTAATCACTTGCCCTAATAGGTTGGAGTGGGGGTATATTTAATCTACTTAAACATCAACTGAAACAGTTTTCTTGGTCGATTAATAACATGGATTAACCTTGGTTAACTGATTAAACACTAGCCCTAATAGTTAGCTGAATAATTGCTGCACCGTTATTGATTTACAGCATTAACCCTTTACACAACGTAAGGGAAACCGGCCAGTGCTATATACAATGAAAGTGTCAATGACACTGTAGCTTAACTTGTGTGTTGTGTCTGATGTAAAGGATAATGTTCAATGTTTATGAAAGGATTATGAAATAAGACAAGAATTGTGATAATTGGGAATATGTTCATTTCTGTTCCCCGTATGCTATGTTTTTGATAAAAATAATTGGAGGTGTACACTGTACTAAAGAGCTGAGAGGTGGGTTAATATGACCTCACAGTTAATGTATGTGGCCCTCACAGTTAACGTATATCAACGAAAGTTACAAAGTTACAGTGAAATTATTCCAAAACGAGTCATCCTATCATGTTACATTGAAATCCCTTCATAAATATGGCCTGTAGACTGTGCTTAAGGTTTTCGGGCTTCGGGCCCCTGTAGCCGCCAGTTTCCCAATTGCATCCAAAGGAGACGTTCTCATCTAGACATTATATGAAGTCAACCTACCAAGTTACAATGTAATCCCTTCATAAATATGACCTGTAGACTGTGCTAAAGGTTTTTGGGCTTTGGGCTCGGGCAGCCATCATGGTTGAATGATCGCAGCCAAAAGGGGACATTCTCATCTGGGCATCATCTGGAGTGATCCTACGAAGTTACAATGAAATCCCTTCATAAATATGACCTGTAGACTCTGTTCAAGGTTTTCAGGCTTCGGGCCCCTGAAGCCGTCACAGTTGACCAATCACAACCAAAAGGTGATGTCATCATCTAGGCATTATATGGAGTCAAACTAACAGGTTACAATGAAATCCTTCCGTAGATATGACCTATAGACTATGCTAAAGGTTTTGGGGTTTTGGGCTCAGGCAGCCATCAAGGCTGAATGATTGTGACCAGAAGGGGACGTTTTCATCTAGACATTATTTGGAGTCATCCTACCAAGGTACAATGAAATCCCTTCATAAATATCACCTGTAGACTGTGCTAAAGGTTTTTGGGCTTCAGGCCCCTCTAGCCATCACAGTTGCCTAATGGTGTCCAAAAGGGGCTGTTCTCATATAGACATTATATGAAGTCAAACCTACCAAGTTACAATGAAATCCCTTCATTAATATGACCTGTAGACTGTGCTAAAGGTATTCAGGCTTTGGGCCCGGGCAGCCATAATGGTTGAATGATCGTAACTAAAAGGAGACATTCTCATCTGGAGTGATCCTACGAAGTTACAATGAAATCCCTTCATAAATATGACCTGTAGATTTTCAGGCTTCGGGCACCTGTAGCCATCACAGTTGACCAATCACGACCAAAAGGGGATGTCATCATCTATTCATTATACGGAGTCAACCTAACAAGTTGCAATGAAATCCTTCCATAAATACGACCTGTAGACTATGCTAAAGGTCTTTGGGCTCGGGCAGCCATAAAGGCTGAATGATCGCGACCAAAAAGGGATGTTCTCATCTAGACATTATTTGGAGTCATCCTACCAAGCTGCAATTAAATCCCTTCATAATTATGACCTGTAGACTGTTCTAAAGGTTTTTGGGTTTTGGGCCCCTGTAGCCGTCACAGTTGCCCAATCATGTCCAAAAGGGGACGTTCTCATCCAGACATTATATGAAGTCAACCTTCCAAGTTACAATGAAATCCCTTCATAAATATGACCTGTAGATTGTGCTAAAGGTTTTCAAGCTTCGGGCTCGGGCAGCCATCATGGTTGAATGATCGCAACCAAAGGGGACAATCTCATCTGGGCATCATCTGGAGTGATCCTACGAAGTTACAATGAAATCCCTTCATAAATATGATCTGTAAACTGTGCTCAAGGTTTTCGGACTTCGGGCACCTGTAGCCATCACAGTTGACCAATCACGACCAAAAGGGGATGTCATCATCTAGGCATTATATGGAGTCAACCTAACAGGTTACAATGAAATCCTTCCATAAATATGCCTATGCTAAAGGTTTTGGGGCTTGGGCACCCATCAAGGCTGAATGATCGCAGTCAAAATGTGATGTTCTCATCTAGACATTATTTGGAGTCATCCTACCAAGTTACAATGAAATCCCTTCATAAATATGACATGTAGACTGTGCTAAAGGTTTTCGGGCTTCAGGCCCCTGTAGCCATCACAGTTGCCCAATCACGTCCAAAAGGGGACTTTCTCATCTAGACTTTATATGAAGCCAACCCACCAAGTTACAATGAAATTCCTCAATAAATATGACCTGTAGACTGTGCTAAAGGTTTTTTGGTTTTGGGCTCGGGCAGTTGTCACGGTTGGCAGATCATGCCCAAATGGGGAAATTCTCATCTAGACATCATAAGGAGTCACCCTACCAAGTTACAATGAAATCCCTCCATATTAAACATGACCTGCAGACTGTGCTAAAAGTTTTGGGGTTTCGGGCTTGGGCAGCCACCACGGTTGACAGATCATGCCCAAAAGGGGACGTTCTCATCTAGGCATTATACAGAGGCATCCTACCAAGTTACAATGAAATCCCTTCATAAATACGACCTGTAGACTGTGCTAATGGTTTTCAGGCTTCGGGCTCGGGCAGCCATCATGGTTGAATGATCGCAACCAAAGGGGACAATCTCATCTGGGCATCATCTGGAGTGATCCTACGAAGTTACAATGAAATCCCTTCATAAATATGATCTGTAGACTGTGCTCAAGGTTTTCGGACTTCGGGCACCTGTAGCCATCACAGTTGACCAATCACGACCAAAAGGGGATGTCATCATCTAGGCATTATATGGAGTCAACCTAACAGGTTACAATGAAATCTTTCAATAAATATGCCTATGCTAAAGGTTTTTGGGCTCGAGCACCCATCAAGGCTGAATGATCGCAGTCAAAATGTGATGTTCTCATCTAGACATTATTTGGAGTCATCCTACCAAGTTACAAAGAAATCCCTTCATAAATATGACATGTAGACTGTGCTAAAGGTTTTCGGGCTTCAGGCCCCTGTAGCCATCACAGTTGCCCAATCACGTCCAAAAGGGGACTTTCTCATCTAGACTTTATATGAAGCCAACCCACCAAGTTACAATGAAATTCCTCAATAAATATGACCTGTAGACTGTGCTAAAGGTTTTTTGGTTTTGGGCTCGGGCAGTTGTCACGGTTGGCAGATCATGCCCAAATGGGGAAATTCTCATCTAGACATCATAAGGAGTCACCCTACCAAGTTACAATGAAATCCCTCCATATTAAACATGACCTGCAGACTGTGCTAAAAGTTTTGGGGTTTCGGGCTTGGGCAGCCACCACGGTTGACAGATCATGCCCAAAAGGGGACGTTCTCATCTAGGCATTATACAGAGGCATCCTACCAAGTTACAATGAAATCCCTTCATAAATACGACCTGTAGACTGTGCTAATGGTTTTCGGGTTTTGGGCTCGGTCAGCCATACCGGTTGACCGATCGCAATCAAAAGGGGACGTTCTCATCTAGACATGACCCCAAACCTGCATATGAAATTTTGTGACGATCAGACAAGAACTGTGGGGAGTAGCCCATGCTGAAGGAAAATGTGAACAGACTCATACGCGTGATGGCAATAGCTTATCTTGACTTTGTCAAGTTAAGCTAAAAATCTCGATTCACATTATGTTAAATTTTAAATTTCTATCTCAAAAACATAGCTTATGACCCCTTATTGGAACGAGCTCATTGAGCTCATTCCAATGGGGATCATAAACTATGTTTTTGAGACAAAAGTTAAAAAATTTATAGTAATTTATATATTTTTTATACTTACCAATGACCCAGACTTAGCTGGTGCTAACTCCACAAAAACCAGGGCCAAACACAAATTTTGCCCCCCAATCCCCAAAATTTGCATCCAAAACAAAAAGAAATCATGTCCTAAAGGACCTCCATAGTACGACTCTACTGCGCATGCGCAGTGACGCAGTCGTCCCGAAATTGGCGCCAAATATCATTCTTACTGGCAGTGCCTGGTCAGCGCTATGTACTCAGCGGGGAGGCAAGAGTTCCCAACTCAGGGAGGGCCATCCCCGTCTGGGTCATTGGTAAGTATAAAAAATATATAAATTACTATAAATTTTTTAACATTTTTATACTGTACCAATGACCCAGACTTAGCTGAATAGTAAACAGGCTGGAGGGCCTAGGACATAGAGGAAAATCCAATAAGCTCAATTATAAAATAAAGAGATAACCCCTTAAGGAGAAAAGGAGTATTAGGCTTTACATGTATCTTTCTTATTTAATATTTAAATTAGAAAGATACACTACCCTTAATAATTGAGCACAATAACATTCATGTTCTCTATTAATATCCAGTATAACCTTTATACTAATTATTATTAAAACAAGCCAATAAATAAAGTAGTCCAGAGAATTGAGACTCTTTATAATCATTTAAAAGTGTCCGAGTATTGTATATTAAAGCCCGTTTGACACTTGACATATACAAATGCTTCACACCGAGCTACACTTTAAAAATAAGACATGAATGAAATTAAACATTAATATTACACTTTAAAACCATCCCGGAAGCGACTCAGAAATACTGTCTTGGAGGAGGCATTCCCTTGCTTTTCACTATAAAGCAGGTGACCTAAGGGAACACCCGCCCCCCCCCTTCCCCTTGCCCTGGGTCAAATAGCCCAGAGCGAAGAGGGCAGCCGGACGGAGTCACTGCCGGAACAGAAAGCCTGCATAACTATAGTTGCAACTGTTTAGTGGACGACATTCTGAGCAACAGATAACGGACCTAAACAATGCAGGTCTCCAGAAATGGACTCAATATTTCTGAGATAAAAATTAGTAAATGTGGATGGCTGAGACCAATAAGCAGCCTTCATTAAATCTGTAATAGCAACACTATTAGCATAAGCCCAGGAAGTAGAAAGAGCTCTTACTTCATGAGCAGAAATCTTAAGCACAGACTGCTGAGAAGAAGATAAATCTTCATACGCAGTACGGATAGTTAACTGAATCCATCTAGCAATAGAATGGACTGAAATGTCCTTTCTATTAGGCATCAAAGACAGAAAGAAACGTTTCCGTCCCTTTCTGATGAACTGAGATCTCTGTTTATAGATACGTAGTGCTCTAACAGGACAGAGTAAAGGCCTACGCCCGTCTGAAGACGGAAGAGCCTTAATAACAATAGGTTCCGGATATTTATTAGGAGCCTGATTCTTAGCTAAAAAACCGACGTTAGTAGTGAAGGTGATAGTGTTCCCAACACTACGATAATGAGAATCATCCACCGATAGTGCATGAAGCTCACTGACTCTTCTGGCAGAAGAGAAAGCTAAGAGAAAAGCTGTCTTATAAGATAAGAATTTGAAATCTACTGTCCAAAGAGGTTCAAATGGCTTTTCCTTCAATTTAAGGAGAACCCAAGCTAAATTCCACTTAGGAATTAATCTAAGAGTTCTGGGTCTATTTATCGAAAAGTTTCTAACCAATTTCGATAAAGAGACATTAGATCCAATTTGTAAACTATCATGATGTGCATAGGTATCAGATAACATAGATCTATAACCCTTTATAGTAACCGGTTGCAGTTTGATTTCGTCAAACAAGTATACTAGAAAGTTAGCAATGTCTGGTATAGAGGGATCAAATATATCAACAGAATGATCCCTACACCAACGACGGAAAACCTTCCACTTAGCCGCATAATTTAGCGAAGAGGAGGTCCTCCTACAGTTAGAAATCGCGTCCACTGCTCGTCCTGTAAAGTGCTTGCCATGCAAGAAGGACCGCACAACGGAAAAACGTGAAGGTTGAGACCTTGCGGGTTGTGATGCAGTTGGCGCGATTTCCCCTGCCAAAGAAGATCCTCTCGTGGAGGGAGCTTCCGCGGTAGGTCCCACAACAGACACCTGAGTAGATTTATCCACGGTCTCTGTGGCGACAGAGATGCTACCAACAGAATCTTGCATTGAGATTGTTTTATCTTTAGCAATACTTGTTGAATTAACGGCGCTGGAGGATACGCATATCCTATCATTCCGTCCCAAGGGATCGATAGAGCGTCTACAGCAAATGCTCTTGGATCCGGACACGGGGACACATACGTCTGCAACTGATTGTTGAGATGTGTCGCAAATAAGTCTATCATTGGCCGTTCCCATTGGTAGCAAATCTGATTGAATACTTGTTTGTTGAGAGTCCACTCCGACGGCAACAAGCGACCCTTTCGAGAAAGGGAGTCTGCTAGCACATTCAGACGACCCGGTATGTGACGGACCGAAAGAAGAACGTGATGTTCCAACGCAAACAGAAGGATTCTTTCCGTTAGATTGAACAACGGAACTGAATGAGTGCCTCCCTGATTCCGTATATACGCCACTACTGTCGTATTGTCGGATAGGATTTGGACATGAGCATCGTGAATAATGTCCATCCAGTGACGTAACGCAAGCCAAATTGACATCATTTCCTTGATGTTTATGTGCTTGCACAGGAATTGCGGATCCCAAAGACCCTGGCATCTCGAATCCGTTGGGATTAATGATGCACCCCAACCTGTTTGACTGGCATCCGTCATAATGGTAAAACTCGGATCCGGCAACTGCAGCGGAACTCCTTGAGTTAACCACTGAATGTTTGCCCAAGTCTGAATCTCTTGTTTCACTTGATCTGACAAGAGAACGTCTACATCGAGCGAATGAATTTTCACACTCCAATTCTGAGTCAAGAAAATTTGAAGAGGCCGTGTACGTAGCCGTCCCATCGGAATGAGATCCGCAGCGGCTCCGCACAGACCTATCAGTCTCATAAATTCTCTCGCTGTGACTTTGTCTGTATTTAGACAATAGCGAGCGTAACAACTGACTAATTTCGCTCTGGTTAACGGCAGACGAACGAGATTGTTGTGCGTCTCGAAGCTCATTCCCAGATGAGTGAATGACTTGGACGGCACCAGATCCGACTTCTCCTCGTTTACTATGAAACCGAGACGTCGGAGCAATAGAAGAAGATTCTGAACATCGTTCTGAAGCGTTAACTCGTTGCCGTACCTCTGAAGAATGTCGTCCAGGTAGGCCGACGTTACCGCAGACGAATGAGCTCGGAAGTAAATCATTACCGAGTTCATTACTCGAGTGAAAGCCCAGGGTGCTAGATTCAATCCGAAGCACATGGCCCGGAACTGATACACCACTCCTAGGACTGCGAAGCGTAGATACTTTCGGAATGTCGGATGTACCATGACGTGAAAGTACGCATCTTTGAGATCTATGCTCGTTGCATAATCGTTCACCCGAATACTCGCTCTGACCGATCGAATCGTCTCCATATAAAACTTCGGAGCGATGATCAGCTTGTTTATCCAGCTCAAATCTATGACTGGACGGAACGAGCCGTCTGGTTTCGGAACCAGAAACAGATGGCTGTAGAATCCCAGCGATTCCTGGTTTTCTACGACCTCTACCGCGTTCTTCATTAAAAGAGACTGCACCTCTGATAGCAGAGCGTCTCTTTTCTGAGGGTTTGACGGAAGATGAGTCCACTTTGGACTTCGAGTTAATGGAGGCTTTCGTTTGAAGGATATCTTTAGACCTTCCGAAGTCACTCCTCTCACCCAAGGGTCGTCCGTAATCGACGCCCACTCTTGAGAAAAACTCGACAACCTTCCGCCAACCGGAACGCGATAGAGGTTTGAGCCATCACCTCCTGGATCTGCGAGGCCTGCGGTAGGAGAAACCACGTCTTCCACGACCCGCACCTCGCCTCGTCGACCTCGGGGCGTCCGACCGATTGTCCCGGCCTGAAGGACGTCCCGAACGAGAGTCGCTATCCTGACGGTCTCTCGAATAAGAGCTAGAGGACGCACCGGAACCTCTATAGGAACCTCTCTTGGGCGGATAAGACCCAGAAGTGCCCGCCTTATTCGTGTCTGCTGAATCCGACCTTTTAGGAGCGGATCTAAACAACAGAGAATCACTAGCTTTCTTTTTAATATTATCATAAATAGCGGAAAGCTTGCCGTCAAAGAGAAGATCTCCTGAGACCGAAGCGACCCTAAGAGAGTTCTTCACCTTAGAATCCACTAGTGTGGATGTAGACAGGGCTGCGTCACGTCTAACCAACTCCAGATTAGCCACTGAAAGGGCGGAGTTACACGTGGAATAAGCTACTGCCCTTGAAAGAAGTCTTAAGGAGGATTGTATATCCTGAAACTCTTCCCCTTGAAGACGCAGTGATAACGCCTTCGTAAGGTGATCTGCGTAAGATAAGGCATCTAAATTGGCTCTGTTAGACGCAATAGCTGTTTCCAACACTGCGGTTGGAATAGAAGCTGACGACGGTAATGATAGCTCTAAGTCTTCCGCCTCGTCGTCCATACGCAGAGGAACTCTCGGTATACCCTGACCTGCCGTGTCGAATTTATTCCTTGCATTAATGAAAGGCAGGTTGAGAGTATTTGCGGACAAGAAGCCTGCTTTCCCTGTCCTGGAAGCAAGTTTAAAAATAGCGTCGTTCAATAATTCAAATGTTCTTGCAACATTATTGGACTGCGACGGAAACTCGGGAGCGATGTCCCTGAACCGCTCGAAAAAATCAGAGTCCAATGACGCTATAATTCTCCTGTCCGGAAGCGCAGCAGTCTGGCCCGACGGAACAACTTGAGGAAGAAAGTGCCGGATGAAGTCTACGGCAGCTTTGTGTTGTTCCGAAAGGGATAGCTCCAATTCATCCGTATCCCTTTCACCATCCGGTCGGACCTCCCGATGTTCCCGGTCGTCCGCCCCCGATGCTTCGGCGGAGCGTACCGACCCAGCGCCGTCGGATAATTCTCGATCCGACACCGTCTCTGTCGGCTGCTGGGATGCTGCGATAAGCTGTGCTATCTGCACTAGAATGTCCGACGTCGAGACCTGCGGATGAGCGGTCTTTCGCTGCTTTGCCGAGGGCAGCTCCGCATCGGATGGCTCCCGCATACTTTTCCTATGCGAACGTCCGGAGTCCATCGGTCTCGAGTCCCTGGCTGCCGGATGGTGTGACCTGGTCGCCGAATAATCCTTCCTCGGCGAAGCTGGCAAGATATCGGAGGTCACGCAGCCAAGGTGCGGTCGTGTGCGCCGGCGAGAAGAGGAAGCCTTAACAGTCTCTGCGGACTGCTTATACAACGGAGCGTCCCGAGCGACGGACGTATGCTCCGCTAAAGACACATTTGTACCACAACATCTGGTCCCAGATGTTGTTGTACGAGAGAGGGGCCTCTCTCGCTCGCGGCCCGGCTGGACCTGGACGAGCTAGGAACCGGACTAAAAGGCTTCCTCCGTTCTCGTTCACTATCCGCCGTCACTGGGTGTGCATCTATTATTTTTATAGTGCTCGCATCACCCAAAATTTCCTCTTGGACCGCATCGGACGAACCCGGCTGCCGAACCATTCGGTGAATGGACGCTACACCGGGCGAGCTAGCGGACGACATTTGTCTAATTTCCATGAGCACTTTTGCCGCTAGCTCTGTATTTAATTGTGACGACGGACGCACACTTGAAGAAGATAACATGGAAACATCACCCTGTTCTGGTTCCTCTGAAATAGAAACTGAGAGAGTAGAGTGACCTTGTGGAGAAAGAGCCGGCATCGCTCTTTCTCCAGAAACAACATATCGTGACACACGTTTCCAATGTTTCTCATCCCAATGTTCACATACAGGACAGGGATTAATGCGAGAACACTGACTACAATTTATGCAATAATCATGAAAGTCAGAGGAAGATTTCTTCCTATTACAATTTGAACAAGTTCCTTTCATTGTGAAGGAACAACAATAAGTCCTAGTTACTCGCAAAAACCCCTGACACAAAGATACATAATAACATGATCCATTAATAAATGAAAAAACAATTGCAAAACAAAATAATTTTGAAAAAATATTTTTTTTCAGAGAAGCCCAAGTTGCTGAAAAGTAACGTTGAGCCCCGATGGATCCGATGGCAAAGTGTGGTCAAAAATTTTAAAATTATATAAAATAATTAATGAGACACTTTCGGATAATATAAATGTATCTTATAATGAGATAAACTACCTCAAAGGCAAACAGCCCCCCTCAAAAAAGGCTGTTGCCAATGAAAACAAACAGTGTAAACACAGAAGAAAACATGACTCCAGGCACTGACAAAACTGGCCCGGAATCAGTCCTCAATTACACTCTATCTGATGCAAAACAGAGACTCCCAGGGGAGAATCTGCAGAACATCAGATGGAAGATGCAGAACACAAACGTTATACACCCATGGGTGAAAACGTAACTATGGGGAAAATAACAGAAAACATTCTGTAACCAAGCAACTCTCCCAGGGAAATTTTAGAAATGAAACTTCTCAAAAATATGCCAAAAGCATGGGAGAATTGCAAGGGGGGACTTTAGAAGGTTAGGGGAGAGGAAACACTGAATAAGCAGTGCAACAATTAGCAAGAATGACAACAAGAGGCGTTTGCCTCGAAAATAGGCAACTTAACATAATTTTAACAAAAAATTTTAAGTACAGCCCTGATTATTTTTTGCCACTTCTTTTTTCCTCTCCTCCTTCTATCCTCCTTAGAATCACATTTTCTCCAAGAATTACGTGTCTGGCATCCTTTAAACTGAGATTTACAAGCACAAAGATCAGTGAGATGTTGACTGATGAAGGGCCAAACAGAGAATGATATTTGGCGCCAATTTCGGGACGACTGCGTCACTGCGCATGCGCAGTAGAGTCGTACTATGGAGGTCCTTTAGGACATGATTTCTTTTTGTTTTGGATGCAAATTTTGGGGATTGGGGGGCAAAATTTGTGTTTGGCCCTGGTTTTTGTGGAGTTAGCACCAGCTAAGTCTGGGTCATTGGTACAGTATAAAAATATTGAAAATTTTTAGTAATTCAAGATTTTATTTTTGGAAGTATCGTCTGCTACCCGCTTTGGATAAGGGGTTAAGAATGGCCATTTCCAGCTACTGATATGGTATAATGATCATGCAAGTGAACAGGTATGCCAGCACTTAACTTGCATGCTTTACCTTATCTCAAATAATTAATGTGAGTCAGTGTGACAATGTTTGCCTGTTTTGGAGAAAGTTTGTTCCTTTCTGAACCTGTGTAATACAGTAATTAAAGAGTAACGGTTAATCGATCCATTACTTTTTTGATCGATCAAGACATTGATCATCAGTTAATCGATTAATTGATTAATCATTTCAGCTCTACTAATTCACAGCAGCATTAATTTCACAAATAAGTTTCAGGAACCAGCAGTACACTCATTACCTTTTCTCTCTTAGCAACTATATGAATCACATCATCAAACAGATCTCTTCGTTCCCTGTCATGGACATTCCTCCACACGTCTAAATCGCTAAATAAATCATCAGCTTTCCTGAAATTACATAAAACATTGCTGAACTTATGAAATACTTTGTTTAATTATATCTTTTGCATTTTTAAGCATTTTCCCCCCCAAAACTGGAACAATTTGGGATAGAGATATGTAAAATTGTCGGCATCTTTGAATGGGCTGTTTCTAAAACAGCTAAAACAATTTGGATCCCAAAAATATATATGAAACTGATATCAGTGTGTATGGTGTTAACCCTTCACCTAATGACTCGGCAGCATTCATCCATGGTAATATACAAATTCGGCAGTTGAAAAAAAGTTAAAAAATTTATAGTAATTTATATATTTTTTATACTTACCAATGACATAGCTGGTGCTAACTCTTAAAATATAGGGCCAAACACAAATTTTGCCCCCCAATCCCCAAAATTTGCATCTAAAACTAAAGAAAACATGTCCTGAGAGGCCCTCCACACTTCGCCCCTACTGCGCATGCGCAGTGTCAAGGACGTTCCGAAATTGGCGCCATTTATCATTCTAATAACCAGTGCCTGGTAAGCGCTATGTACTCAGCGGGGAGGCAAGAGTTCCCAACTCCTGGGAGGGCCATCCCCGTCTGGGTCATTGGTAAGTATAAAAAATATATAAATTACTATAAATTTTTTAACATTTTTATACTGTACCAATGACCCAGACATAGCTGAATAGTAAAAAGGCTGGAGGGCCAAGGACATAGAGCAAAATGGAATACGCTCAATAAAATAAAATAGAGTCATCCCCTGTAGGGAAAAGAAGTAATAGGCCTTACATGTATCTTTCTTATTTATGATAAATTAGAAAGATACAACACCTTCCAAAAATTGAGCTTCATACATCCATGTACTCTATAAATATCCAATAATCCTTATACTAATAATTTTTAAAGTAAGCCAATAATAAAGTAAGTCTAGAGAATAGAGACTCTTATACTCCTAAAAGTGTGTGAGAATTGCATAATCATGTCCGTTGACATATGCAATATTCAAAAGCTATACTTTAAAAACTAAGACTTGAATGAATTTTATAAACTTAAACTTCTCACTAAACAACCATCCCAATAACAGCTCAGAATTACTAACTCCGGAGGAGGTATCCCCTTGTTTTCATAGTAAAAACAGGTGACCCAAGGGAACACCCTCCCCCCCCCCCTTTTTCTTGCCCTGGGTCAAATAGCCCAGAGCGAAGAGGGCAGCCGAACGGAGACACTGCCGAAACAGACAGCCTACCTAGCTATAGTAGCAACTGTTAAGTGAATGACATTCTGAGCAGTAGATAATAGACCTAACAATAGAGGCCTCCAGAAATGGACTCGATATTTCTGAGATAAAATTCATGAATGGATGGCTGAGCGCAATGAGCAGCCTTCAAAAAATCTATAATAGCAACACTATTAATGTAAGCCCAAGAAGTAGAAGAACTCTTACTTCATGAGCCGAAATCTTAAGCACAACTGCTAAGCCAATGATATACCATAAGCAGTACGCTAGTTAATAGAATCCATTAACAATAAAATGGAGCGTAACGTCCTTCTACTAGACATCAAAGACAGAAGAAGCTTACGCCCTTGTAATAAACAGATATCTGTTTATAAATACATAAACTGTACCCGGAAAGAGTAAAGGCCTATGCCCATACGAAGACGGAAGGACCTTAAAATAATAGGTTCCGGATAATAGGAGCCTAACTCTTATGCAACAATCCAACCTAAATAGTAACGGAAGTATTGATTCCGAAACTATGAAAGTGAAAATCATCCATCGATAGTGCATGAAACTCACTGACTCTACAGTAAAAGAGAAACCAACAGAATTACTGTCTAAAAGGTCAGAATTTGAAAACTACTGTTTCCAGAGGCTCAAATGATTACTTAGCTAAATAAGAACCTGAAGTTAAAATCCGTATAGGAATTTAATCTAAAGATTCTAAGTCTATTTATCAAAACGTTACTAACTGACTTAGATAAAGAGACAAAAGACTCAATTGTAAACTATCGTAGAGTGCATAGGTATGAGGTAACATAAACCTAAACAGGCTGCAGTAGATCTTGTGAAACAAGTATACTAAAAAATAGCAATGAGTAGTATGGAGGGATCAACCATATGAACATAATGATCCCTACACCACGACGGAAGAGCCTCCACTTTAGTCGCATAGAATAGCGAAGAAGAGGATCTCCTATAGTAAGAAATCGCGTCCAAAGCTCGTCCAGTACAGTGCTTACAATGCAATACGGACCACACAACGGAATACATGAAGGTTGCGACCTTGCTGGTTGTGATAAAGATGACACGATTTACCCAGTGAAAAAAGATCCTCACATAGAGGAAGATTTCACGTTAAGATCCACAGTAGACAAGAGAGTAAATTACTCATGATCTCTGTGAAGATAGAGATGCTATCAACAGAAATGTATTGTGGATGTTTATCTTAGCAATACCTGCTAAAAACAACAGCGCCGGAGGATACGCGTATCCTATCATTCCGTCCTATAGATCAATAGAGCGTTAACAGTATTAGCTCAGAGATCTGGACAAGCCAACACATACGTCTGCAATTGATTAGCCAGCTGTGTCATAAATAAAACATCATTGGGCGCTCCCATAGATAGCAAATCTGATTGAATACTTGTTTGTTGAGAGTCCATTCTGACAGCAACAAGCGACCCGTAAGAGAACGGGAGTGCGATAAAACAATCAGACGACCCAGAATATGACGGACCAAAACTGAACTTGGTGTACTATAACCAACAGACGGATTCTTTCCATTAAATTGAATAACGGAAACGAAAGAGTGCCTCCCTGGTTCCGGAGATACGCCACTACTGTCGAATTAAAGGACAGGAATTTGGGCATGCGTTTCTGAATAATGTTCATGCAATGACATAAAGCAAGCCTAAAAAACATTATTCCGCGGAAGTTAACTGATAGCTAAAAGACTGCGGAACCCAAAGACCCTGGCACTTCGAATCCGTAGGGATCAGTATATATCCCAATCTGTTTGACTGGCAACCGTCATAACAGCCACACTCGGGTCCGGCAACTGCGGCGGCACTCTCTGAGTCAACCACCGAATGTTTGCCCCAGTCTGAATCTCTTGTAACACTAGATAGACAAGAGAATGTATAAATCAAGCAATTCATGGATTGCCGGAAAGTTGCCGTCGAAGAGAAGCTCCTCCGAGAACGAAGCGACTCTGAGAGAGTTCTTAACCTACTATCCACGCGTGGATGTAGCTAGGGCTGCATCACGTCTAACCAACTCCAATCAGCCACTGAAGGGCGGAGTTATACATGAACAAACTACTGCCCTCAAAAGAAATTACATTGAGAATAATATCCCGTAAATCTTTTCTTGAAGACGTAATGATAACGCCTCAGTAAGGCGGATTACATATAATAAAGCGACTAAGTTAAGTCTACTATACATAATGTCGTTCCCAACATTGAAATTGGAAAAGACATAAACGGTGAAAAAGAATATATGCAGTCTTTAATCACACCGTCTAGACGCATATGAACTCTCGGTATGCCCTGCTCTGCCAAAATAAACTATATGTAAAAAAGATAAAATGGCAGAAATGAGCCACGCGGACAAGAAACTAAACTATCATGCTTAGTAGCAGGCTTGTATATATATATAATATATATAGCGTCGAAAAATAAAACACATGTTGTAATGACAATATTGGACTGCGTCGGTAAGTCAGGGACAAAGTCCCTGTACCGATCGAAAAATCCGAGTCCAATGACGCTATAAGTCTCTTATCCAAGATCGCAGCAATGAAGTCCGAAAAATAATCACTGGAAGAAATGCCAGAAGATATGAAAGGCATCTTCCGATACTACTAAAGGGAAAACTCGAAATCTTTCGAATCCCTTTCGCCATCCTGTCGGACCCTATAAAGCGTTCGGTCGTCCGTAGCTTGATGCAACCGCGGACCGCACCGACCCAGCGCCGTCGGATAATTCCTGATTCGACCGAGAAACCGTCAATTGCTGGGATGCTGCGAAACAACTGTGCTAACTCGGATAGCACGTCCGTCACTGAGGCTTGAGGAGCAGCGGTCTTACAATGCATTGCCGCAGGAAGCTCCGAGATCGTTACCCCGTGCATACTTCCAATATGTGAGCGAACGGAGTGTATAGGCCTCGTGTCCCTTGGCTACCGGATGGCGCGACCTATTCGCTGTGGAATCACTGAATGCCGAAACTGATCGGATACTCGAGGTCACGTAGCCAATGTGCGGTCGTGTGCCCTGCTGTGAGGATGAGGAAGCATTAAAGACAGTCTCTCGGACTGTCAATATAACGGAGCGTCCCGAGCAACGGACATATGCTCCGAATGTAAAATATCTGAACCACAACATGCGGTCCCCTATGTTGTTGGCTTCCTCCGATCTGTCCTCAATCTGCCGTCACTGGGTGAGTACTAAAGTAATTAAAGTGCTCGCATCACCCAAATCTCCTTCCTAGACCGCAACGGACGAACCCGGCAGCCGAACCATTCGATGAATGTACGCTACACCGGGTGAGCTAGCGAATGTCACTCCGTAAGCGATAGACATATTCCATGAGCACTTATTGCCGCTAACTCTTCATTAACTATGACGACAGAGGCACACTTTTGAAAGACATCTCCATAACTCTTCGAACAAGAAACCAGAAATGCTTGGATAGCAAGCATAAAATAATAATATATAGCGTCGTTCAATAATTCGAAAGTTTGTGTGACATTATTGGACTATGTCGGAACTGAGGGACGATGTCCCTGAACCGAACCAAAAATTTCTAAGTCCACCGACGCTATCAGTTTCTTATCCGGCATCGCAGCATATGTTGTTCCGAAAGGGAAAGCTTGAAATCCACCGAATCCCTTTCGGTATCCCGTCGGACCGGATGAAACTTTCGGACGTCCGTACCCGCTTCCGCGGAGCGTCCCGACCCAGCATCGTCGGATAAAATATATGCGACAGATTCAGTTGATGCTGGGATGCTGCGATAAACTGTGCTATTAAGGAAAGCACGTCCATTCCCGAGGCCTGTGCAGTAGCGGACTTACGATGCATTGCCGCTGGAAGCTCCGTGTACGTTGACTCCCGCATACTTCCTATGCGAACGTCCGGAGTCTGCAGGCCTCGAGTCCCCGGCTACCGACCCAGCGCTGTCGGATAATTCTCGATCCGACACCGTTTCTGTCGGCTGCTGGGTTGCTGCGATAAGCTGTGCTATGTGCACAAGAATGTCCGGCGTCGAGACCTGCGGAGGCGCAGTCTATCGCTGCTTCGCCGAGGGCAGCTCCGCATCAGATGGCTCCCGCATACTTTTCCTATGCGAACGTCCGGAGTCCATCGGTCTCGAATCCCTGGCTGCCGGATGGTGTGACCTGGTCGCCGAAGAATCCTTGATCGGCGAAGCTGGTAATATATCGGCGGTCACGCAGCCAAGGTGCGGTCGTGTGCGCTGACGAGAAGAGGAAGCCTTAGCAGTCTCAGCGGACTGCCTATACAACGGAGCGTCCCGAGCGACGGACGTATGCTCCGCTAACGACACATTTGTACCACAACATCTGGGGCCAGATGTTGTTGAACGAGAGAGGGGCCTCTCTCGCTTGCCGTCCGGATGGACCGGAACGAGCTATGAACCGGACTAAAAGGCTTCCTCCGTTCTCCCTCCGATCCGCCGTCACTGGGTGTGCATTAAGTTAATTTTATAGTGCTCGCATCACCCCAAAATTCCTTCTAGACCGCAACGGACGAACCCGGCTGCCGAACCATTCGGTGAATGGACGCTACACCGGGCGAGCTAGCGGACGTCAAAGGCCGTCGAACCTACTAGGGTCCTCTTAGGCAATTGGCGTATTACATGAGCACTTTTCCGCTAGCCCTTCATTAATTGTGACGACGGAGGCACACTGTTGGAAGACATCACAGATACATCACCCTAATCTTGATCGTCTGAAATAGAAATTGATAAAGTAGAGTGACCCTGCGGGGAAAGGACCGGAGTGTCCAAATCCCCAACAACATACCGTGACATACGCTTCCCATATTGTCATCGAAATCATACGATACAGAACCGGAGTTAATGCGAGTACACTGACCACATATAGAATGATAATAAGGTCAGAGGAAGACTTCCTCTTAAAACAATTGATCAATATCCTTTCAATGTGAAAAGAAAACAAGTCCTGGTACTCGCACTAACCCCTGGCAATCAAAATACATAATAATAATATGATCCATTAATATAGAAAAAATAATTGAAATCAAAATATTTTGAAAAAATATTTTTTCAGAACAGCCCAAGTTTCTGAAAAGTAACGTTGAGCCCCAATGGATCCCAAGCCTAAGTGTGGACAAAAATTTTAAAAATATTTTAAACAATTTATTCAACACTTACGAACAATAATAATGTATCTAGTTATGATTGAAATAACATAAAGATATTATTATTTAGAAATCCCCCCTCACACAGAGGGCTGTTGTAAATGTAAACAATGAGTGTAAAAACACTAAAATAAGACTCCAGGCACCCAGGCCCGAAATCAGTTACCAAAAATACACCATCTGATGCAAAACAGAGACTTCCAGGGAAGAAACTGCAGAACATCAGATGGTAGATGCAGAACACAACGCCTAACCACCCGTAGGTGAAGACGTAAACATGGGGAAAAAACAGAATTCATTCTGTTATTCAGCTAAACTCCCAAGAAATTTTAGTAATAATAATTACAGAAATTATGCCAAAAGCATGGGAGAATAGCAAGGGGGAACTTAAAGGACAGGGAGAGAGGAAAAACACTTGAAAAAACAGTGTAACTAAATAATCAGAATGACAACAAAATGGCTGCTGCCTTGAAAATAGGTAACTTAACATAATTTCATTAAAAAATTTTAAGTTACAGCCCTGATAATATTCTGTCACACATTCTTTTCCTCTCCTCCTTTTCTATCCTCCTTAGAATCACCATTTCACTAATATTTATGTGTCTGGCATCATTTAAACTGAGATTTAAAAGCACAAAGATCAGTCAGATGTTAACTGATGAAGGGCCAAACTTAGAATGATAAATGGCGCCAATTTCGGAACGTCCTTGACACTGCGCATGCGCAGTAGGGGCGAAGTGTGGAGGGCCTCTCAGGACATGTTTTCTTTAGTTTTAGATGCAAATTTTGGGGATTGGGGGGCAAAATTTGTGTTTGGCCCTATATTTTAAGAGTTAGCACCAGCTATGTCTGGGTCATTGGTACAGTATAAAAATATTAATTTTCAACAAATTTTTAACAAAAACATGTGGCCAATCAATGGAATAAGCTTGTTGAACTTTTATGAAAAATTTGACAAAATAATATTTAAAGTAATAAATTTTGATATTGTCTGCATTGGGTAAAAGGTCAAGTCCTCACATTATTTTTGCATTAATAACTACCATATATACATGAATAGAGCTGCAGATGACTTAACTGTGTTTCTACATTAGTATTGGCTGCCGTACAGTAGGGCCCTGTGGAGCTTCGAGATTCGATTTTGAATCTTAAGTAGATATTCGCTTTGATTCGAAATTGGTTGCCTGATTAGTTTCCTCTCGAATCTTTTTCATGGGAATACAGCTTGGTCTTAAGTCATCTTCATCGTCTCACAAAATGTATAGTTCAGATGGAAATCGTACATAAATAATGTTGAAATAAAAGACTGATTGTGTTTATTGGATCCTTTCCCAATGACATTTGGTCATGATTTTTCCCAAATCATAAATCCTCAAAACTGGTGAACATTTGCAGGCTATTCACCACTTCACTGCTGTGCATATCTGGCATATGCTGTACTGCATTAAGTCCGATTTTGACCAGACTGTTTAGGTCAGGTCACTCTCTGTTGCGCTTCTCAGAAATGTTCAGCTTGTTGAATGTTTTGGTGGTGGAAGTATCATGGTTTGGGCCGGTGTCTGCTCTCGAAGCAAACTTCACTTCGCATCGTCGATGGAAACATGAGTGCACAAATGTACAGGGACCTGGATGGATTTTCTTGCAAAGAGCCCAGACTGCAACCCAATAGAACATATGTGGGACATGATTGTCAGGAGAGTGGAAAATAGACAGCCACCACCTCATGACATTAACAGTCTGCATTGTGCACTTATAGAGGAATGGGACAACTTTGCATTGAGAGAAATTCAGAATGTCATCGACAGCATGCCAGGCCGATTAAGATGTGTTAGAGATGCCTGAGGCAGTCCCAGCAGATACTGAACAACGTGATGTTTTTTGATGTTGTGATAGCAACTGCAGTGCCTATTGTACTTACAATAAAAAAAATGTTCCAGAAGCCCTTGTTTCACTAATAAGGCATATTCCCCCTACTACAAATAGTAGGTTTTCTCTCATGAGAATTTACCCATTCACTGCATACCGACTGGTATTATGGGGGGATGGATGAGGGGGGTTAACTTTTTTGGACAGCATATTTAAAATAATAAATTTTTGATATCATCTGCATTGGGTAACGGGTAAACTCATCTATGGGTACACTGGACTATATTTATTTGCATACTGGTTAATACACTACATGAAGTTGATTGGGTGCCTGACTGATTTTTGTAGCTTATGCCAAATGTTAATGTTAGGGCTGACTCCAAGTAAAAGAATGATGATAATGCAGTAAATACTGTGTATGTTACCATAACAATTCTCATGAAATAGGCCTACACACGACAATTATGTTTATCCCTCTCTGTAGGCTTCATCAGCAAGAGAAATATTTTGATTTAGATTTGCCAAACTATGGAACTGAACAGTGCAGTGCTGATTACTTTTAACCCTTTACGTAACGGCCAAAACCGGCCAGCGCTATTCTAAAAAATCGCCAATTAATTTTCATTATTTTTTCATGTTTTGTCTCAAAAACATAGGTTATGACCCCTCTTTGGAAAGAGCTCATTGAGCTCGTTCCAATGAGGGATCATAACCTATGTTTTTGAGACAAAAAATTAGTTATTCAAGAATTTTGTTTGTAAGTGTCATCTGCTTTTCATGTTAGGTAAAGGGTTAAATTCTGTCAATGGTCAAATGTAATCATGAATAGTTAATTTGCAGGTTACATGTTTTTTAAATTGTTGTAACCTCCTTGTAACGTGAATGTCCATTCGCGACTTATTTCCAGCTTTGAACTACATCATCAAGGCATATATTTTATTGAATCAGGGGCATCTTGAAGATGACTGATTGTGGGGATGGGGGGAGGGGCACTGTAAACCAGATTTGTTCTGTGATGATGGAAGTCCTGACTGATAAAATATTCCACTACATAATCGAGGCATGCTTTCATCAAAAATATGCCTTGATGATGTAGTTGGAATAATACCCAGTAAGGATTATAGTTCAGAAAATAGGAACAGGTGCAAGAATTAAGGGTACCATGCACAGCACAGGGCTAGCCACAACAGCTCATCGTCAATATTGTTTGGAAACTTTCTATTTGCTTTCAACAGTGGTAGTGACAAGTGAGATGGTAATTAGCACAGGTGGTGACACGGGTGCAGTTGCAATTTGTTAACCCTTTACCTAACATGAAAAGCAGACGACTCTTGGAAAAAAAATTCTTGAATAACTAATTTTTTTCATTTTTTGTCTCAAAAACATAGGTTATGACCCCTCGTTGGAACGAGCTCGTTCCAACGAGGGCTCATAACCTATGTTTTTGAGACAAAAAATGAAAATATTTTGAAAATTAATTGGCGATTTTTGAGAACAGCATTTTGGCCGTTACGTTGGGTAAAGGGTTAATATCAGGAAAATTACACTCAGTCTTTATTTTCAGCATTATTTATATTCAATTTCCATCTAAACAATACATTTTTTGAGATGTCGTAGATGGCCGATACCAAAATATATTCCTGTGAAATGACTGAAAAGGAAACAAATCAGGCAGCCAATTTAAAATCAAACCAAATAGCAACTTAAGATTTGAAATCAAATAGTATTACAAAGCTTCAAAGGGCCCTAATTATCAGCTTAGTGAATAGAAACTTCAGGAGTAAGTCATGATATGTAGGGTCAATTAACCACTGAATCTATAAAAGTTAACCATTCAGGGGAAATTCTAACTGTGACAAACTTTATGGCCTAAGAAAGATTCCCCTTAAATGATGCTTTGGGATAAACTGGCATTCAAGACTTAAAACAAGAAACAAGGTAGCTTGTTACGAATTGGCAAAAATTCTTTAAACATTATCCTGACCTTTAATGAATAAATGGATATCAGTGTGAGTTGCACCTTACAATATACATTTTTGCGTAAAATTTGTCAATGATTGTGGAATGTGAGAAACAGGAGCAGTAAAATAGTTACCAATATTTAATGGATGAGTTCATTTTATCTGTTGTTATGAGAAACTGTTCCAAATCCTCTTTTGCTTTCTTGAGTCGTAATCTTTGCTCTTCCTGAAAAAAAAGAATGAATTGCTACCAACTACAGTGGAGGCTACTGAATTGGATATTTCTAAATTAAACAAGAGACATACCCCTATACTAATGCCAGGTTGAGAGATAACATCGCATCAGGACGGACGTTATCCCTCACCCAATGGACCAACACACCCATCCATCACAAGGGGAAAATCTTTTTTTGCATAAAATCACTTTAACCCTTAAAGGCCCTTTTCCGACTTTTCCGACCTCAGAACAGATGCCCTTAACAAGCCATCATGAGGAGTTCCTGTTGACAATAGACAATTTACCTATGCAGTGGTATCTAGGCAAGTCTTGGCTGCCTTAACAGGTAAACAAGGCTCAATTCGAAATTACTGCAAAGCCATTAGACATATAGAGACTGTGGAATGGTGGGAATTCAAGACCTGTATCCAAACCCTTAAGGGTTAAAGAAAGCCCTCAAACTTCATTTTAAAGCCAAAAAACCCAAATTAACACTACAGTCATGAAACTATAAGATGAGCAATGCCAAGCAGGGTTCTTCCACTCACCTAGGTCAACCTACCTATGAAGTTTCATAAATGTGGGTCAAACCATTATCAAGTTACCATCCGGAAACCAATTGTTTATGATTTACAGTGTTGAAGGTCACTGTGACCTTGACCTTTCATCTAGCAAGTCCAAAATACATAGAGTTCTTCCTCTCACTGATGCAAACCTACCTATGAAGTTTCATAAACGTGGGTAGAACCATTATCAAGTTATCATCCGGAAACCAATTGTTTTGATTTACTATGTGCAGGGTAACTGTGACCTTGACCTTTGACCTAGTGAGTCCAAAATACATAAGTTTCGTCCTATCATGAAGGCCAGCCTACATATGAAGTTTCATGAAAGTGGGTTGAACCATAGTCAACTTATCATCCGGAAACCAATTGTTTATGATTTAGTAAGTTCAAGGTCACTGTGACCTTGACCTTTGACCTAGCGAGACCAAAACAAATAGGCTGCTTCCCCTCACCGATGCCAACCTACCTGTGAAGTTTCATGAACGTGGGTCAAACCATTATCAAGTTATCATCCGGAAACCAATTGTTAACGTTTGCCCACCCGTTACAACTCGATTAAAAATCTTGTAATTTCTCAAAAAATTACTCCACAACCATGTAATTTCCACATTTATTTAACAGGCATATTTGGCCTTGATACAGCCAATATAAGCAATTAATTCTTCATATTTTGTTTATTTGAACTCCCTGGGCTGTCAAAAATGATGTACTAGAAAAAATTATCAATTTTTCGCTAGAATGTTGGAAAATAACCACACTCCTGTTACGTGAATACTTTTGTTAATTGGACAAAACTTCTAATATAAGCAATATAAGCATTTATTCCACTATATCTTGTTTGCTAGCTCTGTCAAACAAGATACAGTATAATAACTACTCAATTTGTCAACAGAATGAAAAAAAAAAATTTTGAACACCCACTTAAAATATGATCATAAACAGTGTTTACCAGTGATACATAACATTCCAATGAGAATACACATTCTAAAGATTTATGGACTTCTCAAGAAAAATAGTAAAAACATTCAACTGTTCTTAAAAAATTTCTCCCATCATTGAAGAGACAACATGACTGAAAGACAAAAGCAAAAAACTTAAATATAACCTAAAAATTATTGTGAAAGTTTTTAATTTAAACAAGCAAAACTGTATCAAAACAACTTCTTAGAGATATATCAAACTCACTTTTTCTTCTTTGGCCTTCTGTGTTTTATACTCATTAAAAGCTTGTTTTTTCTCATTCAGATGTCTCAGTGCCCCATACCGATGGTCATTAATGATGGATTTCATGGCTTGTTCCCAGGATGAAGTTGAAGGCACATCCTGAAAGAAATAAAATAATCTCAGAAATTATCAGGGTTCCTGCAGGCAAGGAGTGATAAAATTCAAGGCTATTCAAGGCAATTTCTTGATATATTTCAGCATTTTTCAAGGCCATACAATAGCTAAATTCAAGGATTTTCAAGACCCTCCCAAGTTCCTTCACTAGTCCTAACTAGAACCTCCAGTCAATTCCCCCTCCTCCCACTTCCCTATAAGAGAAGTGGGAGGAGAGGGAAATGACTAGAGGTCCAAGTTAGGACTACATGTATGCCTTCACGAACTCTGACATATAAAACTATATAGTTAAGATCAAATGCTTTGCCAGCATTTTTATTTTTTTAATTTTCAAGGCCTCCTGACACATTTTCCAGGATTTCAAAACCTTGAATGACTCTTAAGTCAAATTCATGGCCATACCTGGACTCCAAGGAACCCTGATAATGCATTCCAATTACAGGGTTCTTGCAGACAAGGACACATCAAATTCAAGTCTGTTCAAAGCTGTTTCTTGACATTTTTCACCACTTTTTAAGGCTCTACAAAGGCTCTAACAAATTCAAGGATTTTCTAGACCTGTTTCAATAGTCTTAGCTAACACTTTCTGGTCATTACTCCCTCCTCCAACTTTAATTCAAGGGAAGTGGGAGGAGGGGGCAATGACCAGAGAATCCTAGTTAGGACTATGCCTCCACAAACTCTGGCATACAAAACAATATAGTTATGATTAGGCCATTCGTCAGCATTTATATTTTGAGAATATTCCAAGACTTTTCAAGGCTTCATGTCCCATTTTCCAGGTTTTCAAGGCCTTGAATGGCCTGCAGTCAAATTCAAGGCTGTTTCTTGAATCCAAAACCCCACAGGAACACTGAAAGTACCATGTAAAGGCATGGGCACAGACGCTCAAAAAAAAAAATGTTGCAGATGCATGAGTCATCATAAATGAAGGGTTAATAAATGTTTAAATAATCTAGTTTCCAGGAATAGATGTAAAAAATTTTAAACGCAATATAAAATAGGGGTGGAGTGGAGATGTTTCTATACTACATGCTCATTAGTGTAAATAATTACTCAACATATTTTGCTTTTACAATTAAGAATAGTGAGTTCAACAAAATACTGAAAACTTACCAAATTTTTCTAATTTATCATTTGTTTCTTTAATCCTTTACCTAACATGAAAAGCAGACGACACTTGCAAAAAGAATTCTTAAATAACTAATGTTTTTCATTTTTTGTCTCAAAAACATAGGTTATGACCCCTCTTTGGAATGAGCTCGACAAGCTCGTTCCAAAGAGGGGTCATAACCTATGATTTTGAGACAAAGAAATAATTAAAAAATTAATTGGCAATTTTGGAGAATAGCGATGGCGGGTTTGGGCCGTTACATTGGGTAAAGGGTTAAACTCTTTGATGTTTTTCTTTAAATATTGACTGAAAACAGACATCTTAAATCCTGTGTTTTCATTGTATTTGGGCATTTATTTTACCATTTTATCATACAGAAGAATTGTCTGTTTGAAAAGTGTTTATCAGTGTTCTTTCGACATAACCTGCCAAAAGTGTAACATCATGCTGGGTTTCTCTGTTTTAGGAAGAATTTATCATTATTAATTCAGTAAAGGTTGGGTTTGGGTTAGCTAACATTAACTCTTGCATTACTGACCATAACACGGTAAATTTAGCACAATTTTATAACATATTAACTTCCTGAAGCAATTAATAAGAATTCATAATTATTAGTTCAGGAAAGGTTAGATTTGGGTTAGCTAACCTTCACGCTTACATTTACTGACCACATCTCACCAATCACATTTAAAAATTTTCCAAGCTCTCCCCCCAGTAGAAGCGATTTTCAAAATTTCAAATCCAATGCAAGCACCTTAAGAGAGAAAAGATGGAGAACAAGTTCAATGATTTTCTTTCTCCAAGGAAATAAAAAGCCTCAAAAAGAAGCTAAAAGGTCTTTTTCATATCCCAAACTATGTATAATTTAAAGAAAAACATCAAACCATATAAAAGTATCCTTAAAAGTTAGAAAAATTATGTAACATTTTACTAGTCTGTTGGGTCTGCTATTCTTCATGTTTACCAACAATATGAGATGTATGCAAGTGATCAGCAACTGCTCATTGAGAGGTATAAACTTACCTTTTCTTTTAACAAAGCTTTGAAAGCTTCAATTGCTTCCTTCTTATTCTTGAATGTATATTCCTTCTTTTCTGATGACTCCTGTTTAATATCTTCATCACTACTGTAAATATATTAATTATTTCCGAAAGATGATTATCTTCGTTTATAAAAAATGTTATGTATATGAGACTCATTAAAACAAATTTCTTGTTTCTTGGGCACCTCCCTCATCACTGAAAATGTGCCTCATCACTGTTTTTACCTGAAAATCTCTCTTTATTTATTTATTTATTAGAGTTCAATGACACTTTTGAAAGCTTGGGCTACCTAGTGATGGAGTTTTATGGGTGGCGAAAGCCAGTGTACCCAGAGACCACTGAGCAGTGGTGAGCAACTGTCAGACTCCTCAATGTATAAACTCCGCACCTGCAGGGTTAGTATTAGTTGAGGGTAAGTGCACAATCAACGTGCAGAATGCCTTGCTACACAGTGCAACTGTGGGCAATTGGGATTAAGTGCCTTGGCTAAGTTAGGACACAAAGCAGTAATCGCTGGTCGGCACTGAACCATGTAGCTTTCGCTCTCTTTGAAACTATTTTTCACTTGTAGGATTTAGATTTAACCAACTATATCTTGTTTGATAGAACTCAGGGAGCTCTGTCAAACAAGATATAGTTGGGTCAACATTTGGTGAAAACAAGTCAATATATAGTTGGTTAAATCTGCAACAGCATTATGGAAACGTTTCTGTTAAAAACATTGATGTTTCAACAAAATAGTGTAAGGAGTTTTAAATTTCTGATTTATTCTATGTTCCAGACTGTTGTGCTGATTAACAAAAATGCCTCCCCCATCATAAAACTGAGAATAAATTGCCTCAGAAATAAATGTTCTTATAGGTCAGATCTTTTATTTATTTAAATTCAATGTCATTCTCAACAAATGGGGGTTACACAGTTGAGAGATTACAAAAAAAGTAAACAGAAAATTTTGATCTGCTTCCAATTCTCTGTCCGCTCTCCTGTCCACAACTCTCAACACTAGAATTTCACCCATCACAAAAAAGAAATGTGAAAGGATTACTTTTATTATTTGACACATTCTTGATTTGGCAATATTTTATTTGTGAAAACCAGATTCACTGGAGTAATGTGATGCGACCAGATCGCGATTTGATCAAGAAAGAACCCACTTCTGCAATTACAGTACTATACCTAGACGAAATCACTGACCCTTTACCCAATGCACTTGTATTAAAATTTATTATATTAAGTATTATTTTCTTCAAATTTTACAAAATATTTTAACAAAACCATATCATATGATCCCCTCACTGCAACAAGCTTAATGGGCTCATTCCAATGAGGGGGTGAGGGGGAGGGGGCTGGGGGGTGGAGGGTAAGGTGAGGAAGTGTCATATGATATGGTTCTGCTGAAATGTTTTGAAAAATAGTTTTTTTTTAACTGCTGAATCTGCATATTTTGAAGGTGGGTGCAGCTGATTTGTAATGTAAAGGGTTAAGTACCAAGCCGTGTCAAGTTAATTAATGATATTTTTAACCAATTCAGAAGATTTGATTACAGACATCGGCTCTGTTTCCTTGTTTCATCACTTTATTCAGTGAAAAAGAATACAACAATAAAATGCACTCACAAGTACAGTAATACAACAATGAAAATGCAAAACCAGGAGAATGGATCCACTGAAAGTGCAAATTCGAATTCCCAAAAAAGCTGAAGAAAAAATGGAAACCTAAATTCAAATAATAAAAGGGCTCAACTAGACAGAAAAGAAGGAAACAAACAAGTTTGGAGACTATATCTTGAACATTGGAAATTGTTACAATTTTCAATATATATACAGATAAATACTTCTGTATATCTCTATTTGAAATTGTCCAAGATCAAATTTAAAACCCGGAGGCAGGTTTTTGTCATAAAAAATAAATAAAATACAACAGATAAGGTCAAATAAAACAGGGGGTTTGGTTCTCAGGAATCTTTTTCTCAAAACTGAGGAGGGAGGCAGTTTTTTATATTTATTTTATTTCCTCAATTTTCACCACGAGGGAGGCAGGTTTTTTATTTTAATTTTTAATTAGGAGTTACTATATTATACCAATTCAAAACCTCAATTGATTAGCTGCCAACTTGTCTTTTGCAACTCAAACTTCTGTGTTGATATTAAGATTGTTGTCCACTTCATGAAATTAACATGAAATAATGGATCTGTTATCAGCTTTTACTTTATTTATGAACATTTCTATGGTAAAGTCGCTTGGGATAGCAATAAGATCCAAGGAACCACGCACACGGATTTAGAATTTTTTGTTGTGAACAACATTATATCGACGAGTGTCGCCATGGTGGGTGTACTGGATTTTGGTTCTGGACAATACACGATATATAGCACCTTCCCAAACATAGCTTGCCTCAAGACGATTCGTTCCAAGTCGATTTTGCAAGTGGGACGATTCAACCAGGGTGTTGCATAACACACTAAACAACTGAGGGCTGGTTTAAAAACCATGACATATACAGAATTTACGTTGAGACGAATCATCCCGATATTTGGGCCGAAATGTCCTGGCTTTGATTTGGGGCTGAAATGTACCTGGCGAATCATCCCAGGACAAACTGGGAGTTGAGTCGGAGGCCCCTAGAGGGAAATGGATGGCACCCTTTCTACTTAACAGGAAGGCAAGAGTGATAGTAGAGGGAAGGTTTCTGGATGTTTGCACCCAGGGCGTTTTCTACCCACCATTAGACATTTTGTGCCCAACCAAGTATGTTTTGTTCATGGATGTTAGGTCAGGAAAAAATAGCATTTTGAGTTGGTGGGTGGGGGAGGGGGTTGTGGGGCTGATTAGTGAAGGGTGGGGTAATGTGTGGCAGGATGAGACGTGGGGCAAGATGCGACGGCCATCTAAAAAAGAATCCTGCAAGGTTTTGGTTGACAGCATAACCAACCGCTCTTTTGTTCTTTTATGTGTACAGAACTTGCTGAAGAAAAACAGGGGGAGGAGGGGGATATTTAATAGGATCGTGGAGGGGTGGGGGCTGGCCCACGTCATTACCTACAGGCCTTTGGCTAACTCCAGGACCTTGTTAGCGTGGCGCTTCTATACAGATACCGATAGGAATTGGTTTGGGGACAAAACGTCCTGGCAGCATTATCCCTCATGAATTTTCAGAAACGAAATTGAGTACAGTTAGAGTGTCTATCATGTATTTTCCGGAACTGAAATTGAGTACAACCACAATGTCAATGCTCATTGGTGTTATAAAAATAAAAAGGTTGGTCCCCCGTAACCAGGATAGCTCTATCTGTTCAATGAATTCATTTCACTGGAATAGCATTTATGATGGACAGGGAGAATGGAGAAAATTTTTTTAATGACTACCCTATTTTTCGATGTGGCGATCCCTGAGAACCAAACACCTTTTTTTTATTTGGCCTAAATTACTTTTTCATAAATGTATCAGTGTAAAACAATGTACTGGCAAAAATGTAGCAAAAAAGTTACCTTTCTTCAGTTTTTGGTGATTTTTCAGTGGTTTGTGATGATACTGGTGGAGGAGGTAGTTCTATTGATGCTAAAGTTGCCTGCATGGCTTGCTCAATAGCTGATGACCCAGATGATGGTGTTGAGGTTCCTGTTGCTGCTGGAGTCGTTTTCCTGTGGACAGCATTGAAAAATAAAAAGAAAGAATGAAGAAATAAAAATAAATTAAAAAAATAGAATAGAAAATATAAATCATCACATAAGCACCATCAAATAGCTCATTATGGAAATATTGTTCACAACATGTCTAATAAATGTGTGATGTCAGAAGTCAATGTCGTAACATTGAGAGCAAGTTGATTACAAGAATCAAATTAATCTTCTCTTATATTCCTTTAATTGATCACCTAAAATTAATAGCAGACTACAGAGGCATACATCAGAACAGAACAGAACAGAATTTTATTCGAAGACTGCAGTTATATACAAGTATAATGAATACATCCACTGAATAACTAAAAATCCTCATTTTTTGTCCTGAAAATGATTAATTTTAAGTAATTTATATATTTTTTATACTTACCAATGGCCCAGACTTAGCTGGTGCAACTTCAACATTATTAAGGGCCAAACACAAATTTTGAACCCCATAATCCCCAAAATTTGCATACAATACCAAAAAATAAAAGTCCTATCTGGTCCTCCATACTTTTAGACAAATAATTCATATCGACCCCCACCCCCACCCCCACCCACCTCACCCACAATACTTGAATGGCTAGATAGGTAAGGCTGGCTCAGTAATATTAAGGCTCGCAACAGTGACAAATTCCTTTTTCACTATATGAAAAATAAACTTCACGCTACATTCCCAAAGCTATACTGCTGCTGCTATTCTCAATAAAGAGTAATACAGCTAAAAAGCTTGTAGTTAACCCAAAACAAGCAGAATGACACTAACACGGCGCGACTCATAATGCTTTAGTGTTAGTTATCTAGAATAATATAGAAACCATATGGTTCCTTCACGTCTTACAGACTCCACAATGCCACTAAGGATGGAGTGGGATGTGATGAACATGATAAATTTTAAGTAATTTGTATATTTTTTATACTTACCAATGACCCAGACTAGCTGGTGCTAACTCAAATTAATTCAGGGCCAAACACAAATTTTGCCCCCCAATCCCAAAAATTTGCATGCAAAACCGACAAAATCAAGTCCTAGATGGTCCTCCATACTTTTGAGATCTGCGCATGCGCAGTATCCAGGAAGGTTCCGAAATTGGCGCTAACCATCAGTCTTTCTACAATGCCTGCTAAATGTTATAATCAGCGGGGAGGTATGAGTGCCCACTCACGGGAGGGCCATCCCCGTCTGGGCCATTGGTAAGTATAAAAAAATATACAAATTACTTAAAATTTATCATATTTTTATACCACAACCAACGGCCCAGACTAGCTGAATCGTAAAAAGGCTGGAGGGCCTCAGACTTGAAGGAAAAATCCAATCTCTCAATTATCTCAGTAAAGGATAGCTCCTACAGGAGAACAGAATACATAGGAATTATATATGTCTTTCTGTTTTACGAGAAAAGAGAAAGGCATAAGAACAACAATGTAATTGAGAATTACATAATATATAATTTCTCCATTTATGCCAGCATAACCCTTTATGCTAATTCTGTGAAGGAAACCAATATATTAAAGCTGGTCCAGAGAATGAGATGCTTTATACTCATTTAAAAGTGTCAGAAGATTGTATATTAATGCTCGTTTGACACATAACATATACAAATGCTTCACAGTGAGCTACACTTTAAAAACAGTACATAGATGAGACATAGTTATTGCTTCACACCGAGCTACACATTAAAACTACCCAGCATCGACGCAGAACTACTGTCACTGGAGGAGGTATTCCCTTGCTTTTCACTATAAAGCCAGTTGATCATAAGGGAAAAACCGTCCCCACCCACTTTCCCCTTGTTCGGAGTTAAATTCCTCAGAACAAAGAGGGTAGCGGAACGGCTTCAGTGCTCGAGCAGACTGCCTAAAGACCTTATAGATGTAACATTAATGGACGACATTCTGAGCAACAGAAAGAGGACCCAAAGAGCTAATGTCACCGGCGATGGACTCTAAATTTCTCATGTGAAACTTGGTAAATGAAGAGGGCTGTTCCAGTAAGCAGCCTTCATAAGATCAGTAATGGCTATACTGTTGGAATAAGCCCAAGAAGTGGACATTGCTCTAACCTTGTGCGCTGTAATCTTATTGACAGAATGATGATCCGGAGATAGATTTTCGTAGGCAATATGTATTGCCAACTGAATCCATCTAGCCTACAGAATGAACAGAAATATCTTTACTGTTAGGAATAAAAGAAAGAAAGAAACGTTTTCTTCCCTTTCTTATAAAATCTGATCAACGTTTATAAATGCACATTGCTCTGACTGGACACAGCAAAGGTCTACGGTTATCTGAGGATGGTAAAGCCTTAACTGGTTGAGTGCTGGAAGCCCTAATTTGGGCTTTACTCAAAAGTGTGGGCACCACAATTTAAAGGCTTCATATTCTGTGGATGTGCTCCCTATCACCCTTAAAGCGAAATAATTTAGTCTGCAAGTCTGCTCATAGGCACTCTCCCACAAATCGTAACCAGGCAAAGACATGAGAACAAATTTTGATGACCAAAAATAATTTAGCACTCTACCAGTTAATGACAATAGGCTCCGGCTGCTTATCCAGAATCTGATTCTTAGCCAGAAACCCCACTTCCGCAGTGAGGGTAATAGTATTACCCACACTACAGTAATGAGATTCATCAACAAATAATGCATGAAGTTCAGTGTCTCTTCTAGCAGATGCAAAGGCTAAGAGAAACGCCATTTTATAGGTCAAGAATTTGAACACTATGACGTCTAATGGCTCAAAAGGAGCTTCTTTAAGCTTCAACAGAACCCAAGCCAAATTCCACTTAGGAATTAATCTGAGGGTTCTAGGTCTATTAATAGAGAAATTTCTAACTAGCATGGATAAAGAAGTATCTGATCGAATAGCCAAGTTATCATGATGAGCGTAAGTGTCTGATAACATAGACCTATAGCCCTTAATAGTGACGGGTTGCAGTTTGAGATTGTCAAACAAGTAGACCAGACAGTAGCACACTTTTGGTGGGTGTCACAATACTGACTTCCTCCCTATTTCCGTCGTCGCTGGGAGAGCTTTTGATTTTAAGGTGCTCGCTCTACCCAAAACTACATTTCCTTCGACCGTAATGGACATACCCAGTGTCAAGGCTCATAAGGATGGAGTAACCACTTCACCGGTCAAGCTAGCTGCTTGCAAGAGATTACAAACACTAACACTAGAGGCCTTATCCCTTGCTTAATATTCATGAGCACCTTTGCAGCTAGCTCTGTGTGCTCATCAGAGCGTGATGACAGTAGCACACTTTTGGTGGGTGTCACAATACCATCACCATGTTCTTGTTCCTCCGAAAAAGAAACTGAAAAACTTGGAATTATCTTGGGGTGAGAGTTCCGGCACAGGAATCTTACCACAAAGACGTACCGTGACACGCATCTCCATGTTTGTCATCCAAATCAATACATGTAGAACATGAAGAGTCCAAGGGCATCCCCAAAGAGCCTAATTGTGGACAAAATCCCAATTTTTTTAGCTACACTACCGGAATCATAATACATGTATCCTAGAATAATCCTACAGTAATATAATACTAAATACTACATATATTGAAGACGTTGTCAATGTAAACAGTGTCAAGAAAGAAAACGGAAACAAGACATCAGGCACACAAAAGGCCCAAAGTCAGGAACAGATTTTAATGCTACCAGATGTAAAGCTAGATCTTCATACAAAGAAAGCTATTAAGTCTTCATCCCATGAGGACAGATATCTCGATGAAACTGTGACCTTGAAAGCTCACTAAACGGAGACTTACAACATAAGTCGTTCAAGGTAAGGAATAAGGGCCGCTCTGACGACCAAAATTCCAAAAAGCTAATGCAGTTTATTACTCTTCATCTCCATGAAGTTAAATATCTGTTTCACCTGCGGCCTTGGCAAGCTCACTAAATGGAGACTTACAATGTTAGCCGCAATGTATAAGAAAAAGACCGCTGGAAAATTATATAAGGTTACTGTAACGTTAGACGCTAATAATACATAGACACAGACTGCTCATAATTCACATAAGCCAAACTAAGGCGACAACAATAGGACTAATTGCCTGTGACGCCTAGGAATATTACACCAAGAAGGAAAATGTAATCTTTCTTTCTAACAGCCTTATTCCAAAAAGCTAGCGGTCTCTGCATAGCTAACACAGCCTAGAAGTCATATATCGGTGAAAACAAATATCTATGTGTTACCCAGCGTCTTTAGACAGCTCACTAAATGGAGACTTACGACGTTAGCCACTAATGTTTAACAAAAGACTGCTCTAACTGTACATCCGGCTACTATGAGGTCCACAATAGCACTAAATGCCTCCGATGCCTAGGAATACAACTCCGAGAAGGAAAAGACATACTTATTCCTTCTGACTGCTCTATTCCCAACAAGACAGCTGTCTCAGCCTATCTATGAGCTTTCGATCTTCTATTCGTAAGGAATAGATCATTGCCTTTCTTATACTATTGCTAAGCAAAAGGAGGTGTTGTTAATCGGACCAAAAGCATTCAACACCTGAGCCGAAAGATCTGGGAAGGAAGATTTTCATCTTTCCTTCGCCCAGTATCTTAAGCTGTTTTTTGCCTAGCAAACGCAGGCTTTTGTTCAAATGGGACAAGATTCGAGGAGCTTATGAATAAAAATTCATAGTCTCAATGTGCCATTCTGTGAGGGATGGAGAATCAACCTCCGTAGCCCTCTCACTATCTGAATGTTCCATCTGAAACATGGTCAACACCATCCGAATGTACAGATGAATGGACCAACCCAGCATCATTTGACAGCTCACTACGAGAGACTGCTGACGGCAGAACCTGCGACTACTGGGATGCTGCGATACACTGCGCAATCTGTGGCAGCAGGTCCGTGAACGAGGCTTGCAGAACAGCAATTATCTGTTTCTTCACCACATACTGCTCACGGGACAGAGATCTGTCCCCAGATCTTCGATGCATGTCCCGTATAAAAATACCTCGAATGACTAGCTACAGGTTAATCCAACTTCGGTGGTGATGACTAGATACATCTCCATGGAACAGCATGAACATGTGAAGTCGGATAGCTAGTCTGTGGTCTAACATGCTTCATCGATGAGCTGGAACCGGCCCCCGCTGCAGTGTGGAAGGAGCGTCCCGAACCACAAGCGTGAACGGGCATCCTAAGTCACTAAAGTTTCTCAAAGCGAAAAGTCGGCCCTGACTACTGACAGAATAGAGAGGGACCTCCAGCTTGCGGTCAGGTTCCAGACCTCGCCGAGCGTTCCGTTTAGAAACTTGTAGGCTTCTACCCATTATTGTGCTTTTTCATGGCAGTAGAGGAAGCCATAACAACAGCCGACTCCGGCTGAAGTGTCGAAAGAGCATTGCGCCGACTCATTAAAGTTTCTCACAACAAACAGTCGACCCCCGACTGCTAGAGAGAACACTCTCTAACTCGCCATCTGGCCCCAGATCTCACTGAATATCCTGCTGAGAAACCTGTAGACTAGTCCCCTTTGCGTGCACTTCCAAGTAAGAAGAAGAAGCCATAACCACAACCAACACGGCAGCATTGTGGACGGAACATCCCAACGCGCGTTCTGACTCATTATAGTTTCTCGCAACGGACACAGTCGACCCCGACTGCAAACGGGATGGAGAGGGTTCTACAAGTTGCGATCTGACCCCAGATCTCGCTGAGCATCCCATAGAGAAACTTAAAGGCTTCTCCTTATTGCCATCATCGCTGGGTGAGCTTTATATTATAAAGTGCTATTATTATACTACTCGACCACAATGGACCTACCTGGCTCCCTAAAAAAGGGCCACCACTGCACCAGTCGAGCTAGCTGCATGCAGAGAATTAAGCTACTCCAACTTTAATCCTGTGCATTTATATCATGAGCACCTTGGCAGTTAGCTCTATATTACTCATCAGAGCTGGGCTGGGCTCATCAGAGTGCAACGACAGCAGCACATAACGGACAGGTGTCAAAGTACCATCACCATAATCTTGTTCCTCAGAAAAGGAGACTGAAAGACTAGTATTAGCCAGCGGTGAAGGCTCCCATCGGAACTTTACCACCCACCACACAGGTCAACACCGGTCCCAATGGTCACATCCCATAGTACAAGTATTGAAGGAGTGCCGCGACTATCGGCAAAAAACAAGCCTTTATTCCGAGGCTTCCTGGACTTACACTAAGTACCAATTATTATAATGGCAACAATAATAATGAAGCCAAAAACAGAAGTCTGCTGCACTCCAAAAAATAAACATCACAAGGATACATAAAATTTTGAATGAAGCCTAAGTGCCCCAAAGGAACCTCACGAGCCCAAGGGCACCCCGATAGTTCCTAAGTGTGGACAACCACAATAGGTTAAAGAAGGACTTAAGGTCACATTCAGCATCTACATGTATGTTACTATAGTTAATCTAATTTAGGTATGGGAGTGGGGGTGGGGGGAGAAGGGTCTGTTGGGTGATTTTTTAATTTATTTTTTTTTACGAAAATTCACTCAAACCCCTTCAAAACTCATTTTGAAGCAAAACGAAAAAAAAATCCCCCAGCTGATCCCATCCAATTCCTTCCCACCCCCAAACAGGAATGAAGTTGTCCATGTCAGATTGTTTAAATGCCAAGATTTTCAGTCACTTTAAAGAACAGGCCATTTTTCCAGGACCTGGAATTTTAACTACCAGTATCTATTTGCCAGGGTAAGCAGTGTTCAAAATCAAACTGTATCAATGTCTTATTTTTATCTGGAGATGTGGTATCTAATAACTTAGACAGTTCTTGAAAGGGAAATATGCTTACTAGTGAATTCGGGGGCCTGTGGCCTGTATGTCGATTCACAAACACTGGGCATTGAAAAAAGCTCGCAAACTAGCTGTCTCGGGTGGCGCAGCTTCGTCATCGCAGCTGCCCCGACCACAGGTTACTACCCTTGGCTCTCCCCCCTCTCGACGGCCCTGATTAACAGACTCGTCATGAACCGTCCCCAAAATAACTAATAGTTTCTAGGTCCGTAACAACCAATGATTGTTTGGAGAAAGAATATACAACTCCGAATAATGATGCCAAAAAGTTGAGAACGTATGCATAGACGGCCTATTGGAAGTTCCATAACTACTCCAAATAGCCTCAAAATTCTCATGAGCTGTATAAGCAGAGCAAGAATTTATATAATCTGTTCAATAATGCGTCTGCCTAATAAATACACATATTATGCATGCGAGCAATGAAATCCCGCATGTACTCATCTGAATACAGCCTGTATCCACGGTATGACCGAGTGATACAAGTGTAATCAGGAAACTGAATGAATAATACAACGTTATTATGCAGGTAACTGAGTTATAAACTCATACGTCGTAAGAAAAGGCCAGACCGCTCTGAGCTAAATTTTTCAGAGTGGTTTAATAACCACATTGGAGAATGTCGCTCAGATAACCGATATGTTAGCCACACAGGTACACGAAGGCTAGCAATTTATTGATGAGGAATCATATGCTTGTATGACTTATAAACGAACAACCACAGGAAACAAACCAACTAAATATTGAATGTATCCATGAGGTCGTCGTTGGAACACGACCCAGCCACCAATCGAGGAGCCATGAAAGGCATGCATATACTTGAATGCATTTGAGGCTTACAGGATTAAAAGTCCTGCCCTGTAATAGCCTCTTAACACACTGGCGGGGGTGGGGGGGAGGGGAAGAGGGTCAACCTATAATTCCTCTCGAACCTAACCTCACCCGCAATACTTGAATTGCTCTTGTGTTTGTGATCAAATAGTATAGGAACCGCAGAGCTCCTTCACATCTGACCAACTCCATAATGCCACTAAAGACGGAGAGGGACGTGATCAACAAATAATACATCATATAGACATAATAACCAGTCTCTAAGGTGGAAACATAATTCACAGCAATAGATTGGATAGAAATGAAAAGGGAGACGAAAACAATGTTCCGACACCCGATCATAAAAACCTAGATGAATTCTTACGTTTGATCTGATATCAGGAAATATATTCCTGAGAAGGAGATTAGTATAGGTGTTTGAAGAAACGCTCATTAATCACACAAGGTTAATATAGCGTTATCAATAGGGCTCATTGCCTCAGATAACTAACACCAAACCATACCAGTAGGAAGAGAATAATCTTCTCTAACATAACAGCATCATGTCCGATAAAACAATGAACTCAGCCTAATTGAAGCAGCTAAAGGTCTTCCTACCCGTGAAGACAATTAAAAGGCTGATAACTGCGGCCTTAGAAGCTCACTAAGGCAACTAACAATGCCAGCAGTAGCTTATAAGTCATCATCTCCATAAAGACCAATATATCAGTGTTAGTTGCGACCTTGAAAGCTCACTGAACGGAGACTTACAACTATTGCCGCGCAAGATAGGGAATGAAGAGCCGCTATATTAACAGCCCTAAATTCCTAAAGAGACAGCAGTCTCAACAGATAATTATTTCAGTTCTGTCATTGCATAAATACTGAAAAAACATCGCTCATAATTCTAGCTTGGCTACTAAGGTGTAAACAATAAGACTCAAGTCTATGACACCTAGGAAAACAAACCGAAAAGCACTCTTCCTGTAGCGGTTTTATTCCCAAAAGACAGTGGTTAGAGCCTAGCTAACGTAGCTCAGAAGTCTTCATCTCCGTGGAGACAGATATCTCAGTGTAACTTGCGACATTGAAAGCTCACTAAACGGAGACTTACAACCATTGTCGCGCAAGGTAGGGAATGACAAGCCACTATACTAACAGCCATAATTCCTAAAGAGAGTAGTCTCAAGGAAACTATACAGTGCCGAGTCTCCGTCTGTGTGAAGACATATCTGTGTCACTTGCAGCCTTTGAAAGCTCACTATAAATGGAGAATTACAACACTAGCCACTAATGTATAAGAAAAGACTGCTGTAACCATGCATAAGGCTGCTAAGGCGTCCACAATGGTATTAATTGACGCCAAGGAATACAACACCAAGAAGGAAAAGACTTACCTATTCCCTCTAACGGCTCTATTCCAAACAAGACAGCTGTCTCAGCCTAACTATGCACTATGGAAACTCTTTTCCTAAAGAATAGGGCATAGCATTTCTTATACTATTGCTAAGGCAAGGAAGGCGTCGTTAATCAGGACAAAAGCGCTCGACCCCTGAGCCAAAAGATTCGGGAAAAAGATCCAAGGATGAAAGATCTTCAGCTTTCTATTGCCTGGTATGATAAGCTGTTTTTTGCCCAGCAAATGTAGACTTATATTCAGATGGAATAATATTCTAAGAGCTTAAGACTAAAATTTCATAAGTGCCCTTCTGTGAAGGATGGAGACTCACACTCCGTAGCCCTCTCACAGTCCAAATGTTCCCTCTGAAAATATGGTAAACTCCATCCGACTGAACGGATGACTGGACCAACGCAGCACCATCTGACAGATCACCATCAGAGTCTGTTAAAAGGTAGTACCAATGACTACTGGAATGCTGTGATACACAGAGCAATCTGCATCAGCCAGTCTGTGACCGAGGCTAGCAGAACAGTGATAATACACTTGTTACCATAAGCTGTTCACAGGACGGAGATCTGGCCCCAGATCCTCGACACATGTCCTGTATAAAAAAGCCTCAAATGCCTATCGACCCGAACATGCGAAGTCAGATAGCTAGTCCACGGTCAGAGTGCTTCATTAATGAAGCAGGGGAAGATGCCATAGCTGCAACCGGATCCGGCTGCAGTGTGGAAGGAGCATCCCAAACCGCAGACATGAACGGGCGGTCCCAACTCACTAAAGTTTCTCGAATCAAAAACAGTCGACCCCGTCTGCTGAAGGAAAGATGGATCTCACCGAGCATTCCATTAGAAACCTGTAGGCATCTATCCCTTATCGTGCATATCCATAGAAGAAGAGGAAGCCATAACCACAGCCAAACCCAGCTAAAGTGCGGAAGAAGCATCCCGACTCGTCACAAAGGATGGATGCTCCTACTCACTGAAGTTTCTTACAACACAAAACAGTCGTCCCCGACTGCTAATGGGAAGAAAAACACTGTGCACTCGCAATCTGTCCCCAGATCTTGCCGAGTATCCCGCTTAGAAACTTCTAGGCTAATCCTCTTTCGTGCGCTTCCATGTTAGTAGAAAAAGCCATAAATGCTGCCGGCCCTGACTGCAGTGTGGAAGGAACGTTTTGATGCGTGTTCCGACTCAATATGGTTTCTCACAACGGACACAGTCAACTCCGACTGTTAACAGAGAGGGTTCTCCAAATCGTGATCTGATCCCAGATCTACCTGAGCGTCCCATAGAGAAACTTCTGGCTTCTTCAATATGCACAACTGACAGGACCGACCAGCACTGTCCGACAGCTCACCACCGGAGTCTGCGCGAGACAGTGCTTCCATTTGCTGGGATGCTGCGGTGAGCTGCGCAATCTGTGACAGCAAGTCCGTTACCGAGGCTTGAGGAGCAGCTGTCTTCCGTATTACGTCACTTGCTGCTCCTGGGACGAAGATCCGATCGTAGATCTCTACTCCGAATGTCCCAATGATTGAAGCCTCAGATCACTAGCTACCGGATGGGCCGACTTCACAGGCGAAGACTGGATACTTCTTCTGGTGGCTGCCTGGATATCCGAAGTCGGGTAGCTAGTATGAGGTCGTGTGTGCTATATCTGCCTGAGGAAGAAGCCATAGAAAGAGCATCTCGAGTGGCGAGTGCCGACGTTAGCTCCTACACAGGTAAGTTTATCAAACAACATTTGGCTCCAGTTGTTGTGGGGTTAGAGAGGGACCTCTCTCGCTCGCGGTCTCTTCAGACCTCGTCGAGCCTCCCTAAGATAAACTTGCAAAATACTACACAAGCAAGTCTCTCAACAACATTTGGCCCCAAATGTTGCCGGGTTAGAGAGGGGCCTCTCCTTCTCGCGTTCCTATCAGACCTTGCCGAGCCTCGCTAAGAGAAACTTGCAGGCTTCCTCCCTATTTCTGTCATCGCTGGGTGAGCTTTAGTTTTTGAGGTGCTTGCTCTACCCAAATCTACACTTCCCTCGACCGCAATGGACTTACCCAGTATCACGGCTCCCACAAATGGAGTAACCAATTCACCGGTCTAGCTAGCTGCTTGCAAAGGATAAGAACACTAATGAGAGGCCTTATCCCTTGCTTATATTCATTAGCACCTTGCAGCTAGCTCTATTTGCTGATCAGAGCACGACGACGGTAGCACACTTTGGATGGGTGTCACAAAACCATCACCATGTTCTTGTTCCTCTGAAATAGAAACTGAACAACTCAGATTATATTGCGGTGAACTCCGGCATAGGAACCTCACCACCAACAATGTACCGTGACACCCGTCTACAATCTTTATCATCCCAATTAACACATGTAGGACAAGAATCCATAGGAGTGCATCGACTACAGGCAAGGCAACAAGCAAGTAAATCCGAGGTAGACTTTCTAGCTTTGCATTAGAATAGTAAGCTTACATAATTACAAGCAAAATACAAAGTTGATAGCACTCCTACAAACTCCACAATAAAATATATTATAAAGGTACATGAATAATAGGAAACAAAACTAAATTCTAAAAATTAAATCAAAAAGTTTTTCGAAACAATTTTGAAAAAGCCTCAGTTCCCAAAAGGAACAAGATGAGCCCAGGGGCATCCTGAGAGAGCCTTAATCTGAACAAAATCCAAATTTTTTCAGCTACACTACTGAAATCATAATCAATGTATCCTATAATAATCCTACAGTAATATAATACTAAATACTACATATATTTGAGGACGTTGTCAATGTAAACGTCAAAGGAAAAAAATGGAAACAAGACATCAGGCACACAAAAAGGCCCAAAATCAGTAACTGATTTAAATGCTACCAGATTTAAAGCTAGATCTTCATACGAAGAAAAAACGATACATAGGACAGAAGATGCAAGACCAAAACGACGTAACACCCCAAGGGTGAGGACGTAACCATGGGGATAAACAGAATAAACATTCTGTAATACACGTTAAACTCCCAAGAAATTTAATAAAAGATTTCAATAAAAAATAGCCAAAAAGCTCAGGAGTTTAACATGAGGGCTTCAAGGAAGGATAGGGAAGGAACACTTAACAAACAGTGGATAAATCATTAGCAAGAATGATGATGTCAAGCGTATGTCCTGAAATTGGGAAACATGAAATAATTTTATAATTATTATAAAGTTACAGCCCTGAACATTTCCAACCACTGTTGTTCACTTCCATCATCCATTTACAGCCTTGGATCCACCAATTCTTTCATTGATTTGTGTCTGGCATCCTCAAAAAAGGAGATTTAAAAGCACAGATGTCAGTTCATTTTTACAGACTTTAGGGCCAAACAAAGAATGGGGTTGACGCCAATTCCGGTCTCTTCCTGACTGCTGCGCATGCGCAGATGGTAAAAGTATGGAGGGCCAGATAGGACTTTTAATTTTTGATTTTGTATGCAAATTTTGGGGATTGGGGGAGGTTCAAAATTTGTGTTTGGCCTTTGATAATATCGAGTTTGCACTAGCTAGTCTGGGCCATTGGTTATTAGTATAAAAATATTCTTATTATAGCAATGGACCCTTCCATAGGGCTTCACAGTATTTCAGTATTTAACCGAAAGTCGGTAATTTTTTTAATACCAAGTCAATACCCAGCTCGTTTTAGTGTAGTCGGTATACTGTGTCTCACTGTATTTCGAACAATTCCGACGGTAATCTGAGTAAAAATATATAAAAAGTTTGTACGTTTATAAAATTCTTCAATTAATTGTCAGTAGGGTACAGCCTGTACAGTTTGTTTTACTACTGCATGCTTGGGAGAAAAATTTAATGGATTAAAGGAGGATCTCCACAATGAATGGGTGGTGTGTGTTTAACACTTACTAACAAAAAAAAAAGCCATGCGAGTTAGAATTGTTTTGACAGACAACTATTCATTAGTAACTATTAATCAGTTGCAAAATAAAATAAAAACAAAACACACTATTTCTATGTGTTGTTAATTTTATACAGCGACTAATGGTATACATGTATATTAAGCATAAAATTAACACTTAATACATACTGGTTCATGTATAAATTATTCACGAGTGATTTTTATTATGGGCGTGTTTAGGGCATAATTGATAAGTGAGAGTGCATGTTGTCAAGTGTGTTGATCTTCAGTAAAGAGAATTTGTGAAATAAAAACAACACCATTTTTGCTTCAGAGTGAATTTTATTTTAATAAAATAAAACCACTTACCTCATTTTGACATATCAAGACATGCAACAATCCATTTCTTGAACATTAGATGGAAAAGGAAATCGTCACTGTCTTCCGGGTAATGACAACACATTGCTACTCATCTAATTTCGTTTCAAATTCACCTGCGAACTGGCAGACTTTTAAAGTTTTCGAAACTGGGGAAGTGGGTTTGAACACAGAGAGGACACCTTGTTTTAGACATGTCAAAGTTTTTTTTTAAGCAAAATGGTCAAATACTTGTTCGTTCCGGCGATATTCGGTATTGTCATACCACGGTATTTTTAAAATACTGAAACTAGGTATCGAAAGTTAAAAAATTTATAGTAATTTATATATTTTTTATACTTACCAATGACCCAGACATAGCTGGTGCTAACTCTTAAAAATCTAGGGCCAAACACAAATTTTGCCCCCCAATCCCCAAAATTTGCATCTAAAACCAAAGAAATCATGTCCTGAATGGCCCTCCATACTTCGCCTCTACTGCGCATGCGCAGTGTCAAGGACGTCCCGAAATTGGTGCCATTAATCATTCTTACAATCAGTGCCTGGTAAGCACTATGTACTCAGCGGGGAGGTATGAGTTCCCAACTCCTGGGAGGGCCATCCCCATCTGGGTCATTGGTAAGTATAAAAAATATATAAATTACTATAAATTTTTTAACATTTTTATACTGTACCAATGACCCAGACATAGCTGAATAGTAAAAAGGCTGGAGGGCCAAGGACATAGAGCAAAATGGAATACGCTCAATAAAATAAAATAGAGTCATCCCCTGTAGGGAAAAAGAAGTAATAGGCCTTACATGTATCTTTCTTATTTATGATAAATTAGAAAGATACAACACCTTCCAAAATTGAGCTTCATACATCCATGTACTCTATTAATATCCAATATAATCCTTATACTAATAATTTTTAAAGTAAGCCAATAAATAAAGTAAGTCTAGAGAATAGAGACTCTTATACTCCTAAAAGTGTCTGAGGATTGCATAATCATGTCCGTTGACATATGCAATATTCAAAAGCTATACTTTAAAAACTAAGACTTGAATGAATTTTAAAAACCTAAACTTCTCACTAAACAACCATCCCAATAACAGCTCAGAATTACTAACTCCGGAGGAGGTATCCCCTTGTTTTCATAGTAAAACAGGTGACCCAAGGGAACACCCTCCCCCCCCCCCCCTTTTTCTTGCCCTGGGTCAAATAGCCCAGAGCGAAGAGGGCAGCCGAACGGAGACACTGCCGAAACAGACAGCCTACCTAGCTATAGTAGCAACTGTTAAGTGAATGACATTCTGAGCAGTAGATAATAGACCTAACAATAGAGGCCTCCAGAAATGGACTCGATATTTCTAAGATAAAATTCATGAATGTGGATGGCTGAGCGCAATGAGCGGCCTTCAAAAATCTATAATAGCGACACTATTAATGTAAGCCCAAGAAGTAGAAGAACTCTTACTTCATGAGCCGAAATCTTAAGCACAACTGCTAAGTCAATGATATACCATAAGCAGTACCGATAGTTAATAGAATCCATTAACAATAAAATGGAGCGTAACGTCCTTCTACTAGACATCAAAGACAGAAGAAGCATACGCCCTTTGTAATAAACAGATATCTGTTTATAAATACATAAACTGTACCCGGAAAGAGTAAAGGCCTATGCCCATACGAAGACGGAAGGACCTTAAAATAATAGGTTCCCGATAATAGGAGCCTAACTCTTATGCAACAATCCAACCTAAATAGTAACGGAAGTATTGATTCCGAAACTATGAAAGTGAAAATCATCCATCGATAGTGCATGAAACTCACTGACTCTACAGTAAAAGAGAAACCAACAGAATTACTGTCTAAAAGGTCAGAATTTGAAAACTACTGTTTCCAGAGGCTCAAATGATTACTTAGCTAAATAAGAACCGAAGTTAAAATCCGTATAGGAATTTAATCTAAAGATTCTAAGTCTATTTATCAAAAAGTTACTAACTGACTTAGATAAAGAGACAAAAGACTCAATTGTAAACTATCGTAGAGTGCATAGGTATGAGGTAACATAAACCTATAACCTAAATAATAACAGGCTGCAGTAAATCTTGTGAAACAAGTATACTAAAAAATAGCAATGAGTAGTATGGAGGGATCAACAATGTGAACATAATGATCCCTACACCACGACGGAAGAGCCTCCACTTTAGCCGCATAGAATAGCGAAGAAGAGGATCTCCTATAGTAAGAAATCGCGTCCAAAGCTCGTCCAGTACAGTGCTTACAATGCAATACGGACCACACAACGGAATACATGAATGTTGCGACCTTGCTGGTTGTGATAAAGATGACACGATTTACCCAGTGAAAAAGATCCTCACATAGAGGAAGATTTCACGTTAAGACCCACAGTAGACAAGAGAGTAAATTACTCATGATCTCTGTGAAGATAGAGATGCTATCAACAGAAATGTATTGTGGTTGTTTATCTTAGCAATACCTGCTAAAACAACAGCGCCGGAGGATACGCGTATCCTATCATTCCGTCCTATAGATCAATAGAGCGTTAACAATATTAGCTCAGAGATCTGGACAAGCCAACACATACGTCTGCAATTGATTAGCAAGCTGTGTCATAAATAAATCATCATTGGGCGCTCCCATAGATAGCAAATCTGATTGAATACTTGTTTGTTGAGAGTCCATTCTGACAGCAACAAGCGACCCGTAAGAGAACGGGAGTCCGATAAAACAATCAGACGACCCGGAATATGACGGACCAAAACTGAACTTGGTGTACTATAACCAACAGACGGATTCTTTCCATTAAATTGAAAAACGGAAACGAAAGAGTGCCTCTCTGGTTCCGGAGATACGCCACTACTGTCGAATTAAAGGACAGGAATTTGGGCATGCGTTTCTGAATAATGTTCATGCAATGACATAAAGCAAGCCTAAAAAACATTATTCCGCGGAAGTTAAACTGATTGCTAAAAGACTGCGGAACCCAAAGACCCTGGCACTTCGAATCCGTAGGGATCAGTATTATATCCCAATCTGTTTGACTGGCAACCGTCATAACAGCCACACTCGGGTCCGGCAACTGCGGCAGCACTCTCTGAGTCAACCACCGAATGTTTGCCCCAGTCTGAATCTCTTGTAACACTAGATAGACAAGAGAACGTATAAATCGAGCAATTCATGGATTGCCGAAAAGTTGCCGTCGAAGAGAAGCTCCTCCGAGAACGGAGCGACTCTGAGAGAGTTCTTAACCTTACTATCCACGCGTGTGGATGTAGCTAGGGCTGCGTCACGTCTAACTAACTCCAATCAGCCACTGAAGGGCGGAGTTATACGTGAACAAACTACTGCCCTCAAAAGAAATTACATTGAGAATAATATCCCGTAAATCTTTTCTTGAAGACGTAATGATAACGCCTCAGTAAGGCGGATTACGTATAATAAAGCGTCTAAGTTAAGTCTACTATACATAATGTCGTTCCCAACATTGAAATTGGAAAAGACATAAACGGCGAAAAAGAATATATGCAGTCTTTAATCACACCGTCTAGACGCATATGAACTCTCGGTATGCCCTGCTCTGCCAAAATAAACTATTTGTATAAATGATAAAATGGCAGAAATGAGCAACGCGGACAAGAAACTAAACTATCATGCTTAGTAGCAGGCTTGTATATATATATATATATATAGCGTCGAAAAATAAAACACATGTTGTAATGACAATATTGGACTGCGTCGGTAAGTCAGGGACAATGTCCCTGAACCGATCGAAAAATCCGAGTCCAATGACGCTATAAGTCTCTTATCCAAGATCGCAGCAATGAAGTCCGAAATAATAATCACTGGAAGATAATGCCAGAAGATATGAAAGGCATCTTCCGATACTACTAAAGGGAAAACTCGAAATCTTTCGAATCCCTTTCGCCATCCTGTCGGACCCTATAAAGCGTTCAGTCGTCCGTAGCTGATGCAACCGCGAACCGCACCTACCCAGCGCCGTCGGATAATTCCTGATTCGACCGAGAAACTGTCAATTGCTGGGATGCTGCGAAACAACTGTGCTAACTCGGATAGCACGTCCGTCCCTGAGACCTGAGGAGAAGCGGTCTTACGATGCATTGCCGCTGGAAGCTCTGTGATCGTTACCCCGTGCATACTTCCAATATGCGAGCGAACGGAGTGTATAGGCCTCGTGTCTCTTGGCTACCGGATGGCGCGACCTATTCGCCGTGGAATCACTGAATGCCGAAACTGATCGGATACTCGAGGTCACGTAGCCAACGTGCGGTCGTGTGCCCTGCTGTGAGGATGAGGAAGCATTAAAGACAGTCTCTCGGACTGTCAATATAACGGAGCGTCCCGACCAACGGACATATGCTCCGAATGTAAAATATCTGAACCACAACATGCGGTCCCCTATGTTGTTGGGCGAGAGAGGGACCTCTCTCGCTCACAGCCCGGACGGACCTGGACAAGCCAGGAACCGGACTAACAGGCTTCCTCCGATCTGTCCTCAATCTGCCGTCACTGGGTGAGTACTAAAGTAATTAAAGTGCTCGCATCACCCAAATCTCCTTCCTAGACCGCAACGGACGAACCCGGCAGCCGAACCATTCGATGAATGTACGCTACACCGGGTGAGCTAGCGAATGTCACTCCGTAGGCGATAGACATATTCCATGAGCACTTATTGCCGCTAACTCTTCATTAACTATGACGACAGAGGCACACTTTTGAAAGACATCTCCATAACTCTTCGAACAAGAAACCAGAAATGCTTGGATAGCAAGCATAAAATAATAATATATATAGCGTCGTTGAATAATTCGAAAGTTTGTGTGACATTATTGGACTATGTCGGAACTGAGGGACGATGTCCCTGAACCGAACCAAAAATTTCTAAGTCCACCGACGCTATCAGTTTCTTATCCGGCATCGCAGCATTCTGGTCCGACGAAAGAAGCTGTAGAAGACCAAGTCAGATGACATACACAACAGCATATGTTGTTCCGAAAGGGAAAGCTCGAAATCCTCCGAATCCCTTTCGGTATCCCGTCGGACCGGATGAAACTTTCGGACGTCCGTACCCGCTTCCGCGGAGCGTCCCGACCCAGCATCGTCGGATAAAATATATGCGACAGATTCAGTTGATGCTGGGATGCTGCGATAAACTGTGCTATTAAGGAAAGCACGTCCGTTCCCGAGGCCTGTGCAGTAGCGGTCTTACGATGCATTGCCGCCGGAAGCTCCGTGTACGTTGACTCCCGCACACTTCCTATGCGAACGTCCGGAGTCTGCAGGCCTCGTGTCCCTGGCTACCGGATGGTGTGACCTTGTCGCCGAAGAATCCTTGATCGGCGAAGCTGGTAATATATCGGCGGTCACGCAGCCAAGGTGCAGTCGTGTGCGCTGACGAGAAGAGAAAGCCTTAGCAGTCTCAGCGGACTGCCTATACAACGGAGCGTCCCGAGCGACGGACGTATGTTCCGCTTGTGACACATTTGTACCACAACATCTGGGGCCAGATGTTGTTGAACGAGAGAGGGGCCTCTCTCGCTTGCCGTCCGGATGGACCGGAACGAGCTATGAACCGGACTAAAAGGCTTCCTGCATTCTCCCTCCGATCCGCCGTCACTGGGTGTGCATTAAGTTAATTTATAGTGCTCGCATCACCCCAAAATTCCTTCTAGACCGCAACGGACGAACCCAGCTGCCGAACCATTCGGCGAATGGACGCTACACCGGGCGAGCTAGCGGACGTCAAAGGCCGTCGAACCTACTAGGGTCCTCTTAGGCAATTGGCGTATTTACATGAGCACTTTTCCGCTAGCCCTTCATTAATTGTGACGACGGAGGCACACTGTTGGAAGACATCACAGATACATCACCCTAATCTTGATCGTCTGAAAATAGAAATTGATAAAGTAGAGTGACCCTGCGGGGAAAGGACCGGAGTGTCCAAATCCCCAACAACATACCGTGACATACGCTTCCCATATTGTCATCGAAATCATACGATACAGAACAGGAGTTAATGCGAGTACACTGACCACATATAGAATGATAATAAAGTCAGAGGAAGACTTCCTCTTAAAACAATTGATCAATATCCTTTCAATGTGAAAAGAAAACAAGTCCTGGTACTCGCACTAACCCCTGGCAATCAAAATACATAATAATAATATGATCCATTAATATAGAAAAAATAATTGAAATCAAAATATTTTGAAAAAATATTTTTTCAGAACAGCCCAAGTTTCTGAAAAGTAACGTTGAGCCCCAATGGATCCCAAGCCTAAGTGTGGACAAAAATTTTAAAAATATTTTAAACAATTTATTCAACACTTACGAACAATAATAATGTATCTAGTTATGATTAAAATAACATAAAGATATTATTTTTAGAAATCCCCCCCTCACACAGAGGGCTGTTGTAAATGTAAACAATGAGTGTAAAAACACTAAAATAAGACTCCAGGCACCCAGGCCCGAAATCAGTTACCAAAAATACACTATCTGATGCAAAACAGAGACTTCCAGGGAAGAAACTGCAGAACATCAGATGGTAGATGCAGAACACAACGCCTAACCACCCGTAGGTGAAGACGTAAACATGGGGAAAGAACAGAATTCATTCTGTTATTCAGCTAAAACTCCCAAGAATTTTTAGTAATAATAATTACAGAAACTATGCCAAAAGCATGGGAGAATAGCAAGGGGGAACTTAAAGGACAGGGAGAGAGGAAAACACTTAAAAAAACAGTGTAACTAAATAATCAGAATGACAACAAAATGGCTGCTGCCTTGAAAATAGGTAACTTAACATAATTTCATTAAAAAATTTTAAGTTACAGCCCTGATAATATTCTGTCACACATTCTTTTCCTCTCCTCCTTCTCTATCCTCCTTAGAATCACCATTTCACTAATATTTATGTGTCTGGCATCATTTAAACTGAGATTTAAAAGCACAAAGATCAGTCAGATGTTAACTGATGAAGGGCCAAACTTAGAATGATTAATGGCGCCAATTTCGGAACGTCCTTGACACTGCGCATGCGCAGTGGGGGCGAGGTGTGGAGGGCCTTTCAGGACATGTTTTCTTTAGTTTTAGATGCAAATTTTGGGGATTGGGGGGCAAAATTTGTGTTTGGCCCTATATTTTAAGAGTTAGCACCAGCTATGTCTGGGTCATTGGTACAGTATAAAAATATCCAATAAGCTCAACTATATAAAAAAGAGTCATCCCCTCGAGGAGAAAAGGAGTATTAGGCTTTACATGTATCTTTCTTATTTATGATAAATTAGAAAGACACAACACCTTCCATAATTGAGCATCATAACATCCATGTTCTCTATTAACATCCAGTATAATCCTTATACTAATTATTTTTAAAGTAAGCCAATAAATAAAGTTAGTCCAGAGAATTGAGACTCTTTATACTCTTTAAAAGTGTCCGAGGATTGTATAATAACGCCCGTTTGACACGTGACATAATCAAATGCTATACTTTAAAACTATGACATGAATGAATTTTTAAAACATAAACTTTTCACTTCAAAACCACCCCAGTAACAGCTCAGAATCACGGACTCCGGAGGAGGTATCTCCTTGTTTTCATAATAAAACAGGTGACCCAAGGGAACACCCTCCCCCCCATTCCCCTTGCCCTGGGTCAAATAGCCCAGAGCGAAGAGGGCAGCAGGACGGAGTCACTGCCGGAACAGAAAGCCTACATAGCTATAGTTGCAACTGTTAAGTGAACGACATTCTGAGCAGCAGATAATGGACCTAAACAATGCAGGCCTCCAGAAATGGACTCAATATTTCTGAGATAAAAATTTGTGAATGTGGATGGCTGAAACCAATATGCAGCCTTCATTAAATCTATAATAGCAACACTATTTACGTAAGCCCAAGATGTAGAAAGAGCTCTTACTTCATGAGCCGAAAACTTAAGCACAGACTGCTGAGTTAAGGATAGATTATCATAAGCAGTACCGATAGTTAATTGAATCCATTTAGCAATAGAATGGACCGTAATGTCCTTCTATTAGGCATCAGAGACAGAAGAAGCTTTACGTCCTTACTGATAAACTGAGATCTGTTTATAAATACATAAAGCTCTAACCGGACAGAGTAAAGGCCTATGCCCGTACGAAGACGGAAGGATCTTAATAACAATAGGTTCCGGATATTTATTAGGAGCCTGATTCTTAACCAAAAATCCAACATTAGTAGTAACGGTAATAGTGTTTCCGATACTACGGAAGTGAGAATCGTCCACCGATAGTGCATGAAGCTCACTGACTCTTCAGCAGAAGAGAAGACTAAGAGAATTGCTGTCTTAAAAGGCCAGAATTTGAAATCTACTGTCTCAAGAGGCTCAAATGGTTACTTAGTTAAATAAGAACCCAAGCTAAATTCCATATAGGAATTAATCTAAGGATTCTAGGTCTATCTATCGAAAAGTTTCTAACTAACTTAGATAAAGAGACATTAGACTCAATTGTAAACTATCATGGTGTGCATAGGTATCAGATAACATAGACCTATAACCTTAATAGTAACAGGCTGCAGATGATCTCGTCAAACAATTATACTAGAAAGTTTGCAATGTCTGGTATGGAGGAATCAAAAATATCAACATAATGATCCCTACACCAACGACGGAAGACCCTCCACTTTAGCCGCATAGTATAGCGAAGAGGAGGTCCTCCTACAGTTGGAAATCGCGTCCACTGCTCGTCCTGTACAATGCTTGCCGAGCAAGAAGGACCGCACAATGGAATACGTGAAGGTTGAGACCTTGTGGGTTGTGATTAAGTTGACACGATTTCCCCAGCGAAAGAAGATCCCCTCATGGAGGAAGTTTTTGCGGTAAGTCCCACAGCAGACACCTGAGTAAATTTATCCACGGTCTCTGTGGAGACAGAGATGCTACCAACAGAATTGAATTGTGAATGTTTAATCTTAGCAATACTTGCTGAATCAACAGCGCTGGAGGATACGCATATCCTATCATTCCGTCCTACTAGATCGATAGAGCGTTAACTACATATGCTCGGGGATCCGGACATGGTGACACATACGTCTGCAATTGATTGGTGAGTTGTGTCGCAAATAAATTTATCATTGGGCGCTCCCATTGGTAGCAAATCTGATTGAATACCTGTTTGTTGAGAGTCCATTCTGACGGCAACAAGCGACCCTTACGTGAAAGGGAGTCTGCTAATACAATCAGACGACCCGGAATATGACAGACCGAAACAGAACTTGGTGTTCTAGAACAAACAGAAGGATTCTTTCCGATAAATTGAATAACGGAACCGAATGAGTGCCTCCCTGGTTCCGGATATACGCAACTACTGTCGTATTATCGGACAGGATTTGGACATGCATTTCTGAATAATGTTCATCCAATGACGTAGTGCAAGCCAAAATAACATCATTTCTTGGAAGTTAAGTGCTTGCCTAGAAACTGTGGAACCCAAAGACCCTGGCACTTTGAATCTGTTGGGATCAATATTGTACCCCAACCTGTTTGACTGGCATCCGTCATAATCGTAAAACTCGGATCCGGCAACTGCAGTGGAACTTTCTGAGTCAACCACCGAATGTTTGCCCAAGACTGAATCTCTTGTTACACTTGATTGACAAGAGAACGTGTATATCGAGCAATTCATAGATTGCTGAAAGGTTGCCGTCGAAGAGAAGCTTCTCCGAGACCCAAGCGACTCTGAGAGAGTTCTTCACCTTACTATCCACGCGCGTGGATGTAGCTAGGGCTGCGTCATGTCTAACCAACTCCAGGTTGCCACTGAAGGGCGGAGTTATACGTGGAAAAACTACTGCCCTTGAAAGAAATCTCATTAAGAATCATATCCTGGAATTCTTTCTCTTGAAGACGTAATGATAACGCCTCAGTAAGGTGGTCTACGTAAGATAAAGCGTCTAAGTTAAGTCTATTAGACATCATTGTCGTTTCCAACGTCGTGGTTGGAATTGACATAGACGGCGAAAAAGACAATTCCCAGTCTTCAGCCTCGTCGTCTAGACGCAGAGGAACTCTCAGTATGCCCTGTCATGCCATTTCAAATTATTCCTAGAATTGATGAAAGGCAGATTTAGAGCATTTGCGGACAAGAAACTAGACTAGCGTGTTTTGGTAGCAAGCTTATATATAGCGTCGTTCAATAAATCGAATGTTCTAGTGACATTATTGGACTGTGTCGGCAACTCAGGGACGATGTCCCTGAACCGATCAAAAACTCTGTGTCCAATGACGCTATTAGTCTCTTATCCAACATCGCAGCATTCTAGTCCGACGGAACAACCTCTGGAAGATAATGCCGAAAGAAATGTATGGCAGCTTCTGTTGTTCTGAAAGGGAAAGCTCGAAACCGTCTGAATCCCCTTCGCCATCCTGTCGGACCCTATGAAGTGTTCGGTCGTCCGTACCTGATACATCAGCGGAGCGAACCGACCCAGCGTCGTCGGATTATTCCTGATCCGACAGAGATTCTGTCGTTTGCTGGGATGCTGCGATAAGCTGTGCTATTTTGGATAGCACGTCCGTCACTGAGGCCTGTGGAGAAGCGGTCTTACGATGCTTTGCCGCTGGAAACTCCGTGTTCGTTACCCCGTGCATACTTCTATTATGCGAGCGACCGGAGTGTACAGGCCTCGTGTCCCTTGGCTACCGGATGGTGTGACCTGTTCGCCGTGGAATCACTGAATGACGAAGCTGGCAGGATACTCGAGGTCATGTAGCCAAGGTGCGGTCGTGTGCGCTGCCGTGAGGATGAGGAAGCATTATCGACAGTCTCTCGGACTGTCTATATAACGGAGCGTCCCAAGCGGCGGACATATGCTCCGAATGTGAAACGTCTGTACCACAACATCCGGTCCCAGATGTTGTTGTAATAGAGAGGGACCTCTCTCGCTCGCAGCCCGGACGGACTTGGACGAGCTAGGAACCGGACTAACAGGCTTCCTCCGATCTCTCCTCTAATCCGTCGTCACTGGGTGTGTACTATTGTCTATTACAGTGCTCGCATCACCCAAATCTCCTTCCCGGACCGCAACGGACGAACCCGGCTGCCAAACCATTCGATGAATGGACGCTACACCGGGTGAACTAGCGAATGTCAACGCCGTCGATCTACTAGGGACCTCTTAGGCGATTGACGTATTCCATGAGCACTTATTGCCGCTAGCTCTTCATTTAACTATGACGACAGAGGCACACTTTTGAAAGACATCTCAGTAACTTTGCGAACAAGAAACCAGACTTGCTTGTTAATAGCAAGCATATATATATAATAGCGTTGTTCAATAATTCGAAAGTTCCTGTGACATTATTGGACTGTGTCGGAACTGAGGGACGACGTCCCTGAACCGATCCAAAAAATTCTTGTGTCCACCGACGCTATCAGTCTCTTATCCGGCATCGCAGCATTCTGGTCTGACAAAACAACCTCTAGAAGAAAAAGCCGGATGACATATATAGCAGCTTATGTTGTTCCGAAAGGGAAAGCTCGAAATCCTCCGAATCCCTTTCGCCATCCTGTCGGACGCTATGAAGTTTTCGGACGTCCGTACCTGATGCTTCAGCGGAGCGTCCCGACCCAGCGTCGTCGGATATTACATGATGCGACAGAGATTCTGTCGTTGCTGGGATGCTGCGATAAGTTGTGCTATTTGGGATAGGACGTCCGACACTGAGGCCTGTGCAGTAGCGGTCTTACGATGCTTTGCCGCTGGAAGCTCCATGTACGTTGACTCCTGCATACTTTTCTTATGCGAACGTCCGGAGTCTACAGACCTCGTGTCCCTGGCTACCGGATGACGTGACCTGGTCGCCGTGGATTCTCTGATTGGCGAAGTTGACTGGATATCCGAGGTCACGTAGCCATGGTGCAGTCGTGTGCGCTGCGATGAGGATGAGGAAGCCTTATTGACAGTCTCTCCGGACTGTCTAAATAACGGAGCGTCCCGAGCGGCGGACGCATGCTCCGAATGCGAAACGTTTTGTACCACAACATCTGGGTCCAGATGTTGTTGTACGAGAGAGGGGCCTCTCTCGCTCGCAGCCCGGATGGACCTGGACGAGCAAGGAACCGGACTAATAGGCTTCCTCCGTTCTCTCCTCTAATCCGCCGTCACTGGGTGTGCACTTGGTTGATTTATAGTGCTTGCATCACCCAAAACTCCTTTCTGGACCGCAACGGACGAACCCGGCTGCCGAACCATTAGAGAGAGATTGATAAACTAGAGTGACCCTGCGGGGAAAGGACCGGCATGGCCATTTCCCCGCTAACATACCGTGACACACGCTTCCCATGTTGTCATAGAAATTAACACATACTGAACAGGAGTTAGTGCGAGTACACTGACTACATTTATACAATGATTATGAAAGTCAGAGGAAGATATCCTCTTATTACAATTGAACAATATCCTTTCATTGTGAAAAGAATACAAAGTCCTAGTACTCGCACCAACCCCTGAAAATCAAAATACATAATAACATGATCCATTAACATAGAAAAAATAATTGAAATCAAAAAAAAATTTTGGAAAAAATATTTTTTCAGAAAAGCCCAAGTTTCTGAAAAGTAACGTTGAGCCCCAATGGATCCCAAGCCTAAGTGTGGACAAAAATTTTAAAAATATTTTTTAAAAATTAATGCAACACTTACGAATAATAATAATGTATCTAGTAATGATTAAACTAATATCAAGATTTTATTTTCAAGAAATCCCCCTCACACAGAGGCAGTTGTCAATGTAAACAAGAAGTGTAAAAACACCAGAAACATGACTCCTGGCACTGATAACCCTGGCCCGAAATCAGTTACCAATAATACACTATCTGATGCAAAACAGAGACTTCCAGGGAAGAAACTATAGAACATCAGATGGTAGATGCAGAACACTACGCCTAAACACCCATGGGTGAAGACGTAAACATGGGGAAAAGAACAGAATTCATTCTGTTATCCAGCTAAAACTCCCAAGAAATTTTAGTAATAATATTACAGAAAATATGCCAAAAGCATGGGGGAATAGCAAGGGGGGACTTAAAGGAAAGGGAGAGAGGAAAACACTGAACAAGCAGTGTAACTTTATAGCAAGAATGACCACAACAGGCCCTTGCCTCGAAAATAGGTAACTTAACATAATTTCATTAAAAAATTTTAAGTTACAGCCCTGATTATTTTCTGTCACTCATTTTTCCTCTCCTCCTTCTATTTCCTCCTTAGAACCACCATTTCTCTAATATTTATGTGTCTGGCATCATTTAAACTGAGATTTACAAGCACAAAGATCAGTCAGATGTTAACTGATGAAGGGCCAAACAAAGAATGATTAATGGCGCCAATTTCGGGACGTCCTTGACACTGCGCATGCGCAGTAGAGGCGAAGTATGGAGGGCCATTCAGGACATGATTTCTTTGGTTTTAGATGCAAATTTTGGCGATTGGGGGGCAAAATTTGTGTTTGGCCCTAGATTTTTAAGAGTTAGCACCAGCTATGTCTGGGTCATTGGTACAGTATAAAAATATTGAATATCGTGAAGGTCTACCCTTCCCCCAACATTCACAGGGCCTCAACCAACCTGATGGGCCTCATTTGAACAAATGTTATTTTTATCCACCCATGTATAAATCTGACTAAATTTGACAACAGGCCCTGCCACTCAAGTGCTTAACTTGATATGGCGTGCAAAAATTAAGCCAGAAATTTGTTGAACAAACTTGAATCTGATCGCTCAAGAAAGTTGTAAACCAAATGTCAAAAGATTTTGACTGGTGGATTGAAAGCAGAAGATTTTCAATGAATTTTCCTCACCTTGCATTAAGTTAAAATTCAAATACAAACCCAGGGATTTCATTTGAATAAACTGGAAACTGACCCTCCTAAGGATGGCGTAAGCCAAATATCCAAAGATTATGACTGGGGGTTCTAGAAAAGAAGATTTTTATAACCTTTTTATTTAAGTTAAAATACAGACTCCCAGAGGGAGACCAAATAAGAACCCAATACAAACCACAATATGTCCCCCCCCCCCCCCCACCCTCTCAAAGGACACTCCATACCTTAAAAGATTCTGATTGGTGGTTCTGGAGAAGATTTTTAAAATTCAGGCACACATAGGTAGCCAGGGACTTGATTTGGACGAGCTTGAATCTGACCTCCTCCCACTAAGATGCTGTATAACAAATATCAAAAGATGGAGAAGATTTTTAAAAATTATTCCTCATATTGCACCAAGTTAATATTTGGGCTGCCATGTAGGGCCCAAATATTAATAAAAGTAGACAGAATGGTATGTTATTGGTGGGGAGAAAATGGAATAATATCTTATCAGGGAGGAAAAAGAATAGTATGTCAATTAGTTGTTCTCGTTAATATTCATATAAGCAGGCAGTCTATCAGACATATGAGATATAGGAAATATAAGGCCTGCAAGCTTCATCCCTGATTGTAAAATGGCTCATCACACCAAAACAGTTAACACCTGAAGATCTGTCGAAAAATTTCATCTATCCTATCATGAAATTTAAGGTTCAACTTACGATTCTGTAGATTGCTGCTGTTTTAGCATTTCTGAAAAATAAAAATAAGAAAATTCATTAACCCTTAGCTGAAAGGCTAAATCTTCCTTGCCTTATACATAAACTCTGCCAAACAAATTTTGTCATTTTTTACAATTTTCAGGGTTCCTGCAAGCAAGGATGAATAAAATTTAAGGCTATTCAGGGCCATTTCTTAATATATTCCAGCATTTTTCAAAGCACTACAATAACCAAATTCAAGGATTTTCAAGGCCCTGCCTTCTATAGTCCTAACTAGGACCTCTGGTCATTACCCGTCCTAGGGAAGTGGGACTGGAGAGTCCTAGTTAGGACTATGGCTTGTAGGGAAGTAGGAGGAGGGAGATATGACCTGAGGTTCCAAGTTAGGACTATGCCTTCACAAACGCTGGCAAATAAAACAATATAGTTGTGATTATGTGTTTCATCAGCATATTTTATTTCATGAATAATCAAGGCTTTTCAAGGCCTCCTGATACATTTTCCAGGAGGCCTTAAATGACCCTTAGTCAAATTCAAAGTCATTCCTTGAATCCAAGACAACACAGGAATCCTGATTTTTCCTCATCAATCTTCTTCCAATAAGGTGTCATAAGCTACGTTTTTTAAGGAAAAAAATGGGGAAAAAAATCCAATTAATAATGACAAGATATATATCAGGAGTGGACTGAGAAAGTTATATTGAGATACATGTATGTAAAGGATTAAGTCTTAGTACTGTGATCTATTGTAATAGAAAAAATTGTTTATCTTCCTTTGTCTTCGGTGATGTATTGCAGACCTGTCAAAATAGTGGGAGCATTTCCTCAGGTTATGCGAAGGTAGCGTAATTACCTGATTGTGAGTCCTATTTTTCACTCTCGAAATAATTTTGGGGGAAAGGTTGGAAAAATTCTATTTTATAACAAGCTATCAATTGAAATTAGAATATGTTTTCATTTTTTGGAATTAACTAAAAAAAACTTTTATTTATTTTATTTATTTATTTATTTATTTATTTATTTATTTATTTATTTATTGGGGTTTAACGACACTTTTGACAGCCAGGGTCACCTCGTGTCAGACAGTTTTAAGGGTGGAGGAAGTCAGAGTACCTGGAGAGAACCACCGAGCAATGGCGAGCAACTTTCATACTCCCCAACATACTAAATCCACGAAACCAGGGTTAGCATTGGTTGAAGACAAGTGCATCATCGATGTGCAGTACACCTTAGTACACAATGCCAACACTATAGGTGTTTTAGTAGTGCTCCCTACTAAAGCACCTTTCCACAATCTATTCATAAGCTGTGTTTAAAATGTGTTTTGAGAATATTATGAGGTGTTTTTTGCCGTTTCGTTGGACTAAGAGTTGTTATAGATGAGATTTACGATAAGGCTGTACAGTGCACAGGGTTAGTTGCTCAGATAATGAATTTTTCATTACTAGAATGTACGACTAACCATGTGCATTGCATAGGGTTAGTCACAGTTTCTAGTTTAAAAAACACTACATTAAAATATACACTCACTAAGGCTGTAACAATGCAGAGGATTAGTTGATAAGCTGCCATATCACACACTGCATGGAAATATACACTGACTAAGGCTGTAAAAATGCATAGGTTTAGTTGGATAGATAGGGTGCAGGATTCAAGAAATTAATGGAAACACTTACGCAGAAGTGTGGAAAATTTTTTAAAGTGAATTCCATGAATGAAAACATTCCGAGAACCTTCTCTTTTCAACAAGAGCTAGTGCTAAAGGCAATTATACCCCCACTGCAGTATTGGACCAATATGAAGCACAAATGAATTAAAAACAACGTAAGGACCATAACTCTGTTGAAACAAGAGATTCACTCGGAAGTGAGTATGCCCCCCTACGTGGCAATGACCTTGATCTGTGACTTGACCTCCATCAAACAAAAAAAATTGTAAAAGGTTTAATATTTGTACTTTGGTTCGTTTCTGAGTTATGGCTGAGACACGAATATTGATGATTTTCAGTGTGACCTTGAAATGTGACCTTGACCTTACGGACCTGGTTGTGGTGTGTGACACATCCACCCATTGTCCTTTATAATTGAGCGAAGTTAGATGATTGCAGCCCTAATAGTTTTGGAGTTACGCTTGAGACATGATTTGTGACCCTGAACATATGAAGGTCAATTGTGACCTTCATCTTGCAGATGCGGCGGAAACTATTAAACACGACACACCTTCTGACTGTCCTTAACATTTGTAAAAAGTTTAACAATTGTACTATGATTCATTTCTGAGTTATGGCTGAGACACGAATATTGACTGATTTTTAGTGTAACCCTGAAATGTGACCTTGACCTTGAAGGTACGAACCCAGCTATGGTGTGTGATAACATCCTCCCATGGTCCTTTATAATTGTGTGAAATGTGATGACTGTGGCCCTAACAGTTTTCGAGTTATTGGCTCAGACACACACACACACAGACACACACACAGACACACACACAGACACACCCACACACACACAGACACACACACACGGACACACACACACACACAGACGGACACACACACACAGGTGGACAGATGGACACATGCACACTTCAATCACTGTATGCCACCCGACTTAAGTCGGGGGGCAGAAAAAATTTGGCTTGTTATAAGGATCCCTCATACCAAATTTGAAATCCATCCACTCACTGGTAAGAAATTGCTGCGCGTGGACAGATGCACAGACAGATGGACAGATGGACACATGGATGGATGGATGGATGGATGGATGGATGGATGGATGGATGGATGGATGGCTGGATGGATGGATGGATGGATGGATGGATGGATGGATGGATGGATGGATGGATGTAATCCAGTATACTCCCCATTCTCTTTGAGAGTTGGGGTATAATTAATATCATATTTGTATGATGAATTGTGGGTTTGGTATTTCGGGAAGTGCACACATTAATAGGGTGAAGTGATGTGTCTTGTTGTATTTGAAATTATTTTCTTAACTCTTAAAAGGCCTACCTCAGACTTTTACAACCTCAGAACAAGTGCCCTCAACATGCCATCATGACAAGACCCTGATGACAGTAGACGAAGTACCTAGATAGTGGTTTCTAGTCAAGTCTTGGCTGCCTTAACAGGTTGCAAAGACTTGACTAAAAATCACTGTTAAACCATTGGATGTGTACAGGCTGTGGTCAGGTGAGAATTCAAAGACAATTGAGCAGTCTCTAAAGGGTTAATTAAGTTAAAAAATTAAATGGTATTCTGTCATATCAATGATATTTAAGGTACCAATATGATCTTTTAAAGTCTCCTTTGTCTTGTTCATGTGGCTGTAAGACTCACTGGCCTTGTCCTTGGTACTTTTACATCAATGAGTCTTACAGACACTAAGGCATCACAATTTGAGTATTTTAACAATAATTGATAAATTTCATTATCAAGACTACACAAAATAAATTAATTGATTCTCAATTTTTTTTTCAAATCAGTGAGGGAGGGCGGGTTTTATTGTTAATTTTTATTTTTCTTTTGCAAAAAGTGAGCAAATATGGAGAAAGTGCATATTTATACAAATAAATTCATTTTTAATTTGAAAAATAAAATATTCCTTGAAAAAACAAACTGTAGGTAGAGCAATTCAAAGGCTTCATATTCTTTTGATGCTCTTCATATTATCTTTGCCTCATTACAGTTTATGAGAGAGTGCCAATGGGCACGCTCCAATAAATTGTAACAAGGCAAACATATTGGAGGCACAACTAAATGAATATGCATCAATCAAAAAATGTTAAAAGTATCGGGTCTCCCCTAATTTGTACAAATATTGGAAGAGATGAAAGGCAATAAAAATGTCCAAAGAGGGGGTTTAAATTCAATGAAGGATTGCCTCAGAATCAAGACACAATAGTAAATTCTGATATTGTGTGCATTGAGTAAAGGGATATGCACTGGTTGGGTACATGGATATAGATGTAACTGTATTGATGTATTTGACGGACGGACGGACGGACGGACGGACGGACGGACGGACGGACGGACGGACGGACGGACGGACGGACGGACGGATGGATGGACGGACGGACGGACGGATGGACGGACGGATGGATGGATGACAGAACCCATTTCTATATCCCCTCAAATTTTGGCAAGGGATAACAAACATGTGGACTGTGTCTGGTGAATCAAATAAAAGAGACATTTTTCCTACAAGTTTTTACACTCATATGTTCTAAAAGTGAAGTAGGTTAAAGCTAATTGATCTAAGTTCATATCACACTCCAGGATATTGGTACAAAAACAGTCAGGACCACATCATGTTAAAGAAACTGTTATAACTGGAGAGGTCCACCGAGCAGTGGTGAATAACTGTCAGACTCTGCAACTTAGTAACTCTTCACAAGCAGACTTACCAGCAGATGAAGGCAGGTGCACCAGTGGCATGCTGTGAAGCTCAGTACACAGAGCTACTGTGCTCCCCACTTGGGCAATCAGGATTAACCCTGTTACTATCACACCCACTTTATCCATATATGGAGGACCTCTATGTACGGCTGTATGCAAGGAAGTTTAACAACAATTAATCAGATGGTAGATTTGATCTGTCGCTTTCGGCAGCAAAAGTGTCAAGTGTCTTTCCTTAGGAGACACACAATTACCGTTGGTTAGGATCAAACCGTCTAGCTTTCGGTTTAAATCCTTGCATGCTGCTGGCAGATATTCCTACCTAGAACATGAGATCTCTTGCCACTAAAATAAGTAAAACTTGAAGATATTTAATCAGATTTTCCGTTGTGAATTATACTGTATAGACTTTTTGACTAATGTGGTCTTGAATCAAATTTTCATGAATCTTTCATCCAATCTAGTCATGGCTGCTGTGAAGATTCAATGAAAACTAGTTTAAAGTTACTCAGCAGGTTAAGAGTTAAAGTCTAATGCTATGACCAGTGAGCCACCACACACCCTCTCAAGTCAATGAAATCACTCTTTACACTAGAGTACTGTGATTATAAAAATGGAGAGAGAATTTTTTTATCGGATCATGATTGGAATGCAATCTACTAGAAATTTTCTGTCTTCTTTCCTCCCCCACAATACTGCAGCATTATATCCATCAAAAAGAAAATTTGAAATGGTGGAATTTCAGATACTGTTTTCACTTAATTTTTCTTGATCCCAGTTTCGATTTTGAAGTATTTTATTTATGACAGCTCGACCTACCAGGTGAATTGTTGACTGAATTGCTGAGTTATTTATTTATTGTTGATTAAGGGCACGTTCAACACCTTTGGCTATATCAAAAATGCAACATAGTTAAGAAGTTTAGCCAATCATTTATTTACCTATGCTGCCGACTTTATAGGACTTCCACCACAGGCATTGGTTCCAGGTCCTATTTTACAAGTAAAGCAGAACTCATTTACAGCAGTAAATAAGCACTGCTCCTCTTTCTTTGGATCCCACGGAGGACAGAAAGGTATCATTCATGCGACCACATTACTGTAAATAAATGCAAAGCCTTAAAATTTGTCCCCATGTGCAAGAATCAGTTTTGATTCATGCCGACTCCTGCTTTACGAATAAATTTACAGTTCTTAAATATTCAATTCAGAAGTTAAGAGTACGGTTACATACTTGTGAGTGCAACAAGTAAATATTCCATAGTGAAAAACAAACCTTATATTTTTGTCTTTACTAGAATTTAACACTTCAGGAACGAGTTCCAATGTTGGGAAATATTTTACGTGTATATGCAGAACACATGTTCCAAGATACAGGCTCTTGGTGATCTTGCTGACAGTATCTTGGTGGTGGCTTCTAGTGGAGTTTTGCAACTGCATGTTCTGGCACCTGTTTTAACCCTTTACCCAACGTAATGGCCAAAACAAGCCAGGGCTATTCACAAAAAATAATATCCAAATTTCATTATTTTTTTCACTTTTTGTCTCAAAAACATAGTTTATGACCTCTCATTGGAACGAGCTCAATGAGCTCATTCCAATGAGGGGTCATAGGCTATGCTTTTAAAGCAAAAATGAAAAAAATTAGTTATTCAAGAATTTTATTTGCAAGTGTTGTCTGCCTTTCATGTTAGGTAAAAGGTTAAGATCATAAACATTTCCCACAGTCATGAATAGACGTTTAGACCTTTAGGAGTTAAGTATTGTAAAAGTTAACAGTTGTTTCAGGGACAGCCTTACCTTCAACTTCCTCTAATTCCTTTGGTTTGGTCCACCGGGATTCTTTTGTTTGTGAATTATGATAATAAACTTTTCCAGTGTCAGATTTGTACTCTTTCCATGGACACTGTGACAACAATTTCTAAAAAATAAAAAAAAAACAAAGATGTTGTCAAGATAACAAATATAATTATACTCCAGCTATCTCCACTTATAATATAACTGTTGATAATGCCCAGTGACAGGAAGTGTGGAGGCTCAGTGGTATTGGACTTGAAACCAACAGATCCATGCATGGGCAGATATGCACCAAGGGTAACTGCATTGTGTCATTGGTCAAGGTACTTAAACCAGCTTCTCCATGCAAGGGCACAGTGGTGTTGTGTACTAAGGAGTACTACATGTCAATAGTGCACTTGTCTCCATCCAATGGTAACCTTGTTTGTGCACAGTTAGTAGGTTGGGGAGTCTGACAGTTGCTAGTTGCTGCTCGGTGGTTCTCTCCAGGTACAGCAGCTTCCTCCATCTGTAAAATTGTCTGATACGAGATGACACTGGCTGTCAAAAGTGTTGTTAAACTCTAATAAAACAAGAGGCCCCAGGGGGCCTTAATCACTCACCTGATAAAATTGTTTAAACAAGGATTTCAGGCCACATTCAGCATCTATATGTTAATATAGTTAATTTAAATCACTCAAACCCTGTCAAAACTCATTCTGATGCAAAAAGAAAAATGAAAGTGTCAATGACACTGTAGCTCAACTTGTCAAGACATGTACATGTATAGTATGTGACACAGCAATGACAAACATCTAGGTAATGACCTGATAACAAAGGTACATATAAAGTATTGTAACGGCCTGTACATAAATACTGACCGTAGCCTGTAACAAATGTATAGGTAAAGTATTGTAAAGGTGGGTGACAGTCAGATGCTAAACTAGAAAAGAAATCTTTGAGTCCCAGAGTGGGTCTGACTGAACCCCAAAATATTTGTTCTCATAGCACAGTGATAACAAAGGCACCCCAAAACACACTCATTCCTGTCCCAAGGTGAAAACAAAGGTACCCAAGAAGTTTCGTGAAGATCAGTTCATAAATACGAGCTGTATAGAAGTTGTGACAAAAAACTGATTGGATCTAATTTCGGTACAAAATGGCCACTGGCAGCCATCTTGAATTTTGGACCGCACTCAGAAACACTCATTCTCGTCCCAAGGTGATAACAAAGGTACCAAAGAAGTTTCGTGAAGATTGGTTGATAAATACAGCCTCTAACCTGAGCCGTATTGACATGTGCACTTAGAGTGTATAAGTAGGACTAAATAAATCAAAATTCATCTAATTTGCATAATTTCTGCACGAGAAAAAAAAAACGTACTGTATGTGATGTATTCCATTTTACTAAACATTCATACCAAAAATTATTCAAATCAGAACTTTCATACAGAAGTTCTGAACAAAAGACTGATTGCACTAATTTTGGTACAAAATGGCTGCTGGTGGCCATGTTGAATTTCGGACCACACCCAAAAACACCCGTTCTCATCCCACAGTGATAACAAAGGTACCCAAGACGTTTCATAAAGATCGGTTCATAAATACGGCCTTTAGCCTGAGCCGTATAGAAGTTGTGTACAAAAAACTGATTAGACCTAATTTTGGTACAAAATTGCCACTGGCAGCCATCTTGAATTTTGGACCTCACTCGGAAACACTCGTTCTCGTCCCAAGGTGATAGCAGAGGTACCCAAGACGTTTCGTGAAGATCGGTTGATAAATACAGCCTCTAGCCCAAGCCGTATTGACATGTGTACCTTATTATATGTGATGTATCCCATGGTACTAAACATTCACACAAAAAATTATTCAAATCAGAGCTTTCATGTGGAAGTTCTGCGCAAAAATCTGCCAGCGGCCATCTTGAATTTCGGACCGCACTCCAAAACACTCTTTCTCATCCCACAGTGATACCAAAGGTACCCAAGAAGTTTCGTAAAGATCGGTTCATAAATGCGGCCTCTAGCCTGAGCCGTATTGGCATTTGCACTGACAGTGCTGAAAGTAACACCAAATACCTCAAAGTTAGTCTAATTTGCATAATTTATGTACGAGAAAAAAACCTGTATTATATGTGATGTATCCCATGGTACTAAACATTCATACAAAAAATTATTCAAATCAGCACTTTCATATGGAAGTTCTGTGCAAAAACCAGATTTCTGCATCGTCGGTACAAAATGGTGGCTGGCTGCCATCTTGAATTTCGGACCGAACCCAAAAACACTCGTTCTCGTCCCACGGTCATAACAAAGGTACCCAAGAAGTTTTGTAAAAATCGGTTCATAAACATGGCCTCTAGCCCGAGCTGTATTGAATTGTTGACAGACAGACGAACAGACTGACGACGGGCCATGGCATAAGCTCAAATTTGGCTTCGCCAAAGTTGAGCTAAAAGTTACCCAATCCACTTCCTTCCATACACAAGGTTTTTTAAAGAATAGTCCTTATTTTTCATTAAGTTAAAAGCTGGGCTCTCACAGGGAGGCCAAATATGACCCAAGGAAATTGATTTGAACAAACTAAAATCTGAACCTCCAAAAGTTGCTGCCTTTTAAATATCAAAATATCTGACTGGTGTATATGAAGGAGGACATTTTTAAAGAAATTTCCCAAAACTGCACTAAATTAAAATTTTGGTTGCCATCGGGAGCCCAAAGATAAACCCAGCGACGGACTTGATTTGAACAAACTGGGATAATAAGGAACATGCAAATCAAATTTGATTCAATTCGGCCCAATGGTTTATGAGAAGTCGATAATATAAAGTTCAAGTCAGAAGGATAGCTGGATGACGGATGGACAATGGACAGAAAGTGATAATCAAAGCTCCCCTCGAGCTTCGCTCAGGTGAGCTAATAAAAAATAACCAGCAACATAATGAGCAAGAAAAAAAGATGTCTTCTGTGGTCAAAACAAATGCACACAAACATATTTTACAACAAACTAACCCTGTTTTTAACATGGTCTCTCAAACAAGGGTTGTTGATTTCTGTCCACATACACTGCTTGTCAGGGATGAGAATAGCAATCAAAAAAATTTGCTCAAATTTGTGAAAATTCCCACATTTTTAGGATAAATTTGAGAAAATCAGGTTTCTTAAAAAAAATCTAAGAACACAGAGAGAACTTGTTGATTGAGAGATATTTAATTTCTATAAATCTGCATGAAACTTAAAAAATTTATAGTAATTTATATATTTTTTATACTTACCAATGACCCAGACATAGCTGGTGCTAACTCTTAAAAATATAGGGCCAAACACAAATTTTGCCCCCCAATCCCCAAAATTTGCATCTAAAACCAAAGAAATCATGTCCTGAATGGCCCTCCATACTTCACCTCTACTGCGCATGCGCAGTGTCAAGGACGTCCCGAAATTGGCGCCATTAATCATTCTTACCATCAGTGCCTGGTAAGCGCTATGTCCTCAGCGGGGAGGTATGAGTTCCCAACTCCTGGGAGGGCCATCCCCGTCTGGGTCATTGGTAAGTATAAAAAATATATAAATTACTATAAATTTTTTAAGATTTTTATACTGTACCAATGACCCAGACATAGCTGAATAGTAAAAAGGCTGGAGAGCCCAGGACATAGAGGAAATTCCAATAAGCTCAACTATATAAAATAGAGTCATCTCCTGAAGGAGAAAAGGTGAAATAGGCTTCACGTGTATCTTTCTTATTTATGATAAATTAGAAAGACACAATACCTTCTATAATTGAGCATCATAACATCCATGTTCTCTATTAATATCCAGTATAATTCTTATACTAATTATTTTTAAAGTAAGCCAATAAATAAAGTTAGTCCAAAGAATTGAGACTCTTTATACTCTTTTAAAAGTGTCCGAGGATAGTATAATAACACCCGTTTGACACATGACATATCCAAATGCTATACTTTAAAACTATGACATGAATGAATTTTAAAACATAACTTTCACTTAAGAAACCATCCCAGTAACAGCTCAGAATTACTGACTCCGGAGGAGGTATCCCCTTGTTTTCATAATAAAACAGGTGACCCAAGGGAACACCCTCCCCCCCCCCCTTTTTCTTGCCCTGGGTCAAATAGCCCAGAGCGAAGAGGGCAGCAGGACGGAGTCACTGCCGGAACATAAAGCCTACATAGCTATAGTTGCAATTGTTAAGTGATCGACATTCTGAGCAGCTGATAATGGACCTAAATAATGCAGGTCTCCAGAAAAGGATACAATATTTTTGAGATAAAAATTTGTGAATGTGGATGGCTGAGACCAATATGCAGCCACTTTAATCTATAATAGCAATACTATACGTCAGCCCAAGATGTAGAAGAGCTCTTACTTCATGAGCCAAAATCTTAAGCACAGACTGCTGAGTTAAGGATAGATTATCCTAAGCAGTACCGATAGTTAACTGAATGCATTAAGTAATAGAATGGACCGTAATGACCTTTCTATTAGGCATCAGAGCCAGAAGAAGCTTTACGTCCTACTGATAAACTGAGATCTGTTAATAAATACATAAAGGTCTATCCGGACAGAGTAAAGGCCTATGCCCGCTCAAAGATGGAAGGACCTTAAAAACAATAGGTTCCGGATGTCATTAGGAGCCTGATTCTCAACAAAAAATACAACATTAGTAGTAAAGGTAATAGAGTTTCCGATACTACGAAAGTGAGAACCGTCCACCGATAGTGCATGAAGCTCACTGACTCTTCAGCAGAAGAGAAGACTAAGAGAATTGCTGCCTTAAAAGGCCAGAATTTGAAACTACTGTCTCAAGGGGTTCAAATGGTTGCTTTAGTTAATAAGAACCCAAGCTAAATTCCGAAAAGGAATTAATCTAATGATTCTAGGTCTCTTATCGAAAAGTTTCAAACTAACTTAGATAAAGAGACATTAGGCTCAATTGTAAACTATCATGGTGTGCATAGGTATCAGATAACATAGACCTATAACCTTTAAAAGTAACTGGCTGCAGATGATCTCGTCAAACAAGTATACTAGAAAGTTTGCAATGTCTGGTATGGAGGGATCAAAAATATCAACATAAAGATCCCTACACCAACGACGGAAGACCCTCCACTTTAGCCGCATAGTATAGCGAAGAGGAGGTCCTTCTACAGTTAGGAATCGCGTCCACTGCTCGTCCTGTACAATGCTTGCCATGCAAGAAGGACCGCACAACGGAATACGTGAAGGTTGAGACCTTGTGGGTTGTGATAGAGTTGACACGATTTCCCCAGCAAAAAAAGATCCTCTCGTGGAGGAAGTTTCTGCGGTAAGTCCCACAGCAGACATCTAAGTAAATTTATCCACCGTCTCTGTGGAGACAGAGATGCTACCAACAGAATTGTATTGTGAATGAATAATCCTAGCAATACTTGCTGAATCAACAGCGCTGGAGGATACGCATATCCTATCATCGCGTCCTACTAGATCGATAGAGCGTTAACTACATATGCTCGGGGATCCGGACACAGTGACACATACGTCTACAATTGATTGGAGAGTTGTGTCGCAAATACATTTATCACTGGGCGCTCCCATTGATAGCAAATCTGATGGAATACCTGTTTGTTGAGAGTCCATTCCGACGGCAACAAACGACCCTTACGTGAAAGGGAGTCTGCTAATACGATCTGACGACCGAGAATATGACGAACCGAAACAGAACTTGGTGTTCTATAACAAACAGAAGGATTCTTTCCGTTAAAATCAATAACGGAACCGAATGAGTGCCTCCCTGGTTCCGGATATATGCAACTACTGTCGTATTATCGGACAGGATTGAATATGCATTTCTGAATAAAATTCATCCAATGACGTAGTGCAAGCCAACATAATATTCTTCCTTGGAAGTTAAGAGCTTGCCTAAAAACTGCAGAACCCAAAGACCCTGGCACTTCGAATCCGTTGGGATCAAAATTGTGTCCCAACCTGTTTGACTGGCATCCGTCATAATCGAAAAACTCGGATCCGGCAACTACAGTGGAACTCTCTGAGTCAACCACCGAATGTTTGCCCATGTCTGAATCTCTTGTTACACTTGATAGACAAGAGAACGTGTATATCGAGCAATTCAAGATTGCTGAAAGGTTGCCGTCGAAGAGAAGCTTCTCCGAGACCGAAGCGACTCTGAGAGAGTTCTTCACCTTACTATCCACGCGCGTGGATGTAGCTAGGGCTGCATCACGTCTAACCAACTCCAGGTTGCCACTGAAGGGCGGAGTTATACGTGGAAAAACTACTGCCCCTGAAAGAAATCTCATTGAGGATCATATCCTGGAATTCTTTCTCTTGAAGACGTAATGATAATTCCCAGTCTTCAGCCTCGCCATCTTAGACGCAAAGGAACTCTCGGTAAGCCCAGTTCTGCCAATAAAAAATTATTTTCCTAGAATTCACGAAAGGCAGAATAGAGCATTGCGGACAAGAAACTAGACTAGCATGTTGATAGCAAGCTTATATATAGCGTCGTTCAATAATTCGAATGTTCTAAAGACATTATTGGACTGCGTCGGCAACTCAGGGACAATGTCCCTGAACCGATCCAAAACTCCGTGTCCAATGACGCTATTAGTCTCTTATCCATCATCGCAGCAATGTAGTCCGACGGAACAACCTCTGGAAGATAATGCCGGAAGAAATGTATGGCAGCTTCTGTTGTTCCGAAAGGGAAAGCTCGAAATCGTCCGAATCCCTTTCGCCATCCTGTCGGACCCTATGAAGTGTTCGGTCGTCCGTACCTGATGCAACAGCGGAGTGCACTGACCCAGCGCCGTCGGATTATTCCTGATCCGACAGAGAATCTGTCGTTTGCTGGGATGCTACGATAAGCTGTGCTATTTTGGATAGCACGTACGTCACTGAGGCCTGTGGAGAAGCAGTCTTACGATGCATTGCCGCTGGAAGCTCTGTGTTCGTTACCCTGTGCATACTTCTATTATGCGAGCGACCGGAGTGTGCAGGCCTCGTGTCCCTTGGCTACCGGATGGCGTGACCTGTTCGCCATGGAATCACTGAATGACGAAGCTGGCCGGATATTCGAGGTCACATAGCCAATGTGCGGTCGTGTGCGCTGCTGTGAGGATGAGGAAGCATTATCGACAGTCACTCGGACTGTCTATATAACGGAGCGTCCCGAGCGGCGGACATACGCTCCGAATGTGAAATGTCTGTACCACAACATCCAGTCCCATATGTTGTTGCACGAGAGAGGGACCTCTCTCGCTCGCCGCCCGGACGGACCGGACGAGCTAGGAACCGGACTAACAGGCTTCCTCCGATCTCTCCTCTAATCCGTCGTCACTGGGTGTGTACTAAAGTCTATTATAGTGCTCGCATCACCCAAATCTCCTTCCTAGACCGCAACGGACGAACCCGACTGCCGAACCATTCGATGAATGGACGCTACACCGGGTGAGCTAGCGAATGTCAACTCCGTCGATCCTACTAGGGACCTCTTAGGCGATTGAATTAATCCATGAGCACTAATTGCCGCTAGCTCTTCATTAACTATGACGACAGAGGCACACTTTTGAAAGACATCTCAGTAATTTTGCGAACAAGAAACCAGACATGCTTGTAAATAGCAAGCATATAAAAAATATATATAGTGTCGTTCAATAAATCTAAAGTATCTGAGACATTATTGGACTGTGTCGGAACTGAGGGACGATGTCCCTGAACCGAACCAAAAATTTCTAAGTCTACCGACGCTATCAGTTTCTTATCCGGTATCGCAGCATTCTGGTCCGACGAAGAACCTCTAGAAGATGAAGTCGGATGACATATACAGCAGCTTATGTTGTTCCGAAAGGGAAAGCTCGAAAACCTCCGAATCCCTTTCGGCATCCCGTCGGACCATACGAAATTTTCGGATGTCCGCACTTGATGCTTCCGCGGAGCGTCCCGACCCAGCGTTGTCGGATATTACATTATGCGACAGAGATTCTGTCGTTGCTGGGATGCTGCGATAAGTTGTGCTATTTGGGATAGCACGTCCGTCACCGAGGCCTGTGCAGAAGCGGTCTTACGATGCTTTGCCGCTGGAAGCTCCATGTACGTTGACTCCCGCATACTTTCTTATGCGAATGTTCGGAGTCTCCAGGCCTCGTGTCCCTGGCTATCGGATGGCGTGACCTGGTCGCCGAGGATTCTCTGATTGGCGAAGTTGACTGGATATCGGAGGTCACGTAGCCAAGGTGCGGTCGTGTGCGCTGCCAAGAGAATGAGGAAGCCTTATTGACAGTCTCTCCGGACTGTCTATATAACGGAGCGTCCCGAGCGGTGGACGTATGCTCCGAATGCAAGACATTTTGTACCACACATCTGGAGCCAGATGTTGATGTACGAGAGAGGGGCTTCTCTCGCTCGCAGCCCGGATGGGCCTGGACGAGTTATGAACTGGACTAAAAGGCTTCCTCCGTTCTCCCCTCTAATCCGCCGTCATTGGGTGTGCACTTGGTTATTTTATAGTGCTCGCATCACCCAAAACTCCTTTCTAGACCGCAACGGACGAACCCGGCTGCCGAACCATTCGATGAATGGACGCTACACCGGGCGAGCTAGCGGACGTCAAAGGCCGTCGAACCTACTAGGGTCCTCTTAGGCAATTGACGTATTACATGAGCACTTTTCCGCTAGCTCTTCATTAATTGTGACGACGGAGGCACACTTTTGGAAGACATCACGGATACATCACCCTGATCATGATCGTCTGAAATAGAGATTGATAAAGTAGAGTGACCCTGCGGGGAAAGGACCGGAATGGCCAATTCCCCACCAACATACCGTGACACACGCTTCCCATGTTGTCATCGAAATTAACACATACAGAACAGGAGTTAGTGCGAGTACACTGACTACATTATACAATGATTATGAAAGTCAGAGGAAGATTTCCTCTTATTACAATTGAACAATATCCTTTCATTGTGAAAAGAAAACAAAGTCCTAGTACTCGCACCAACCCCTGACAATCAAAATAACAAGATCCATTAACATAGAAAAAATAATTGAATCAAAAAATTTTGAAAAAGTTAAAAAATTTATAGTAATTTATATATTTTTTATACTTACCAATGACCCAGACATAGCTGGTGCTAACTCTTAAAATATAGGGCCAAACACAAATTTTGCCCCCCAATCCCCAAAATTTGCATCTAAAACTAAAGAAAACATGTTCTGAAAGGCCCTCCACACTTCGCCCCTACTGCGCATGCGCAGTGTCAGGGACGTTCCGAAATTGGCGCCATTTATCATTCTAATAACCAGTGCCTGGTAAGCGCTATGTACTCAGCGGGGAGGCAAGAGTTCCCAACTCCTGGGAGGGCCATCCCCGTCTGGGTCATTGGTAAGTATAAAAAATATATAAATTACTATAAATTTTTTAACATTTTTATACTGTACCAATGACCCAGACATAGCTGAATAGTAAAAAGGCTGGAGGGCCAAGGACATAGAGCACAATGGAATACGCTCAATAAAATAAAATAGAGTCATCCCCTGTAGGGAAAAGAAGTAATAGGCCTTACATGTATCTTTCTTATTTATGATAAATTAGAAAGATACAACACCTTCCAAAATTGAGCTTCATACATCCATGTACTCTATTAATATCCAATATAATCCTTATACTAATAATTTTTAAAGTAAGCCAATAATAAAGTAAGTCTAGAGAATAGAGACTCTTATACTCCTAAGAGTGTCTGAGAATTGCATAATCATGTCCGTTGACATATGCAATATTCCAAAGCTATACTTTAAAAACTAAGACTTGAATGAATTTTAACTTCTCACTAAACAACCATCCCAATAACAGCTCAGAATTACTAACTCCGGAGGAGGTATCCCCTTGTTTTCATAGTAAAACAGGTGACCCAAGGGAACACCCTCCCCCCCCCCCCCCCCTTTTTCTTGCCCTGGGTCAAATAGCCCAGAGCGAAGAGGGCAGCCGAACGGAGACACTGCCGAAACAGACAGCCTACCTAGCTATAGTAGCAACTGTTAAGTGAATGACATTCTGAGCAGTAGATAATAGACCTAACAAAAGAGGCCTCCAGAAATTGACTCGATATTTCTAAGATAAAATTCATGAATGTGGATGGCTGAGCGCAATGAGCGGCCTTCAAAAATCTATAATAGCGACACTATTAATGTAAGCCCAAGAAGTAGAAGAACTCTTACTTCATGAGCCGAAATCTTAAGCACAACTGCTAAGTCAATGATATACCATAAGCAGTACCGATAGTTAATAGAATCCATTAACAATAAAATGGAGCGTAACGTCCTTCTACTAGACATCAAAGACAGAAGAAGCTTACGCCCTTGTAATAAACAGATATCTGTTTAAAAATACATCAACTGTACTTAGATAAAGAGACAAAAGACTCAATTGTAAACTATCGTAGAGTGCATAGGTATGAGGTAACATAAACCTATAACCTAAATAATAACAGGCTGCAGTAGATCTTGTGAAACAAGTATACTAAAAAATAGCAATGAGTAGTATGGAGGGATCAAGAATATGATCATAATGATCCCCACACCACGACGGAAGAGCCTCCACTTTAGTCGCATAGAATAGCGAAGAAGAGGATCTCCTATAGTAAGAAATCGCGTCCAAAGCTCGTCCAGTACAGTGCTTACAATGCAATACGGACCACACAACGGAATACATGAAGGTTGCGACCTTGCTGGTTGTGATAAAGATGACACGATTTACCCAGTGAAAAAAGATCCTCACATAGAGGAAGATTTCACGTTAAGACCCACAGTAGACAAGAGAGTAAATTACTCATGATCTCTGTGAAGATAGAGATGCTATCAACAGAAATGTATTGTGGTTGTTTATCTTAGCAATACCTGCTAAAACAACAGCGCCGGAGGATACGCGTATCCTATCATTCCGTCCTATAGATCAATAGAGCGTTAACACTATTAGCTCAGAGATCTGGACAAGCCAACACATACGTCTGCAATTGATTAGCAAGCTGTGTCATAAATAAATCATCATTGGGCGCTCCCATAGATAGCAAATCTGATTGAATACTTGTTTGTTGAGAGTCCATTCTGACAGCAACAAGCGACCCGTAAGAGAACGGGAGTCCGATAAAACAATCAGACGACCCGGAATATGACGGACCAAAACTGAACTTGGTGTACAATAACCAACAGACGGATTCTTTCCATTAAATTGAATAACGGAAACGAAAGAGTGCCTCCCTGGTTCCGGAGATACGCCACTACTGTCGAATTAAAGGACAGGAATTTGGGCATGCGTTTCTGAATAATGTTCATGCAATGACATAAAGCAAGCCTAAAAAACATTATTCCGCGGAAGTTAAACTGATTGCTAAAAGACTGCGGAACCCAAAGACCCTGGCACTTCGAATCCGTAGGGATCAGTATATATCCCAATCTGTTTGACTGGCAACCGTCATAACAGCCACACTCGGGTCCGGCAACTGCGGCGGCACTCTCTGAGTCAACCACCGAATGTTTGCCCCAGTCTGAATCTCTTGTAACACTAGATAGACAAGAGAACGTATAAATCGAGCAATTCATGGATTGCCGGAAAGTTGCCGTCGAAGAGAAGCTGCTCCGAGAACGAAGCGACTCTGAGAGAGTTCTTAACCTTACTATCCACGCGTGTGGATGTAGCTAGGGCTGCGTCACGTCTAATCAACTCCAATCAGCCACTGAAGGGCGGAGTTATACGTGAACAAACTACTGCCCTCAAAAGAAATTACATTGAGAATAATATCCCGTAAATCTTTTCTTGAAGACGTAATGATAACGCCTCAGTAAGGCGGATTACGTATAATAAAGCGTCTAAGTTAAGTCTACTATACATAATGTCGTTCCCAACATTGAAATTGGAAAAGACATAAATGGCGAAAAAGAATATATGCAGTCTTTAATCACACCGTCTAGACGCATATGAACTCTCGGTATGCCCTGCTCTGCCAAAATAAACTATTTGTAAAAATGATAAAATGGCAGAAATGAGCAACGCGGACAAGAAACTAAACTATCATGCTTAGTAGCAGGCTTGTATATATATATATATATAGCGTCGAAAAATAAAACACATGTTGTAATGACAATATTGGACTGCGTCGGTAAGTCAGGGACAATGTCCCTGTACTGATCGAAAAAACCGAGTCCAATGACGCTATAAGTCTCTTATCCAAGATCGCAGCAATGAAGTCCGAACTAATAATCACTGGAAGATAATGCCAGAAGATATGAAAGGCATCTTCCGATACTACTAAAGGGAAAACTCGAAATCTTTCGAATCCCTTTCGCCATCCTGTCGGACCCTATAAAGCGTTCGGTCGTCCGTAGTTGATGCAACCGCGGACCGCACCGACCCAGCGCCGTCGGATAATTCCTGATTCGACCGAGAAAATGTCAATTGCTGGGATGCTGCGAAACAACTGTGCTAACTCGGATAGCACGTCCGTCACTGAGGCCTGAGGAGAAGCGGTCTTACGATGCATTGCCGCTGGAAGCTCCGTGATCGTTACCCCGTGCATACTTCCAATATGCGAGCGAACGGAGTGTATAGGCCTCGTGTCCCTTGGCTACCGGATGGCGCGACCTATTCGCCGTGGAATCACTGAATGCCGAAACTGATCGGATACTCGAGGTCACGTAGCCAATGTGCGGTCGTGTGCCCTGCTGTGAGGATGAGGAAGCATTAAAGACAGTCTCTCGGACTGTCTATATAACGGAGCGTCACGGGCAACGGACATATGCTCCGAATGTAAAATATCTGAACCACAACATGCGGTCCCTTATGTTGTTTGGCGAGAGAGGAACCTCTCTCGCTCACAGCCCGGACGGACCTGAACAAGCCAGGAACCGGACTAACAGGCTTCCTCCGATCTGTCCTCAATCTGCCGTCACTGGGTGAGTACTAAAGTAATTAAAGTGCTCGCATCACCCAAATCTCCTTCCTAGACCGCAACGGACGAACCCGGCAGCCGAACCATTCGATGAATGTACGCTATACCGGGTGAGCTAGCGAATGTCACTCCGTAAGCGATAGACATATTCCATGAGCACTTATTGCCGCTAACTCTTCATTAACTATGACGACAGAGGCACACTTTTGAAAGACATCTCCATAACTCTTCGAACAAGAAACCAGAAATGCTTGGATAGCAAGCATAAAATAATAATATATATAGCGTCGTTCAATAATTCGAAAGTTTGTGTGACATTATTGGACTATGTCGGAACTGAGGGACGATGTCCCTGAACCGAACCAAAAATTTCTAAGTCCACCGACGCTATCAGTTTCTTATCCGGCATCGCAGCATATGTTGTTCCGAAAGGGAAAGCTTGAAATCCTCCGAATCCCTTTCGGTATCCCGTCGGACCGGATGAAACTTTCGGACGTCCGTACCCGCTTCCGCGGAGCGTCCCGACCCAGCATCGTCGGATAAAATATATGCAACAGATTCAGTTGATGCTGGGATGCTGCGATAAACTGTGCTATTAAGGAAAGCACGTCCGTTCCCGAGGCCTGTGCAGTAGCGGACTTACGATGCATTGCCGCCGGAAGCTCCGTGTACGTTGACTCCCGCACACTTCCTATGCGAACGTCCGGAGTCTGCAGGCCTCGTGTCCCCGGCTACCGACCCAGCGCTGTCGGATAATTCTCGATCCGACAACGTTTCTGTCGGCTGCTGGGATGCTGCGATAAGCTGTGCTATGTGCACAAGAATGTCCGGCGTCGAGACCTGCGGAGGCGCAGTCTATCGCTGCTTCGCCGAGGGCAGCTCCACATCAGATGGCTCCCGCATACTTTTCCTATGCGAACGTCCGGAGTCCATCGGTCTCGAATCCCTGGCTGCCGGATGGTGTGACCTGGTCGCCGAAGAATCCTTGATCGGCGAAGCTGGTAATATATCGGCGGTCACGCAGCCAAGGTGCGGTCGTGTGCGCTGACGAGAAGAGGAAGCCTTAGCAGTCTCAGCGGACTGCCTATACAACGGAGCGTCCCGAGCGACGGACGTATGCTCCGCTAGCGACACATTTTGTACCACAACATCTGGGGCCAGATGTTGTTGAACGAGAGAGGGGCCTCTCTCGCTTGCCGTCCGGATGGACCGGAACGAGCTATGAACCGGACTAAAAGGCTTCCTCCGTTCTCCCTCCGATCCGCCGTCACTGGGTGTGCATTAAGTTAATTTTATAGTGCTCGCATCACCCCAAAATTCCTGCTAGACCGCAACGGACGAACCCGGCTGCCGAACCATTCGGTGAATGGACGCTACACCGGGCGAGCTAGCGGACGTCAAAGGCCGTCGAACCTACTAGGGTCCTCTTAGGCAATTGGCGTATTACATGAGCACTTTTCCGCTAGCCCTTCATTAATTGTGACGACGGAGGCACACTGTTGGAAGACATCACAGATACATCACCCTAATCTTGATCGTCTGAAATAGAAATTGATAAAGTAGAGTGACCCTGCGGGGAAAGGACCGGAGTGTCCAAATCCCCAACAACATACCGTGACATACGCTTCCCATATTGTCATCGAAATCATACGATACAGAACAGGAGTTAATGCGAGTACACTGACCACATATAGAATGATAATAAAGTCAGAGGAAGACTTCCTCTTAAAACAATTGATCAATATCCTTTCAATGTGAAAAGAAAACAAGTCCTGGTACTCGCACTAACCCCTGGCAATCAAAATACATAATAATAATATGTTCCATTAATATAGAAAAAATAATTGAAATCAAAATATTTTGAAAAAATATTTTTTCAGAACAGCCCAAGTTTCTGAAAAGTAACGTTGAGCCCCAATGGATCCCAAGCCTAAGTGTGGACAAAAATTTTAAAAATATTTTAAACAATTTATTCAACACTTACGAACAATAATAATGTATCTAGTTATGAGTAAAATAACATAAAGATATTATTATTTAGAAATCCCCCCCTCACACAGAGGGCTGTTGTAAATGTAAACAATGAGTGTAAAAACACTAAAATAAGACTCCAGGCACCCAGGCCCGAAATCAGTTACCAAAAATACACTATCTGATGCAAAACAGAGACTTCCAGGGAAGAAACTGCAGAACATCAGATGGTAGATGCAGAACACAACGCCTAACCACCCGTAGGTGAAGACGTAAACATGGGGAAAGAACAGAATTCATTCTGTTATTCAGCTAAAACTCCCAAGAAATTTTAGTAATAATAATTACAGAAACTATGCCAAAAGCATGGGAGAATAGCAAGGGGGAACTTAAAGGACAGGGAGAGAGGAAAACACTTGAAAAAACAGTGTAACTAAATAATCAGAATGACAACAAAATGGCTGCTGCCTTGAAAATAGGTAACTTAACATAATTTCATTAAAAAATTTTAAGTTACAGCCCTGATAATATTCTGTCACACATTCTTTTCCTCTCCTCCTTCTCTATCCTCCTTAGAATCACCATTTCACTAATATTTATGTGTCTGGCATCATTTAAACTGAGATTTAAAAGCACAAAGATCAGTCAGATGTTAACTGATGAAGAGCCAAACTTAGAATGATAAATGGCGCCAATTTCGGAACGTCCCTGACACTGCGCATGCGCAGTAGGGGCGAAGTGTGGAGGGCCTTTCAGAACATGTTTTCTTTAGTTTTAGATGCAAATTTTGGGGATTGGGGGGCAAAATTTGTGTTTGGCCCTATATTTTAAGAGTTAGCACCAGCTATGTCTGGGTCATTGGTACAGTATAAAAATATATTTTTTCAGAACAGCCCAAGTTTCTGAAAAGTAACGTTGAGCCCCAATGGATCCCAAGCCTAAGTGTGGACAAAAATTCTAAAAATATTTTAAACAATTTATGCAACACTTACGAACAATAATAATGTATCTAGTTATGATTAAATTAACATCAAGATATTATTTTCAAGAAATCCCCCCTCACACAGAGGGCTGTTGGAAATGTAAACAATAAGTGTAAAAACACCAGATCAAGACTCCAGGCACCCTGGCCCGAAATCAGTTACCAATAATACACTATCTGATGCAAAACAGACACTTCCAGGGAAGAAACTGCAGAACATCAGATGGTAGATGCAGAACACTACGCCTAACCACCCATAGGTGAAGACGTAAACATGGGGAAAAGAACAGAATTCATTCTGTTATCCAGCTAAAACTCCCAAGAAATTTTAGTAATAATATTACAGAAAATATGCCAAAAGCATGGGAGAATAGCAAGAGGGGACTTAAAGGAAAGGGAGAGAGGAAAACACTGAACAAGCAGTGTAACTTAATAACAAGAATGACCACAACAGGCTGTTGCCTCGAAAATAGGTAACTTAACATAATTTCATTAAAAAATTTTAAGTTACAGCCCTGATTATTTTCTGTCACTCATTTTTCCTCTCCTCCTTCTATATCCTCCTTAGAATCACCATTTCACTACTATTTATGTGTCTGGCATCATTTAAACTGAGATTTACAAGCACAAAGATCAGTCAGATGTTACCTGATGAAGGGCCAAACAAAGAATGATTAATGGCGCCAATTTCGGGACGTCCTTGACACTGCGTGTGCGCAGTAGAGGTGAAGTATGGAGGGCCATTCAGAACATGATTTCTTTGGTTTTAGATGCAAATTTTGGGGATTGGGGGGGAAAATTTGTGTTTGGCCCTATATTTTTAAGAGTTAGCACCAGCTATGTCTGGGTCATTGGTACAGTATAAAAATATGGTCTTTTTAGACCAGTTTCATGCAAATTTATAGAAATAAAATTTCAGTACCTGCGGCATGAATTCGTTGAAATCAGCAAATTTGCTGAAAAATCTCATCCCTGGCTTGTGTTGTGTTCTTATTGATACCACGATTAAATTTGATTTTGAGGAATAAAGCTGATATTTTTAAAATGAAAAAAATATCACCATCGCAGGCTGTTTACTTTTTTACTTGATGCTGTTTGCATTCCACAGATGTCAGTCAGATGCATAACAACCAATCAGAGTGTTCTTACATGACGTTCTTACACGAAGACCAGATTCCATGCATGGTGAATCTAGCTCATTGCTCAATTACTGTATTGTATTGAGAAATGTTGAAGACACACAGACAAGCCTGGAAATAAGCAATCTGTCATTTGCAGAATGAGGTCCCCAAATGGTGAATTTGCTGATGCTATCCTATACAGTGGGCCAATTTATCCTCTGGATACTTTTTCTTGAGACCTTAATTCAGATTGAGCTTCACAGAGGGTAAATTTAGTGATGCTACCCTGCTGTGTAGGGTAGCATCTCCAAATTCACCCTCTGTGGGTCTCATTTTGCAGATGACAGTCTGCTCATTTCAAGGCTTGCACACAGCAATCACGGCATAGAGTTTGTTCTCTTTCTTTTAACAACTTTTAGTTGGAAGTAAACTGAATTTCCAAGTGCAAATTGCAGTCTGTTGTACACTGCAAAACATTCTGAATGTGACTTCAATCCTTCTGTGAAAAACTGCAGGTCTTTACTTCCTTTAATTTGAGAACACCTGGGAGATTATGGACCCATCAGGCTAATCATCGTTTGGTCCATTGTGAGCCTTTTCAGTGGAGAAAGAAGTGAAGTTTTGCACCTGATGTTTTTCACATGAACCTTTTACCGAAGGAATTGGCCACATCCGTCTGCATTTTCAAATTGCACAGTTAAAAAAAATTTTTCAAAATATTTCAGCAAAACCATATGTGACCCCTCAATGAAACAAGCCAATCAAATTCAGCAGCTGGAAAAAAAATTCTCAAAAAATTTTACCAAAACCATTTCATGTGAGCTCACTGAGTTCATTCCAATGAGGTCTCACATGATATAATTTTGTTGAAATTTTTTGAAAAATTTGAAAAAAATATTTAAAATAATAAATTTTTGATCTTGCCTGCATTGGGTAAAAAGTCAACAATATGAAGTAACACTGATGAAGTAGGCAGCTAAGTATTAAAGAACTAATGTATCATTGTCTTTCAAAATTATTTTTTATAGTGAATGGACCAGAATGTAACAAACAAATTTATCCACGTTTTGTGGCGCTGTGTACTAAGGTGTACTGCTTGTCAATGGTGCAACTGTCCAGTGGGGTAGATAGCTTTTCGCTGGCGGAGGGGCAAGCCCAAAATTTTCCGACAGACCGAAAATTTTCCGACAGTGTAACAACAACAAAAACCCAAACAAACAGAAAGAATCTGTTGTTTACTGCAAATGTACTGAAAATTGGTCTTTTTTACCCAAAATGGCATGTTTTTATCCCCAAAGCCAGCATTTTAATGTTATTAGGCATAAATTCGCCTAAAAATGGTCCCAAAAAATTTCCGACAAAACTTCTGGTGGGGGGCCTCCCTCCCCCCCCCCCCCCTTTATCTACGCCACTGCAACTGTCTTCAACCAATGCTAACCCTGCTTCTGTGGAGTTAGTATGTTGGGGAGTCTGACAGTTGCTCACCATTACTTGGCGGTTCTCGCTGGGTACTCTGGCTTCCTCCACACATAAAACTGTCTGACACAAGGTGACCCTGACAATCGAGAGTGTCGTTAAACTCCAATAAATAAATAAATTACCAAGTTTTAAATTTTTGACAAAGTCTTTGATAGAGCGAATAAACTTTCACAAGAGATAAATCTTACCTCTGCTGCTGATTTCAAACCCTCTGGTTTCTCCCAAGAAGACTGTTTTGTAGAACTGTTGTAGTAATAGGTTCTACCATCTGGTGCTTTATGTTCACTCCATGGATTTTTCTGAAAGAAAAAATTTAATGAGAAAAAGTAACTTGAAAACTATCAGGCAATTTAGCAGAGTGGATTTTAAGGCTCTGCTCTCTGATGTTGAAATAACAAAATTTTAAGCAGGGAATTTTTCCCACAATGTAACTGAGTATTTAAACAAGAGACCCCAGGGGGCTTGAGAGCGCTCACCTGACATGGTAGTCTAAATATCAAACCAGGGACTTGACTTGAATTAGCTGCATATGTCCCTCCTAAGAAAAGCATATACCAACTAGATGAAGCGATTGTGCCCACCCAATATACAAGATTTTCTTTCTACTTTCAGTTCCTGCACTTTTACGTCCCAAAATTGAGATAAACGTATAAAAAACAGATATTTTTTTTATTTTTGTTTGGAAATTTTCAAAGTCCCAAACAAAATATTTTCAGCTTAAAATTTTTTTTTCTTCTTCTTAAAATTGACCAAAACGCATAAAAAAACCCAAAAAACTAATTTCCAGATTTTGGTCCCATCCAGACCCCAAATTTTCAGTGTGAAAAATTTTTTTTTGTCTTAAAATTGACCAAAATGCAGAAAACAACCAGATTTTGGTCCAAAATTTTCCAAGTCCCACCCAGACACCAAATTTTCGGTGTAAAAAAAAAAAAAATTTTGTCTTAAAATTGACCAAAATGCATATAAAACCAAAAAAACTAATTTCCGGATTTTGGTCCAAAATTTGTAAGTCCAACCCGGCCCCCAAATTTTCAATGAAAAAAAAAAAAAATTTTTGTCTTAAAATTGACCGAAACGCATAAAAAACAAAAAAAAATTTCCAGATTTTGGTCCAAAAAAGTCCCACCCGGACCCCAAATTTTCAGTGTAAAAAAATTTTTTTTTTTGTCTTAAAACTGACCGAAACGCATAAAAAAAAAATTAAAAAACTTTCCGGATTTTGGTCCAAAATTTCTAAGTCCAGAACGGGGCCCCAAATTTTCAGCCTAAATATGAACCCAGGGACTTGGCCTGAACAAACTTCAATCTCACATCCCTATGGATGCTGCATACCAAATATCAAAAGATTCTTATTGGTAGATCTGAAGAAGATTTTTAAAGAATATTCCTCATACTGCACTAATTTAAATATTTGGGCTCCCATAGAGAGCCCAAATATAGACCCAGGGAATTGATTTCAATAAACCTGTGAAACAATCTTCCAAAGATGTTATATGTGAAATTTGAAAGCTTTTGGAGCAGTGGTTTGGAGAAAAGTAGTCTTACATGTTTTTCCCATTACCCAGTGTTAAAAAATGCTGACTCAGCACTTTTTCAAAGTCCCCAAAAAGTACCCCATGATAAAACCGATAGCAATTTTTTTTTGACCATTCCATTCTGTTGGTCCTAAGGAAGCTTCACACCAAATAAGAATTCTCAGTGCCTGTGTAGTTTTGGAGATATGGACATTTTCATTTTTTCTATTTTTAGCTCCTGCGGTTCCCATGGGGGCGACGGGAAAAAAAATGTGGGCATAAATTAAGTACTTATAACCCAATAAGCCCTCATATCAAATTTGGTTCAAATCTGCCTCTCGGTTTGGAAAGTTAAAAATTTATAGTAATTTATATATTTTTTATACTTAACAATGACCCAGACTTAGCTGGTGCTAACTCTAACAAAACCAGGGCCAAACACAAATTTTGCCCCCCAATCCCCAAAATTTGCATCCAAAACAAAAAGAAATCATGTCCTAAAGGACCTCCATACTACTCCTCTACTGCGCATGCGCAGTGACGCAGACGTCCCGAAATTGGCGCCAATTATCATTCTTACTGGCAGTGCCTGGTCAGAGCTATGTACTCAGCGGGGAGGCAAGAGTTCCCAACTCCTGGGAGGGCCATCCCCGTCTGGGTCATTGGTAAGTATAAAAAATATATAAATTACTATAAATTTTTTAACATTTTTATACTGTACCAATGACCCAGACGTAGCTGAATAGTAAACAGGCTGGAGGGCCTAGGACATAGAGGAAAATCCAATAAGCTCAACTATATAATAAAGAGATAACCCCTTAAGGAGAAAAGGAGTATTAGGCTTTACATGTATCTTTCTTATTTAATATTAAATTAGAAAGATACAATACCCTTAATAATTGAGCACCATAATATTCATGTTCTCTATTAACATCCAGTATATCCCTTATACTAATTATTATTACTAGCAATAGAATGGACCGAAATGTCCTTTCTATTAGGCATCAAAGACAGAAAGAAACGTTTTCATCCCTTTCTGATGAACTGAGATCTCTGTTTATAGATACGTAACGCTCTAACAGGACAGAGTAAAGGCCTACGCCCGTCTGAAGACGGAAGAGCCTTAATAACAATAGGTTCCGGATATTTATTAGGAGCCTGATTCTTAGCTAAAAAACCCACATTAGTAGTGAAGGTGATAGTGTTCCCGACACTACGATAGTGAGAATCATCCACCGACAGTGCATGAAGCTCACTGACTCTTCTAGCAGAAGAGAAAGCTAAGAGAAAAGCTGTCTTATAAGATAAGAATTTGAAATCTACTGTCCCAAGAGGTTCAAATGGCTTTTCCTTCAATTTAAGAAGAACCCAAGCTAAATTCCATTTAGGAATTAATCTAAGAGTTCTCGGTCTATTTATTCGAGAAGTTTCTAACTAACTTAGATAAAGAGACATTAGATCCAATTTGTAAACTATCATGATGTGCATAGGTATCAGATAACATAGACCTATAACCCTTAATAGTAACAGGCTGCAGTTTGATTTCGTCAAACAAGAATACTAGAAAGTTTGCAATGTCTGGTATAGAGGGATCGAATATATCTACAGAATGATCCCTACACCAACGACGAAAAACCTTCCACTTAGCCGCATAGTTTAGCGAAGAGGAGGTCCTCCTACAGTTAGAAATCGCGTCCACTGCTCGTCCTGTAAAGTGCTTGCCATGCAAGAAGGACCGCACAACGGAAAAACGTGAAGGTTGAGACCTTGCAGGTTGTGAAGTTGGCGCGATTTCCCCTGCGAAAGAAGATCCTCCCGCGGAGGAAGCTTTCGCGGTAGGTCCCACAAAAGACACCTGAGTAGATTTATCCACGGTCTCTGTGGCGACAGAGATGCTACCAACAGAATCTTGCATTGAGATTGTTTTATCTTTAGCAATACTTGTTGAATTAACGGCGCTGGAGGATACGCATATCCTATCATTCCGTCCCAGGGGATCGACAGAGCGTCTACTGCAAATGCTCTTGGATCTGGACACGGAGACACATACGTCTGCAACTGATTGTTGAGATGTGTCGCAAATAAATCTATCATTGGCCGTTCCCATTGGTAGCAAATCTGATTGAATACTTGTTTGTTGAGAGTCCACTCCGACGGCAACAAGCGACCCTTTCGTGAAAGGGAGTCTGCTAGCACATTCAGACGACCCGGTATGTGACGAACCGAAAGAAGAACGTGATGTTCTAGCGCAAACAGAAGGATTCTTTCCGTTAGATTGAACAACGGAACTGAATGAGTTCCTCCCTGATTCCGTATATACGCCACTACTGTCGTATTGTCGGATAGGATTTGGACATGAGCATTGTGAATAATGTCCATCCAGTGACGTAACGCAAGCCAAATTGACATCATTTCCTTGATGTTTATGTGCTTGCACAGGAATTGCGGATCCCAAAGACCCTGGCATCTCGAATCCGTTGGGATTAATGATGCACCCCAACCTGTTTGACTGGCATCCGTCATAATGGTAAAACTCGGATCCGGCAACTGCAGCGGAACTCCCTGAGTTAACCACTGAATGTTTGCCCAAGTCTGAAACTCTTGTTTCACTTGATCTGACAAGAGAACGTCTACGTCGAGCGAATGAATTTTCACACTCCAATTCTGAGTCAAGAAAATTTGAAGAGGACGTGTGCGTAACCTCCCCATCGGAATGAGATCCGCAGCGGCTCCGCACAGACCTATCAGTCTCATAAATTCTCTCGCTGTGACTTTGTCTGCGTGCAGACAATAGCGAGCATAACAACTGACTAATTTTGCTCTGGTTAACGGCAGACGAACGAGATTGTTGTGCGTCTCGAAGCTCATTCCCAGATGAGTGAATGACTTGGACGGCACCAGATCCGACTTCTCCTCGTTTACTATAAAACCGAGACGTCGGAGCAATAGAAGTAGATTCTGAACATCGTTCTGAAGCGTTAACTCGTTGCCGTACCTCTGAAGAATGTCGTCCAGGTAGGCCGACGTTACCGCAGACGAATGAGCTTGGAAATAGATCATTACCGAGTTCATTACCCGAGTGAAAGCCCAGGGTGCTAGATTCAATCCGAAGCACATCGCCCGGAATTGATACACCACTCCTAGGACTGCGAAGCGTAGATACTTTCAGAATGTCGGATGTACCATGACGTGAAAGTACGCATCTTTGAGATCTATGCTTGTTGCATAATCGTTCACCCGAATACTCGCTCTGACCGACCAAATCGTCTCCATATAAAATTTCGGAGCGACGATCAGCTTGTTTATCCAGCTCAAATCTATTACTGGACGGAACGAGCCGTCTGGTTTCGGAACCAGAAACAGATGGCTGTAGAATCCCGGAGTTTCCTGGTTTTCTACGACCTCTACCGCGTTCTTCATTAGAAGAGACTGCACCTCTGATAACAGAGCGTCTCTTTTCTGTGGATTTGACGGAAGTTGAGTCCACTTTGGACTGCGAGTTACTGGAGGCTTTCGTTTGAAGGATATCTTTAGACCTTCCGAAGTCACTCCTCTCACCCAAGGGTCGTCCGTAATCGACGCCCATTCTTGTGAAAAGCTCGACAACCTTCCGCCAACCGGTACACGATAGAGGTTTAAGCCATCACCTCCTGGACCTGCGAGGCCTGCGGTAGGAGAAACCACGTCCTCCACGACCCGCACCTCGCCCCGTCGACCTCGGGGCGTCCGACCGATTGTCCCGGCCCGAAGGACGTCCCGAACAAGAGTCGCTACCCTGACGGTCTCTCGAATAAGACCAAGAGGACCCACCGGAACCTCTATAGGAACCTCTCTTGGGCGCATTAGACCCAGAAGTGCCTGTCTTATTCTTGTCTGCTGTATCCGGCTTCTTGGAGGCAGATTTGAACAACAGAGAATCCGAAGCTTTCTTTGTAATTTTATCATAAATAGCAGAAAGCTTGCCGTCAAAGAGAAGTTCTCCGGAGACCAAAGCGACTCTAAGAGAGTCCTTCACCTTGGAATCCACAAGTGTGGATGTAGCTAGGGCTGCGTCATGTCTAACCAACTCCAGATTTGCCACTGAAAGGGCGGAGTTACACGTGGAATAAGCTACTGCCCTTGAAAGAAGTCTTAAAGAGGATTGTATATCCTGAAACTCTTTCCCCTGAAGCCGCAGTGATAACGCCTTAGTAAGGTGATCTGCGTAAGATAAGGCATCTAAATTGGCTCTGTTAGACGCAATAGCTGTTTCCAACACCGCGGTTGGAATAGAAGCCGACGACGGTAATGATAGCTCTAAGTCTTCCGCCTCGTCGTCCATACGCAGAGGAACTCTCGGGATACCCTGTCCTGCCGTATCGAATTTATTCCTTGCATTAATGAAAGGCAGGTTGAGAGTATTAGCGGACAAGAAACCTGCTTTCCCCGTCTTGGAAGCAAGTTTAAATATAGCGTCGTTCAATAATTCAAATGTTCTTGCAACATTATTGGACTGCGACGGAAACTCGGGAGCGATGTCCCTGAACCGCTCAAAAAATTCAGAGTCCAATGACGCTATAATCCTCTTGTCCGGAACCGCAGCAGTCTGGCCCGACGGAACAACTTGAGGGAGAAAGTGCCGGATAAAGTCCATGGCAGCTTTATGTTGTTCCGAAAGGGATAGCTCCAAATCATCCGTATCCCTTTCACCATCCGGTCGGACCTCATGATGTTCCCGGTCGTCCGCCCCCGATGCTTGGGCGGAGCATACCGACCCAGCGCCGTCGGATAATTCTCGATCCGACACCGTTTCTGTCGGCTGCTGGGATGCTGCGATAAGCTGTGCTATCTGCACAAGAATGTCCGGCGTCGAGACCTGCGGAGGCGCAGTCTTCTGCTGCTTCGCCGAGGGCAGCTCCGCATCAGATGGCTCCCGCATACTTTTTCTATGCAAACGTCCGGAGTCCATCGGTCTCGAATCCCTGGCTGCCGGATGGTGTGACCTGGTCGCCGTAACATCCTTGATCGGCGAAGCTGGTAATATATAGGCGGTCACGCAGCCAAGGTGCGGTCGTGTGCGCTGACGAGAAGAAGAAGCCTTAGCAGTCTCCGCGGACTGCCTATACAACGGAGCGTCCCGAGCGACGGACGTATGCTCCGCTTGCGACACATTTTGTACCACAACATCTGGTCCCAGATGTTGTTGTACGAGAGAGGGGCCTCTCTCGCTCGCGGCCCGGCTGGACCTGGACGAGCTAGGAACCGGACTCAAAGGCTTCCTCCGTTCTCGCTTACTATTCGCCGTCACTGGGTGTGCATCTATTATGTTTATAGTGCTCGCATCACCCAAAATTTCCTCCTGGACCGCATCGGACGAACCCGGCTGCCGAACCATTCGGTGAATGGACGGTACACCGGGCGAGCTAGCGGACGACATTTGTCTAATCTCCATGAGCACTTTTGCCGCTAGCTCTGAATTCATTTGTGACGACGGACGCACACTTGTAGAAGATAACATGGAAACATCACCCTGTTCTTGTTCCTCTGAAATAGAAACTGAGAGAGTAGAGTGACCTTGCGGAGAAAGAGCCGGCATAGCCCTTTCTCCAGAAACAACATATCGTGACACACGTTTCCAATGTTTCTCATCCCAATATTCACATATAGGACAGGGATTAATGCGAGAACACTGACTACAATTAATACAATGATCATGAAAGTCAGAGGAAGATTTCTTCCCATACAATTTGAACAATGTCCCTTCATTGTGAAAGGACAACAACAAGTCCTAGTTACTCGCACAAACCCCTGACACAAAGATACATAATAACATGATCCATTAATAAATGAAAAAACAATTGCAAATCAAAATAATTTTGAAAAAATATTTTTTCAGCGAAGCCCAAGTTGCTGAAAAGTAACGTTGAGCCCCAATGGATCCGATGGCAAAGTGTGGTCAAAAATTTTAAATTTATATTAAATAATTAATGAGACACTTACGGACAATATAAATGTATCTAATAGTGAGATAAACTACACCAAAGGCAAACAGCCCCCCTCAAAAAAGGCTGTTGCCAATGTAAACAAACAGTGTAAAATACCAGAAAACATGATTCCAGGCACTGAAAAAACTGGCCCGAAATCAGTCATCCAAATTACACTCTATCTGATGCAAGACAGAGACTCCCAGGGGAGAATCTGCAGAACATCAGATGGAAGATGCAGAACACAACGTTTATACACCCATGGGTGAAAACGTAACTATGGGGAAAATAACAGAAAACATTCTGTATCCAAGCAACTCTCCCAGGGAAATTTTAGAAATGAACTTTCTCAAAAATATGCCAAAAGCATGGGAGAATTGCAAGGGGGGACTTTAGAAGGCTAGGGGAGAGGAAACACTGAATAAGCAGTGCAACATTTAGCAAGAATGACAACAAGAGGCCCATGCCTCGAAAATAGGCAACTTAACATAATTTCATCAAAAAATTTTAAGTACAGCCCTGATTATTTTTTGTCACTTCTTTTTCCTCTCCTCCTTCTATATCCTCCTTAGAATCATCATTTCTCCAAAAATTACGTGTCTGGCATCCTTTAAACTGAGATTTACAAGCACAAAGATCAGTGAGATGTTGACTGATGAAAGGCCAAACAGAGAATGATAATTGGCGCCAATTTCGGGACGTCTGCGTCACTGCGCATGCGCAGTAGAGGCGTAGTATGGAGGTCCTTTAGGACATGATTTCTTTTTGTTTTGGATGCAAATTTTGGGGATTGGGGGGCAAAATTTGTGTTTGGCCCTGGTTTTGTTAGAGTTAGCACCAGCTAAGTCTGGGTCATTGGTATAGTATAAAAATATAGAAATTTTGGGACTGGCAAAAATTCTTGCCCCTCCCGTAACGAAGGCAAATAATGCCCGACAAACTTTTCTTGCACAAACTTGATTCTAAACCTCAAAAGGACTCTGTATACCACATATCAAATCTCTTCTACTGGCGGTTCATTAGAAGAAGATTTTTAAAATATTTGGCCATTTTTTCCCCACACCTCTGCTCAATATGAGCCGAAACCTAATTTGCATAAAAATCAAAATGCCCCTATATAACCACTACTTACATGAAATTTAATTAAAATGTGGCCAGTGGTTTAGGAGAAAGAGGCTCAAACACCACCTTCATGCAGGACGACGGACGACGGATGGACGATGGACGAAGAGTGATACGAAAAACCCACAGAAAAGCAATCGCCATCGACAGTGTCGTATACAACACTGTCGATGGTGATTGCCTTTCCGTGGTCAATTCATTATGATCATGTACTTGAAGTTTGAGATCAATTGTATTCATGTTTGTGGCAGTTCTCAGTAAACACCATGCGTAATTTAGCTTACATTCAAATAGGCCTTTGGCTCGACACTTTGAAACAAAGAAGCCTTCTCGAGTTAGTCGAGTAAACTTACGTCAAAGGGTTGTGGGAACCAGTGATAATGGTGAAGACAAGGGGTTGTAAAACTACCGAAAACCTAGAACAGATGCCAGGAAGAAGGAAATACCGGTGCTTTTTTGTCAACCATGCAGGCAGATGCAATGGGGCCGGTATCAGGGACCAGCCGTGAGGGCGACTAGGGCGATTATGTCGCCCTTCTAAGCCCAAAGTCGCCTAGAAAAATAGCCGGGGCGATTACAAGTCGCCCTCTAAAAATTGGCCAAAATGAGGAAAGACTGAACAGTTGAACTGTGTGATGCGAGGTTTACATAAAAACGATTATTTTCAAGGATCGAATGTGCTTGAGTGTGATAAATGGGCATTTAAATTCGTCGAATAAACGACCATTTATTTGAAATCACACGTCAATCAATTGTCCATTGTCGCTTTTGGCGGATTTTTTATTTCTATTTTGTTGCGTTTTAGTCGGAGCTTCAAGTGTTGAAACGAAAATAAGTGACTTACGCGACTCAACAAAATAACCCAGTTTGAAAGTAGGTTACCTCGCTTAGGATGCCGAAAAAGTATACACAACGGACGTATTTTATAACACTGTATTTTTATTTCGTTTTGTCGACGATTGTTAACTGTTGGCCGTCTATTCTTAGAAACATATGAATGGAATTGAAAAAAAAGCTTTAGTGATGACAAGAAAAGCTTTGTACAGGGCACAAGTGTACATGTGGATGATCTTGAAAAGGGTCCTCCTAAACACCGGAATGACACGAAATGACGCGGAATGACACCGGAATGCCACAAAATGATGCGGAATGACATTTCTTTTACAAAATACTCGATCCCAGAATGAATTTTGTTTATTAACTAACAAAGTACCTCCCAAACAACCTTCTTACATCTGGTCCTGTTCACACTTTCAGACTTAGGAAATTATTAGCTTAGTAGACTTTGGTGAAAGGCAACCACAGGAGGGTGCTGGGGGATTGGCATGAATAAGAGGGGAGGGGTCATGAAGGAGAGGGTAGCAGTGGGGGATTTTCAGTCAATAATTACATTGTGATTTTTTAACCTGGCATAGATGCATCATAGACAACTGGACCTGGATTAATCAGACGTTAATGGAGGACCACAAAATTGAAAATATGAAGGGGCGGCAGGGAGATGGTACATGGAATTACACCCAAACCGTCCTCTGGCCAAACCGCCCTCTGCAATTTGACCCAAACCGTCTGCTACATTTTGACCCAAACCGTCCGCTAATGCACCCAAACCGTCCTCCAGTGAAAATAAGTAGAAAATGAAAAAAAATTGAATGTTTCTATAATTTTTTTTTACATGTTCAATAAACTTTGAAACAATCATTGTGAGAACATGTTTTTTTAGTTTACATTTGATTATATTTTAGTAGAAGTTCTTTGATTTTTGATTGTGAAAACACAAGTTGAGTTCAGTTAATCAATGGTCACTCACTGTTTGTTACTTTAATTATTACTAATTATAGTAATTAAAAAGATTGTACCGGTGTTGTTGTTTTAGGCAATGCCTTCTTCTGGACTTAGACAATAACTGATAACTAAACAGTGAAATGGCAACTAACTCCACCATAATAATAATAACACTTCGGCCGGCCGCTGATTTGTTGCGGTTCTCGTATGAGAAGGCCTTGGTTACCCATGTTCTACCAACTGCCTCCCTATTCCCGTGCTTCTTCTCTCCTCCCAACATTCGGAGACGAACTGCTTGATGGCATCTCTTGCCCCATTTTTCCCAATCTCTCCGATTAGTATATTAACCCTCTCCTTTAAGTCGCCCCCTAACCACATGTCCTTCATTCTCCCATCCCACTTCCCCATTATACTCCCACTGAACCCACTTCGGGAGTGGATTTAACACCGATGTTGTCTGGTTTTCAAAAAGAGATAGCCAGATTGAACGACACTATTGAGGGTTTGCACTCGGATCTTAGGGCCCAAAAAGAACAGTTCGAGAAAGAAAAAATGGAGCTAATAAAACCGTCAGAGGAATCAAAAAGGGAAAATAAGTCGGCAAATGGAAAAAGGGAAAATAAGTCGGCAAATGGAAAAAGGGAAAAAGTAGACATAAATCAGGTTTACAAAAAATTATATTTGTAAACAGAATCCCTCCCCCCCCAGCCCCTGTAAAGAAACAATGCCTGTTTAAAAATATTATTGTGTATTCGTGTCATATAATCATTATTATGTTTTAAAATCAATAAATATACAACCAGTTTTATGTTATTTTTCTACCACTCTTCTCTCTCATTCGCTCTTTCCCTGGAGGACGGTTCGGGTCAAATTGCTCAGAGGACGGTTCGGTCGCTGTGGAGGACGGTTCGGGTTAGATTGGAGGACGGTTTGGGTCAAATTGCTAGAGGACGGTTCAGCCAGAGGACGGTTTGGGTGTATTCAGGTACATGGATATTCTTAATTTTCCCCACTTGCCTATGAAGTCTCTCTCCCTACATGACTCTGCAGTCTCCCTATTTTTTCTGGAGGGAGACATGAAGTCTCCCCAAAATTTCCCTCTTGGCTGGTCCCTGGCCGGTATAATGCATTTTTGAAGGGTGCAGGTTATTGTGACATCACTATATTGTTACGGGGGTTGCTGAGGACACGGATTGAGATGAATGGTCTCAAAATGATAATATGGAGATAAATCCCATAGTGAAGTTATAGAAAGCAAGTTCTAGCCTAATATCAATTCTGTTTTTCTGTTATAGATTAGAATGCCATGGTTGAGATATGTTAAAGCACAAGTAGTCTGCCAAGGTGGCTGTTCAATGATAAAGTTTGGCTGGAGAAGATGAGAAGGTTAATAGGGAAGAAGTAATGGAGGGTTACTATTACCTTAACTAATGAATATCTGTAATTACTAATAAATAAGAATATTTTGAAACTGTTTTGTCTTATTTATTCCTTTTGGATAGAGTTGTATTTTGAGAATGCGGTGCTATTGGGGATAATCATAGTGTAGAGTCAATGCAGCATATTTCAGGACTTTGGCATTGTTGTATAAGTTGGTGATGTCCGTATCAGGGGATGTATTTCCCCTGTATGATGGAATACTGAGATGAGGGGATCCAATGTCCATGTTGATCGGTACTGCAGTCATGTGGTCAGGTGAGGAGTTGTTGGGTTGATGCTCCACACTATTCTCTGAGGAGGATGTATCACCGGTGTTGTCCTTAATGCTGGCCATATGCACCCCTGTGTTTTCTAGTGTAGTTGCATTTAATATAGGAGGGTCTGAAGAATCCATTTCCTGGTGATCAGTCAATTCCCGCTGGTGGTGGTTAATCTGTTTTTGTTCAGAAATTTCAGGTGACGTCTTCTATTTAATTTATAATAGTCATTTCTTTTAAAACAACGGTTACAGATATTGCAGGTAATGAATCGCATTTTGTTGTGGTGCACCTTAATGTGTCTTTCTAGGCCTTGTCTGAAGGCACATGTTTGGTCGCAATCTCGCATTTAAACGGAGTCATAATTTAAAATCGTTAAGTACAAAACAGTCTCCCCTTGGTTGAGACAGGAGTCACATTGTTATATTGTGACATAATGTGTCGGTCAATCCTACCCTTCAAAAATGGGCAAGTGGCATTTTGAACAGTAAGTGAGAAACAGGTAAACAATTTGCATAAACCACTTATTTCTGTTCAGACCAAGTAGTTGTAGCATTCTTAAAGTGAACGTCCAGTGTATTTCATGGGCATGGCACTGTTCCGTCGCATTTGGTCCCTCTGGGTTTGTACAAGAATGTCAAGATCAGTAAGTTGATGTTTTGAAATAGCATTAATTTAACCAATCAGAAAGAGTTATTTTTTAAACTGACCAATCAAATCAACTGAAGGTGTTATGAAGCACTAATTAATATTTATTGAAATTATGAAGAAACGGTAATAGGCCGAGAAAACTGAGAAGTCATATGATAAAACTATTTGCCATACCTTCAGTACAAATTTAACCTGTTAATTACATATAGGTTACTACCTGGTGAATACCCGGCGTTGCACGGGAGAAGATGATTTTATCAATATACCCTCAGATATGATCGACAGAAGGTCAAGGTCACCAATTTCAAGGTCAATGTCACCCCGATAAAGTCAAAATAATCGATGGGTCAATATGCCTGCACATATGAAATTTTAGCCCAATCAGCACAGCCGTTTTTGAAATAAAAGGTCAAGGTAACCAATTTTGAGGTCAAGGTCACTCAGCACGGGCACCCTGATAAAGTCAACATGATCGATGGGTCCAAATACTCGCACATATGAAATTTTAACTCGATCGGCCCAGCCATTTTCGAAATAAAAGGTCAAGGTCATCAATTTCAAGGTCAAGGTCACCCTACACAGGCACAGCACCCACCCCATGTTACTCGCAGGGACGAATTACCCCCGTGTACAAAATTGGAGATCGATCGGTCGAGAAACGGAGGAGTTCACCCGGAACAAAGATAGAGAGATAGATAGAGAGATACAGACAGATATTCGCATTTATATATTAGATAGAACAAACTCCTGTTAATTGAATAAAAAATCTTATAATGCGTTAAGAAATTACCATGACAATCTCCAACTTCCCTGTTAATTATAGACCTATTGGGCCTCAGTGTGCCCAATAGACATATTGTCTATTATATCTTGTTTGACAGAGTTTCATGAGTTCTGTCAAACAAGATAAAATAGATAAAATACTCAGGTTAACTCTAGAGTACAACAAGTGTCCACATCCCTGTTAAATGAATAATTTTCACTGGCAAAGTGGCTATTCAATTAACAGGGTTCCACTGTAATACATTACTGCAATCAGAAAAGTAGTATTTCTCGCAAAGCGTGATCAGATTGTGATTAGATCACAAAACACACCATGAGATTTCATAAATAAAATATTGCTAAAACAAGGCTGAATCAGAAAAAACAAATTATAAGAGCATCTCAAAATTAATTTTCCAACGGATGAAATTATATAGTGCTAGGAGAGAAAAGCCAAAAGATGATTTTGACTTGATCGCAACAAAGTCACAATCCGATCAAAATTCTCTGTCTATTTTTGTGACAAAAGTACTGTGTATACTGAAAGAGAAATGTTAAAAATATCTGAATATTTTAGAAAAAAAAAAAAGAAAGTGTCAATGACACTGCAGCTCAATTTGTGTAAGACATGTACATGTATAGTATGTGACATAGCAATGACACACATCTAGGTAATGACCTGATAACAAAGGTACATATAAAGTATTGTAACAGTCTGTACATAAATGCTGACCATAGCCTGTAACAAATGTATAGGTAAAGTATTGTAAAAGTGGGTGACAGTCAGATGCTAAACCAGAAAAGAAATCTTTGAGTCCCAGAGTGAGGCTGACTGAACCCAAAAATATTTGTTCTCATAGCACAGTGATAACAAAGGCACCAAAAAACACTCACTCCTGTCCCAAGGTGAAAACAAAGGTACCCAAGAAGTTTCGTGAGGATCGGTTCATAAATACAGCCTCTAGCCCAAGCCGTGCTGACATGTGCACTTACTGTGTATAAGCAGCACTGAATTTATCAAAGTTCATCTAATTTGCATAATTTCTGCACGAGAAAAAAATTAAAATTTTTTAGTAAATTTTGTTTCTTAACCTCCTGCACTCTGATGACGAAACGCCTGATTTGTCATCCATGGTTATCCCCCCTGTGTTGTCAGAAATTCAGCAATTTAGATTTTGGTTGACAGAGCTCCAATTGAGCTCTGTCAACCAAATTCTAAATTGCTGAGTTTCTGACAACACAGTGGGCAGATATTATCCATGGATGACAGGGAGGTGTGGTGGGGCTTAGAGTGGGGGAGGTGTCGAGTATTCTCGACATCAGAGTGCAGGGGGTTAACATACCTACCACAATTGTTTACAATTGGCTGTAACGTAAGTGCAAGCCCTACTTCGGAACTAACTCAAGCTTAAACTTTTCCAAACAAGTTGGAAAAGTAATAGAGTGCAAAAGCACGAAAAAGATCGAAAAGGGTCGAGCGAGACCGGCGCTCGACATTACAGGTACTCTCTCTGCACACCTCTCGCATTTATCGAGCGCATGTACAACAATCATGACGTCAATTCCGTATTTCCGCCAACGAGAAGTTTGTGATTTAGCGGGGAGGCATTGATATCAAAGATATCCTCAAGGAGGGTGGGCCTCCGGTAAACAATTGCGGTAGGTATGTTAAGAAACAAAATTTACTAAAAAGTTAAAAAATTTATAGTAATTTATATATTTTTTATACTTACCAATGACCCAGACATAGCTGGTGCTAACTCTTAAAATATAGGGCCAAACACAAATTTTGCCCCCCCAATCCCCAAAATTTGCATCTAAAACTAAAGAAAACATGTCCTGAAAGGCCCTCCACACTTTGCCCCCACTGCGCATGCGCAGTGTCAAGGACGTTCCAAAATTGGCGCCATTAATCATTCTAATAACCAGTGCCTGGTAAGCGCTATGTACTCAGCAGGGAGGCAAGAGTTCCCAACTCCTGGGAGGGCCATCCCCGTCTGGGTCATTGGTAAGTATAAAAAATATATAAATTACTATAAATTTTTTAACATTTTTATACTGTACCAATGACCCAGACATAGCTGAATAGTAAAAAGGCTGGAGGGCCAAGGACATAGAGCAAAATGGAATACGCTCAATAAAATAAAATAGAGTCATCCCCTGTAGGGAAAAAGAAGTAATAGGCCTTACATGTATCTTTCTTATTTATGATAAATTAGAAAGATACAACACCTTCCAAAATTGAGCTTCATACATCCATGTACTCTATTAATATCCAATATAATCCTTATACTAATAATTTTTAAAGTAAGCCAATAAATAAGTAAGTCTAGAGAATAGAGACTCTTATACTCCTAAAAGTGTCTGAGGATTGCATAATCATGTCCGTTGACATATGCAATATTCAAAAGCTATACTTTAAAAACTAAGACTTGAATGAATTTTAAAAACCTAAACTTCTCAGTAAACAACCATCCCAATAACAGCTCAGAATTACTAACTCCGGAGGAGGTATCCCCTTGTTTTCATAGTAAAACAGGTGACCCAAGGGAACACCCTCCCCCCCCCCCCTTTTTCTTGCCCTGGGTCAAATAGCCCAGAGCGAAGTGGGCAGCCGAACGGAGACACTGCCGAAACAGACAGCCTACCTAGCTATAGTAGCAACTGTTAAGTGAATGACATTCTGAGCAGTAGATAATAGACCTAACAATAGAGGCCTCCAGAAATGGACTCGATATTTCTGAGATAAAATTCATGAATGTGGATGGCTGAGGGCAATGAGCGGCCTTCAAAAATCTATAATAGCGACACTATTAATGTAAGCCCAAGAAGTAGAAGAACTCTTACTTCATGAGCCGAAATCTTAAGCACAACTGCTAAGTCAATGATATACTATAAGCAGTACCGATAGTTAATAGAATCCATTAACAAAAAAATGGAGCGTAACGTTCTTCTACTAGACATCAAAGACAGAAGAAGCTTACGCCCATAGTAATAAACAGAAATCTGTTTATAAATACATAAACTGTACCCGGAAAGAGTAAAGGCCTATGCCCATACGAAGACGGAAGGACCTTAAAATAATAGGTTCCCGATAATAGGAGCCTAACTCTTATGCAACAATCCAACCTAAATAGTAACGGAAGTATTGATTCCGAAACTATGAAAGTGAAAATCATCCATCGATAGTGCATGAAACTCACTGACTCTACAGTAAAAGAGAAACCAACAGAATTACTGTCTAAAAGGTCAGAATTTGAAAACTACTGTTTCCAGAGGCTCAAATGATTACTTAGCTAAATAAGAACCGAAGTTAAAATCCGTATAGGAATTTAATCTAAAGATTCTAAGTCTATTTATCAAAAAGTTACTAACTGACTTAGATAAAGAGACAAAAGACTCAATTGTAAACTATCGTAGAGTGCATAGGTATGAGGTAACATAAACCTATAACCTAAATAATAACAGGCTGCAGTAGATCTTGTGAAACAAGTATACTAAAAAATAGCAATGAGTAGTATGGAGGGATCAACAATATGAACATAATGATCCCTACACCACAACGGAAGAGCCTCCACTTTAGCCGCATAGAATAGCGAAGAAGAGGATCTCCTATAGTAAGAAATCGCGTCCAAAGCTCGTCCAGTACAGTGCTTACAATGCAATACGGACCACACAACGGAATACATGAAGGTTGCGACCTTGCAGGTTGTGATAAAGATGACACGATTTACCCAGTGAAAAAGATCCTCACATAGAGGAAGATTTCACGTTAAGACCCACAGTAGACAAGAGAGTAAATTACTCATGATCTCTGTGAAGATAGAGATGCTATCAACAGAAATGTATTGTGGTTGTTTATCTTAGCAATACCTGCTAAAACAACAGCGCCGGAGGATACGCGTATCCTATCATTCCGTCCTATAGATCAATAGAGCGTTAAGAATATTAGCTCAGAGATCTGGACAAGCCAACACATACGTCTGCAACTGATTAGCAAGCTGTGTCATAAATAAATCATCATTGGGCGCTCCCATAGATAGCAAATCTGATTGAATACTTGTTTGTTGAGAGTCCATTCTGACAGCAACAAGCGACCCGTAAGAGAACGGGAGTCCGATAAAACAATCAGTCGACCCGGAATATGACGGACCAAAACTGAACTTGGTGTACTATAACCAACAGACGGATTCTTTCCATTAAATTGAATAACGGAAACGAAAGAGTGCCTCCCTGGTTCCGGAGATACGCCACTACTGTCGAATTAAAGGACAGGAATTTGGGCATGCGTTTCTGAATAATGTTCATGCAATGACATAAAGCAAGCCTAAAAAACATTATTCCGCGGAAGAAAACTGATTGCTAAAAGACTGCGGAACCCAAAGACCCTGGCACTTCGAATCCGTAGGGATCAGTATTATATCCCAATCTGTTTTGACTGGCAACCGTCATAACAGCCACACTCGGGTCCGGCAACTGCGGCGGCACTCTCTGAGTCAACCACCGAATGTTTGCCCCAGTCTGAATCTCTTGTAACACTAGATAGACAAGAGAACGTGTAAATCGAGCAATTCATGGATTGCCGAAAAGTTGCCGTCGAAGAGAAGCTCCTCCGTGAACGAAGCGACTCTGAGAGAGTTCTTAACCTTACTATCCACGCGAGTGGATGTAGCTAGGGCTGCGTCACGTCTAACTAACTCCAATCAGCCACTGATCGGCGAAGCTGGTAATATATCGGCGGTCACGCAGCCAAGGTGCGGTCGTGTGCGCTGACGAGAAGAGGAAGCCTTAACAGTCTCAGCGGACTGCCTATACAACGGAGCGTCCCGAGCGACGGACGTATGCTCCGCTTACGACACATTTTGTACCACAACATCTGGGGCCAGATGTTGTTGAACGAGAGAGGGGCCTCTCTCGCTTGCCGTCCGGATGGACCGGAACGAGCTATGAACCGGACTAAAAGGCTTCCTGCGTTCTCCCTCCGATCCGCCGTCACTGGGTGTGCATTAGGTTAGTTTATAGTGCTCGCATCACCCCAAAAATCCTTCTAGACCGCAACGGACGAACCCGGCTGCCGAACCATTCGGTGAATGGATGCTACACCGGGCGAGCTAGCGGACGTCAAAGGCCGTCGAACCTACTAGGGTCCTCTTAGGCAATTGGCGTATTTACATGAGCACTTTTCCGCTAGCCCTTCATTAATTGTGACGACGGAGGCACACTGTTGGAAGACATCACAGATACATCACCCTAATCTTGATCGTCTGAAATAGAAATTGATAAAGTAGAGTGACCCTGCGGGGAAAGGACCGGAGTGTCCAAATCCCCAACAACATACCGTGACATACGCTTCCCATATTGTCATACGATACAGAACAGGAGTTAATGCGAGTACACTGACCCCATATAGAATGATAATAAAGTCAGAGGAAGACTTCCTCTTAAAACAATTGATCAATATCCTTTCAATGTGAAAAGAAAACAAGTCCTGGTACTCGCACTAACCCCTGGCAATCAAAATACATAATAATAATATGATCCATTGATATAGAAAAAATAATTGAAATCAAAATATTTTGAAAAAATATTTTTTCAGAACAGCCCAAGTTTCTGAAAAGTAACGTTGAGCCCCAATGGATCCCAAGCCTAAGTGTGGACAAAAATTTTAAAAATATTTTAAACAATTTATTCAACACTTACGAACAATAATAATGTATCTAGATATGATTAAAATAACATCAAGATATTATTTTTTAGAAATCCCCCCCTCACACAGAGGGCTGTTGTAAATGTAAACAATGAGTGTAAAAACACTAAAATAAGACTCCAGGCACCCAGGCCCGAAATCAGTTACCAAAAATACACTATCTGATGCAAAACAGAGACTTCCAGGGAAGAAACTGCAGAACATCAGATGGTAGATGCAGAACACAACGCCTAACCACCCCTAGGTGAAGACGTAAACATGGGGAAAGAACAGAATTCATTCTGTTATTCAGCTAAAACTCCCAAGAAAATTTAGTAATAATAATTACAAAAACTATGCCAAAAGCATGGGAGAATAGCAAGGGGGAACTTAAAGGACAGGGAGAGAGGAAAACACTTAAAAAAACAGTGTAACTAAATAATCAGAATGACAACAAAATGGCTGCTGCCTTGAAAATAGGTAACTTAACATAATTTCATTAAAAAATTTTAAGTTACTGCCCTGATAATATTCTGTCACACATTCTTTTCCTCTCCTCCTTCTCTATCCTCCTTAGAATCACCATTTCACTAATATTTATGTGTCTGGCATCATTTAAACTGAGATTTATAAGCACAAAGATCAGTCAGATGTTAACTGATGAAGGGCCAAACTTAGAATGATTAATGGCGCCAATTTCGGAACGTCCTTGACACTGCGCATGCGCAGTGGGGGCGAAGTGTGGAGGGCCTTTCAGGACATGTTTTCTTTAGTTTTAGATGCAAATTTTGGGGATTGGGGGGCAAAATTTGTGTTTGGCCCTATATTTTAAGAGTTAGCACCAGCTATGTCTGGGTCATTGGTACAGTATAAAAATATTTTAATTTCTTTTCAACCTACTCACAATTGTTTACAATTGGCTGAATAAACAACAGGAGGAGGTGAATCACATAACCAATACCAACAAGAGCAGCAGAAAGAAAAGCAAGGAGGACAGAGAATAATAGCGAAACCTGTAATGAAGAAAGAGAGAAGGCACCTGAAAAGAACAAGGCTGAGCGGAGCACAAACCCGATAAAAACAAAGTTAACGAGGGTGCACAACAGCCTGAGCAGCAACGAGAGGGCCTAAAGAAAAAAGGTCATCAGATTGCTGCTGTAGGTGGTGGAGATAAAAGGAGGATAAGGTAGAAGCATTCGTCCAGTAAGCCGCATTCATAACATCCCGGAGCGAAACAGAATTGGAGAACGCCCAGGATGAAGAAGTGGCACGAACCTCACGACCATTAAACCGGTTCGAAACAAGATCTGAAGCAGACAAGCTGGAATAAGTCAGCTTGATTGCAAGACAGATCCACCTGGAAATAGAATGGGAAGAGACAGACTGCCTCCTAGGAATGAGAGACAGAAAGAATCTCTTCCGACCCCTCCGAATGATTTGAGTGCGATTAATGTAAGTCTTGATCGCACGAACAGGACAAAGAAGAGGCCTCCGGTCATCGACAGCAGGAGGGAGAGTCCGAATGCAGATGGGAGGAGGTACCGAATCAGGAAGTTGATCCTTGGCCAGAAAAGAGCAATCAGTAGTGAAGGTGACACTGTTAGCCTCATTTCTGAAGAAAGCAGAATCAACAGATAGCACATGAAGCTCACTGACATGTCGGGCAGAAGCAAATGCTAGAAGGAAAGCCATCTTATAGGTGAGAAAACGCATATCGATCTCAGATAAAGGCTCGAATGGCGCCCCCTCCAAACAGTGCAACACGCATGCCAAGTTCCACTTGGGTGTAAGACGCAAAACTCGAGGCCTCTTCAAAGAAAAGTGTCGAATGAGTTTGGATCGAAAAAGATTACGACCGATGCACCGCTTTCGCACATAAGAGAAAGTATCAGACAGCATAGACCGATAGCCCTTTATCATAATAGGCTGGAGGCCCTTGGAGTCAAAAAGGTATACCAGAAAATCCGCAATTTGAGTGATTGACGGATCACGGTAATCCACATTCTGATCTGTACACCAGCGGCAGAAAACCTTCCACTTAGCAGCATAAGTCATGCCAGTGGAATGTCGCCGCAATGCAGAAATGCACTCCACTGTTCGTCTCGAAAAACCTCTATGTCGGAGACAGGACCTGATAAAAGACAGACATGAAGGGACAGGCTTGCCAGGTTGTTGTGATTCTTCCTGGTACAACTCTGGGAAAGAAGATCACAACGTAGACATTGACGAATCGGCCGATCTGCCAACTGAGGCCACAGCAGATTGATCCACACCCTCTGTGGAGACAGAGGTGCGATCAGAACGATCCTGCAACTGCAAGCACGAATCTTCGCCAACACTTGAGGAAGAATCGGTGCAGGAGGGAAGGAATAGCCAATCCAACCTGTCCAGTCCAGAGACAGAGTGTCTATCACAAATGCCAGTGGATCTGGACAAGGAGAGACAAAGGTCTCTACCTGATGATTCCAGCGAGTGGCGAAAAGGTCAACCAGAGGACGCCCCCACCGCTCGCAAATCGCCTGAAACACCGACCGATGCAGCATCCATTCGGTTTGAAGGACATTGTCGCGTCAGGACAGGGAGTCTGCTAGGACGTTGAGACACCCAGGAATGTGCTGAATGGTCACCCGAGTATTTACATCCCGCGCCAACAGTAGAAGATCCAAATATAGCTGATACATGGGAATTGAATGTGTGCCTCCTTGATTCCGTATGTAGGCCACCACTGTCGAATTGTCTGAAAGAAGTAGGACAATGTGGTCCGACAGGTGAGAGATCGCAAGCCGAAAACTCAACAGAAGAGCAAGGAGTTCCTTCTGGTTGATATGAAGGCCAACCTGCTTGCTGTCCCACTCGCCGTGAGGAGACAGACCGAGAGGATCCAACGTCACACCCCAGCCCCGATTGCTGGCATCCGCAGTAAGGATGCGATCGGCCGAAGGAAGATCCAATGGGACACCCTGTGTCAACCAGGGAACATCGGCCCAAGGGTGGAGGCAACGATGCAGGGGACGAGAAATAGGAAGTTCCAGGTCCAGAGGATCTATATTCGGATGCCAATGATCCAACAGGAAGTGTTGGAGAGGTCGGACAAACAAGCGACCGAGCGGAATGAGATCTGTCACCGAACCGCAAAGGCCCAGCATCCAAAGGAAAGTCCTGGCCGAGACCGAGGAAGATTAGAGCAGGTTCCGAGGCAAGGCGGAAAGAATCGTCGCCCGAGCATTGGGAACCGACACCACATTGTGAAGAGTGTCAAAATCCATTCCCAAATGACGAAATTGCTGAGAAGGAAGGAGATCCGAATTCTCGCGATTAATTCTGAAACCTAGCAACGCAAGTAGGCCAAGTAACTGATGGACATCGAACTCCAGAACAGCAGCATTGTGGTGCCGTTGGAGGATGTCGTCCAGGTAGGCTGACGAAGTCACAGCCGACTGAGTATGGTGAAAAGCAAACACATGTGACATCAGTCGGGTGAAGGCCCAAGGAGCCAGGTTCAACCCGAACGGGAGAGCTTTGAATTGATAGACTCGATCCCGAAACTAGAACCGAAGGTATTTCCATGACGCCAGATGAATGGGTACATGGAAGTAGGCATCCTTCAGGTCGATACTGGCAGCAAAGTCGCCCTGATGAACTGAACGTCAAACCGACCGGAAAGCCTCCATACTGAAACGAGGTGCTATAATGGACTTGTTCAGGATACTCAGATTGCTGACAGGATGAAACTGGCCGTTTTCTTCGGCACAAGGAAAAGTCTTGAGTAAAACCCCGGTGAAAGGGTGTTCATGACCACCTCGATCGCCCCTTTGGAGAGGAGATTGTCGATCTACTGCACCAGAAGGTCCCTACGCAGAGAATCGGAAGGGACCTGATTCTGGAGGGGCACCTGAGATAAACAGGGGTGCCAACGGAAGGACAGTCGCAGACCGGATTGCATGACGTCGAGGACCCAAGTGTCCGACGTTATCTCTGTCCAGCGGTCGAAAAACAGCGACAGCCTTCCCCCAACTGGAGGTGAATCGAGGTGAGGACCTTCATTTGCGGCCTCAACGAGGCCCCCGAGAGGAGAAACCACCCCCTCGGGAAGCAACAGAGTCCTGAGACTTTCCTCCCTGAGGCTGCCAGAGAGCCTGGCCGCGTCGGGCCTTCCTCTGAGCAGAAGGAGCGGACGGAGCCGAAGGCATAGCCGACGTCGCCGACGTGGCAGATGCAGCAGGACGCTTGGTGGGCCTGGAACGACCACCACCCGCAGCAGCAGGTTCGTCCCACAGTCGCAGCAAAAGCTGGTCCTTCGAATGACAAAGAACCTCACCATGGACAGCTTCCACGGAACCATGGAACAACTGAGGTCCAACCAAAGAAGCAGACCTCAGAACAGCACGCTGCTCAGAAGGAAGGGATGGAGAAGAATCCAACACCGCATCCCGGCGTGCCAGCACCAAATTAGCGATGTTACAGGCGTGAGTGTGTGTCAGGTTCATAAGAGCCTGTGACAAAACGTGCAAAGGCGCCTGAGCATCATCAAACCCTCTGGTGGAAAATATTCAGCCAGGGCAGCGACGACATGGTCTGCGAGAGATAACATACCCAGCATCTCTCGGGACAGGCCAACCATAGACTCAACTACCGACATCGGGAGAACTGCCGACTTAGGCTTAGTCAACTTGAGGAAAGAAGAATCTTCAACCACAGTAGTCATCCCTTGGAAGACTGGTGGACAGATGGAATCGTAAACACGAAACCTCAACGGAGGCAGAAAGGCATCAGCTCGTGAAAAGAAAGAACCCTTGAGGGCCTTAGAACGCATTTTGGCATCCAAGCCCCGGAAGGTCTCAACAACCTGAGCCGATTGCAGAGGATGCAAAGCCCCAGAGCTAGAAGGCTCAACAGGGTTACGGCACTCCACAGAGGACCGCGGCCAGACGGTCACTGATGGCTGGTCTGAAGGCTGAATGTCTGGCAATAAGCCAAGGACAAAATCCAAAGCCTGCCCCAAGACTGACGAGGGGGGCCCCATCTCCTTCAAGAAAATCGTCATCCTCTGTAGCCCAACTTGGGCTGACCAGCAGAAACCTCCTGTGAATACTGTGCAGTATCCAAAGGGCCAGGCGAGGAATCTCGGAGACCGACCAAAGGAGGTGGTGCCTCAGGAGGCACAGGGAAGACAACTTGAGGGTAGCTAGAAAGCAACCAGGTGAGTGCCAAAATGGCCTGACGCAGCTCACCCACGTCGTAGCAGCATCGCCCGATGGAGTGTCTTCCCAATGGACCCTTCTACCAAATCCTCAGAAGGGACCGACAACGAACGTCGATCAGCAGACAGAATAGGGAGACGGTGAGAAGACACCGGAGGATAGTCCCGACCGTGATGCCCAGGGGCAATCACTGACCTCTGCGGAACAGAAAGCCCTGCCTGCAAATCTTCTAAAGAGTAAGACAATCGGTAGCTGGACCTGGGACACGATGAGAAGACACCGGAGGATTGTCCCAAGAATGACAGGAACCTGCCATTGGCCTCTGTGCGGCAGAAGGCCCCAACTGCCCATACTCTGAGACCGACGACAAGCATCGATCAACAGCCAGACTCGGAACACAGTGAGGAATCACCAGAGGAAGGTTCCAACAGTGACAGCTAACCGGAGCTGTCACTGACCTCTGCCGAACAGCAGGCCCTGGATGCCAATGCCCCAGCCCCATCCTGCTAGTCGGCACACCAGCAGGGGAAGGCGGAACAACAAACGATTCGCTCGAGGGACGAGGATTCGCTGCTGAAGCCACCGAACGGCCCAACCGACCAGGAGCAAAACTAGTCAGATGAGACGGAGCAAACCTGCACAGCTTCACCGCGAAGCCAGGGGAGGCTGAGAGCTCAGAGACACACCAGCAGATACAGTCTCGGACCCCCGAGACTGTACACCATCCCCATAAGAGATGGAAGAGCCACCATCATACAGGATAGGATCAGTAGTAACAACTTCCTCAGCAACTGTCGACGGCGCAGGAGGCAAATCAGAGAGTGTCACTGAGCTGACCTCGGAGAAGCCCTCGACGAAAACAGCCGCCTCAAGAGTGACATCAGAAGCCAAAGAGACCACGGTCTCCACTTCAGGCATCACAGCACCAGCACGGTGAACAGTTGCAGAGGAACTCGACACAGAAAGAGACTGAACAACATCCTGCGTGACAGAGTCACCAAGTGCGCTCCCAGAAATGTCTGATGAGGCACAGCTACCCTTACCCTGAGAACGAGGGGTTCTAGCTCTGGAAAGAACCACCTTGTTTATGGATGCCCCAAATTCTGAGGACCAAACCCCACAAATACCACAGGATTGGGCCCGTGTACAATTGTTGTAAGTGACACATGTAGAATGAGAGTTGTCCACGTTTCACCTGCAAACAAGAGGTACAAGGAATTGTTTTAGGCATAATATGAATATGATCAAAGAAATCAAGCTTCCCGCCGACAGAAAACAGAACAACAATGGTTGCGTTAACACGTCGGCGAAAAACAAGACTATGTATGAGAAAACAAGCAAAAAATAATCAAAAATATCATCAAATAGTAATCAATTTAGAGCTTGAAAAGGATACAGTCCACTTGCACATAAACAGACACGAATCATCATACAAATATAAGTTGTTCACGAAGATAACAGCTAAATAATAGCACGAGTCACAAAATTTCCGACCAGCACAATGGCGGAAATAAAAGGAATTGACGTCACAGTTGTTGCGCATGCGCTCGGTAAACGCAAGAGGTGTGCAGAGAGAGTACCTGTAATATCGAGTGCCAGTCTCGCTCGACCCTTTTTCGATCTTTTTCGTGCTTTTGCACTCTATTACTTTTCCAACTTGTTTGGAAAAGTTTCTTAAGCTTGAGTTAGTTCCAAAGTAGGGCTTGCACTTACATTACAGCCAATTGTAAACAATTGTGAACAGGTTGAAAAGAAACCTGTATTATATGTGATGCATTCCATGTTACTAAGCATTCAGTGAAAAATTTATTCAAATCAGAACCTTCATTTTGACGTTCTGTACCAAAAACTGATTGTACCTAATTTTGGTACAAAATGGCTGCCATCAGCCATCTTGAATTTTGGACAACACGCAAAAACACTTGTTCTCATCCTAAGGTGATAACCAGGCCTGAAAATAAGCAGTCTGACATTTGCAGAATGAGGTCCCCAGAGGGTGAATTTGAGGATGCTATCCCATACAGTGGGCCAATTTATCCTCTGGGTACCTTTTTCTGTTTAGTTTTGTGATCCTGATTCAGATTGAGGTTCACAGAGGGAAAATTTAGTGATACTACCCTGCTATGCAGGGTAGCATCACTAAATTCACCCTCTGGGGACCTCATTTTGCAGATGACAGTCTGCTTATTTTCTGGCCTAGTGATAACAAAGGTACCCAAGAAGTTTTGTAAAGATCGGTTCATAAATAGGGCCTCTAGACTGAGCCGTATTGACATGTGTACTTACTGTGTATAAGTAGCACTGAATAAATCAAAGTCCATTTAATTTGCATAATGTCTGCATGAGAAAAAAAAACCTGTATTTTAAGTGATGTATTCCATGTTACTAAACATTCATACAAAAATTTATTCAAATCGGAACTTTCATACTGAAGGTCTGTACAAAAAACTGATTGCACCAATTTTGGTACAAATGGCTGATGGTGGCCATCTTGAATTTTGAACCGCACCCAAAAACAATCGTTCTCGTCCCATGTGATAACAAAGGTACCCAAGAAGTTTCGTAAAGATCGGTTCATAAATACGCCCTCTAGCCTGAGCCATATAAAAGTTGTGTACAAAAATCTGATTGGACCTAATTTCGGTACAAAATGGCCACTGGCAGCCATCTTGAATTTTGGACTGCACCGAGAAACACTTGTTCTCATCCCAAGGTGATAACAAAGGTACCCAAGAGGTTTTGCCAAGATCGGTTCATAATACAGCCCCTTGCCCAAGCCGTATTGACATATGTACTTACTGTGTGTAAGTAGCACTGAAAAAATCAAAGTTCATCCAATTTGCAGAATTTCTGCATAAGAAAAAAACCTGTATTATATGTGATGTATTCCATGTTGCTAAACATTCAGACAAAAATTTATTCAAATCAGAACTTTCATACAAAAGTTCTGTACAAAAAACTGATCGCACTAACTAAGGTATAAAATGGCTGCTGGTGGCCATCTTGAATTTCGGACCGCACCCAAAAATACTTGTTCTCATCTCAAGAAGTTTCGTAAAGATTAGTTCATAAATACAGCCTCTAGCCCAAGTCGTATTGAATTGTTGACGGACAGATGGACGATGGGCAATGGCATAACCTTAAATTTGACTTATGTCAAAGTTGAGCTAAACATCAACTTTCTTTGGGGTTCTTCAACATTTCAGAGAAAGGTTCTTTTACTATTTTTCTAGCTACATAAGACCTGAGTAATACTGTAGAAGGTGCAATAACCAAAAACCCAAACAAAGATTTTTCTTTTAATGGTGGAGCACTAAATTATTTTTGGTCATCAAAATTTGTTCCCATTCTTTGTCTTGTTACAATTTATGGAAGAGTGTTCACAGGCACTATCCCATAAATTGTAACAGGGCAAATCTATACACATTAAATAATCTTAGTTCAAAAATAATATGTAGCACAACCACAGAAAATGAAGCCTGTAACACTTGATAATGAATCAACCACATCTGCCAGTGAAATTCACAAATTCAGCAGTTGAAAAAAAGAATTTTTTTTTAAATTTAAAAAACAACCCATATTATGTGACCCCTCATTGGAACGAGTTCAATGACAATGTTCCAATGAGGGGTCATATGATATGGTTTGTAAAAAAAATTGCTAAAAATTTTGATATTGTGTGTACCGGATAAATAGACAGAATGCGTGTTTGAACTGGTGGGTATTTTACATAACGAGTTGGAATGGCATAGTCATATTTCGTGAGAGCCATAAACAATTTTTATTTCTGATGTTTAAACCCAAAGGGTAAAGAGACTGTTTGTTTTGTTTGAAGCTGTACTGATCAAAAGGATCGATAAAAAATCAAAACAACCTTTTGGGAACCAGTCTAAATTACATTTGTTATCTTTTCTATTGGGCGTGTTTGTTGAAATTTGTATCGCTGTTTCTCTTCTGCTGCTGTCCATTCAAGCCTAACCATTTGGTGTCTATTACTGTCAGTAAAAATATAAGTATAAATTTGGGCAGATTTGTAAAACAGCTGTGTGAAACTTTTTTAAAAGTAGTTTGAAGCATGTCAGGATGTCCGAAGATTTACCAAAATAAAGCTGACCAATTTAGATATAACAGGATCCGCAGAGGAGACGGCTACGGGACTGGGTTAATATTGTGGTTGGAAATGATTGTTTTTTAAATATAATCTAATTTTTGGTTAACTAATTTTTTTGTGAACCGACTTTACTTTTCTTTGGATGTTTTCATTTTCACCTATGCGACAGACAATCAATAATTGTATAACCGAAGAGTAAATAATGACTCGAAGGGAAAAGAACAAGTATAAACGGTGCTGAGAAAAACGTTCTGACTTGCACATCACCAGTTGAATATAGAAACATTTATGTCACAGCGGCGATTCCGTTAAATACAAGGGTTTAAAGTTTAATGGATGTGTAATAAAGGGTTAAATTACAATACCTGCACTCCAGAATAAAGTCCAAATATGGGCTTCCAGCACTCAACCAGTTAAATATAACAAAACCAGGGTGAAAATTTAAAAAAAAGACAAAAAAAAAACATCCTTAACTGATTATGAACACTTACTTTTTCCTGTGTCCTATCTTGCTGTCCAGGTGAGGCTGATGATGATGTTGCTTGCTGAACTGTGTTCACCTGAGGTAGTGAAGGGGTAGGGCCTGTTGTAGGTGGACCTGATGCCCCTGATGATAAAATAAAGGAAACAGATAAATATAAACTCTGATAACTGTCAGTACAGGAACATTCATGTTCATTCCATATATTGTATCAACTCTCTGCATACAAATCCAAAAGAGTAACAATCAATTCTCTATTTGTTTCAAGACACTTTCAGCATCTATGACTATATCATGACTGAAACACAAGTACTGAGTCAAGTACAGCCAATCATTTATACCTATGTTTCTAACTTTTGAGGACTTCCACATTAGCAACCTGGTCCTATTTTACCAGTAAAACAGAACTTGTTTACCTCAGTAAACAAGCATTAGCCCACTTCTCAGAGTACCCACATGAAGGTACCAATCAAAACAATAAGCATGAATCATGCCTTTCTAGCTGTTGGAATAGATTGGCCATGAAGCATTTCACTCTAGGATGGATGTTTAAATTCAGTAAATGACAAGAAAAACATCCCATCCCAGACAAAAACTAGACTAAAAAAAACTCCCAAACTCAGTCACACTGTACTGTTATTACAGAAGTGGATAAAAGATATCGGCATCATAACCAGTCCACAGCAGTCATACTGTATTTCATAAATAATTGTTTTGTTACAAGTTTTTGTCACATGACACTCTCCAATAAAATGTAACAAAAGAGTTTTATATTAATAACTTTTTCTACTGCAGAGCCAACAACAAACTAGATGTGTCTGTCCAAACTAGAGATAGTCTGTCACCCCCGGTATACCCCCACCGTGGCATACCGACTTGTGTGGGTGATTGAAAAGAGGCATTCAATTTTTCTAAGTAAAAAAAAAAATCCAATAAGGCCTCCAGTCAGCCATCTTGAATCTGATCTAGAAAAACATTTATATCACACACTGCTCCTCATCATGTCGATCAATTTATATTGAATTTCATGAAAATGCAGCAAAAACTGTAGAAGTAGTTCGCTCCACAAGTATTTTGCAAAATCCAATATGGCCACCAGTCAGCCATCTTCACTCCGATCTGGAAAAAAATTATGTCATGAACTTCCCATCATCATGTTGATAATTTTTGTGAAGTTTCATGAAAATGTGACTAAAACTGTGGAAGTAGTTCGTTCCACAAGTTCACAAGTTTATATGTGCTGCGGACCAATGACGACGACATACCGAACGACGGACAAGTTGACTCCTATACACCCCCCCCCCCCCCCAAACTTCATTTTGAGGGGGTATAATGAGACTAAAAATACCCCCACATTCCACAGTATATATGTGGGCAGAAAAAATATGAAAGTTAAAATGGGCATTAACTCTGCTAAAAGGAATGTGGCCAATCTCAATATCACAAGTATACAGGTCCATGCTGCTTAATCTCTATGCCACGTTTTAAGCCTGAGGCCCCAAGGGGTCTGATTTGCTCACCTCACCAAGTTATTTGAGGATATTTAACAATACAGTACAGTCGCCGTGGACTGGTCGTAATACATGCATGGGTGGTGATGTATCATTGTTCCATGTGATGATGAAAATGTCAATGACACTGTAGCTTACCTTGTCTGTGAGTTGTTTGATGAAAAGGATAATGTTTAATGTTCATGAAAGGATTATGAAATATGACAAGAACTGTGATAATTGAGAATATGTTAATTTCTTTTCCCTGTTTGCTATGTTTTCAATAAAAATAATTTGAGATGTAGACTGTACTAAATAAATGAGGGGTGGGTTAATGTGGCGGTCGCAGTTAATGTAAGTCAACCAAGGTTACCAAGTTACAGTGAAATTATTCCAAAACGAGTCATCCAACCAAGTTACAATGAAATCCCTTCATAAATATAACCTGTAGACTTTGCTAAAGGAATCTTGGTCACATGATGGCACGGCAGTCATGGCTGACCAACCATGACCAAAATAGGCCAGTCTCACCTGGATATCATACCAAGTTATCCTGCCATATAAATCCTTTTATAAAAAGAACCTGCAGACAGTACTAAATGAATCAGGGTCGCATGACAAGGTGGCGGTAACGGCTGACAGCTCGTGACAAAAATAGGAAAATCTCATGTGGACATCATATCGAGTATCCTTCCAAGTTACAATAAAATCACTTCATAAATCATATTGAACCCCTTTCACCTGCATTACTTGAATCGTTTTTGTGTTAGTCATCAAACAGAATAGGAACCACAAGGCTCCCTCACATCTGACTGGCTCCATAATGCCACTAAGGACGGAGAAGGACATGAAGAACAAGTACTTCCTCTGATAAAGAAGGTCCTCTCGTGGAGGAAACTTCCGGGGAATGTTCCATAACAGACACATGAGAAGATTGATCCAAGGTTTCTGTGACGAGAGAGGTGCTACTAGCAGGATTTTGCAACAAGACTGTTTGATTTTTAACAAAATCTGCTGAATCAACGGAGTTGGAGAGGATATGCATATTCTATCATTCCGTCCCATGAGATTAACAGAACGTCTACTGCATACACTCGATGATCTGGGCATGGTGACACGAACGTGGGTAACTGACTGTTCCAGTGTGTCGCAAACAGATCGATCATGGGACGATCCCACTGGTAGCAAATCGGCCGGAATATTCGCTTGTTGAGAGTCCACTCCAATGGCAACAGGCGACCTTTCCGAGAGAGCGAGTCTGCTAGTACATTCAGACGACCCGGTATATGATGGACAGAAAGATGAACATGATGATTCATGACGTATAGGAGAATCCTCTCCGTTAATTCGCATAATGGAATTCAATGAGTTCCGCCTTGGTTCCTGATGTAAGCTACTACTGTCGAATTGTCCGACAAAATCTGAACATGGACCTTCGCTATTATGTGAATCCAATGTTGTAGTGCTAGCCATATTGACATCATCTCTTTGAACTTTATGTGCTTCTCTAGGAACCGAGGGTCCACAAGACCCTGACACTTCAAGTCTGCGGGACCTATGGTCGCACCACAACCCATCTGACTCGCATCCGTCATAATCATGAAAGCTGGATCCGGCAGTCGCAGCGGAACTCCCTGAGTTAACCACTGAAGATCTGCCCAAATCTGGATCCTTTGTTTTACTAGGTCTGTTAAAACAATACTGGTTTCGAGCGAATGCGTCTTCACACTCCAGTTCTGAGTTTACACAAAAGCAAGCATAACAACTAATTTCGCCCTGGGTAACGGCAGATCAACAAGATTGTTGTGAATCTCGAAGCTCATCCCCAAGTGAGTGAAAGACTTGGACAGAGCTAGATCCAACTTTTTCTCGTTTACGATGAAACTGAGACATTGGAGTAATAGAAGCAGACTCTGAACATCGATCTGAAGAATAATTCTGTTGCCATATTTCTGCAGAATGTCGTCCAAGTAAGCCGACGTTACCGCAGACGAATAAGCTCGGAAGTATGACATTACTGAGTTCATTATTTGAGTAAATGCCCAGGGAGACAGGTTCAGACCAAAGCACATTGCTCTGAACTGATAAACCTTTCCTTATACAGCGAACCGCAGGTACTTTTTGAATGCCGGATGTACCAGGACATGAAAGTACGCATTCTATAGGTCTGTGCTTGCCGCATAGTCGTTCACTCGAATGCTCGCTCTTAACAACCGAATGGCCTCCATATATTACAGGTCGGAACAAGCCGTCTGGCTTCGGTACAAGGAACAGGTGACTGTAAAAACCCTGAGAATCTTAAATCTCGACAACCTCTATTACTTCCTTAATAAGAGAGCCTGTACCTCTGCTAGGAGAGACTCTCTTGTGAAAGGATCTGATGGAAGATTTGTTAGTGGGGGTTCCACTCGGAATGACAGACGTAGGCCGTCCGAGACTACACTTCTCACACACTGATCTGTGACTGCTATCCAGTTTCTCGCGAAGGTTGATTCCCTTCCGCCAACTGGCAAGCAATAGAGGTCTTGAACATCACCTGAATGACCTGCGAGGCTTATGGGAGGAGAAACTACGTCCTCCCCACGAAGAACCTCGTCCCGGCGGCCTAGGGGCGTCTGACCGATAGGCCCGATCAGACTTACACCCCTTTCCCGAGTCGCTATATTGACGACCTCCAGAGTAAATGTAAGAGGGCTTCTTGTACCCCCGCGAGTTCCCTTTTAATGTTTAGATCTGGAACGTCCTCCTTACTCTTGTCTGCTGAAGCAAGTTGTTGAGACGCCAACTTCAACAGCAGAGCACTTGATGCTTTCTTATTAGCCCGTTCATAGACTAACGAAAGCTTGTCATCAAAATAGTATGTCTGGAGAGCGGAGCAATCCGGAGAGAGCTTTTCACCTTGTCATCTATAAGTGATGACGATGCAAGGGCAGCATCATGTCTGATTAACTCCAGATGAGGGTTGGGGTGAATACATTGTAAATATATTGAATGTGAATGCGAATACATTGAAATTTTATGAATACGAATACACAAAATTCCAAGTGTATTTGAATACAAACACAAATACTTTACGAAGTATTCATGAATACAAAAATGAATACATTGCAGTTGGACCTGTAAAACTGTGCAGTGATGACAAACAAGAATAACCACATCATACAAATCAAAAACACTAATCAAATTAGTGATAATTGAGTTTTACAGTTGTATGAGGATTAGAAGAAATCCATGAAATTGACACTTAATGAACCTTTTATTCTGCCAATAATCTTTTCTGATCAATATGCTACTTTTCAATAAATTATGATACAGTGGAGCCCACTTAATTGGATATCTCTTAATTGTATATCCCTGTTAATTGAATATAATTTCCCAACACAAAACCATTTACCAGACCTCTAGTACAAATTTGACCTGTTAATTGAATATAGGTTATAGAGTAAACTCCTGTTAATTGAATAAAAAATATAGTAACATGTCAAGAAATTACCCGGACTGTCCTCAGTTTTCCTTTGGTTATAGACCTATTTGGCCTCAGTACCTCCAATACAGGCATTTAATCTATGTCATCTTTCACTTCTCCAAGTAATGAGTAAATTAAAAGTGACTGAAACTTGAGCTTGAGCACACTTTTATATATTCTCTATTGTTTTGGTAAATATACTACTCAAAGTTTGCTAAGCACCAAGTATATCCAACTACCTGTTTTACATTTTAGTTGAAATGTTGTTATGCAAAGTGTATATATTTTAAATTTAATTATATCTTTAATGATTTAAGCACAGAAATTAAGAGTTTGTTTGTGTTTGACATTATCTTTTAGCTTTTGAATACGATAACCATGGAAAATGGATATTATTGGAAAAGTTAAAAAATTTATAGTAATTTATATATTTTTTATACTTACCAATGACCCAGACATAGCTGGTGCTAACTCTTAAAATATAGGGCCAAACACAAATTTTGCCCCCCAATCCCCAAAATTTGCATCTAAAACTAAAGAAAACATGTCCTGAAAGGCCCTCCACACCTCGCCCCCACTGCGCATGCGCAGTGTCAAGGACGTTCCGAAATTGGCGCCATTTATCATTCTAATAACCAGTGCCTGGTAAGCGCTATGTACTCAGCGGGGAGGCAAGAGTTCCCAACTCCTGGGAGGGCCATCCCCGTCTGGGTCATTGGTAAGTATAAAAAATACATAAATTACTATAAATTTTTTAACATTTTTATACTGTACCAATGACCCAGACATAGCTGAATAGTAAAAAGGCTGGAGGGCCAAGGACATAGAGCAAAATGGAATACGCTCAATAAAATAAAATAGAGTCATCCCCTGTAGGGAAAAGAAGTAATAGGCCTTACATGTATCTTTCTTATTTATGATAAATTAGAAAGATACAACACCTTCCAAAAATTGAGCTTCATACATCCATGTACTCTATTAATATCCAATAATCCTTATACTAATAATTTTTAAAGTAAGCCAATAATAAAGTAAGTCTAGAGAATAGAGACTCTTATACTCCTAAAAGTGTGTGAGAATTGCATAATCATGTCCGTTGACATATGCAATATTCAAAAGCTATACTTTAAAAACTAAGACTTGAATGAATTCTATAAACTTAAACTTCTCACTAAACAACCATCCCAATAACAGCTCAGAATAACTAACTCCGGAGGAGGTATCCCCTTGTTTTCATAGTAAAAACAGGTGACCCAAGGGAACACCCTCCCCCCCCCCTTTTTCTTGCCCTGGGTCAAATAGCCCAGAGCGAAGAGGGCAGCCGAACGGAGACACTGCCGAAACAGACAGCCTACCTAGCTATAGTAGCAACTGTTAAGAGAATGATATTCTGAGCAGTAGATAATAGACCTAACAATAGAGGCCTCCAGAAATGGACTCGATATTTCTGAGATAAAATTCATGAATGGATGGCTGAGCGCAATGAGCAGCCTTCAAAAATCTATAATAGCAACACTATTAATGTAAGCCCAAGAAGTAGAAGAACTCTTACTTCATGAGCCGAAATCTTAAGCACAACTGCTAAGCCAATGATATACCATAAGCAGTACGCTAGTTAATAGAATCCATTAAAAATAAAATGGAGCGTAACGTCCTTCTACTAGATATCAAAGACAGAAGAAGCTTACGCCCTTGTAATAAACAGATATCTGTTTATAAATACATAAACTGTACCCGGAAAGAGTAAAGGCCTATGCCCATACGAAGACGGAAGGACCTTAAAATAATAGGTTCCGGAAATAGGAGCCTAACTCTTATGCAACAATCCAACCTAAATAGTAACGGAAGTATTGATTCCGAAACTATGAAAGTGAAAATCATCCATCGATAGTGCATGAAACTCACTGACTCTACAGTAAAAGAGAAACCAACAGAATTACTGTCTAAAAGGTCAGAATTTGAAAACTACTGTTTCCAGAGGCTCAAATGATTACATAGCTAAATAAGAACCGAAGTTAAAATCCGTATAGGAATTTAATCTAAAGATTCTAAGTCTATTTATCAAAAAGTTACTAACTGACTTAGATAAAGAGACAAAAGACTCAATTGTAAACTATCGTAGAGTGCATAGGTATGAGGTAACATAAACCTATAACCTAAATAACAACAGGCTGCAGTAGATCTTGTGAAACAAGTATACTAAAAACTAGCAATGCGTAGTATGGAGGGATCAACCATATGAACATAATGATCCCTACACCACGACGGAAGAGCCTCCACTTTAGTCGCATAGAATAGCGAAGAAGAGGATCTCCTATAGTAAGAAATCGCGTCCAAAGCTCGTCCAGTACAGTGCTTATAATGCAATACGGACCACACAACGGAATACATGAAGGTTGCGACCTTGCTGGTTGTGATAAAGATGACACGATTTACCCAGTGAAAAAAGATCCTCACATAGAGGAAGATTTCACGTTAAGATCCACAGTAGACAAGAGAGTAAATTACTCATGATCTCTGTGAAGATAGAGATGCTATCAACAGAAATGTATTGTGGTTGTTTATCTTAGCAATACCTGCTAAAACAACAGCGCCGGAGGATACGCGTATCCTATCATTCCGTCCTATAGATCAATAGAGCGTTAACAGTATTAGCTCAGAGATCTGGACAAGCCAACACATACGTCTGCAATTGATTAGCAAGCTGTGTCATAAATAAAACATCATTGGGCGCTCCCATAGATAGCAAATCTGATTAAATACTTGTTTGTTGAGAGTCCATTCTGACAGCAACAAGCGACCCGTAAGAGAACGGGAGTGCGATAAAACAATCAGACGACCCAGAATATGACGGACCAAAACTGAACTTGGTGTACTATAACCAACAGACGGATTCTTTCCATTAAATTGAATAACAGAAACGAAAGAGTGCCTCCCTGGTTCCGGAGATACGCCACTACTGTCGAATTAAAGGACAGGAATTTGGGCATGCGTTTCTGAATAATGTTCATGCAATGACATAAAGCAAGCCTAAAAAACATTATTCCGCGGAAGTTAAACTGATAGCTAAAAGACTGCGGAACCCAAAGACCCTGGCACTTCGAATCCGTAGGGATCAGAATATCCCAATCTGTTTGACTGGCAACCGTCATAACAGCCACACTAGGGTCCGGCAACTGCGGCGGCACTCTCTGAGTCAACCACCGAATGTTTGCCCCAGTCTGAATCTCTTGTAACACAAGATAGACAAGAGAATGTATAAATCAAGCAATTCATGGATTGCCGGAAAGTTGCCGTCGAAGAGAAGCTCCTCCGAGAACGAAGCGACTCTGAGAGAGTTCTTAACCTACTATCCACGCGTGGATGTAGCTAGGGCTGCATCACGTCTAACCAACTCCAATCAGCCACTGAAGGGCGGAGTTATACGTGAACAAACTACTGCCCTCAAAAGAAATTACATTGAGAATAATATCCCGTAAATCTTTTCTTGAAGACGTAATGATAACGCCTCAGTAAGGCGGATTACGTATAATAAAGCGTCTAAGTTAAGTCTACTATACATAATGTCGTTCCCAACATTGAAATTGGAAAAGACATAAACGGCGAAAAAGAATATATGCAATCTTTAATCACACCGTCTAGACGCATATGAACTCTCGGTATGCCCTGCTCTGCCAAAATAAACTATATGTAAAAAAGATAAAATGGCAGAAATGAGCCACGCGGACAAGAAACTAAACTATCATGCTTAGTAGCAGGCTTGTATATATATATAATATATATAGCGTCGAAAAATAAAACACATGTTGTAATGACAATATTGGACTGCGTCGGTAAGTCAGGGACAAAGTCCCTGTACCGATCGAAAAATCCGAGTCCAATGACGCTATAAGTCTCTTATCCAAGATCGCAGCAATGAAGTCCGAACAATAATCACTGGAAGAAATGCCAGAAGATATGAAAGGCATCTTCCGATACTACTAAAGGGAAAACTCGAAATCTTTCGAATCCCTTTCGCCATCCTGTCGGACCCTATAAAGCGTTCGGTCGTCCGTAGCTTGATGCAACCGCGGACCGCACCGACCCAGCACCGTCGGATAATTCCTGATTCGACCGAGAAACCGTCAATTGCTGGGATGCTGCGAAACAACTGTGCTAACTCGGATAGCACGTCCGTCACTGAGGCCTGAGGAGCAGCGGTCTTACGATGCATTGCCGCAGGAAGCTCCGAGATCGTTACCCCGTGCATACTTCCAATATGCGAGCGAACGGAGTGTATAGGCCTCGTGTCCTTTGGCTACCGGATGGCGCGACCTATTCGCTGTGGAATCACTGAATGCCGAAACTGATCGGATACTCGAGGTCACGTAGCCAATGTGCGGTCGTGTGCCCTGCTGTGAGGATGAGGAAGCATTAAAGACAGTCTCTCGGACTGTCAATATAACGGAGCGTCCCGAGCAACGGACATATGCTCCGAATGTAAAATATCTGAACCACAACATGCGGTCCCCTATGTTGTTGGCTTCCTCCGATCTGTCCTCAATCTGCCGTCGCTGGGTGAGTACTAAAGTAATTAAAGTGCTCGCATCACCCAAATCTCCTTCCTAGACCGCAACGGACGAACCCGGCAGCCGAACCATTCGATGAATGTACGCTACACCGGGTGAGCTAGCGAATGTCACTCCGTAAGCGATAGACATATTCCATGAGCACTTATTGCCGCTAACTCTTCATTAACTATGACGACAGAGGCACACTTTTGAAGACATCTCCATAACTCTTCGAACAAGAAACCAGAAATGCTTGGATAGCAAGCATAAAATAATAATATATATAGCGTCGTTCAATAATTCGAAAGTTTGTGTGACATTATTGGACTATGTCGGAACTGAGGGACGATGTCCCTGAACCGAACCAAAAATTTCTAAGTCCACCGACGCTATCAGTTTCTTATCCGGCATCGCAGCATATGTTGTTCCGAAAGGGAAAGCTTGAAATCCACCGAATCCCTTTCGGTATCCCGTCGGACCGGATGAAACTTTCGGACGTCCGTACCCGCTTCCGCGGAGCGTCCCGACCCAGCATCGTCGGATAAAATATATGCGACAGATTCAGTTGATGCTGGGATGCTGCGATAAACTGTGCTATTAAGGAAAGCACGTCCGTTCCCGAGGCCTGTGCAGTAGCGGACTTACGATGCATTGCCGCTGGAAGCTCCGTGTACGTTGACTCCCGCACACTTCCTATGCGAACGTCCGGAGTCTGCAGGCCTCGAGTCCCCGGCTACCGACCCAGCGCTGTCGGATAATTCTCGATCCGACACCGTTTCTGTCGGCTGCTGGGATGCTGCGATAAGCTGTGCTATGTGCACAAGAATGTCCGGCGTCGAGACCTGCGGAGGCGCAGTCTATCGGTGCTTCGCCGAGGGCAGCTCCGCATCAGATGGCTCCCGCATACTTCCTATGCGAACGTCCGGAGTCCATCGGTCTCGAATCCCTGGCTGCCGGATGGTGTGACCTGGTCGCCGAAGAATCCTTGATCGGCGAAGCTGGTAATATATCGGCGGTCACGCAGCCAAGGTGCGGTCGTGTGCGCTGACGAGAAGAGGAAGCCTTAGCAGTCTCAGCGGACTGCCTATACAACGGAGCGTCCCGAGCGACGGACGTATGCTCCGCTAACGACACATTAGTACCACAACATCTGGGGCCAGATGTTGTTGAACGAGAGAGGGGCCTCTCTCGCTTGCCGTCCGGATGGACCGGAACGAGCTATGAACCGGACTAAAAGGCTTCCTCCGTTCTCCCTCCGATCCGCCGTCACTGGGTGTGCATTAAGTTAATTTTATAGTGCTCGCATCACCCCAAAATTCCTTCTAGACCGCAACGGACGAACCCGGCTGCCGAACCATTCGGTGAATGGACGCTACACCGGGCGAGCTAGCGGACGTCAAAGGCCGTCGAACCTACTAGGGTCCTCTTAGGCAATTGGCGTATTACATGAGCACTTTTCCGCTAGCCCTTCATTAATTGTGACGACGGAGGCACACTGTTGGAAGACATCACAGATACATCACCCTAATCTTGATCGTCTGAAATAGAAATTGATAAAGTAGAGTGACCCTGCGGGGAAAGGACCGGAGTGTCCAAATCCCCAACAACATACCGTGACATACGCTTCCCATATTGTCATCAAAATCATACGATACAGAACAGGAGTTAATGCGAGTACACTGACCACATATAGAATGATAATAATGTCAGAGGAAGACTTCCTCTTAAAACAATTGATCAATATCCTTTCAATGTGAAAAGAAAACAAGTCCTGGTACTCGCACTAACCCCTGGCAATCAAAATACATAATAATAATATGATCCATTAATATAGAAAAAATAATTGAAATCAAAATATTTTGAAAAAATATTTTTTCAGAACAGCCCAAGTTTCTGAAAAGTAACGTTGAGCCCCAATGGATCCCAAGCCTAAGTGTGGACAAAAATTTTTAAAAATATTTTAAACAATTTATTCAACACTTACGAACAATAATAATGTATCTAGTTATGATTAAAATAACATAAAGATATTATTATTTAGAAATCCCCCCCTCACACAGAGGGCTGTTGTAAATGTAAACAATGAGTGTAAAAACACTAAAATAAGACTCCAGGCACCCAGGCCCGAAATCAGTTACCAAAAATACCCCATCTGATGCAAAACAGAGACTTCCAGGGAAGAAACTGCAGAACATCAGATGGTAGATGCAGAACACAACGCCTAACCACCCGTAGGTGAAGACGTAAACATGGGGAAAGAACAGAATTCATTCTGTTATTAAGCTAAAACTCCCAAGAAATTTTAGTAATAATAATTACAGAAACTATGCCAAAAGCATGGGAGAATAGCAAGGGGGAATTAAAGGACAGGGAGAGAGGAAAAACACTTGAAAAAACAGTGTAACTAAATAATCAGAATGACAACAAAATGGCTGCTGCCTTGAAAATAGGTAACTTAACATAATTTCATTAAAAAATTTTAAGTTACAGCCCTGATAATATTCTGTCACACATTCTTTTCCTCTCCTCCTTTTCTATCCTCCTTAGAATCACCATTTCACTAATATTTATGTGTCTGGCATCATTTAAACTGAGATTTAAAAGCACAAAGATCAGTCAGATGTTAACTGATGAAGGGCCAAACTTAGAATGATAAATGGCGCCAATTTCGGAACGTCCTTGACACTGCGCATGCGCAGTGGGGGCGAGGTGTGGAGGGCCTTTCAGGACATGTTTTCTTTAGTTTTAGATGCAAATTTTGGGGATTGGGGGGCAAAATTTGTGTTTGGCCCTATATTTTAAGAGTTAGCACCAGCTATGTCTGGGTCATTGGTACAGTATAAAAATAGAGAAAATTTTTTGAATCTGCCTAAATGTTGCCAGAGCGAACTGATATGGGTTCAATATTGAGTATGAGACCCATTATTGTTAATTACAGCTTGACAACGCCTTCTCATGCTCTCAATCAGGTTCCAGATGGTCCTTTGTGGAATGTTGTTCCATTCTTGGACCAGCATGGCACCAAGCTCCTGGACACTTCTTGGTTGGACTGGACGGACTGAAATTACAAGCTGCAACTCATTCCAGACATGTTCGATTGGATTGAGGTCAGGGGATCTTGCCGGCCAGTCCATACGCTCAATCCCCTCCCTTTGTCAGTACTCCTGGGCAGCATGGGCAACATAAGGACAGGCATTATTGTCCACCAGAATGAATCTATCACCCACAGTACCTGCATACAATCTGACGTGGGCATCCAGGATCTCATCAATATACTGCTGTGCAGTCAATTTACCACGTTCAAGGACACAGAGCTCTGTACGTCCATCACAGCCAATGCCACCACAGATCATTATTGACCCTCCCTCCACCATAGCAGTTATGCTCAGCAATGTTGGCTGCATGGAGTCGCGTTCCTGGACTTCTACATACCCTAGAATGCATATCTGTGTTGTCTAGGCAGTACCTTGACTCATCTGTAAATAGGACAGGTCATCAATCTTCTCTGGTCCATCCAACGTGATCCATGGCCCATTCATATCGTGCTTGACGGTGGTTCTTGGACAGCTGAATGCGAATACATGGTCTTCTCGATTGGAGACAACCTTCGTGCAACCTTTCCCAGATAGTCTGCGTCAAAACATTTACCCCGGATGGATTCTGAAGGTCCTTGCAAAGCTGGGTTGCTGTAAAAAAGCGGTTCCTATGGGTCCGAATGATAAAAAACCAGTCTTCAGCTGCAGATGTTGCCCTGTCTCTGCCACCACCATGCTGTCTGACTGGTGAGCCATACTGCTGAAATCTTGCCCAGGCTCTGGAGATCTCCATATGGTGTACACCAAGGGCTTCACCAACCTGACGATGGGTAGCACCTTGTTCCACCATCCCTAAAGCCCACCACATTTCTGCTTCAGACAAACGTCTTCTTACATTTCCATTCGCCATATTCAATCATTAAAACACAAGGGTTTGTGTTGAAATGAAGACTGAATATCCTACACATCTCATGTACATGTAGACAGTACACTAAAATATCATGGAAATCAAGGGGTACATGCTTTCCATGACTGTCACGAAAAGTCTGTCTGTCAAGAGAGCTAATGTAAACACTGGGGACCATCTCAATACATTCCTCAATTATATCCACTAAAAATATCGCAAATGTGTCACAAGAAAATTTCACAATGATGTGTCAAATATGTGGTGCTTAGCAAACTTTGAGTAGTATAGTATAAACAAATAACACATTTGCTTTGAAGCTGGAGACAATCAAGCCGTGACTGTCTGTTTTTGTATTTAACCATTGTTTTCATTATGAATCCATATCACCCTTGAGTAAACTGACCATCTGTTAGAGATAAAAATCTTTGAAGTTAAAATCAAACATGTATCCATCAAACAACTTTTACAATGAACTTTCCTGCTTAGCTGAGGTATTATTACTTGGTTTAAGTATCAGCTTATCTATGATTTTTAATTTGAAAATTTCTGTCATTTAAAAAAAAAACAGCTGAAAAGTATTCAAAAGTATTCATGAATACACCTCATATCTGAATGTATTTGAATACGAAAAGGAATACAAATACTTTTAAATTGCATGAATACTGAATACAGCCGAATACTTCAAAAAATGTATTGAATACTATTCGAATACTGAATACAAATACCCCAACCCTGCTCCAGATTAGCCACTGTTAGGGCAGAGTTATACGTGGTATACAAATTGCCCTGGAAAGAACTCTAAGAGAGGTACAAATGTCCTCAAATTCCTTCCCGTTGAGGCATTGCGCCATAGCTCTGGGAAGGTGATTTGCGTAAGACATTGCTTCGAAATTCGCTCTACTTGATGAAATTGCCGTTTTTAATTGTGTCTGAGCGAATAGTGAATGATGTTGGTAAGGATACATCTAGATCTCCAGCCTGCTTATCCAAACGCAGAAGAGCTCTCTGAACAACTTCTCCAACCTTATAAATGAATGAGGTCCAAGGAACGGTATGTTTATGAAAAATGTAGTTAAAAAACCGCCTTTTTTCCTTGCACTCGAGAGGTTAATATGGCAAAGGCCTGCGAGACCTGCCTAGAGTGAACTGGAAAAGAAAGAACTTTTTCCTTTGTCAGTATAAAGTATGCATCCAACGACGCCAGTGGTTTCTTTCTTGTCGCAGCATTCTGAATCGTCGGAACAAATTCAATGTAGTATTGATGGATGAAATCCATCGCAACCATGTGCTGTTCCGAAAGGGAAGGGTAATCCTCTTCCTTATCCCTTTCACCATCCAATCAATTGCGAATCTCGGTCTATTGCATCTGCATGAACAGATGACTGGACCGACCCAGCACCGTCCGATAGTTCAGGTTCTGAGTCTGAGGGAGGCTGCACCTGCACTCGCTGGGATGCTGCGATCAGCTGCACAATCTGCGACAGCAAGTCCGTCATCGAGGCCTAAGGGGCATCGGTCTTCCGTTTCTTAGCTGCTTGCTACTCCTGGGATGGTGTGTCGGAGATGGATCTCTTCTCCGAACGTCCGGATGATCGAGGCCTCATCTCCCCAGCTACCGAAAGGTCTGACTTCACTGGTAAAGAGTGGTCCCTTCTTCGCGCAGCAAGCTGGATATCCGAAGTCGGGTTGCTAGGATGCGGTCATCTGGCCCCAAATGCTGTTAGGTTAGAGAGGGGCCTCTCCTGCTTGCGGTCTATTAGACCTCGCAGAGTACAAGAAACTTGTTGACTTCCTCCCTATTTCCATCATCGCAGGGTGATATTTAAGTGATTGCTCTACCCACATCTACACTTCCTTCGACCGCAACGGACTTACCTGGCGTCACGGCTCCCGCGGGTGGAGTAACCGCTTCACCGGTCGAGCTAGCTGCTTGCAAGAGATTAAAATCCTTAACAAAAAGGCCCTAATTCTTGCAATCATGAGCACTGCAATCATGAGCACTGCAGCTAGCTCTATATGGTCCATGGAGCACGACGACGGTAGCACACTTGGATGGGTGTCAGAATATCATCACCATGTTCATGTTCCTCTGAAACAGAAACTGACAAAATGAATTATAACGCGGTGAGAGGCCTGGCCTCAGAACCTCACCACCAACAACGTACCGCAACACCTGTCTTCAAAATCAGTCATCCCAGTGAACACAAGAATGACAAAAGTTTGCAGGAGTGCATCGACTAAAGTCGATATCAGTCCTCCAAACTCCACAACAAAATATATAATTAAGATACATGAATAATAGCAATCAAAATTAAATTCAAAATATTTTTGGGAAATTTTTTTTTGGAAAAAATGCCTAAGTTCCCAAAGGGAACATTAAGAGCCCAAAGGCATCGCGATAGAGCCAAAGTGTGGACAAAATCCAAATTTTTTGAGCTACACTATCAGAATAATAATCCATGTATCCTACAGTAAGTCAGTAATTCTACAGTAATAGAATATAAAAATACTACCTAAATATGAGGACATTGTCAATGGAAACAACATCAATGAAAACAAGACATCAGGCACACAAAAAGGCCCAAAGTCAGAAACCAATTAAATGCTACCAGATGCAAAGCTAGATCTTCATATGAAGAAAAAACAATACATCAGATAGAAGATGCAATACTAAATGACTAAACACCCCTAGGGTGAGTACATAACCATGGGGAAAAATAGAATAATATTCTGTAATACATGTTAAACTCCCAAGAAATTTAATAAAAAATTTCAATAAACAAGAGGCCCCCACGGGGCCTGAAACGCTCATCTTGAAAAGAACACAATATAAACAGAGTCCAAGAATGAGTCTACATTAAGCAATCCATATCCATAGGCCACACTCTCGATCCTTGAGTCCCTCAGGAGTGACAAAAATAATCCGGGCATCATGCCTTTTCTACAGTTGATCATAATGTAAAATGTAGAGCTCCCCTATGAAGCCCCTTGATACAACCTTTGTGGATTAATCTTAGTTACACACCTCTAGAGAGTACTGAATACAAAATTTTTAATTCTTCAGCAAAATGGTCAATTCCGGCTCCTACAGGGAGCCCAAATATTAGCCCAGGCTCTCGATTTGAACACAGTTGAATCTGATTTCCCTAGAGATGCTGTATACCAAATATGAATACATTCTGACTGTTGGATCTGAAGAAGAGAAATTTTAAAGAAATTTCTTCATATTGCACTAAGTTAAAATTTGGGCTACTATAGCGAGCCCAAATATTAACCTATGGATCCGATTTGAACAAACTTGAATCTGAGCCCCCTAAAGATGCTGTATACCAAATATGAAAGCATTCTGACTAGTGGATCTGAAGAAGACGATTTTTGAAGAAATTCCCTCATATTGTACTAAGTTAAATTTCAGGTTCCCATATGGAGCCCAAATATTAACCCAGGCACTCGAAATGAACAAACTGGAATCTGACCTCCCTAGAGATGTTGTATACCAAATATGAAAGCATTCCAACTGGTTGATCTGAAAAAGAAGATTTTTAAAGAAATTTCCTCATATCGCACTAAGTAAAAATTTGGGCTACCATAGCGAGCCCAAATAAAAACCTAGGGATCTGATTTGAACAAACTTGAATCTGACCCCCCTAGAGATGTTGCATACCAAATATGAAAGCATTATGACTGGTGGATCTGAAGAAGAAGATTTTTTTAAATTATCCCACATATGGAACAAAGTTAAAATTTGGGCTTCCTTAGGAAGCCCAAATATTAACCTAGGAACTTGGTTTGAACAATCTTGAATCTGACCCTCATAACAATGATGTATATCAAACATTAAAAGAGTCTGACTGGTTTTTAAAGAATATTCCCCATATTACCCTGTGTAAAAAATTTGGGCTCCTGTATTGAGCCCAAATATGAACCAATGGGCTTTATTTTAACAAACTTGTATCTGACCCCCCTATGAATGTTGTATCAAAAGATTCTGATGATTGCTTCTGGAGAAAAGATTTTTTTAAATGTTTGCAAATATGCTCACTCAGCATTTTTTCGATGCCCATTACAGAACACCCTAACATTACCATTGGCAATTTTTTTTTACCATTCAATTCCACTGGTCCTAAGGATACTTCATACCAAATAACAGCTCTCTGTTCCATGTGGTTTGGGAAATATGGGCATTTGAAAATATTTATATTTTTAGCTCCCAGGGTTCCCATGGGGATGCGGTAATTTTTTTTTTTTTGCATGGGTCAAGTACTTATGACCCAATAATACCACATACCACATTTGATTTAAACCAGACCATCGGTTCAGAAAATAGAAATTTTGGGCGGGGCCAAAAATCTTAACCCACCCATTACAAAGCCAAATATTGTTTCACGAACTTCGTTTGAACAAACTTGATTCTACACCTCAAAAGGAAGCTCCATAGCAAATATCAAGTCATTGTACACACTGGTTCATGAGAAGATATTTTTTTAATTATTTTGGAGCATTTTCCCCCACTCCCTCCCTATGGGGCTGGGCATGTTGAGTTGAACAAAAGTGCGATGTCCCTTTGGGACCATCACTCACAAACTTTCACTTGAATTGGCCCAGTCGCTTTGGAGGAGAAGACCAAAACATGGTGTTGACGGATGACGGACAGATGGACGACGGACTGAGAGCGATGAGATTAGCTCAGCTTGACTTTGTCAAGATGAGCTAAAAATAGCCAAAGAGCTTAAGAGTTTAACAGGAAGGGTTCATGGAAGGATAGGGAAGGAATACTTAACAAACAGTGGAATAATCATTATCAAAAATGATGACATCAGGCGCATGTCCTGAAATTGGGAAACATGAAATAATTTTATAAATATTATAAAGTTACAGCCCTGAACGTCAAAAACCACCGTTGAATACTTCCATCATCCAATAACAGCCTTGGATCCACCAATTCTTGCATTGATTTGTGTCTGGCATCCTCAAAAAAGGAGATTTTAAAGCACAGATGTCATCAGTTCATTGTTGCTGACTTTAGGGTCAAACAAAGAATGTTGGCGCCAATTCCGGTCACTTCCTGATGGCTGCGCATGTGCGGAGAGTAAAAGTATGAAGGACCAGATAGGACTTTTAATTTTTGGTTTTGCAAATATTGGGGACTGGGGGGCGGGGGGGGGGGGGGGGGGGGGGGGGGAGTTAAAATTTGTTTTTGGCCTTTGAAGACTTTCAGTTGGCACCAGCTAGTCTGGGCCATTGGGTTATAGTATAAAATATGAACTTTAGACTGTGCTAAACAAATATAGGTCACAGGCCTGTGCGGCCATCATGGTTGACCGATCATAGCCAAAATAGGACATTCTCATCTAGACATTATACTGAGTCATCCTACCATGTTATAATGAAATCCCTTCATAAATACAAATACAACCTGTAGACTGTACTAAAGGTTTTCAGGTTTCAGGCTCAGGCAGCAATCATGGCTCATAGATTGCGACCAAAAGGGGAAGTTCTCATCTAGACATTATATGGAGTCATCGTACCAAGTTACACTGAAATCCCTTCATAAATATGACCTGTAGACTGTGTGCTAAAGGTTTTGGGGCTTTGTGCCCGTCGTCATCAGGGTCAACTGATCGTGACTGAAAGGGACATACTTATCTAGATGTTATACCAAGTCATCGTAACAAGTTACAATGAAACCCTTAATAAATAAAGCCTGTAGACTGTGCTAAAGGTTTTTGGGCTTCGGGCCTGTGTAGCCATCATGGCTGACCGATCGCAACCAAAAGGGACATTATAGACATTATAATGAGTCATGCTACCAAGTTACAATGAAATCCTTTCATAAATATGACCTGTAGTCTGTGCTAGAGATTTTCGGGTTTTGGGCTTGGCAGCTGTCATGGTTGAACGACCATGACTAAATGGGGACGTTCTCATCTAGATATTATCTGGAGTCATCCTAACATGTTACAATGAAATCCCTTCATAAAATACAACCTGTCAGCTGTGCTAAAGGTTTTAGGGCTTCAGGCCCCTGTAGCCTTCACAGTTGACCGATCGCAACCAAAGGGGGACGTTCTCATCTAGACATTATACAGAGACATCCTATCAAGTTACAATGACATCCCTCCAGAAATACAAGCTGTAGAGTGTGCTGAAGGTTTTGGGGTTTTGAGCTCGGCCAGCCATCACAGTTGACAGATGGCAACCAAATGGGGAAGTCCTCATCTAGACATCATACGGAGTCAGCCTGTGAAGTTACAAGGAAAACCCTCCATGTTAAATACGACCTGTAGACGGTGCTAAAAGTTTTTGGGTTTTGGGCCTGGGCAGCCGTCACGGTTCACAGATCATGACCAAAAGGGAACATTCTCATCTAGACATTATACAGAGTCATCCCACCAAGTTACAATGAAATCCCTTCATAAATATGACCTGTTGACTGTGTTAAAGGTTTTGGGGCTTTGGGCTCGGGTAGCCGTCACGGTTCACCGTTCGCGACCAAAAGGGTATGTTCCCATCTAGACATGATCTCAAACCTGCATATGAAATTTTGTGATGATTGCTAAAGGAAAATGTGAACAGACTGACAGACTAACAGACTTCCGCATGCATGATGGCAATAGCTTATTTTGACTTTGACAAGTTGAGCTAAAAATCATCATCAGCAAAAATTTTAATTAATGAAACACTGGGTTGTACCCGGTGCTTCATTAATTAAACTTTTGATGATTATTATTCAGTAATTATTATTTGGATTCTAATTTTATTGCATACGTGGAAATACTGCCCACCCGTGGAAAGTGACCAGTCCAAGGTGGCCGTACTGTAAATCATCGCTTATTTACTTTATTTTTTCCCACTAACTGGGGCAGTGATTTGAAAGAACAAGCACTGGCAAACATCTCCGAGTTTTCCCAAAGAAATTGTATTATTATAAATACTTCATATGAACAGGAATCTACCAATTTCCACAGAATTAGAGTAATAAATTTGAAAGGCTTAAAATGAGTGAATGCCTAATGAGAAGGAAATTGGTTTGAACAAACTTAACTCTGATCTCACTTAGAATCCATATACCATTCTGACTGGTGGATCTGAATAAGATTTTTAAAGAATTTTACTCATATTCCACATGTATAAATTTGTATATCCCATTACGAGCCCAACTATTAACTGAGGGACTTCATCTGAACAAATTTGAATCCGACTCTATTAACAATGCAGTATACTGAATATCAAAAGATTCTGTCTCGTGGATTTCAAGAATTTTCTTCATATTTCACTGAAAAGGCACCCAAATATGAATCAGTGAACTTGATTTGAACAAGGGTAAACCTGTCTCTCTCCCCACCCCCCCCCCAACCCACCCCCCCCCCCCCCCCCCCCCCCCCCCACTTCTCACCATACAGACATTGTCTACCAGATATCAGAAGATTCTGACTAGTGGAACTGAAGAAAATATATGAACAGTTTTACTCATATCACTCTACATTAAAATTCAGGTTCTGCTGAGAATCCCAAATATGATCTCAAGGACATGATTTGAATAAACTTGAATTTGGCCCTCAGAAAGATGCTGCAAATTAAATAACAAAAGATTCTGACTGGTAGATCTTATTTTTCTCATACTGTAGCAAGCCAGAATTTGTGCTCAGATAAAAAGACCAAACATGAACTCAAGGACTTGATTTGAACAAATTTCCATTTAAAAGCCACAAAAATGTTGAATATCATTTGGTATGCAACATTTATGTGGCTTTCAAAAGATTCTGACCTGATTCTGGATCACACAATTTTTAAAGAACATTCATTATATTGCACAGTTAAAATTCGGGCTTCCACAGGGAACCCAAATAAAAACCCAGAGACTTGATTTGAACAAACTTTAACAATAAGGATGCTGTATGGTTAATATCATAAGATTCTGGCTTGTGTGAATGGAGATTTTCAAAGAATATCCCTCAGGTTGCACAGTTAAAATTCAGGCATCCATAACATAAATCCAGAAACTTGATTTGAACATATTTGAATCTGACCTCCGTAAAGGATGCTGTATCACAAATATCAAAAGATTTTGACTGGTGGATCTGAAGAACAGTTCTGAAAATAGAAATTTTTGGCAGGGTAAAAAAAAACTTGAGTGTTTCAATAAAGCAGACAAGTGCATTGATAAAGCAGCCAAGTGCTTTGATAAAGCAGCTAATTGCCAAATAATTCTATTTTATAACATCGAGACATATACTACAGTCTAAACAGCTTCATATGCGTAAGACTTATACAATTCACCAAGATATGGGCTGAATCTATCTGTTAGAAATCTCAATTGCCCATTATAACTATATCAGCTTTGATTCCACAACCAAAAACATTGCTTGTGTCGAGTAAAATGGGCTATAGTGAAAGCAAACAAACTAGCATAACAGTTCAGTGATACATACAGCAAAAAGAGTGTTACTGCCTCTATTTCACAAGTGAGGGCAAGGATCACTCCTCCCCAAACAGTGTAGGACCCACCGATGGTCCTATTCACAGTGGTCAATGTGCAACCTCAAGTCAAAATATGGGACAATCCAACCCTCTGCTCTAATTGCATATCACAGGCTCCCAGAACTGCCTGCAACATGCCTTTGTTCCTGCCTTCTCCTTTCCAATCCAGGATTCCGAAATTGCTATCACTCACAGGAAAAAATACATTTCTGGACAAAAATTACAACACAGAACAGATGTAAGTCAACTCCAAAAACTTAAAAAATTTATAGTAATTTATATATTTTTTATACTTACCAATGACCCAGACATAGCTGGTGCTAACTCTTAAATATATAGGGCCAAACACAAATTTTGCCCCCCAATCCCCAAAATTTGCATCTAAAACCAAAGAAATCATGTCCTGAATGGCCCTCCATACTTCACCTCTACTGCGCATGCGCAGTGTCAAGGACGTCCCGAAATTGGCGCCATTAATCATTCTTACCATCAGTGCCTGGTAAGCGCTATGTCCTCAGCGGGGAGGTATGAGTTCCCAACTCCTGGGAGGGCCATCCCCGTCTGGGTCATTGGTAAGTATAAAAAATACATAAATTACTATAAATTTTTTAAGATTTTTATACTGTACCAATGACCCAGACATAGCTGAATAGTAAAAAGGCTGGAGGGCCCAGGACATAGAGGAAAATCCAATAAGCTCAACTATATAAAATAGAGTCATCTCCTGGAGGAGAAAAGGAGAAATAGGCTTCACGTGTATCTTTCTTATTTATGATAAATTAGAAAGACACAATACCTTCTATAATTGAGCATCATAACATCCATGTTCTCTATTAATATCCAGTATAATTCTTATACTAATTATTTTTAAAGTAAGCCAATAAATAAAGTTAGTCCAAAGAATTGAGACTCTTTATACTCTTTTAAAAGTGTCCGAGGATAGTATAATAACATCCGTTTGACACGTGACATATTCAAATGCTATACTTTAAAACTATGACATGAATGAATTTTAAAACATAACTTTCACTTAAGAAACCATCCCAGTAACAGCTCAGAATTACTAACTCCGGAGGAGGTATCCCCTTGTTTTCATAATAAAACAGGTGACCCAAGGGAACACCCTCCCCCCCCCCCCCCCTTTTTCTTGCCCTGGGTCAAATAGCCCAGAGCGAAGAGGGCAGCAGGACGGAGTCACTGCCGGAACATAAAGCCTACATAGCTATAGTTGCAATTGTTAAGTGATCGACATTCTGAGCAGCTGATAATGGACCTAAATAATGCAGGTCTCCAGAAATGGATACAATATTTCTGAGATAAAAATTCGTGAATGTGGATGGCTGAGACCAATATGCAGCCTACTTAATCTATAATAGCAAAACTATATGTCAGCCCAAGATGTAGAAGAGCTCTTACTTCATGAGCCGAAATCTTAAGCACAGACTGCAGAGTTAAGGATAGATTATCCTAAGCAGTACCGATAGTTAACTGAATGCATTAAGTAATAGAATGGACCATAATGACATTTCTATTAGGCATCAGAGCCAGAAGAAGCTTTACGTCCTACTGATAAACTGAGATCTGTTAATAAATACATAAAGGTCTATCCGGACAGAGTAAAGGCCTATGCCCGCTCGAAGATGGAAGGACCTTAAAAACAATAGGTTCCGGCACAATTTTTGGAAGACATCACGGATACATCACCCTGATCATGATCGTCTGAAATAGAGACTGATAAAGTAGAGTGACTCTGCGGGGAAAGGACCGGAATGGCCAATTCCCCACTAACATACCGTGACACACGCTTCCCATGTTGTCATCGAAATCAACACATACAGAACAGGAGTTAGTGCGAGTACACTGACTACATTATACAATGATTATGAAAGTCAGAGGAAGATTTCCTCTTATTACAATTGAACAATATCCTTTCATTGTGAAAAGAAAACAAAGTCCTAGTACTCGCACCAACCCCTGACAATCAAAATACATAATAACAAGATCCATTAACATAGAAGAAATAATTGAATCAAAAACTTTTGAAAAAATATTTTTTCAGAACAGCCCAAGTTTCTGAAAAGTAATGTTGAGCCCCAATGGATCCCAAGCCTAAGTGTGGACAAAAATTCTAAAAATATTTTAAACAATTTATGCAACACTTATGAACAATAATAATGTATCTAGTTATGATTAAATTAACATCAAGATATTATTTTCAAGAAATCCCCCCTCACACAGAGGGCTGTTGGAAATGTAAACAATAAGTGTAAAAACACTAGATCAAGACTCCAGGCACCCTGGCCCGAAATCAGTTACCAATAATACACTATCTGATGCAAAACAGAGACTTCCAGGGAAGAAACTGCAGAACATCAGATGGTAGATGCAGAACACTACGCCTAACCACCCATAGGTGAAGACGTAAACATGGGGAAAAGAACAGAATACATTCTGTTATCCAGCTAAAACTCCCAAGAAATTTTAGTAATAATATTACAGAAAATATGCCAAAAGCATGGGAGAATAGCAAGAGGGGACTTAAAGGAAAGGGAGAGAGGAAAACACTGAACAAGCAGTGTAACTTAATAACAAGAATGACCACAACAGGCTGTTGCCTCGAAAATAGGTAACTTAACACAATTTCATTAAAAAATTTTATGTTACAGCCCTGATTATTTTCTGTCACTCATTTTTCCTCTCCTCCTTCTATATCCTCCTTAGAATCACCATTTCACTAATATTTATGTGTCTGGCATCATTTAAACTGAGATTTACAAGCACAAAGATCAGTCAGATGTTAACTGATGAAGGGCCAAACAAAGAATGATTAATGGCGCCAATTTCGGGACGTCTTTGACACTGCGCATGCGCAGTAGAGGTGAAGTATGGAGGGCCATTCAGGACATGATTTCTTTGGTTTTAGATGCAAATTTTGGGGATTGGGGGGCAAAATTTGTGTTTGGCCCTATATTTTTAAGAGTTAGCACCAGCTATGTCTGGGTCATTGGTACAGTATAAAAATATGATCAATTCTGATTTTTTTTATTATTACTGTGAAAAAAATCCATTATCATAATTAGAGATTATCATGAAGCATATGACACCCAGTGATTGCTTTAATTAGTTCCATGTTATCCTCACAATAACCGTGACATGGATTAACTACACAACTTTGTAGTCGGCAATTCTGCTCATGTTTCCACCATGTATACACCTTGGCAGTCCATAGTATCAAAGACATGCAAAACAATTAGTCATAGGGTGCTTTATTGTGCGAGCCTTGATTTTGGAATCCCTAATTTTATCATAATTTTTACGGTGGGCATTCATAGGAATATTTCTTCTTTTTTTTCAAATCATGTGTGGTACAGAGGGCAGGGGAAAATGCTCTCCTCAAAAAAACAGGGCTAACTTATATACTACTCATGCTTAGCACCAAATATTTGACACATCATTGTGAAATTTCCTTGTGACATATTTGCGGTATTTTTGGTGGATATGGTTGAGGAATGTATTGAGATGGTCCCCAGTGTTTACATTAGCTCTCTTGACAGGCAGACTTTTCGTGACAGTCATTGAAAGCATGTACCCCTTGATTTTCAGGATGTTTTCATGTACTGTCTACATGTACATGACATGTGTAAGTAATTCAATCTTCATTTCAACACAAACCCTTTGTGATTTAATGATTGAATATTGGCAAATGAAAATGTAAGAAGATATGTGTCTGAAGCAGAAATGTGGCAGGCCGTAGCGATGGTGGAGTAAGGTGCTACCCATCGTCAGGTTGGAGAAGCCCCTGGTGTGCATCATACGGTGATCACCAGAGCCTGGGCAAGATTTCAGCAGTATGGGACACCAGTAAGACGGCATGGTGATGGCAGAGACAGGGCAACATCTGCAGCTGAAGACTGGTTTTTGATCATTCAGGCCCATAGGAACTGCTTTGCCACAGTAACCCAGCTTCACAGTGACCTTCAGAATGCATCGGGGGTAAATGTTTCGACGCAGACTGTCCAGGCAAGGTTGGACGAGGGTGGTCTCCGATCGAGAAGACCATGTATTCGCTTTCTGCTGTCCCAGAGCCACCGGCAGGCACGGTATGAATGGGCCATGGACCACGTTGGATGGACCAGAGAAGATCGGCGACCTGTCCTTTTTACAGATGAGTCAAGGTTCTGCCTAGACCACACAGATAGGCGATCTATGGTATGGAGAAGACCAGGAGAGCAATTCCATGGCTGAGCATGACCACTATGGCAGAGGGTCAATCATGGTCTGGGGTGGCATTAGCTGGGATGGATGTACAGAGCTCTGTGTCCTTGAACGTGGTACATTGACTGCACAACGGTATATTGATGAGATCCTGGATGTAGACATCAGATTGTATGCAGGTGCAGTGGGTGATAGATTCATTCTGATGGACGATAATTGCCCATGCTGTCGCGGAGTACTGACAGGGGGAGGGGATTGAGCGTATGGACTGGCCAGCAAGATCCCCTGACCTCAATCCAACCGAACATGTCTGAAATGAGTTGCTGCTTGCAATTTCAGCCACTCCAATTCAGCCAAGAAGTGTCCAGGAGCTTGGTGCCATGCTGGTCCAAGAATGGAACAACATCCCACAAAGGACCACCAGGAACCTGACTGTGAGCGCATGAGAAGACGTTGTCAAGCTGTAATTAACAGTAATGGGTCTCATACTCAATATTGAAGCCATACCAGTTCGCTCTGTCAACTTTTTGGCATATTGAAAAGTTTCCTCTGTTACCAAAAATATCAATTTTCCATGGTTATCGTATTCAAAAGCTAAAAAATAATGTCAAACACAAATAAAATCTTAATTTCTGTACTTAAATAATTAAAGATATAATTAAATAAAAAGTATATACACTTTTCATAACAATATTTCAACCAAAATGTAAAACAGGTAGTTGGATGTACTTGGTGCTTCGCAAACTTTGAGTAGTATAATATTCCATAGTTTTAACATACCTGTTGTTGGAGGAAACATTGGTGGAACCATATTCATTGGAGGAGCCATACCTGGTGGATACCTTGGGGGCATACCACCTGAAATGAATATTATACAATTATGAATAGTCATTTTCACAGAAATGTTTGTTTCTTTCTCATGGCGATTATATAAAACCAAATTCACATGAACAATCAATAGCTTAATGAAAATGTTTTCCATGAATGGCAACAAAACCAGGTCAACTATGAGTATCATAGAGCTGAAACGGTTAAATGATTAATTGATTAATCAATGGTCAACATCTTGATCGATCCAAAAAGTAATTGATCGATTAACCATTACTCTTGAACTACAGTATTATATGGGTTAACAAAGGAACAAACTCACTCCAAAACAGGCAAACATTGTCACACTGACTCACATCAATAATATGAGACAGAGTAAAGCATGCAAGTAACTTACTGACATACTTGTTTACTTGCATGATCATCATACGGTATCAGTAGCAGGAAATGGTCATTGATTGATTGATTTAAAAGAGGGAGGCAGAAACAAAGGCATGCTTTCAATCAATTTCAATCAACCCTTTACCCATAATGGGTAGCAGACGATACTTGCAAAATAAATTCATGAATTACTAAAAATTTTCAATTTTTGTCTCAAAATCACAGCTTACTACCCCTCATTGGAACGAGCTCCTTCAGCTTGTTCCAATGAGAGGTCATAAACTATGTTTTTGAGACAAAAATTGAAAACATAATAAATTTGAATGGAGATTTTTGTATGTAGGCCTAGTCGGTTTTGTTTGTTACGTTGGGTAAAGGGTTCATGCTGTAAATCATCAATGGTATGGCAATTATTCAGATATATATTTGGACAAGTGATTAATCGGTTAAACAAGGTTAATCCACATGATTAATCGATCAAGATAACCCCTTTACCGTTTCAGCTCTAGAGTATCACAGGTCATATCTGGAGTAATATCTACAAGATCATGACTAGGTCAGGAATGGTCAATAAGACAGAACATGAGGGTGGATTACAGGGCTCAAAATAAGCGGTGTCGCGTCATTTTTTGCTATGCAAAACTTGCAAAAAAGCTACACAATGTTAAATTATGTATAGCATTTTACGATACAAGATAATCAACTGCAGCCTATTAGGCTGCAGTTGATTATCTTGTATCGCAAAATGTAAATGAAAATTTGCAAACAAATTTGACAACTAGTTCACTGATGCTTTACTTCTAATTGTGGAACATTCCAGGCATAACTCAGATTAACTCTCCATCAAGCATCATTAGCAACTTCATATATAAGATGAGTTCTGTTGGTTTAAATACTTCCTGTTTTTACAACATTTTGCATAAAATGTCCATTAAAAATAACTACAAGCCCATCAAATTAAAAATCCCAACTTCCATTTTGAGAACTCTATTAAACAACCAAGACGCCATTTATAACAGAATACAAGTCCATGCAACCCTTAAAGGCAGTTCAGTTAAAAAAACATAGTAAATGTTTCATGTGTTGCAGATCATTTGGAAATGCCCAGAAATGGATGGAAACTATTCTATCTACTTAGAAGAATTCAATATAAAACAGCATAACGTAACTCTGGTATACAAATATAGCTATGTAATTTTTACAAAATGCTATTTATTTTTTGGAAATGCATAGCATTTTGCTACGCAAAGAAGAAAAGTTATTTTGTGCACTGGTGGATTACAGGAGACTGGAATTAACAATCCGAATTGGAGTTTGGCGCACATGAAATAGAGGAAAAACTTCAAAAAGGGTCATTCATTCCTGTCCCCTGTACTCTGTATTTATATCATGATTAAACTTGAATTGAGGGGATGAAGCTGTTATTTCTATAAGAAAAATATCACCTTCGGCAGTCTGTTTACATTCTTGTTTGACACTGTTTTCTGTGGAAGCATTTCATTCACATCATAACATCCCTCAGATACCTAACAACTAATCAGATACATTACGTTCTTACATAACATTCTTACATGTAAACTAGATCCCATGCATGGGGTACCTAGAATATTTGTCTGTATTGTATCTGGTAATGCTGAATAGGGATCGAGATATGAATTACAGTTTCCACTTTCCTACAAAGAGTATCATCTGTCGCCAAAAAAAAAGGCAAAAACACTGAATCTTAGATGCTAATTAAATTTGTTTTTCTTGATTTCGCAATATTTTATACAACACTGTTGACACAGATTGCTTTTCACTGATGAACTCTGTATAAACATCTACTCAAAGCTTGTGATCTAATTTGTTTGTGCCGTTTCTGATAAAATTTGGTGAACATCAAACATGGCTTAGACCTTCTCACAGTATATGCCAGTAGCAAGTTTTGTAAAAATCTGATTACCTTTGTTCAAGTTATCGCATTCACAAAGCCAGAATCATTCAAACATCACATTTCCAAAAAAGGGGGCATAAATCCTTCAAAAGCCATGGAAATCTGGTGAATAACGAACATGGCAGAGATTTTCTCACAGTGTATGCCTATGGCAAGTTTTGTGAAAGTCTGACTCCATTTGTTCAAGTTATCACATTCACAAAATGCATGGATAGTCGCATGGACAGACAGTTGGACAGACACACAGATGGACTGTACCCCTTTTGTAGAGTATAAAGAAATAAAAAAATTAAAAAAGAACATAAAATAAAAAAAAGCTTGTCCACATGCAGTTTTAAAAAAATGGTCTGAGAAACAGAAGATTTAGTTTGTGTGGCCAGGACTAAAATTTTTCTCCTTTTCTCTCAATGATGTTCCTCGTACACTGTATGTATCTCCCCTCAGACAAATGATTTCAACAAAGCCATTTGTGAAAAATGCTGGCCAGATATAGCAGTTACGTGGGACTAAACGGTTAACTTACCAGGAGGCATTCCAGGAGGCCCTAACATAGGTGGTCCATTCATTTCTGGAGGTCCTCCCATAGGTGGAGGGATAAAACCAGGAGGTGGTGCTGCACCAGGTGGTCCAGGCGGCATCTGAAGAAAAAAAAACTTGCATAGTATTTTAACTCCTATAAACATGAGATATTATCATTATTGTCTTCACCATTTTGTTCACACAGGATTCGAAAGTAAACCAATTATTTATTTATTTTGTTGGGGTTTGATAGTGCTGCATCATATATCGATAAACCGATACATACCAGTATTCAAACCAGTATCGATTGAATACCGGTGTAATTGTAAAAATATCGGTTTATCGTCTTCATTTGTTTACCCAGTTTAATTTTCAAGATGTCCTGAGTTTTTTAACTGAAGTCCTGAAAGAATAATATTATCTCTGTACCTAACGAATTGGCCGCACTGTCCCGAGTAATACACTAATTGTGCAGTGGAACATTATTTTTCAAAAAATTTCAACAAAACCATATCAGATGAGCCCTCATTGGAACGAGCTCGACGAGCTCGTTCCAATGAGGCGTCACTTGATATGGTTTTGTTGAAAATGAATTTTGATATCGTCTGCATCGGCTAAAGAGTCATTCGAACTGCATCATCAAAGCATGCTGATTTGTTCCGACTTGAAGGATCAAATCCTGATTATGGTACGTATATATACGTATGTTCAGACTAGTATACCGCAGTATCTTTTTGAACACCAATACCGGTATTCAGTTTCCAATACCATGCAGCCCTAGGGTTTGATGACACTTTCAACAGCCAGGGTTACCTCATGTCAGACAGTTTTACAGGTGGAGGAAGCCAAAGTACCCAGAAAGAACCAGCGATCAGCGGTGAGCAACAAATGAACCATTAAAATATGTATTTTTTTTATTGAGATCAAGATCTGATTGCGATACATTTATACCAGTGCATAGCAGGCCTGCTGTTTTTAAACTGTTGCATAACCCATTTATAGTTCACCTGGTCTCAGCTCTTATAACTTATCATTCGTTCCTCTGAACTTGTTTCAGGTAACCCATTAGGTAACCTAAATATATATGTATTGTATTGCAAACATTCTGATATATTATAAACTGTTGTATCATAGCCACGTTCTTACTCCTATGGGCAATAACCTGATGAATAAAGATGAATCCTTAGGAAAAGGCCTGAAAATAAGCAGTCTGGCATTTGCAGAATGAAGTCCCCGATGGTGAATTTGATGATTGATGATGCTATCCCATACCGTGGGCCAATTTATCTTCTGGGTACTCCTTTCTGTATAGTTTTGAGACCCTGATTCAGATTGAGGTTCGCAAAGGGTAAATTTAGTGAATCACTAAATTCACCCTCTGGGGACCTCATTTTGCAGATGACAGTCCACTAATTTTCTGGCTTGCTCAGGAACGATAATGAGGATCTGTTGCAGCAATTAAGATAATGACAGTGTCAATGACACTATAGCTCAACTTGTTAAGACATGTAAATGTATAGTATGTGACACTGCAATGACAAACATCTAGGTAATGACCTGATAACAAAGGTATATATAAAGTATTGTAACGGTCTGTACATAAATACTGACCGTAGCCTGTGACAAATGTATAGGTAAAATATTGTAAAGGTGGTTTACAGTCAGATGCTAAACTAGAAAAGAAATCTTTGAGTCCCAGAGTGGGTCTGATTGAACCCCAAAATATTTGTTCTCATAGCACAGTGATAACAAAGGCACCCCAAAACACACTCATTCCTGTCCCAAGGTGAAAACAAAGGGACCCAAGAAGTTTCGTGAAGATCAGTTCATAAATACGAGCTGTATAGAAGTTGTGACAAAAACTGATTGGACCTAATTTCGGTACAAAATGGCCACTGGCAGCCATCTTGAATTTTGGACCGCACCCAGAAACACTCGTTCTCGTCCCAAGGTGATAACAAAGGTACCCAAGAAGTTTTGTGAAGATCGGTTCATAAATACAGCCTCTTGCCCGAGCTGTATTGACATGTGCACTTACAGTGTATAAGCAGCACTGAATAAATCAAAGTTCATTTAATTTCCATAATTTCTGCACAAGAAAAAATCCCGTACTATATATGATGTATTCCATGTTTCTAAACATTCATGCAAAAATTTATTCAAATCAGAACTTTCATACAGAAGTTCTGTACAAAAGACTGATTGCACTAATTTTGGTACAAAATGGCTGCTGGTGGCCATCTTGAATTTTGGACCACACCCAAAAACACTCGTTCTCATCCCACGGTGATAACAAAGGTACCCACGAAGTTTCATAAAGATTGGTTCATACATACGGCCTCTAGTCTGAGCCGTATAGAAGTTGTGTACAAAAAACTGATTAGACCTAATTTCGGTACAAAATGGCCACTGGCAGCCATCTTGAATTTCAGACACAGAAACACTTGTTCTCATCCCAAGGTGATAACCCAAGATGTTTCGTGAAGATTGGTTCATAAATACAGACTCTAGCCTGAGCCGTATTGACATGTGTACTTACTGTGTGTAAGTAGCAGTGAAAAAATCAAAGTTCATCTAATTTGCATAATTTCTGCACGAGAAAAAAACCCGTATTTTATGTGATGTATCCCATGGTACTAAACATTCAAACAAAAAATTATTCAAATCAGCGCTTTCATATGGAGGTTCTGTACAAAAATCTGATTGCACCTAATTTTGTGCAAAATGGCTGCCATCGGCCATCTTGAATTTCGGACCGGACCCAAAAGCACTCGTTCTCGCCCCACGGTGATACCAAAGGTACCCAAGAAGTTTCGTAAAGATCGGTTCATAAATGCGCCTCTAGCCCGAATCGTATCCAATTGTTGATGGATGGACAGACAGATGACAGGCCATGACAAAAGCTCAAATTTGGCTTCGCCAAAGTTGAGCTAAAAATTAGTTGCAACAAGAGCTGGACTGTCGCCCGGTGCATACCCCCACATGGTGTACCGCCTCGTGTGGGCATACCTATGACCAACAAATATTATTTATGAATATTCTTGTATGGATGGATACACAGATGGGTGGACGCAATCCAGTATACCCCCCCCCCCCCCCCCCCCCCATTTTCTCCGAACAATTTCAAACAATTTCTAAGTCAAAAGGTTTGGAAAATTGTTCGGTGTTTGGAAGTTTTATGCAATGAGGCAGAAGCCTTTGTCTTAGGCAAACTGCATGCCATATTTCATTGAAATCCAATAACCCATACCTGAGATGCTGGCTGAACAGACAAATAATGTCTATTTCCTACAATTTCTAAGTCAACAAGTAATAAAAACAAGAGCACCACCTAGCAGGGCAACATACATCCGTGGTGATCACTATGTGTGCAAAGTTTGAACAATATAGAATGTAAAATGTTGAAGGAGTAGGCAACACAACACTGTAATGTTTTAAGTACTAAAAGGGGGCATAACTCTGGAAATACAAAACAGAGTTACCTGCTCTTGTCACATGCACAATGGCAATTGGTGATCAACATGTGTGCAAAGTTTGAACAATATAGCATGTATTAAGGGCCATAACTCTACTAAAAATGGGTTGCTAAAGATGGAAATCGACCCCAACCTATATTTTGTTGTACTAAATCCACACGCCAAATTTAATTCATCTCAAATGATTACAACTAAAGTTATCGTCCAGAAACAAGAACTTGGGCCAAATTCTCATAAATAAAGGACCATAACTCTACTAAAAACGGGCCGCTAAAGACAGAAATCGAACCCCAACCTGTATTTTGTTGTACTAAATCCATAAGCCAAATTTAACTCAGCTCAAACCATTACAACTAAAGTTATCGTCCGGAAACGAAATGTGTCCACAGACAGACGGACGGACGACGAGACCATTTACACAATACGTCCTGTTTTTCAAACGGGCGTATAAAAAAAACAAGAGGCCTGTCACGCCTAGAGAGCTCCGCTGAGGGCCACAGATCGTATGGGCATGTTTTCTAATACTAATATTGTTACAAACTTTAGCCGAAAAATATTCAGCGGTTCAGAAATTATGGCTTGGACAAACAAATATCAAAAATATCTTAAGATTTTCTTGATCCTGTGACCTGTGACCTTGACCCTGTGGATTTACAGACCACAGAATAATTGATGACACACCGTCTATTGATAATACATATTGTTATGAAGTTTGGTGGAAAAATATTCAGCGGTTTAGAAATTATGGCTCAGACAAATAAAATGTTGATGACGGACGGACGGACGGACGGACGGACGGACAGACGGACGGACGACGGACGACAGACGACGGACGATGGACGACAGACGACGGACGACGGGTGAATCAGTATAAGAAAAGCTCTGCTGACTTTGTCAGCGGAGCTAAAAAAGAAACTAGTGTGGGCATTGTGGGCATACCTATGACCAACAAATATTAAAGACAATAATAATTTACTTAAGTTATGAATATTCTTCGACGGACTCACACACCGACGGACAGACAGATGCACGGATGCATGTAATCCAGTATACCCCCATTTTCTTCGAAAGTGAGGATATAATTATAGCCTTATCTTGGCATTAGCTTGCATGCTGAAGATTATGGCATCCACAATCACTACTTGTGGCAGAGGCAAGAATTATGGCCATTTCCTGATTTTGTGCCCATGCTACATCTTAAGATGATCAACAGTTTAAAATGATGTTGAGCCACAACCTATCATCAGCAGAGGTGTTTGCATATGCCTAAAGTATAGCTGCTCTGTTGGCCAATAATTTCAGGCAGATGTAAACACCTGTGCGGTAGATGATTTGCTGGTGCTCAACATCAGTCCACGATTCAATCGTTCTGGATCATTCTACTTGGTGAAAAGTTTGCGTGACCCTGCGATAATTTAGTGTGACCTTTTCTGCCTGCGCATTTCTCATTTTGGGTAACCTCTACGCGAGCCAAACAGTCATTTTCCTCCAAATCAAAAGGCTAGGGATAGAGATTTTATCATTAACCCTTTATCTAACAAATCAACACGCATCCACATGCATAATTTATTAAACTGTGCAGTTGATAAAAGTATTTAATTTTTTTTCCAAAAATTTCAACAAAGCTTTATCATTTGAACCCCAACCCCTCCCTGAACAAGCTCATCAAACTCATTCCGATGAGAGATTACATATGATTTTGTTGAATTTTTTTTAAATTTGAAAGTGAAAATTAATTAAAATAATTATTTATTTATTTATTATTGGTGTTATAAGGTCACATATTTTTGCACAATGGCTAATCATGACCACAACATGAGTATCAACTCAAGACCAGGGGTGAGCGTTAATAAGCCATGTTGCCCATTTTAGAGAGGGTTTCTACCTCCCAAGCATTGGTGACTGGGTCCTATTTTACCAGTAAAACAGAGCCTGTTCACCGCAGTGAACAGGCACTGCTTCACTTCCCGAGGTAATTAAAATAATAAATTTGATATTGTACGCAATACTACGCATTGGTAAAGGGTTATTAGGCTTTCCCAAACCCAGTTTGGGAAAGACTCTCTTGCTATTTTTCTTTTTCAAAATTTTTCTTATTTTTTTTTTTCCGCCCTGAATTTTGTCTGTTGAGCTGGTCAAAAACAAGCTGTGTGATTTTGACCAAATTTTGCATACTTATGTAATGTCATAAACTCTAGTGAAATGCAGTATCGTCATGTCTGTGAAAACACGTATTTTCAAAATATTCTGCCAAAACTTTCAAAATTTTAACATTTTTCGAAAGTCTCAAAATTGTTTACAGTTATTTAGCTCAAATTTTCCACACATTTAGATCATAATACAATACACCACAAACACCACTCAAATCTTTCAACATAAACGTCCATTGGCCAAAAATGACATGCGTATAGATATTTTCTTTAAAACTGACCAACTTCTAGGACAAATTTCTCTAATTACAAGGTTGTTGTAACAATTATTTTGATATGGATAGATTTAACAATGATTGTGGAAGAAAGTTATTGTTTACTTTTTAATCTCAGATTTAACCTCAAGCACAATGAGGGAGAGAATAAGAGTACCGTTTGAAAATGCCAAAATTAGCCAAATTTGGTTGCTTTTTCTATCATTTTGGAAAGGGTTAATTTCAAACACTTTTCATGTACATATTCACAATTGACTACCAAGCAAATCTGCTGTTGTAAGTTTGGTTGTAAAGTTTAACCCTACCCCATTCTGGTTACCTAAAAGTAGGTACCGTCCAAAAAGAAATCCAATGTTTTCAGAATTTGGTAAGTTTAGGTGACGATTTACTCCATTTTAAATTGATTGAGCTCTGAATGTTTTCTATAGCTGCATGCAGCAATGTATGACAAATTTTGTTCTATATGTTATTATTACAAGTTTAACCCTTGGCAGATTTGAGACTTCATATAAGGGTACTGTCAAAATAATTGTTATTTTTGCCAAAATCTACATGCAGTTTCTCAGCACTGGAGCCAAATTTTCTCAAAATGTTTCCCCTGAGAAGGTAGGACATTCATCCAAGGACAATTTTGCTGTTATATGTTTTATTCCAAGTTTTAACCCTCACCCAGCTGTCGTGCCTTCACTTGGAGTACCCTCAACTTGTACATGTTCATTCAAATACCAAGATTCAAGATTCCACCATATCTCTTATCAGACACACAGTCTGTGATTGATGTTCACACATTTAGAGCATAATATGATACACTAAAATCACCACGCAAATATTTTAAAATTAACCCCTATTGGCCACAAATGATATGAATATAGCATTTTATCTTCGAGATTGACTAACTTCAAGCGCTAATTTCTCTAATTGCAATGTTGTTGTAACAATTATTTTTGTATGCATAGATGCAACAATGCTTGCAGAAGAAAGTTACTGTTTAGTTTTTAATCTCATCTTTAACCCTCAAGCAAAATGAGGGTAAGCGTTCCATTCGTAAATGCTAAAATTAGCTAACTTCGGTTACATTTTCCTGTCATTTTGGAAAGGGTAATTTTAAATACTTTGTTTTGCTATAGGTAGAGATGCTTAATGAACAAGTTATGCTTTGGGGCTTAACCCAATATATGCTTTGACCACGTCAAGAATAGTATTGTCTGACAAAAGTTAAAAAATTTATAGTAATTTATATATTTTTTATACTTACCAATGACCCAGACTTAGCTGGTGCTAACTCCACAAAAACCAGGGCCAAACACAAATTTTGCCCCCCAATCCCCAAAATTTGCATCCAAAACAAAAAGAAATCATGTCCTAAAGGACCTCCATAGTACGACTCTACTGCACATGCGCAGTGACGCAGTCGTCCCGAAATTGGCGCCAAATATCATTCTTACTGGCAGTGCCTGGTCAGCGCTATGTACTCAGCGGGGAGGCAAGAGTTCCCAACTCAGGGAGGGCCATCCCCGTCTGGGTCATTGGTAAGTATAAAAAATATATAAATTACTATAAATTTTTTAACATTTTTATACTGTACCAATGACCCAGACTTAGCTGAATAGTAAACAGGCTGGAGGGCCTAGGACATAGAGGAAAATCCAATAAGCTCAATTATAAAATAAAGAGGTAACCCCTTAAGGAGAAAAGGAGTATTAGGCTTTACATGTATCTTTCTTATTTAATATTTAAATTAGAAAGATACACTATCCTTAATAATTGAGCACAATAACATTCATGTTCTCTATTAACATCCAGTATAACCCTTATACTAATTATTTTTAAAGCAAGCCAATAAATAAAGTAGTCCAGAGAATTGAGACTCTTTATAATCATTTAAAAGTGTCCGAGTATTGTATATTAAAGACCGTTTGACACTTGACATATACAAATGCTTCACACCGAGCTACACTTTAAAAATAAGACATGAATGAAATTAAACATTAATATTACACTTTAAAACCATCCCGGAAGCGACTCAGAAATACTGTCTTGGAGGAGGCATTCCCTTGCTTTTCACTATAAAGCAGGTGACCTAAGGGAACACCCGCCCCCCCCCCCCCTTCCCCTTGCCCTGGGTCAAATAGCCCAGAGCGAAGAGGGCAGTCGGACGGAGTCACTGCCGGAACAGAAAGCCTGCATAACTATAGTTGCAACTGTTTAGTGGACGACATTCTGAGCAACAGATAACGGACCTAAACAATGCAGGTCTCCAGAAATGGACTCAATATTTCTGAGATAAAAATTAGTAAATGTGGATGGCTGAGACCAATAAGCAGCCTTCATTAAATCTGTAATAGCAACACTATTAGCATAAGCCCAGGAAGTAGAAAGAGCTCTTACTTCATGAGCAGAAATCTTAAGCACAGACTGCTGAGAAGAAGATAAATCTTCATACGCAGTACGGATAGTTAACTGAATCCATCTAGCAATAGAATGGACTGAAATGTCCTTTCTATTAGGCATCAAAGACAGAAAGAAACGTTTCCGTCCCTTTCTGATGAACTGAGATCTCTGTTTATAGATACGTAGTGCTCTAACAGGACAGAGTAAAGGCCTACGCCCGTCTGAAGACGGAAGAGCCTTAATAACAATAGGTTCCGGATATTTATTAGGAGCCTGATTCTTAGCTAAAAAACCGACATTAGTAGTGAAGGTGATAGTGTTCCCAACACTACAATAATGAGAATCATCCACCGATAGTGCATGAAGCTCACTGACTCTTCTAACTAGAAAGTTAGCAATGTCTGGTATAGAGGGATCAAATATATCAACAGAATGATCCCTACACCAACGACGGAAAACCTTCCACTTAGCCGCATAGTTTAGCGAAGAGGAGGTCCTCCTACAGTTAGAAATCGCGTCCACTGCTCGTCCTGTAAAGTGCTTGCCATGCAAGAAGGACCGCACAACGGAAAAACGTGAAGGTTGAGACCTTGCGGGTTGTGATGTAGTTGGAGCGATTTCCCCTGCCAAAGAAGATCCTCTCGTGGAGGGAGCTTCCGCGGTAGGTCCCACAACAGACACCTGAGTAGATTTATCCACGGTCTCTGTGGCGACAGAGATGCTACCAACAGAATCTTGCATTGAGATTGTTTTATCTTTAGCAATACTTGTTGAATTAACGGCGCTGGAGGATACGCATATCCTATCATTCCGTCCCAAGGGATCGACAGAGCGTCTACTGCAAATGCTCTTGGATCCGGACACGGGGACACATACGTTTGCAACTGATTGTTGAGATGTGTCGCAAATAAGTCTATCATTGGCCGTTCCCATTGGTAGCAAATCTGATTGAATACTTGTTTGTTGAGAGTCCACTCCGATGGCAATAAGCGACCCTTTCGTGAAAGGGAGTCTGCTAGCACATTCAGACGACCCGGTATGTGACGGACCGAAAGAAGAACGTGATGTTCTAACGCAAACAGAAGGATTCTTTCCGTTAGATTGAACAACGGAACTGAATGAGTGCCACCCTGATTCCGTATATACGCCACTACTGTCGTATTGTCGGATAGGATTTGGACATGAGCATCGTGAATAATGTCCATCCAGTGACGTAACGCAAGCCAAATTGACATCATTTCCTTGATGTTTATGTGCTTGCACAGGAATTGCGGATCCCAAAGACCCTGGCATCTCGAATCCGTTGGGATTAATGATGCACCCCAACCTGTTTGACTGGCATCCGTCATAATGGTAAAACTCGGATCCGGCAACTGCAGCGGAACTCCTTGAGTTAACCACTGAATGTTTGCCCAAGTCTGAATCTCTTGTTTCACTTGATCTGACAAGAGAACGTCTACATCGAGCGAATGAATTTTCACACTCCAATTCTGAGTCAGGAAAATTTGAAGAGGCCGTGTGCGTAGCCGTCCCATCGGAATGAGATCCGCGGCGGCTCCGCACAGACCTATCAGTCTCATAAATTCTCTCGCCGTGACTTTGTCTGTATTCAGACAATAGCGAGCGTAACAACTGACTAATTTCGCTCCGGTTAACGGCAGACGAACGAGATTGTTGTGCGTCTCGAAGCTCATTCCCAGATGAGTGAATGACTTGGACGGCACCAGATCCGACTTCTCCTCGTTTACTATGAAACCGAGACGTCGGAGCAATAGAAGAAGATTCTGAACATCGTTCTGAAGCGTTAACTCGTTGCCGTACCTCTGAAGAATGTCGTCCAGGTAGGCCGACGTTACCGCAGACGAATGAGCTCGGAAGTAGATCATTACCGAGTTCATTACCCGAGTGAAAGCCCAGGGTGCTAGATTCAATCCGAAGCACATGGCCCGGAACTGATACACCACTCCTAGGACTGCGAAGCGTAGATACTTTCGGAATGTCGGATGTACCATGACGTGAAAGTACGCATCTTTGAGATCTATGCTCGTTGCATAATCGTTCACCCGAATACTCGCTCTGACCGATCGAATCGTCTCCATATAAAACTTCGGAGCGACGATCAGCTTGTTTATCCAGCTCAAATCTATGACTGGACGGAACGAGCCGTCTGGTTTCGGAACCAGAAACAGATGGCTGTAGAATCCCAGCGATTCCTGGTTTTCTACGACCTCTACCGCGTTCTTCATTAAAAGAGACTGCACCTCTGATAGCAGAGCGTCTCTTTTCTGAGGGTTTGACGGAAGATGAGTCCACTTTGGACTTCGAGTTAATGGAGGCTTTCGTTTGAAGGATATCTTTAGACCTTCCGAAGTCACTCCTCTCACCCACGGGTCGCCCGTAATCGACGCCCACTCTTGAGAAAAACTCGACAACCTTCCGCCAACCGGAACGCAATAGAGGTTTAAGCCATCACCTCCTGGATCTGCGAGGCCTGCGGTAGGAGAAACCACGTCTTCCACGACCCGCACCTCGCCTCGTCGACCTCGGGGCGTCCGACCGATTGTCCCGGCCTGAAGGACGTCCCGAACGAGAGTCACTATCCTGACGGTCTCTCGAATAAGAGCTAGAGGACGCACCGGAACCTCTATAGGAACCTCTCTTGGGCGGATAAGACCCAGAAGTGCCCGCCTTATTCGTGTCTGTTGTATCCGACCTTTTAGGAGCGGATCTAAACAACAGAGAATCACTAGCTTTCTTTTTAATATTATCATAAATAGCGGAAAGCTTGCCGTCAAAGAGAAGTTCTCCTGAGACCGAAGCGACTCTAAGAGAGTTCTTCACCTTAGAATCCACTAGTGTGGATGTAGACAGGGCTGCGTCACGTCTAACCAACTCCAGATTTGCCACTGAAAGGGCGGAGTTACACGTGGAATAAGCTACTGCCCTTGAAAGAAGTCTTAAGGAGGATTGTATATCCTGAAACTCTTCCCCTTGAAGACGCAGTGATAACGCCTTAGTAAGGTGATCTGCGTAAGATAAGGCATCTAAATTGGCTCTGTTAGACGCAATAGCTGTTTCCAACACTGCGGTTGGAATAGAAGCTGACGACGGTAATGATAGTTCTAAGTCTTCCGCCTCGTCGTCCATACGCAGAGGAACTCTCGGTATACCCTGACCTGCCGTGTCGAATTTATTCCTTGCATTAATGAAAGGCAGGTTGAGAGTATTTGCGGACAAGAAGCCTGCTTTCCCCGTCCTGGAAGCAAGTTTAAAAATAGCGTCGTTCAATAATTCAAATGTTCTTGCAACATTATTGGACTGCGACGGAAACTCGGGAGCGATGTCCCTGAACCGCTCGAAAAAATCAGAGTCCAATGACGCTATAATTCTTCTGTCCGGAAGCGCAGCAGTCTGGCCCGACGGAACAACTTGAGGAAGAAAGTGCCGGATGAAGTCCACGGCAGCTTTGTGTTGTTCCGAAAAGGATAGCTCCAATTCATCCGTATCCCTTTCACCATCCGGTCGGACCTCCCGATGTTCCCGGTCGTCCGCCCCCGATGCTTCGGCGGAGCGTACCGACCCAGCGCCGTCGGATAATTCTCGATCCGACACCGTTTCTGTCGGCTGCTGGGATGCTGCGATAAGCTGTGCTAACTGCACTAGAATGTCCGACGTCGAGACCTGCGGAGGAGCGGTCTTTCGCTGCTTCGCCGAGGGCAGCTCCGCATCAGATGGCTCCCGCATACTTTTCCTATGCGAACGTCCAGAGTCCATCGGTCTCGAATCCCTGGCTGCCGGATGGTGTGACCTGGTCGCCGAAGAATCCTTCACCGGCGAAGCTGGCAAAATATCGGAGGTCACGCAGCCAAGGTGCGGTCGTGTGCGCCGACGAGAAGAGGAAGCCTTAACAGTCTCTGCGGACTGCTTATACAACGGAGCGTCCCGAGCGACGGACGTATGCTCCGCTAAAGACACATTTTGTACGACAACATCTGGTCCCAGATGTTGTTGTACGAGAGAGGGGCCTCTCTCGCTCGCGGCCCGGCTGGACCTGGACGAGCTAGGAACCGGACTAAAAGGCTTCCTCCGTTCTCGTTCACTATCCGCCGTCACTGGGTGTGCATCTATTATTTTTATAGTGCTCGCATCACCCAAAATTTCCTCTTGGACCGCATCGGACGAACCCGGCTGCCGAACCATTCGGTGAATGGACGCTACACCGGGCGAGCTAGCGGACGACATTTGTCTAATCTCCATGAGCACTTTTGCCGCTAGCTCTGTATTTATTTGTGACGACGGACGCACACTTGAAGAAGATAACATGGAAACATCACCCTGTTCTGGTTCCTCTGAAATAGAAACTGAGAGAGTAGAGTGACCTTGTGGAGAAAGAGCCGGCATCGCTCTTTCTCCAGAAACAACATATCGTGACACACGTTTCCAATGTTTCTCATCCCAATGTTCACATACAGGACAGGGATTAATGCGAGAACACTGACTACAATTAATGCAATAATCATGAAAGTCAGAGGAAGATTTCTTCCTATTACAATTTGAACAAAGTCCCTTCATTGTGAAAGAACAACAATAAGTCCTAGTTACTCGCAAAAACCCCTGACACAAAGATACATAATAACATGATCCATTAATAAATGAAAAAACAATTGCAAAACAAAATAATTTTGAAAAAATATTTTTTCAGAGAAGCCCAAGTTGCTGAAAAGTAACGTTGAGCCCCGATGGATCCGATGGCAAAGTGTGGTCAAAAATTTTAAAATTATATAAAATAATTAATAAGACACTTTCGGATAATATAAATGTATCTTATAATGAGATAAACTACCACAAAGGCAAACAGCCCCCCTCAAAAAAGGCTGTTGCCAATGAAAACAAACAGTGTAAACACAGTAGAAAACATGACTCCAGGCACTGAAAAAACTGGCCCGGAATCAGTCATCAATTACACTCTATCTGATGCAAAACAGAGACTCCCAGGGGAGAATCTGCAGAACATCAGATGGAAGATGCAGAACACAAACGTTATACACCCATGGGTGAAAACGTAACTATGGGGAAAATAACAGAAAACATTCTGTAACCAAGCAACTCTCCCAGGGAATTTTTAGAAATGAAACTTCTCAAAAATATGCCAAAAGCATGGGAGAATTGCAAGGGGGGACTTTAGAAGGTTAGGGGAGAGGAAACACTGAATAAGCAGTGCAACAATTAGCAAGAATGACAACAAGAGGCGTTTGCCTCGAAAATAGGCAACTTAACATAATTTCAACAAAAAATTTTAAGTACAGCCCTGATTATTTTTTGCCACTTCTTTTTTCCTCTCCTCCTTCTATCCTCCTTAGAATCACATTTTCTCCAAGAATTACGTGTCTGGCATCCTTTAAACTGAGATTTACAAGCACAAAGATCAGTGAGATGTTGACTGATGAAGGGCCAAACAGAGAATGATATTTGGCGCCAATTTCGGGACGACTGCGTCACTGCGCATGCGCAGTAGAGTCGTACTATGGAGGTCCTTTAGGACATGATTTCTTTTTGTTTTGGATGCAAATTTTGGGGATTGGGGGGCAAAATTTGTGTTTGGCCCTGGTTTTTGTGGAGTTAGCACCAGCTAAGTCTGGGTCATTGGTACAGTATAAAAATATTGATTTTCAGTGAATTTTGCAAACATCTGTACTCATTTCCTCTAATTGCAAGGTTGTTGTAGAAATTATTTTGGTATGGATAGATGTAACAATGATTGCAGAAGAAAGTTACTGTTTACTTTTTAATCTCATGATTTAACCATCAAGCACAATGAGGGTGAGAATAAGAGTACCGTTATAGAATGCCAAAAATAGCAAACTTTGGATGCTTTTTGTCTATCATTTTGGAAATGGATAATTTCAAACACTTTGCTTTGCTATATGTAGTCTGCATTTTCACATTGGAAAGTTGGGAAAGCCCGTAATTTGTCCAACAAAATACAATTCTCTATTTTTTTTTTGTTTTTTTTTTAGGGGGAAAGACACTATTGTTATTCTTAATTTTCAAAAAAATTTTCCTTGTTATTTTTTTATCTTTTTCTTTCTTTTTTTCCGCCGTCAATTTTGTCTGTCGCCCTGCTCAAAAACAAGCTGTACGATTTCAACCAAATTTGGCATACTCATGTAATGTCATAAAATTTAGTGAAATGAGGTATCGGCATGTCTGTGAAAATTCTTATTTTCAAAATATTTTGCCAAAACCGTCAAAATTTCACCATTTTCCAAATGTCTCAAAATTGTCAACAGTTATTTAGTAAAAATTTCCCACACATTTAGAGCAGAACATGATATACCAAAATCACCACAAGTATATTTCAAAATTAACCCCCATTGGCCAAAAATGACAGGAATATAGCTTTTTTCTTCAAAATTGACCAACTTCAAGGGCAAATGTCTCTAATTTCAAGGTTGTTGTAACAACTGTTTTGGTATGGATAGATGCAACAATGATTGAAAGTTGCTGTTTACGCTTTAATCTCAGATTTAACCCTCAAGCACAACGAGGGCGAGAATAAGTGTACCTTTTGAAAATGCCAAAATTAGCCAACTTTGGTTGCTTTTTATATCAAACTGGGTTTGGGAAAGCCTAATAACCCTTTACCAATGCGTAGTATTGCGTACAATATCAAATTTATTATTTTAATAGAGGCCTCCAGAAATGGACTCGATATTTCTGAGATAAAAATTCATGAATGTGGATGGCTGAGCGCAATGAGCAGCCTTCAAAAATCTATAATAGCGACACTATTAATGTAAGCCCAAGATGTAGAAGAACTCTTACTTCATGAGCCGAAATCTCAAACACAACTGCTGAATCAATGATATACCATAAGCAGTATCGATAGCGTAACGTCCTTCTATTAGGCATCAAAGACAGAAGAAGCTTACACCCGTAGTAATAAACAGATATCTGTTTATAAATACATAAACTCTAACCGGACAGAGTAAAGGCCTATGCCTGTACGGAGACGGAAGGACCTTAATAACAATAGGTTCCGGATATTAATAAGGAGCCTGACTCTTATGCAAAAATCCAACCTAAATAGTAAAGGAAGTAGTGATTCCGAAACTACGAAAGTGAAAATCATCCACTGATGGTGCATGAAACTCACTGACTCTTCAGTAAAAGAGAAGCCAACAGAATTACTGTCTAAAAGGTCAGAATTTGAAAACTACTGTTTCCAGAGACTCAAATGATTATTTAGCTAAATAAGAACCGAAGTTAAATTCCGTATAGAAATTTAAACTAATGATTCTAAGTCTATTTATCGAAAAGTTACTAACTGACTTAGATAAAGAGACATAAGACTCAATTGTAAACTATCATAGAGTGCATAGGTATGAGGTAACATAAACCTATAACCTAAATAATAACAGGCTGCAGTAGATCTTGTCAAACAAGTATACTAAAAAGTTGCAATGACTAGTATGGAGAGATCAACAATATCAACATAGTGATCCCTACACCAACGACGGAAGAGCCTCCACTTTAGCCGCATAGTATAGCGAAGAAGAGGTTCTCCTATAGTAAGAAATCGCGTCCAAAGCTCGTCCAGTACAATGCTTACAATGCAATAAGGACTACACAACGGAATACGTGAAGGTTGAGACCTTGCGGGTTGTGATAAAGATGACACGATTTTACCCAGCGAAAAAAGATCCTCTCATGGAGGAAGATTTCGCGTTAAGTCCCACAGTAGACATCAGAGTAAATTTACCCACGGTCTCTGTGAAGACAGAGATGCTATCAACAGAAATGAATTGTGGTTGTTTATCTTAGCAGTACTTGCTGAAACAACAGCGCAGGAGGATACGCTTATCCTAACATTCCGTCCTATTAGATCAATAGAGCGTTAACAACATAAGCTCAGAGATCCGGACATGTAAACACATACGTCTGCAATTGATTAGCAAGTTGTGTCGTAAATAAATTATCATTGGGCGCTCCCATTGATAGCAAATCTGACTGAATACTTGTTTGTTGAGAGTCCATTCTGACGGCAACAAGCGACCCATAAGTGAAAGGGAGTCCGGTAATACAATCAGACGACCCGGAATATGACGGACCGAAGCAGAACTTGGTGTACTATAACAAACAGAAGGATTCTTTCCATTAAATTGAATAATGGAAACGAATGAGTGCCTCCCTGGTTCCAGAGATACGCCACTACTGTCGAATTAACGGACACGATTTGGACATGCGTTTCTGAATAATGTTCATCCAATGACATAAAGCAAGCCTAAAAAACATTATTCCGTGGAAGATAAGTGCTTGCTCAGAGACTGCGGAACCCAAAGACCCTGGCACTTCGAATCCGTTGGGATCAATATTATATCCCAACCTGTTTGACTGGCAACCGTCATAATTATAAAACTTGGATCCGGCAACTGCAGTGGCACTCTCTGAGTCAACCACCGAATGTTTGCCCCAGTCTGAATCTCTTGCTACACTAGAAAGACAAGAGAACGTGTAAATCGAGCAATTCATGGATTGCTGAAAAGTTGCCGTCGAAGAGAAGCTTCTCCGAAACCGAAGCAACTCTGAGAGAGTTCTTTACCTTACTATCCACGCGCGTGGATGTAGCTAGGGCTACGTCACGTCTAACCAACTCCAAGCAGCCACTGAAGGGCGGAGTTATACGTGAACAAACTACTGCCCTCAAAAGAAATCACATTGAGGATCATATCCCGGAATTCTTTCTCTTGAAGACGTAATGATAACGCCTCAGTAAGGTGGATTACGTATGATAAAGCGTCTAAGTTAAGTCTATTAGACATCATTGTCGTTTCCAACATTGTGGTTGGAAAAGAATAGACGGCGAAAAAGATTATTTCCAGCCTTTAACCACGCCGTCTAGACGCATATGAACTCTCGGTATGCCATGTTCTGCCAAAATAAATTATTCGTATAAATGATAAAAGGCAGAAATGAGCATTGCGGACAAGAAACTAAACTATCATGCTTGGTAGCAGGCTTATATATATATAGCGTCGATAAATAATACACATGTTCTAATGACATTATTGGACTGTGTCGGTAAGTCAGGGACAATGTCCCTGAACCGATCCAAAATTCCGAGTCCAATGACGCTATAAGTCTCTTATCCAACATCGCAGCAATGTAGTCCGAAATAACAATCACTGGAAGATAATGCCGGAAGATATGTATGGCAGCTTCCGATGCTACGAAAGGGAAAACTCGAAATCCTTCGAATCCCTTTCGCCATCCTGTCGGACCCTATAAAGCGTTCGGTCGTCCGTACCTGATGCAACCGCGGACCGCACCGACCCAGCGCCGTCGGATAATTCCTGATTCGACCGAGAAACTGTCGATTGCTGGGATGCTGCGAAAAAACTGTGCTAACTCGGATAGCACGTCCGTCACTGAGGCCTGTGGAGAAGCGGTCCTACGATGCATTGCCGCTGGAAGCTCCGTGATCGTTACCCCGTGCATACTACTATTATGCGAGCGAATGGAGTGTATAGGCCTCGTGTCCCTTGGCTACCGGATTGCATGACCTGTTCGCCGTGGAATCACTGAATGACGAAACTGATCGGATACTCGAGGTCACGTAGCCAATGTGCGGTCGTGTGCACTGCTGTGAGGATGAGGAAGCATTATCGACAGTCTCTCGGACTGTCAATATAACGGAGCGTCCCGAGCGACGGACATTTGCTCTGAATGTAAAATATCTGAACCACAACATGCGGTCCCCTATGTTGTTGGACGAGAGAGGGACCTCTCTCGCTCACAGCTCGGACGGACCTGGACAAGCCAGGAACCGGACTAACAGGCTTCCTCCGATCTGTCCTCAATCCGCCGTCACTGGGTGAGTACTTAAGTAATTATAGTGCTCGCATCACCCAAATCTCCTTCCTAGACCGCAACGGACGAACCCGGCAGCCGAACCATTCGATGAATGTACGCTACACCGGGTGAGCTAGCGAATGTCACTCCGTAGGCGATACACATATTCCATGAGCACTTATTGCCGCTAGCTCTTCATTAACTATGACGACAGAGGCACACTTTTAAAAGACATCTCCGTAACTTTGCTAACAAGAAACCAGAAATGCTTGGTAATAGCAAGCATATAATAATAAATATGTAGCGTCGTTCAATAATTCGAAAGTTTGTGTGACATTATTGGACTATGTCGGAACTGAGGGACGATGTCCCTGAACCGAACCAAAAATTTCTAAGTCCACCGACGCTATCAGTTTCTTATCCGGCATCGCAGCATTCTGGTCCGACGAAAGAACCTGTAGAAGATCAAGTCGGATGACATACACAACAGCATATGTTGTTCCGAAAGGGAAACCTCGAAATCCTCCAAATCCCTTTCAGCATCCCGTCGGACCGGATGAAATTTTCGGACGTCCGTACCCGCTTCCGCGGAGCGTCCCGACCCAGCATCGTCAGATAAAACATTATGCGACAGATTCAGTTGTTGCTGGGAGGCTGCGATAAGCTGTGCTATTTAGGATAGCACATCCGTCCCCGAGGCCTGTGCAGTAGCGGTCTTACGATGCATTGCCACCGGAAGCTCCGTGTACGTTGACTCCCGCACACTTTCCTATGCGAACGTCCGGAGTCTGCAGGCCTCGTGTCCCTGGCTACCGGATGGTGTGACCTGGTCGCCGATGATTCTCTGACTGGCGAAGCTGACTGGATATCCGAGGCCTCTTATTACAATTGATCAAAATCCTTTCAATGTGAAAAGAAAACAAAGTCCTGGTACTCGCACCAACCCCTGACAATCAAAATACATAAAAATAATATGATCCATTAACATAGAAAAAATAACTGAAATCAAAATATTTTGAAAAAATATTTTTTCAGAACAGCCCAAGTTTCTGAAAAGTAACATTGAGCCCCAATGGATCCAAAGCCTAAGCGTGGACAAAAAATTTAAAAATATTTTAAACAATTTATGCAACACTTACGAACAATAATAATGTATCTAGTTATGATTAAATTAACATCAAGATATTATTTTCAAGAAATCCCCCCCTCACACAGAGGGCTGTTGTAAATGTAAACAATGAGTGTAAAAACACTAAAATAAGACTCCAGGCACCCAGGCCCGAAATCAGTTACCAAAAATACACTATCTGATGCAAAACAGAGACTTCCAGGGAAGAAACTGCAGAACATCAGATGGTAGATGCAGAACACAACGCCTAACCACCCATAGGTGAAGACGTAAACATGGGGAAAAGAACAGAATTCATTCTGTTATTCAGCTAAAACTCCCAAGAAATTTTAGAAATAATAATTACAAAAACTATGCCAAAAGCATGGAAGAATAGCAAGAGGGGACTTAAAGGAAAGGGAGAGAGGAAAACACTGAAAAGTTAAAAAATTTATAGTAATTTATATATTTTTTATACTTACCAATGACCCAGACTTAGCTGGTGCTAACTCTAACAAAACCAGGGCCAAACACAAATTTTGCCCCCCAATCCCCAAAATTTGCATCCAAAACAAAAAGAAATCATGTCCTAAAGGACCTCCATATTACGCCTCTACTGCGCATGCGCAGTGACGCAGACGTCCCGAAATTGGCGCCAATTATCATTCTTACTGGCAGTGCCTGGTCAGCGCTATGTACTCAGCGGGGAGGCAAGAGTTCCCAACTCCAGGGAGGGCCATCCCCGTCTGGGTCATTGGTAAGTATAAAAAATATATAAATTACTATAAATTTTTTAACATTTTTATACTGTACCAATGACCCAGACTTAGCTGAATAGTAAACAGGCTGGAGGGCCTAGGACATAGAGGAAAATCCAATAAGCTCAACTATATAGTAAAGAGGTAACCCCTTAAGGAGAAAAGGAGTATTAGGCTTTACATGTATCTTTCTTATTTAATATTAAATTAGAAAGATACACTACCCTTAATAATTGAGCACAATAACATTCATGTTCTCTATTAACATCCAGTATAACCCTTATACTAATTATTTTTAAAGCAAGCCAATAAATAAAGTAGTCCAGAGAATTGAGACTCTTTATAGTCATTTAAAAGTGTCCGAGTATTGTATATTAAAGCCCGTTTGACACTTGACATATACAAATGCTTCACACCGAGCTACACTTTAAAAATAAGACATGAATGAATTTAAACATTAATATTACACTTTAAAACCATCCCGGAAGCGACTCAGAAATACTGACTTGGAGGAGGCATTCCCTTGCTTTTCACTATAAAGCAGGTGACCTAAGGGAACACCCGCCCCCCCCCCCCCCCTTCCCCTTGCCCTGGGTCAAATAGCCCAGAGCGAAGAGGGCAGCCGGACGGAGTCACTGCCGGAACAGAAAGCCTGCATAACTATAGTTGCAACTGTTTAGTGGACGACATTCTGAGCAACAGATAACGGACCTAAACAATGCAGGTCTCCAGAAATGGACTCAATATTTCTGAGATAAAAATTCGTAAATGTGGATGGCTGAGACCAATAAGCAGCCTTCATTAAATCTGTAATAGCAACACTATTAGCATAAGCCCAGGAAGTAGAAAGAGCTCTTACTTCATGAGCAGAAATCTTAAGCACAGACTGCTGAGAAGAAGATAAATCTTCATAAGCAGTACGGATAGTTAACTGAATCCATCTAGCAATAGAATGGATTGAAATATCCTTTCTATTAGGCATCAAAGACAGAAAGAAACGTTTCCGTCCCTTTCTGATAAACTGAGATCACTGTTTATAGATACGTAATGCTCTAACAGGACAGAGTAAAGGCCTACGCCCGTCTGAAGACGGAAGAGCCTTAATAACAATAGGTTCCGGATATTTATTAGGAGCCTGATTCTTAGCTAAAAACCCACGTTAGTAGTGAAGGTGATAGTATTCCCAACACTACGATAATGAGAATCATCCACCGATAGTGCATGAAGCTCACTGACTCTTCTAGCAGAAGAGAAAGCTAAGAGAAAAGCTGTCTTATAAGATAAGAATTTGAAATCTACTGTCCCAAGAGGTTCAAATGGCTTTTCCTTCAATTTAAGAAGAACCCAAGCTAAATTCCACTTAGGAATAAGAGTTCTGGGTCTATTTATCGAAAAGTTTCTAACCAACTTCGATAAAGAGACATTAGATCCAATTTGTAAACTATCATGATGTGCATAGGTATCAGATAACATAGATCTATAACCCTTTATAGTAACAGGCTGCAGTTTGATTTCGTCAAACAAGTATACTAGAAAGTTTGCAATGTCTGGTATAGAGGGATCGAATATATCTACAGAATGATCCCTACACCAACGACGAAAAACCTTCCACTTAGCCGCATAGTTTAGCAAAGAGGAGGTCCTCCTACAGTTAGAAATCGCGTCCACTGCTCATCCTGTAAAGTGCTTGCCATGCAAGAAGGACCGCACAACGGAAAAACGTGAAGGTTGAGACCTTGCGGGTTGTGATGGAGTTGGCACGATTTCCCCTGCGAAAGAAGATCCTCCCGTGGAGGAAGCTTCCGCAGTAGGTCCCACAACAGACACCTGAGTAGATTTATCCACGGTCTCTGTGGCGACAGAGATGCTACCAACAGAATCTTGCATTGAGATTGTTTTATCTTTAGCAATACTTGTTGAATTAACGGCGCTGGAGGATACGCATATCCTATCATTCCGTCCCAAGGGATCGACAGAGCGTCTACTGCAAATGCTCTTGGATCCAGACACGGAGACACATACGTCTGCAACTGATTGTTGAGATGTGTCGCAAATAAGTCTATCATTGGCCGTTCCCATTGGTAGCAAATCTGATTGAATACTTGTTTGTTGAGAGTCCACTCCGACGGCAACAAGCGACCCTTTCGTGAAAGGGAGTCTGCTAGCACATTCAGACGACCCGGTATGTGACGGACCGAAAGAAGAACGTGATGTTCTAACGCAAACAGAAGGATTCTTTCCGTTAGATTGAACAACGGAACTGAATGAGTGCCTCCCTGATTCCGTATATACGCCACTACTGTCGTATTGTCGGATAGGATTTGGACATGAGCATCGTGAATAATGTCCATCCAGTGACGTAACGCAAGCCAAATTGACATCATTTCCTTGATGTTTATGTGCTTGCACAGGAATTGCGGATCCCAAAGACCCTGGCATCTCGAATCCGTTGGGATTAATGATGCACCCCAACCTGTTTGACTGGCATCCGTCATAACGGTAAAACTCGGATCCGGCAACTGCAGCGGAACTCCCTGAGTTAACCACTGAATGTTTGCCCAAGTCTGAATCTCTTGTTTCACTTGATCTGACAAGAGAACGTCTACATCGAGCGAATGAATTTTCACACTCCAATTCTGAGTCAGGAAAATTTGAAGAGGACGTGTGCGTAACCGCCCCATCGGAATGAGATCCGCGGCGGCTCCGCACAGACCTATCAGTCTCATAAATTCTCTCGCCGTGACTTTGTCTGCGTGCAGACAATAGCGAGTGTAACAACTGACTAATTTCGCTCTGGTTAACGGCAGACGAACGAAATTGTTGTGCGTCTCGAAGCTCATTCCCAGATGAGTGAATGACTTGGACGGCACCAGATCCGACTTCTCCTCGTTTACTATAAAACCGAGACGTCGGAGCAATAGAAGAAGATTCTGAACATCGTTCTGAAGCGTTAACTCGTTGCCGTACCTCTGAAGAATGTCATCCAGGTAGGCCGACGTTACCGCAGACGAATGAGCTCGGAAGTAGATCATTACCGAGTTCATTACCCGAGTGAAAGCCCAGGGTGCTAGATTCAATCCGAAGCACATCGCCCAGAATTGATACACCACTCCTAGGACTGCGAAGCGTAGATACTTTCGGAATGTCGGATGTACCATGACGTGAAATTACGCATCTTTGAGATCTATGCTCGTTGCATAATCGTTCACCCAAATACTCGCTCTGACCGATCGAATCGTCTCCATATAAAACTTCGGAGCGACGATCAGCTTGTTTATCCAGCTCAAATCTATGACTGGACAGAACGGGCCGTCTGGTTTCGGAACCAGAAACAGATGGCTGTAGAATCCCGGAGATTCCTGGTTTTCTACGACCTCTACCGCGTTCTTCATTAAAAGAGACTGCACCTCTGATGACAGAGCGTCTCTTTTCTGCGGATTTGACGGAAGATGAGTCCACTTTGGACTTCGAGTTAATGGAGGCTTTCGTTTGAAGGATATCTTTAGACCTTCCGAAGTCACTCCTCTCACCCAAGGGTCGTCCGTAATCGACGCCCATTCTTGTGAAAAGCTCGACAACCTTCCGCCAACCGGAACGCGATAGAGGTTTAAGCCATCACCTCCTGGACCTGCGAGGCCTGCGGTAGGAGAAACCACGTCTTCCACGACCCGCACCTCGCCCCGTCGACCTCGGGGCGTCCGACCGATTGTTCCGGCCTGAAGGACGTCCCGAACGAGAGTCGCTATCCTGACGGTCTCTCGAATAAGACCAAGAGGACGCACCGGAACCTCTATAGGAACCTCTCTTGGGCGCATTAGACCCAGAAGTGCCTGTCTTATTCGTGTCTGCTGTATCCGACTTCTTAGGAGCAGATTTGAACAACAGAGAATCCTTAGCTTTCTTTGTAATTTTATCATAAATAGCGGAAAGCTTGCCGTCAAAGAGAAGTTCTCCTGAGACCGAAGCGACTCTAAGAGAGTTCTCCACCTTAGAATCCACTAATGTGGATGTAGCTAGGGCTGCGTCCAGGGACCAGCCGTGAGGACGACTTGGGCGATTATGCCGCCCTTCTAAGCCCAAAGTCGCCTAGAAAAATGGTTGGGGCGATTACAAGTCGCCCTCTAAAAATTGGCCAAAATGAGGAAAGGCTGAACTGAGTGAAGCGAGGTTTGCATGAAAACGATTATTTTCAAAAATCGAATGTGCTCGAGTGTGATAAATGGGCATTTTAATTCGACAAATAAACGTCCATTTATTTGAAATCACACGACAATCAATTGTCCATTGTCGCTTTTGGCGGATTTTTTTTTATTTCTATTTTGTTGCGTTTCAGTCGGAGCTTCAAGTGTCGAAACAAAAATAGGTGACTCACGCGACTCAACAAAATAACCCAGTTTGAAAGTAGGTTACGTCGCTTAGGATGCCGAAAATGTATACACAACGGACGTATTTTATAACACAGTATTTTCATTTCGTTTTGCTGACAACTATTAACTGTTGGGCTGTCTATTCCCAGAAAAAACACAAATGGAATTGAAACACATGAAAAAAGGCTTTAGTGATGACAAGAAAAGCTTTGTACAGGACACAAGTGTGCATGTGGACGATCTTGAAAAAGGGTCCTCCTAAACACCGGAATGACACGAAATGATGCGGAATGACACCGGAATGCCATAAAAATGATGCGGAATGACATTTCTTTTACAAAATTCTCGACCCCAGAATGTATTTTGTTTATTAACTAACAAAGTACCTCCCAAGCAACCTTCTTACATCTGGTCCTGTTCACACTTTCAGACTCAGGAAATTATTAGCTTAGTAGACTTTGGTGAAAGGCAACCACAGGAGGGTGCTGGGGGATTGGCAGGAAGAAGAGGGGAGGGGTCATGAAGGAGAGGGTAGCAGTGAGGGGATTTTCAGTCAATAATTACTTAGTGATTTTTTAACCTGGCACAGATGCATCATAGACAACTGGACCTGGATTATTTGGATGTTAATGGAGGACCACAAATTGAAAATATGAAGGGGCAGCAGGAGTGGTACATGAATATTCTTAATTTTCCTCACTTGCCTATGAAGTCTCCCTACATGACTCTGCAGTCTCCCTATTTTTTCTGGAGGGAGACTTGAAGTCTCCCTAAAATTCCCCTCTAGGCTGGTCTCTGGCTGCGTCACGTCTAACCAACTCCAGATTTGCCACTGAAAGGGCGGAGTTACACGTGGAATAAGCTACTGCCCTTGAAAGAAGTCTTAAAGAGGATTGTATATCCTGAAACTCTTTCCCCTGAAGGCGCAGTGATAACGCCTTAGTAAGGTGATCTGCGTAAGATAAGGCATCTAAATTGGCTCTGTTAGACGCAATAGCTGTTTCCAACACCGCGGTTGGAATAGAAGCTGACGACGGTAATGATAGCTCTAAGTCTTCCGCCTCGTCGTCCATACGCAGAGGAACTCTCGGTATACCCTGTCCTGCCGTATCGAATTTATTCCTTGCATTAATGAAAGGCAGGTTGAGAGTATTAGCGGACAAGAAACCTGCTTTCCCCGTCCTGGAAGCAAGTTTAAATATAGCGTTGTTCAATAATTCAAATGTTCTTGCAACATTATTGGACTGCGACGGAAACTCGGGAGCGATGTCCCTGAACCGCTCAAAAAATTCAGAGTCCAATGACGCTATAATTCTCTTGTCCGGAAGCGCAGCAGTCTGGCCCGACGGAACAACTTGAGGGAGAAAGTGCCGGATGAAGTCCACGGCAGCTTTATGTTGTTCCGAAAGGGATAGCTCCAAGTCATCCGTATCCCTTTCACCATCCGGTCGGACCTCATGATGTTCCCGGTCGTCCGCCCCCGATGCTTCGGCGGAGCGCACCGACCCAGCGCCGTCGGATAATTCTCGATCCGACACCGTTTCTGTCGGTTGCTGGGATGCTGCGATAAGCTGTGCTATCTGCACAAGAATGTCCGGCGTCGAGACCTGCGGAGGTGCAGTCTTTCGCTGCTTCGCCGAGGGCAGCTCCGCATCAGATGGCTCCCGCATACTTTTCCTATGCGAACGTCCGGAGTCCATCGGTCTCGAATCCCTGGCTGCCAGATGGTGTGACCTGGTCGCCGAAGAATCCTTGATCGGCAAAGCTGGTAAAATATCGGCGGTCACGCAGCCAAGGTGCGGTCGTGTGCGCTGACGAGAAGAGGAAGCCTTAACAGTCTCTGCGGACTGCTTATACAACGGAGCGTCCCGAGCGACGGACGTATGCTCCGCTAAAGACACATTTTGTACCACAACATCTGCTCCCAGATGTTGTTGTACGAGAGAGGGGCCTCTCTCGCTCGCGGCCCGGCTGGACCTGGACGAGCTAGGAACCGGACTCAAAGGCTTCCTCCGTTCTCGCTTACTATCCGCTGTCACTGGGTGTGCATCTATTATGTTTATAGTGCTCGCATCACCCAACATTTCCTTTTGGACCGCATCGGACGAACCCGGCTGCCGAACCATTCGGTGAATGGACGCTACACCGGGCGAGCTAGCGGACGACATTTGTCTAATCTCCATGAGCACTTTTGCCGCTAGCTCTGAATTCATTTGTGACGACGGACGCACACTTGAAGAAGATAACATGGAAACATCACCCTGTTCTGGTTCCTCTGAAATAGAAACTGAGAGAGTAGAGTGACCTTGCGGAGAAAGAGCCGGAATCGCTCTTTCTCCAGAAACAACATATCGTGACACACGTTTCCAATGTTTCTCATCCCAATGTTCACATATAGGACAGGGATTAATGCGAGAACACTGACTACAATTAATACAATGATCATGAAAGTCAGAGGAAGATTTCTTCCTATTACAATTTGAACAACGTCCCTTCATAGTGAAAGAACAACAATAAGTCCTAGTTACTCGCAAAAACCCCTGACACAAAGATACATAATAACATGATCCATTAATAAATGAAAAAACAATTGCAAAACAAAATAATTTTGAAAAAATATTTTTTCAGCGAAGCCCAAGTTGCTGAAAAGTAATGTTGAGCCCCGATGGATCCGATGGCAAAGTGTGGTCAAAAATTTTAAATTTATATTAAATAATTAATGAGACACTTTCGGATAATACAAATGTATCTTATAGTGAGATAAACTACAGCAAAGGCAAACAGCCCCCCTCAAAAAAGGCTGTTGCCAATGAAAACAAAAAGTGTAAAAACACCAGAAAACATGACTCCAGGCACTGAAAAAACTGGCCCGGAATCAGTCATCAATTACACTCTATCTGATGCAAAACAGAGACTCCCAGGGGAGAATCTGTAGAACATCAGATGGAAGATGCAGAACACAAACGTTATACACCCATGGGTGAAAACGTAACTATGGGGAAAATAACAGAAAACATTCTGTAACCAAGCAACTCTCCCAAGAAATTTTAGAAATGAAATTTCTCAAAAATATGCCAAAAGCATGGGAGAATTGCAAGGGGGGATTTTAGAAAGCTAGGGGAGAGGAAACACTGAATAAGCAGTGCAACAATTAGCAAGAATGACAACAAGAGGCCCATGCCTCGAAAATAGGCAACTTAACATAATTTCATCAAAAAATTTTAAGTACAGCCCTGATTATTTTTTGTCACTTCTTTTTCCTCTCCTCCTTCTATCCTCCTTAGAATCACATTTTCTCCAAGAATTACGTGTCTGGCATCCTTTAAACTGAGATTTACAAGCACAAAGATCAGTGAGATGTTGACTGATGAAGGGCCAAACAGAGAATGATAATTGGTGCCAATTTCGGGACGTCTGCGTCACTGCGCATGCGCTGTAGAGGCGTAGTATGGAGGTCCTTTAGGACATGATTTCTTTTTGTTTTGGATGCAAATTTTGGGGATTGGGGGGCAAAATTTGTGTTTGGCCCTGGTTTTGTTAGAGTTAGCACCAGCTAAGTCTGGGTCATTGGTACAGTATACAAATATCAGTGTAACTAAATAACAAGAATGACAACAAAATGGCTGCTGCCTCGAAAATAGGTAACTTAACACAATTTCATTAAAAAATTTTAAGTTACAGCCCTGATAATATTCTGTCACACATTTTTCCTCTCCTCCTTCTATATCCTCCTTAGAATCACCATTTCACTAATATTTATGTGTCTGGCATCATTTAAACTGAGATTTACAAGCACAAAGATCAGTCAGATGTTAACTGATGAAGGGCCAAACTAAGAATGATTAATGGCGCCAATTTCGGAACGTCCTTGACACTGCGCATGCGCAGTAGAGGTGAAGTGTGGAGGGCCATTCAGGACATGTTTTCTTTGGTTTTAGATGCAAATTTTGGGGATTGGGGGGCAAAATTTGTGTTTGGCCCTATATTTTAAGAGTTAGTACCAGCTATGTCTGGGTCATTGGTACAGTATAAAAATATCAAACAAAATATTGCCTGTAATGCAATTTTCTGTCTCATATCTTTTTCTAACGACAAGATTTTGTGAGCACATAAGCAGACAGAATTTTGAACAGATCATGACCCTGTCACAATTAAGTCGAAAGTCTCTGTTCACTTTTGTAATCACTGTACTGTACATCCAGCAATTATGAGTACACAAAACATTTGAATTTTGAAAAAAATGTGTTACTAATCAACAGTTATATGACACTTTTGACAACCACCTCATGGCAGAGAGTTTTAGGGGTGGAGGAAGCTGTAGTATCTGGTGAGAAAAAATGAGAAGTGGTGATCAACTGTCAGACTTCCTAATGCACTAACTCTGAACAGGCAGAATTAGCATTGGTTGAAGACAAGCACACTATTGACATGCAGTATGCCTTAGTACCCAGTGCCACCATGCAGGCCATCAGATTTAAGTGACTTGCCCAAGGACACAATGCAGTTACTCCTGGTGGGGATTGAACTGTGAACCTTTTGGTTTGAATTCCACTGTTTTAACCACTGTGTCACTGCACTCCCAGGTCTTGGTATCAAATCTTCCAATGCTCTCAGAGAGAGAGTTACAAACATGTATGAAATCTTAAAAAGATCTGTGTAGGATGTGCTAATAGAATTTTTGAACATTCATATGCCAAATCCAAGATGGCCACTGGCTACCTTGATTTTCAATAAAATTCAGAAGAATTTGATAGCTTCCACCGAAACATCATACCAAAGCTATATATGAAATTCAAAAGAAAGTGTAAATGACACTGTAGCTCAACTTGTTTAAGACATGTACATGTATAGTATGTGACACAGCAATGACAAATATCTAGGCAATGACCTGATAACAAAGGTACATGAAAAGTATTGTAACGGTCTGTACATCAATGCTGACCGTAGCCTGTATTCCTGTAACAAATATATAGGTAAAGTACTGTAAAGGTGGGGTGACAATTAGATGTTAAACTAGAAAAGAAATCTTTGAGTCCCAGAGTGGGTCTGACTGAACCCCAAAATATTTGTTCTCATAGCACAGTGATAACAAAGGCACCCAAAAACACTTGTTCCTGTCACAAGGTGATAATAAAGGTACCCCAAGAAGTTTCGTAAAGATCGGTTCATAAATACACACTCTAGCCCAAGCCATATTGACATATGCACTTACTGTGTATAAGTAGCACTGAACAAATCAAAGTTCATCTAATTTGCATAATTTCTGCACGAAAAAAAACCTGTTTTATATGTGATGTATTCCATGTTACTAAACATTCGTACAAAAATTTATTCAAATCAGAACTTTCATATGGAAGTTCTGCACAAAAATCTGATTGCACCTAATTTTGTACAAAATGGCTGCCGGCAGCCGTCTTGAATTTCGGTCCGCACCCAAAAACAAGTTTCTTAAAGATCGGTTCATAAATACGGCCTCTAGCCCAAGTTGCACTGAATTGTTGACGGGCAGACAGATGACTGGCCATGGCATAAGCTCAAATTTGACTTACGTCAAAGTTGAGCTAAAAAGATTGGGTGAGAGAAGTGGCCTGCAAGGTGTGCCAATGCAATTGCGGACAAATTAGATTAGATCAAAATCCAAGAAGACTGTTGGCGGCCATGTTTTTCAACAAAACTAAGAAAAATTTGACAGCTCCCATCTAGACATCACACCAAAGCTACATATGAAATTTAAAAAAGATCAGGTGTGAGGTTTGGCCTGCAGGGTGTGTCAATGGAGTTGTTCACAATTATATGCGAAAACTAAGATGGCCATGCTTTTCAATGAAATTTGGAAAAATATGACAGCTCCCATAGATCTAGACATTGCCACAAAGCCAAGTTATGAAATTTGGAATGGATAGGGTTGAAAGCGGCAGCCAGCAGGGTGCACAAAAGGAATTGTGGATGGACAGTGGAATATACAGATGTACGGATGGATGTACGGACATATGGAGGCATGGATAGACATATTGACAGACGAGGGATCGCAACCCAACCCAATAGCTCATACAGTGGAACCATGTTAATTGCATAGCCACTTTGCCAGTGAGAATTATTCAATTAACAGGAGTATTCAATTAACAGGGATATGGTCAGTTTACGGTATTTTAGAGATAAATTGAGCATTTATTCTATTATATCTTGTTTGACAGAGCTCATAGAGCTCTGTCAAACAAGATGTAATAGAATAGCCTGTATTAGATGCACTTATGTGAAATAGGTCTGTAAACATTGGGTATTTGGTGATTGTCAGGCTAATTTCTCGACACATTACAGGATTGTTTTATTCTATTAACAGGAGTTTGCTCTATAACCCATATTCAATTGAGGGGTCAGATTTGTACTGAAAGTATGGTAAATGGTTTGGTGTTTGGAAATTATACTCAATTAACAGGATTACTCAATTAAGAGATATACAATTAAGTGGGCTCCACTGTATTTGATGTTGTCAAGTTGAGTTTATAAAACCATTTTGTAGAGTAAGGACCGGCTCCTGTCAGGGCAAACATCCAAATAATTTTAGAATTTTCAGTTCAGTGGCTCAGATCCAGCACTGTGCTTGGTGGAATTCCTGGTTGACATGGGCAAAATGAGATTATATGTAAATTCAAGCAGTTGCATCTTAACACATCTTCCATTAATTGAGATTCCTGTGTTTAAAAGCTGGGATCATACTATATGCCACTAATCCATTTACATGCACATACATGTATTTTTTTTAGCTTGCAGAGTGACTTTTCAGAACAGGCCCAAATTATGTATAACTGTACTTACCCCATATGGTGGTCTCATCATCTGATTTGGAGGTGCACCAGGAACAGGCGCACCTGGTGGACCACTAGGATTTGACTGTGGAGCAGAAAAAAAGAGAGGAAAAATTTAGTTTTTTATAGAAAATACACACCACAAGCTCAAGAAAGTTAAAAAATTTATAGTAATTTCTATATTTTTTATACTTACCAATGACCCAGACATAGCTGGTGCTAACTCTTAAAATATAGGGCCAAACACAAATTTTGCCCCCCAATCCCCAAAATTTGCATCTAAAACCAAAGAAAACATGTCCTGAAAGGCCCTCCACACTTCGCCTCTACTGCGCATGCGCAGTGTCAAGGACGTTCCGAAATTGGCGCCATTAATCATTCTAATAACCAGTGCCTGGTAAGCGCTATGTACTCAGCGGGGAGGCAAGAGTTCCCAACTCCTGGGAGGGCCATCCCCGTCTGGGTCATTGGTAAGTATAAAAAATATAGAAATTACTATAAATTTTTTAACATTTTTATACTGTACCAATGACCCAGACATAGCTGAATAGTAAAAAGGCTGGAGGGCCAAGGACATAGAGCAAAATGGAATACGCTCAATAAAATAACATAGAGTCATCCCCTGTAGGGAAAAAGAAGTAATAGGCCTTACATGTATCTTATTTATGATAAATTAGAAAGATACAACACCTTCCAAAATTGAGCTTCATACATCCATGTACTCTATTAATATCCAATATAATCCTTATACTAATAATTTTTAAAGTAAGCCAATAAATAAAGTAAGTCTAGAGAATAGAGACTCTTATACTCCTAAAAGTGTCTGAGGATTGCATAATCATGTCCGTTGACATATGCAATATTCAAAAGCTATACTTTAAAAACTAAGACTTGAATGAATTTTAAAAACCTAAACTTCTCAGTAAACAACCATCCCAATAACAGCTCAGAATTACTAACTCCGGAGGAGGTATCCCCTTGTTTTCATAGTAAAACAGGTGACCCAAGGGAACACCCTCCCCCCCCCTTTTTTCTTGCCCTGGGTCAAATAGCCCAGAGCGAAGAGGGCAGCAGAACGAAGACACTGCCGAAACAGACAGCCTACCTAGCTATAGTAGCAACTGTTAAGTGAATGACATTCTGAGCAGTAGATAATAGACCTAACAATAGAGGCCTCCAGAAATGGACTCGATATTTCTGAGATAAAAATTCATGAATGTGGATGGCTGAGCGCAATGAGCGGCCTTCAAAAATCTATAATAGCGACACTATTAATTAAGCCCAAGAAGTAGAAGAACTCTTACTTCATGAGCCGAAATCTTAAGCACAACTGCTAAGTCAATGATATACCATAAGCAGTACCGATAGTTAATAGAATCCATTAACAATAAAATGGAGCGTAACATCCTTCTACTAGGCATCAAAGACAGAAGAAGCTTACGCCCATAGTAATAAACAGATATCTGTTTATAAATACATAAACTCTACCCGGAAAGAGTAAAGGCCTATGCCCATACGAAGACGGAAGGACCTTAAAAATAATAGGTTCCGGATAATAGGAGCCTAACTCTTATGCAAAAATCCAACCTAAATAGTAACGGAAGTTAAAAAATTTATAGTAATTTATATATTTTTTATACTTACCAATGACCCAGACATAGCTGGTGCTAACTCTTAAAATATAGGGCCAAACACAAATTTTGCCCCCCAATCCCCAAAATTTGCATCTAAAACTAAAGAAAACATGTCCTGAAAGGCCCTCCACACTTCGCCCCTACTGCGCATGCGCAGTGTCAAGGACGTTCCGAAATTGGCGCCATTTATCATTCTAATAACCAGTGCCTGGTAAGCGCTATGTACTCAGCGGGGAGGCAAGAGTTCCCAACTCCTGGGAGGGCCATCCCCGTCTGGGTCATTGGTAAGTATAAAAAATATATAAATTACTATAAATTTTTTAACATTTTTATACTGTACCAATGACCCAGACATAGCTGAATAGTAAAAAGGCTGGAGGGCCAAGGACATAGAGCAAAATGGAATACGCTCAATAAAATAAAATAGAGTCATCCCCTGTAGGGAAAAGAAGTAATAGGCCTTACATGTATCTTTCTTATTTATGATAAATTAGAAAGATACAACACCTTCCAAAAATTGAGCTTCATACATCCATGTACTCTATTAATATCCAATAATCCTTATACTAATAATTTTTAAAGTAAGCCAATAATAAAGTAAGTCTAGAGAATAGAGACTCTTATACTCCTAAAAGTGTGTGAGAATTGCATAATCATGTCCGTTGACATATGCAATATTCAAAAGCTATACTTTAAAAACTAAGACTTGAATGAATTTTATAAACTTAAACTTCTCACTAAACAACCATCCCAATAACAGCTCAGAATTACTAACTCCGGAGGAGGTATCCCCTTGTTTTCATAGTAAAAACAGGTGACCCAAGGGAACACCCTCCCCCCCCCCCCCTTTTTCTTGCCCTGGGTCAAATAGCCCAGAGCGAAGAGGGCAGCCGAACGGAGACACTGCCGAAACAGACAGCCTACCTAGCTATAGTAGCAACTGTTAAGTGAATGACATTCTGAGCAGTAGATAATAGACCTAACAATAGAGGCCTCCAGAAATGGACTCGATATTTCTGAGATAAAATTCATGAATGGATGGCTGAGCGCAATGAGCAGCCTTCAAAAATCTATAATAGCAACACTATTAATGTAAGCCCAAGAAGTAGAAGAAATCTTACTTCATGAGCCGAAATCTTAAGCACAACTGCTAAGCCAATGATATACCATAAGCAGTACGCTAGTTAATAGAATCCATTAACAATAAAATGGAGCGTAACGTCCTTCTACTAGACATCAAAGACAGAAGAAGCTTACGCCCTTGTAATAAACAGATATCTGTTTATAAATACATAAACTGTACCCGGAAAGAGTAAAGGCCTATGCCCATATGAAGACGGAAGGACCTTAAAATAATAGGTTCCGGATAATAGGAGCCTAACTCTTATGCAACAATCCAACCTAAATAGTAACGGAAGTATTGATTCCGAAACTATGAAAGTGAAAATCATCCATCGATAGTGCATGAAACTCACTGACTCTACAGTAAAAGAGAAACCAACAGAATTACTGTCTAAAAGGTCAGAATTTGAAAACTACTGTTTCCAGAGGCTCAAATGATTACTTAGCTAAATAAGAACCAAAGTTAAAATCCGTATAGGAATTTAATCTAAAGATTCTAAGTCTATTTATCAAAAAGTTACTAACTGACTTAGATAAAGAGACAAAAGACTCAATTGTAAACTATCGTAGAGTGCAAAGGTATGAGGTAACATAAACCTATAACCTAAATAACAACAGGCTGCAGTAGATCTTGTGAAACAAGTATACTAAAAAATAGCAATGAGTAGTATGGAGGGATCAACCATATGAACATAATGATCCCTACACCACGACGGAAGAGCCTCCACTTTAGTCGCATAGAATAGCGAAGAAGAGGATCTCCTATAGTAAGAAATCACGTCCAAAGCTCGTCCAGTACAGTGCTTACAATGCAATACGGACCACACAACGGAATACATGAAGGTTGCGACCTTGCGGGTTGTGATAAAGATGACACGATTTACCCAGTGAAAAAAGATCCTCACATAGAGGAAGATTTCACGTTAAGATCCACAGTAGACAAGAGAGTAAATTACTCATGATCTCTGTGAAGATAGAGATGCTATCAAGAGAAATGTATTGTGGTTGTTTATCTTAGCAATACCTGCTAAAACAACAGCGCCGGAGGATACGCGTATCCTATCATTCCGTCCTATAGATCAATAGAGCGTTAACAGTATTAGCTCAGAGATCTGGACAAGCCAACACATACGTCTGCAATTGATTAGCAAGCTGTGTCATAAATAAAACATCATTGGGCGCTCCCATAGATAGCAAATCTGATTGAATACTTGTTTGTTGAGAGTCCATTCTGACAGCAACAAGCGACCCGTAAGAGAACGGGAGTGCGATAAAACAATCAGACGACCCAGAATATGACGGACCAAAACTGAACTTGGTGTACTATAACCAACAGACGGATTCTTTCCATTAAATTGAATAACGGAAACGAAAGAGTGCCTCCCTGGTTCCGGAGATACGCCACTACTGTCGAATTAAAGGACAGGAATTTGGGCATGCGTTTCTGAATAATGTTCATGCAATGACATAAAGCAAGCCTAAAAAAACATTATTCCGCGGAAGTTAAACTGATAGCTAAAAGACTGCGGAACCCAAAGACCCTGGCACTTCGAATCCGTAGGGATCAGTATATATCCCAATCTGTTTGACTGGCAACCGTCATAACAGCCACACTCGGGTCCGGCAACTGCGGCGGCACTCTCTGAGTCAACCACCGAATGTTTGCCCCAGTCTGAATCTCTTGTAACACTAGATAGACAAGAGAATGTATAAATCAAGCAATTCATGGATTGCCGGAAAGTTGCCGTCGAAGAGAAGCTCCTCCGAGAACGAAGCGACTCTGAGAGAGTTCTAAACCTACTATCCACGCGTGGATGTAGCTAGGGCTGCATCACGTCTAACCAACTCCAATCAGCCACTGAAGGGCGGAGTTATACGTGAACAAACTACTGCCCTCAAAAGAAATTACATTGAGAATAATATCCCGTAAATCTTTTCTTGAAGACGTAATGATAACGCCTCAGTAAGGCGGATTACGTATAATAAAGCGTCTAACTTAAGTCTACTATACATAATGTCGTTCCCAACATTGAAATTGGAAAAGACATAAACGGCGAAAAAGAATATATGCAGTCTTTAATCACACCGTCTAGACGCATATGAACTCTCGGTATGCCCTGCTCTGCCAAAATAAACTATATGTAAAAAGAGATAAAATGGCAGAAATGAGCCACGCGGACAAGAAACTAAACTATCATGCTTAGTAGCAGGCTTGTATATATATATAAATATATAGCGTCGAAAAATAAAACACATGTTGTAATGACAATATTGGACTGCGTCGGTAAGTCAGGGACAAAGTCCCTGTACCGATCGAAAAATCCGAGTCCAATGACGCTATAAGTCTCTTATCCAAGATCGCAGCAATGAAGTCCGAAAAATAATCACTGGAAGAAATGCCAGAAGATATGAAAGGCATCTTCCGATACTTACTAAAGGGAAAACTCGAAATCTTTCGAATCCCTTTCGCCATCCTGTCGGACCCTATAAAGTGTTCGGTCGTCCGTAGCTTGATGCAACCGCGGACCGCACCGACCCAGCGCCGTCGGATAATTCCTGATTCGACCGAGAAACTCTCAATTGCTGGGATGCTGCGAAACAACTGTGCTAACTCGGATAGCACGTCCGTCACTGAGGCCTGAGGAGCAGCGGTCTTACGATGCATTGCCGCAGGAAGCTCCGAGATCGTTACCCCGTGCATACTTCCAATATGCGAGCGAACGGAGTGTATAGGCCTCGTGTCCCTTGGCTACCGGATGGCGCGACCTATTCGCTGTGGAATCACTGAATGCCGAAACTGATCGGATACTCGAGGTCACGTAGCCAATGTGCGGTCGTGTGCCCTGCTGTGAGGATGAGGAAGCATTAAAGACAGTCTCTCGGACTGTCAATATAACGGAGCGTCCCGAGCAACGGACATATGCTCCGAATGTAAAATATCTGAACCACAACATGCGGTCCCCTATGTTGTTGGCTTCCTCCGATCTGTCCTCAATCTGCCGTCACTGGGTGAGTACTAAAGTAATTAAAGTGCTCGCATCACCCAAATCTCCTTCCTAGACCGCAACGGACGAACCCGGCAGCCGAACCATTCGATGAATGTACGCTACACCGGGTGAGCTAGCGAATGTCACTCCGTAAGCGATAGACATATTCCATGAGCACTTATTGCCGCTAACTCTTCATTAACTATGACGACAGAGGCACACTTTTGAAAGACATCTCCATAACTCTTCGAACAAGAAACCAGAAATGCTTGGATAGCAAGCATAAAATAATATATATATAGCGTCGTTCAATAATTCGAAAGTTTGTGTGACATTATTGGACTATGTCGGAACTGAGGGACGATGTCCCTGAACCGAACCCAAAATATCTAAGTCCACCGACGCTATCAGTTTCTTATCCGGCATCGCAGCATATGTTGTTCCGAAAGGGAAAGCTTGAAATCCTCCGAATCCCTTTCGGTATCCCGTCGGACCGGATGAAACTTTCGGACGTCCGTACCCACTTTCGCGGAGCGTCCCGACCCAGCATCGTCGGATAAAATATATGCGACAGATTCAGTTGATGCTGGGATGCTGCGATAAACTGTGCTATTAAGGAAAGCACGTCCGTTCCCGAGGCCTGTGCAGTAGCGGACTTACGATGCATTGCCGCTGGAAGCTCCGTGTACGTTGACTCCCGCATACTTCCTATGCGAACGTCCGGAGTCTGCAGGCCTCGAGTCCCCGGCTACCGACACAGCGCTGTCGGATAATTCTCGATCCGACACCGTTTCTGTCGGCTGCTGGGATGCTGCGATAAGCTGTGCTATGTGCACAAGAATGTCCGGCGTCGAGACCTGCGGAGGCGCAGTCTGTCGCTGCTTCGCCGAGGGCAGCTCCGCATCAGATGGCTCCCGCATACTTTTCTTATGCGAACGTCCGGAGTCCATCGGTCTCGAATCCCTGGCTGCCGGATGGTGTGACCTGGTCGCCGAAGAATCCTTGAACGGCGAAGCTGGTAATATATCGGCGGTCACGCAGCCAAGGTGCGGTCGTGTGCGCTGACGAGAAGAGGAAGCCTTAGCAGTCTCAGCGGACTGCCTATACAACGGAGCGTCCCGAGCGACGGACGTATGCTCCGCTAGCGACACATTTGTACCACAACATCTGGGGCCAGATGTTGTTGAACGAGAGAGGGGCCTCTCTCGCTTGCCGTCCGGATGGACCGGAACGAGCTATGAACCGGACTAAAAGGCTTCCTCCGTTCTCCCTCCGATCCGCCGTCACTGGGTGTGCATTAAGTTAATTTTATAGTGCTCGCATCACCCCAAAATTCCTTCTAGACCGCAACGGACGAACCCGGCTGCCGAACCATTCGGTGAATGGACGCTACACCGGGCGAGCTAGCGGACGTCAAAGGCCGTCGAACCTACTAGGGTCCTCTTAGGCAATTGGCGTATTACATGAGCACTTTTCCGCTAGCCCTTCATTAATTGTGACGACGGAGGCACACTGTTGGAAGAAATCACAGATACATCACCCTAATCTTGATCGTCTGAAATAGAAATTGATAAAGTAGAGTGACCCTGCGGGGAAAGGACCGGAGTGTCCAAATCCCCAACAACATACCGTGACATACGCTTCCCATATTGTCATCGAAATCATACGATACAGAACAGGAGTTAATGCGAGTACACTGACCACATATAGAATGATAATAAGGTCAGAGGAAGACTTCCTCTTAAAACAATTGATCAATATCCTTTCAATGTGAAAAGAAAACAAGTCCTGGTACTCGCACTAACCCCTGGCAATCAAAATACATAATAATAATATGATCCATTAATATAGAAAAAATAATTGAAATCAAAATATTTGAAAAAATATTTTTTCAGAACAGCCCAAGTTTCTGAAAAGTAACGTTGAGCCCCAATGGATCCCAAGCCTAAGTGTGGACAAAAATTTTAAAAATATTTTAAACAATTTATTCAACACTTACGAACAATAATAATGTATCTAGTTATGATTAAAATAACATAAAGATATTATTATTTAGAAATCCCCCCCTCACACAGAGGGCTGTTGTAAATGTAAACAATGAGTGTAAAAACACTAAAATAAGACTCCAGGCACCCAGGCCCGAAATCAGTTACCAAAAATACACCATCTGATGCAAAACAGAGACTTCCAGGGAAGAAACTGCAGAACATCAGATGGTAGATGCAGAACACAACGCCTAACCACCCGTAGGTGAAGACGTAAACATGGGGAAAGAACAGAATTCATTCTGTTATTCAGCTAAAACTCCCAAGAAATTTTAGTAATAATAATTACAGAAACTATGCCAAAAGCATGGGAGAATAGCAAGGGGGAACTTAAAGGACAGGGAGAGAGGAAAAACACTTGAAAAAACAGTGTAACTAAATAATCAGAATGACAACAAAATGGCTGCTGCCTTGAAAATAGGTAACTTAACATAATTTCATTAAAAAATTTTAAGTTACAGCCCTGATAATATTCTGTCACACATTCTTTTCCTCTCCTCCTTTTCTATCCTCCTTAGAATCACCATTTCACTAATATTTATGTGTCTGGCATCATTTAAACTGAGATTTAAAAGCACAAAGATCAGTCAGATGTTAACTGATGAAGGGCCAAACTTAGAATGATAAATGGCGCCAATTTCGGAACGTCCTTGACACTGCGCATGCGCAGTAGGGGCGAAGTGTGGAGGGCCTTTCAGGACATGTTTTCTTTAGTTTTAGATGCAAATTTTGGGGATTGGGGGGCAAAATTTGTGTTTGGCCCTATATTTTAAGAGTTAGCACCAGCTATGTCTGGGTCATTGGTACAGTATAAAAATGTAGTGATTCCGAAACTACGAAAGTGAAAATCATCCATCGACAGTGCATGAAACTCACTGACTCTACAGTAAAAGAGAAACCAACAGAATTACTGTCTAAAAGGTCAGAATTTGAAAACTACTGTTTCCAGAGGCTCAAATGATAACTTAGCTAAATAAGAACCGAAGTTAAAATCCGTATAGGAATTTAATCTAAAGATTCTAAGTCTATTTATCAAAAAGTTACTAACTGACTTAGATAAAGAGACATAAGACTCAATTGTAAACTATCGTAGAGTGCATAGGTATGAGGTAACATAAACCTATAACCTTAATAATAACAGGCTGCAGTAGATCTTGTGAAACAAGTATACTAAAAAATTGCAATGAGTAGTATGGAGGGATCAACAATATGAACATAATGATCCCTACACCAACGACGGAAGAGCCTCCACTTTAGCCGCATAGAATAGCGAAGAAGAGGATCTCCTATAGTAAGAAATCGCGTCCAAAGCTCGTCCAGTACAGTGCTTACAATGCAATACGGACCACACAACGGAATACATGAAGGTTGCGACCTTGCGGGTTGTGATAAAGATGACACGATTTACCCAGTGAAAAAAGATCCTCACATAGAGGAAGATTTCACGTTAAGACCCACAGTAGACAAGAGAGTAAATTACCCATGATCTCTGTGAAGCTAGAGATGCTATCAACAGAAATGTATTGTGGTTGTTTATCTTAGCAATACCTGCTGAAACAACAGCGCCGGAGGATACGCGTATCCTATCATTCCGTCCTATAGATCAATAGAGCGTTAACAACATTAGCTCAGAGATCTGGACAAGCCAACACATACGTCTGCAATTGATTAGCAAGCTGTGTCGTAAATAAATCATCATTGGGCGCTCCCATAGATAGCAAATCTGATTGAATACTTGTTTGTTGAGCGTCCATTCTGACAGCAACAAGCGACCCGTAAGAGAACGGGAGTCCGGTAAAACAATCAGACGACCCGGAATATGACGGACCAAAACAGAACTTGGTGTACTATAACCAACAGACGGATTCTTTCCATTAAATTGAATAACGGAAACGAAAGAGTGCCTCCCTGGTTCCGGAGATACGCCACTACTGTCGAATTAAAGGACAGGATTTGGGCATGCGTTTCTGAATAATGTTCATGCAATGACATAAAGCAAGCCTAAAAAACATTATTCCGCGAAAGAAAACTGGTTGCTAAGAGACTGCGGAACCCAAAGACCCTGGCACTTCGAATCCGTAGGGATCAGTATTATATCCCAATCTGTTTGACTGGCAACCGTCATAACAGCCACACTCGGGTCCGGCAACTGCGGTGGCACTCTCTGAGTCAACCACCGAATGTTTGCCCCAGTCTGAATCTCTTGTATCACTAGATAGACAAGAGAACGTATAAATCGAGCAATTCATGGATTGCCGAAAAGTTGCCGTCGAAGAGAAGCTCCTCCGAGAACGAAGCGACTCTGAGAGAGTTCTTAACCTTACTATCCACGCGTGTGGATGTAGCTAGGGCTGCGTCACGTCTAACCAACTCCAATCAGCCACTGAAGGGCGGAGTTATACGTGAACAAACTACTGCCCTCAAAAGAAATTACATTGAGAATAATATCCCGTAAATCTTTTCTTGAAGACGTAATGATAACGCCTCAGTAAGGTGGATTACGTATGATAAAGCGTCTAAGTTAAGTCTACTATACATCATGTCGTTTCCAACATTGAAGTTGGAAAAGACATAAACGGCGAAAAAGAATATATCCAGTCTTTAACCACACCGTCTAGACACATATGAACTCTCGGTATGCCCTGCTCTGCCAAAATAAACTATTCGTATAAATGATAAAATGGCAGAAATGAGCAACGCGGACAAGAAACTAAACTATCATGCTTGGTAGCAGGCTTGTATATATATATATATAGCGTCGAAAAATAAAACGCATGTTGTAATGACAATATTGGACTGCGTCGGTAAGTCAGGGACAATGTCCCTGAACCGATCGAAAAATCCGAGTCCAATGACGCTATAAGTCTCTTATCCAAGATCGCAGCAATGAAGTCCGAAATAACAATCACTGGAAGATAATGCCAGAAGATATGTAAGGCAGCTTCCGATACTACTAAAGGGAAAACTCGAAATCTTTCGAATCCCTTTCGCCATCCTGTCGGACCCTATAAAGCGTTCGGTCGTCCGTACCTGATGCAACCGCAGACCGCACCGACCCAGCGCCGTCGGATAATTCCTGATTCGACCGAGAAACTGTCGATTGCTGGGATGCTGCGAAACAACTGTGCTAACTCGGATAGCACGTCCGTCACTGAGGCCTGAGGAGAAGCGGTCTTATGATGCATTGCCGCTGGAAGCTCCGTGATCGTTACCCCGTGCATACTACCAATATGCGAGCGAACGGAGTGTATAGGCCTCGTGTCCCTTGGCTACCGGATGGCGCAACCTATTCACCGTGGAATCACTGAATGACGAAACTGATCGGATACTCGAGGTCACGTAGCCAATGTGCGGTCGTGTGCCCTGCTGTGAGGATGAGGAAGCATTAAGGACAGTCTCTCGGACTGTCAATATAACGGAGCGTCCCGACCGACGGACATAAGCTCCGAATGTAAAATATCTGAACCACAACATGCGGTCCCCTATGTTGTTGGACGAGAGAGGGACCTCTCTCGCTCACAGCCCAGACGGACCTGGACAAGCCAGGAACCGGACTAACAGGCTTCCTCCGATCTGTCCTCAATCTGCCGTCACTGGGTGAGTACAAAAGTAATTAAAGTGCTCGCATCACCCAAATCTCCTTCCTAGACCGCAACGGACGAACCCGGCAGCCGAACCATTCGATGAATGTACGCTACACCGGGTGAGCTAGCGAATGTCACTCCGTAGGCGATAGACATATTCCATGAGCACTTATTGCCGCTAGCTCTTCATTAACTATGACGACAGATGCACACTTTTGAAAGACATCTCCGTAACTTTGCGAACAAGAAACCAGAAATGCTTGGTTATAGCAAGCATAAAATAATAATATATATAGCGTCTTTCAATAATTCGAAAGTTTGTGTGACATTATTGGACTATGTCGGAACTGAGGGACGATGTCCCTGAACCGAACCAAAAATTTCTAAGTCCACCGACGCTATCAGTTTCTTATCCGGCATCGCAGCATTCTGGTCCGACGAAAGAAGCTGTAGAAGACCAAGTCAGATGACATACACAACAGCATATGTTGTTCCGAAAGGGAAAGCTCGAAATCCTCCAAATCCCTTTCGGTATCCCGTCAGACCGGATGAAACTTTCGGACGTCCGTACCCGCTTCCGCGGAGCGTCCCGACCCAGCATCGTTGGATAAAAAAATATGGGACAGATTCAGTTGATGTTGGGATGCTGCGATAAACTGTGCTATTTAGGAAAGCACGTCCGTTCCCGAGGCCTGTGCAGTAGCGGTCTTACGATGCATTGCCACCGGAAGCTCCGTGTACGTTGACTCCCGCACACTTCTTATGCGAACGTCCGGAGTCTGCAGGCCTCGTGTCCCTGGCTACCGGATGGTGTGACCTGGTCGCCGAAGAATCCTTGATCGGCGAAGCTGGTAATATATCGACGGTCACGCAGCCAAGGTGCGGTCGTGTGCGCTGACGAGAAGAGGAAACCTTAGCAGTCTCCGCGGACTGCCTATACAACGGAGCGTCCCGAGCGACGGACGTATGCTCCGCTTGCGACACATTTTGTACCACAACATCTGGGGCCAGATGTTGTTGAACGAGAGAGGGGCCTCTCTCGCTTGCCGTCCGGATGGACCGGAACGGGCTATGAACCGGACTAAAAGGCTTCCTCCGTTCTCCCTCCGATCCGCCGTCACTGGGTGTGCATTAGGTTGATTTATAGTGCTCGCATCACCCCAAAATTCCTTCTAGACCGCAACGGACGAACCCGGCTGCCGAACCCGGCTGCCGAACCATTCGGTGAATGGACGCTACACCGGGCGAGCTAGCGGACGTCAAAGGCCGTCGAACCTACTAGGGTCCTCTTAGGCAATTGGCGTATTTACATGAGCACTTTCCGCTAGCCCTTCATTAATTGTGACGACGGAGGCACACTGTTGGAAGACATCACAGATACCTCACCCTAATCTTGATCGTCTGAAATAGAAATTGATAAAGTAGAGTGACCCTGCGGGGAAAGGACCGGAGTGTCCAATTCCCCAATAACATACCGTGACATACGCTTCCCATATTGTCATCAAAATCATACGATACAGAACAGGAGTTAATGCGAGTACACTGACCACATACAGAATGATTATAAAGTCAGAGGAAGACTTCCTCTTAATACAATTGATCAATATCCTTTCAATGTGAAAAGAAACAAGTCCTGGTACTCGCACTAACCCCTGGCAATCAAAATACATAATAATAATATGATCCATTAATATAGAAAAAATAATTGAAATCAAAATATTTTGAAAAAATATTTTTTCAGAATAGCCCAAGTTTCTGAAAAGTAACGTTGAGCCCCAATGGATCCCAAGCCTAAGTGTGGACGAAAATTTTAAAAATATTTTAAACAATTTATTCAACACTTACGAACAATAATAATGTATCTAGTTATGATTAAAATAACATCAAGATATTATTTTCCAAAAATCCCCCCCTCACACAGAGGGCTGTTGTAAATGTAAACAATGAGTGTAAAAACACTAAAATAAGACTCCAGGCACCCAGGCCCGAAATCAGTTACCAAAAATACACTATCTGATGCAAAACAGAGACTTCCAGGGAAGAAACTGCAGAACATCAGATGGCAGATGCAGAACACAACGCCTAACCACCCGTAGGTGAAGACGTAAACATGGGGAAAAGAACAGAATTCATTCTGTTATTCAGCTAAAACTCCCAAGAAAATTTAGTAATAACTAGAACTATCACTGAAGGTGATTAATACCCCCGCTTTGGGTTTTTAGAGGAATGCACTTCTGATCATGTAGGCGAAGGCCATAAGGAAATGTATACATAAAGATCATTTTTTGTTGTTGAAATTTGTATTTGCATGTGGCCTTCCACAGAACAGCACTGAATACTTAAAGAGCCCACACATATATGGTTTACATTTGGAAAAACACATTTACAATGTGTAACATGTATTCAAAATCGGTTCATTAATGTAGGAGGAGTTGCACACACAAGAATCCCATTTGAAAACCCATAATAAATCCAAGTTAAAGGGAGATAACCTGGTTAAAATTGTCGCAGATCAAAAATTTGGGAATATGCGGATGTTCACTTAGTTGTGATAATGTTTGAAAGGTTTCGTCAAAATTGATTGATAAATGTAGGAGTTGCACACACAAGAATTTCATGTAGAAACCCATAATAAATCTAAGTTAAAGGGAGATAACCTAGTTAAAATAGCCACAGCTAAAAAATTTTGGAATATGCGCATGTTCACTTAGTAGTGATGATGTCTGTAAACTTTCGTCCAAATTGATTGATAAATGTAGGAGGAGTTGCGCACACAAGAATTTCATGCAGAAACCCATATTAAATCAAAGTTCAAGAGAGATAACCTGGTTAAAATTGTCGCAGATCAAAAAGTTTGGAATATGCACATGTTCACTTAGTAGAGATGATGTTTGAAAGGTTTCATCAAAATCGGTTCATTAATGTAGGAGGAGTTGCGCACACAAGAATTTGTTCGAACGGAAAGACATAATAAATCTAAGTCAAAGGGAGATAACCTGGTTAAAATTGTCGCCGATCAAAAATCTTGGAATATGCGCATGTTCACTTAGTAGTGATGATGTCTGAAAAGTTTTGTCCAAATTGATTGATAAATGTAGGAGGAGTTGCACACACAAGAATTTCATGTAGAAACCCATAATAAATCTAAGTTAAAGGGAGATAAACTAGTAAAAATTGCCACAGCTCAAAAATTTTGGAATATGCGCATGTTCACTTAGTAGTGATGATGTCTGTAAACTTTCGTCCAAATTGATTGATAAATGTAGGAGGAGTTGCGCACACAAGAATTTCATGCAGAAACCCATATTAAATCAAAGTTCAAGAGAGATAACCTGGTTAAAATTGTCGCAGATCAAAAAGTTTGGAATATGCACATGTTCACTTAGTAGAGATGATGTTTGAAAGGTTTCATCAAAATCGGTTCATTAATGTAGGAGGAGTTGCGCACACAAGAATTTATTCGAACGGAAAGACATAATAAATCTAAGTCAAAAGGAGATAACCTGGTTAAAATTGTCGCAGATCAAAAATCTTGGAATATGCGCATGTTCACTTAGTAGTGATGATGTCTGAAAAGTTTTGTCCAAATTGATTGATAAATGTAGGAGGAGTTGCGCACACAAGAATTTCATGTCCGGAAAGACGTACGGACGGACGTACGGACGGACGGACGGACGGACGGACGGACGGACGTACGGACGTACAGGGCGATTCCTATATAGCCCCCACTTCTTCGAAGCGGGGGTATAAAAATTACAAAAACTATGCCAAAAGCATGGGAGAATAGCAAGGGGGGACTTAAAGGACAGGGAGAGAGGAAAACACTTAAAAAACAGTGTAACTAAATAATCAGAATGACAACAAAATGGCTGCTGCCTCGAAAATAGGTAACTTAACATAATTTCATTAAAAAATTTTAAGTTACAGCCCTGATAATATTCTGTCACACATTTTTTCCTGTTCTCCTTCTCTATCCTCCTTAGAATCACCATTTCACTAATATTTATGTGTCTGGCATCATTTAAACTGAGATTTACAAGCACAAAGATCAGTCAGATGTTAACTGATGAAGGGCCAAACTTAGAATGATTAATGGCGCCAATTTCGGAACGTCCTTGACACTGCGCATGCGCAGTAGAGGGGAAGTGTGGAGGGCCTTTCAGGACATGTTTTCTTTAGTTTTAGATGCAAATTTTGGGGATTGGGGGGCAAAATTTGTGTTTGGCCCTATATTTTAAGAGTTAGCACCAGCTATGCCTGGGTCATTGGTACAGTATAAAAATATATGTTTCAGCTTTACCAAACATTTTTTCTGCATCACCTTAAATGTACATGCATAGAGAGAGGACACTGTAGCTTAACTTGACTGTGTGTTGTGTTTGATGAAAAGGATAATGTTCAATGTTTATGAAAGGATTGAGAAATATGACAAGAATTGTGATAAATGAGAATAAGTAAATTTCTGTTCCCTGTATGTTGTGTTTTTGATAAAAATAATTTGAGGTGTAGACTGTACTAAAGAACTGAGGGGTGGGTTAATGTGACCCTCACAGTTAATGTGTGTCAACCAAAGTTATCAAGTTACAGTAAAATTATTCCAAAACGAGTCATCCTATCAAGTTACAATGAAATCCCTTCATAAATACGGCCTGTAGACTGTGCTAAAGGGTTTCGGGCTTCGGGCATGTGTGGCCATCAAGGTTGACTGATCGCAACCAAATGGGGACGTCCTCAACTAGACATTATAATATTAATCATCCTACCAAAGTTACAATGAAATCCCTACATGTAAATAAATATGACCTGTAGTCTGTGCCAAATGTTTTGGGCTCAGACAGCCATCATGGTTGAACGATTGTGGCCAAAAGAGGAATTCTCATCTAGACATTATCTGGATCCCTTCATAAATACAATCTCTAGACTGTGCTAAAGGTTTTTGGGCTTCAGGCTCTTGTAGCCATCACCATTGGTCGATCACGACCAAAAGGGGATGCTCTCATCTAGACATTATATGGAGTCATCCTACCAAGTTACAATGCAATCCCTTCATAAATACGACCTGTAGCCTGTGCTAAAGGTTTTCAGGTTTTGGGCTCGGGCAGCCATCATGACTGACAGATCATGACCAAATTGGGAAGTTCCATCTCGACATCATACAGAGTCATCATACCAGGTTACAATGAAATCCCTCCATATTAAATACAACGTGTAGACAGTGCTAAACGTTTTTGGCTTTCGGGCTTGGGCAGTCATCACGGATGACAGATCATGACCAAAAGGGGATGTTCTCATTTAGACATAATGCAGAGTCATCTTACCAAGTTACATTGAAACCCCTTCAGGAATACAACGGTTTACGACCTGTAGACTGTGCTAAAGGTTTTCGGGTTTTGGACTCGGGCAGCTATCACGTTTGACCAATCACAATCAAAAGGGGACATTCTCATCTAGACATGACCTCAAACCTTCATATGAAATATTGCAATGATTGGACAAGAACTACAGGGTGTAGCCTGTGCTTAAGGAAAATGTGAACAGACTAATGGACTTCCGCACGTGTGATGGCAATAGCTTATCTTGACTTTGTTAAGTTAAGCTAAAAATTCATTTTTCGAAAACTTTTAAATGTTTTCCAGTCAAAACTGTCTGAATCAAGTCGCACTAGATGGATTTTTGTAAATCATTTTCATGGAATCATTTTCTTTTTTTTTCGTGAAGGGATTTTCATGAAACTGGCTTCAATGAAAGTGTCAATGACACTGTAGCTTAACTTGTGTGTTGTGTTTGATAAAAAGGATAATATTCAATGTTTATGAAAGGATTATGAAATAAGGCAAGAATTGTGATAATTGGGAATATGTTCATTTCTGTTCCCCGTATGCTATGTTTTTGATAAAAATAATAGAAGGTGTACACTGTACTAAAGAGCTGTTAATGTGTGTGGCCCTCACAGTTAACGTATATCAACAAAAGTTACAAAGTTACAGTGAAATTATTCCAAAATGAGTCATCCTATCAAGTTACATTGAAATCCTTTCATAAATATGGCCTGTAGACTGTGCTTAAGGTTTTCAGGCTTCGGGCCCCTGTAGCCACCAGTTTCCCAACTGCATCCAAAGGAGACGTTCTCATCTAGACATTATGTGAAGTCAACCTACCAAGTTACAATGAAATCCCTTCATAAATATGACCTGTAGACTGTGCTAAAGGTTTTTGGGCTTTGGGCTCGGGCAGCCATCATGGTTGAATGATCGCAACCAAAAGGGGACATTCTCATCTGGGCATCATCTGGAGTGATCCTACGGAGTTACAATGAAATCCCTTCATAAATATGACCTGTAGATTGTGCTCAAGGTTTTCGGGCTTCAGGCCCCTGAAGCCGTCACAGTTAACCAATCACAACCAAAAGGTGATGTCATCATCTAGGCATTATATTTGTAAATCATTTTCATGGAATCATTTTCTTTTTTTTTCGTGAAGGGATTTTCATGAAACTGGCTTCAATGAAAGTATCAATGACACTGTAGCTTAACTTGTGTGTTGTGTTTGATAAAAAGGATAATGTTCAATGTTTATGAAAGGATTATGAAATAAGGCAAGAATTGTGATAATTGGGAATATGTTCATTTCTGTTCCCTGTATGCTATGTTTTTGATAAAAATAATATGAGGTGTACACTGTACTAAAGAGCTGAGGGGTGGGTTAATACATGTATGACCTCACAGTTACTGCATGTGGCCCTCACAGTTAACGTATGTCAACAAAAATTACCAAGTTACAGTGAAATTATCCCAAAACGAGTCACCCTATCAAGTTACATTGAAATCCCTTTATAAATATGGCCTGTAGACTGTGCTAAAGGTTTTCGGGCTTCAGGCTTGTGTAGCCATGACGGTAGACCGATTGCAAATAAAAGGGGATGTCCTCATCTCGACATTATACTGAGTCATTCTACTAAGTTACAATGGAATCCCTTCACAATTACGACCTGTAGTCTGTACGAAAGTTTTTCGGGTTTTGGGCTCAAGAAGCCATCATGGTTGAATGATTGAGACCAAAAGGGGGTGTTGTCACCTGGGCATAATCTAGAGTGATCCTACGAAGTTACAATGAAATCCCTTCATATATATGACCTGTAGACTGTGCTCAAGGTTTTCGGGCACCAGGCCCCTGAAGCCATCACAGTTGACCAAACATGACCAAAAGGGGATGTCATCATCTAGGCATTATATGGAGTCAACCTAACAAGATACAATGAAATCCTTCAAGAAATACGACCTATAGACTATGCTGAAGGTTTTTGGGCTCGGACAGCCATCAAGGCTGAATGATCGCTACCTAAAGGGGACGTTCTCATCTAGACATTATTCGAAATCATCCTACCAAGTTACAATGAAATCCCTTCATAAATATAACCTCTAGACCATGCTAAAGGTTTTCAGGCTTTGAGGCCCTGTAGCCGTCACAGTTGCCCTGTTGCATCCAAAAGGAGATGTTTTTATCTAGACATTATATGAAGTCAACTTACCAGGTTACAATGAAATCCCTTTCTTAAATATGACCTGTAGACTGTGCTATAGGTTTTCGGGCTTTGGGCTCCGGCAACCGTCATGGTTGAATGAGCACAACCAAAAGGAGACATTCTCATCTGGGCATCATCCGGAGTGATCCTACGAAGTTACAATGAAATCCCTTCATAAATATGACCTGAAGACTGTGCTCAAGGTTTTCGGGCTTCGGGCCCCTGTAGCAGTCACAGTTGACCAATCATGGCCAAAAGGGGATGTCATCATTTAGGCATTATATGGAGTCAACCTAACAAGTTACAATGAAATCCTTCCATAAATATGACTTATAGACTATGTTAAAGGTTTTTGGGCAAGGGCAGCCATCAAGGCTGAATGATCGTGACCGAAAGGGGATGTGCTCATCTAGACATTATTTGGCGTCATCCTACTAAGTTACAATGAAATCTCTTCATAAATATTACCTGTAGACTGTGCTAAAGGTTTTCAGGCTTTGGGCCCCTGTAGCTGTCACAGTTGCCCAATTGTGTCCAAAAGGGGCTGTTCTCATCTAGACATTATATAAATATCAACATACCAAGTTACAATGAAATCCCTTCATAAATATGACCTGAAGACTATGCTAAAGGTTTTTGGGCTTCGGGCTCGGGCAGCCAACATGGTGGAATGATCGCAACCAAAAGGGGACATTCTCATCTGGGCATCATCTGGAGTGATCCTACGAAGTTACAATGAAATCCCTTCATAAATATGACCTGTAGACTGTGCTCAAGGTTTTCGGGCTTCGGGCACCTGTAGCCATCACAGTTGACCAATTACGACCAAAAGGGGATGACATCATCTAGGCATTATATGGAGTCAACCCAACAAGTTACAATGAAATTCCTCCATAAATACGACCTACAGACTATGCTAAAGGTTTTTGGGCTCGGGCAGCCATCAAGGTTGAATGACCGCGACCAAAAGAGGACATTCCAGACTTGGCAATTTCAGGAGAGCGAGTTTTTAGCTCTCCTTACTGCCCTCCTGAAATAATTAAGGAGAGCGAAAAATTGCCCTCCTAAATATTTTGGTCTGGGATGATTGAGATTACATGTATAATGCTCACATTAAATTTTTGTTGTAAAGCAAAAAGTAATTTAACTTTGAAGTCACATAACATCACATAATTTCATTTTGAAACTGGTTTAGTGGTAAAAGGTAATGGCTGCAATTGTGTTTGGGTATGTACTTTGTACATACCCAAACACAGCTGCAATCATTTGAAGCAAAATGGGTCACAGCAATATTTTTTTTCTGTCAGTTTCAGCAACTGACATCACAGTTTGAAGGGTAATTATTCAAGGAATATTGACACTATAATATACTACCATTACTACTATCCTGTCACTTTAAGCACATGCACCAGGATGTGACTGTAGATTCAAGCAGACTAGTTGTTCAAGAAAGTCATACGCCTACCACTACCACCTTCAACACCCCCCCCCCCCCCTCCCCCCAACTTGGGCACACACACAGGTCTTGTCAAGTGTGTGTTCGGTTGTTAAGTGAGACATCTAGATGTCTAAGTCTCTAAGTGATTTTGCGTTACCTTAGTAAAGTTAATAAAATCACTGATGTAATAGTCTGTTGGTTTCAGTTTCAATGAGTTCATTCAGCTGGATACTTAAAATGCTGTGTGAAGCTAATTGCTCTCCTAAGCTGATTGAGGAGAGCGATTTTTTGCCCTCCTGCATTTTTCAGAATGCCAGGCCTGACGTTCTCATCTAGACATTATTTGGCGTCATCCTACTAAGTTACAATGAAATCTCTTCATAAATATGACCTGTAGACTATGCTAAAGGTTTTCAGGCTTTGGGCCCCTGTAGCTGTCATAGTTGCCCAATCGTGTCCAAAAGGGTCTGTTCTCATCTAGACATTATATGAAGTCAACATACCCAGTTACAATGAAATCCGTTCATAAATATGACCTGAAGACTATCCTAAAGGTTTTTGGGCCACAGGCTCGGGCAGCCACCATGGTTGAATGATCGCAACCAAAAGGGGACATTCTCAAATGGGCATCATCTGGAGTGATCCTACGAAGTTACAATGAAATCCCTTCATAAATATGACCTGTAGACTGTGCTCAAGGTTTTCGGGCTTCGGGCACCAGTAGCCATCACAGTTGACCAATCACACTGTAGCTCAACTTGTTTAAAACATGTACATGTATAGTACGTGACACAGCAACGACAAACATCTACATGAAGGTAATGACCTGATAACAAAGGTACATGTAAAGTATTGTAATGGTCTGTACATAAATGCTGACCATAGCCTGTAACAAATGTGAAGGTAAAGTATTGTAAAGGTGGACGACAGTTAGATGCTAAACTAGAAAAGAAATCTTTGAGTCCCATAGTGGGTCTGACTGAACCCAAAAATATTTGTTCTCATAGCACAGTGATAACAAAGGCACCCAAAAACACTCGTTCCTGTCACAAGGTGATAACAAAGGTACCCCAAAAAGTTTCGGGAAGATCAGTTTATAAATACAGACTCTAACCCAAGCCGTATTGACATGTGTACTTACTGTGTATAAGTAGCACTGAATAAATCAAAGTTCATCTAATTTGCATAAAAACCTGTATTATATGTGATGTATTCCATGTTACTAAACATTCCTACAAAAATTTATTCAAATCAGAACTTTCATACAGAAGTTCTGTACAAAAAACTGATTGCACTAATTTTGGTACAAAAAGGTTGCTGCCGGCTATCCTGAATTTTGGACTGCACCCAAAAACACTCGTTCTCGTCCCATGGTGATAACAAAGGTACCCAAGACGTTTCGTAAAGATCAGTTCATAAATACGGCCTCTAGCCCGAGCCGTATAGAAGTTGTGTACAAAAAACTGAATGGACCTAATTTCAGTACGAAATGGTCACTGGAAGCCATCTTGAATTTTGGACTGCACCCAGAAACACGAGTTCTCATCCCAAGGTGATAACAAAGGTACCCAAGAAGTTTTGTGAAGATCGGTTCATAAATACAGACTCTAGCCCGAGCCGTATTGACATGTGCACTTACTGTGTATAAGTAGAACTGTATAAATCAAAGTTGATCTAATTTGCATAATTTTTGCACTAGAAAAAAACCTGTATTATATGTGATGTATTCCATGTTACTAAACATTCATACAAAAATTTATTCAAATCAGAACTTTCATACAAAAGTTCTGTACAAATGAAAGTGTCAATGACAATTTGGTGAGACATCTACATGTATAGTATGTTACACAGCAATGACAAACATCTAGGTAATGACCTGATAACAAAGGTACATATAAAGTATTGTAATGGTCTGTACATAAATACTGACCGTAACCTGTAACAAATGTATAGGTAAAGTATTGTAAAGGTGGGTGACAGTCGGATGCTAAACTAGAAAAGAAATCTTTGAGTCCCACAGTGGGTCTGACTGAACCCCAAAATATTTATTCTCATAGCACAGTGATAAGAAAGGCACCCCAAAACACACTTGTTCCTGTCCCAAGGTGATAACAAAGGTACCCAAGAAGTTTCGTGAAGATCAGTTCATAAATACAAGTTCTGTACAAAAAACTGATTGCACTAATTTTGGTACAAAATGGCTGCTGGTGGCCATCTTGAATTTCGGACCACACCCAAAAACACTCATTCTCATCCCACAGTGATAACAAAGGTACCCAAGAAGTTTCGTAAAGATTGGTTCATGAATACGGCCCCTGGCCTGAGCCGTATAGAAGTTGTGTACAAAAAACTGATTGGACCTAATTTCGGAACAAAATGGCTACTGGCAGCCATCTTGAATTTTGGACCACACCCAGAAACACTCGTTCTTGTCCCAAGGTGATAACAAAGGTACTCAAGATGTTTTGTGAAGATCGGTTCATAAATACAGACTCTAGCCCGAGCCGTATTGACATGTGTACTTACTGCGTGTAAGTAGCACTGAAAAATCAAAGTTCATCTAATTTGCATAATTTCTGCAAAAGAAAAAAACCTGTATTATATGTGATTATCCCATGGTACTAAACATTCACACAGAAAATTATTCATATCAGCGCTTTCATATGGAAGTTCTACACAAAAATCTAATTCACCTAATTTGTATAAAATGGCTGCCATCAGCCATCTTGAATTTCGGACCGGACACAAAAACACTCATTCTCATCCCATGGTGATACCAAAGGTACACAAGAAGTTTCGTAAAGATCGGTTCATAAATACGGCCTCTAGCCCGAGCGGTATTGGCATTTGCACTTACAGTGCTGAATGTAACACTAAATACAAGATGTTTCATGAAGATCGGTTGTAACGAAATTAGGTCCCCTAAATACATCATCAAAGTTAGTCTAGTTTGCATAATTTACGCACGAGAAAAAAAGCTGTATTATATGTGAATTTGTGATGTATCCCATGGTACTAAACATTCATACAAAAAATTATTCAAATCAGTCAGATATTCCTACATGGAAAATGGAGAGGAATTTGTGTAATTACAACCTTTCATTTATTTAGAACTCTTGTAATTATGCAAATTCCTCGCCATTTTCCAGCTCGAGGTTCTTGGGGATCTCAACCCACTGCCCTACTGCCATTCGTACACTCAAACTTAATAAGATTATTGGCTCTCGCCCCCGATTCTCATGGATTTATAAGCAAATAAAGCTATAAAGCAAATAAAGTTATTAGGGTCACAAGGGATTTCAATCCCACATTGTCCCTGTGCGCCTTCGGCACACAGAAACTTTTCATTAATTCATTCACCGTTTGCCATCACTTCTCTTCTTCCATTAAATTTGCCATCGCACAACATTATATTCTGGCTCGAAACCATAGTGGGACTCAAACTTCTATCATCGCTAAGCTGGAACCGAATAGAGCCCACTCTCTAACAGTCTTAATGGCATTGAGGGATTGATTATTGACAATCTATCGCTCCAACATAAACTGCCGGGAATGCTAACCGCGTGCATACCCCCCTCAGACTCTATTTGAGGCAATAATAGGAAAACTAGGCCTGTGTGATCCAAGTGAAATAAAATAAGGTTAACCGGGTCGCAAGGGATTTGTAAATCCCACATCGTCCCTGGCGCTAAAACCATTCATTCATTCGTTTGGCATCACTTTTCTGAGTTTGATTTGTAGCATTGTCTATCTTTTTGTTTAGCAACTTTGTTCTTATCACCGTCGCAACTGATACTTCAACAATGGCTCCTAAGACTGTGAAATTTTCATGTGGTGTCTGTGGAATAGGTTGTGGAAGCAACTGCATTGAATGTTACGGATACCACATCTGGATTCACCGTTGTTGCGTACCACTGACACTGAAAAACTTCAAGATTGGTCTTCAGCAGAGGAATAAAACTTTTTCTGTAAAAAATGTGTATTCCAGGACGGTAAGTACAATATTTCATGCACAAAGGACAAGGAGACACGACAGAAGAACTTCAAACGCTTCATGAAATTTGTAAAACCTTAGGACGAGAAGATGATCTCCTCCGATGGCACAAGGGTCACTGTAGCCCCCAACGTGCGAATATAACTCTTCTGAAGAACGTTTTCGCAAATAATATAAAGAATAGGTGCGAGTAAAGAATGATGAATTTGTATGTATGATGATACATGGTATTTATTGCTGGAAAACAGTGCTTTCAACAGGTATTTCATATGTTGTCTTGTGTAAACATGACAGTACATGATGCGATATATAAAATGCCTTCAAAAGTTAAAAAATTTATAGTAATTTATATATTTTTTATACTTACCAATGACCCAGACATAGCTGGTGCTAACTCTTAAAAATCTAGGGCCAAACACAAATTTTGCCCCCCAATCCCCAAAATTTGCATCTAAAACCAAAAGAAATCATGTCCTGAAGGACCTCCATACTTTGCCCTTACTGCGCATGCGCAGTGTCAAGGACGTTCCGAAATTGGCGCCAATCATCATTCTTACAAGCAGTGCCTGGTCAGCGCTATGTACTCAGCAGGGAGGTATGAGTTCCCAACTCCTGGGAAGGCCATCCCCGTCTGGGTCATTGGTAAGTATAAAAAATATATAAATTACTATAAATTTTTTAACATTTTTATACTGTACCAATGCCCCAGACATAGCTGAATAGTAAAAAGGCTGGAGGGTCTAGGACATAGAGGAAAATCCAATAAGCTCAACTATATAATATAGAGTCAACCCCTCAAGGAGAAAAGGGGTATTAGGCTTTACATGTATCTTTCTTATTTTATGATAAATTAGAAAGATACAATACCCTTCATAATTGAGCACAAAAACATTCATGTTCTCTATTAACATCCAGTATAACCCTTTATACTAATTATTTTGAAAGTAAGCCAATAAATAAAGTTAGTCCAGAGAACTGAGACTCTTTATATTCTTTAAAAGTGTCCGAGGATTGTATATTAACGCCCGTTTGACACTTGACATATACAAATGCTTCACACCGCGCTACACTTCAAAAATATGACATGAATGAATTTTTTAACATTAATATTACACTTTAAAACCATCCTGGAAACGACTCAGAATTACTGACTCCGGAGGAGGAATTCCCTTGCTTTTCACTATAAAGCAGGTGACCTAAGGGAACACCCTCCCCCCCACCCTTCCCCTTGCCCTGGGTCAAATAGCCCAGAGCGAAGAGGACAGCAGGACGGAGTCACTGCCGGAACAGAAAGCCTGCATAACTATAGTTGCAACTGTTTAGTGGACGACATTCTGAACAACAGATAACGGACCTAAACAATGCAGGTCTCCAGAAATGGACTCAATATTTCTGAGATAAAAATTCGTGAATGTGGATGGCTGAGACCTATAAGCAGCCGTCATTAAATCTGTAATAGCAACACTATTTGCGTAAGACCAAGAAGTAGAAAGAGCTCTTACTTCATGAGCCGAAATCTTAAGCACAGACTGCTGAGAAGAAGATAAATTTTCATAAGCAGTACGGATAGTTAATTGAATCCATCTAGCAATAGGATGGACCGAAATGTCTTTTCTATTAGGCATCAGAGACAGAAAGAAACGTTTTCGTCCCTTTCTGATAAACTGAGATCTCTGTTTATAAATACGTAAAGCTCTAACAGGACAGAGTAAAGGCCTACGCCCGTCTGAAGACGGCAGCGCCTTAATAACAATCGGTTCCGGATATTTATTAGGAGCCTGATTCTTAGCTAAAAATCCAACATTAGTAGTGAAGGTGATAGTGTTCCCCACACTACGATAGTGAGAATCATCCACCGATAGTGCATGATGCTCACTGACTCTTCTAGCAGAAGAGAAAGCTAAGAGAAAAGCTGTCTTATAAGACAAGAATTTGAAATCTACTGTCCCAAGAGGCTCAAATGGCTTTTCCTTCAGTTTAAGAAGAACCCAAGCTAAATTCCACTTAGGAATTAATCTAAGAGTTCTGGGTCTATTTATCGAGAAGTTTCTAACTAACTTAGATAAAGAGCCATTACATCCAATTTGTAAACTATCGTGGTGTGCATAGGTATCAGATAACATAGACCTATAACCCTTAATAGTAACAGGCTGCAGTTTGATCTCGTCAAACAAGTATACTAGAAAGTTTGCAATGTCTGGTATGGAGGGATCAAAAATATCAACAGAATGATCCCTACACCAACGATGAAAAACCTTCCACTTAGCTGCATAGTTTAGCGAAGAGGAGGTCCTCCTACAGTTAGAAATCGCGTCCACTGCTCGTCCTGTAAAGTGCTTGCGGGTTGTGATGAAGTTGACGCGGTTTCCCCTGCGAAAGAAGATCCTCCCGTGGAGGAAGCTTTCGCGGTAGGTCCCACAACAGACACCTGAATAGATTTATCCACGATCTCTGTGGAGACAGAGATGCTACCAACAGAATCTTGCACTGAGATTGTTTTATTTTTAGCAATACTTGCAGAACCAACGGTGCTGGAGGATACGCATATCCTATCATTCCGTCCCATGAGATCGATAGAGCGTCTACTGCAAATGCTCTTGGATCCGGACACGGTGACACATACGTCTGCAACTGATTTTTGAGATGTGTCGCAAATAAGTCTATCATTGGCCGTTCCCATTGGTAGCAAATCTGATTGAATACTTGTTTGTTGAGAGTCCACTCCGACGGCAACAAGCGACCCTTCCGTGAAAGGGAGTCTGCTAGTACATTCAGACGACCCGGTATATGACGAACCGAAAGTAGAACTTGATGTTCTAGAGCAAACAGAAGGATTCTTTCCGTTAAACTGAATAACGGAACGGAATGAGTGCCTCACTGGTTCCGTACATACGCCACTACTGTCGTATTGTCGGATAGGATTTGGACATGAGCTTTGTGAATAATGTCCATCCAATGATGTAACGCAAGCCAAATTGACATCATTTCCTTGATGTTTATGTGCTTGCTTAGGAACTGCGGATCCCAAAGACCCTGGCATCTCGAATCCGTTGGGATCAATGATGCACCCCAACCTGTTTGACTGGCATCCATCATAATCGTAAAACTCGGATCCGGCAACTGCAGCGGAACTCCCTGAGTTAACCACTGAATGTTTGCCCAAGTCTGAATCTCTTGTTTCACTTGATCTGACAAGAGAACGTCTACATCGAGCGAATGAATCTTCACACTCCAATTCTGAGTCAAGAAAATTTGGAGAGGACGAGTGCGTAACCACCCCATCGGAATGAGATCCGCAGCGGCTCCGCACAGACCTATCAGTCTCATGAACTCCCTCGCTGTGACTTTGTCTGCATGAAGACAATAGCGAGCGTAACAACTGACTAATTTCGCTCTGGTTAACGGCAGACGAACGAGATTGTTGTGCGTCTCGAAGCTCATTCCTAGATGAGTGAATGACTTGGACGGCACCAGATCCGACTTCTCCTCGTTTATTATAAAACCGAGACGTCAGAGCAATAGAAGCAGATTCTGCACATCGTTCTGAAGCATTAACTCATTGCCGTACCTCTGAAGAATGTTGTCCAGGTGGGCCGACGTTACCGCAGACGAATGAGCTCGGAAATAGATCATTACCGAGTTCAGTACCCGAGTGAAAGCCCAGGGTGCTAGGTTCAATCCGAAGCACATCGCCTGGAATTGATACACCACTCCTAGGACTGCGAAGCGTAGATACTTTCTGAATGTCGGATGTACCATGACATGAAAGTACGCATCTTTGAGATCTATGCTTGTAGCATAATCGTTCACCCGAATACTCGCTCTGACCGATCGAATCGTCTCCATATAAAACTTCGGAGCGACGATCAGCTTGTTTATCCAGCTCAAATCTATGACTGGACGGAACGAGCCGTCTGGTTTCAGAACCAGAAACAGATGGCTGTAGAATCCCGGTGTTTCCTGGTCTTCTACGACCTCTACCGCGTTCTTCATTAAAAGAGACTGCACCTCCGATAACAGAGCGTCTCTTTTCTGCGGATTTGACGGAAGTTGAGTCCATTTTGGACTCCGAGTTAATGGAGGCTTTCGTTTGAAGGATATTCTTAGTCCTTCCGAAATCACCCCTCTCACCCAAGGGTCATCCGTAATCGACGCCCACTCTTCTGAAAAACTCGACAACCTTCCGCCAACCGGAACACGATAGAGGTTGAAGCCATCACCTCCTGGACCTGCGAGGCTTGCAGGAGGAGAAACCACGTCCTCCACGGCCCGCACCTCGTCCCGTCGACCTCAGGGCATCCGACCGGTTGTCCCGGCCCGAAGGACGTCCCGCATGTGAGTCGCTGCCTTGATGGTCTCTTGAATAAGACCAAGAGGACGCACCAAAACCTCTATAGGAACCTCTCTTGGGCACATTAGTCCCAGAAGTGACTGCCTTATTCTTATCTGCCGTATTCGACTTTTTGGAAGCGGATTTAAATAGCAGAGAATCCGAAGCTTTCTTAGTAATTTTATCGTAGATTGCAGAAAGCTTGCCGTCGAAGAGAAGTTCTCCGGAGACCGAAGCGACTCTGAGAGAGTTCTTCATCTTACTATCCACGCGTGTGGATGTAGCTAGGGCTGCGTCACGTCTAACCAACTCCAAGTTTGCCACTGAAAGGGTGGAGTTATACGTGGAATAAGCTACTGCCCTTGAAAGAAGTCTTAAAGAGGATTGTATATCCTGGAATTCTTTCCCTTGAAGACGCAGTGATAACGCCTTTGTAAGGTGGTCTGCGTAAGATAAGGCGTCTAAACTGGCCCTGTTAGACGTAATTGTCGTATCCAACACCGCGGTTGGAATGGACTAGACGACGGTAATGACAATTCTAAGTCTTCCGCCTCGTCGTCAAGATGCAGAGGAACTCTCGGAATACCCTGTCCTGCCGTATCGAATTTATTCCTTGCATTAATGAAAGGCAGGTTAAGAGCATTGGTGGACAAGAAACCAGCTTTGCCTGTTTTGGAAGCAAGCTTGAAGATAGCGTCATTCAATAATTCAAATGTTCTTGTGACATTATTGGACTGAGATGAAAACTCAGGGACGATGTCTCCGAACCGCTCGAAGAATTCAGTGTCCAATGACGCTATCAGTCTCTTGTCCGGTACCGCAGCAGTCTGGCCTGACGGAACAACCTGAGGAAGGAAGTGCCGGATGAAATCCACGGCAGCTTTATGTTGTTCTGAAAGGGATAGCTCCAAGTCATCAGTATCCCTTTCACCATCCGGTCGGACCTCATGATGCTCCTGGTCGTCCGCACCCGATGCTTCGGCGGAGCGTACCGACCCAGCGCCGTCGGATAATTCCCGATCCGACACCGATTCTGTCGATTGCTGGGATGCTGCGATAATTTGTGCTATCTGAGCTAGCATGTCCGTCATCGAGGCCTGCAGAGTAGCGGTCTTTCGCTGCTTAGCCGCGGGAAGCTCCACATCAACTGACTCCCGCATACTCTTCCTATGCGAACGTACAGAGTCTACCGGCCTTGTGTCTCTGGCTACCGGATGGCGTGACCTGGTCGCCGATGAATCCCTGATCGGCGAAGCTGGTAGAATATCCGCGGTCACGTAGCCAAGGTGTGGTCGTGTGCGCTGGTGAGAGGATGAGGAAGCCTGAGCAGTCTCAGCGGACTGCCTATGCAACAGAGCGTCCCGAGCGACGGACGTGTGCTCCGCTTGCGACACATTTTGTACCACAACATCTGGTCCCAGATGTTGTTGTACGAGAGAGGGGCCTCTCTCACTCGCGGCCCGGCTGGACCTGGACGAGCTAGGAACCGGACTAGAAGGCTTCCTCCGATCTCTCCTATTATCCGCCGTCACTGGGTGTGCACCTTGTATGTTTATAGTGCTCGCATCACCCAACATTTCCTCCTGGACTGCAACGGACGAACCCGGCTGCCGAACCATTTGGTGAATGGATGCTACACCGGGCGAGCTAGCGGACGACAGCGCCGTCGATCCTACTCGGGACCTCTTAGGCAACTGTCGTATCTCCATGAGCACTTTTGCCGCTAGCTCTGCATTCAATTGTGACGACGGAAGCGCACTCTTGGAAGATAACATGGAAACATCACCCTGTTCTTGTTCCTCTGAAATAGAAACTGATAGACTAGAGTGACCCTGCGGAGAAAAGACCGGTATAGCCCTTTCCCCACTAACAACATACCGTGACACACGTTTCCAATGTTTGTCATCCCAATATTGACATATTGAACAGGAGTTAGTGCGAGTACACTGACTACAATTAATACAATGATCATGAAAGTCAGAGGAAGATTTCTTCCTATTACAATTTGAACAATGTCCTTTCATTGTGAAAAGACAACAACAAGTCCTAGTACTCGCACAAACCCCTAAAAACAAAGATACATAATAACATGATCCATTAACATAGAAAAAACAAATTGAAATTCAAAATAATTTTGAAAAATATTTTTTCAGCGAAGCCCAAGTTTCTGAAAAGTAACATTCAGCCCCAATGGATCCCAAGGCTAAGTGTGGTCAAAAATTTTAAAATTATTTTAAATAATTAATGCAACACTTACGGATAATAATAATGTATCTTGTAATGAGATAAACTACTCCAAAGGCAAAAAGCCCCCCTCAAAAGAGACTGTTGCCAATGTAAACAAGAAGTGTCTCAACACCAGAAAACATGACTCCAGGCACTGACAATACTGGCCCGAAATCAGTTATCAACAATACACACTATCTGATGCAAAACAGAGACTTTCAGGGAAGAATCTGCAGAACATCAGATGGTAGATGTAGAACACAACGTCTAAACACCCATGTGTGAGAACGTAAACATGGGGAAAATAACAGAATTCATTCTGTAACCAAGCTAATTCTCCCAAGAAATTTTAGTAGTAATCTTACTCAAAAATATGCCAAAAGCATGGGAGAAAAGCAAGGGGGGACTTACAGGATAAGGGGAGAGGAAACACTGAATAAGCAGTGCAACTTCATAGCAAGAATGACAACAACAGGCCCATGCCTCGAAAATAGGCAACTTAACATAATTTCATTACAATTTTAAGTTACAGCCCTGAATATTTTCTGTCACTCCTTTTTCCTCTCCTCCTTCTATATCCTCCTTAGAATCACCATTTCTCCAATATTTATGTGTCTGGCATCATTTAAACAGATTTACAAGCACAAAGATCAGTGAGATGTTAACTGATGAAGGGCCAAACAAAGAATGATGATTGGCGCCAATTTTGGAACGTCCTTGACACTGCGCATGCGCAGTAAGGGCAAAGTATGGAGGTCCTTCAGGACATGATTTCTTTTGGTTTTAGATGCAAATTTTATGGATTGGGGGGCAAAATTTGTGTTTGGCCCTAGATTTTTAAGAGTTAGCACCAGCTATGTCTGGGTCATTGGTACAGTATAAAAATATCACTAACTGGACATAATTTTCTGCTTAATTCTTGTGCAAGTACTCAAAACATAACTCAAGAACAGCAATATAAGTGAAAAAAAAAATTTGTTTGACTTTACATGGGGTATTTTGGGTTATTTCGGTATATAGGAGGACCCATGTATTAAGAATATAGCCTATCACATTTATTCGGCATTTGACCCATAATTTTATTTGTAATCGTGAAGGCTACTGAACACAAGAATCTAACAGTGCCAACAGTTTAAAGAAAAAGTTAAGGGCCTATATAAGTAATGGAATGTTGTTTATTTTGAAATTCTCACCTCTCATATTCCTTAAATTCAGATTAAATATACACAAATTATACATCAAAATGAAGGTTGGGATGTATAGAACACAAAACACATATGTGATCAACTCATAGAGTCGACTATAGGCACCACTGGTTCCTGGAGGTCTGCTACCATATTCGCACCAGAACTGATAATAAAATAATATTTCATCAGAACAACTTGTGGCCAAATGTGCTTCATACATCCAAGAACAAAGCTAGGCATTCAAAACACTTTCGAATACTGCGATAGGACTGCATTTTGGAAAAGGACAACACTGTCTGCATTTTTATTGAAGATGGTTTCTATGCTCGACAGAAATGCGCAAATCACTCGCTACCACGAATTTCCATCGAAAAACAAAATCGTAATTCTAAGAAATTTCAATAGGTATCATGATACCTTGCATTGAATATGGCAACTGTGCAATCTCTATCTAATAACAGTATCCTGTATGAAGGCAATCTTTTTCATTATTTGATTTTAGACGGCGTTGTTTTTACGGGGACTGGACTTTTCGCCAGAAAGACAGTTCGCCGAAAGACATTTCGCCGAAACTTTGGACAGTTCGTCGGAATTTTCGAGACAATTCGCCGGAATTTTGGACACTTCGCCGGAAGTTTGGACAATTCGCCGAAAGTTTGGACAGTTCGCCGGAACTTTTAAGACAATTCGTCGGGATTTTGGACATTTCGCCGCAATATTGGACACTTCGCCGAAGTTTGGGCAGATCGTCGGATGTTTGGACAGTTTGCCGAAAGTTTGGACAATTCGCCGAAATGTGCCAGACAGTTCGCCAAAATGTGCCAGACAGTTCGCCGAAATGTGCCAGACAATCGCCAAGGTGTCTCAAGCAGTCCGTGGAATCTTCAAAAGAACCTGCTAATTATTTATTGGTGCACAATCGTGTTCTTTCTTTTTTTTTTTGGGGGGGGGGGGGGGAGGAAACCATAATATATGAAAGACTGTTGTGGAGTTTCGGCGGTCCTTTCTGAATCGTAACTAGGACCCTCCGATTGTTGTCCCATCATCCCACTTCACGAAAGGGAAGCGGAAGGATGAGGTAAGTTAACGACAGGAGGGTCCGAGTAACGACTGATATTTGAAAGGACCTCCCGGGGTTCCTGTTCTCACGAGGGGAGGGGGGGGCAATCATCATTACAAATCCCTTATGACCCGGTTAACCTTATTTTATTTCACTTGGATCACACAGGCCTAGCTTTCCTATTGCCTCAAATGGGGTCTGAGGGGGGTATGCACGCGGTTAGAATTCCCAGCAGTTTACGTTGGGGTGTTGGATTGTCAATACTCAATCCCTCAACGCCATTAAAACTATTAGAGAGTGGGCTCTATTCGGTTCCAGCTCGGCGATGGTAGAGGTTTGAGTCCCACCATGGTGGCGAGCCATGATGGCAAATTTAAGGGAAGAAGAGAAAAGAAAACCAAACAGCAACGCCGGTTTTGGTAGCGGCCCCGGTATATGACCACAGCGGTTACAAAAAAGGAGTGGAGAAAGCTCCAACAGTTTAGTTTTGAAAAACCGTGAGTCATCCATCCACCGACAGAAAATGTTTTTGTTGCATTTAACAACACTGACATATGATATGCCATGTCGGTTAAATTTGTTTTTGTTGCATTTCACAACACTGTCATATGCCATGTCGGTAGAAAAAAAGAATGTGCCATCAGTTTTAATTGGCATTTTGGCTTGTCGGCGGAGAAAAACAGAAAAAAAACATTGTGTTCAGTTAAACGTTCATTTCAATTTAGAATTTCATCAACAGTGGGCCGGCTTTGACCTGTTAAACGGATTTTAAAAACTGGGTAAGTCATTTTTTAAATTTTAAAATCTTTTCGGCGAACTGTCCAATTTTAAAAATGTCTTTTCCGGCGAACTGTCTTTCCGGCGAAAAGTCCAGTATTCGTTTTTACATGCTCTTTCTGTCCCATGACGTCGCCCGGAAATCGAAAGTATACTCATACGTAAACAAAAGCAAAGGCTTTGGAATTTTTCCAAATGCAGCTCTGTCGCCATGTTTTTGAAGAATTTTTATCCCCTAGCTTTGTTCTTGCATATGTAAAGCACATTTGGCCACAAGTTGTTTTCGTGAAATATTATTAAATTATCAGTTCTGGTGCGAATACGGCAGCAGACTTCCAGGAACCAGTGGTGCCTACCGTCGACTCTATGAGTTGATTACATTTGTGTTTCGTGTTCTATACATCCCAACCTTCATTTTGGCGTACATTTTGTGTATATTTAATTTGAATTGAAGGAATATCTGAGGTGAGAATTTTCAAAATAAACAAAATTTCATTACTCATATAGCTATTATAGGCCCTTAATAAATCACTTTAAGAGAACGGATTCACTTGACACCTTTAAATATATATTATTTATACCCCAAACTACCAATATCAACCTTAATTGACTATTATATTAATTTTATTCGTGTTCGGTATTTAGTAGCATCAATTTCAAATCAAAGTAAACCAATTTCCCTAACTTATATTATAATATAAAGCAATAACAGAAAAGAAATGTGGACTGATTTTATTTGCTGTTGTGAATAACGAAACAATATATTAATTTTTCGACTTTTGTTAAAAAATTAAATTTTTCAAAGTGCACTGCATTTCCACGTTTCACTTTCATTTGTTTCAATTTCAGTCGTTTGCCCACATGAGCAACGAAATTAGGGAAATCTATTCTTATGTACGTAATATCAAGCTACATTAGAAGTACACTACTTTCGAAGAATTTCACACGTCGCAATGAGCAAATTCCGACTCAGATGTGCTAAAATATATCATACATGGACGACAATGATGGCAAAAACTGAAAAAGAAAACAGAGACATACCGACATTTTCCAAATAATAAACAAGGATATTAATACAGGGCTCTATCCCCAAATCATTTCGTCCCTTATCAATCGACCTTGGTCATTTGGCCTCAAGTCACGGTATTGGGACGTTTCGGCCTTAGGACGTTTCGGCCTCGAGACGTTTTGGCCTCGAGACGTTTCGGCCCTGGACGTTTCGGCCTCCTATATTAACAGCCAATAGTGAAAGGAATTATCTCGACAGGATAGATAATAGAGGTTACTAGGGTGTTAATTGGAAAATGTTCAATTAACACCTCTAATAAAATCCTTTATTATCTATTCTGTCCAGAAAGGTAAGTTTCTATTCACAAACTGTTAAATATGGATTAGGGAATAAATGACTAACAACACGCAGTTCAATTAGAATAGAACTACTTTATTTCTTACTTCGTCAGCAATAAGTATAACTACAACTCAACCATTTATTAAAATGACAAAGAAATGAACAATGACATTATTTACAACGCATAAAACGGAAATTAAAAAAATGAGTGAACATAACTAAGGGTTAATAAAATGCGTAATCACCTGTCATTGTTCATTAAATCTGCAAGATTTTCAACATTTTGATTATCAACTTCAGTACTTATATTAGGAGGTTGCTCAGCACTCATCGGTTCAATGTCTCGACTGCAATAGAAAAATTGAATTTCCAAATTACAGAATGAAGTAAATACAATTACAATAGGGAGTAGACAATTATTTTACGCGCAACGAAGAAAACGATTCGAGAAACGAAATTAAATTACCTTTCGTTGTCCATCATACTTGCAAGCAGGGGAACATTACTGTCGGTAGTCTGATTAGAAGCTTCTTCTATGATTTGCAGCCTTTTGCAGAGGTCACATGTAAAAGCCAGTTCAATATTTCCCCTTTTGGCAGCCAGATAATCTCTGTATGATATGTCTGGGAAGATAAAAAAGGTTCCATGTTACAGTTAAGCTCTTGAAATTGCGACAGAAAAGGAAACGACGCACGTCACCAAACATAGCAGATCGAGAGTGCAGTACCAACACATACAAACAACTCATCAGTCTCTCTTATTCCGAAAAGCTTGTATAAACAAACTCAAAAAGTTCATCAGTAACTTTTAATCAGAAGTGTCAAACAATGCATCAAAAGACTGGTATCAACTGCTGTGCATTTTTTTTTGTCAAAACACCGATTGCTGGAAAAAATCTTGTTGTATTTGATTCATTTCAACTAGCCTTCAACACGAGTGAACATTAAATTAAATCCCGCTTTATTCAAGGATTTTTACAGATTCAAGGATTGTTACGGATTAATACGGATAAATTAACTTTCGATAAAGGTAAGTTAAGAAATTAAGATACAAAAAAATTAATTATCATAAAAAAAGTTCAGTAAAAAACCCTGGACGTTTCGGCCCTATACCCAGGACGTTTCGGCCCGATTGGAGGCCGAAACGTCCAGGGCCGAAACGTCCCAAGGCCGAAACGTCAGTAAACCCAAGTCACTCTGGCCGGTGTCGGTTCGTTTGGTAATCGGTGAAGTCGTCCCACGTTGAAGTCGACCCGAGTGAAGTCGACCCAAAAAAGTTAAGTCGACCCACTTTTGGTGATCTCGACCCGAAGTGATCTCGACCCGAAAAAAGTTAAGTCGACCCAATTTTAAAATCCTTGAAGTGATCTCGACCCGAAAAAAGTTAAGTCGACCCACTTTTAAAATCCACTTCAGACCATCTCAGATCCACTTGAAACGGATTGGAGACCGCCTCAGGTCCCGTTTGACAAGGGGGGTATAAGTGATCTCCACCCACTTTTGAAAATGACAAGATACCATCATTAGATTCACTATGGACATTGACCATCGCAGACCTCGTTTGAAAGGGGAACATTAATTTCCATCGAGCATAAAGAAAGATATAACAAAATTTTGTGACAACATAAAATATAACGTACATTACACAGGCCATAATAACACCGTCATATTGTATCTATGTACCACCGTTTTGCATTGGATAGTAGTGAAAGTTGTTCATCGGTTGCAAACAAAATATGACGCCTATCATCAATTTTTATGTCTCCTCTAAAAAAAAGTTCAGGGAAATGTTCAGTACATAAATCAAAATCTAGAGAATCTGGTTCATTTGGGCAAAACTTTGACCTGAAGTAATTAGCTGTTCTTTCAAGATATGCTGGGTTGGAAACGGCATCAATTGGCTGTCCCCCTATCTGATCAAGCATCACCAGAAAGAGAATAGATTTAACAGGTTAAATAACAAACATTGGAAATCACATTTACCTGCAAGTGCGTTAATTACTCCAGAATGGCGTTATAACCTTATAATCTACTAATCACGAACATAGATAGCACATAACTGTTGCATCCCAAAACACTCCTTGAATTTGTTTGATTGTTCATCTAGTTGGAATTTTAAACAGCCATTTAATTTGGGACTCCATCAGTCCCAAATTAAATGGCTGTTTAAAATTCCAACTAGATGAACAAAGAAACAAATCTATTTTTTTGTTTTTTACCCCTCCAGCTTTTTTTTAACATTTTTTTTTCAGTCCTCCCCTTTTTCTGTAAATGCGCTAATTACTCCAGAATGATATTATGATATTATGATCTACTAATTCAGGAAGTTAGCGCCTCACACCAATAAATAAATAAATAATGAAGGAACGAATATTATTGTCAACCTGTTCAATGCAGTGATTGCAAATCCAATCAATAGGCCTTCGCCCCCTATGAACGAATGAAAGGTTTTTGCCCGCCGAATGAAACATTAAAGTGATTAGCCGCTTTTCATATATCATTGACGCCTACAAACAGCGGAATGTCCCAAGCTGTCTTTTTTTCATAAGTTAGCTAGTAAAACATAAACGAACACGGACAAGGGTCTTAAAAGGATAAATTCCACTTCTATTGAGTTACAAAAAATTCTAACAGTAACCAAGACACTTTTAGATAGGGATGGAGATGGCTTTCAATAAATTTTAAAAGTGGGTCGAGATAACTTTTTTCGGGACGAAATCACTTCGGGTCGAATTCACTTTTTTGGGTCGAGATCACTTTTTTGGGACGACTTCACTTTGGGTCGACTTCAACGTGGGTCGACTTCACTTCTATTCCGTTCGTTTCGCCTTAATTCCTTTTCACTCCGAGTTGTGTCGGCCCGGATCGTTTCGACACCCTATGATCCGGGTGTGAGGGGAGAAACGACGATGATTTTATTCATCTTTTTAAATGGTTTTTAAGTACTTTTCACCACAATTAACATTAAAATACTTATAACCCAATGTTTTTGTATAATGTTTTCTTTTGAATTTCGGACAACACTTTACACTGCCGACATTGTCAGTCTTTATAAACCTCCGCTACGTCAGAGTAAATTCATTTATTCAGCTTCAGTGAATTCAAACTACAGGGACAGCGAATATGTCATAGCACATATGTAGACAGTAATAGAAAGATGAGACGCAGGCAGCATGCTATCACTTGTGATGTCTGTAGGAATTAGGTGGGGCCGGTATCTCCTTAACTGTGTATAGGAATGATATAAGTCAAGAGACAGCACTGGTTTGCACTTTGTGTGTGTGTGCCATGTACCCGGACAAGAACAGCGTTTTCAGAAAGGGAAGAACAAATCACACTCACATATGCGGAAGTTGCAGCGCTGGAGGAATTCTCCGCAAATCAGCATACGGATATTAATAGTGAAGCTCCAGAAACTGGACCTACATAATTTGAAAGCAGAGACACGGAGATTCCTAAATCATCTGTATCTGTATCGGTTACGGTGTAGGACCATTTGGCATAAAGACACCGGGTGGGGAGCCGTTAGTGGCTTTTCGAGATGGCAGATTGGAAGCCCTCTACTGTTTGCGCATGCACTATGTTGTTGCCTAAGTGGTTCCAATCAACAGCAGTGCGGATATAAATGAGTTCTGATATTCTATGGTTTTAGCAGTTCCAACTATGTATGCTCTTGTATTTTTTGATGTGTGTCTATCAATGATGTTTTGGGTGACACAATCAGTATATGTTTTGCTTTTAATTTGCCTTTTGTTTTGCTTTTGAAGGAATTTATTTGGGGGGCTGGCATAGACCCAGACCCCTCAATAACCTTGTAAAATTGGGTAAGCCTTTTTGTGTCTGCGTTTAACATGGAGGGCATCCAGTTCTAGTTTGGTGAGTATTTTTGTGGAGGTGCCCTCATCCCTTGAGCGATAGTCACCTGGATGAAACTGGCCGCTTTTCTTTGCACCCGTGCCAGTTTTGCTATATCCTTTTGAGATAAGGGTCCCATATTGTTGATGCGTATTCAATCACTGACCTAACCATTGCAATGTATGATTGTTTTTTTTTTGTTTTTTTTGTTTTTTTTTGCACTTCTCTGGGCAAAATTTTAAATTTCTTCTCAAGAAGCCAATGGTCGAATTGGCTTTACTTAAAATTTTAGATATGTGGGAATCCCACTTCAGATCCTGAGATAATATCACCGCAGGTATGGTGATTGAGAGACTTGTTTTAAAACTTGGTTGTCTAAGGTGTAGAAATGGGGTGACTTTTCGTCTGTGGACATGAGATAACATTTCTTTGCGTTAAATTTCATGCCCCAATTTGAAGCCCATTCTTCCAGTTTGATCAGGTCATTTTGGAGGATGCTGTGATCAGCCTGAGATTTCATTGGCCGATATAGCAGGCAGTCATCAGCAAATAGTCTTACCTGGGAATTTACTGAAAGTGGTAGGTCATTGATGTGGCACAGGAACAGTATGGGGCCGAGGACCGTACCCTGTGGTACACCTGACTCAACTGGGACCGATGTGGAGCCTTCACCGTCAATAACTACTCGCATGTGTCGTTTCGTGAGGAATGTGATAAGCCAATCATGGATGGTGCCTTTGATGCCATAGTGCTGGAGATTGTATAAGAGGCGTTTCTGTGCAACTGTGTCAAAGGCTTTTGAGAAATCGAGTATGATTATATCATTTTGTATGTGGTGTTCGTGGTGTGCAAAGAGGTCCTGCATTGTTGTAAGTAGCCGAGTCTCACATGAAAACCCTGATCTAAAGCCGTGATTGAGATTTGTGAGGGTGCCTGTTGATTCCAAGTGAGTTAATAGATGTTTACAAACGATATGTTCCAAAAGTTTACAAGTAACTGATGTTAAAGATACAGGTCTATAATTTTCGGCTAGGTGGACGTCGCCCTTTTTATAGACGGGTGATATGTTGGCATTTAATCAGTCTTCAGGAAGTGTTCCTGTATCAATTGACTTTTGGAAGATGCTTGCCAGGCCTAAGGCTAGCTCTGCCGAGCCCTCTTTTAGTATTTGATTTGGAATATTATCGGGCCTGGTGGCTTTGGATGTGTTTAGTGATCTTAGCAGTTTTTCAACACCGTTTGTTGTTATTGTGATTTTGTTAATACTCCTCGTCTCTGGTCCAATCATGGTTGGTAGCTGTGATTTATGATCTTTAGTGAAGGCAGACTTGAATTGATCAAGTAGCACTTCAGTCTTATTTGTTGAGTCATTTACAAGCTTCCCCTGTTTTTTCAATGGTGGGACACCTATACGGTCTTGTTTTTTTTTACTTAATGTACTTCTAAAAGGCTTTGAGTTTCGGTTTTCGAGGCCTTTATTTATGCATCCGTTTATGTATGTTATTTCCGCCAATTTATATTCCTTTTTACACTGTTTTTGGAATGCTTTGAAATCATTCCACTGTCCAGAATTCTTGGCCATGTTATATAGTCTAGCTTTCCTTTTGGACATTTTCCCGAGGTGCTTATTAAACCAGGTTAGCGAGGTATTTGGCCTAATAGTTTTAGATGGTATGTTTTCAGACACTGAGGCATTAATGTGTTCTTTGAATCTATCCCACAGTAGATTTATACCTTGTGTGTGTGCATTTGCAATAATTGTTTTACTAAGTTGTTTCATACCCTCTTTAAATCAAAGGCGGGTGTGGCCATTGACGTGCCTTGACTTTAAGTCTCATTTGCTTAGACTTAAAGTCAAGGCACGTCAATGGCCACACCCGTCTTTGATTTATCTTTTAGTAGTTTGGGATTCTGCAGTGTTGGTATCCGATTCAATTAACAACAACAATAATAATAATATAACAATAACATATTTTCAAATGTAGTGTATGTTGTTCAACGTAATAAAATGAGTACAACTCTGCGAAGATCTAAAAAAAAATTGATCATTCTGTCAGATCGAAAAATTTAGATATAGAAATCATTGCGCCTTTGTATGTAGAATTGTGCGGCATATGAAAATGAACAATAAATATTGGGGAATTTGCCGGAAGTGGTTTTTTTGTTGTTGTTGTTGTTGTTGTTGTTGTTGTTGTTGTTGTTGTTGTTGTTGTTGTTGTTGTTTGGGTTTTTTTTTGTTAATATATATATATATATATATATACATCTTTTAATATATTGTATTTAAATTTTAATTCAGTGTTAATGTTTTTGACATATTTATGTAAAGTTATGTATATAGCTGTGTATATATTGAGATAAGGAAATAATAAAGTACACGTGGAGATCATGATTATGGAGGGATAATATAACATTACTCGGGATAAATGTCTTGTTGTCATGTATTGTCTCAAAAGATCAACTCCAATTCGTCTAAACCTATCAAAATACCAGATGCCGAAACGCTCAGTGCCAAGACGACTTGGTGCTGACACGACCAGCCTCGGTGCCGAAACGACTCAATGTCGAAAGATACTGACGCCGAAACGACTTGGTGCCGAAGCGACGTGGTGCGAAACTTCGTTCCCTCTATTTTTTTTGCTAAATGCGACCTTCAGTTTTTTTCTTTTATTTTCACAAACTGGGGACGGTGTTGGGTTTGCCCCCATTTCCGCCCTGCGTCCCAATTAGCAATACAATGCATGGGTGGCGCCTGGATTTCCCCGACGCGGGGGGGGGGGGGGGGGGGTATGATCCTCGATAGGGGCTCTAAGTACCCGGACCCATAGGCCCGATTATGGTTCAGCCCGGTGGGAGAATGTTTTATTTTAATTGGGGAAAAATCGCAATATCTGTGACTCATGAGGCTTTGAGAGAGTCAAAACAACTCCCACCCCCCGAAAAATGTGGCTTGTTGAACAAGGGCACCAAAAGCAGGTGTCCTAGGCTTCAACCATGTATAGCCCGCCACTGTTGGTGTTAATATAACAATAACACGATTTTTTTTTGGGGGGGGGGGGGGGGGGGGGAATACAATGGTACTATTCATCATCGTATGAATAGTACCATTGTATTGCCCTATGCAAAAACAAAATCACGTTGTTACTATTATTACGATGACGGGAAGCGGGGTGGCGGACTGTTAATGGAATTTGTTTTCATTAACGCCCAACGCTCACTTCCGGTTGCATGGCGTCTTGAATTACTGAGTTTACCGCCCCGCTAAAGTCTGTTAATATACAAGAGAACGCCCACTAAAGTGGTTATAATGTTCAATGATCTGACCTCAATGACAAGTGTGTCGTCTGTCTCCGGTTGTGTCATGTCAGTTCCATTTGTACTTCTGACGGGGGGGGGGGGGGGGGGGGGAGGGGGGGGGGGGTCTTTTGCTGGTCTTCGGGAAAGTGTAATCTGGCACACTGGTGATTATGTGTTGACACGATCACAACCCTTACATTCTTTAACCAACTTCATCGATAAATAATCACTCCTCAAAAGTTTGTCTAAACAAATCAAGTGTGTATATGGATTGATGGTAATTTTTAATTGTAAAGCATGTTTGTTTTGTATAAACTCTCTTTAATGAAGTTCAGTTTTACAAGACAACTCATGTGGTTTGTTTTTCATTTGCATAAAACTTCAATATTAAAGTTCAGTGCTGTTTAACTACCCTTTAAAATGTAATGCAAGGCATTTGTTGAACTTTGATTGCGTGTTACTGTTTATTCCTGTTTCGTAACGCCATTATCGTTTCAGACCAATATGACTAAGGCCAAATGAATGGGATCCAATAACTATGGCTTTGGGATAGATTTCGCCGAGCGCTGATATGGCTTGGGTGTTGGAAATATATCCAGGATATTAAGGGTAACGGACCCAGCACCTCTAAACTAGTACGTCCAATGATGACTCGTCCGAAACATTACCCCCGAACTCACAGTCCGGATGGTTTGTCCTATCCTTTTATTATTAATAATATTTTAATATTTTTTCTTCTTTCTGTGGATTCGTGTTCTGATTATCTGTTTCTTATCCAATAACACTGTCTTCTTTCACAAAAGTCTCATTTCTCTCCTATTCTGTTATATTTTTTGCAACCAGCGATGCTTATGGGCATCCTCCAGTGAACTGGGAATGCATAGATATTGAAACTTTGGCCATTTGTATTGGTGTAATAGAAGTTTTCCACAATATTCAGAACCTTTTTATATAGTATACTGTTATGGATGTTTCCCCAATATATAGCTAACAGATGGTTAATGATAAGGTATTTACTTACTTCCAGAAATGCACGAGGTTGGTATGTGGCTTTTCCATGTTCTCATAAAACAATAGCATATTGTATTGGTAGAATGATAGGTTTTTTTTAGATAGAACTGTTTGGTTACACTTTATTGGAGAGTGCACATGGGCATGAATGAACAAATGGTTTCGCGCGCCGGAGGCGCGCAGGGACAGTATGGAGGACAAGCCCCTTTCGACCCTCTTTGATTGTATGTGATTTTGGCTTTAGTTTTTGGCTTGTCTGGACGTGAAAAAGTAGGAAGAGTTAAGGTAATCAGCGGCGTCTGTGCCTCCTGCGGTTCTTCTTTGGAGGAGGAGGGTGTGTTGGAGAGAAAGTAATTGGTGGAGTGGTCGGATCAGACGGAAGAGTTGGTTCTTCTTTAGCTTTGTACGGCCTGATCCTTGCTGCTGTTTCTTGATGTTCTTTTTTTGAACCCTGGGACACACGGCATAAGGATTTTCTTGATAGCGTCTGCTGAGAATTTTTCTTTTAGGAGAAGTCGTACTGAGACTGGATCGGGCTTCGGAAAAACTCGCTTGGAATCTCCTTCCCAAGGAATGCCTCCACGGACTCCGGGAAGCTCTCCTCCTGGTCGGACTCCTGGTCCAAAGAAGCTGGAAAAGCAAGAGCAGGAGGGGTGGAAGGTGCGTCATCTGAGACAGCTTCCTGCACCATTGACAGAGCATCCTCCTCCATCTCCTCTTCAGATGAAGAGTCTGATGAGCTGGAGAATGTGCTGTCGCCTGACGACCCACAGTCCTCCGGACCCTCTTCCTGGAAGGGGGGTACCGGGCTGAACAGAGGTTGTTCAGGGGTGACAGGAGTCGTCCCTTTGACGCCCTCACTTGCCTCCTTCTCTTCCTTTTCCTTCCTCTTCTTCTCCAGGAACTCCGTCATTCGGCGGGCATCATGTCGTCTAGCGGAGGGTCCCTTCTTTCTCGTCCTCTTCTTCTTCTTGGTGGCTGTATTGTTCCGGCGGCCTTCATCCAGCTTATCCGCGTCACTAGGAGGGTGACCAGCGTGAGGGGAAATCCCCTCACGAAAGGTGCTACACCTCTCCAAGGACGGCGGTTCCGATTCTCTCTCAAAATCCACTGTCAGGTGAATTTTACCCTTGAGCACCTGGATACTCCAGGTGGTGGCAAGGGTAGCCTTCACTCTGACAAGTGTCTCTTGGATAACAGGTGGGAGCTCCATTTTCGAGTTGTTAGCACCTCGGAGTCCAAGGTGCGAATGAACACCCACAAATGAAATGAAACAAGAGCTTCAGCAATCTCCGATATGTCATTTATATATACTTGGAAAAGAGAGGGACCCAAGACGGATCCTTGAGGAACATCTGCTTCTAGTTTCTGATAATTTCAGAAAGTTCTGATGACAAGTACCCGCTGTTCCCGATTGGACAGATAATCTGATAACCACCCAAGGAGTGGACCAGCTATTCCGTATTGCTGAAGTTTAAAGAGGAGTCCTTTATGCAACACTCGTTCAAAAGCTTTGGACATATCACAGAAAATGGCACAAGTGTATTCAATTGCTTGTCCCAAAAGAGAAAAAGAGAGTGGTGGAGATCGAGTAACTGAAAAGTGGTACTATGTCCGGGTAGGAAGCCAGACTGAAGCTGGTAAAGAAGTTCGTGTTCGTAAAAGTGATGAAAGAGGAATTTCAATGCCACCTTTTCGAAGAGTTTTCCTAAACATGGGAGCAGGGAAATACGTCTATAGTTCATGCTTGTTATACACAGTCAAGTAATAGAGTCATTTGAGTCTCCGACTTGGTAAAATAAAGCCCCGTACCGTCTTAAAGATAAAGCTGTTTTACTCTTTACTGAGAAAATCTCTTTTCCAAAGAGAAGTGTTGATATATCTACTGTAAAAGGAAGTGTATTGATTGTGTTATTCTCGAGAGGGTTAGGCGCCAGATGGTTGTCGTATAAATGGGAATTTGGGGAACTGCAGCGCAGTCTCAACGGATAGTAATAGATTTGGACAGCATGCGATTTAACGCAAGTATAAAAACAAGGAGGCTGTTGAATGCCAGAATTTAGGAACGTCTTGATGTTTCTCAAAGATGTGTTCTCTCTGACATACAGGGGCACCTCATTACACTGGTCAGGGATGAAGGAAGACTGATACAGTTGTGTCCGACAAAATGTGACTGTTTGATGTTGACTTGTATGGACATTGAGCGACCGATTGACCGTGGACACGAGAGGTGAAACTTTATCAGCTTCGTAAGAAGGCGATAAATGATGATACATTTTAAAGAACTATATCAGCTCGTGTTTATGGCGTCTTTTCGTGCATGGAGTCCCAATATGTTTCAAAATTTATTAAGGATTTACTGGTACTGATAGTTGTACCCGTAATTATCCTTGCTGCTGCGATCTGTATTTTTTCCAAGACATCGACATTAGCTAATGAACAATTATCCCAAACGGCATCAGCATATTCGAGAAGATGTCCAATGAACGCAAAGTATAGTTTTTCTAAGACCTTACGATCAAGGCTAAATTTATGTTTTCTCAACAAATCTTGACGGGGCCAGGCCTTGGAGCAGATATGGTCAATGTGGTTAACCCACGTACATGTGCTACTAAATACAACCCCGGGTGCGTACATCTGTTGACTTCCGATATTTGTGTAGCGCCTAGAATAGAGGCTGGTGGATAATTGGGTTGTTTTTTGCGTGTTAATAGCATACTCCCAGTTTTTTTTTTTTTTTTGGAATAAACTCGACCAACCACGATTTTGCCCAGTATTCTATTGTGGCCAAGTCATGATTGATTAAGTCAATGGCTCGATTTGGATTTTCCACGATGAGATATAAAAAGGTGTCATCTGCAAAGATGCGTATACTACTGAGTAAGTTTTCAGTTATATCAGTAAAATATATCAGGAATAATGGCGACCAGAACATCGAACCCTGCCGAACTCCAGGAAGATGTCTTCGGTGCCAAGACATCTCGCTGTGACCTGTCCGAAAGGTACGATTTTAGAAACAATAGGAGGTTCCCCGAAATACTCATCCCTGACAGTTAGTGAAGGAGAAAAGCATGCCACACCTTGTCGAAAGCTTTACTAACTTCACAAAAGACCACTCTAACTTCTTTACCTTCATCAAGAACCCGACAAAATTCTCCAGGTGTAAAGCTTGAATGGAACTGACTAAGAATATCGTTGTCACTCAAGAATTGTCACAATCGTTTGAAGATACATTTTTGAAAGACTTTGCCAAAACAGCTGATCAATGATATCGGGCGATAATTTACAACTAAATTTGAAGGTTAGCCAGACCAGACGCTTTAGACACTTTTATCGACCCCACTGCTCCGTATACTTTACTGCAGTAATGCTATGAAGTGTATGTGGAGGTAGTGGGGAGATCCGAGAGAGAAGCTTTCGAGTCGTCATCAGTGGAGATAGAACAGAAGTATTCAATGAATACTTCTGCCTTGAATACTGCTGCCTTCTCTAGAAGGAATTTCTGCTCTGTATAAATATTGCCGATGAGTGTAAAATGGGAGCTCTTGGCCATCGTGGCTGCCGATACGACTTGATTCAGCTTAACCCTTTAAACAACGTAACGACAACACCGGCCAGCGCTATTCTCAAAAATCGCCAATTAATTTTCATTACTTTTTAATTTTTTGTCTCAAGAACATAGGTTATGACCCCTCATTGGAACGAGCTCGTCGAGCTCGTTCCAATGAAGGGTCATAACCTATATTATTGAGACAAAACTGAACAAAATTAGTTATTTAAGAATTGTTTTTGCAAGTGTCGTTTCCTTTTCATGTTAGGTAAAGGGTGAAGTTTATATTTTGCCCAAGCGTGTGGATTTTAGATGCATTGTGAATTGTCATTATTTTGATCGTGTTTATTGTGTATTCATCGTATCTATAGTTTGATTGAGTAGTAATGTTTATAGGCACATACAGTCTGTTTTTCGAAAAAAAAACCAAACGTATATATGTATTTTGTCCCACTGACCGCATGATTTAGAAAAACAGCTCTTGCACAGACAATCTGATGAGTATTGTAAAAACCGCTGAGCAAATATCAGACAGCACATCTGCGAGATAATCTTGGTTTGGTCAGTTGTGATTATATAATAACATGGAAGTGATTAAATGTTTGGCTCGAGTGGCTCTCAGCAGCACTTTATCTCTTCTAACATTGATTGGTAAATGGGCTGTCCTATAATAAATTACTGTATGGGTAGTTTTAACCTCTTCTTGCCTTTGTTCCTGAATGGTACTATTCATGGGTAATAAGCCTGGTGCTAAATTGTGTTGTTAGAAGCTGCAAACGACTTCACTCGAAAATGAGGGCTACATGGTAATACTTTGATGTCCACAATTGTAGAAGTAGGTCTATGTTTCGACCACTGCAGAAGGGAATCCTGGGCTGCTTTAGTGTTTGGCAATGAATGAGTATTTATAAATATCTTTTATACTTCAATAATGAGCTAATGAATAGGTCTGTTGGTTCTTTATGCCCATGTCTACAGCAAATACAGAAATAAAAACATCGAATGAACACTGTATTTGTGAGAGAGTCCAGTACTGGCATAACCCTACAGTCTTACTGGTCTGTGGGGTTGGGTCAACACTTTCCATCCCTCACAATTGACTTTTACCATGTTAATTGAGTAGTTCGGTTTCCATGGCTCAAATTTTATCTTCTTTTAACATGTATGCAATTCATGCTAAAAGCATTGACATTGTTAACTCTATTTCTGATGCTACACCATCCATATACCTAATGTTTCAAGTAAAACGACATTCATTAATTTTTTCAAATTTTATTTTGCTGTTTTGTTTTTACAATGTTTTTAAACTGATCTCTGAAATGTATGCCATTCGTCCCATGAGAGAGTGAATACCCTGAAAGACCAACCCTCATAAATCCGTATTGCTTGCATACTGATAGCTCCTAAACGATGAAGACATATCGATATATCGCGCACCGATTGAGCTTTTCAGGGGTGGAGGTAAAAAAAATCAATTTTGAATCCCAATACCGTTTTCTTTGTGATGCATTTATGCACGGTTGGACTTAGAGGTTTAAGCATAATGCTTTTTATGCATCTCCTTACAACCGGGATATTGAAGCCAGTCATGGGAAAATTAAGATAGCACACATCAATGTCAGGGATCTCCGCAGCAAAACAGATATAATAAGCGCTGAACTGGGAAATTGTATCATTTCTGTTTCGGAGACTCTGTTGACAAACATCGTTCAAAGTGAAGACATTCAAATGCATGGCTACCATTACCCATATATTCGCAAGGGCCATGGAGAGGGAGTGGGAGAAGAAGTGGCAGTTTATATCAAGTCCGACATGGCTTGGAAACGTCGATATGACCTTGAAATCGCAGACCTAGAATTAATCTAGACAGAAATTCGAAGTCAGAACCAGACATTTATAGCGAGAGTTTTATATAGGCTCCACTGGCAATAATTATTACTAGAGCCTTATTGAAGAATCAACCCAAAAGCAAGAAATGATATATCGCTGAAAGGTGTGATAGTTGGAGATTTAAATTTTGACATCCCCAGTAATCCTTATTCCCTGCCCAAGGATCAGGCAACTAGAGAACGATTTTTACCGCTTACTTCAAATTGTCAAAGACCCCACGCGAGTAACTGAATTCGCTTGCAGTCTACTTGATCTAATTTTAGTGTCGTGTCTAAATCTAATAAGAAATTATTCTGTTGTTGTTCCTTTTTGCAGTGATCACCATGCTACTGCTGGTAAATTAAAATTCCCAAAACAAGAGTAAAACAGACTGTTTTAAAAGAATAGTAATATGGATATAAGAACATGTTGCACAAACTATGTTAAAAATCTTGTTTACTGAACATTTAAATGATACCACAGAGAGCCTTACATCGAATATCAATGAAGCGTCTAAAAACTACAACCCAAACAAAACCACTGTCGTATGCCCGAAAGATAAAACTCAGATGAATTCAACGATCCTTAAAATGATGAGAGAGCGTGAGAGATCACGTCGAACAGCTGAACAGTCAAATATGACCGAGGACTGGGCGAGATTTAGGCTTGACATAAATGAAAATACATAACTCATACGGACATCAAAGGCGGAATACTATATTAGAACTGAAACGCTTTGCGTCACATCATAACTTTGGCAATAATCTCTGGTGGGGCACCCTTAACCCTTTACCCAACGCAGACGATATCAAAATTTATTATTTTAAATATAATTTTTTTAAATTTTTCAAAAACTTTCAACAAAACCATATCATGTGACCCCTCGTTGGAACGAGCTCGACGAGCTCGTTCCAACGAGGGGTCACATGATATGGTTTTGTTGAATTTTTTTGAAAAATCATATTTTTTCAACTGCTGAATTTGCATGTTACGCGGGCGGATTCGGCCGATTCGTTGGGTAAAGGGTTTTAAATGTTTCTCTAAAAAAGCACAATCTTTTGAAAGAACGTTTCCCGCCATTCGAAGAAAATGGGGAAATAACTAGTGATGCAACGTCGATTGTAAACTTACTAAATACGCATTTTGTTGATCAAACTAATTCAGCTGATGACAAAGAAAACGTCGTGAAATAAGTCTTGATTGCATAGTAATTTCCGAAGAAATGGAGCCAGTTATTAGTAACATAGACCATCTGAAAGATAATGGGCCAGACTTAATTAGTAACAGGATTATCAAGGCACGTGCAACAGTTAACTTCCCCTCGAACTTATCTTTTTAATCTATAATAATAATAATATGGTTTTAAGCCGAGTTTCCACTGAACGTGCTCACGGGCTTTACAATAAGTACATGACATCTAATATGAATATGTAACTAACTAGATATTTTGGCGGGATAGGCTAATTTAAACAAATGGGTTTTCAGTGACTTTTTGAACGAAACTATGTCCTGGACGACCTTCAGGTGATCGGGCAGTTGGTTCCACAAATAAGGTCCAGCTACACTGAATGCTCGACCACCGGCAGTTACAAGGTATCCAGGGTTGTATACCAGATTGTTGGCTGACGAAGATCTAAGAGCTCTGACAGGTTCGTAACACTGTATAAGAGAGTTCAAATAACCAGGTGCAATATCTAAGCGAGATTTGAAAGTTAAAAGAACTTTGAAATTAATTCGCTCCTTTATGGGTAACCAGTGTAGATCTTTCAGTATAGGTGTAATATGACAAAATTTCTTATTCCTGGTTACCACTCTAGCCGCGCAATTTTGAACATTTTGAAGTTTCTTCAACAGATGTTGTTTGCAGCCATATAACAGAGAATTGCAGTAATCAAGACGGCTAGTTACAAGGGCGTGCACAAGCTGCTTGGTCGTCTCCTCATCGATCACGTTCCGAACTCTGCCGATATTGCGCAGATGGTGGAAAGCGGATCTGCAGACTTGCATCACATGCGCATCTGCAGCCAAATTCCCATCTATGCAGTATCCCAGATTGCGGACTGCTATCGACGGTGAGATGACACTGTCTTCAATATGTAAACTGAGTTTAGAAACTTTGGAAAGTTGACAGGGTAGTCCTATGTACATTATTTCAGTTTTATCAGCATTAAGTTTTAAGAAATGTTGAGTCATCCAGTTTCTGATATCGGATGCACAGTTCTCGAGAATTTGGGCTGCTTGTCTCTCGTCATGGGGTTTAAAATGAATATATAATTGTGTGTCGTCCGCATAACAGTGAAATAAGAGTCCATGGCTACGTATTATATCGGGGTAGCACATATATGGTATATAGCAGGGGTCCGAGAACAGACCCCCGTGGGACACCACACTTAAGCGTTACATGCTCGGAGAGCGTCCCACCCAAGAACACTCGTTGCGTCCGCCCAGATAGATAGGATCGAAACCATTCTAAGCACAGTCCTGTGATACCCAGTCGGTTTTCCATGGTGTTAAAAAGTACAGTGTGATCGATGGTATCAAACGCTGCACTTAGGTCCAGAAGTACAATACATGATACCTGCTGTTGATCCATGGATTGTAGAATGTCATTTTGCACGCGTAATAGAGCAGTTTCAGTGCTACACCCGGGCCTGTATGCGGACTGAAATTCTTCAAACAAGCTGGTTTGCGTTAGATGGTCACGAATCTGAGTGCTGACAACACGCTCCAATAACTTGGAAATGAAAGATAAATTTGACACTGGACGATAGTTACAATAGAAACACTATGGGGAAATAACATTTTCATCTGCTTCTCTGGAACTCTGTCTTTATCACGCAATGGGGAGCGCGGTGGCTCAGTGGTTACGGCATTATGACTTGCCTTAAACGAGTTTGCAAGCTAAGCAGCAGAAGTTTTGAAGAATGACCTGAGAAAAATTTCCCAGTGGTCTATAGCATGGCAGGTCTTCTTGTTTAATCTACAAAAAACTGAGTCATTGTTCATTCCCTGTAAAGTAAACAACACGTCTCATTCCCATCTTTTCCTTCTAGGACAGCAAATAGAAGAGACAGTTATGACACCATTCTAGCATTTATTTTTTAAAAAAAGTTTTAAAAGACTGGCGTTTGGCAGCAAACAATTTTTGTAATTTTTTTATACCTTTTTGAAGCATCACGGACCATATCGATCGATACTGCAAAAAAACGAAATATTGCGATTTGTTTTGGGGTGCACGCATATTGAATGGGCTACCCACACCAAGGATGCCAATGCTATGCAAAAAAGAACTCGACTCGTGGACGTGATGAAGATTTGTTTAGGGAATAGTCAATCCTTTTATTGCACTGAATTAAAAATTGGTTCACACAGTGAGAAATGTCCTCATATTGCAGTAAGTTAAAATTTAGGTTGCCATAGGAAGCCCAAATATAAACCCCAGTGACTTGTTTAGAACAAAGTGGAATCTGGCCCCACTAAGGATACTTGCAAACGAAATATCAAATGATTCTGACTGGTAGATCTGAAGAAAAACGCTAAAGAGTTTTTATTATTAATTTGTTACGTTTCACTTTATGAAACGTTTGATATCGGTATGCTAAAGAGTTATTATTAATTTGCTACGTATCACTCGTGGACTTTTTACTGTGAAGAAATAGGCCTATAAGGTTTTTTAAAACCTTTCAGGAATATCCTAAACTAGAGGCTCTAAAGAGCCTGTAATCGGTCACCTGGCAGAACTACCGTATATAAAAATGTGATTTCCCATGGGGTTTTCTTGGTAACTATGAGCCGCAAGTGTGGCAATGTTTGCAACATTACATCAACATTACATGACGATCATTGGTAGAAGGTGTCCCAGTCCTCAATCATTTGAAGTTTCACCTTGTAGTTTCAGAGGAGAAGAGTTTTCATAATCGACCAGTCAGATAAACGAATGCCTCTGGCGGCCACGTGTTTCATCCAACAGGAATAAAATTAGTAACAGTTGTACAGAACCTCTCATAGACAACGTCTGAGAAGTTTGATTCACATTTGACTCAGCAGCTCAAGAGAAGAAGATGAATATGTGATTTCCCATAGGGTTTCTATAGTAACTATAAGCCGCAATGGCAACCATATTTGCAACTCGATCAAGATTAAATGAGGAGCATTGGTAGAGGGGGTCCCAGTCATCACTTATGTGAAGTTTCAAAACATTTGGCCTTGCAGTTGCAAAGGAGAAGATTTTTGAAAATTCATCAACCAGAATCTAAGAATGCCTCTGGCAGCCATGTTTTTCATCAGACGGGAACAAAGTGAGGATCGTTTGTAGGATACATCCCATTCCTGTCACATTTGGTTCACATCGGCTCAGTAGTTCCAGAGAAGCAGATGAAAATATTATTTCCCATAGTTTTTCTATTGTAACTACAAACCACAATTATAGCCATGTTTGCAACCCAATCAGCATTAAATGAGGATCGTTGGTAGAGGGGTTTCCAGTTACCAGTAACGTGAAGTTTCAAAACATTTTTCCTGTAATTTCAAAGGGGAAGATTTCTTGAAAATCCACACATTTATGAATTCTGTTTGAAACAAAATCAGTAAAGGGTTAAATATTTTGAAAATTGCAATTTTTCAGACAGTACTCTCTTTCAAACAGCATTGGATAGGTAAAGGGTCACCGGAAACACAATGTATTCAAATAATTTGTCATGTCTTAAATGATATCATAAGTGACTGGTCAGCTCTACATGATGGTATACAAAACACCTGTAATCAATCAGTATTTCTGATAAGAAACACGAGAGTAATATAAACATAATTACAAGTATAGCTGTAAACGCGTTTAGAGTACACAAAATAAGTTGTAGGATAACCACTGTAAACTATGTATCTTTTCTTCATAAACTGATAAGATCAGAAGCTGACATCATTTTCTGGAAAGCTCTCACTGATAGCTTTTCAGAAAATGATGTCAGATTCTGATCTTAGTGTAGGAGCAGCAGTATACTTAGTTTACTGCGGTTATGCTAGAACTTATTTTGACTAGTACTGTAAACACAATATTTTTGTGGTATTTCCCAGTTCTCAGTGGAAAAAAAACTGGAATCAACACTATATTTTCAAATTACAAGTATTTTACTGACGGTACCGATCTTCATGCTGACATGAGAGGCATTGGGTTAAGCATTAGAATATAGTCTTTTGCAGCCACGTATGTCCATCCTCTCATAGACCATTCGTGTCAAGTTTTGGTTCACATCAGCTCAGTATTTCCAGACAAAAAGATGAAAATGTTATTTCCTATAGGATTTCTGTAGTAACTACAAGCCGCAACTGTGGCCATGTTTGCAACCCGATCAACATTAAATGAGGATAATTGGTAGAGGGGGTCCCAGTCATCGACATGCAAATTTTCAAAACATTTGGCCTTGTGGTTTCAAAGTAGAAGATTTTTCAAAATCCACCAAAGTAGTATGTAATGTGGTTTTGAGGACCCATTTGGGGAATCTCATCGGGGGATCTAATCTGACGTCATAGTCACGTGACCTAGTGCCGCCATGCTGTGTTGTTATGGTAACCCGCGTGAGCGGTCATGTTGTGACGTCATCTCCATAGTGATACGTGTTGTTAGTGCGCATGCGCAGCGCGTGTTGTTAGGGTGATACGTGTTTCCGTCGTCCATTTTGTATACTGGAGGCCGCCATCTTGGTTTCTATGGTAGCACGTGATTGCTATGTTACCCAATTGTTCTGCAATGGGACGGGGTATGTTCGGAGGGTATGTTCGATTGTAGAAGAGTAAATCTAATTATCACAAACAACCCGACAATCCTTCCAAATCACCGAAATTGACTTTATTTCCCCATTTTATCGGTTTAGCACGTAGTGCTATAGTACCGAGAGGGTATCGGGGGTGCATTCGACTGAAGTGGAGTAATTTTTTGGTTCGGATTTTCCCAGAATCCTCATTTAATTACCCAAATAAACCCGTCAAGTTGTATTATTTCGAATTCTTTTAGTATCCTTTTTTGGATCCCATGACGTGTTATTTCCCTATTAAGAGTAGCACGTAATACCGAGGGGGTGTGTTCGTTTGAAGTGGAGTAATGTTCCCATTTTTTGGATCCCATGACGTGTTATTTCCCTATTAAGAGTAGCACGTAGTGCTATAGGACAAATTTACCCAGAAATCCTCTGCTTCTACTTGGAACTATATTTTTATAAATTCCTAAGCTCTATTTTTAGTAACATCCTTAACTGACCCCCTAACTAATTGTTAGGGTCTATATTTAGCAATTTCTTTAAATGACCCCCCTAACTACATGATTTTAAATAATAAAATTAATGAGGATCAAGATGTTTTTACACTAACCAATCAGAGCGAAGTTAATCCACCAATCAGATTTCTGGATTCCCATTGTGTTTCTTTCCCATTACTTTCTATACTAATTTTCTAAATTTCCCAACTTTAACCTATAATCCTATAGGAAACAAACACAAACGCCCATCGAGAATGAAAATATCGATGAAAAAACGTTGTGACGTCGTGACGTTTTCAAAAACGTCCGTCACGTTTAAATAAATTCCGGAGAAGAATAACGTCGCGTCATTCTGTTTCGAGCCTTCGAACTGAACACATCGCTAGAGAGTTTTCTATAGCAATTTTACCTTTGCAAAAAATTATGAAGATGGAGTCTGAAGCTGCTGCTGCCGTTACCAGAACTGATGTCTACGCCTGTGAAGAGTGTGGAAAGACCTTTACTGCAAGAACGAATCGAGATCGCCATCGGAGAAATACCCATGGAAAGAAGAAGACCCACGATTGTACCAACTGCAACAAGACCTTTACGAGGAAAGAGAAGCTGGATCAACACCTGATGAAATGTTTGGAGACATATACATGTATAGAATGCGGCCAGGAGTTCAACCAACTACTCCATTTTAATCGACACAAGAGCGTTGCCCACCGACCAGTTCCTGTACCATCTAAAAGGAAGACTGATGAACCGAAGAGAGGACCACCTAAACAACCACGGACCACGACGACCACCCATTATGATGTTGCCCCAATTGAGTTTGAAAAGAATATGATGTCTGAAGAAGAGCCAGATGAGATGTTGACCGTGTACGAAAATATTAAAACTCGCCACATGATGAACAGAAGAGTCCAGGACCAATATAACTACCGGATCAACGATGTGAACCTGAAGATGATGACTGATGAATTGATGACTACCATATTTCTGCCACAACAGCTAAGATTTAAAATTAAAGTTTTGGTTTTATCCTGCGACACAATGAAACGAATGAACTGAAGTATTACCATCCATCACAAAACAACGCCCGGGTACTTGATGTTCCACAACTTGTATGCTGCCAAGAAGACTTTGAAGAATTCCTTGATGCTGTCATGGAAGAAGATATCCTGGAATGGGCCAAATTAAAACGACCCAACACCAAATGGCTTGTGGAGAGAGTTACCAACGTCACATTTTATGTGAATAAGCTGAAAGACCACCCAATTGGAATGGTAGAAGATCTTCCTGACTACATTCTCCAGAACAAAGCAGTAAATGCTTTGGTGAAAGATAAACATCACCAGTTTTATGATGATGATAACCTGTGCATTTTCCGCTGTTTAGCTTTATGGAGTGGTTCCACAGCACACACATTGAATAATACAACAGATGCCATGTACAACAAGTATACAAAGAAGCCAAAGAATGAATTCCGTGGAGTAACTTTAGCCGAATTACCTGACTTGGAGAAATGTTTTGAAGTAAATATCCAAGTATATGAACTTGTCAAGAATGATGATGACCAAATTGTTGCCAAATTAGTACAGAGATCTCACAGAAAGTATGAAGGTACCATGTATGTGAACGTTTACAAGAACCATTTTAGCTACATCATCGATATAGACCAATACTGCAAATCCCTTGAATGCCGCAAATGCGGCAAATTATGGAAGACCTCCTGGGCAATAAATCGTCACGAAAAAACCTGTACAGATGAAGTAAATTACCAGTATGTTGGCGGTGTATACCATCCATCCCAGTCCATATTTGATCTGTTAGAAGATGAAGGTATAGAAGTATCTGAAGAGAAGAAGTTTTTTCCATACCGTGCAACGTTTGATTTTGAAAGTTACTTTGTCAAATCCAGTCTACCTGCTGACAGTGATAAACTGATATGGGAACCAGAACACCGACCATTGAGTGTTAGCATATGTAGTAATATACCAGAATACCAAGAACCGAAATGTTTTATTACAAATGGAAATTCTCAAGAACTTGTTGAAGAAATGATGACATACCTCACAGCTATTTCATCTCATTGCCACCAACTGATGCAGACCTATCATGCTTGGACCTTGTTTAAACTCAGACAGAAAATTGCTGAAACGCTGGAAGCGGAAGCCAGAGCTACTGGAGAAGATACATCCAAGATGCACCCTTTACAAAAATTGGAGAAGAAATTTCAAGACTACCTGCAAGAGATGCCCGTCATCGGATTCAACTCTGGAAAATATGATATGAATGTAGTCAAGCGTGAACTGATGACATACCTGAAGAGACAGAATCCACTCAAGTTTGCAGAGAAGAAATCGAATAACTACATGTGCGTCTCGACAGAATCTTTCAAGTTTGTTGATATTTGCAACTACCTCGCTCCAGGATTCAGCTATGACAAGTTTTTGAAAGCATTTGGCTGCTCCGTGACGAAGGGATTTTTACCATATGAATGGATCGACAGCTTGAACAAATTGGATCAAGACCACCTACCAGACCATGAAGCCTTCTACAGTTCTCTCAAGAAAGAAAATATATCCAATGAAGAATACCAGTACTGCCAGCATGTATGGAACGACCTGGAGATGACAACTTTCCGTGATTTTCTGATCTGGTATAATAACCGAGATGTAAAACCAATCCTTGAAGCAGTTGACAAGCAGTTTGCTTTCTACCAAGAACGCCACATCGACATGTTTAAAGATGGTATCAGTGTTCCGGGCCTCACGTTGAAATACCTGTTCCAGACCATGAATGATGACACTTACTTCACATTATTTAACCAGAAAAACAAAGACCTGCATCACTTGGTGAAAGATAATATCGTTGGTGGACCTTCAATTATCTTCAACCGATACCACGAGAAAGATGTTACCAGAATAAGAGAAACAAAATATGGCAAAGAAGCAAAACCATGTGGAAGTATTATAGGCTTTGATGCGAACGCATTATATCTTTGGTGCCTAATGCAAGAGATGCCAACGGGTTGGAGTATTAGACGTCGAGAAGAAAACCAGTTTAAACCAGAACATTCAATGAAGTATGGTAAAATGGCTGAACAATGGTTAGAGTTTTTATCCATGAGAGATGACATCCACATCAGACATCAGTTTAACGGAGCTGAAAAAATGATTGGTCGAAGACAGTTGCCTGTTGATGGTTGGTGCAAAGAGACACAGACTGTATACCAGTTCCATGGCTGCTTCTGGCACGGACATACCTGCATGAAAGATAAGAATGGCCTTCCTATCATCCATAATGAAGTCAGAGATAAACCGATGAAAGAACTGCTACAAGACACCCGTACCAATGCAAAGTATATCACCGATTTGGGCTATAAACTTATTGAAATCTGGGAGTGTGAGTGGAGAGAGATGAAGAAGACCGATGCCACACTCAAAGTCTTCCTGAAAGAGAACTTTTCAGACAAAATAGATGGTGCGATGACAGAGGAAGAAATACTGAACAAAGTGAAGTCCGGTGAACTGTTTGGTTTAGTCGAATGTGATATACATGTACCAGATCACCTGAAAGAGTACTTTGAAGAGATGACACCTATCTTCAAGAATACAGATATTTCCATAGATGATATTGGTGAACACATGAAGGCCTTTGCCGAGAAGAATGGAATCATGAAGAAACCCCGTAGAAGTTTGATCGGAAGCTATGGAGCGGAAAAAATGTTGTTTGCAACCCCTTTACCGCAGTGGTACCTCCAGCATGGTATTGAAGTTGATCACGTCTATCAAGTTATCCAATATAAACCAAGAAGATGTTTTGAAAAATTTGGAGATGAAGTATCTGAAGCAAGAAGACAAGGAGATGTTGACCCCGACAAGTCGATCGTTGCTGACACCATGAAGCTGTTGGGAAATTCTGGATATGGCAAAACCGTCACCAACAAAGAGAAGCATCGACGTGTGTGCTATTGCGACGACGAAGAAGTTACCAAAGCTGTAAATGACATGTCCTTCAGAGCCTTGAATCCATTGGATGAAACATTATATGAAGTCGAACTCAACAAGAAGACCAGCAAGTTGGATCTGCCACTTCACATCGGATTCTTTGTTTACCAGTATGCGAAACTCCGGATGCTTCAGTTCTGTTATGATGTCATCGATACTTTTATCAACCGCCAAGATTTCGAATATGCTGAAATGGACACAGATTCTGCATATATATGTACTTCGTCACCATCCATAGATGAATTAGTGAAACCAGAGAAGAGAGTAGAATTTTACAAAGAGAATTACAAGTGGTTTCCATCAGAGTGTTGTGATTTCCACAGAGATGATTATGTGAAAACCAAATTAGAAGGCAAAGAATGGCTGTCACCCTCATGCTGCCAAGAAAGAAAGCATTTTGACAGGAGAACTCCAGGCTTGTTTAAGGTAGAATGGCAAGGAACTGGTATTGTTGGACTGTGTAGTAAAACGTATTATTGTTTCGGTGCCACCAATAAATTCAGTTGTAAGGGAATCAGCAAACGCCACAATGATTTGACGAAAGACAGATATTTGCAAGTTTTGAAGACTCAACAAAGTGGATCTGGCATCAACCGAGGATTTGTGATGAATGACAACACTATGTATACCTACCAGCAGAGCAGAGATGGACTATCATATTTCTACCCAAAACGAAGAGTTTTAGAAGATGGAGTTAGCACCATACCACTAGAGATTTAAAGAAGAAACAATTGAGTGAGTGTCATATTTTTCTACAACCTGAACCAAGTCTAGCTTTTGCCTACAAAAAAGTTCTATTTAGTTGACCAAAAAAATTCCTAAAAAACCGAAATGGTTTTTAGGTGGTCTACTCAATCATATTAGGCTCATCAAATTTTTAAAGTCCTTTATGGCAGTCCTCATAAGGTCCTATATGGCATTCTCTAAAGTCCTTTATGGCAGTCCTCATAAAGTCCTATATGGCATTCTCTAAAGTCCTTTATGGCAGTCCTCATAAAGTCCTATATGGCATTCTCTAAAGTCCTTTATGGCAGTCCTCATAAAGTCCTTTATGGCAAGTTTTTCTCAAAGTAAAAAGTCCTATATGGCATTTTCTAAAGTCCTTTATGGCAGTCCTTATAAAGTCCTATATGGCAATCCTCATAAAGTCATATATGGCATTCTCTAAAGTCCTTTATGGCAGTCCTCATAAAGTCCTATATGGCAGTCTTCAAAAAAAAATTCTAAATGGCAAGTCTTACAAGGTAATACATTTTTTCTAGTGTAAAGATTTTTCAGTTTTTTTATTTATTCTAATACAGAGAGTTTTTTCATCATTATCATCATCATCATCATGTTCCTGATATACTTTAGGCTAACCCTATTGGAAGTGGAGGATACTTCTTTACTTTTTAGTTTCATTCAAAACTTAGTTTCATTCAAAACTTTTTAGTTCAATTTATTTTTAAAAAATGTTGATTCATGGTATCTTTTAGGTTGCACCTATTGGAACCAGATGATACTTCTTTATTCAAAATTTAGTTTCATTCAAAACTTTTTAGTTCCATTTATTTTAAAAACATGTTGATTCATGGTATCTTTTAGGTTACACCTATTGGAACCAGATGATACTTCTTTACTTTTCAGTTTCATTCAAAACTTTTTAGTTTCATTCAAAACTTTTTAGTTCCATTTATTTTTAAAACATGTTGATTCGTGGTATCTTTTAGGTTACACCTATTGGAACCAGATGATACTTCTTTACTTTTTAGTTTCATTTCATTTTTTTTAAAGTTGATTCCTGGTGTCTTTTAGGCTACCCCTATTGTATAACCAAAGGAATAAATCATCATCATCATCATTACTAAGAAATTCTCTGTTGTGAATATTTAAAAGAAATGAGAAATTTTTATGATAGAAAAACTAAATTGCTAAGTTGGACATGTTGTTTTCGTTTTTTTTTTTGATGAACAAAAAAAAAATTCCCTCAAAGAGGATACGAACTGTAGGGGGTGGGAATGCACTCGAGCTATTTGACTTATCTCCATTGGACAGAGGTTTGTAGCTTGACCTGTCCCAAGCCAGTATAAAATGCAGAGGGCCATATCCTACAGTTTAAGGATCAAGATTGCAGTTTGATCGCCAAACTGACCAATCAGATCGAAGTTAATCAACCAATCAAATTTCTGTATTCTCGTTGTGTTTCTTTCCCATTACTTTCTATACTAATTTTCTAAATTTTCCAACTTTAACCCATAATCCTATAGGAAACAATCACAAACCCCAACCAAGAATCAAAAACTCAATCAAAATTTGTTCAACTGGGGTGATGTTTTCAATCACGTCCATCAAAGATATATAAGATTAGGCAAAGCATGGACTTGGCATCATTCACGATCGAACCATTGACCAGAGAAGGTGTTCCGAATTGGCACCAAGCAAACTTATGCTAACGTCACCCAGTACCAGGGTGAACTGAAGAATCATCTCAGAAGATACTTTGAGGGAAAAGACCAGAAACCTTATCCTACGAAGACTGGTATTGCTCTATCTTTAGAAGAATGGAATGCCTTGAAATCTCAAATAGAAGAAGTAGATGCAGCCATCAAAACCCAACAAACAACTTTAACTGAAGACACTAAACCTACTAACCATGAAGACTTCAAAAAACCAAATCAAGAACCACCTTTGAAGAAGAAGAAGAAGAAGAAGATCACAGTGAGAATAACCCAACCACGACCATTGATCGTTGATGAAATTGATAGTGAACTCAGGCAAGTTCGCTTGCAGCATGAACTTTGCTTGGCATATGCTCATTATGTCGAAGAGAACATTGACGCTGTAATGAAAGAAAAATGCTATGGATGTACAGTCGATCACCCAAGTCAGATTCAGCATAATGTATGCCTAATGATGTCTGAAGAAGAGAAGATTATAACATGTTTTAGTGACGCACTTGAAAGAGTTAACAAGAATGATGTTCATCTACTGTGGCACCATAATACTTCTGGAATGAATCCACCACCAGTACAGAAAGAATATGAAGATATGTTCGAGAAACCTCTCACAAATGAACAGAGACGTTGTATTATGGATTTGGTGATTGAATTTATGACCATCAAGAAACCTGTTACAATTGGATTCTAATTGAAGATGTAAATAGATGTTGTAAATAGATGATTATTATAAAAACAGAAAAAAAGAAGAAAAAAAGTATAAAATGAAGAAACAAGAAAAAAAGGTGGTAATGACGCTTAAGTTATTTGATGTTTATCTTCTTGACAAATATCAAACAAACTTAAACTGTCCCCAGCCAGTAAGTCAGAAGGCCACCAATTTTAAACATTTTTTGGATGACGGGTCATATTGACCACCTCTCCAAAAGGTATAAAAGGGGAGTAGTCCCCACGTTCAGTGGGGGCCACCTCCCCAAAAGGTATAAAAGGGAAGTAGTACCCACATAGAACAACAAAGATGGATCCTCGTTGGAAGCATCCATTCACTTGTTTATTGTGTGGTCCCACGGGTAGTGGTAAATCATCCTTTGTAAATCGGGTTATTCCAAACATTCAAAATATTGTATCACCTGTCCCAAGTCACATCATTTGGTGTTATAGTGAATGGCAACCATTATACAATACTTTACCCCAAGTAGAATTCGTAGAGGGTCTCCCTCAAGAATTAAAATCTGATAGTTTAGTCATATTGGATGATCTGATGCTCGATGCAGATGTTCGAGTGTCTAGATTATTTACTAATGGTAGTCATCACCGTAACATTAGTGTGATCTACATTGTTCAAAATTTATTTGATAAAAATAAAGTCCATAGGACTGTAGCTCTCAATAGTCATTACATGATCTTGTTTAAAAATCCTAGGGATCGTTCTCAAATCTCACACTTGGCAGCACTGATGTATCCTGGTCATTCCAAGTTTCTAAGAGAAGTTTTCGAAGATGCCACTTCGACACCATGTGGTTACCTTTTAATAGATCTCAAACAAGATACTCCTGAACACATGAGATTAAGAAGTCAAATTTTTCCTGGGGAAACCCAATATGTGTACCTCCGAAAAGTATAAAAGGGGAGCAACAAGTCTGACTCGAGTCAGAAGCATGTCTGACCGTCTCAAGCGCAACATCGCTCTTCTCAAGGTTCTTATTAAATCGAAACCCGCACTCGTCAAATCCATACTAAAACATGCAGACAAAGAATTGATAACTTGTTTGTGTGACTGTGCCTCGAATATACTGAAGGGAGCAGTACCTCTGACCAAAGCTCAGAGAACCAAACTCGTTCGTCAGAAACAACTAGTGAGGGCAGTGGCAAACAAAGGTACCTCTGACAAAAAGAGGAGACAAATCTTGCAGAAAGGGGGATTCTTGGGGGCATTGCTACCTCCTGTACTATTGGGTGCTGTTAAAGGTATATTTGGATGATGGAATATGCAAAGAAGATGGCTTTGGTAGAACCAAGGTTATTGGAACGTCTACAAGAGACTCCAAGACAACCGAATGAACTGGTTGTTTCATCACTGGATAGAGAAATGAGAGATATTCTCGATGCCCCTTTTCTTTCGGCTGATGAAAAGATGACTCAATATAATCAAATTTTACAAAGATACTTGACATTTCAACAAAAGGTAATGGATCCTCGACCAATTAAAGTCGAATTCGAGAAAGATAATAAAGACGAAGACATTCTCGATTCTGTACCTATGACAATGAAGAGAAAGGGAAAGTTGTTGTTGAATCGTATTAGAAGTGACCCAAATATATCTTGGAATGAGAAGGGTGAATTAGTCTACAAAGATCAAACAGTGGTAGGGTCGAATGTAACAGATCTTCTAAACGATTTACTTAGAAGACGAAAATCTTTCCAACCAAAGGGATGGGAAATGTTGGCCGAAGCTTTGAGAGATAGTAACATACCCCAAGAATTAATTGGTCATAAAGAACGTTGGAATTTTATGAAACAGGCACCGATAAAGTCGGAACCAAAACAACCAAAGAAAACAGAAACGCCAAAGTGGACCGAAAAAAAGGTATAAATAGAGTTGACACTTGAACAAGGCAGTCATGGAAGCATTGTACTATGATTCTGAAGTGCCTGGTAGTTTTGGTGGTGTAGACGCTCTTCGTAGAGCATCCAAGAAAAAAACCAAACAAGTTGTAAAATGGTTAGAGACTCAAGACACATACACTCTTCACAAACCTGTTCGTCGTACATTTCCTAGAAGAAAAGTAATAGTTAGTGGTATAGATGCACAATGGCAAGCTGACTTGGTAGATGTTTCAAACATAAGTAAATTCAACAAAAACATAAAATTTTTGTTGACATGTATAGATGTGTTTAGTAAATATGCTTGGGTGATACCATTACAAAACAAACTTGGTGATTCCATCGTGAAAGCTTTTAGTAAAATTTTCAAACAAGGTCGTAAACCAGAAAAATTACAAACTGATCAAGGCAAAGAATTTCTAAACAGAAAATTTCAGAATTTTCTCAAAGATCACAAAGTCGACTTTTTCACTACACAAAATGTGGAAACAAAATGTTCCACAGTAGAAAGATTCAATAGAACTTTGAAAACCAAAATGTGGAAATATTTTACCAAGAACAATACACTAACTTTTCCACTTCAAAACTTGGTGAAATCATATAATCATTCTCATCATCGCAGTATAGGTATGGCCCCCCATCGCCGTGAACTTTGAAAATCAAGAAGAGGTTTGGCAAAGGTTGTATGGACAACCCATAAAACTCAAGACACCAAAGTACAAAGTAGGAGACAGAGTGAGAATCAATAAAGTTAAGAAAACTTTTGAGAAAGGTTATTTGCCCAATTGGACCGAAGAGTTATTGACAGTAGTAGCCATCAAGAAAGGACATCCAGTCACATACATCTTACAAGATGATAATGGAGAAATACTGAAAGGGTCATTCTGCACTGAAGAGCTTCAGCGAGTTTCACATAAAACTATTTACAAAATCGAACACGTACTCAAGAAACGTGGTCGAGGTAAGAAAAGGGAATTGTTCGTAAAATGGTTGGGAAACCCAACTTCGTTCAATTCGTGGATCAAACAGAGTCAGCTCACCTATAAAAGGAAGTGAACCTCTGAAGTTTCTTCAAAATGGAAGAAGGATCGAACGGTTCTTGGCCTCTGTTTGGTAAATTTTTGTAAAAAGTTCACAAATAATCATTTTGTATATCATCATCATTACCAGTGTCGTTAATCTCACTCTCGAAAACACAGACAGCAAGTTGTGGACTGCTCTCTTGAGTAGTAGCATAGGATATTTGTTACCAAATCCAACCATTAAGAAAAAGTAATGTTTTATTTGACTCTACCAAGTAATAGTTCTATGAACGTGTTTCCAGAAAACACGTTGACTGCGTACACCACTCAGTTATCACAACCAGTGAATCTCACGGGAGAATGGGAAGTAGGTCTGGCAGAGATTCAGTATCCAAATACTTGGTTCAATATTCGTGCAGAAGAAGCTTTCGTTACAGTGTTCTGGTCTTCGAAAAAGAATTACCGACTTACTCTCAAGGAAGGTCGTTATTCGGATCCCATTGATGTGATACGAGCTATCAATGGTGTTAAAGAATTACTCTTGCCTCGTCACGATAAGGTAGCTTTTGAACTGGATGAGGTCACTGGTAAAGTTCGTATCACGGTACGTGATGGAGTCGTGGTCACATTGAGCCCTACTCTTCAAAATATTTTGGGATTTAATGAGTGTGTTTTTAAATCAGGAACTTACAATTCTTCCAGAGTTGCCGATGTCAGCCCAGGATTTTATTCACTCTGTGTATATTGTGACTTGGTTCGTGACCAAGTCGTAGGAGATACAAGAATACCACTTCTTCGTATCGTACCCGTACGTGGGAAATATGGGGATATCATCTCTAAAACATTTGAGAATGTGTATTATGTACCAGGAGAACGAAAAAATTTCAGTACCGTCCAGGTGTATATAAGGGGTGACACAGGAGCCATAGTACCATTAGAGTTCGGGAAAGTGACAGTGACACTTCATTTCAGAAATCGCAGATCTCTTCATTTCACATAAACATGACTTACTGTTGTAAGTCCAAATTATACGAAGAATATTACACGAAACAGGCTGGGAACGGTCTACCGGCTTTTTCTGGAGCTCAAATACAGAGAGGATATGGTTTGGGAAGTATATTGGGAGGACTGAAGAATATGGTGTTACCTTTATTGAAAACTACAGCCAGGACCGTGGGAAAACAGTTATTGAGAAAAGGAGCAGCCTTTGCCGAAGATGTCATTGATGGGAAAAATGTAAAAAAGGCAACAATCAAAAGAGTCAAAGAGGCTGGTGCAGGAGCTTGGAATGAAGTGGGTGGTGGTTCAAAACCACCCGGTAGGAAAAGTATAAAAAGGCCCGCACCACGCAAAACTAGCAAATCGACAAAAAGAAGGAGAACTGTTCAGACCCAAGACCATCTCGGTGCATGATGTCTCTCATTAATGAAAAATCTTGTGAGTGTGTCAACAGCGAACTCGACTTGTTTTCCATACCACCAACACAGACTAGTGTGGAACATGGACAATGGGTAGAACACAGGCCTTTGGCGACTATAGGAAACAGTGGTCTAATAGAATTCCACATTGCAGGATTAGTAGATGATTATTTGAATTTGGCACAGACATACTTGTATGTTAAAGCAACGGTTGTAGATTCCAATGGGGCATCAGTTGCACCCGATGCCAAAGTAGGCCCAGTCAATTTATGGATGCATTCCTTATTTAATCAAATCGATATCAGCTTGAATGAAAAACTGGTATCTCCTTCCAACAACACTTATCATTACAGAGCTTTCATAGAAACTTTGTTGAGTTATGGACCAGCTGCCAAGAAGTCACAACTGACTAATGCATTATGGTACAAGGATACGGCCGGACACATGGGAGATTTGACAGATGATAACAAGGGATTTCTTCTTCGAAAGAAATTTATAGAGAAAAGTAAAATCGTGGACATGACTGGAAGATTACATTTGGACATGTTTTTCCAAACTCGTTACTTGCTGAATGGAGTTAATGTTCATGTTAAAATGAATAGAGACAAAGATGCTTTCGATTTTGATGGCCGATACCGCTACATACAAGATCAAAATTCTAGATGTATCCATGTTTGTACGCAAAAAGAGACTCCAATCATTCGTGAGAATGGCTCACGAGAAATCACTAACAAAAGCAACTGCAAAATATCCTATCGATCGTGTGGAAACCAAGGTGTTTTCAGTGCCGAAAGGAAATCTGAGCATTACACAAGGAAACTTATTTTTAGGCCAACTACCTAAACGCATCGTAGTGGGATGTGGAGACAACGATGCTTTCAATGGAAACTTTTCAAAGAATCCATATAATTTCAAGAACTACAAAATCAATTACTTGGCATTGTACGTGGATGGGCAGCAGATTCCAGCCAAACCATTACAACCTAGATTCGAACAACAAGAAGTGGCCAGATGTTATGCAACTCTGTTCCAAGGAACTGGACAAATGTATGAGAATGAAGGAAACCACATCAGCCGAGAAGAGTACATAAATGGATACACCATATTCGTATTCGACCTGACTCCAGATCTATCACATGGACAACACTTCGATCTGGTGAAGAGAGGAAACTTGAGACTAGAAGTCCATTTCGAAAACCCATTACCAACCACAATCAACGTACTGGTGTATGCAGAATTCCAGAACATCATAGAAGTGGATAAGAATAGACAAGTAATTTTCGATTACTCAACATGAACATGTTGCAGTTAGAGAATGCACTTCGATCAGATAGTTGTTTGAAGAGAATATGTTTGGGTGTATTTTCAAAAAACAAATTACCAAGAAGTTTACCAGATCTCAGACCAGTGGCTTTGATAGTCAACACGGATCCAGACCACAGAAAAGGAGAACATTGGGTGGCTCTCTTTGTGAGTCACCACAACGCAGAATACTTTGATTCCTATGGATTACCACCACAACACAGACCATTCGAGAATTTCCTGAAGAAGAATTCCAGATATTGGAAGTATAATACGAAACGCCTTCAAGGACCATTACCAGTGTGTGGACAATACTGTCTGTTTTACTTGAAACATCACTGTCGCGGTGTGCCGATGGAAACCATATTCAACATGTTTACCACTGATCTAACGGATAATGATCTGTTGGTTAATGACGTCATAGAGGAAACCAGCCACTAGATGTCGCTGCATTGAAGGAAAACTATAAAAACTGGTGCACTTGGTGTTCAGCTCATTTGTGTTTCGACAGCCAAAGAAGAAGGATGTCTACTAATGTGACCGTCTTCAAACTTAACAACAATTTACAGATTCAACTGTTCAAGAACGACGTTGGGTTCCAGTTTACCACCAGAGATTGGGAACAAGTGACCAAAGCAGTGGATATTGCAAAGAAGAGAAGTCTTGAAATAGGAGAACCCAAACCAAAAAGAGAAAGAAAACCAAAGAAGAATGAAGATAAAAAGGATTGAAGAATGTTCACTATTCCACGTTTGATCAGGATGGCACTGAATGATGATTAATCAAGAAACCAAGAAACAAGAAATCCAAGAGACTTTGTAGAGAGAATGAGCGTTTCATTCGAAACGTATTTTCGTGATGTTCCGTCACCGGTACTAGAGCAGTTATTACGTGGAGAAGATAAAATAAGAAAGAAAACAGAACAAAGACCACCAAAACACATCAAGTATGCATTGGAGGAAAATCGTCTCAAGACATTTCAATTCATGTTACAAAGTGAAAGTGTGAAAACCCCGAATGAACTGACAAAAGCTGGATTCTTTTATTTGGGGACAGGAGACAGAACTCAATGTTTTCATTGTGGTATTATTGTTCGTTTCTGGGAAACAGAAGATGATGTTATAGAAGAACACAGAAAATATTCTCCAGACTGTTATTACATTCATAATTTACCACCTGAATTCATGGACGTTGAAAAAGAAGAAGAAGAAATGGCCATCGAAGAAGAAGAAATGGACACATCATTTCAAGAAGAAGATTCACGGAGGACAAAATGTAGTGTGTGTTTATTAGCTGAAGCCAATGTCGCTCCGCGACCATGTAACCATTTGTGCCTGTGCAAAGACTGCTGTAAACCACTCAGAAGATGTCCAATCTGCAGAAAGACTGTTTATGAATATCTGACAATCTACATACCATAAAAAGATGTATTTTTGTTGTTGAATAAAAGAAATTTAAATTTATATTTAGTGTTGTTATTTTTTTAAACTTTCCATCGAAGTACAAAGAAAAATAAAAAATGAGTGTTAGTAAATTAGACCTCGTACGACACATCTGTTGGGTAGATCCTCATATGAGTATATGGTGGAACTTAGCTTCATGGCCTTCATGCACACATATGGGGCCTACTTGTAATTTAAATAATGGATTTCTGGGTAAATTTGTCCTATAGCACTACGTGCTACTCTTAATAGGGAAATAAAACGTCATAGGATCCAAAAAAATGGGAACATTACTCCACTTCAAACGAACACACCCCCTCGGTATTACGTGCTACTCTTAATAGGGAAATAACACGTCATGGGATCCAAAAAAAGGGATTCTTAAAGAATTCGAAATAATACAACTTGACGGGTTTATTTGGGTAATTAAATGAGGATTCTGGGAAAATCCGAACCAGAAATTAACTCCACTTCAGTCGAATGCACCCCCTGTACCCCTTAGTACTATAGCACTACGTGCAAAACCGATCAATTGGGGAAATAAAGTCAATTTCGGTGATTTCGGGTGGATTTTGGTGATTTGGAAGGATTGTCGGGTTGTTTGTGGTAATTCTACAAATCGGGAAATTACTCTTCTACAAAGGAACATACCCTCCGAACATACCCTGTCGTATTGCAGAACAATTGCGTAACATAGCAACCACGTGCTACGATAGAAACCAAGATGGCGGCCTCCAGTATACAAAATGGACGACGGAAACACGTATCACCCTAACAACACGCGCTGCGCATGCGCACTCACACCACGTATCACTATGGGGATGACGTCATAAGATGGCCGCTCACGCGGTTACCATGACAACACAACATGGCGCCACTGGGTCACGTGACATGACGCCACTTCCGGGGTCATCCACCGGGGTCATCCAAACTACCCTCGAAAAGCACATTACATACTACTCACCAACCCATGGGAACAAAATGAGGATCGTTTGTAGAGGACACCCCATAGACTATCCCTGCCAGGTTTGGCTCACGGCGGCTCAGTAGTTCCAGAGAAGAAGACGGAAATGTGATTTCCCATAGAGCTTCTAAAGTAATGTAAGCCGCAATTGCGGCCATATTTGTAACCCGATCAACATTAAATGAGGATCGTTGGTAGAGAGGATCCCAGTCATCATTTATGTGAAATTTCAAAACATTTGGCCTTGCAGTTTCAGAGAAGATTTTTGAAAATGCACCGACCAGAGAATGCCTCTGGCAGCCATGGTTTTCATCCGACGGGAACAAAATGAGGAGGATCGTTCGTAGAGACCTCCCACAGACCATTCCCGCCAAGTATGGTTCACACCGGCTCAGCAGTTACAGAGAAGAAGATGAAAATGTGAAAAGTTTATGGACGACGGACGACGCCAAGTGATGAGAAAAGCTCACATGGCCTTTTAGGCCTGGTGAGCTAAAAAATTAGCTCAGTTTGTTATACCAGGGTCCAGACGACCTCATTCGGATGACACAGAGGATGATCTGGGAAATGACATCATACCGCAGTGCATTGTGGATGTAACGTAGGATTTCATGGTAGCCCGCGTGAATATCCATGTTCTGACATGACTGCCATACTTTTATGTGGTATTAGGGCCCGTGTTTTTATGATGATATGTTTTTCCGCAGTACCTTTTGTTTATGGGTGGCCGCCATTTTAGTTTCTATGGGGGAACGTTACTAGTGGACATAATATCCCCTGATACAGTGGAGTGTGTTTTGAGGGTACATTCGATTTGGTGGTAGAATATCTAAGTACCAGGGGGCGCGGTGGCGTTGCGGTAACAGGTTCTCGTCAGATCACCGAAGTTAAGCAACGTCAAGCCCGGTTAATCCTCGGATGAGTGACTGTCTGAGCGATCGATTCGGAATCCCGCGCTGTGTCCTTGGGCAAGGTCCTTGACCCCGATTGTCCACAAGGGGGCACGATGACGCCGTGTACTAAGGCGTACTGCACGTCGATGGTGCGCATGTTTTCAGCCAATCTAACCCCGCCTGTGCTGTAGTGCGGAGTTACGATGTTGGGGAGCTGGCAGCTGCTCGTCGTTGCTCGGTGGTTCTCTCCGGGTACTCCGGCTTCCTCCACCCGTAAAACTGTCACGGTCATGATTAGCCATTGTGCAATAAGTATGTGACCTTAAACACCAATAAATAAATACTATCTAAATACCAGAAACAACCAAATAAATTGACAGCCACCTCAAATTATGCAAACTAACCCCTAAACGTCTAGAAACGTCCCGTCTTGGGTAACGCGTAGTGCTATAAGGCCGAGAGACCGCAAAGGGTGTTGGATGGGAGTATATCTTTGTACCAGAAAGAAATCACTACTCAACAATTATCGAAATGGAACCTTTATCTTCACAAATCCTTGTTTCCATCTCCCCTTGATCATCAACTGCCCATTCGAAGCCTAATCTACCTTTTCCTGGCTACGCCTAACTACACTCACACTAGCATTCGATTTTGTCCCAACCACTCCTAGCTATCTTAGACCTTATCTTAACTTCTCTCGGCCGAGTCTTAGAAGTTTCAGTCAAGACTTCTTCACTTCCCTTAACTCGTATCTGTCTCGAAATCCCTTGATCAAGTTGACGTGATTGTGTGGGTTTTTTTTTTTTTTTTTTTGGGGGGGGGGGGGTTGGTTTTTTTTGCTTATGAGCTGTCTATCCAGCATTTTACATGTAGCACAAGGTCACAAACCAGAAGTGTCAATATGTGCTTGTGTGAAAGTGCACACTTGACTTCTAAAACGGGTATCACATTCTATTTGTGGACCATTGGTGACCATTGTTGGCGGACTGATGTGGATGGATGTGGGCATTTGTGGCCTCATGTGGACTAATGTGGACTTTTGTTGTTGGCCCAAAACCTATGACTTCTTTGATCCACAGATCATCTCCTGGCCTCTCTGGCAACTATGCGGTTCCTTGCTCTTTGACCAACCCACAATCGTTATGATTCTTAAATCACTGCTACTGACTGGTCCATAGTTACCGCTATCTATCTTATGATCAGCTTGTACTTTCTACGGGAGCGTTGGGGCTCCGCGGTAGTCTGTTGGACCTCTATGCTAGAGGTCCCGAGTTCGACCCCCGTCCGGGACGACCCGCGTTGTGTCCTTGGGAAATGCACTTTATCCCGGTTGACTACATGGGGGCACGATGACGCCGTGTGCTAAGGCGTACTGCACATCGATGGTGCACATGTCTTCAACCGCTGTAACACTGCTTAAGCTGAGCTTGAACAGAATTAGAATGTTGAGGATCAGACTGTTCGTCGACGCTCGGTTGTTCTCTCCGGGTACTCCAGCTTCCTCCACCCTAAAACTGTCACGGTCACGGTTAGCCATTTTGCATAAGTATGTGACCTTAAACACCAATAAATAAATAAATAAATAAATAAATAAATAAATAAATAAATAAATAAATAAATAAATAAATAAATAAATGCACTTACTACATGCAGTACTATAGTCTGCTACCACTCTTGCTGGCTTGTACCACAGCCACCACTATCTGTCCTGTGATCGGCTTCCACTACTGCTATCTTCTACCAGTACTGCACTTTGGGCGGGACTCCACAAACGAGACCGTTAAAAACCCAGATGATGGTAACAGGGCCATGAGGCAATATCTCAATTGGGATATTTTCTTATTTTCTCAGACCACTCCGACGATGAATGAAAGTGTCAATTTGACTGTGTGTTGTGTTTGATGGAAAGGATAATGTTCAATGTTTATGAAAGGATTATGAAATATGACAAGACTTGTGATAATTAAGAATATGTTAATTTCTGTTCCCTGTACGCTATTTTCAATAACAAAAATAATTTGAGGTGCAGACTGTTCTAAAGAACTGAGGATTGGGTTAATATGACCCTCACAGTTAATGTATGTCAACCAAAGTTACCAAGTTACAGTGAAATTATTCCAAAATGAGTCATCTTATCAAGTTAAAATGAAATCCCTTCATAAATACAGCCAATAGACTGTGCTAAAGGTTTTCGGGCTTCGGGCCTGTGTAGCCATCACGGTTGACCGACCGCAACCAAAAGGGGACGTCCTCGTCTAGACATTAGACTGAGTCATCCTACCAAGTTACAATGACTGACTTCTTGCTCCTTGACCAACCCATTAACTTTATGGCTCCTAAATGACTGCCACTGATAGCGGTGACCATGGACAAGTTGGTGGCACTGGTCTAGATGCCACGGGGGCTATAGGATGGTCTAGGCTCTAGAAACCGCAGAGGAGTCACGAAGGGCGTAGTGCCAGTTTATGTGAGTTTCATTGTTCTTAAACGTACACGAAGAACACATGTTCCAACATACAGGCATGTGGTGACCTTTCTGGGAAAGTTACAGTATTTTGAAGTGGTTCTAATGAAGTGTTGCCTGTCTGTGTAGGCAGCTAAGACGTCACTAGGCACGACTGCTGAGTCAAAGTATTACCTTTTTATGAAAGTAGAATTCTGCAGGCCTTTAACCAAAGTAACGGCTAAAACCGGCCAGCGTTATTCTCAAAAATCTCCAATTAATTTTCATTATTTTTTTCATTTTTTTATCTGAAAAAGCTAGGTTATGAGCCCTCGTTGAAACGAGCTCGTCGAGCTCGTTCCAACGAGGGGTCGTGACCTATGTTTTTGAGACAAAAAATGAAAAAAAAATTGTTATTCAAGATTTTTTTTGTAAGTGGCGTCTGCTTTTCCTGTTAGGTAAAGGGTTAAGGACGCTTTCAGAAACTAGGACAAGAATCAAATGTGCATTTTACAGGAATCAAAGTTGATTCTCATTGTTTTCCTTGCGAGAATAATATTCAAGAATCGATTCTGATTCTCGCACGAATGTTATGTCGTGAATGGGTTGTTTAACCCTTTACCCGACATAACGGGAAAAAACCGGCCAGCGCTATTCACAAAAAATACCATTCTATTTTCATATCTTCTATTTGGAAGCGGTACAGTTTGAAACTCAGAAGCCACTACCCCTACCCCTAACCAAGACCATCTAGCGGCGTCCGTGCAAGTATGTAATAGCTTCTTTGTATGATGTTTTTATCTTCCTACCAGACTAGTAAACAGTTCCTTGTCTCGACTCTAAAAAACATTTTTTCTGGTAACATCAATGAAAACGATTTTTAGACTTTTCATATAATATATTTCGATTCCCATTTTAAAAAGTTATTTTTCTGCTTTACAATAAAAACACACTTTTCGCATAATAAAAACAAACCTGGATTTTCTCGCCGTGAAAGACGATTTTGTTGCCAGTAAAATATGCAATTTATTTTTTTAAAAAAAACAAAAGAAATTAAAACAGATGAAACAGATAAAAATCGCTCATAAAAATCTACTGAGATATTATTTCTCTAACCTTTTTCGTTTTCTCTCTTATTTAATACTGAAAACATTTCACAATACAGCGCAGTTAACTACTACAGTAGAAAACAACGCGGGGAGTACGTTTCCACCCGACCGACATTAACGCAGGAAGGTAAAAATACGTGGGGCTTTTTCGAACAATGTTTATTGGGACAACTTGTTTATCTTACTCGAAGTAGGGTGGCATTTTTTCCATAGATTAAGGCCCTTAATGATCATCTTGGCACATACATCGAGGCATTGATGTTCCGATAAACTTGGGACGCAATCACCAGACACCCTGAGCCAATACTATAAAACTTTTACATTTGTATTTTCTATAATTGCATTTTCTAGTGATGACTTTAAATGGGTTGAAATGAACCAATAGCAGTTTTAAAGATGTGGCAGAAAATACAATTCTAGAGAATACAATTGTAAAAGTTTTAAAGTATTGGCTCCAGCTGATCAAGTTCAATAGCTATGCCAGTGGTGTTGTTCTGAGGAGGAGGCGGGGTGTGGGGGGGGGGGGGCACTTATTTGACTTGCTATAGGTGCACTAAACCCGACTTTGCAGTGTCTAAAGTATTCGTGTACCTTACAGTACCAATTCCAAACTAGAGAAACAGAATTTACTGCATCCAGTAAAGTCAAGTCTGTGTGAAAAGGGTTAAAGTATCAGGAATAAACTCTACAGAAAGAGAATTTATGGAGGCTTATTTTCTGGAGTAAAATATTTTTTAACAAATCAGAAATGGGTTTTCCTTAACAGTATTTACAGATATTCATACAGGAATCAGAACAATTTTTATAAGAAGCAAAAAAGGCATATATGTGACCAGCATTCAAAGGGTTCGATACACGAATCAGAAATGAAAAATTTTGGCTCTGCCCACTAATTTGAGTGATGAAATACATTCATAAACTTTAGAAATACATTAAGATGTAAATGCATTTCTCAGTCATTCTTAATAATATGCACTTGATGACCCCATTCAGGTGGACCATATATTGAATCTCCAGCAATTTTTAACTTAGTCGGTGTAGTTCCATGTCTACATCTACACTGAAGAATGAGCGCAACCCACTTTGAAATAATGGCTCCACCAACTTCAGATCTGTCATTCAGATCGAACGGGTGCAAAACACATAGATGAGTGCAAACTGGGTATTGTTAACCAACATGCCAAAATGCATAGAGATAGGACGATCCGTATTTGAGTTGTCGCGCTGACAAAGGGTGCATAGACTCTATATTGGAGATATTGTCATAAAAACCTTTAAAAAAACCCAAGAGCTCATTTGAAGGCCTACTCTTAAAATGGCATCTAGTGACCTAAACAAGGCATACATAAAACTAGAACTTCTCTAATAAATTAATTTTAAACAGTCATAGCACTAATACAGTTAACAGTACAGTCAACTATGTCAGTATTGCATCTTTTACCGGCATCCTGACAGTATTGTGATAGGTTTCAACAACAAATCTTCAGTGTAGTTTTACAATTACACTGGAATTCTTCATGATCAAGTTGTTTGTTTTTATATTAACTTGGTTTGGGAATTAATTCTGTACAACGAGATTAAATAAACAGATCATGTTATTGTATGTGACAGTCACAGCTTACTCCCTAACTGCTTTTTGTGAAATTCTTTCATGGAGAAAATATTCATACAGGAATCAGAACAATTTTTCTAAGAAACCCGAAAAGGCATATATGTGCACACCATTTATAGGGTTCGATCAAGGAATCAGAAATTGACATTACTGCCACTGCCATTTGAATGATGAGATACACGTATAATCTTCAGAATTGCATTAATTGGTATAAAGTGACTTTCCTAATAGATCGCAAAAAATATGCGTTTAATGACCTCTCTTGACCGCATAGAGGTGGACCGCATTTTGAACCTCCAGCAAGTTTCAACTCATTTGGTGTAGGTAGTATTTCTATAGGTCACACCAAGCCTGAAGTATGAGCAAAAACTACTTTATAACTAAAGAAACCCCGGCCATGGTGTGTGGCACATCCTCCCATGGTCCTTTATAATTGTGTGAAGTTTGATGACTGTGGCCCAAACAGTCTTCGAGTTATTGGCTCGGGCACACACACACACTATATGCCACCTGACTTTAGTCGGGGGGGGGGGGGGGGACATAAAAAGAAATCTTTGAGTCCCAGAGTGGGTCTGACTAAACCCCAAAATATTTGTTCTCATAGCACAGTGATAACAAAGGCACCCAAATACACTCATTCCAGTCACAAGGTGATAACAAAGGTACCCCAAGAAGTTTTGTGAAGATCGGTTCATAAATACAGACTCTAGCCCAAGCCGTATTAACATATGCACTTACTCTGTATAAGTAACACTGAACAAATCAAAGTTCATCTAATTTTCATAATTTCTGCACGAGAAAAAAAAATCGTATTATATGTGATGTATTCCATGTTACTAAACATTCCTACAAAAAATTATTCAAATCAGAACTTTCATACAGAAGTTCTGTACAAAAAACTGATTGCACTAACTTTGGTACAAAATGTCTGCTGGCGGCTATATTGAATTTTGGACCGCACCCCAAAACACTCGTTCTCATACCACGGTGATAACAAAAGGTACCCAAGAAGTTTCGTAAAGATCGGTTCATAAATACAGCCTCCAGCCTGTGCCGTATAGAAGTTGTGTACAAAAAAACTGATTGGACCTAATTTCGGTACAAAATGGCCACTGGCAGCCATCTTGAATTTTGGACCGCACCCAGAAACACTTGTTATCGTCCCAAGATGATAACAAAGGTACCCAAGAAGTTTTGTGAAGATCGGTTCATAAATTCAGCCACCAGTCCGAGTCGTATTGACACGTGCACTCACTGTGTATTAGTAGCACTGAATAAATCAAAAGTTCATCTAATTTGCATAATTTCTGCTCGAGAAAAACAAACCCGTACTTTTTGTGATATATCCCATGGTACTAAAAATTCATACAAAAATTTAGTCAAATCGGAACTTTCATACATAAGTTCTGTACAAAAAACTGATGCACTAACTAAAGTACAAAATGGCTGCTGGTGGCCATCTTGAATTTCGGACTGCACCCAAAACCACTCGTTCTCGTCCCACGGTGATAACAAAGGTACCCAAGAAGTTTCGTAAAGATCAGTTCATAAATACAGCCTCTAGCCCGAGCCGTATTGGCATTTGCAGTTACAGTGCTGAAAGTAACATTAAATACATCAAAGTTAGTCTAATTGGTATAATTTATGTACGAGGAAAAAGAACCGTATTATATGTGATGTATCCCACGGTACTAAACATTCACACAAAAAATTATTCAAATCAGCGCTTTCATATGGAAGTTCGGCGCAAAAATCTGATTGCACCTAATTTTGTACAAAATGGCTGCCAGCGGCCATCTTGAATTTCAGAACGGACCCCAAAACACTCGTTCTCGTCCCACGGTGATAACAAAGGTACCCAAGAAGTTTCGTAACGATCGGTTCATAAATACGGCCTCATGCCCGAGCCGTATTGGTATTTGTACCTACAGTGCTGAAAATAACACTAATTAAATCAAAAGTTAGTCTAATTTGCATAATTTACGCACGAGAAAACAAACGTGTTATATGTGATGTACTCCATGGTAATAAACATTCATACAAAAAATTATTCAAATCAGAGCTTTGATATGGAAGTTCTGCACCAAAAAAAATCTGATTGCACTTAATTTTGTACAGAATGGCTGCCAGTGGCCATCTTGAATTTCGGACCGGGCCCCAAAACATTTGTTCTCGTTTCACAGTGACAACAAAGGTACCCAAGAAGTTTTGTTTCATAAATACGGCCTCTAGCCCGAGCCATGTGTACAGCACGACAGACGGACAGACAGACGACGGACCATGACAATACCTCGAATTCGGCTTCGCCAAACTTGAGTTAAAATGGACTAAGTTTAACAACCAGTAGTTTTGTAAAATATTGAAGCAAGTCAAAATTCTGACAATACGCACACATCTGGAAAATGTAGAAACATCCTGTGAAATAAAAAAGTAATACATTGAAAATTACAAGAGGCCTCACGGGGCCTGAAGCGCTCATCTTGAACAGAACACAATTTAAACATAGTCCAAGAATGAGCACATTAAACAAGGCATCTCCATAGGCTACACTCTCAATTCTTGAGTCCCTCAGGAGTGACAAAAATAATACGGGCATCATGCCTTTTCTTCAGTTGATCATAAAGTAAAATGTTGAGCTCCCCAATGAAGCCCCTTGATACAACCTTTGTGGATTAATCTTAGTTACACACCTCTAGAGGGTACTGAATACAAAATTTTTAATTCTTCAGCAAAATGGCCAATTCCGGCTCCATAGGGAGCCCAAATATTAACCCAAGCTCTCGATTTGAACACAGTTGAATCTGACATCCCTAGAGATGTTGTGTACCAAATAAGAAAGCATTCTTACTGTTGGATCTGAAGAAGAGAAATTTTAAAGAAATTTCTTCATATTGCATCAAGTTAAAACTTGGGCTACCATAGCGAGCCCAAATATTAACCTATGGATCCGATTTGAGCAAACTTGAATCGGACCCCCCCCCCCCCCCTTCCCCTAGAGATGCTGTATACCAAATATGAAAGCATTCTGACTAGTGGATCTGAAGAAGAAGATTTTTGAAGAAATACCCTTATATTATACTAAGTTAAATTTCAGGTTCCCATATGGAGCCCAAATATTAACCCAGGCACTCGAATTGAACAAACTGGAATCTGCCCCCCCCCCCCCCACCCCCAGAGATGTTGTATACTAAATATGAAAGCATTCCGACTGGTGGATCTGAAGAAGAAGATTTTTAAAGAAATGTTCTCATATTGCAGTTAGTTAAAAAATTGGGCTACCATAGCGAGCCCAAATATATACCTACGGATCTGATTTGAACAAACTTGAATCTGACCCCTATGTTGTATACCAAATATGAAAGCATTCTGACTGGTGGCTCTGAAGAAGAAGATTTGTTTTAAATTACCGCACCCCCCCCCCCCCCCCATATTGAACAAAGTTAAAATTTGGGCTTCAATATCAACCTAGGGACTTGGTTTGAACAATCTTGAATCTGACCCTCGTAACAATGATGCATGATGCATACCAAACATTAAGAGAAAGAGATTCTGACTGATGGTTCTGAAGAAGATTTTTAAAGAATATTCCCCATATAACCCTATGTTAAAAATTCGGGCTCCTATAGTGAGCCCAAATATGAACCAGTGAGATTTTTTTATTTCAACAAACTTGCATCTGACCCCCCTATGAATGCGGTATACCAAATATCAAAAGATTCTGGCGATTAGTTCTGGAGAAAAAGATTTTTTTTAATTTTTGCAAATATGCTGACTCAGCACTTTTTCGATGCCCATTACAGAACGCCCTAACATAACCGATGGCAATTTTTTAACCATTCAATTCTACTGGTCCTAAGGATACTTCATACCAAATAACAGCTCTCTGTTCCGTGTGGTTTGTGAAATATGGACGTTTGAAAAAAATTCTAATTTTAGCTCCCAGGGTTCTCATGGGGATGCGGGAATTTTTTTTCTGCATGGGTCAAGTACTTATGACCCAATAATACTACATACCAAATTTGGTTCATACCGGACCATCGGTTAAGAAAATAGAAATTTTGGGCGGGGTCAAAAATCTTATCCCTCCCATTACAAAGCCAAATATTGCTTCACGAACTTCGTTTGAAAAAAGTTGATTCAACTCCCCAAAAGGAAGTTCCATAGCAAATGTCAAGTCATTGTACACACTGGTTCTTGAGAAGAAGATTTTAAAAATTTTTTGGAGCATTTTTCCCACTCCCTTCCTATGGGTCTGGGCATGTTGAGTTGAACAAAAATGCCATGCCCCTTTGGAATCATCACTCACACAAACTTTCCCTTGAATTGGCCCAATGGTTTTGGAGGAGAAGACCAAAAAATGGTGTTGACGCACGGCGGACGACGGACAGAGAGGGATGAAATTAGCTCAGCTTGACTTTGTCAAGATGAGCTAATAAGAGAGGTTAGAGGGACAAACAATATACCCAATATGCAGAAGGATAGAGGGAAAGACAGAAGTAAAACAATATGGCCCCTGACTATTCGTTGTTGGCATAACAAGGGCATACGTCAATTGTAACTAGACCGTCCAAGGCAGCCACTTGAAATTCTGAGAATGTGTTCTATCCCCGCTCGACAGTTTAGTTTCTTTCTTGAGTCCTGTGACCGGGTGAAAACACCGTGGATGTACCCATAAGAGAAGTCTCAAATCTGCCAAGGGTTAAATGTTTATTAATAATAACAAGATATAAATCTAGAATGGTGGTTGGTACTGCCGGCAGGTCATAAACAATATACACTCCGTTACATGTACAGTAGATTGTGGAGAGAGTTTTTGGAGTAGCGACTCGAAATTTTCAATGTTCGTTCTAGAAGGCCTGCCCAACTCGACCTGTGCCTGAAAAATCCAACAACCGAGCACATAGCCCATGGAAGCCTCACGCGCATGCGCATACGCTCTTTTCGAATTGGACTTGAGGAAATGCGCAATTCGTGTCGCCTTTCCAGGCATCCGATGGAGCATCTATTCGAGAATGCTGAGTGAAAATTTCGTGGAAATCCGCGGAGAATTCGCTGACATATAGCGTTTTTGAAGAGAGGAGGTAATTTTCTGAATTTGATCTTTTTCAAGTCGGAGCGAAAGAAGAGGGCGGGAATGGGCACAGTCTCTCGTGGTGCCCCCTCTCTGGGGTAGGTCCACTTAAAAGTTACAATAGAGCGTGGCTGACGGAGGAATGGCTGTAAATCAAAGTAGTTTCTTTAAGAACAGCACCCAGGGATCACATCGCAACATTGAAACCTTTGAAAATCGTCAGAAGTTAAAAGTGAAAAGAAAACTGCGGTGAGTTGGTTTTTGGCGGGAAAAGATTAATGAGAATTTGAACAAAAGACATTACAATAGCACTTCAGACATACGCTCACTGTGTCCAGACCGCTGAAGGCAGCGACTTGCAATTTTCAGAACTTGTTCTACGTAGCCTGGCCGACATTTGGGCATAAAATTGAGTGTTCTGACCACGTGGAAAACACCACGCCTTGCGTGGAAACCATGGGGACGGTTCGTTGCCACTTTATTTTCAATGCAATGAAATTTCCATTCATTATTTACCTGTCAACGGCATAGTTTGGCATTATTTCTGTCTGATGAACTGTTCAACTTTAACTATTTGCACCTTTATATAGGACCGAAAGATCACCGCATGCTTACCAATATTAAGGTACTGATTTTACGAAAATAACAATTATTTCAACAGTACCCACTTGGGAACTCTCAAATCTGCCAAGGATTAAACTTTTAATAATAACATGTAAAACAAAAGTTGTCATACTTTGCTAGCCGCATGCACCCATAGACAACATTCAGCACTCAATCAATTAGGGATGGAGTAAATTGCGACTTAAACTTACCAAATTCTGAAAAATGGAGTTATTTTCGACGGCACCTATCTTTATGCATCCGAAACAGGGATTGGGTTAAACTTTTAAACTTTACAGCAACCTTATCAAGGAAAATCTTCTTGGACTTGAACTGTAAATCTGAATGTCAACAGAATTTTCAGATATTACGAAAATCACAATTATTCAGACAGTACCCATTTGGGATTCTCAAATCTGCTAAGGGTTAAACTTTTAATACTCACATATAAAACAAAAGTTTTCATACTATGACTGCCGCATGCAGCTATTGAAAACATTCAGCACTCAATCAATTAGGAATGGAGTAAATTGTCACTTAATCGTACCAAATTCTGAAAAAGCGTGAGTTTTTGGACAGTATCTATCTTTTTGCAAACAAAATGGGCATATGGTTAAACTTTACAACCAAACGTACAACAGAAAATATGCTCGATAGGTAATTGTGAATAAGAACATGTGCATCACTTTTTGATATACAATTCGTAAATGGAAGAAAAATGAACTAAAAATGAGCCATTTTTATGAACGAGTTAAGGGTACTCGAATTCAAGGCTCGAAAACGAGTTTAAGGTTAAAACTTTGAATAGAATATATAACAGCCAAATTATTCTTGGATGAATGATCAAACTTCTCATAGGAAACGCTTTGAGAAAATGTGGCCGCAGAGCTGAGAAATTGCATGTGAAAATTGACCAGTTTTTCCAAAATTGCACTTTGCTCGGAATTTTGAGGTCAAAAGGGAGCAACGTGGGTAATACAGCTTATGTAGTCAGGGGTAGTAAGTCATGCTACAAATATAATGAAAGCTCCAGCCAAATCGTCCTGGTCTTGTTTGAGAATTGTGGCAAAACGTAACATTGGGACAACATTTTGCACGGTTTGGGCAGAAAAAGAAAAACTTCAGAAATGCCATGATCCAGGTGAGAAACTTCTAATGAAACTCTACATATGTGCCAAATTTCAGTAGAATAGTAAAGAATCCATCAGACAAAAATCACTGAAATAGAAAATAATGTTAATACTAGAGAAATAGAATTTACTGCATCCAGTAAATTCAAGCTTGTAAGAAAAGAGTTAAAATACCTATTGGGAAAAAAACTATATAGAAAGATAATTTATGGAGGGTTATTTTTCGGGAGTAACATATTTTTTAAACAAATCTGGAATGGATTTTCGTAAACAGTATTTACAGATATTCATAATGGAATCAGAACAATTCTTCTAAGAAACCAGAAAAGGCATATATGTGTTCAGCATTCAAAAGGTTTGTCCAGAGAATGCATTAGGTGTCCAAAAATGTGATTCCCAGCAATACTAAAAAATGAATTCAGTTATCCCTGGGCGACCTCAGTGACCTTGTTCATATTGTGAACCTCTATGGAGTGTTGACTCATTTGGTGTTGGTCCCCATGTCTCTGTGTCATACCATACTTGAGATATGAGCGTGACCCACTTTCAAAAATTTTGGCCACGCCCACTTTTTTACGTCAATATGCATGTGTGTATGCCAATAATGCTTCAGGGGATCAAAAATGTGATTTTCAGCAATTCTGAAAAATGCACTCAATGACCCCAGGTGACCTCCGTGACCTCGACCCATATTTTTGAACCTCCATTGAGTGTCGACTCATTTAGTGTTGGCTCCAGGTCCATGCGTCACACCATGCTTGAGATATGAGCATGACCCACTTTCAAAAATGTTGGCCACGCCCACTTTTTTCATGAAAAAATGCACGTCTGAATTTTGTGGAAGCATTTGGAGGCCAAAAAATGTGATTTCCAGCAATTATGAAAAATGCACTCATTGACCCCTGGGTGACCTCGGTGACCTTGATCCCTATTTTGAATCTCTATCGAGTGTCGACTCATTTGGTGTTGGTCCCAGGTCCATACGTCATACCATGCTTGAGATATGAGCGTGACCCACTTTAAAAAATTTTGGCCATGCCCACTTTTTTACGTCAAAATGCATGTGTGTATGTCAGGAATGCTTTAGGGGTCAGAAAATGTGATTTCCAGCAATTATGAAAAATGCACTTAATGACCCCTAGGTGACCTCCGTGACCTTGACCCCTATTTTGAATCTCCACCGAGTGTCGACTCATTTGGTGTTGGTCCCAGGTCCATACGTCATACCATGCTTGAGATATGAGCGTGACCCATTTTTAAAAAATTTTGGCCACGCCCACTTTTTTTTACGTCAAAATGCATGTGTGTATGTCAGGAATGCTTTAGGGGGTCAAAAAATGTGATTTTCAGCAATTATGAAAAATGCACTTAATGACCCCTAGGTGACCTCCATGACCTTGACCCATATTTTGAATCTCCATCGAGTGTCGACTCATTTGGTGTTGGTCCCAGGTCCATACGTCATACCATGCTTGAGATATGAGCGTGACCCACTTTCAAAAATTTTGGCCATGCCCACTTTTTTACGTCAAAATGCATGTGTGTATGTCAGGAATGCTTTAGGGGTCAGAAAATGTGATTTTCAGCAATTATGAAAAATGCACTTAATGACCCCTAGGTGACCTCCGTGACCTTGACCCCTATTTTGAATCTCCACCGAGTGTCGACTCATTTGGTGTTGGTCCCAGGTCCATACGTCATACCATGCTTGAGATATGAGCGTGACCCATTTTAAAAAAATTTTGGCCACGCCCACTTTTTTTTACGTCAAAATGCATGTGTGTATGTCAGGAATGCTTTAGGGGGTCAAAAAATGTGATTTTCAGCAATTATGAAAAATGCACTTAATGATCCCTAGGTGACCTCCATGACCTTGACCCATATTTCGAATCTCCATCGAGTGTCGACTCATTTGGTGTTGGTCCCAGGTCCATACGTCATACCATGCTTGAGATATGAGCGTGACCCACTTTCAAAAATTTTGGCCACGCCCACTTTTTTACGTCAAAATGCATGTGTGTATGTCAGGAATGCTTTAGGAGGTCAAAAAATGTGATTTCCAGCAATTATGAAAAATGCACTTAATGACCCCTAGGTGACCTCCATGACCTTGACCCATATTTTGAATCTCCATCGAGTGTCGACTCATTTGGTGTTGGTCCCAGGTCCATACGTCATACCACGCCTGAGATATGGGCGTGACCCACTTTCAAAACACCCCCACAGAGAACCCTGATGCCCCAGGAATCTGAAAAATATTCAGTGCCGAGAACTTGTGGCTGTCTATCAGCATGCCAAAAATCAACGAGATAGGGCAATTCGTTTTCGAGTTATCTTGCGGACAAAAAAGTGATGAGAAGACAGAAGACAGGAGAAGAAGAAGAAGAAGAAGAAGAAGAAGAAGAAGAAGAAAAAGAAGAAAAAAAAAAAGAAAAAGAAACTGTGCAAAAACAATAGTCTGTGTGTTTCACACAGACTAATAAAATTACTTTCCACACTCTATCAGTTCAAACACCAAGCAGTTGTCCCCCTTCATGTCTACAGCAGCAACCCGAAGGGAGACAACTTCGTGGGGTTTGGTGGTTTCTGAACAAAGACTACTTCCATTTCGTTATCAAGTTCTCGTTCCGATGCTCCACCACCTACGACACAGTGGTGTCTTGCTGCTCGAGCTCACCCATGCATTGTTCTCGTGTGAGTTGGTCCCACAAAATATTTTATGCGGACACGAGTTAGAAATTTGAAGCATGAAATGTACACTCCAAAATGAGTTGGGTTAAACATCAACTCAAATCAACTGGGTTGAGTGAATATGAACCCAACTGGGTTCATATTCACTCAACCCAGTTGATTTGGGTTAATTTTTAACCCAACTTATTTTGCAGGCACCGGAACAGTGCCCTTTTTAAGTCTTTAGGTTATTCTGAAGAAGGATGTCTCACGCCCATTTCAATGAACGACCTGGAACACTTCGTTCTTACCATGGACAGACCAACAGACATTGTACCAAACATTCAACCTAGGTATTATGCAATTAAACCCCATACAAATTAATTAATAATTGGACATCTAAAGCCGATATAAATCATTTAAACTCGTTTGAAATCATTTACACGTGGTGAAAACCGTATGAACCCGTCTGAAACTATTCAAACATGATGAAAGTCATTTAACACAGCACAAATTACTAAAGCAAAATAAAAAGTTTCAACATATATTGTTCCCAAAATGATTGTAATCTGGCTTAAGCCGGCATCACAACACAATAAAATATAAGACATCCCAATGGAGAACATGATGGTTCTCCCATGAAATCATATCCCCTATACAGTTCGGGAGTATAAGGATATATACACACACAGGTGTTACATTCATAACGCCACACACGTTTTCATTCGTATTTCAACTGTTCCAACACCAAGCAGTTTTCTCCCTTCATGTTCACCGCAGCAACACGAAGGGAGACAACTTCGTGGAGTTTGGTGGTTTTTTAACAAAGACAACAGTTTCCTGGTGGCATTTCGTCATCAAGTGCTCGTTCCGAAGATCCACCTACGATTCAGCGCCTTGCTGCTGTTTGAGTTCATCCATGAAATTATATCCCCTATATAGTTCGGGATTATAAGAATATATACACACAGGTGTTACGTTCATAACACCACACGCTTTCATTCGTATTTCAACAGACTTGGATGTCCAAACACGAAGCAGTTGACTCCTTCATGTTTACCGTCATGCATGCTATTCTGTAGATTACAGGGCCTAAAACATAAAACCAACCAAGAACATGAACTTTTGATGGCAAAGAAATAATTACAAAAATAAAAAATAAAATAAACAAGAGGCCCCACGGGGCCTGAAGCGCTCACCTTCATCTCAAGCTCTGAGACATCAGTTTAATTCCATAAGGAATCCGGCGGTGCTTTGAGTTGTTTGTTTACCCACTTTTCGTGGAGTTTGGGTGACTACCATTCATTTAATGTGACGTCACTTTATTCACAAAGATATACAGATATTCTTCCGTGCTCAAGTTACAGATAAACCAATCTATAATTCTTTATTTCGTCTTGAAAACATCAAGATATTGACATAATTGGTGGAACTATGGTTATTCTGAAGAAACATATCTCACGCCCATTTCAAAGAACGACCTTCAACACTTCGTTCTTACCATGGACGGACCAACAGACATTGTACCAAACAATCAACCTCGATATTATGCAATTAAACCATGTAAACCATGTATACATTTATTAATAATTAGACATCTAAAGCCGATATAAATCACTCAAACTCATTTGAAATCATTTAAACGTGATGAAAACCGTATGAACCCGTCTGAAACTATTCAAACATGGTGAAAGTTATTTGAACCCAGCACAAATTACTTGAGCAAAATAAAAAAGTTTCAACATATATTGTTCCCAAAATGCTTGTAATCTGGTTTAAGCCTGCAGCACCGAATTAACAACGCATTGAAATATAAGACATCACAATGGAGAACATGATGGTTCTCCCATGAAATCATATCCCCTATACAGTTCGGGAGTATAAGAATATACACACACACAGGTGTCACGTTCATAACGCCACACACGTTTTCATTCGTATTTCAACTGTTCCAACACCAAGCAGTTTTCTCCCTTCATGTTCACCGCAGCAACACGAAGGGAGACAACTTCGTGGAGTTTGGTGGTTGTTTGACAAAGACAACAGTTTTCTGGTGGCATTTCGTTATCAAGTGCTCGTTCCGATGATCCACCTACGATTCAGCACCTTGTTGCCGTTTGAGTTCATCCATACATTGTTTCTGTGCGAGTTGTTCCCTCAAAATATTTTATTCTGAGATCAATTAGAAATTGGAGCCATGAAATCGTCGTGTGGGAACCATAATGTTCTATCTTCCTCTGGAAGATAGAACCTTATGGTTCTCACGCGTCGAAATGTACTCATTCAAACTGTCATTTTCCAAATAAAATGAATTATCCTTTCCAACGGTACATTTGAACAATTCCTAATTATTTTTAAGTCTTGTGGTTCTTTTAAAACATATCACATGCTCGTTTGGAAGAATGATCTTGCACATCTCGTTCTAACCATGGAGGGCAAACCAGGGGCGTAGCCATGGGGGTTCCGGGCTCAAAATCCCCAACGCCAGCAGAAAATCCTAAATTTTACGATCTGCATGGCGCGTCAGCTAATGAAGTTACATACCACGTTTGAAGTTCTTTCTAGTCTCAAAATGTCTCAAAATAACGCCATTTGGGCTGATTTGGGGCCTATTTTTCAAAATTTCTCTTGAGCAGGTCCTGGCCTGGGTCTCCACGGAGAAAGTTTTGAAAAACATACCCACCAACGCGAGAGGGGCACCACCTTCACAATTTCGCCTACTGAAGACTGCGATCTTTGTGATATGCCAACTGCATAAACATGCTAGGATACCCAAAAGATCCATGTGGCCTACCCCCAATATAGATACCTGGCTACACACCTGGGGCCAACAGACATCTTACCAGATATTTAATGTCGACATTATGTAATTAAACTCCACATAAATTGTTTAATAATTAGGAACTAATTATAGTTGATATAAATCTCTCAAACTCGTTTAAAATCATTTACACCTAGTAGAAACCGCTTGAAACCATTTGAACATGATGGAAGTCTTTTGAACTGGGCGCAAATTATTTAAGCAAAAAATAAAGTGTTCAAATATATTTGTCCCCAAGATGGTTTTAATCTGAGGTTATCTGGCTTGAACGTTTCTCACCGAGAAAACAACACAATAAAATATATAAAATCACAATTGAAACCGTGATGACTTTCCCGTAAATTTAAATCCCTCGTGTCCATCGTGATTATAAGAATACATCCATAATTACAACCAAAACAAATTACATACCCACAGACCATTTAAAGAAGCCTTCATCATGAAGTCATACGTGAGGCATACGACTTCCCAGGAAGCTAGACTCCGAATCATTAAGCACAGTCCCTTAATCGAGAATGCAAGACACTCGCAACCCCCAAACCCAGCAAAAGGGCAGACTTTGTAAAGTTTGTGGTTCGGGAGCAACTGAAGACGAGTTTCATTTTGTTATGGAATATATCGCTTATGACAAAATGCGATAAGATTTCCTAAAAGCAATGAATAAGGAGATCGAAAACTTTCAGTACATGAAACAATAGCCCTCAACTCTGTAATCCCACTGTGACATGATCCGATGCTTCTTTCATGGGCGGCGGGACGATTTTCAAAGTGTGTGTGTGGGGGGGGGGGGGGGGGGGCTGGATCGGGCGATGGTTGGTGGTCGGTATGACGGGCCGACCATGGTTCGGGCCGCCGTACGAAAATTTTAAATTCCATGTTCCCAAAACCCTCATTTCCATGCATCTGAGCAGATATTTTTAGATTTTTCAGGACATGTATTTGAAAGATTTCACACTTTGAGAGCCGTTCAAAAACGTCGGTAAAGCATACAGGTGGGGGTCTCACCTGTATAATTTTCCAGACGTCAACAGCAATTATACTGTTTGTGGATTATCTTGTCTGGGGGTGTATTTGGTACTTGTATGTCTGTAAGATTACGATCTATTTCAGGTGATGGATTATTTAACAGGCTGTATACATTTCAACGTTTGCTGCCATTTACTGCAAAAAATGATCCGAAATCCATCGAAACTGAACCAGTACGAGACAAACATACCTGGTGAAATATGAGGGAGGCTTTGGATCCGCCCCTTGTTTCACCAGTAATTGGTTGTGTTAAAATATATGCATACAAAAAAATGGCCCGGCAAAAAAGCCCCCCCCCCCCCCCCCCCCCTCCCCGGTTCCGCCGCACCTGTCTTTCAACACAGGAGAGCTGAGCTCACTACATAAAATAATTGTCCCTCTACGTTGATATTTATAGAGTTTGTTGTGTACTTTTAGCACCTTTTTCTTTCGAATGCTTCATTCTATTATTGCTATTTTTTATTATTATTTTCGCAAACGGCCTCTCTCCAGGTGTGAATTGCTTGAATAAATTTCAAATCTAAAATCTACACACAGTTGTTGCGTTCATAACGCCACATCGACATTCGAGTTGCAACTAGCATGGGTGTTCAAACACCAAGCAGTTGTCTCCTCCTGTGTTTACTTCCTGGAGTTTGGTGGTTGTTGAACAGAAATTGGCTGGCCGTATTCAGATATCAAGTACTCGTTCGGATGATATCTTCCTGCTATCCAGAAGTATGTCGCTTGTTTAGATTCTGAAGTCCTGAAACTATTCCGTATGGTCTCATGTGATAAATATAAAACTCTAAACTGTACATTTTATTGGGAGGAACGTAATGGAATGAAATTGCATAATCACTGATACTTTCTTCACCCTGAAATATAAAAAGACAAAGCGTGGAGTTCATCTGGAGTAAATTCTCTATTCAGTTTAACCTTTTACCTAACATGAAAAGCAGACGACACTTGCAAACATAATTCTTGAATAACTATTTTTTTTTCAATGTTTGTCTCAAAAACATAGGATATGACCCCTCGTTGGAACGAGCTCGATGAGCTCGTTCCAACGAGTGGTCATAACCTATGTTTTTGAGACAAAAAATGAAAAAAATAATGAAAATTAATTGGCGATTTTTGAGAATAGCGCTGGCCGGTTTTGGCCGTTACGTTAGGTAAAGGGTTAACGATAGAACACTCAATTATTTATTTGATATGATTCTCTTTACCAGAATTGCCCATTATATCTCGGCTAATGTGAGTTCAAAGTCGGTTGAAATGGCGCCAATCTCGGCCGATATGAACCAAGCAAGAGTTGTTCCCCTCGATGCACCGTTACTAGGCGCAACGAATTTGTTTCCATCAAAACCGTTATTCGTGGAACGCAGTCGAGAAAACTGGAGTTATATTGTACAATTATGGACTTTTGTGGCGGTGAATGTGATGTGATATGAACCTAAAAAACTTATGTTGACCGAAGCGTAAGCCGAGGTCAATATTAAGTGTTTTAGGTTCATATCACATCATATTTACCACCACAAAAGTCCATAACTGTTTTATTATATACACCATCCTCAAAAAAAAACAATCTTCTATCTGTCAATTAAAAGTTCAATTATATCAACCAGAAATACTTTTATTTAATAATAAAATCATCTGCAGAATAACATAAAAATGAGACGGACGTCAGGTTGACAGACCATGCACGTCGATTGAAAAAGAACTAGCGAGGGGATTTCCAAAAGCTATATTTAGAAAGTTGCTATTCACTGGAAAACCGGTGTACATGGATTTTTGTGTACCAGTCACTTGCGTAAGATCCAACGAATAGAAATGCGGTTTTTTATAAAGTATATAATAAAAATGAAAGTGTCAATGACACTGTAGCTCAACTTGTTAAGACATGTACATGTATAGTATGCGACACAGCAATGATAAACATCTAGGTAATGACCTAATAACAAAGGTGCATATAAAGCATTGTAACGGTCTGTACATAAATACTGACCGTAGCCTGTAACAAATGTATAGGTAAAGTATTGTAAAGGTGGGTGACAGTCAGATGCTAAACTAGAAAAGAAATCTTTGAGTCTCAGAGTGGGTCTGACTGAACCACAAAATATTTGTTCTCATAGCACAGTGATAACAAAGGCACCCCCAAAACACACTCATTCCTGTCCCAAGGTGAAAACAAAGATACCCAAGAAGTTTCGTGAAGATCAGTTCACAAATATGAGCTGTGTAGAAGTTGTGACAAAAAACTGATTGGACCTAATTTCGGTACAAAATGGCCACTGGCAGCCATCTTGAATTTTGGACCACACCCAGAAACACTCGTTCTCGTCCCAAGGTGATAACAAAGGTACCCAAGAAGTTTTGTGAAGATCGGTTCATAAACACAGCCTCTAGCCCGAGCCGTATTGACATGTGCACTTACAGTGTATAAGTAGCACTGAATAAATCAAAGTTCATCTAATTTGCATAATTTCTGCACGAAAAAAACCCGTACTATATGTGATGTATTCCATGTTACTAAACATTCATACAAAAATTTATTCAAATCAGAACTTTCATACAGAAGTTCTGAACAAAAGACTGACTGCACTAATTTTGGTACAAAATGGCTGCTGGTGGCCATCTTGAATTTCGGACCACACCCAAAAACACTCGTTCTCATCCCACGGTGATAACAAAGGTACCCAAGAAGTTTCGTAAAGATCGGTTCATAAATACGGCCTCTAGCCTGAGCCGTATAGAAGTTGTGTAGAAAAAACTGATTAGACCTAATTTCGGTACAAAATGGCCACTGGCAGCCATCTTGAATTTTGGACCGCACCCAGAAACACTCATTCTCGTCCCAAGGTGATAACAAAGGTACCCAAGACGTTTCGTGAAGATCGGTTCATAAATATAGACTCTACCCCGAGCCATATTGACATGTTTACTTACTGTGTGTAAGTAGCACTGAAAAAATGAAAGTTCATCTAATTTGCATAATTTCCGCACGAGAAAAAAACCCGTATTATATGTGATGTATCCCATGGTACTAAACATTCACACAAAAAATTATTCAAATCAGCGCTTTCATATGGAAGTTCTGTGCAAAAATCTGATTGCACCAAATTTTGTGCAAAATGGCTGCCATCGGCCATCTTGAATTTCGGACCGGACCCCAAAATACTCGTTCTCGTCCCACGGTGATAACAAAGGTACCCAAGGAGTTTCGTAAAGATCGGTTCATAAATACGGCCTCTAGCCCGAGCCGTATTGGCATTTGCACTTACAGCGCTGAAAGTAACACCAAAAACATCAAAGTTAGTCTAATTTGCATAATTTACGCACGAGAAAAAAACCCGTATTATATGTGATGTATCCCATGGTACTAAACATTCATACAAAAAATTATTCAAATCAGAGCTTTCATATGGAAGTTCTGTACAAAAAACAGATTTCTGCATCATCGGTACAAAATGGCGGCTGGCAGCCATCTTGAATTTCGGACCGCACCCAAAAACACTCGTTCTCGTCCCACTGTCATAACGAAGGTACCCAAGAAGTTTCGTAAAGATCGGTTCATAAATACGGCCTCTAGCCCGAGCCGTATCCAATTACAGACGGACAGACGGACAGACGGACGACGGGCCATGGCATAAGCTCAAATTTGACTTCGCCAAAGTTGAGCTAATCATAATGGAGTGGTTTCAAGCGGAGTTTTAGAATCACGGGGAATTAATGGCGGCAACAAGTGGTGATTGTGTGGAGGAAGAGAAGAAAGAAGAGAGCTTTACAGAAAAATAACGCAAACTTAAGATTCAGAATCACAGGCAGCGATTCGTCGAAGTGGGAGAAGAAATAGTTCCCGGTCCCAGTGGGAAGGCCGTGACGTTCGGACAGCTGAACGAGAACAAGGGGACACTTCGGACTTTGTGCATGCATTCTACAACATAAAGTAGTGAAAATATGTAAGAGACGAAGGGTTAGTCAAGTGTATGTAAGAGACGAAGGGTTAGTCAAGTTTTTGACAACGAATCGCTGTACACTAAAAAATGTATTTCTGCGTATCACAGTATCCGCATAACACGAAACACCGTACACAAGTGCAGCTGACGCCCTAGTCCAAACATGGCCTGAAAGAAAGTATTTTATTATTTTTTTTTTTTTTGTTACGTCCTCTCAAGGACTCAAGGACGTACCAAAACAAAAAAAAATTAAAATACTGTCTTTCAGGCCATATTTGGACTACTTACGCCCGAAAAAAAACTTCAAATTACCATCAATTTATGCAGCGGATTTCTACAAAAAAATGCACAAATAGAGAGTGAAATACCTGTCACGCATATATGTGCATCCATATTAATTTTTAACACGTGTTTTGGGATAAAAAGGGTGCCGATGTGCCCTGAGTTTTAAGAAATCTCTGTTTGTCACAGTCCAGTGGTTTATTTTTCAATGCTCTTTCAGCTTCTTTGAATGTAACAATTTTCTGACAAATCGGGACATGTAACTATATACTGCAAAAATAAAGATATTATTATTATTATTATATTATATTATTATTTGGCCCGGATCTTAACTTAGGACAATATGAGGAAAGAGCTTTAAAAATCTTCTTCTCCAGAACCACTAGTCATTTTTGTTTTATATTTGATATATTAAGTGGGTCAGATTCAAGTTTGTTCAAATCAAGTCCCTCGGTTAATATTTGGGCTTCTTATTGGGGCCGACGTTTAACGTAATGCAATATGGGGATAATCTTTAAAAATCTTCTTCAGATCCACAAGTCAGAATCTTTTGATATTTGGTATACAACATCACGGGAGGGGGGGGGGGGGGGGGGCAGATTCAAGTTTGTCCAAATCAAGTCTCTGGGTTAATATTTGGGCTCCCTATATAAGCCCAAATTTTAACTTAGTGCAATATGAGAAAATTTCATAAGCCATCTTGAATTCGGCATATAAATTGTAAACAATTCCATTAATACACCACTCAGGTCGCATCAATCACCTGATCATTTTCAAGTTTCATATGTAACTTTGGGGAGGTGTCTTTTCTGTAGAAACTTGATTAATTGACTTGGCATTGCTAGATCTTTCTATTTAGTTCAGTCTCTTCTTGGACGTTGAGCAGCAGTGTCATTGACCATTTCCAATACATATTCTCTATGTCTCTTACTTGCTAATTCACAAAAACGCAGTATTTAAAAAAACAAGTCTCAGGTTCACTCTAACAAAACTTTGAACAATACATACCTCGCAAGTTCTGAAAAAAGTAATCTCGCTCCACCCCACCCCATCCCACTACATCCCGCACACAAAACCCAATAGGGTCAATAGGGCAAGAATGTGCCTGGCACAAAAATTGCCAACAACCTTGAAAAATAATTTTAATGCAAAATTAAAATCACACAATGACCCTTTCACTACCCCTTCCTTACCTGGGGTGGGCTTATTTTAACAAGTGTCTTTTGCACCCACATACTTTTCTGACTATATTCGATCACAACCCCCATAAATCCATTCATGGTATATTTGATCAAAAGTTAACAGTTCTCCAAGTCTCTCTCACCACACCTACATTTTCATCCAAAAAGAGAAGAATCCAAATAATTGGAGCTCAAATACAAATCAGCTGTTATTAACACCGTGTTCGTAAAGCAGGGTTTATATTTCGTTCACCTTCTAAATGAGGATTCTGCTACAAAACACGTGATTAAAATCAAAATTTTCGCCGAAATATAAGACCTGTGTTTACCGGTGATATTGATATGTTGATTGAATATCAATGTAGTTGACATTGACATAGGCATTACCGAATTTTCCAAAATTCCAGTGGAAGAACTCTTGATGAAATACCGGTATGTATTACTAGTGTTTATGAAGTTAATAACTTAATGTTCTATCAGTGGGACATGACTAACCTGCAAAGCAGAGCAGCACTGCAACATATACTTCGTGATTGTAGGATAAAATACCCTCGGACAAAATACCCTTAGGACATAATACCCTCAAAAAAATACCCTTAGGACATAATACCCTCAATGGGTAGGACAAAATATCCTCGGACAAAATACCCTCATATTTGTTTCATGTTCTGTGCTATCTGCCATTTATATTGTGCTTCATATTCAATTGCCATCTGCCATTGGTATTGTGCTTCATATCTATTTAGTTTAACCCTTTACCTAACCCGAAAAGCAGACGACACTTGCAAAAATAATTCTTGAATAACTATTTTTTTGTCTCAAAAACATATGTTATGACCCCTCGTTGGAACGAGCTCGACGAGCTCGTTCCAACGAGGTTTCATGACCTATGTTTTTGAGACAAAAAATTAAAAAGCAGTGAAAATTAATTGTCGATTTTTGAGAATAGCGCTGGCCGGTTTTTGCCATTATGTTAGGTAAAGGGTTAATAAAAAAAATTAAAATATTGGTACTTGTTATTTCAAACAAAACACCGGCTAGTGCCTTAGATGCAATTACCCCCCCCCCCCCCCCCCCCCCCCCAACACCAAACATCCAACTTTATATATTTGGTCTGAGGGTATTTTGTCCGAGGGTATTTTGTCCTACCCATTGAGGGTATTATGTCCTAAGGGTATTTTTTTTAGGGTATTATGTCCTAAGGGTATTTTGTCCGAGGGTATTTTGTCCGGATACCATACTTCGTATACATATACTGGTGCAATTAGATGGTCAAAAAATATTGTGTACATTTCAGTTAGTCGGACAGGTACTTCGTAATTAGTCACACAGTTAGGGAAGACTACAGTGGCCCCAGATATTAGCCCGGTTTACGATTCATGAGTTACAGATTTTTTGTATGAAGGGCCCAATGGTGTGGGAAGTGACTCTATTAAGCATTTTGAGAGTAAAATGTATTTAAAACGCCATTGGCGTTGTGTTTCGGTATCATTTATCACATTCTCGTTCGCAAAAAATACAAATATTGTCGTGAGTCAAGTCAACAAATTCTACGTTTAAATGAAAATCTACACAGAGTCGGACCTCAGTTTGTTCTAGAAATAACAGTAAACTATTCTACTAACTATGTGTAGGTTTATTTTGCTAGGTACATCCTCTAAATGAAAACAGTCTCACAAAAATGACCTTTAACCGCGTGTAATTTTTCAATTTCCAACGTTTCAGTCAGGTGAGTCTCGCCGGACAGCTCACAATTTCTGCTTCAGCCGACTGTCCGCTTATACTCTGTGAATTTTACTGAACGATATTGAATAATTTGAGTCTCTCCAACGAGTCCCAATTTTATATTGAAATTTATTACACGCTTGTTCTATGAAATCCCCATCTGTAGCAATACTAAACCATGCGAACTATGAAAATCCATTCCGCACACATGTGCCGAACGGAAATCGTTGAGCAGACGATTGATCACCCGGATCTGAACCGATTGCGAAATAACTAAATAAAATGGCTAAAACTGAAGGATATGACGAGTTTAATGCGTACGAAAATAACGAAGAAGAAATTGAGTCCATATATGAAGGGCATTATGAATATCCAGCAGAAGAAGAAGAGTATGAGTACGCGAGTATGGTTGGCGATAAAATGTGTTCTTTTTGTTGATAGTTCGTCCCCTGAGTTCCAATGTGTTCTATGTGCTGCATAGAACATAATGGAACTCAGGGGACCAGTTGCCAAATGAATTGCTGAGTGTCCTTCTAATAATTGTTTTTTTTTTTTATAGACGTGAAGGCGAGTAATAAACACAAAACGACACGCGCGTCTGAATGGATTAATGGATATGGCACGAGTTTCATTTACAAAACGAGTTCAGTAAATTAGGTATGGAACGAGCATTAGGGAGGTGGACGAGTTTTGTAAATTAGGTCTGAAACGAGCATTAGGGAGGTGGACGAGTTTTGTAAATTTCGATATAAACTGGGGACGAGCTGAAGATTATATTTATTATGACCCATACATCCTTCAAATGAAAGTGTCAATGACACTGTAGCTCAACTTGACAAACTTGAACTTGTTAAGTTATAAATGAAATGGCAAAATTGAAGATCATTGGTACCAATGTCATTTGATGAAATTTCAACATAACAGCACTGTGTGTGCACAGCGTCAGAGTAATCTATGCCTTTTTAAATGTAAACTGTAAGACTGGCTAAAGAAAGAATGTTGATACACAAATGCAGTATGTTCAGAGGTTATTGTAAATGGCAACTTTTTTCACAGAAATGAATGCTAATCAATAGCTCTTATCTAAAGGTCTTGCCTAATGAGCACACCAAGTTCAAAAACAATCCTATGATAAATGTGACCTGCAGGCCATGTCAAAGAATGTTGATGCACAAATTCAATAAATTCAAAGATTGTTGCTAACAGCAACAGTTTTTGATGGAAATGAAAAGGAAATCGATAGCTCCTATCATTGTCACCCTGCATAAGCTTACAAAGTTTCAAAACAACCTGATAATGAATGTGCCCTCGGAGGCATGCCAAAGGAAGATGTTAATGCACAAATGCTCTAAGTAGAAGGTCATTGCTTGTGGCAATGGTTTTGGTGGGTGTTTTTATGGAAATGCATAAATATACCATGCAGAGAGTGCAAAAGGGATAAGTTGATGCACAAATGCAGTAAGTTCAAAGGCTGGTGATAACGACAATAATTTTTTATGGAAATGAAAAAAAAGAAAAAGCTCACATATAGAGGTCACCCCCGAACACACATACCAAGTTTCAAAGTGATCCGATCATAAATGTGCTCTAAAGGGTGTGTTAAAGGGAAATATTGAGGTCTGACTAAACTAAGTTCAAAGGTCAGCGGCAACATTTTTTGACAGAAATGCAAGAAAATTGACAGCTCCCATATAGATGTCACCCCCACACAAGCACACCGAGTTTGCAAGCGATCCAATCATAAATGTGGCTTGCAGGGTGTGTCAAAGGGAAATATTGATGCCTAAATGCACTAAGTTTTTACTAAGTTCATCGAAGCGGAAGGTCATTGCCAGTGGCAACATTTTTTGACGAACATCGATAGCTACCATCTAGAGGTAAACCCAAACAAGCATACAAAGTTCCAAACCGATCTGATCATAAATATGCCCTTTATGGCATGCCAAAGGAATATATTGATGGCTGACAAAACTAAGTTCAAAGATCGTTGCCAGCGGCAACATATTTTGACGGACGGAAATGGAAGGAATAGCTCCCATCTAGAGGTCACCCCAAATAAGCATGCCAGGTTGCAAAGCAATCCGATCATAAATGTGCCCTGCAGAGTGTGCCAAAGGGAACTATTGAGGTCTGACTAAACTAAGTTCTAAGAACGTTGGCCGTGGCAACATTTTTTGATGGAAATGGAAAAAAATCGACAGCTCTCATCTAGAGGTCACCCCAAACAAGCATACCAGGTTTCAAAGCAATCCAATCATAAATGTGCTCTGTTGGGTGTGCCAAAGGGAAATATTGAGGTCTGACTAAACTAAGTTCTAAGAAAGGTGGCCGTGGCAACATTTTTTGACGGAAATGAAAGAAAATAGATAGCTCCCATCTAGAGGTCACCCAAAACAAGCATGCCAGGTTTCACAGCAATCCAATCATAAATGTGCCCTGTAGGGTGTGCCAAAGGGAAATATTGAGGTCTGACTAAACTAAGTTCTAAAAAAGGTGGCCGTGGCAACATTTTTTGACGGAAATGAAAGAAAATCGATAGCTCTCATCTAGAGGTCACCCCAAACAAGCATACTAGGTTTCAAAGCAGTCCGATCATAAATGTGCCCTGTAGGGTGTGCCAAAGGGAAATATTGAGGTCTTCTGACTAAACTAAGTTCTAAGAACATTGGCCGCAGCGACATTTTTTGACGAAAATGGAAAAAAAATCGACAGCTCCCATCTAGAGGTCACCCCAAACAAGCATACCAGGTTTCAAAGCAATCCAATCATAAATGTGCTCTGTAGGGTGTGCCAAAGAGAAATATTGTGGTCTGACTAAACTAAGTTCTAAGAACGTTGGCCGTGGCAACATTTTTTGACAGAAATTGAAGAAAATCGATAGCTCCCATCTAGAGGTCACCCTAAACAAGCAAACCAGGTTTCAAAGCAATCCAATCATAAATGTGCCCTGTAGGGTGTGCCAAAGGGAAATATTGTGGTCTGACTAAACTAAGTTCTAAGAACGTTGGCTGCGGCAACATGTTTGACAGAAATTGAAGAAAATCGATAGTCCCCATCAAAAAAGTCACCCTGAACAAGCATGCCAGGTTTCAAAGCAATCCGATCATAAATGTGCCCTGTAGGGTGTGCCAAAGGGAAATATTGAGGTCTTCTGATTGAACTAAGTTCTAAGAACGTTGGCCACGACAACATTTTTTGCCGGAAATGAAGAAAATCGATAGCTCCCATCTAGAGGTCACCCCAAACAAGCATGCCAATTTTCAAAGCGATCTGTTCACAAATGTGACCTGTGAGGTGTGCCAAAGGAAATTGTGGACGTACGTACGTACGTACGCCGACGGACGAGAAGTGATGGCAATAGCTCAGACTTTGTCAAGTTGAGCTAAAAACACTTGAATGGAACGAGAAACAAGTGGCGGCATCTACAAGGCTTGCGATTCTGTAAAAACTTAAGGTGCGTGGTTTGTCCACAGTGTCCGCGTCAGGAAATAGTCCCCGATAAAGAAAAAATTGCGAAGTATTTAATGACGCACAAAAAAGAAATAATTTTCGAATAAACATCAATACCGTCAGACAACAAAGTTTATCATTCTTCTTCTCCGAGACTGAATCTACGATTATTCTCCTGCGTTTGATGAGTCGCGCATTACCATTTTATTGGGCTTAACCCTTTACCTAACCTGAAAAGCAGACGACACATGCAAAAATAATTCTTGAATAACTAATTTTTTTCATTTTTTGTCTCAAAAACATAGGTTATGACCCCTCGTTGGAACGAGCTCGACGAGCTCGTTCCAACGAGGGGTCATAACCTATGTTTTTGAGACAAAAAATGAAAAAAATAATGAAAATTAATTGGCGATTTTTGAGAATAGCGCTGGCCGGTTTTGGCCGTTACGTTGGGTAAAGGGTTAAAAACCTGTAATAACCGGGAAACGGGTCATATCTTATAATAAAGTAAAATGCAACACTCTCGAAGTAGCGGGGTCACAGTCACGAAGTAGGTCACATATTACAAAAAATAAATACAACATTGTGTCCACCGTTATCAATCTGTCGCCTGGAGCGATGTTGAGTCACACATGTTGAACCGAGTGGTGGCTTTTGTTCAAGTTTAAAACTTGTTTAACCTTTTAAACATGAGAGGCCGCTTTTCCGGCCGGCGAACATGATGCGTCATAATTTCATTAAATAGGATGATGACTGCTGAGTGAATGTGTGGGGTAGACCAATTAATATTTTCAACGTGCAACCCCACGGCAGCCCCCATGAATATGGACCCTTCCATTGCTGCTGTTGAACTGACATGGAAGATGCCACTAGTGTTCAAAGGGTTAGAACTTGCTGAATTTAACATGTTCTAAAGTTTGTCAGTGGCTTAACCATCTGCACAGTGCTGTTGAAATATCAATGTTTTAATTCTTGTTTGTCGACCTCCGTCAAACAAGATTGAATTGGTTAAATTCCTTGTTGCATTGTGGGAAAAATATGCAACGGGAAATTTCGTGATGTTGACATCAATGTTCAGATGGTTAATTTTGGTTTTAGTATTCATGCTGTGCTATGTTCAGGTTTCAAGTGTTGACTTTAGTGCATCGTTATCTTAATATACAAGGACTTCCGTGCTTCTTCCGAGCATTTTGTTTTTTAAATGCATTTTCAATTGTTGAAGACACGTTTCCTCCTCATTGTGTCTTCTTTTGAGGAGGCGTTCGAGAAGTTTGTGCTTCTGTGCTCTTGCGAGTTTTTTTAAACTATTATTTTCTTTGTTTCAGTGAGCATTCTGTGTCGTCTATCTATAAACATCTCTGACATTATTATGCTTAACCCTTCGAAAGAGTTAATGGGAAACTATTCAATAGAGATCTCTGACCCGAAAGGAAGGACATCTCAAAGTAAACGACTCGTCAAGGAGAAAATCATAGAGGATTGTAGCCGGAACTGGCGAGAAGGGGGTAGAAAAGAGGTAACTGGGGAAACTGTGTAAAAAGGAGAAGCCAGCATTTGGGAAGAACCTGGTGGCACCTGGGGAGGTGGTCTTCAAGTTGGGGATGAGATCGCTGGGGTTTACAGGAAAATGGAAAATGGTGCTGACGGCGATAAGGAGTCAAATGCGTAATTTAGGACAAATGGAAGCCCCGAAGCACTTTCTCTTAGAATGTGCAAACTACACTCTAAAATCAATTGGGTCAACAATCAACCCAAATCAACTGGGTTGAGTGAATATGAACCTAATTTGGACTAATTTTTAACCCAGATAATTTTAGAGTGTATCAGTCAGACAGAATACGAGTCTCTTGGAGTATTATGAGGAAATAGGACGGAGAATGAAGGACAGGTGATCTAAAGGAGACGGCAAGTATGCTGATAAATGAAACTGGGAAGAAAGAGGTACGGAATAGCATTAACTCTTTACCCAACGCAGACGATATCAAAATTTATTATTTTAAATATCAATTTTTTAAATTTTTCAAAAAATTTCAATAAAACCATATTATGTGACCCCTCATTGGAACGAGCTCGTCGAATTTGCATGTTACGCGGGCAGATGTGGCCCATTCGTTGGGTAAAGGATTAAACAATTCGTTTCTGGGAGTTGGTAGGAAAGAAGAGGCTGGGGGAGGGAGCGATATTTGGGACCCTAGGGGTAATCAAGACCTTCTTATTTATTTATTTATTTATTTATTTATTTATTTATTTATTTATTTATTTATTTATTGGGGTTAACGACACTTTCGACAGCCATAGTCACCTCGTGTCGGACAGTTTTACGGGTGAAGGAAGGCGGAGGACCTGGATAGAACCACCGAGCAGCGGCGAGCAACTGTCAGACTCCCCAACGCACTCACTCCACACAAGCAGGGTTAGCATTGGTTGAAGACAAGTGCGTCATTTGCGTGCAGTAGGCCTACGCCTTAGAACACAACGGCGCCGTGCCCCCACGTGGAAAATCGAGATTAAGTGCCTTGCCACAGGACACAACCCAGTTACCTTACGAGTACAACTATAACTATAGTGTGGGCAAGTCTCTTGCCGAAGGACAGAACACAGTTACCCTTTCGAGTACAACTATAACTATAGTACTTATGGAGACCAAACTTCGTATGTCGACACAGCAGTGAGAGTTCTGAGGCATTGCCAAGTGAATTTTCGACTGGCGCAAAACTTTTGGAGTTCCAACGTAAATAACTTCAAACAAAGGGAAAATACTACTTTCAGCTTGTATCATGCTTATAACCATAACCACCGCACTTGCACAGACCAAACTTCGCATGTCCACCCGACAGTGACAGTTCTGAAGCATTGTCAAGTGTGTTGGCGTTCAACGCAAAACTTCTGAAGTTGCACAATGCAAATTACGTCATAAAAGAAATGAAAGTGTCAATGACACTGTAGCTCAACTTGTCAAGACAAAGACATGTACATGTATAGTATGTGACACAGCAATGACAAACATCTAGGTAATGACCTGATAACAAAGGTACATATAAAGTACTGTAACGGTCTGTACATAAATACTGACCGTTGCCTGTAACAAATGTAGAGGTAAAGTATTGTAAAGGTGGGTGACAGTCAGATGCTGAACTAGAAAAAATCTTTGAGTCTCAGAGTGGGTCTGACTGAACCCCAAAATATTTGTTCTCATAGCACAGTGATAACAAAGGCACCCAAAAACACACTCGTTCCTGTCCCAAGGTGAAAACAAAAGTACTCAAGAAGTTTTGTGAAGATCAGTTCATAAATACGAGCTGTATAGAACTTGTGACAAAAAACTTATTGGACCTAATTTCGGTACAAAATGGCCACTGGCAGCCATCTTGAATTTTGGACCGTACCCAGAAACACTCATTCTCATCCCAAGGAGATAACAAAGGTACCCAAGAAGTTTTGTGAAGATTGGTTCATAAATACAGCCTCTACCCTGAGCTGTATTGACATGTGTGCTTACATTGTGTAAGTAGCACTGAATAAATCAAAGTTCATCTAATTTGCATAATTTCTGCACGAAAAAAAAACCCCTTACAATATGTGATGTATTCCATGTTACTAAACATTCATACAAAAATTTATTCAAATCAGAACTTTCATACAGAAGTTCTATACAAAAGACTGATTGCACTAATTTTGGTACAAAATGGCTGCTGGTGGCCATCTTGAATTTCGGACCACACCCAAAAACACTCGCTCTCATCCCACGGTGATAACAAAGGTACCCAAGAAGTTTCGTAAAGATTGGTTCATAAATATGGCCTCTAGTCTGAGCTGTATAGAAGATGTGTACAAAAAACTGATTAGACCTAATTTCGGTACAAATTGGCCACTGGCAGCCATCTTGAATTTTAGACCACACCCAGAAACACTCGTTCTCGTCCCAAGGTGATAACAAAGGTACCCAAGACATTTCGTGAAGATCAGTTCATAAATACAGACTCTAGTCTGAGCCGTATTGACATGTGTACTTACTGTGTGTAAGTCGCACTGAAAAAATCAAAGTTCATCTAATTTGCATAATTTCTGCACGAGAAAAAAACCCGTATTATATGTGATGCATCCCATGGTACTAAACATTCACACAAAAAAAATATTCAAATCAGGGCTTTCATATGGAAGTTCTGTGCAAAAATCTGATTGCACCTAATTTTGTACAAAATGGCTGCCATCGGCCATCTTGAATTTCGGACCGGACCCCAAAACACTCGTTCTCGTCCCACGGTGATACCAAAGGTACCCAAGAAGTTTTGTAAAGATCGGTTCATAAATACGGCCTCTAGCCCGAGCCGTATTGGCATTTGCACTTACAGTGCTGAAAGTAACCCCAAAAAACATCAAAATTAGTCTAATTTGCACAATTTACGTACGAGAAAAAAACCTGTATTATATGTGATGTATCCCATGGTACTAAACATTCATACAAAAAATTATTCAAATCAGAGCTTTCATATGGAAGTTCTGTACAAAAAACAGATTTCTGCATCGTCGGTACAAAATGGCGGCTGGCAGCCATCTTGAATTTCGGACCGCACCCAAAAACACTCGTTCTCGTCCCACGGTCATAACAAAGGTACCCAAGAAGTTTCGTAAAGATCGGTTCATAAATACGGCCTCTAGCCCGAGCCATAGCAGCTTGGCACTTACAGCTCTGAAAGTAACACTAAATAAATCAAAGTCAGTCTAATTTGCATAATTTACGCACGAGAAAAAAACCCGTATTATATGTGATGTATCCCATGGTACTAAACATTTATACAAAACTTTATTCAAATCAGAACTTTTATACAGAAGTTCTGTACAAAAAACTGATTTTTGCATCATCGGTACAAAATGGCCACTGGCAGCCATCTTGAATTTCGGACCACACCTAAAAACACTCGTTCCCGTCCCAGGGTCATAACAAAGGTACACAAGAAGTTTCGTAAAGATCGGTTCATAAATACGACCTCTAGCCCGAGCCATAGCCCATTGTTGACGTACGGACAGACGGACAGACGGACAGACGGCCAGACGGACAGACGGACAGACGGACGACGGACGACGGGCCATGACAATAGCTCAAATTTGACTTCGTCAAAGTTGAGCTAAAAATACTGCCTTCAAATTGTGCCAAGCCTATAAATAGCCTTAGCACTGACAGGGACCAAACTTCGCATGTCCAAGCGGCAGTGCATTTTTGAAGCACTACTATATTGTTTGCAATCGACGCAAAACATTTGAAGTAAAAACGCAAAGAACGTCAAAAAAGAGAAAAAATACCACTTTCAACTTGTGTCAAGCCTACCGCCACCACAGAACAAATCAGACTTAGCCCCCAAAACGACGTTGTCTGCCAAAACAGCGGTGGCTGCCAAACGGCGTTGGGTTCCCTATAGCCGTACTTCGTTGAATGACCAAGACAGAGAAAATAAGCAGACTGTCATCTGCAAAATGAGGTCCCCAGAGGGTGAATTTAGTTATGCTACCCTGCACAGCAAACAAAATTTACCATCCCTCTGTGAACCTTAATCTGAATAAGGATCTCAAAACTAAACAGAAAGAGGTACCCAGAGGACAAATTGGCCCACTGCATGGGATAGCATCATCAAATTCATCCTCTGGGGACCTCATTCTGCAAATGTCAGACTGCTTATTTTCAGGCCTGTGAATGACTTCTAGAAATTCGCTTTGCGATTTCAAAGCCATCTAGTCTAGTAATCTTAGTAATCTTAATTGAATAATCGGAAAATTGTCACTCCAGTGAAATGTTTAGAAACACATTTTTGGCTACATATTCATTTAACAACAACGTTGTTTCGGCCCGATGGGGAGATATGATAAATACAGAGCGAAACAAGTGTTTGACCACCGTGATGGTATTAGCCCCCTACGGCGCTTTTGTGACATAAGGTGTTTTTGTCACAGAAGACACTAGAGTATATAAGCATCTTGGATTTTGAAAAAAAAATATTGAGCGTGCATAATCCCCTCACAACCCTTTATCCATGTACCATATATGAAAGGCGTAGCTTGAACCAACATGTTGGAGGGAGGGGTGGTAACATAAAATAAAGAAAAAAGCTTAAAAACACAACAAAAATGGCCACCATTCTGCCATCTTGGATTTTGAAAAATAAATATTGACTGTGCATCATCCCCTCAGAACCATTTATCCATGTACCAACTATGAAAGGTGTAGCTTGAAGCATATTAGAGGGGGAGGTGGTAACATAAAAACAGACAGACAGACAGACAGACAGACAGACGGACAGACAGACAGACGTTAGCTTTTGAAAAAAAAATATTGAGCGTGCATAATCCCCTCACAACCCCTTTAGCCATGTACCATATATGAAAAGTGCAGCTTGAACCATGTTGGAGGGAGCAGTGGTAACATAAAATAGAGTAAAAAGCTTAAAAAACACAACAGAAATGGTTGCCATGGCGCCATCTTGAATTTTGGAAAAAAAATATTGAATGTGCAACATCCCATTACTCCTCTCTATCCATGTGCCAGATATAAAAAGTGTAGCTTGAACCATGTTGGAGTGAGGGGTGGTAACATAAAATAGAGAAAAAAGCTTAAAAAACACAACAGAAATGACCGCCATGCCGCCATCTTGGATTTTGAAGAAAAAATATTGAACGTGCATCATCCCCTCCCAACCCTCTATCCATGTGCCAAATATGCACAGTGTAGCTTGAACCATGTTGGTGGGAGGGGTGGTAACATGAAAATAGAGAAAAAAGCTTTAAAAACACAACAAAAATGGCCGCCATTCCGCCATCTTGGATTTTGAAAAAACAATTTTGAGCGTGCATCATCCCCTCAGAACCATTTATCCATGTACCAAATATGAAAGGTGTAGCTTGAAGCATGTTGATGGGAGGGTGGTAACATGAATATAGAGAAATATAACATAAAATAGAGAAAAAAGCTTAAAAAACACAACAAAAATGGCCACCATTCTGCCATCTTGGATTTTGAAAAATAAATATTGACTGTGCATCATCCCCTCAGAACCATTTATCCATGTACCAAATATGAAAGGTGTAGCTTGAAGCATATTAGAGGGAGGGGTGGTAACATAAAAACAGAGACAGAGACAGACGGACAGACAGACAGATGTTAAATTTTGAAAAAAAAATATTGAGCGTGCATAATCCCCTCACACCCCCTTTATCCATGTACCATATATGAAAAGTGCAGCTTGAACCATGTTGGAGGGAGCAGTGGTAACATAAAATAGAGAAAAAAACTTAAAAACACAACAGAAATGGTTGCCATGGCGCCATCTTGAATTTTGGAAAAAAAATATTGAACGTGCAACATCCCATTACTACTCTCTATCCATGTGCCAGATATAAAAAGTGTAGCGTGAACCATGTTTTAGTGAGGGGTGGTAACATAAAATAGAGAAAAAAAGCTTAAAAAACACAACAAAAATGGCCACCATGCCGCCATCTTGGATTTTGAAGAAAAAATATTGAACGTGCATCATCCCCTCCCAACCCTCTATCCATGTGCCAAATATGCAAAGTGTAGCTTGAACCATGTTGGTGGGAGGAGTGGTAACATGAAAATAGAGAAAAAAAGCTTAAAAAAACACAACAAAAATGGCCGCCATTCCGCCATCTTGGATTTTGAAAAAACAATTTTGAGCGTGCATCATCCCCTCAGAACCATTTATCCATGTACCAAATATGAAAGGTGTAGCTTGAACCATGTTGGTGGGAGGGGTGGTAACATGAAAATAGAGAAAAAAGCTTAAAAAACACAACAAAAATGGCCGCCATTCCGCCATTTTTGATTTGGAAAAAGAAAATTTGAGCGTGCATCATCCCCTCAGAACCATTTATCCATGTACCAAATATGAAAGGTGAAGCTTAAAGCACGTTGGAGGGAGAGGTGGTAACATAAAAAAACAGACGGACGGACGGACGGACGGACGGACGGACGGACGGACGGACGGACGGACGGACGGATGGATGGATGGACGGACAGACGGACGGAGTGCAATCCTATAGTTCCCTTACGGTTCCCGTAGGGGACTAAAAATAAGCATTTCCCTCGATTTTAAAGGCCATATAGTAGAGATAAACCAAAGGAGGGAATCATCAGTCACATGATATCACCGAGAGCTCTCTTAAACTTTCTCAAATCCAATCAGGATGGTCGTTATTGTTCGGAATATGTTTGTTTTCTTAATAATTTAAAGGGGTCACCTGGGTACGATTAATGGACTATAATCGATTATCTCGGCCGACTGGTCAATTTTGAAAATCAATAATCGCAAAGGACAAAACTAAGGAGACGTCCATTATAGTTTATGAAAGTACATACCTTTTTAGCGCCATTGGCATCATACTGATAGTACCAATCAGGATATCCACCAAATAAATGTGTTTCCGGGTCGAAACAGTGGAATCTACTCCTACCCAAAGAGTCTGTAGAATTTCCTGCTTTTACTCCCAATCGTTCCATACAACGTCCAATTTCTGCGTCTTCGGCTCCACCGTCCTGACGACAGATTTTGGGATCTTTTCCCTTAGTTGCGAACCTACGAAGGGCTTCTTTACTAAAGACATATCCAGCACCACCACTGAAATAGCCCTGCTTGACTATGGTTTTAAAATGGTGTCCAAAGAATATCGGAGCGCTTGAATTTTCTTCGGATAGAAAGTAACGGAGGTTCTCCAAGATGACGTATGTATCGTCGTCTGCTTTCATGAACCAATCGGCTTTATCAAAATAATGTTCGTAAACGTAATTGAAGGCTCTAACAGTTTTTCCTGTAAGATGTTCTCTGCCTTCCGATATGTTCAATCCAATTGTTGGAAAAGAAGTGTTCGTGGTAGAACTAAAAAAGAGAAGAACATTGCAACGTTTTGCCCAGGTCTTCCGAACATGCTTAGCTTTTTTTTCTAAATTTTGCGGTCCTGTCATTATCCAGCATAAAACTCGTACTTTATTGTAAAGTTCTTTCGACTTTGATTCATCATCTGTAAAAAAATGTAATGGAGCAATTAGTCAGAACAATAAATTGTTAAACCCATGAACATAAGAGGCCTCTTTTCCGACCAAGGGACATGATAGTCATAATTTCAATAGGTATGATGGCTGCGTGTGAACATGTGTGGGTAAAGCGATCAATATTGAAAATATTATTTGGTCTAGATCCCCAATTAATAATAAAAAGGCCACCCGGCCACACGTCTCCCCGAAAAGAAAGTGTGCAATTCAAGGTATTTGAAAAAAATTAAAATTTCGAAGTCTAAAAAGGGGCATAACTCTGGCAAGAATAGCCAGACTGCACCTCAATTCGAACGTGACCTGCATCTTATGGGGATATACCTACGTACTAAATTTCATTTGATTTGGCCAACTATAACTCTAAAGTTATCATCGGGAAACCAAAGTGGGACGCACGCACGCACACCGGCTATTCTAATAGTCTCCCGAAAATGTTTTCGGGGGACAAATATGGGTTCTTCCAATTGTTGTCAGTAAACTGACATGACGATGCCATCAGTGTTCAATGGGCTAACAGACAGAAGCCTGAAGTCGAGTCTACTTCATTTGGTGTAATGTAGCAGGTGCTCTGATCTCGACGATCGGAATAACAGTGAGCAGGGAAACAATTAAAATATGCGCAGTTGGCTTGAGTCAAGTGTCCTCCGTCTGGACAGGCAGACAACACATAACTGGAAACATCTGCTAGATCATGGGTCTTGTGCATTTTGTGATGTTCAATATATTTACTCTTATTTCCCAGATACAGTACGTGGAGAGTTTGTTATCACTAAATCACCCAAAGAGTGGCAATTCCACCCAAGTAATAATTGCAAATTTATTGCAAATCAACAAGCACAAGCAAAGTTCAAGCCAAATGGACCTCCGGGTTAAACCCGGAGGCCCATTGGCTTAAACCTTGCTTGTATTTTTGCTGATATATAAAGAAATATAAAAATATATGAAATACTGTCGAAACGAATTAAAGTTTGGTGCCGAATTAAACGAGAAAATATCAGCAGAGCCGATGAATGCTCCCCGAATATGAGCTCCAGAAGATGAGGCATCACAGTGAGCTTCCCATAGAATCATTTTTATGAACCGGAAAAAGTTAGAATGGATGAACGGTGTCTGGCCTTAAAGTTATGATCTTGTTGAAGGTCATGACACACTCTTGAGTCATGAACAACCATTATGTTTAGTATGAACAAGATCTGTCCACAGAATCTCTTTTTTGAACCAAATGAAGTTTGACAACTTGAACTGTTGCTGACCTTGATCTTCGAGTTATGACCTTGGGTCAAGGTAATGACACACCATTGAGTCATAAGCAATCATTGTGTGAAGTATGAAAAAGATCTGTCCACTAAATCAATTTTTGACAAAAGTAGAACACACGAAGCCAGTGACTTGACCTTGGATCTACAATATTAGGCCAGGGTCCCCTTCGGTCACAATGAATCACTTTGTGAAGCCAACTGACTAATATTTTATGAAGTGGACAAAGATAAAATGGATAAACAAACACACGAATAGTCCGTAAACTTGACCTTGGAGGTGTGAACTTGGTTCAAGGTCATGACACACCCTCAAATCCTGAGCAATCTGGGTGAAGTATGGACAAGATCGGGCAACTGAAAAAAATTGTATCTTCCGGACGGAGTTAGCATACAGGAACAGGCAAACTAATGGGCTTTGATCTCCTTGACCTTGGAGGTATGAACATGGGTCAAGGTCATCAGACACCCTCGGGTCATGAATAATCATTGTGTATAGTATGAACAAGATCGGTCCATTAAAATACTTTTGTGGGTCGGACAAAGTTAGAATTGTGGAACAAATAAACTAACGATTTGTGACATTGATCTTGAAGGTATTACCCTGGATCAAGTTCTAAGCAATCATTGTTTTAAATATGAAAAAGATCAGTTCATTTAGTATTTTTTATCTACCGGACAGTTAGAATGGAGGAACAAACAAACGAACTCTCTGTGGCCTTGACCTTGAAGGTGTTACCCTAGGTCAAGAGCATGACATACCAATGCGTCATAAGCAATCGTTGTGTGAACTATGAACAAGATCGGTCCACTGAGGAGTTTGATTTTGTGGAGTTTTTTGGAACGGAGAAAGCTAGAACGGACGGACTGGCAGACGGACAAAACGTCTAGGATATATGCCCGGGGGCGGAAAAAAATGCAGTACACGAAACGGTTTTTTTTTGGGGGGTTTTTTTCATTCGACCTTCGCGGACTCCCACCCACCCCAAAATCGCAAGATTTTTCTTATTTTCCGCATATTTTTTCAGATCCTTTTGAACACCCACCTCATATCGTGCAAAAAAAAATCCGACAATTTTTGGACACCCACACCTCCCCTCAGCACTATATACCCACTTTTCCAGCCTTTATTTATTTGTTTATTAGGGTTTAACAATACATTAACAACCAAGGTCATATCGTGTCGGTGACAGTTTTACGGATGGAGGAAGCCGGAGTACCCGGAGAGAACCACCGAGCAACGGGGGTAGCTGTCAGCTCCGCAACATCATAACTCCGTATTGCAGCACAGGCAGGGTACATTGCTTGAAGACATGCGCACCATCGACGTGCAGTACGCCTTAGTACACAGCGTCATCGTGCCCCTATGTGGACAATCGGGGTTAAGTGCCTTGCCCAAGGACACAACGCGGCAGTCCGAATTGATCGCTCAGACGGTCACCCATCCAATGATTAACCGGGCTCGACGTTGCTTAACTTCGTTGATCGGACGAGAACCGGTTACTGCAACGCCACCGCGCCCCTGAAGGCGTGCTAATCGACGACTTCATTGAATTACCCAGCTGAAATTAAAAGAACCCTGTCAGCTCTATGGGCGTCTCTTGAACCACCGAGCAACGATAAGTAGCTGTCAGCTCCGCAACATCATAACTCCGCATTGCAGCACAGGCAGGGTACATTGGTTGAAGACATGCGCACCATGGACGTGAAGTACGCCTTGGTACATGGCGTCATCGTGCCCCCATGTGGACAATCGAGGTGAAGTGCCTTGCCCAAGGATACAACGCCGGAGTCCGAATCGATCGCTCAGACGGTCACCCATCCAAGGACTAACCGTGTTCGACGTTGCTTAACTTCGGTGATCTGACGAGAACCGGTCACCGCAACGCCACCGCGCCCCTTTTCAGACTTTTCTGCCTTGTTAATATTTGATAATATAATACATAAACTGACCATGATTATTCAGCTGGTAATATCCTGTATTTGTACACATTATTCCTGATTTTTCCAATAAACTAATCACATGCTAGGGCTTTGCTCCGGCGTTAATACTGCCATGTCATGGTATAGCGAAGTTGCTGAAGTGACATAAAGCAAAGCCCGTTTACCACATAAATAAGCTCAAATAGTTTTTTTGCATCGGACCAAAAGACTATTTGAGGCTTATTCATGTGGTAAAAGTTGCGTTGTCGGGGACTATTTTCTAACCGGGAATGTCATGCGATTGGTTTTATACAAAACCCACTGTTTGACACATGAACCTGCGTAGACCCTTCAAGTTGTGACTATTTTATCCAAATGGTACATGAGAGCTTTGTTTTAATTTTCTGTTAATTTTATTTTTTATATTAACACTGATTGGTGCAATTGTTATATGAACTATTTGTTTTACTTTTAGTTGTCTCTTGATGTATGTTAAAAATAATTTACATGTATTTAAAGTTTTTATTTCTTAAGAGCCATGAGGTACCTGAAAGACCTTTATTAGCTGTGATAATAAGAAATGTTTAAATACACAAATAGGATATGCAAATACAGAAATTGATACATTCATGGCCGAACAGACTGCTGGTTCAAAAAATCATGGCCCCAGCAATAGGGCCCAGATGGGCCAGATAGCTCAAAATACTCATCAATACAACGCCCTAATATGGCTATAATGTGTGTATATTAGTCTAAATCATTTTAATGTGTTTAGTTTGGCATAAAATGACACCAGGAAAATATTTGCAGGAGGTTGGGAAAAATGTGTTTTTGAGCCGTTTGACCACCCCCCCCCCCCCCCCGGCATAGTGTACTGCAATTTTTTTCCGCCCCCCCCCCCCCCGATATGCCCCCGCGAAATTGTCGAGGAGCATAACCAGAGGCTCTACAGAGCCTGTAATCGCTCACCTGGAACTGCATATAAAAAGGTGATTTCCCATAGGCTTTCCATGGTAACTATGAGCTGCAATTGTGGCCATGTTTGCAACATTACATGATGATCATTGGTAGAAGGTGTCCCAGTCTTCAATGATGTGAAGTTTCAAAACATTTGAATCCATCAAACAGAATCATAGAATGTCTCTGGTGGCCATATTTTCCAACCAACGGAACAAAAATGAGGATCGTTTGTAGAGGGCCTCCTATAGACCATTCTTGCCAAGTTTTGGTTCACGTCAGCTCAGTAGTTCCAGAGAGAAGATGAAAATGTGATTTCCTATAGGTTTTTTCTATAGTAACTATAAACCACAATTGTGGCCATGTTTGCAATGCGATCAACATTAAAATGAGGAACGTTAGTGGAGGGTGTCCCAGTTATCAACCATGCACAGTTTCAAAACATTTGGCCCTGTGATTTCAGAGTAGAAGAGTTTTTCAAAATTGACCAATCAGGATCAAAGAATGCTTCTGGCGGCCACGTTTTTTCATCCAACAGGAATAAAATGTGTAACTGTTGTAGAGAACCTCTCATAGACGATGCCTGCCACGTCTGGTTCACATTGGCTCAGTACTTTCAGTGAAGATGATGAAAATGTGATTTCCTATAGGATTTCTATAGTAACTATAAGCCACAATTGCAGCCGTAATTGCAACCCGGTGAAGATTAAAATGAGGATCATTGGTAGACGGGGTTACACTCATCACTCACACTAAGTTTTCAAACCATTTGGTCTTGTAGTTTCAAAGTTTTTTCTTGAAAGTGTACACAGTTATGAATTCTGTTTCAACAAAAAAAATCAGTAAAAGAAGGTTAAATATTATTGAAAAACACAATTTTTTCAGACAGTATTCTCTTTCAAAATAGCTTTGGATAGGTAAAGGGTTACAGGAAACACATTTTACTCCAATTTTTGTCAAATCTTAAAAGATATACAATAATTACTGTCATCTAAGCTGACATGATTGCAAGAGAATAAAAAAAAATTCCCTAGTTTTCCAAACACCTGTCATCATGTATCAAACATAATTAGATTACAGCTGAAGATATCAACCTACAGTTGCACTTGTTTTACAGTACAAGTCAAAATAAATTGTGTAGGATAATCCTATAAACTATGCATCTTTTCTCTTCTTTGATAAGACCAGAAGCTGACATCATTTTCTGGAAAGCTCTCACTGATAGCTTTTCCAGAAAATGTCAGATTCTGATCTTGTCAGGGCAGGAGCAGTAGTTTACTTAGTTTATTGCAGTTATGTGACAGCTTATTTTGACTTGTACTGTATACACAATATTTTGGGTTTTCTTTCCCGGTTCTCAGTGGAGAAAACTGGAACCAACCCTTACCAGTTTCTCAGAAACATGTATTTTGCTGACAGTACCGATCTTCGTGCAGACAGGAGACACATTGGGTTAAGCATTAGAATATAGCCTCTTATAGACCATTCCTGCGAAATTTGGTTCACGTCGGCTCAGTAGTTCCAGAGAAGATGAAAATGTGATTTCCCCATAGGGTTTTCTATAGTAACTATAAGCCGCAATTGTGGCCATGTTTACAACCCCATCAACATTAAATGGGGATCGTGGTAGAGGGGGTCCCAATCATCACTAATGTGAAGTATGAAAACATTTGGCCGGGCAGTTTTCAGAGGAGAAGATTTTTTGAAAAGCCACCAATCAGAATCAAAGAATGCCTCTGGCGGCCATGTTTTTTCAACCCAAGGGAACAAAATGAGGATTGTTTTGTAGAGGACCTCCCATAGACCATCCCTGCCAGATTTGTTTTCACGTTGCCTCGGTTTTTCCAGAGAAGAAGAGGAAAATGTGATTTCCCATAGTGTTTCTACAGTAACTATAAGCCGCAATTGCGGCCATGTTTGTGACCCAATCAACATTAAATGAGGATTGCTGGTAGAGAGGGTCCCAGTCATTATTTATGTGAAGTTTCACAAAATTTGGCCTGGCAGTTTCAGAGGAGAAGAGTTTTGAAAATCCACCAACCAGAATAAAAGAATGCCTCTGAAAGCCATGTTTTTCATCTGACGGGAACAAAATGAGGATCGTTTGTAGAGGACCTCCCATAGACCATTCCTGCCAAGTTTGGTTCACACCGGCTCAGCGGTTACAAAGCAGAAGAGGAAAATGTGAAAAGTTTACGGACGACGGACGACGACCGACGGACGACGACGGACGCCAAGTTATGAGAAAAGCTCACATGGCCTTTTAGGCCAGGTGAACTAAAAAGGGAGTGGTAATCAGCCTCATCCAACGACACTGATTTTTATCTACAAATTATTGTTCGTTCGTTCTTTGATTTGGGGTTTGTTTGGTTTTTTGTTGTTGTTGATGTTGTTGTTTTGTTTTGTTTTTATGGCAAGCAAATCTTCTTCCAACCAACCGTACTCACCAAACCACGTGGTGTCTGTCTAACCGACGTCGAAATGCCTTCCACACATTTTCGCTTTTTTAAAAAATGTCGCGACTTCTCTCCATTCACATTCAGCACCGTTATCATGACGTATTTGGTGTTAAATATGTACATTTCAAATTTGTGAAATCTGGCAAACCGTGTCATTTTATTCGAAACGTTTGAGCACGAAGGTGTGGGGTAGTTGAGGTTGTCACTGTGACAATATACGACCAACGCATAAATATATTATCGTAACAACTTCATAACACCCTGTTTTAACCCTTTATCCAACGTAACGGCCAAAACCTGCCAGCGCTATTCACAACAGCACCATCCAATTTTCATAATTTTTTTCACTTTTTGTCTCAAAAACATAGCTTATGAACCCTCATTGGAACGAGTTCAACGAGCTCGTACCAATGAGGGGTCATAAGCTATATTTTTTACGCAAAAAATGAAAAAAAATAGTTATTCAAGAATTGTATTTGTAAGTGTCGTCTGTATTTCGCACGATTAGGTAAAGGGTTAACATCTCGCATTGTGTCTATAATTTGTACGCGTGGGCAGCCTGTGGTTCTTCCGCGTGATGTAAATAAATATCAGACATTGCTTCGCCATTGTTTGTGTCTGCAACGCAATCCGACCAGTCCAAACAGCATAGAATCAGGGAAAATAACTGATTCATCATTCTACACGCAATCTGCATCTTTGTTGACTTTTCTCGTGTATTACAATTTGTCTGTTTGAACAAGGCACATGTGCACAGAAAAAACGACGAAGACAGAAACGCAATATGTTTATACAAGATTGTTCAGAAATTAAATGGAACATTTTTATTCACAAAATGTAATTATCCGTTATCGATAATAAGTATCTTAGTTACCGAGCAACGGCAGGTTTTTGCTCTTACCGTTGTCATCATTTTAACGGTGCATTATTTACGGGTACAGTACAGTTACAAACCAACACCATTTTGAATGATATTCTGATATTCCTTAAATTCTAATTAAATATACATGAATTATACATCAAAATGAAGATTGAGATGTATAAAACACGAAACACATATGTAATCAACTTATAGAGTTGACAGCAGCAGGCAAGACTGGTTCCTGGAAGTCTGCTACCCTATTCGTATCAGAACTGATAAACTAGAGAATTGTAATTTGTTGGACAAATTACGGGCTTTCCCAACTTTTTAATGGGAAAAGGCAAACTGTATTATACACAAAACTATCGATCAGTTTTGAAAACAGAAAATTTCGTGGAAATCAAAGTTTATGTGATGTTACTGGTTTTAATGCAGCCAAAACAGATATTTGAGATACAGCAGGACACCGAAACATTTAACACAAAATTTGCTCAATAATTACAGAATATTTTCATAGAAAGCAAAACAAGCGATGTCATTTGTGCTTTGGAAAAAATAGTACATATGAATTATGGACGTACGGGCCGGGGTTTCATGAAGGACTGTGCCCCAACCCACTCCTGAGTCAGGAAGGAGCCGATTTTTCGGCCAATATGCCAGAAAATTTCGGACAATTTAGTTGCCAGAAATGACCACAAAACATTTTGGTTTTCCACACAAAATGTTGTTTTCCTATCTCATCACTTAGAAGTTGCAAGTAAACTGACCATTATACTGTACAAGTTGATTCAGTGGAACCGTATCCACATTAATATTATTCATTTACAATCACACAAGTACACATAAAGAGCTCTATTACTGCATATTACGGGAGGGAGCACGGTGGCTCAGAAGGTAGAGATGATTGTTGCAATCCAAGAAGTCCTCGGTTTGAATCCCGCCTGTTGCAACCACATTGTGTCCTTGAGCAAGACACTTCATCCCAATTTAATTTCCCACGTGGACGGTGGGGGGGGGCATGATGGCGATGTGTACTAAGGGTACTTTGAGGGTGCACTTGTCTTCAACCAATGCTAACCCTGCTTTTGTGGAGTTAGTATGTTGGGGAGTCTGAGTCGCTTGCCATTGCTCGGTGGTTCTCCCCAGGTACTCAATGGGAGGGAGACCCCCCTCCCTCCCTCCCTCCCATACCCACATTTGGCATTTCCTCCTGAGATTCAACTTTTTCGGGCTAAAAGGGTTCATCCCCCCCCCCCCCGAAAAATAGCCCTGTACGCCTATGCAATGAATATCTGGACTTGAATAAATACCTATATTATGGTCATGATATAGCTGTAGATGCTGAAAGTGACCTTAAATATCAATAATTAATTTATTCTCAATCATTTTGTCTGTTTGTGAATGTGTGGGATTTGTCAACAAATGAGGGTAAGCTTCCTACTCCATGATTTCACAATTTTTCCAACATATCTGTTTCAGATACAATGAAATACATGTAATATGAGTTACTGTCATGCACAAATTACTTGTTTATTTGATATGGTTTAAACCATCTAGAGAGCTAGTATACACAGTGGTGGGTACAATTCAAGTCAAAATGAGTTGATTAAAGGGATGTTGAACAGCTTGTTAATATTTCTTGCATTACATTACTACTTTGCTATTTATTGACAGAAGGATTTCACAGAGGGTTTCCCTGACGGTATTTATTTATTGGTGTTTACGGTCACATACTTATCCACAATGGCTAATCGTGACCCAGAGAGAACCACCGAGCATCGACGAGCAACTGTCAGCTCAACATTCTAATTATGTTCAAGCTCCGCTGAAGCAGGGTACCAGCGGTTAAAGACATGTGCACCATTGACATGCAGTACTCCTTAGCACATGGCATCATCGTGCCCCCATGTTGGCAACCGGGATAAAGTGCCTTGCCCAAGGACATTACGTGGGTCGTCCCAGATAGGGATCAAACTCGGGACTTCTATCATAGAAGTCAAACAGTCTACCACTGAGAAAATGAGCTGTCTTTCCTGGCGGTATTCATATTTGTACGACCAACCTGGTGTTGGATAACACGGAACACCAAAACATATAACACAAAATTTGTTCCCCATTGATTTTTTAAAGCAGTTATGAAAAGCTCAAAGAGCTCTTTCCTTTTTGTTTTTGGACAAGTGAGTATTCACTCAAAGTCATTTTTTGCAGACAGTGCTATTTTTAAGTGGCCAAAGCACATGTTTCATTAAGTCCCAGAACATAACTAAAGCCATATTTATTGATTAAACATCTCTGCATATAGCAAAGCAAAGTGTCTCAAATTAACCCATTCCAAAATGATAGTAGAGAGTAACCAAAGTTGGATAATTTAGGTATTTCCAAATGGTACACTTATTCTCACTCTCATTGTGCTTGAGGGTTAAATCTGAGATTGAAAAGGTATACCAATCTTACTCAGGGAAGGTGAGTACAGAAAAGTACGAAATTAATCAGAAAATGAATTTTGTCTGACGGTACTAATATTTGTACGAGCAAACCTGGTACTGGATTTATTTATTTATTAGGTATTAACGACACATTGACAGCCAAGGTCATATTATGTCGGTGACAGTTGTATGGGCGGAGGAAGCCAGAGTACCCAGAGAGAACCACCGAGCAATGACGAGCAGCTGCCAACTCCCCAACATAGTGCCTCCGCACTGTAGCACAGGCAGGGTTAGATTGGTTGAAGACATGCGCACCGTCGACGTGCAGTATGCCTTAGTACACGGCGTCATGGTACGGACAGTCGGGGTGAAGTGATCGGGACATAATTGCAATATATCCGACAGAAACAATGACGGATATATTCCCATTATGTCCCGATCATGAAAGGCAGCAACTTGAAATTCTGAGAATGTTTCCTACTGTTCCTGCCCGACAGTTTAGTATCTTTGTGAAGTGTCGAGACCGCGTGGAAATACCGTGGATCAGGTGGAAATCGAGGGCACGATTCGTCCCTACTTTATTCTCAACTCAACGACTTTTCCATTCATTATTTACCTGTCACCGGCAGAGTTAGGTATTATATTTGTCTATTTGATGAACTTTTCAACCTTAACTATTTGCGGCTTCATGTAGCACCACTGAAAGGCCACTGTACAGTTACCAACATATTCAGGGATTAATTTTACGAAATTAACAATTATTCCGACTATACCCACATGGGAACTCCTAAATATGCCAAGGGTTAAACTTTTGATAATGAGGTATAAAACAGAAGTTGTGTCATGCTATGCTTGCTGCATGCAGGCATAGAAAACATTCAGCGCTCAGTGAATTAGGAATGGAGTAAATTGTCACTTAAACCTACGAAATTCTGAAAAAATGAGTTTTTTTCGACGGCATCTACCATTATGCATCTGAGACAGGGATTGCGTTAAACTTTACATCAACCTTATAACAGAAAATATTCTTGGAATTGAACTGTGAATCTGAATTTCGAAAGCATTTTCGGATATTCTATTCCAAACTACCACTGCACGCTTATCAATATTCAGTGATTTTATGAAAATTAAAATTGTTCCGACCATACCCATATGGGCAGTCTCAAATCTGCCAACGGTTGAACTTTTAATAATAACATATAAAACAAAAGGTGTCATACTATGACTGCTGCATACAGCCATAGAAAATGTTCAGCGCTCAACCAATTAAGAATGGAGTAAATCGTCACTTAAACTTACCAAATTCTGAAAACGGGAGTTTTTTTTGGACTGCACCTATCTTTATGCAAACAGAAAGAGCATAGGGTTAAACTTTACAACCAAACTTACAACAGCAAATATGCTCGGTAGGCAATTGTAAATAAGAACATGTAAATCATTTTTCGATATTTCTTTCGAAAATGGAAGAAAAGTGAGCTCCAAAATAGCCAATTTTATGAAGAATTTTAGGGAACTCAAATTCAAGGCCCGAAAACTGGGTGAAGGTTAGAACTTTGAATGAAATATATAACAGCAAAATTGTTCTTGGATGAAGGCCCAATCCTCTCATGGAAAAGGTTTTGAGACAATATGGCTCCAGTGCTGTGAAAGTGCATGTTAACGTTGGCGAAAATAACAATTCATCTGACAGTACCCTTATGAGAAGTCTCAAATCTGCCAAGGGTTAAATTTTAAATAATAACATATAGAACAAAATTTGTCATACTTTGACTGCTGCAAGCAGCTACAGAAAACATTCAGAGCTCAAGCAATTAAAATTGGAGTAAATCGCCACCTAAATTTACCAAATTCTGAAAAAATTGGAAATTTTTTGGACGGTACCTACTTTTATGCAACCAGAATGGGATAGGGTTAAACTTTACAACCAAACTAACAATAGCAAATATGCCCGATCGTCAATTGTGAATACGTACATGAAAAGTTTTTGAAATTAACCCTTTCCAAAATGATAGAAAAAAGCAACCAAAGATGGCTAATTTTGGCATTTTCAAACGGTACTCTTATTCTCGCCCTCATTGTGCTTGAGGGTTAAATCTGAGATTAAGAAGTAAACAGTAATTTTTTTCCACAATCTTTGTTGCATCTAGCCATATCAAAATAATTGTTACAACTACTTTGTAATTAGAGAAATTTGCCCTTGAAGTTGGCGAAAATAACAATTATTCTGACAGTACCCTTATGGGAAGTCTGAAATCGATAAGGGTTAAACTTTTAATAATAACATATAGAACAAAATTTGTCATACTTTGACTGATGCAAGCAGCTACAGAAAACATTCAGAGCTCAAGCAATTAAAAATGGAGTAAATCGCCACCTAAACTTATCCAATTCTTAAAAAATTGGAGTTTTTTTGGACGGTACCTACTTTTATGCAACCAGAATGGGATAGGGTTAAACTTTACAACCAAACCTACAACAGCAAATATGCTCGGCAGTCAATTGTGAATACGTACATGAAAAGTGTTTGAAATTAACCCTTTCCAAAATGATAGAAAAAGCAACCAAAGTTGGCTAATTTTGGCATTTTCAAACGGTACTCTTATCCTCGCCCTCATTGTGCTTGAGGGTTAAATCTGAGATTAAAAAGTAAACAGTAACTTTATTCCGCAATCATGTTTGCATCTATTCAAACCAAAATAATTGTTACAACAACCTTGTTATTAGAGAAATTTGCCCTTGAAGTTGGTCAATTTTGAAGAAAAAATCTATATTCATGTCATTTTTGGCCAGTGGGGGTTAATGTTGAAAGATTTGAGTGGTGATTGTGGTGTATCATATTATGCTGTAAATGTGTGGAAAATTTGAGCGAAATAACTGTAAACAATTTTGAGACATTCGAAAAATGGTGAAATTTTGAAGGTTTTGGCAGAATATTACGAAAATACGCGTTTTCACAGATATGACGATACCGCATTTCACTAGATTTTATGACATTACATAAGTGTGCCAAATTTGGTCAAAATCGTACAACTTGTTTTCGAGCAGTTCAACAGACAAAATTCAGGGAGGAAATAAAAAAAAAAAAAAAAAAAAAAAAAATTGAGAAGAAAAATTTTGAAAAAGAAGAATAACAATAGTCTTTCCCAAACTGGGTTTGGGAAAGCCTAATAATATTTCACGAGAACAACTTGTGGCCAAATGTGCTTCTCATATCCACGAACTTAGCTAGGGCATCAATTTTTTTCAAAACACAACGACAGAGCTGCGTGAGGGTAAATTCCAAAACTGTCGGCTTTGTTTACATTGTAAATTACTTTCTATTTCCGGTCAACGTCATCAGACGGAAAAATCATCGATATACAACGCTGTCCAAAACCAAATAATGTGAAAGATCGCCTTAATACAGCATACTATTATGCACAGCCGATAGAAATTCGTGGTATCGAGTGACTTGCGCATGTCCGTCGAACATGGAATCCAACTTCAATAAAAAAATACAGACAGTGTTGCCCTTTTCCCAAATGCAGTACTATCGCATGCACTCTGAAGTGTTTTGAATGCCTAGCTTTGTTCTTGGATATGTGAAGCACCTGTGGTCACAAGTTGTTCTCGTGAAATATTATTTTATTATCAGTTCTGGTACGAATACGGTAGCAGACTTCCGGGAACCAGGGGTGACTGTCGTCATCTCTATGGGTTGATTACGTATGTGTTTCTCAACCTTAATTTTGACGTATAATTTTTGTATATTTAATTTGAATTTAAGGAATATCAGAGGTGGGAATTTCAGTGGGGGTTGACAGCAGACACCAGTGATTCACGAACTTCGTTTGAACAAACTTGATTCTACACCTCAAAAGAAAGCTCCGCAACAAATATACTACTCAAAGTTTGCTTAGCACCAAGTATATCCAACTCCATGTTTTACGTTTTAGAAAAGTGTATATATTTTTTTATTTAATTATATCTTTAATGATTTAAGTACAGAAATTGAGATTTTATTTGTGTTTGACATTATATTTTAGCTTTTAAATACGATAACCATGGAAAATGGATATTATTATTGGTAAAAGAGGAAATTTTTCAATTTGCCAAAAAGTTCACGGAGCGAACTGGTATGGGCTCAATATCGAGTATGAGACCCTTTACTGTTAATTACAGCTTGACAACGCCTTCTCATGCTCCCAATCAGGTTCCTGGTGGTCCTTTGTGGGATGATGTTCCATTCTTGGATCAGCATGGCACCAAGCTCCTGAGCACTTCTTGGCTGGATTGGACGGGCTGAAATTGCAAGCTGCAACCCATTCCAGACATGTTTGATTGGATTGAGGTCAGGGGATCTTGCTGGCCAGTCCATACGCTCAGTCCCCTCCACCTGTCGGTACTCCCCGACAGCATGGGCAACATGAGGATGGGCATTATCGTCCACCAGAATGAATCTATCACCCACTGCACCTGCATACACTCTGACGTGGACATCCAGGATCTCATCAATATACCGCTGTGCAGTCAATGTACCACGTTCAAGAACTCAGCTCTGTACGTCCACCCCAGCTGATGCCGCCCCAGACCATGACTGACCCTCCACCATAACGATCATGCTCAGCAATGTTGGCTGCATGGAATCGCTCTCCTGGTCTTCTCCATCCCCTAGAACGCCGATCTGTGTGGTCTAGGACCTTGACTCATCTGTAAAAAGGACAGATCGCCAATCTTCTCTGGTCCACCCGACGTGGTCCATGGCCCATTCATATCGTGCCTGGCGTAGTTCTGGGACAGCGGAATGCAAATACTTGGTCTTCTCGATCGGAGACCACCTTCGTGCAACCTTGCCCGGATAGTCTGCGTCGAAACATTTACCCCGGGTGCATTCTGAAGGTCACTGCAAAGCTGGGTTGCTGTGTCAAAGCGGTTCCTACGGGCCTGAATGATCCAAAACCGGTTTTCAGCTGCAGATATTGCCCTGTCTCCGCCACCGCCATGCCGTCTTACTAGTGTGCCATACTGCTGAAATCTTGCCCAGGCTCTGGTGATCACTATATGGTGCACACCAAGGGGTTCACCAACCTGATGATGTGTAGCCCCTTGCACTACCATCCCTACAGCCCGCCACATTTCTGCTTCAGACAAATGTTTTCTTACATTTGCATTTGCCATATTCAATCATTAAATCACAAGGGTTTGTGTTGAAATGAAGACTGAATACCCTACACATGTCATGTACATGTAGAGAGTACACGAAAACATCATGAAAATCAAGGGGCACATGCTTTCCATGACTGTCACGAAACGTCTGCGTGTCAAGAGAGCTAACGTAAATACTGGGGACCATCTCAATACATTCCTCAATCATATCCACCAAAAATATCGCAAATATGTCACAAGCAAATGATGTGTCAAATATTTGGTGCTTAGCAAACTTTGAGTAGTATATTAAGTCATTCATTCACTGATTCATGAGAAGAAGATTTTAAAAATATTTTGGAGCATTTTTCGCCACCCTTTCTCTATGGGTCTGGGCATGTTGAGTTGAACAAAAATGCAATGCCCCTTCGGGACCATCTCTCCCACAAACTTTCACTTGAATTGGCCCAGTTGTTTTGGAGAAGACCAAAACATAGTGTTGACGGACGACTGGCGATGAGATTAGCTCAGCTTGACTTTGTCAAGGTGACCTAAACATAAATAGGGTTCTTACTTTCATCATGCTCAGCCCATAGGCCAAGTTTAGTGTCGATCGGGCAAACAAAATTCCAATTTGAGAAGCCAACTCTGGTAAATGTTTAACTGTGACCTTGGCCTTTGGCACAATGTTTGCAAAATAAATAGGGTTCTTCCTCTCATCCTGTCTAACCCACATGCCTAGTTTGGTTTCAGTCAACCAATCAGAACTTTAATTATAGAGCGGAAACCAATACTGATAAAAATTGAATTTCAAGGTCACTCTGACCTTAACCTTTGGCACAATGATCCCAATATGAATAGGGTTCTTTCTCTCATCACGCCTAACCCACACGCCAAGTTTGGCTTCAGTTGGCCGAGCAGAACTTTAATTACAGTGTGGAAACCAACACTGATAAAAATTAAAGTTCATAGTCACTGTGACCTTGACCTTTGGCACAATGATCTCAAAATAAATAGGGTTCTTCCTCTCATCGTGTATAACCCACATGCTAAGTTTAGTTTCAGTCGGCCAAGCGGAATTTTAGTTAGAGAGCGGAAACCAACACCGTCTACAGGCGGACGGACGGACGGACGGACGGACGGACGGATAGTGCCATGGCTATATCTCCCCCCCCCCGAAAATTAAATTTCGCGGGGTTTATCAAGGGCATAGAAGGATTCTATAATGGGGGGGGCTCTATACAGTTTTGGGGATCCAAAGATGATATTTGAAAGGCCGTTCTGTGTGGTTTTGAGGGTCTCCACTAGTCCTAACTAGGAGCCTCCGGTCGTTGCCCCTCCTCCCACTTCCCTTCAGAAAAGTGAGAGGAGGGGTAATGACCAGAGAGTCCTAGTTAGGACTACCCGCCCCCACACCCCTCGAGAAAATTTAGTATTCTATGAGCGAATCTGAGGCATTTATGGCGTGTGCAGACCTTATATTGGAGACTATTTTGAGGCTCTATTGTGTGAAACTTGCACTGGGTGAATATTTTGGGGGCCATCACCCCCCCCCCCCCCTCCACACACACACACACACACACACACACACACACACATCGTAGCCACGCCACGCCACTGTAGAAAATAGGAAATTGTTTCATTTGTACACAAATGATAATCCACAATTTTCAAAATACCATAATGAGTTATTTCCCTCAGAATGATAAACTGAAGTTTATGCTACTTTGGGGCGACCAAATGCAACCTGGGGGGAGATTTAATCCTCGGGGGGGGGGGGGGTCCTGCAGACTCCCAAGTTTATGCTACTTTGGGGCGACCAAATGCAGCCTGCGGGAGAGAGATTTCATCCTGGGGGAGGTGAGGTGACCTGCAGCCTCCCACACACGTGATGGAGCACTACTCTCGCGAGCTCTCTAGTATACGGCTGTCATCAACCACCCCCTCCCCACACACACACAGAATACGAAATGCTTTGCATAGCCCCTGTCACTGGCTATATTATTTATTTTTATTTATTGGTGTTTAAAGTCATATATTTCTGCACAATGTCTGATCGTGACTGCAACATGGATATAACGTCAAATCCAGCCAATTGTTTACGCCCATGTTGCCTATTTTAGAGGATTTCCACCCCTGGCTTTGGTTATCGGGTCCTATATTACCAATAAAACAGAGATTGTTTACCACAGTAAACAAGCTCTGCGTCACTTCCCATACAGGGTTCCCACGGGTTCCTCGGGTCTCCTAACGGTAAAAAAATACCTTTAAAATATGGTAAAAATACTGACAATCAACCGTCGGTAATTTTCGCCAAAATTTTACAGTAATGTATGTTACTGCTCCAAGAATAAAGACCAGGGACGTAGCTAAAGGGTGTGTGTGGGGGGAGGAAGGGGCGGTCTCAACCCCCAAAATTCGTCCAAAAATCAAGATAGTTGGATTTTTTTCAGGCAAAGATTCCAACAGTTGTAAATTCGAAGGATTGTTGTAATCGAGTTTTTTTTCCGAATGTGATATTAGATTTCCATGAAAATTCCATCCGCGGACTCCCACAGACAGAAATCCGATCGAACAACGCAAGATTTTCCGAATCCAAAGTTAATTCCACAGCCGTGGTCGTGTTACGCATTTTGTTCTCTTCTATATGCAATGCACTCACAGACTGCAGTTTGTATTTGGACTCAAAATGTGCCCCCTGTGAAGCTGTGCCCTGGATTTTTTAAACTTACTACCAAATTGTGCATTTTTCTTTGGCTCCGAACTCTCATGAAAGGCAGATACAGCCAGACTGTAAAATTTTTATTAGGCTTTCCCAAACCCAGTTTGGGAAAGACTATTGTTATTCTTCTTTTTCAAAATTTTTCTTCTCTATTTATTTGTATTTGATATTGTTGAATTGATATCTCACACATATTGTGACATATAGGCTGAGTTAGTTAACTCATTACTCATACTTTGTAAGCATAATAAAAGGTTGTTAGCACGATCTCATATTTGAGATGATTAATTAATAAATTATTGGTTGAATACCAATTTTTTTAGCATTCTCCACACATGTCCATTCATGTAATTGACACAATGCCTAATCACTGCCTTTTGGTGTAAAGAAGAGAAACCAAATAGTTCCTCGGATCTGCACAACATCGAACAATATCGAAATATCAACTCCTTAATTCTTGCTTAGCAAAATCGCATCATGTAGAAAATCACCTTTTTTAGAAGAGTTAATTTTTAAAGTAGACTATAATCAGCTATAATTAATACTTTTAAATATTTAATTGGTCTATTTTGTATGGCAATCAACTGTTTATCAACTGCCTTCTCGAGTAATGAAGAGAAACAAAAAATCAGTTCCCGGTTCGAAGATCGAGGGAGCGGGGTGGCCAGGCCTGGCATTCTTAAAGATGCAGGAGGGCTGAAAATCGCCCCCCTCGCATGGCCCAGGGGAGCGATTAGCTCTCCTCAAGCTTACAAAAGTTGAAAGTGGCAAAATGAAGTTTTACTCTTAATGAATTATGCCTAGTGGGTTTTGTACATTTTATTTGGTGCTGCTAACCAGGTATAGTCTTTTTGAGACGGCTACACTGCATCTCCCACACCTCCGGGCCTCGGCAAGGCCCGGAGGTTAGGGAGGGGGCGGTGTGGCCGTTTACAGAGACCACTAACATACCAGAGATCTCTGAAAAGATGTAGGTTTTAGGAATAGGCTATTACTAGTTTTCGTCCTCCTTAATTTTTTATGGCGAGCAGTAGGCAACCGAATAAATCGCTCTCCTGAAAATGCCAGGCCTGGGGCTGGCTCAGTGGTAGTCTGTTGGACTTCTATGCTAGAGGTCCCGAGTTCGATCCCCGTCCCGGACGACCCGCGTTGTGTCCTCGGCAAGGCACTTTATCCCAGTTGCCAACATGGGGGCACGATGACGCTGTGTACTAAGGCGTACAGCACGTCGATGGTGCTCATGTCTTCAACCGCTGTAACCCTGCTTGAGCGGAGCTTGAACAGCGTTAAAATGTTGTGGAGCTGACACTTGCTCGTCGGTGCTCGGTGGTTCTCTCCGGGTACTCCGGCTTCCCCCACCCGTAAAACTGTCACGGTCACGATTAGCCACTGTGCATAAGTATGTGACCTTAAACACCAATAAATAAATAAATAAATAATACTCCAAGATCGAACAAATATGTGTCGGCATTGCCAAAAGTAGTTCAATACGGTGCTTCCCCCACCCGTAAAAATTGTCACGGTCTCGATTAGCCATTATGCATGAGTAAGTGACCTTAACATCCCAATTAATAAATAATAATTGGGTTCTTTATGGCAGCTCGAATTTTAACTTAATGCAAAATGGGGAGTGATATTTAAAAATCTTTTTCAGATCCACCATTCAGAATCTTTTGATACTGGGTATACAGCATCGTTGCGGGGGCAGATTGAAGATTGTCCAAAGCAAGTCTCTCAGTTAATATTTGGGCTTCCCTTGGGGACCCAAATTTTAACTTAGTGCAATATGAGTAATAATTTTTAAAAATCTCCTTCTTCAGATCTACCAGTCAGAATCTAGCACAGAAGTCCAACAGTCCACCTATGAGCCACCGTTCTCCCGCCCAATTATTAACTGGTGGACTTGAACAAATCAGATACAGACTGATACGAGGATTCTCTATACCATATATTAAAAGATTCTGACCAGTGGTTCTGGAGAAGAGTTTTAATTGGTATTCCTCATATTGGATTAAGTTAAAATTCTGGTTCCAATAAGGAGCCCAAATATTAACCCAGCCACTTGATTTAACAAACTCAGATCAGACCTCCCAAAGGATGCTGTATACCAAATATCCAAAGATTGTGACTGGTGGATCTGAAGAAGATGATTTTAAAAAATTATTCCCATATTGTACTAAGTTAAAATTCGGACTCCAAAACAGAGCCCAATTATTAACCGATGGCTTTCAGTTGAACAAATTTGAATCCAACTCCTGTAGGGATTATGTATACCATATACCAAAAGATAAAATATTTTGACGAGTGTTTCTGAGGAAGAAGCACGGTGGCGTTGCGGTAACCGGTTCTCGTCAGATCACCGAAATTAAGCAACGTCGAGCCCGGTTAATCATTGGATGGGTGAAAGTCTGAGCGATCAATTCGGACTCCCGCGTTGTGTCATTGGGCAAGGCACTTAACCCTGATTGTCCCTAAGGGGGCACGATGACGCCATGTACTAAGGTTGATGGTACGCATGTCTTCAACCAATCTAACCCTGCCTGTGCTGCAGTGCGGAGTTACGATGTTGGGGAGCTGGCAGCTGCTCGTCGTTGCTCGGTGGTTCTCTCCATGTACTCCGGCTTCCTCCACCCGTAAAACTGTCACGGTCATGATTAGCTATCGTACATAAGTATAAGACTTAAACAGCAATAAATAAATAAATAAATAAATAAATAAATAAATAAATAAATAAATAAATAAATAAATAAATAAATAACTGCATGCTACTGGCAGTTATTCCTACCCAGGGCAGGATTTTGCTTGCGACTGAAATCAGTACACTTTGGGCACATTTATTCAAACTTTCCCCTTGTAAATTTAATGGATTTTTTCTCCAAAAATTTCTTGAGTTAAATTTGGATGACTTTTTCATCAAATCTAGTCATGGCTGCTGTAAGACAGCCATGACTAGATTTGATGAAAAATATCTTGGAAATACTCAGCGGGTTAAGAGTTAATAGTTAACAGGAAGGCACTCAACAGCACACCTGGCATTAATGCTTGTATTCCATTAATATATAAATGATGGGTCATAATCTGTTCTGATTGATAATTATCAATCACGATGTCCTGGGAATTTATCAAAGTTAACAACCAAATGGTTCAGAAACTGTCACTATTCAGCACTACTTGGCTTTGAAATTAAAATAAACTGGGGCACCAGGAGGCTATCATAAAGCGGAAAATAGTGGGAGGTTTTTCACATGTCCCACTCCATCATATTTATTTATTGGTGATTAAGGTCACATACTTATGCACAATGGCTAATCGTGGCCGTGGCAGTTTTACTGGTGGAGGAAGCCGAAGTACCCGGGGAGAACCACCAAGCATCGACGAGCAACTGTCAGCTCTTCAACATTCTAACTCCGTTCAAGCTCCGCACAAGCAGGATTACAGCGGTTGAAGACATGTGTACCATCGACGTGCATTACGCCTTAGTACACGTCGTCATCGTGCCCCCATGAAGGCAACCGGGATAAAGTGCCTTGCCCAAGGACACAACGCGGGTCGTCCCGGACGGGGATCGAACTCGGGACCTCTGGCATAGAAGTCCAACAGTCTACGACTGAGCCACCGAGCTCCCGTCTCACTCCAACACACGCTGCCATTTGTATTGAGTAAATTTAATTTGGTCTAAAAGAATAGGTACCATCAAAAAGAGTGTAAGCAATACTCATAGTAGAGTTGTTTTTCAGATGTCAGAAACTATATCAGAGCAACAAATCCCTCAAATCAATTGATTTTGGGGGTGGGTCACCGTGGGTGTCTAAATCTCGATGGAAAAAATGCAAAAAGGGGTGGGTGGGTGTTTAAAATGACAATGCAAAAACAATTCAACCTAACGTATCGCAAAAAAAATCCCCCGCCCCCCATCACTGAATATAATATTGACGCAACGAATCTTAAGCAAAAGTGTGTGGGGGGATTCAATTTTCATTGTTATTTTTTTTCTTCCAAAAGTGAGAAGCTTTCTGCTGTCTTTTCACACACGGGGCGTAAAAAAGTGCATAATATGAAATATGGTCGACGGAGCTGAATATGAGGAACAGAGATACTGCACCGAGTGAAGGGGATCATATCAAGTTCTGCAAATTGATCTTAAATATAGGTAAACATTCCCCCCAACCATGCGGAGCTAGATCGATATCCAATAACATTAGATGCTTTAGTACGATTCGCAAATTATACTGGTAAATTGCTTACTACTTCCCCGGATACTATTCTGAATGATGCTTTCGTGCTTTTGTGGAAGCTAAGAAATGTAAAAATCTCCCTGTCTCAATAAGTGAAAAGCTTAAGGGACTTGGATTTAACAGTTTGAATGAAACTGAAATTTCTAAAAGTAAAATTAATCTTCTAAAGTCCAAACTTGAATCGGACCATAATAAATTATTTAAAGAAGATATACACAATGATAATAAGAGAATGGGAAAAACAAACTTAGGACTTATCAACTATTCAAAGTAGATTATCAAATGGAACCGTATCTCATTCACACCTCTTCCATTGAAGCTGGAAACAATTTCACGCGATCACGCATCAGCAACCATTAACTGTGGATCGAACGAGCAAGGCATTTACAACCTCCTCGTCCGATAGAACACAGAATATGCAATGCTTGTACTATGTGGGAGGTGGAATCGGAATGGCATTTCCTAATGGAATGTCCGCTTTATGCACCACTGAGAGAAAAATTATTTCGCGCAATTTCTGATGAAAAAATTGACTTCCCTCTGATGGGTACAATGGACAAATTTAAAGTAATAATGACGAATGATAATCCAGTGCTATGCAATGTTATTTGTAACATGGTCCAGCTCTTCCTTCACAAGAGGGACTTATCTGTAACCTGATTTAAGTATGTCATTTGGAATTAGTGTGTTTTATGATTCTGTTTATGTCGATTTTGTGTGTACATAGCAAATGACCTTTGTTCTGGTGTATTTGGCAAATAAATCTTATCTTATCTTAATAATACAAATAAACAAATTTAATTTTAAACATGAAAGTGTTTTGCGTCTTGAGTTATGCTCTTCGTGTTTCAGTTACACACATTAATCAAAAAACGTTAACAGATTCGAGACTCCCGATTTTGTAGTAATGTTGGAAGATACAGTAGGCAATAACGAGTTATTGCTGAAGGCAATTGTACCCACACTGCAGTGTTGGACGATTAAACACAAGGACGTAACCATGGAGGGTGGGGGGAGGGGGTGGCACGATAGAGAATGCAGTTAATTAAGGCCATTGATAACGAATTTAATCCAGCTGGCCGATGGGGATATGTTACACCTATAATGCTTATTATTGCCTTTTGATATCCGGTATAGCAAGTATAATGTATTATAGAAGAGGACAACGAGATCAGCCAGAACATGTTTCAGAACATCTACGGACTGACACGTTTATTCAGTTATAAGACAAATTCAAAGTAGAACTTGAACGGCGATTTTCGCCCAGCAGTTTGACTGTAATGAAAGGTGTCGATTCACTTCTACGGTTTTCATCAGGTGCCCTTTTAGACTATGAAGCGACGATAGCACCATTTGTTGAAATGTATTCGGATAGTTTGGACACTGACACTGTTCTGCTGAAAGCAGAGTTAGCTATAGCAGCCGATCACACAATTAATACTGACTTTAACCCTTTACCCAACGTAACAACCAAAAAATCGCAAATTTTTATTATTTTTTCATTTTTGTCTCAAAAACATAACTAATTTTTTTCCATTTTTGTCTCAAAAACATAGGTTATGACCCCTCTTTGGAACGAGCGCGATGAGCTCGTTCCAATGAGGGGTCATAACCTATGTTTTTGAGACAAATAATGCAAAAAAATATATATTCAAAAATTTTGTTTGCAAGTGTCGTAAAGTTGTGAATGTTTTAAAGTGTGAAGAATGATTTATGTTTTTGGTGCCTCCCCCCCCCCCCCCCCCAAAAAAAAGACAGACTCTGGTTACGTGCCTGATTAAACATAAGTGAACAACCCTAACAGACAAAATTGGCTGTTGTGTACATTCTAAGGACCAGAACTCATGAAAAATTATACGGACAGCAACACGGCATATGTTTCTGCAAGAGCTCTTCATGCTGAATACCTGCACGAACTAGCATCAGTATCGAGGTGCTAATGGTATCACAGAACTAAATATTTTCCCTATGCGACCATTATAACGTTCAGGTAGAAAAAAATATGATCGCATCACTTTAATTTTGGCATTCAAATATCTCTGTCAAGTATGGCCCTTCAGACAACTTTTTCTAATCTGAAAACGGGGGTCATGCAACAAATAAGAGAGAAAAACTGACACAAAGGGAAGTACCGGTCACGTGCACATATTTTTCAGGGAATTCCCTACAAAAACACACAAAAAGTAAATAGTATTTTTTAGGTCCAAAAGTCATCAAATCACCCTCTTTTTTATCAGGAATATTCAACAATAATGCAAGATGTCAATAGAATGTTTCAAACGTTTATTGAAACAATGGATTTTCCCAAGGCTGTTTATTTTTAGAGACTGCATCATTTCCGAGTGCAACATTTTAAGGCGGTTCACTCTAATTTCAATATTTAGTTCCGCGATACCTATAGTTCAAGTTATGACCTCAACAGTCACAGTGTGAGGGCAAATTAAAAAAAAAAGTCGAAGAAGGGGGATATCTCTAGAACGTGAAATCTAAAAAACATCATTAGAGACTTGTTTGAAAGCCTTCTCCATAAGCAATCTTCATGTCGAATTTCATTGAGATCTTTCAACCCAATCCCGAGATACAAGGCTAACAGATGAAAACCTGGCTATCTGGCTATTTCGTACACTCTAAGGATCATAACTGATGGAAAAATGTGCGGACAGCAAAACGGCTGATGTGGCTGAAAGAGCTCATGATACTGAACACCTGTATGAATTTTCACCAAAATCCGAGCACTAAACTTTAAGTTATGACCTGAACAGGCATCGGACGGCCGTATGGATGCACGGACGGACGCACGGACAGATACAATCCAGTAAACCCCACATTTTTAAAACTAGAGGCTCTACAGAGCCTGTAATCGCTCACCTGGAACTACATATAAAAATGTGATTTCCTATAGGCTTTCCATGGTAACTATGAGCTGCAATTGTGGCCATGTTTGCAACATTACATCAACATTACATGAGGATCATTGGTAGAAGGTGTCCCAGTCTTCAATCACGTGGAGTTTCAAAACAACTGAATCCATCAAACAGAATTATAGAATGTCTCTGATGGCCATATTTTCCAACCAACGGGAACAAAAAGAGGATCGCTTGTAGAGGGCCTCCAATAGACCATTCTTGCCAAGTTTTGGTTCACGTCAGCTCAGTAGTTCCAGGGAGAAGATGAAAATGTGATTTCCCATAGGTTTTCTCTATAGTAATTATAAACCGCAATTGTGGCCATGTTTGCATTACAATCAACATTAAAATGAGGAACGTTGGTGGAGGGTGTCCCAGTTATCAACCATACAAAGTTTCAAAACATTTGGCCCTGTGGTTTCAGAGGAGAAGAGTTTTCAAAATTGAGCAATCAGAATCAAAGAATGCTTCTGGCGGCCACGTTTTTTCACCCAACAGGAATAAAATGAGTAACAGTTGTAGAGAACCTCTCATAGACAATGCCCGCCAAGTCTGGTTCACATTGGCTCAGTGCTTTCAGTGAAGATGATGAAAATATGATTTCCTATAGGGTTTCTATAGTAACTATAAGCCACAATTGCAGCCATAATTGCAACCCGATGGAGATTAAAATGAGGATCATTGGTAGAGGGGGGTTACAGTCATCGGTCACACTAAGTTTTCAAACCATTTGGCCTTGTAGTTTCATAGAAGATTTTCTTGAAAATGCACACATTTATGAATTCTGTTTCAACAAAAAAAATCAATAAAAGAAGGTTAAATATTTTGAAATTTACAATTTTCTCAGTCAGTATTCTCTTTCAAAATAGCTTTGGCTAGGTAAAGGGTTACAGTCAAACACATTTTACTCCAGTTTTGTCAAATCTTAAAAGATATACAATAATTACTGTCATCTAAGCTGACATGATGGGAAGTGAATATAAATGAAAACTTTCCTGGTGTTCCAAACACCTGTCATCAATCAAGATTTACTGATAAGTAACATGAGACTAATAATCAACATACAGTTGCCATTGTTTACAGTAGTACAAGTCAAAATAAGTTGTGTAGGAAAATCCTATAAACCATGTATCTTTCTCTTCCTACACTTATAAGACCAGAAGCTGGCATCATTTTCTGGAAAGCTCTCACTGATAACTTTCTAGAAAATGTCAGATTCTGGTCTTGTCAGGGCAGGAACGGCAGTTTACTTAATTCATTGCAGTTATGCTACAGCTTATTTTGACTTGTACTGTATACACAATATTTTGGGTTTTTTTCAGTTCTCAGTGGAGAAAACTGGAACCAACCCTTGCCAGATTCTCAAAAATGAAAGTGTCAATGACACTGTAACTTAACTTGTGTGTTGCGTTTGATGAAAAGGATAATGTTCAATGTTTATGAAAGGATTATAAAATAAGACAAGAATTGTGATAATTGGGAATATGTTCATTTCTGTTCCCTGTATGCTATGTTTTTAATAAAAATAATATGAGGTGTACACTGTACTAAAGAGATGAGGGGTAGGTTAATATGACCTCACAGTTAATGTATGTGGCCCTCACAGTTAACTTATATCAAAGAAAGTTACCAAGTTACAGCGAAATTATTCCAAAATGAGTCATCCTATCAAGTTGCATTGAAAACCCTTCTCATCTAGACATTATATGAAGTCAACCTACCAAGTTACAATGAAATCCCTTCATAAATATGACCTGTAGACTGTGCTAAAGGTTTTGAGGCTTTGGGCTCGGGCAGCCATCATGGTTGAATGATCGCAACCAAAAGGGGACATTCTCATCTGGGCATCATCTGGAGTGATCCTACGAAGTTACAATGGAATCCCTTCATAAATATGGCCTGTAGATTGTGCTCAATGTTTTCGGGCTTCGGGCCCCTGAAGCCGTCACAGTTGACCAATCACAACCAAAAGGGGATGTCATCATCTAGGCATTACATGGAGTCAAACTAACAGGTTACTATGAATCTTTCCATAAATATGACCTATAGACTATGCTAAAGGTTTTGGTGTTTTGGGCTCGGGCAGCCATCAAGGCTGAATGATCGCGACCAAAAGGGGACGTTCTCATCTAGACATTATTTGGAGTCATCCTACCAAGGTACAATGAAATCCCTTCATAAATATCACCTGTAGACTGTGCTAAAGGTTTTCGGTCTTCAGGCCCCTGTCGCCGTCACAGTTGCCTAATGGTGTCCAAAAGGGGCTGTTCTCATCTAGACATTATATGAAGTCAACCTACCAAGTTACAATGAAATTCCTCAATAAATATGACCTGTAGACTGTGCTAAAGGTTTTCGCGTTTTGGGCTCGGGCAGTTGTCACGGTTGGCAGATCACGCCCAAATGGGGAAATTCTCATCTAGACAACATAAGGAGTCATCCTACCAAGTTACAATGAAATCCCTCCATATTAAACATGACCTGCAGACTGTGCTAAAAGTTTTTGGGTTTCGGGCTTGGGCAGCCATCACGGTTGACAGATCATGCCCAAAAGAGGAAGTTCTCATCTAGGCATTATACTGAGGCATCCTACCAAGTCACAATGAAATTCCTACATAAATACGACCTGTAGACTGTGCTAATGTTTTTCGGGTTTTGGGCTCGGGCAGCCATACCGGTTGACCGATCGCGACCAAAAGGGGACGTTCCCATCTAGACATGACCCCACCTCTGCCTATGAAATTTCGTGACGATCAAACAAGAACTGCGGGGTGTAGCCCATGCTAATATAGCCTCTTGTAGCCACATATTTCTATCCTCTCATAGACCATTCCTGCGAAGTTTGGTTCACGTCGGCTCAGTAGTTCCAGAGAAGAAGATGAAAATGTGATTTCCCATAGGGTTTCTATAGTAACTATAAGCCGCAATTGTGGCATGTTTGCAACCCGATCAACATTAAATGAGGATCGTTGGTAGAGGGGGTCCCAGTCATCATTTATGTGAAGTATCAAAACATTTGGCCGGGCAGTTTCAGAGGAGAACATTTTTGAAAATCTACCAAACAGAATCAAAGAATGCCTCTGGCGGCCATGTTTTTCAACCCACAGGAACAAAATGGGGATCGTTTGTAGAGGACCTCCCTTAGACTATCCCTGCCAGGTTTGTTGTCACGTCGCCTCGGTTTTTCCAGAGAAGAAGACGAAAATGTGATTTCCCATAGGGTTTCTACAGTAACTATAAGCCGCAATTGCGGCCATGTTTGTGACCTAATCAACATTAAATGAGGATCGTTGGTAGAGGGGGTCCCAGTCATCATTTATGTGAAGTTTCAAAACATGTGACCTGGCAGTTTCAGAGGAGAAGATTTTTGAAAATCCACCAACCAGAATCTAAGAATGCCTCAGGAAGCCATGTTTTTCATCCGACGGGAACAAAATGAGGAGGATCGTTTGTAGAGGACCTCCCATAGACCATTCCTGCCAAGTTTGGTTCACACCGGCTCAGCTTTTACAGAGAAGAAGATGAAAATGTGAAATGTTTACGGACGCCAGACGACGGACGACAGACGACGGACGCCAAGTGATGAGGAAAGCTCACGTGGCCTTTTAGACTAGGTGAGCTAAAAAGTGGAGGTATAAAAACATCCAATCAGTGAGTTCAATTTCAAAGAGGGACTGCCTGAGAACCAAAACGTGTTTATTCTTATATACTCCATATCAGACACTGAACTGAGTTCCAGTGATTATTGTCTTTGGTCTATATAGAAAATAAAAAATCAAAGCCAAATCATCGAATAGAAATTTCCAAAATAAGACGTAAAACCTTTATTTATTACATTATAGCAACGCTCGGATGAGCGCTCTCATCTCATCCAGTGCGTAACTGCTTAAACATATCGGATTCCCTTACAAAATTCCCTAAGGATGAAAACCTCTTGGAAAGAAATCCCCTTTGGACATAATCCCCTCACTTTAAATTTTGGAGGCCGGCAAAATCCCCTCACGTTGTTTAATTTTTAGTGGCGGGCATAATCCCCCTCAGACTAACTTTATAAGGATTAACAAAGGGGAAAAGTCGACCATTTATAAATATATTCTTTATTATCGTTCAATGGTATACAATTTAATTTTCTTTAGTGATATCAGATATTTTATTAACTGTTTACTTTACAAAGACTAGCAGTCGACAATTGCAAAAATATCACCTGAATAACATTTTCATTTTTGCGCCGACAACAAATAGTGTGTCCCGCACTGAAACTAGCTCGATGAGCTCGTTCCATTAAGGGGTCATACGCCGGTTTTTGGTTTGTTTTTTTTTTTGGGGGGGGGGGGGGGGTGGGGGGAGTTGTAAAAATGAACAAATAAAATGTTGCTAGCGACATTTGTGAATAGCGCGGATCGGTTTTGGACACTGCGTTTGGTAAAGCGCTAAATTATACATTATGTGATAAAACGAAAAAGAAGAAACACTAAAAGTGATATGTTCACATCTGAAAATTAAATTGAGATTAAATTTTCTAAATTGAGGGGATTCAATTTTCGAAAATGAGGGGATTATGTCTGCCTTTGAAAATTAAATTGAGGGGATTAAGTTCCAAGTGGATTTTTTTTTCTTCGGAGGGGGGTGGGGTGGTCCTAATGGGTTTCTGTTCAAGGGGATTTCGTCCTACAATTAACGTCCGTATTATTATGTTAAAAAATCTTACTCTAAAAGGGGTTGGCTGAAACCTTATCTGAGATCGCCTTAAGGTGCTAAATTAGTAATGAAAAGTTAGCTTGAAAATAGATGATAGGTATTTTCGATGTTGTCAAAAAACTCAAAAATCTATGCAAAATAATAATTTGACACTTTTTGGCTGTCCATCCTTGTTTATGAGCAATTCTTCGTAGTTTTGAACACCAAATGAAAGTGTCAATGACACTGTAGCTCAACTTGTCAAGACAAAGACATGCACATGTAAAGTATGTGACACAGCAATGACAAACATCTAGGTAATGACCTGATAACAAAGGTACATATAAAGTATTGTAACGGTCTGTACATAAATACTGGCCGTTGCCTGTAACAAATATATAGGTAAAGTATTGTAAAGGTGGGGTGACAGTCAGATGCTAAACTAGAAAAGAAATCTTTGAGTCCTAGAGTGCGTCTGACTGAACCCCAAAATATTTGTTCTCATAGCACAGTGATAACAAAGGCACCACAAAACACACTCATTCCTGTCCCAAGGTGAAAACAGAGGTACCCAAGAAGTTTCGTGAAGATCAGTTCACAAATATGAGCTGTGTAGAAGTTGTGACAAAAAACTGATTGGACCTAATTTCGGTACAAAATGACCACTGGCAGCCATCTTGAATTCTGGACCGCACCCAGAAACACTCGTTCTCGTCCCAAGGTGATAACAAAGGTACCCAAGAAGTTTTGTGAAGATCGGTTCATAAATACAGCCTCTTGCCCTAGCCATATTGACATGTGCACTTACAGTGTATAAGTAGCACTGAATAAATCAAAGTTCATTTAATTTGCATAATTTCTGCACGAGAAAAAAACCCGTACTATATGTGATGTATTCCATGTTACTAAACATTCATACAAAAATTTATTCAAATCAGAACTTTCATACAGAAGTTCTGTACAAAAGACTGATTGCACTAATTTTGGTACAAAATGGCTGCTGGTGGCCATCTTGAATTTCGGACCACACCCACAAACACTCGTTCTCATCCCACGGTGATAACAAAGGTACCCAAGAAGTTTCGTAAAGATCGGTTCATAAATACAGCCTCTAGCCTGAGCCGTATAGAAGTTGTGTACAAAAAACTGATTAGACCTAATTTCGGTACAAAATGGCCACTGGCAGCCATCTTGAATTTTGGACCGCACCCAGAAACACTCGTTCTCGTCCCAAGGTGATAACAAAGGTACCAAAGACGTTTAGTGAAGATCGGTTCATAAATACAGACTCTAGCCCGAGCCGTATTGACATGTGTACTTACTGTGTGTAAGTAGCACTGAAAAAATCAAAGTTCATCTAATTTGCATAATTTCTGCGCGAGAAAAAAACCCGTATTATATGTGATGTATCCCATGGTACTAAACATTCACACAAAAAATTATTCAAATCAGCGCTTTCATCTGGAAGTTCTGTGCAAAAATCTGATTGCACCAAATTTTGTACAAAATGGCTGCCATCGGCCATCTTGAATTTCGGACCGGACCCCAAAACACTCGTTCTCGTCCCACGGTGATAACAAAGGTACCCAAGAAGTTTCGTAAAGATCGGTTCATAAATACGGCCTCTAGCCCGAGCCGTATTGGCATTTGCACTTACAGTGCTGAAAGTAACACCAAAAACATCAAAGTTAGTCTAATTTGCATAATTTACGCACGAGAAAAAAACCCGTATTATATGTGATGTATCCCATGGTACTAAACATTCATACAAAAAATTATTCACATCATAGCTTTCATATGGAAGTTCTGTACAAAAAATAGATTTCTGCATCGTCGGTACAAAATGGTGGCTGGCAGCCATCTTGAATTTCGGACCACACCTAAAAACACTCGTTCCCGTCCCAGGGTCATAACAAAGGTACACAAGAAGTTTCGTAAAGATCGGTTCATAAATACGACCTCTAGCCCGAGCCATAGCCAATTGTTGACGTACGGACAGACGGACAGACGGACGACGGGCCATGACAATAGCTCAAATTTGACTTCGTCAAAGTTGAGCTAAAAATGAAAAGTTATAACAGCTGTTAGATATAACGCCATTGAAAACCACATGTCACCTATTTTCAAGCTAAATTTACTATTACTAATATTATATAGCACCTTTATGTTTTATTTAGCACAGCACTGACAGCAGGGATATATGGCGTATCCACACAGAATGATTTCTGATCTGAAAACAGGTTTGGCAACTATCATGTAAACGAAGTGGCAAAGAATATTGCAAATAAAGTAACCTCACACTGGTCTGACTCTGAATGTTCTTGATGAGTGTTGTTTGTCATTAATAAAACACGCCTTACACTTATCTAATAATTACAAAAATAAACAATGCGTTGAGGCTGAAAGGACGCAATTCAGTGATCAGTACCTATGGTATTGATACTAGTATTAACTAAAGACCTCACTGGATCGTCCGCTGACTCATTTAATTGAATTTATCTTACAATCAACATGTATTTTGTCTTATTAACTGCGCAACTGTCGTGTATCCGACCCCCTGATAGAGATGTTTGTATCAAGGGGTCGGATACAAGCACCTTCCTTTCGCGTGAGTTCCATTTTTTTTCTTTTTGTTCATCCGTACGAATAAATAGTTCGTTATATATTCGTCTACAACTCTACATTCTTGACTTATCCCCAATATATTGTAAGATAAAATGAGGGTTACGTACCCGACCCCCTGATAGAGATGTTTGTATCAAGGGGTCGGATACAAGCACCTTCCTTTCGCGTGAGTTCCATTTTTTTTTTTTTTTTTTTTTGTTCATCCGTACGAATAAATAGTTCGTTATATATTCGTCTACAACTCTACATTCTTGACTTATCCCCAATATTTTGTAAGATAAAATGATTATTACCATTATGTGGATGTACAAAATATGTACCCGAGTCACGCTCCGGTTTCTAAGGGTAGATCACGACTCGTCTTCGACTCGTCGTGATCTTCCCTCAGAACCCGGAGCTTGACTCGGATACATATTTTGTACATCCACATAATGGTAATAATCTCTATGTATCGTGATTGCGGGCAGTCTATATCACAATGGCTCAACGGTCGATCAAAGTACATCAACATTGCTGAAAGGATCCTGTATTTTTCAAGTCTGTTAAAAACGCACCATTAAACAAATTAGAAGACTATAAAATTTGTAAACGTAGTCTATATTACTCGGTATACATTATTTTGAAGGCGTGATCCCAGAGATATTTTGATTTTAAAAGTTATAAATATTAATACATTCGTCTATTAATATTAACCCTTTACCTAACATGAAAAGCTGACGACAATTGCAATAACAATTGTGATAACAAAGGTACCCAAGAAGTTTCGTGAAGATCGCTTCATAAATACAGACTCTAGCCCGAGCCGTATTGACATGTGCACTTACTGTGTATAAGTAGCACTGAATAAATGAAAGTTAATCTAATTTGCAAAATTTTTGCACGAGAAAAAAACCCGCGCATTATATGTGATGTATTCCAAGTTACTAAACATTCATACAAAAATTTATTCAAATCAGAACTTTCATACAGAAGTTCTGTACAAGAAACTGATTACACTAACTCAAGTACAAAATGGCTGCTGGTGGCCATCTTGAATTTCGGACTGCATCCAAAACCACTCGTTCTCGTCCCACGGTAATAACAAAGGTACCCAAGAAGTTTCGTAAAGATCGGTTCATAAATACGGCCTCTAGCCCGAGCCGTATTGGCATTTGCAGTTACAGTGCTGAAAGTAACATTAAGTAGATCAAAGTTAGTCTAATTGGCATGATTTGCACGAGAAAAAAACCCGTATTATATGTGATGTATCCCATGGTACTAAACATTCACACACAAAAATTATTCACATCAGCTCTTTCATATGGAAGTTCTGCGCAAAAATCTGATTGCACCTAATTTTGTACAAAATGGCTGCCAGCGGCCATCTTTAATTTCAGACAGGACCCCAAAACACTCGTTCTCGCCCTCACAGTGATAACAAAGGTACCCAAGAAGTTTCGTAAAGATCGGTTCATAAATACGGCCTCTAGCCCGAGCCGTGTGTACGGCGCGACGGACGGACAGACGGCCAGACGGACGACGGGCCATGACAATACCTCAAATTTGGCTTCGCCAAAGTTGAGCTAAAAATCAAAATGTTCTCCGATTGGGCCGAACTATGGTATTCGCGATGGGTCCCCCATCCCCGGTAGAACCATTTTTGCCGAATGATCCAGAATGATCGATGAAGATGATACAAAAATGCCATCGAAATGTCTTCGATGTGGACTGCCGCCATTGCTAGCTCAGATGCAAGGAAGCCGCATTCGTTAGGTTCGAAAAATCAAAATTTTCTCCGGGTATGGAACCCCTTGGTGCATTTCCCGGTATCTTTTTTTGGCCCAGTGCGCTCCTGGTATAAATCGAAATAAGATGTGGCATTGGTGCAAATGTAAGGGTTCAACGAATCTCACATTTCGGATCGAATCGAATCGTGCAGCGGATTTCGAATCGAACTGAATCTCGACCTATCAATGGAAGTTATTTTTGGCGCGTTGCCAAAATGTTTGTTGGAGAGGTATGGGAAGTGGCGATCGAGGGCCATCAACTACCAAGGTCACCCCGGCGGAGAAACTTTTGAAAAAGGAATACAGGGGGGGGGGGGGGGGCGGAGCCGGGGGCACACACCCCCCCCCCCCTCTCACCAATTATAGGTACTCGAACGGCATTTTTCGACATAACAAACACAACCCTTATGGTCACTACACATCACCTATACATATATGACACATTGATTTTCAAGATTTTATTGAATAAAAATAGAAAGCTCCAAATGGAGCGTAATATTTCAAAGGACGGTTTCAATGTTATGATTAACCCTTTGAACCCGAGAGGCCGTTTTTCCGGCCTATGAACATGATACTTTATAAATGTGTGGGGAAGACCAATCAATATTTTCAACGTGCAGCCCTGAGGCTGCACGTTGAAAATATTAATTGGTCTTCCCACAAATAATGAATATGGCCTCTTCCAACTGCTGCCATTGAATTGATATGGAAGATACCACCAGGATTCTAAGGGTTAAATAAAAACAAAACAAAATAAATACGCCGAGGTTAGTGTCTGAAATAGGGTGAGTTGAAGGGTGAGGGGTAGCGTATATAAATTTAAATATTTTGCATGAATACACCTCCACACCTCCATTGAACCCCCCCCCCCCCACCCCCTCCAAATTTCCATCCTACACCCTTGCGGTACCCAGAAAGGTGCCCCCCCCCCCCCCCCCACACACACACACACACACTTTTTTGAAGCTTCCGCCGCCTCTGAATTAGTATCAAATTGAGGTCTGTGGTTGTATCTGAGCAAGTATTATTTGAAGTGAAATTTAGGATCTAAAGTATAAGCATTTTTGAACTCTTGTATGTTAAAATTAAATACAAAATAGATCGATAAAAGTGATTGGTATATTTTATTTTTGAAATATATATTATATCTACATATGTTAATGGGTGTGCCCACTTCGACCGGGGTGTTCTGAAGATACTGACGGAAACGCAAGAGTCTGGTGGATTTGTGATGTTTCAAACAAAGCTTCCCGAGCTGTCAAAGTGATATCGGTGTTGTGAGTATGTGCCATGGACCCATAACCATTGAAATCAGTTAAAAGAACTGATTGTTCTTGTAACAGATTTCAATGGTTATGGGCCCATGGCACATATTCTTTCGGTCAATACATGCAGCCAAGACTCTGCTAGGAACGAAAGATGGTTTCAGCGTGCCGAAGGCGCGCAGGGACAGTTTGGCTTTGTTCAACCCTTATCGACTTTCTGAAGTCGTTGACGTTCAGATTTGTCTGACCGCTGTTTTGCTGGTTTCTTTTTCATTAACCCTTTACCTAACGTAACGGCCAAAACCGGCCAGCGCTATTCTCAAAAATCGCCAATTAATTTCCATTATTTTTTTCATTTTTTGTCTCAAAAACATAGGCTATGACCCCTCGTTGGAACGAGCTCGTCGAGCTCGTTCCAACGAGGGGTCATAACCTATGTTTTTGAGACAAAAAATGAAAAAAATTAGTTATTCAAGAATTTTTTTTGCAAGTGTCGTCTGCTTTTCATGTTAGGTAAAGGGTTAAGAGGGGAGACTTGGTTGATGTTCTTTTAGCCGCTTCTCTCTCTCTTGTCGCAATTTCGCGATTGCCTCGTCTGTTTTCCTGCTGACGGTGTCCGTGTCCGGGTATGTCTCATCAGTAGAGCCCTGATCCAGAGGAAGTGGGGAGATTGGAGTTGGAAGGTTTGAAAGGCCAGTATCCGTCTCCGAAGGAGGTGGCGGCAGGGACGTGGCTAGAGGTTTTCGATTGGGGGGGGGGGGGGGTGTAGGGTAGTAAATTTTCAACTATGGGGAGGGACCAGGGGAACCCCCTCCCGGTCCCTCCCAATAGTTGGAAATTCAATACGGAGAAAACTTTTGAAAATGAAGCCATGAAATGTGGCATGAAATTGATGAAATTGATTCTAGTAACTGAAATGCCAACACATTTATGATAGGTATTCTTCTTGGAATTGAATATGTGCTACACAAATGTCCAACTGAGAACTTTGAGCATTTCACACTGTCCTAATATTAAATCAGATACAAATATACATCTCTCTCTCTCTCTCTCTCTCTCTCTCTCTCTCTCTCTCTCTCTCTCTCTCTCTCTCTCTCTCTCTTCCTTCGCCACCCCCCGAAATGTTTAATCCACATAGCATGGGCGTACGAGCCCCCCTGGCTCGTACGCCCAGGCTTTGTGGGTTAAACATTTCGACTGATACCCGTTTGTAGCCCTATTAATTCTTCAAACAGAACTAACATAAGGTAAAATGTTCAAAACTATAAGTTTTGTGCTCTGCTTATTTCAGTTTTGGTAAGAAAATGCAAAAATGTTTCTACTCGATTACCTTTGGAAGTAGAGGCATGCCTTTTATGACAGAAAGTGATTGTCGACGGAATATTCTAAGTCTTATTAAAACCATAATCGATTCGAAACATGCAAACGTTGGCGCGATCAATACATATCGACGTTTTGTGTTACAAAATCAGAAATGTTGTAATCATCTTGGTTACATCTTGGTTACATCAATATAAGGAGTTCTACAAAAGACTATGAATAACAAGCCAAGACCAATACCGGGTCTGGACCTGCGTCGCTGCATGCAATTGAAGCAAACAGGAAGTGGCTGCACGGCAGATCTGAAAATTGCATACACGATACAACTGATCATTATCAGGCTCCAGATGAAATATAAAATCAATCCCTTGCATAGAAGCCGAGAAAAGTTTGACGAAAAATTTCAATGTTCAGTGGGTACAGTAAAATTTCAAAGTACCCGCAAACAGGAAATGGCTGCACGGCAGATCTGAAAATTGCTTACACGATACAACTCATCATTATGAAGCAGCAGACCAAATATAAAATCAATCCCTTGCATAGAAGCCCAGAAAACCTTGACGGAAAATTTCAATGTTCAGTGGGTACAGTAAAATTTCAAAGTATCGGCAAACAGGAAGTGGCTGCACGGCAGATCTAAAAATTGCTTACACGATACAACTCATCATTATGAAGCAGCAGACCAAATATAAAATCATTCCCTTTCATAGAAGCCAAGAAAACTTTGGCGGAAAAAGTGTTTCGGACGGAGTGACGGACGGACTGACGGACGGAGTCGAGCGGTTACTAGACCTGCTCTGCCGCTGGCGACGCAGGTAAAAATAGGGAGGCAGGGAACAACGATACTGTGTAACAATGTAGTCATTGTAAAATGCAAATACACTGACAAAATACATATAACTGGACGGGATCCGGACAAATCTCCCGAGGACAAAAGATCCCCGGACAAAAGACCCCAGAAAAAGCTCCCAAGGACAAAAGATCCCCAGGTTGTTTTGAGGGTAGGACAAACGATTCCTTGCAAAAAAAGCTCCCCGGGATAAAATATCCCCAGGTCGAAAACATTTTCGAGGGTAGGATACAAGATCCCCTCACAAAAGATCCCCGGCTAAAAAAGATACCTGCATTAGAACCAACATTGCTGATTTTTTTCTTTGAATCAACTTGAATGTTCTTTCAGTGAGCCAGTTCCAATGATATCCATAATTGTATGGTTTCCTTAAAATGTTGGATAAAATTTTCAAAAATCTCAATAAAACAATATAAATATGGATATCATTGGAACTGGCTCACTGAGCCAGTTCCAATGATATCCATATTTGTATCATAGTTTTCTTTCTCTTGAGATCTAAATTTAAACTGGACTTAAAGTACAACAGCCCGCAGATTGAAAACAGGCTAAGTGGTGTCAGGCCAGTCAGGGGCGAACGGAGGTAGTGAGGGTGATAATTTTTTTCAGCCTGAACATTTTCGTCAGATTGGAGTCTAAGATAACAATTCCCTTATGTTAGTAATTTTGTACTTCCTTAACCCTTTACCCAACGTAACGGCCAAAACCGGCCAGCGCTAATCTCAAAAATCGCCAATTAATTTTATTTTTTTTTTATTTGTTTTTGTCTCATTCCAATGAAAGGTCATAACCAACGTTTTCGAGACAAAAAATGAAACAAATTAGTTATTCAAGATTTTTTTTTTTTTTTTTTTTCAAGTGTCGTCTGCTTTTCATGTTAGGTAAAGGGTTAAAAGACTCGATTTGATAATCGGTTTTGTGTCACACACACAGTCAATCATACACAAATTGAGTGATACGGTCAGTGGCGACGCCATAGGGGGCCTACGGTCACTCCCTTTTTCCCTCCCCCCCCCCCCCCCCCCATATCAAACTTCAAACTGATGTGAGCCCAATTTTAGACACAATCTGCGGACCTTTGAAGACCACGTCAGGTGTTGTAGAAGAGCTCAGATATCGCTCCCAGGGCGTCCAAATTTGATTTTTTTTCCCTGGAGGGGGACAGCCCATCCCCTACCCCCCCCCCCCCCCCGCCAGCTCAGGCCTATTCCCCTGGGGAGATGTCTTCGGTATCTCGACCTTGGACCCCCCCCCCCCCCCCCATATCCTACTTAGGCCCCCCAAATCGAAATCCTGGCGCCTCCACTGGATACGGTACATGTTAATCAGCTAAGAAGTTAAGTCACGTCCACAACACGTATATTTATCTATTCATTAATAAATTTCCAAGAAGGATTAAGTTTCTGTAACTATAACCGCGACTGACTGATATTGCAGGAAACAGGTCAAACGACCCCAAGGACGACCCGTCACCAGACGATCCGAAACCATATAGAATTCATTACATGTAACATTATGTCAAAATGTTCACACTGATATGGTTAATGCTGTCATTCCTTTTCTAGCAAATTCGTGGTATAAAACTGAGCCTGTCCGATCCACTCAATACACTATATCTGTTTCTAACACTATTTCTATTATGAAGAATGATAATAATATTGGGAGCGCGGAGGTTCAGTAGGTAGAGATGCAGGCTACAAGCTGAGAGGCCCCCGGTTCGGATCGCACCTGCGGCAACCGCTTGAGACATCACAGTCGGGATATAGACACAGAACGACACGCGTGTGTGAATGGGGTAATCGATATGGCAGATATGACACGATTGCCAGCGCGGAAGGATAGAATGAGAGGCCACAGACCTTCCGTGATGGCACAAGTGCCATATCGATTAACCCATTCACACGCATGTGTCGTTCTGTGTTTATACACGCCTTCACGCCTATAAAAAAAAACATTTAGGACACTCAGCAATTCATTTGACAACTATTAACAAAAAAACCACAGTTTATCGCCAACCAAATTTACGAGGGGAACCCGTGTTACTGTTTCATCCCCTGAGTTCCAATGTGTTCTACGTGTTGGCACGTAGAACACATTGGAATTCAGGAGCCGATTTTCAGCTATAGATAGTGATTCAAATTGTAATTGCGTTGCGTGGTAGAAAATTCCAGTGAATTATCGCTTCCATCTAAAAGTAGTCCATCAACGATTTCCTTTCCGCACCCCACCTCAGGTCTTTGGATATGCCTGATGGCATATATCGAGCTGGCACCCCCCCCCCCCCCCCCCACCACCCCAAAAATTGTACCCCCCCCCCCCCCAGCTTCAATACGAAATCCTAGCTACGCCCCTGGGTAAGGGCGAATGGATATCTAAGACTCTAATTCGGACGAAAATGTTCTGGTTGGAAAGCTATCGGGGGGGGGGCACACCCATACACCACATCCCCCATGGTGACGCTGGAGCCTTATTTGATCTATACAACATCCCCCGAGGCGATAAACATATTTACTCGTTTGCGTGTAAGCAATCACAAACTTATGGTAGAAAAGGGGAGGCATATGCAACCACCCATCCCCGTAAGTGAACGCTTATGCGCGGTATGCGGCTCAGGTGCAGTGGAAATAGAATGGCACTTCGTTACGGAGTGATTGCAGTGAATATGCATCTCTCAGAGAACGTGCATTTTACAAATTTGAACATGAATACCAAGAGTTTGTTGAGATGGACACATCTGAGAGATTCATATTCCCGATGAGAAACAATGCCACAGCTGTGCGGTATCATCTGTGGTATGATCCAGCAATTCTTAAAACAACGAGAACAAGTTTTGTCAGTCTGACACCAAGAGGTGACAATTACAACCACTATAATCCTTGATATTTACATGTACGTTTGTCATTTGGAATGAGTATTGTTTTATGTTACTATTTATGTTTATTTTCTATATACAAAGCAATCTGCCTTTGTTCTGGTGTATTTGCTTAATAAATCTTATCTCATGTGATGAACAGATTTTCATTTTCCGCACGGTTTCGTGTTGCTGTAGATGGGGCTTACATGGAACAGGCGTGTAATAAAAAGCAGGTTTACAACCTCACCCACTTCCCAGTGATGGCAATCGGTCATCTTCGCAATATCCCTGTGTTTTGTACTTTTAGTATACATAAGATTTGCATTCCATAATAATTCGTCTTCGGCACAACAAGGCTTTAGCATCGCAGATGGCGTATTTGTACACTCAAGGGACGGATTGTACTTAACCGTGTACAATAACCGTACGAAGTGGCGGATTATCCAATACGATAACTATGCTAAACCTGGGACCTCGAGCTCAAATGGCCCATGGTTTGTTCAAGCAAGATTTTTCTTTATGAAAGAGCCCCGAGAAGAATTAGCCCAGGAGGCCTCGAGGTATCTTAATTCGCTGCTCCCCAGGGGTCACGGATCAGGGGGGGGGGGGGGCGCAATGCCCTCCGAAACACATTTTTGGCCAACAATATTAAAAATATTTGAAAGTAATAAACAAGAGTTTCGACAACCCTAAAACTATCAACCAGCTGATGGGTTAAAAGACTTAACTTATTTACCAATGCAGACGATATAAAACATCATTAATTTCAATATTATTTTTTCAAACTTTTTTGAATTTTCTTTTTTAACTGGTAAAGTGCTGGAAGCCCATATTTGGGCTTTATTCTGAAGTGTGGGTACCACAGCTTGAAGGCTCATATTCAGTACATGTGCTTTATATTATCTTTGAAGTGATGTTATTTAGTCTGCAGGGGTTTGTCTTGTTACAATTTATGGGAGAGTGTCCATAGGCACTCTCCCATAAATTGCAACAAGGCAAAGACATGTGTACAAGATTTGATGTCCAAATATTTTTTAGCACTCTACCAGTTAATGGTGTATTCGTATATCACGTATAGGCGGCAAAGGCGATTCATAAGGAACAGGGTTAATTACTATTTATTCTACTAAGTCTTGTCAACCAAAAATAAAACATTCCAACCAGGGGCGGACTGGGCCAAGAAACGTTACCGGGAAATGCACCAGAGGAGGGATCGGACCCGGAGAAAATGCTTCCTTCCCTGCATCTGTGCGATCAATTGCTGTCCACATAAAGGGCATTCCGAAAGCATATTTATATCATCCTCGTCGCTTATAGAGGGCATTTCGATATGTCGGCTGTCTATGCAATCAGATCCATTTCGCCTGTTGGTCATTTTCACAAAATATCAGGCACCAACATGTGTTGAGCTGCATCGATCTTGGGTACCCAGGGGGACTCCCATTAGGAGGGCCCACCGGGAATTTTCCCGGTGAACCATATAGCCAGTCCGCCTCTGATTAAAACTACATCATCATGGCCATGCCCCCCCCCCCTCTCCCTAACAATTACAGCGGCCACCACAAAACGGGAAACTTAAGGCACCAGAGGGTCCTAGATTCAGTCTCAGGGCATGGAATTTTCTAAATTTTCTCGGGGGAGCCCCCGACCCCCAATGGGAGGTGGATACAACAGTAGGACTGAGGTGAGTGGGTATGGCCCTCCCATTGGCGGGAGTTCGGGGGCGCCCCCGAACCCCCACCACTGGGGGGCATACCCACCCCACCTCAGGCCTTCGGTCTTCGGATATGCATATCGAGCTGATACCCCCCCCCCCCCCCAAAAAAAAAAAATTATGTGCCCCCACCCCCCTTCAATACGAAATCCTAGCTACGCCCCTGTGCAAGGGCGAATGGATATCTAAGACTCTAATTCGGACGAAAATGTTCTGGCTGGAAAGCTGTCGGGGGCAACACACCCTTACACCACATCCGCCATCGTGACGCTCTTGAATTTGAGCAAAATGACAAATTTGTAATACAGAATTACCCCAGTCTACTGTACCATTTAGAAATACTTACCATTATGCACGTGCTCATCTTGTAAATTAACATTAACGCCTCCGACACCTCCACCTGCCCGTCTATCGAACTCTTCATGGAGATTCTTTGTCGTCTGGTTGTTATTTTGAAACAGACTAAATAAAGCTCGATTTGATAAAATGCTGGATGAATCTGTGACGTAAGGTGTAGATGTTCTGTAGAAGTTATAAGTACCAGACACAATAAAAGAGATCACTATACCGAACGACAGTCCCAGTATGAAGTTCCTCATCTTCGTATCCCTTGTAAACTTCATGATCACTATTACTATTATTGGAACGAAAACAAATGTCCACATTCCCCACAAAACAATGTCTGTTCGTTGCGTCTCTCCTTCACTTGAAGTGACAGTTACGTACGTGGTATGGCAATCGGAGTGTTTAATGATATATTTGACAATTAATCTACCCCCTCCAGCAGTTATCGCAGATGTCAATCACAAAATCAATATCTTGCTTTCCAACCGGTACACGTCAATTCATTCCTACAATAAATAAAGAAGACAATTAATATGCATATGTACTATATATGTGTGTGTGTGTCTGTGTACCGAAGGACACAGTCATGTTTTCGCAGAATTTGCAGTGTTGATCACTGATCACTAATCCTAAATCGAACCGTTGGCAATACCGAAAATGGAGTCTGACACCTAAAACACAGGACCATTGCACACCGTCATAAAATGAAAGTGTCATTGACACTGTAGCTTAACTTGTCTGTGTGTTGTGTTTGATGAGAAGGATAATGTTTAATGTTTATGAAAGGATTATGAAATAAGACAAGAATTGTGATAATTGGGAATATGTTAATTTATGTTCCCTGTATACTATGTTTTCAATAAAAACAATAAGAGGTGAAGACTGTACTAAAGAATTGAGGGGTGGGTTAATGTGGCCCTCACAGTTAATGTATGTGGCCCCCATAGTTAATGTGTGTCAACAAAAGTTACCAAGGTACAGTGAAATTATTCCAAAACGAGTCATCCTATCAAGTTACAATGAAATCCCTTCATAAATACGGCCTGTAGACTGTGCTAAAGGTTTTCGGGCTTCGGGCCTGTGTAGCAATCACGGTTGACCCATCCCAACCAAAAGGGGCTGTCCTCATCTAGACATTATACTGAGTCATCCAACCAAGTTACAATGAAATCCCTTCATAAATACGATCTGTAGTCTGTGCTGAAGTTTTTCGGGGTTTGGACTCGGGCAGCCGTCATGGTTGAATAATCGAGACCAAAAGGGGACGTTCTCACCTGGGCATTATCTGGAGTCATCCTACCAAGTTACAATGAAATCCCTTCATAAATATGACCTGTAGACTGTGCTAAATGTTTTCGGGCTTCGGGCCCCTGTGGCCGTCACAGTTTACCAATCACGACCAAAGGGGGACGTTATCATCTAGACATCATAATATGGAGTCAACCAACCAAGTTACAATGAAATCCCTCCCGACCTATAGACTGTGCTAAAGGTTTTCGGGTTTTGGGTTTGGGGAGCCGTCACGGCTGAATGATTGCGACCAAAAGGGGACGTTCTTATCTCTACATTATATGAAGTCAACTTACCAAGTTACAATGAAACAAAGTGTTGTGGTTGGCCTAAGACGAATACTGGCCGGGTCTGTGTGTGTATACTGAAAGACACAGTCAAGTTTTCGAAGAATTTGTAATGTTGCTTTTTTATTCTCGGCCGAGAATCAAACCGTGGACAATTCTGCCTGGCCATCGGGAGTCCAACATCCGAACCACTGGGCCGCTGTAATCTAGCTTTTCATATGATGTTCTCGCGATTACATGGTTCACTTTCCTTGCGGTAGCTACGTGAAAGTGTGAAACGCACTGGCTGTACAGCTATGGTTGGCCTCGAACGAAGACTGGCACGGACCTGTGTGTGTGTGTGTGTGTGTGTGTGTGTGTGTGTGTGTGTGTGTGTGTGTGTGTGTGTGTGTGTGTGTGTGTGTGTGTGTGTGTGTGTGTGTGTGTGTGTGTGTGTGTGTGTGTGTGTGTGTGTGTGTGTGTGTGTGTGTGTGTGTGTGTGTGTGTGTGTGTGTAGTGAAGGACACACTCATGTTTTTGAAGTATTTGGAATGTTGATTTTCTTATCCCCGGGTGGGATCTGATTACTTTGTGGTTGGCCCCAGACGAAGACTGGCACCTGCCTGGATGTGTGTATTGAAGGACACAGCCATGTTTTCGACGAATTTGGAATGTTGATTTAGGGGGGGGGGGGGTAGTTGGTCCCCCCCCCCCCACACACACACACACACAAACACACACACACACACCAACATTTTTCCCAGTCGGGACCTTTTCATTTGTATTGGAGTCTCAGATATCATTGTTAGTAATCATTTTACAAGATCAGATTTGAAACTTGGACTTACTCCGGCAGTTGTTCATACAAATGGAGGATTGCGGAGTACCGGCACGATACATGTTAATTCAATAACGTCACTGCGTCACGTGTATACTGCGTGTATATTTTATATATCCAAAAATAAATTTCAAAGACGTCTTGAGATTTTAACAATAATCCCAACTGACTAAAATAATATTTAAACCACACCATCAAGGCATGCCTTCAATGAGGGCGTGCCCTAGTGAGATAGTTGGACATTTGACTTGCGGCTATGTTTTTTTCGGCAAGAGAAGTGCTGAAAATGAACAAAAAATTGACGGGTGTAGTTTTAAGCTCCCGTGAATTCACAGACGGGAGTAAATTGCTCCCGTAAAATGTTAGTGTATGAATTTTCGATGAAATACTGTCACCAAACACCAGAAATCTTAGCCCCTTCCATGCCAGTTCAATGACAGTGATTAGAAGAGTCCATATTTATTATTTGGGGTACACCAATCAATATTTTCAACGTGCAGCCCGAAGCTGCACGTTGAAAATATTGATTGCTCTACCCCACACATTTACTGAACAGCCTTCCTATTTAATGACATTGTGACGTATCATGTTCCTGGCCAGAAAAGCGTCCGATCGGGTTCAAGGGGCTAAATGTACAAGGAATTGCTGAATTATGACAGTAACTTGCCACTGACTGCAGAGTGCCGCTTTCTCAAAACAACACACATGTATATGCCCTCACAGAAAATTAGTTCTCCACAATATTTTTCGACGAGTGCATTTGTTAGCTCCCGTAAAAAAGAAAACACAGGTCCTGACGGAGCAGTTGCACTCGCACCCGTCTCATTTCCAGGACTGCAAGAGTTGAAACATAATAAAATTTGAATGTTGTTTTTTGTGACAGGTAAAGGGTTACAAAGAATGTACAAACAGAAAAATAAAACTATAAGTTATTACTGTGATACTTCTTGTGAAAGGTGCAATAAACCAGAGGACTACCCAGCCTTTAGACGGAAAATGCAGAAATAATTAATTTTGACATATCTGAATAAAGTTGACGGAAACATCCGTGGGGTATGCAGAACACTCATGCGTGTCAGATAAGAAAGCAAATTGTGTTGAAGATTTTAACCCTTTACCCAACGCAGACGATATCAAAAGTTATTATTTTAAATAACATTTTGCCTAATTTTTCAAAATATTTCAACAAAACCATATCATGTGACCCCTCGTTGGAACGAGCTCGTTCCAACGAGGGGTCACATGATATGGTTTTGTTGAAATGTTTTGAAAAATAATATTTTTCAACTGCAGAATTTGCATATTACGCGGGCGGATGCGGCCGATTCGTTGGGTAAAGGGTTAAGATAAACCCCGTTCAATCTAACACATGCAAACATGCACATTAGATTTTATTATATAGGTGATCTTAAATTCCACCCTGCACATTGTACTCAATAATTCAGGGCCATCGTTGACCCCCTCCCCACTTCCCAATATTTTTCCGGTCGAAACATTTTCACCTGGAGTTTGTTTATTTGCGTGTTTATTGGGGGCTAACGGCACTTTTAACAGCCATGGTCACATCTTGTCGGACAGTTTTACGGGTAGGAGAAGCCGGAGTAGTCAGGGAGAACCATAGAGCAGTGGCCAAAAACAGTCAAACCTCAAGCTTACTAACGGTTGAGGGCAAATGTACTATCGACCTGCAGCACACCTTAGTACACAGCGCCACTGTGCACCGTGTGGTCAATCGGGATTAAGTATCTTGCCCCTGGAGACATTGTAGTTACAAATTGCCACATCTTTTAAAATGCTAAAGGGAAGGAAAAAGCGGCCTCTCGGGTTCAAAGGGCTAATCATAACTTTGAAACCATCCTTTGAAATATTACGCTCCATTTGGAGCTTTCTATTTTTATTCAATAAAATCTTGAAAATCAATGTGGTCATATATGTACAGGTGATGTGTAGTGACCATAAGGGTTGTGTATGTTTTGTCGGAAAATGCCGTTCTGGTACCTGTAATTGATGAAAAAAGTGGGGGGCCACGTGCCCCCTGTACCCCCGGCTCCGCCGCCCCTGTTTAAAGTCAAAATTTCGCAGCTTTACCCAGACCAAAAAACCCCAAATACCCGTGTTTAGTGTAACCCTACCTACCCTAAGAAAACCAGCCGACCTTAAAAATTTTATTGAGATAAAGTCAGAACATTTGTTTAAAGGTGAACATTTTGTAAATCTATGCAAAGAAAATTCAAAAAGCAAAATTTAAAACAAAACTTTCTTATTAGAAATGAAGAACTAGCCAAGTCATCTTCGTCTCTCTTCCTTTTCAACCAACAGTAAACATTAATAAATGCATCTTTCCAATGTACATTTGCAAACTTTTCTCTTTTCTCAACTTGCAGAATGCAACCTTTATGAAATGGCCCCCTGCCCCGCAGGAACCCCTGAAAGTGAAACAGTGCTTGTTTATTGTGCAGGGAGGAATCCAAGAATTTTTAGGGGACACCTGTTTTTCATTTGAGGATGTCCCCAAATAAACTGAGATGTCTTAATACAGATGACCAGACCACTGTATGTGTCTTGAAGTGTTTTTTATCATCTGCGTGTGTATAGATTTCTACTAGATATTGGAAATAATTGCTTCATACTGGAAGATTTCAAAGGTGAATGATATTTTCCTGCAGGAATTTGAGGACTTCTAGGCTCCAGAGATTGGGCGGCCATACCAGTAACAGGTATCAAATCGGCTCTGGGTCCGTCCCTGCTGTGGTTAACAGGCTCTGCCTTACTGGTAAAATGGGACCAAGTCACCAATGCTTGGGTGGAAGTCCTCTAAAATGGATGACATGGGTATGAACGATTGACAAAACTTTACTTTATATCCAAATTACGCTCACAATTATTATCCCCGCATTTGAAAAAATGCGGGGATATATTGGTTGTCTCCGTCCGTCCGTCCGTCCGTCCGTCCGTCCGTCCGTCCGGGAATGGTTTCCGACGAAAAACTCCTAGGGGTTTCAATTCGAAACATTGAAAGTGTGTTCATGTTCATTCATAGGGTCTGTAGATGTGCATAAAGGTTTTGGATTTTTGATTCGGCCCTCGGGGGCGTAAGTGGCACCACTTTTGTCGTTAGAGGAATGGTTTCCGGCGAAAAACTACTAGGGGTTTCAATTCGAAACATTGAAAGTGTGTTCATGTTCATTCATAGGGTCTGTAGATGTGCATAAAGGTTTTGGATTTTTGGTTCGGCCCTCGGAGGCGTAAGGGGCACCACGTTTGTCGTTAGAGGAATGGTTTCCGGCGAAAAACTCCTAGGGGTTTCAATTCGAAACATTGAAAGTGTGTTCATGTTCATTCATAGGGTCTGTAGATGTGCATAAAGGTTTTGGATTTTTGATCCGGCCCTCGGGGGAGTAAGGGGCACCACTTTTGTCGTTAGAGGAATGGGTTCCGGCGAAAAGCTCCTAGGGGTTTCAATTCGAAACATTGAAAGTGTGTTCATGTTCATTCATAGGGTCTGTAGATGTGCATAAAGGTTTTGGATTTTTGATTCGGCCCTCGGGGGCGTAAGGGGCACCACTTTTGTCTTTAGAGGAATGGTTTCCGGCGAAAAACTCCTCGGGGTTTCAATTCGACACATTGAAGGTGGTGTGTTCATGTTCATTCATAGGGTCTGTAGATGTGCATAAAGGTTTTAGATTTTTGATTCGGCCCTCGGGGGCGTAAGGGGCACCACTTTTGTCGTTAGAGGAATGGTTTCCGGCGAAAAACTCCTAGGGGTTTCAATTCGAAACATTGAAAGTGTGTTCATGTTCATTCATAGGGTCTGTAGATGTGCATAAAGGCTTTGGATTTTTTATTCGGCCCCGAGGAGAGCAAGGGGCACCATTTTTGTCGTTAGAGGAATAGTTTCCGGCGAAAAACTGCTTGGAGTTTCAATTCAAAACACTGAAAGTGTGTTCGTGTTCATTAGTAGGGTCCGTAGATGTGCATAAAGGTTTTGGATTTTTGCTTCGGCCCCGAGGGGCGCAAGGGGCACCATTTTTGTCGTTAGAGGAATGGTTTCCGGCGAAAAACTCCTAGGGGTTTCAATTCGAAACACTAAAAGTGTGTTCATGTTAATCAGTAGGGTCTGTAGATGTGCATAAAGGTTTTGGATTTTTGATCCGGCCCTCGGGGGAGTAAGGGGCACCACTTTTGTCGTTAGAGGAATGGGTTCCGGCGAAAAGCTCCTAGGGGTTTCAATTCGAAACATTGAAAGTGTGTTCATGTTCATTCATAGGGTCTGTAGATGTGCATAAAGGTTTTGGATTTTTGATTCGGCCCACGGGGGCGTAAGGGGCACCACTTTTGTCTTTAGAGGAATGGTTTCCGGCGAAAAACTCCTAGGGGTTTCAATTCGACACATTGAAGGTGGTGTGTTCATGTTCATTCATAGGGTCTGTAGATGTGCATAAAGGTTTTAGATTTTTGATTCGGCCCTCGGGGGCGTAAGGGGCACCACTTTTGTCGTTAGAGGAATGGTTTCCGGCGAAAAACTCCTAGGGGTTTCAATTCGAAACATTGAAAGTGTGTTCATGTTCATTCATAGGGTCTGTAGATGTGCATAAAGGTTTTGGATTTTTGATTCGGCCCCGAAGGGTGCAAGGGGCACCATTTTTGTCGTTAGAGGAATAGTTTCCGGCGAAAAACTGCTTGGAGTTTCAATTCAAAACACTGAAAGTGTGTTCGTGTTCATTAGTAGGGTCCGTAGATGTGCATAAAGGTTTTGGATTTTTGCTTCGGCCCCGAGGGGCGCAAGGGGCACCATTTTTGTCGTTAGAGGAATGGTTTCCGGAGAAAAACTCCTAGGGGTTTCAATTCGAAACACTAAAAGTGTGTTCATGTTAATCAGTAGGGTCTGTAGATGTGCATAATGGTTTTGGATTTTTGATTCGGCCCTCGGGGGCGTAAGGGGCACCACTTTTGTCGTTAGAGGAATGGTTTCTGGCGAAAAACTCCTAGGGGTTTCAATTCGAAACATTGAAAGTGTGCTCATGTTCATTCATAGGGTCTGTAGATGTGCATAAAGGTTTTGGATTTTTTATTCGGCCCCGAGGGGCGCAAGGGGCATCGTTTTTGTCGTTAGAGGAATGGTTTCCGGCGAAAAACTACTAGGAGTTTCAATTCAAAACACTGAAAGTGTGTTCATGTTCATTAGTAGGGTCTGTAGATGTGCATAAAGGTTTTGGATTTTTGATTCGGCCCCGAGGGGCGCAAGGGGCACCATTTTTGTCGTTAGAGGAATGGTTTCCGGAGAAAAACTCCTAGGAGTTCCAATTCGAAACACTAAAAGTGTGTTCATGTTAATCAATAGGGTCTGTAGATGTGCATAAAGGTTTTGGATTTTTGATTTGGCCCCGAAGGGCGCAAGGGGCACCACTTTTGTCGTTAGAGGAATGGTTTCCGGCGAAAAACTCCTAGGGGTTTCAATTCGAAACATTGAAAGTGTGTTCATGTTCATTCATAGGGTCTGTAGATGTGCATAAAGGTTTTGGATTTTTGATTCGGCCCCGACAATAATCACAAATGCGAATGTGGGGATATACTATAGTTTGCTTTGCACACAAATGACACCCCTCTAGTTTATTCATTTATTGGTGTTTAAGGTCACATACTTATGCACAAAGGCTAATCGTGACTGTGACAGTTTTACGGGTGGAGGAAGCCGGAATACCCGGAGAGAACCACCGAGCATCGACGAGCAACTGTCAGCTCCTCAACATTCTAACTCTGTTCAAGCTCCGCTCAAGCAGGGTTACAGCGGTTGAAGACATGTGCACCATCGACGTGCATTACGCCTCAGTACACGGTGTCATCGTGCCCCGATGTAGGCAACCGGGATAAAGTGCCTTGCCCAAGGACACAATGCGGGTCGTCCCGGACGGGGAACGAACTCGGGACCTATTGCACAGAAGTCACGTTCACAATTAGTGATTGTGTAGAAATATGTGACCTTAAAAAACAGTAAATATATAAATTATGAAATGAAATGTGATTCAAAACTATCCGCATAGCACCTGAATTAGCACTTCCAGATTTTCCCACTCATTTTTACCTTTTAAATTAAGAAATTGGGAGAATCAGAATGCCACCAACTGGTTCATGTGCGCTCACTCAGATATTTATAACCGTGGGGAACGACTGTCGATATCTGCTGTGAAACAATGGTGTTCAACTGTTGACTCGGAGGCAAATTAAAGATGATAACAATCTAATAGCGAATCTGGTATTCCAAATATCTAACAGCAATCAACATTTAACAACCGGACTTGTTGGATATCCGAACAATTTTACAGCAATAGCTCATGGGATTTCCAAATCAAATGAAGCAGAGTAACGTTGGGAAATCCAAACTATAACTGAATTCTTACTTGTGATCAAGGCTACTTATACAATATAATAAATGCGTCATGTCATAGGCCTAACAAGTTTACTTGATATAAAGATTAAAGTAAGCTTTCACTGGGTCTTAATGATATGCCTTATTAACTAAGTGAATAGAGCTTAAATAAACAACGGAGGAAAACAATGAATAGAGGCAACTTGTTAACAACTTCTATAAGAGAGGCTTGCTGTCACACTATGATGAAGAAATATACCAAAATTAAATTGGACAAAATGCGAACAGTAGATTATGAATGCAGTATAATAACAGTAAATTTGTCTTTTTGATTCGGAAGTTTATCGTGGTCTGTACACGCTCCGGTGATATATTTCTGGGGACGTGACAACCGTTATTTATTCCCTGGTCCTTATTCGACATTCGTTATCAACCGAAAATCGGTTGATAACGAATGTCGAATAAGGAACGGGGAATAAGTAACGGTTGTCACATCCGTTATATTGCTTGGGTCATTTTACTATAGTTTCGAATTCACTTTATGGGTACTGACGTCTTTAAACGGTACTTAAGGCGCTCCAGTTCACGTCGAGAAATTTTGGTGCCTGTAGGAAGCAAAACTGGTTCTTCACTGTGTCCTGGTAGTGGAACCAAATTTGGTTACATAGAACCAAAGATACGCATGTTTTGGTTCAACAATCTATTACATTAACTGTTCGGTCAAGGCCGAATAAACTGTGAAATATAAAGCCGCACCAAGCTAAAATGGCGGCGAAGCAACGTCAGAAACATGTTTTCAGTTGTTCCACCACGCATGCGTTAACCCCTATTCAAAAACACACGATATCAAAATTTATTATTTTAATTATTGTTTTTGAAAAATTTTCAAACAATTTCAAGAAAACCATATCACGTGATCCCCTCATGGGAACGAGCTCGATGAGGAGGCGGTTGTTTCGTTATCAAAGGGTTAACCCTTTACCTAACCTGAAAAGCAGACGACACTTGCCAAAATAATTCTTGAATAACTAATTTTTTTCATTTTTTGTCTCAAAAACATAGGTTATGACCCCTCGTTGGAACGAGCTCGATGAGCCCGTTCCAACGAGGGGTCATAACCTATGTTTTTGAGACAAAAAATGAAAAAAATAATGAAAATTAATTGGCGATTTTTGAGAATAGCGCTGGCCGGTTTTGGCCGTTACGTTAGGTAAAGGGTTAAGTTGCACGACAACGGTAAATTTTCATATAAACAAGACAGGCAACTCTATAGGTTTCTCGCTCTTGACCTCTTCTTCGATCATCAGGTCTCCTGTACAGAAGGGGGGGGGGGGTCCTGTACAGAAGACCTGATAAGATAAGATTTATTATAATTAAGCAAATACACCAGAACAAAGGCAGATTGCTTTGTATATACAAAATCCACATAAATAGAAATATAAAACAACACTAATTCCAAATGACAAACGTAACTATCCAGGCTTACAGTGGTTGAAATATAATATTGTTAATGTCACCTCTTGGTGTCAGATTGACAAAACATGTTCTCGTTGTTTTAAGAATTGCTCGATCATATTACAGATGAGACCGCATAGCTGTGGCACATTGTTTCTCGTCAGAAATATGAATCTCTCGGATGTGTCCATCTCGACAAACTCTTGGTATTCACGTTCAAATTTATAAAATGCACGTTCTCTGAGAGATGCTTATTCACTGCTCCATAACGAAGTGCCATTCTATTTCCACTGCACCTGAGTCGCATACCGCGCATAAGCGTTCACTGACGGGGATGGGTGGTTGCATATGCCTCCCTTTTTTCTGTCATAAGTTTGTGGTTACTTACACGCAAAAGAGTAAATATGTTTATCGCCTCGGGGGATGTTGTATTGATCAGATAAGCCTTTATATGGCTCCAGGTATACAAAGGGCTGTATCTCAAAAGTTCGAAAAAATGAAAATATGTACCGGTGTGTTTACACAAGAGAACAATAGGCTTAAGGCTATAGTCTATATCACAGGTACTCGGCACAAGCTGGGAAATCGAAAGAAAAATGATATTTGATACCATTTTTGAATCCATGCTGACGTGCCCCTGTAATGGTATATAAATATTAACAAGGTAAACAACTCGCTTTTCGAAAACAATAGCACTCATCTTCGTTTTTCCCCCCTCAAATTTGATTCACATAACGTATCCAACAGTACCCAGTATCAATGGAAAGGGGAATGAATAAGCTTTACAGTGGTGTATTACATGACCGTTGGGTGTTCTTGGGTTGTTCATGATAACTGGGAGAAGTCGCAGAAAAGGCCGAAAAACATTCAGTCGGACAAGAAAGTGCACAGTGAAATGAGGTTTACGAGCGACAATTATCCGATTATTATAAATAATTCGAGGTCCCATTGCATATGAAGGGCAGATTCAAATATTAACCGTATACCTTTATCAATTACTAATCTCGGATCCAAATTTATTAATTTCTGGAGTTCACATTTAACGTTTATACACTTTTTAGCCCTAACTTTGACATCTTTTGACAAGTTGACCTGAGTAGACCGCGTCCTCAGAAACGCGACTTGCGCAAAAGCTTTCCCCATTCTCCCATTGGCTTATTTTCATCGATGATTCTCTCGGCATAAATAGTAGCCAATGGGATGTCATTGTGCTTCTATGGATGCCTCTAGCTTGTTTTATTCCAAGGGAAGGTTAAAAAAATGTATAAACGGCAAATGTGATCGCCAGAAATGAATAAATGTGGATCCAAGATTAGTAATTGATAAAGGCATACGGTTAATATTTAAATCTGCCCTCCATAGACAATGTGACCTCGAATTATTTATAATAAATCGGATAATTGTCGCTCGGAAACCTCATTTCACTGTGCACTTTCTTGTCCGACTAAATGTTTTTCGGCCTTTTCTGCGACTTCTCCCAGATATCATGAACAACTCAAGAACTCCCAACGGTCATGTAATACACCACTGTGAAGCTTTTCATTCCCCTTTCCATTGATAGTGGGTATTGTTGGATACGTTGTGTGAATCAAATTTGTGGGAGGGGGGGGGGGGGCGAAGATGAGTGCTATCGTTTTCGAAAAGCGAGTTGTTTACCTTGTTAATATTTATATACCATTACAGGGGCACGTCAGCATGGATTCAAAATTGGTATCAAATATCATTTTTCTTTCGATTTCCCAGCTTGTGCCGAGTACCTGTGGTCTGTATCTAATTAGGATCGGGTATTTTGCGGGCAGGGTCTCTAATCGTGGGGAATAACCATGGGTGTCTGTTGTGTAATTCTCACTGACGTTTGAATGATTTGTAAAGCTTGAGAAGCGTATCTTTGTTTGCTCCCCAATTTTAACCTCTGATTATCTTCAGAAAATTGATATGGATACCAATGACTTGTACGTATAATCAGTACGTGGAAAGCGTATTATCACTAAAACACCTGCAGAGTGGGGATTCCACCCAAGCAATAATTGCAGATTTCTTGCAAAGCATAACAAGCACAGGCAAAGTTCCAGCCAATGGACCTCCGGGTTATACCCGGAGGTCCATTGGCTGAAACATTGCTTGAATTTTTTGTCCACATGTAGAGAATTTGAAAGTGATACTTCGGATGATAACTCTACTCGCCGGGTGATTTAGTTACAATCCACTCTCCACGTACTGCATAAATCTTACACAACTCAGTAAACTCTGTTCACCGAACACAGAAAACTTTAATAGAGAGTCTTGGGGCGCGGTGGCTCAGTTGGTAGAGGTGGTGGCTGCAAGCCGAGAGGTCCTCGGTTCGAATCCCACCTGCGGCAACCGCGTTGTGTCCTTGGGCAAGACACTCACCCCATTGCCCACGTGGGGACACGGTGGCGCTGTGTACTAAGGCGTACTGCACGTCGATGGTGCACCTGTCTTCAACCAATGCTAACCCTGCTTGTGTGGAGTTGGTATGTTGGGGAGCTGACAGTTGCTCGCCGTTGCTCGGTGGTTCTCCCCGGGTACTCCGGCTTCCTCCACCCGTAAAACTGTCACGGTCATGGTTAGCCATTGAGCAGAAATATGCGACCTTAAACACCAATAAAAAATAAATAGAGAGTCTTATTTATCGTGTGAGCGCATCGATTTTGGGTCCTCGGTTCGAATCCCGCCTGCGACAACCGCGTTGTGTCCTTGGGCTAGACACTTCACCCCCATTGCCCACGTGGGGGCACGGTGGCGCTGTGTACTAAGGCGTACTGCACGTCGATGATGCACCTGTCTTCAACCAATGCTAACCCTGCTTGTGTGGAGTTGGTATGTTGGGGAGCTGACAGTTGCTCGCCGTTGCTCGGTGGTTCTCTCCGGGTACTCCGGCTTCCTCCACCCGTAAAACTGTCACGGTCATGGTTAACCATTGTGCAGAAATATGTGACCTTAAACACTAATAAAAAATAAATAGACAGTCTTATTTATCGTGTGAGCGCATCGATTTTGGGTTGAAAAAGTCGGGCATAGAATTGTTTAATATCACGCACAGTACACTGTTCACTTGTACAAAATAAACTACAGATGGGCCCACACTTTATATGGCCAGCGGGCAAACTCAGAAAGCAATTAATTATTCTGCGGGCAGATCGATAATTATCATAAGCAAGGATCCGGCAAATCGGGACAACACCTGAAAACAATAGTTCTGCTATCACATCTGAGCACTAAAATGGATGCACAGCCCTGTGGAAACTTTATATTGATTTTGTATTTTTTCCATGGTTATTAAATGTGCATTGCAGACAAGTGTTGTTGCTGACGGCAATTATACCCCACTGCAGTGCTGGACCGATGCAGCATAAATGAATTAAAAACAAAGTAAGGACCAAAAACATCATGAAAAATTGACAAAGTGGGGACCGTAATTCTGGTGAAAAATACGCGCTCAACTTTTTTATATGTGCAGGAGCGGCTTTTCACAATGATTCCTCATACCAAATTTCATTTCATTGAAATCCATTCACTCACTGCTGAGATAACGCAGCGGGGGCATAGATGCGTGGACAGACAGACGCATGGAGGGACGGACGCGTGTAATCCAGTATACCTCCGGTACTCTTCGAGAGTGGGGGGGGGGGGGGGGTATAAAACTGTTTATTAATTAAAATATTCCTCTAGATCTGCATAACATCACTAACAGACGACACGTGTAATAATATTCTATATTAATATTAATATCAAACGTTATAGTGTTTGTCGATAACCTAGTCCAAAATATACAGTATCACCATATCAGCTTTATATTACCGGCACTTATTTTTTGTTAGTAGCAATCAAAATATGCTCTGAACATTCAATCTACATCGTGAAAAATGCGGACTTCAAGTCTCCAAATACATATTCGTTTTTCGCAGACATCCAATAATATACTTTAAAATGTAATCGGCGAATGACGAGGTGTAGGAAACTTGAACACTGTGAGAATATTTTTTGTCTTTGAGTATTGTTTATTTATACGAAGAAACGCTACTTCACATTACTGTTTGTGACCAATGGGCGTTCGTGTATTCCACTTGCATTGAGGCCAGATGGAGTATCTATTCCTCCACGACGGAATATGTTTTAAGACTAAAGTCCCCGCCCTCTGATTGGACGAGAGCTGGCGTCGTTTCTTTTTTTTTTTTTCTTCTTCTTCTTTTTTTTCTATTTTCACGGCTCCAGTAGGTTATGTAAGCGTGTGAAGTCACCATGCAAAATATTTGAAATGAGGCACATTCACTAACTCAACACAACAGAGAGTAAATGATCTAATGTACAGAGGATGTTTTATACGAAACCTCGACATCACTATAAAGAAGAACGGAACACGCCGTTTAAATGAAGTGTTGTTTTATTAGGCCACACAAAATAAATTAATTAATTCCCAGACAAATTTTCAATTTTCAAATTCAAATCAGTGAGGGGGCGGAGGGAGGGGGGTATTTTTAATTTTTATTTTTCTTTTGCAAAAAGTGAGCAAACATGGAGAGGATTTCGGCTGTCTTTTTACACACAGAAATACGGAAAGCCTATAGGCACTCTCTCATAAATTGTTACAAGGCAAACATATCGGAGACGCAACTAAATAAATATGCATCAATCAAAAATATAAAATGTTTCGGGTCTCACTGAGCTTGTACTAAGACACTGAAAGGCAATAAAAATGTCCAATGATGGGGGTTCAAATTCATTGAGGGATTGCCTAAGAACTGAAACACATTTTTTAGCCTTACAAATCAGTTTATGTGAACTAAGATGGAGTGACCTCGACCTTTATCTGATTTATTGATTATTTGTGCAGTGACGTCGTGGGCAGGGGGCGTAGGAAGCTTATAATATTGGGGGGGGGGGTATTATAAACGGGAGCTTGTAGGGGACCACACCCTCTTCTTTGGCGGTCCACTCTGCGTAGCCAAACCCGGGGGAGAGTGCGGGAGGGGGGATACCAGGAAAAATTTGTGAAGTATGAACTACTGAGAGCTCATTTCCTCGCTTCTCCAGTGAAAAAATCAAGGTATCGTTGCTGTTAATTTTGGTGTTTATCCCTTTACCTAATATGAAAAGCAGACGACCCTTGCAAAAACAATTCTTGAATAACTATTTTTTTCATTTTTTGTCTCCAAAACATAGGTTATGACCCCTCATTGGAACGAGCTCGACGAGCTCGTTCCAATGAGGTGTCATAACCTATGTTTTTGAGACAAAAAATGAAAAAATCATTAAAATTAATTGGCGATTTTTGAGAATAGCGCTGGCCGGTTTTGGACGTTGCGTTGGGTAAAGGGTTAAAGGAGGATGTAGGCCTATGTCAGAGAGGAGATGTTAACACGTTGAGCATCAAATCAGTTAGTGAATCGGCTACTAACCTTTCTATGCACTGCAAATGGTGTAGATCATGTGCGTCTGTATGATGTAGAATATGCAGACGTATGTGGTTATTTCCGTGTACATACTAGATATGATTTACAGAGTTTTGGATTTTTTTTTTTTTGGGGGGGGGGGGTAAATACCACCCTTAACCCCTCCCCCCCCCCCCATCCCCGGTTCCTATGCCACTGGTCGTGGGGTACACGAGAGATTTATTTACTAAACTTATTATCGTTAAAAGTTAATGTGTTTTTTCAGACTTTCGGCTTGTTGCTATAGGTCGGTCTTAACATATACATTATTGTGATGAACAACGACGGCAACATGGTCTAAGGTTTGCGGATCGGAGCTGATGTTCAACCAAGACGTTATAATGTTCACTGGGTTACACCAGTGCTTATATATTTATGTTACAATCATGTACATTTCGGCTTGAAAACCACGAGAAACAGTACGTATGGCATATGTGTTCCGATTCCGTATCATATAGACGACTCATTCTGAATCCGTATCATATAGACGACTCGTTTCCGGGAACGCCACGGGCTATCATAACGGGCGCATGAATACATTCTATGTGCGTTTCAGTTTTCGATTCAGCTGATCGCTTACAAAACAAAAGAAAATTCCTTTCAATTAGCGACAGAACTATTAATAACCAATGCCCACCCCCCCCCCCCCCCACACACACACACATAATAAATAGAAACTGCACAATTAAATATTACACACTTGTAAATTCAAGCGTATCATCACAGGAAGACATTGAAAGTCAATAATGTTTCAACGCACGCAACTTTGAAAATTGCTTTGACGCATTGTTTGACGCATTGTTTGTTAAAGTGCACAACAATATTGTTCCATAAAATGTGGGTTTTTTTAAAACTTTTTCTCCCCCAACATTATGTCCCAAAACTGTATTAATAATTTAAGATTTAATCTGTTTATGTGACAGAATTGTCAGATAAATGAATTATCATGCTCTTGTGCATGTCCTGTGATTTGCATCAGATTCTCGGTGGTGTCCAGAATGGGATCACAACTCGCCGGCAAAGCCGGCTCGTTGAGATCCCACTCTGAACACCACCTCGAATCTGATACAAATCACAGGACATGCACATTATCATGATAATCTGTATTTAATTCTATTATATCTAATATTAATCGATTTTTCCCCCGATACAAGCTAAAACGTCTAGACTGATACAAATTTGTATCAGCCAAAGTAACTTCTGCGAGCACGTGCTATCATTAGATTCAGAAAGATAACGTTTTTATCCGCACTCATCGAAAACCGATTACACATGTCGAGTTCTTACTGTTCTGATAACAGTAATTACATGACAAATAAATCACCAACTCAACAAATAAATTAGACTTGATCAATTTTTGCCATAATGATTTTTTATATAGGCCTACCATGTGTTAAAGCTGAAAAAATAAAACAAAGAGACGCACAGTTGAAACACTATTATAAACTTCAGCGGTGATAATACAAGTGGAACAATGAATGGGTAGTACGCCATGCTCAGCTCAGGAGAGTAATACCATGACGTCATCATGATCTTCATTCATAAAACATTACTTCATTGACGCTGAATGGTTGTCAAAATGTACACGAACAGGTCAAGAAAGGGAGAAATATTGTAAGATAAAATGGTTATTACCAGCAAGTGGGTTTCCGAGATGGTGCGATAAATTTGTCATCACCACTACCGATCGATAAACTTGTATCAAGTCTCGATGTGGTTCCTATTAAGTATCGTGAGTATTCGTGACTCGCTCTAAAACACTCGCCAGGATACTCAATATGACCCCCATCTCAGCTTTATAGTTGATACAAGTTTCTCCGTCAACACATAGTGATGATAATATATTTTATCTTACAGTAGGAACGTATTCCCCCAAAATAAAAGTAAAAACGTCTAGGCTAAACACAAATCTGTATTGAGTGTAGTAACCACAGTAGGTAGAGATGGAGGCTGCAAGCCGAGAGGTCCTCGGTTCAATCCCACCTGCGGCAACCGCGTTGTGTCCTTGCGCAAAACACTTAATTCCGATTGACCACGTTGGAACATGGTGGCGTTGTGTACTAAGTCGATGGTGCTCTTGTCTTCTACCAATGCTAACCCTGCTTGTGTGGAGTTAATACGTTGAGGAACCTGACAGTTGCTCGGTGGTTCTCTCCGGATACTACGGCTCCGTCCACCCGTGAAACTGTCCGACATGACACGGGGTGACCCCAATAAAATAATAAATAGTAACAGCGCGTGCGAACATTCAAATCAGAAAGAAAACGCTTTTTACTTGCACCCACTTGGTATTGAGCTATTACACATATCGAGGCCGTCGTTTTAATGACAGTAATGAAAGGATAAATAAATCGCCAGCTAAACTAAATAAATTAGATCATTTTTTGTCGTAATGACATTTTTATATCGCCGTACCATGCGTTAAACGTGAAAAATGAAAGTGTCAGTGACACTGTAGCTCAACTTGTGTAAGACATGTACATGTATAGTATGTGACACAGCAATGACACACATCTAGGTAATGACCTGAAAAGAAAGGTACATGTAAAGTATTGTAAAGGTCTGTACATAAATACTGACCGTAGCCTGTAACAAATGTACAGGTAAAGTATTGTAAAGGTGGGTGACAGTTAGATGCTAAACTAGAAAAGAAATCTCCATGTGGTTAATTTTACAATGGGGATCCTTGTATGGTGCACCATAAGCCAAATGTTAGCAATTGTTTTGGCCTGTTTGATTCAAACCCTTCTAAGGTTGATTCATACTAATTAATAAATATTTGTCCAGTCTTTCTTAAAAAATAGGTATTTGAATTTTTTATCTTTAGCTCATAGGTTTCCCACGGGTGAGGAGGTTTTATATTTCTCATTGGAAATAGAAAAGTGGGTTGTCCTAATAATGTTTACCCTCCCCAGAAAACACCAAATATTAACACAGGAACTTGGCTTCAACACATTTGAATATACACCTAATACAAAAATTTATTCAAATCAGAAAAAAACTGATTGCACCTAATTTTGATACAAAATGGACACTGGTGGCCATCTTGAATTTCGGACCGCACCCAAAAACACCCGTTCTCGTCCCATGGTGATCATAAAGGTACCCAAGAAGTTTCATAAAGATCGGGTGATAAATACGGCCTGTAGCCAGAGCCGCGTTGACGGATGGACAGATGTCCAGATGGACAGACGGACGACGGGCCATGACAAACCTCAAATTTGACTACGTCAAAGTTGAGCTAAAAATAAACTCATCAACTCAACTCCTTCCAAAGTAAAAGTCATCAATAAATTTAGAAGTTCTGTACAAAAAAACGAACCCCAAAACACTTGTTCTCGTCCCACGGTGACAACAAAGGTACCCAAGAAGTTTTGTGAAGATCAGTTCATAAATACGGCCTCTAGCCAGAGCCATATTGAAATGTGCACTTATTGGTATAAGTAGCACTGAATAAATCAAAGTTTGTATAATTGGCCGCTGGCGGCCATCTTGAAATTTCAGACCGCACCCCAAAATACTCGTTCTCGTCCCAAGGTGATAACAAAGGTACCCAGGAAGTTTCGCGAAGATCGGTTCATAAATACAGCCTCTAGCACGATGTATTGACATATGCACTTACTGTGTATAAGTAGCACTGAATAAATCAAAGTTCATCTGATTTACATAATTTCGGCACGAGAAAAAACCCGTATTATATGTGATGTATTCCATGTTACTAAACATTCATACAAAAATTTATTCAAATCAGAACTTTCATATAGAAGTTCTGTCAAAAAAATGATTGCACTAACTAAAGTACAAAATGGCTGCTGGTGGCCAGCTTGAATTTCGGACCGCACCCCAAAACACTCGTTCTCGTCCCATGGTGATAACAAAGGTACTCAAGAAGTTTCGTAAAGATCGGTTCATAAATACGGCCTCTAGCCCGAGCCGTATTGAATTGTTGACGGACAGACGGACAGGCGGGCAGGCGGGCAGACGGACGTTCTACCGCAGATGTACTTGTGAGGTGATTTTAGTGTTAGGTATGGGGAAAAATGCGCAACTCACAAGTGGGTTTTTCGCACCTCACAAGTTGAAAAAAACCACAAGTGGTTGGTGTACTAACGGTTTTATCTCCCAACCTCACAAGTAACGACTGTACACGGACGGTCACCTCGCAAGGCCATCTGCGGTGCCCCGGCCAGACGGACAGACGGACGACAGACGACTGGCCATGTCATAACCTCAAATTTGATTTACGTCAAAGTTGAGCTAAAAATGATTGCATCGAGGGGGGCCGTCTTGCCGACTGTTGTTCAACCCAATGGGAGAAAGTGTTAATATTTCAAAGATAGAGCGCTGTTTCCTTGCATCTGAGCTATTAAATGCAGACTAGACTGCTGGTATATCGAACGGTCTCTATGTGGACTGCCAATGGCAGTCCACATAGAGAGCATTTCGGTATACTGGCAGCCAATGCCATCAGATCCATTTCGCCTGTTTGGTCATTTTCACAAACTTTTATGCACAAACAGTGTTGGGATGCATCAATTTTGGGACCTCCGGGGAACCCCCAATAGGGAAACCCACCAGAAATTTTCAAGGTGGACCATATGGCCAGTCTGCCTCTGGCCGTCGCTCATATAAATGTAGGTTTGTAGTACCGGATTCGGGCTGTTGGAGGCCTGCACTGAGCATTTTGGAGTACCGGCACGGTACGTGTTAATTGAAAAAGAAGTTGCGTCACGACTTCTACAAGCATATTTTATTTATTCACTGACAAATTTCCAACAAATCATGAATTTTTAACTTTTGTTCCGACTGACTAATATTCTAACTTCGACGAAGGCATGCCAAGATGATGTAGTTGAAATATTAGTTAGTCGGGACTTGAGCTATCACATTTACACTCCTAATCGGTCTTCTTCGTGAAGACCATGCCTGTAGATCGACCATATTGTCGGCTATGTTCAGGATCAGCACGTGGCGTTGTGGTCATTCAGTGGAAACGTTGCTGTAACACGACCGTAAAAACGTTACGGATAACACAATCACCTTACAACATTTACCAAACCTCTTATTTGACGTTGTAACTACCTTGTGACGATTTTGCAGTTGTTTCTAGGCGAGTGTTGGATGCCTGTATGTGCAACCAGACTGGCCTAGAAACCACATACGTAGCCAAGACTAAAAACAACAACCAAGGCATTTACAGCGTAACTTGCAAGTTTCGCCAGAGGCAGCATATTGATTGGGACACCTAGTTTATTGCAGTAAAATTGTCTACTTGAGTCGGAAATAGGCCCTTCAGGGTTAACTTTTCACCTGTGAAAACGTTACAATACAACTTACAACGTTGCGGTCACGTCGCGTGTTGGCTGCCTGGGAGTTCCCCCCCCCCCCCACCCATTCCCACCCCACTCGAGTTTTAATCTCCTCAAGACCGCTTCTCAGCATTTTGGCGATACAATCGAATGCATCCGATCAGAACTGACTATCACCACTGAACCCAGAACAGCCCAGTTTGCTTTCAGCTTCACAGGATCTGGTTTTCCTATTTTGATTCAAGAGAATAATACTTGACGAAGGCCGGTATGTTCTCGGCTGGTGGTGTAGCGACCAAATTGACCACAAAAACTAACTTGCAGGCCTTGCATTTCAAACAATGTCGGGTTCTACCAATAGCCCCATAGAAATGGCTTTCGGGGCATCCTCTTTATAGAGTACCCCTCGAAACTCCCCCTACATTATTTTCAATCCAAGAACCTCCTCACACCTTAAAAACATATACACAACCCCACGTACTATTTGCCACATTCAACATGCCACAGAGAAACGTCTCTGAATTCAAGTATCGTGGGAAATGGGTATTTTGTTAGAACAGAAGCGTTTCGATGAAAACCACTTGATGAAAATAAAACCAGGACTGTTCTCTTGTTACTGTATTTACATTAAAATGAAAAGCAAATATTTAATTGGAAAATGAACCGCCGCTGGTTTGGAAGGTCAATTTTAACTTCGCTGTAACGCGTTCAGTGGCGTCATGCCAACGGTGCACGGGGGGGGGGGGGGGGGGGGATGGGGAGGCCGCCCCCCCCCCCCAAATATGTTCGGTGAAGGCCTGGGAAGTGCTATTTCCGGCAATCTGGGAGGCATTTTTTGCCAAAATTTTGGGGCACGCTACGCGCCAACCGATGGTGGCGCTCCGCCTAGACGGTGCAACCGATCCGCATCCCCCCCCCCCCCGATTTTCCCTAGCATGACGCCCCCCGAACGCGTTTCATATTTTAATTCACACTGCCTGTGTCATCTAGTTCAGCTATCCGAACGTTGTGGCTACAGGCCACTACAGTGGCCTATAATCACGGCATTCGGATAGCTGAACAAATATAATTCAAACTCCTTAAATTTTAATATAGCGTATCCTTACCTCACCATTACATAGGTTGCTTTTTATCTTGTATTCCCCAATTTAAAAATGGTAACGGTCTCCCATCGTGTTGAAAAACATTAGCACAAACAATAAATGAAGAGGTTTATTAAACGATCGATCACTGACACACAGATACTGAATAACAAAATAGATTCCTTTATATACTACTCGTACATGTCTCCAATTGTCTTTTATTGGGTCACTCGGTCTTCTATTCAGGGTACATGTACGACTCACCGTTTTATACACGACGGCGGTGCGCCGTCTATCCGTCTTCCAGTACGCGCTACGCGTACAGTTTATACGCTAGTGTCCTTGCGTCACAAAGTAGGCCTAATGTTTATATGTGTATCTGCATGACTGCCTGTGAGATTCACAACTCCTGAGGTTCAGTTGAATACCGACAAGCTAATCCTCGCCAAAATGACGTGGTTCTCAAAATCGGTGGTGGCGCCAGGATTTTCCCGACAAAGGAGCTTGTGCTTCCCGACAGGAGATGGGGTGGGGCACTAGGGTATAACTCGACAACCACCATAAAGGAGACAGTTTCCCTGACTGGGAGGCTAGTCCGTCTGACCACCATCACCCATCAACCTACCCACACCCCGGCGCCACCACTGTCAGATATCGCGTTATTGTGATTGCCATAGTCGATGCAAAAGAGTGGGATGAGAGCACATTTTAAAAATCGAATCTTGGCCCTTCCTCCCGTTTTTGGGTATTTGCTAAAAAGAAATAATATCTCAAATCCGTGGTACACTGGTGGGAATATATTCATGGCGAAAAGTGTGTATGTGTTTGGTGGGCGAACCCTGTGCCCCCCACCCTCCCCCCCCCCCAAACACACACACATGCACACACACTAAAACCCGAAGTGTTAAAACTGACACTTTCAAGATGTTAAACCCATTCTAACCCTTAGGGTTTGATTTTAACACTCAAAGTGCAATGCTTTAAGCACTTAGACATTACAATCGTCAGACATCTGAAACTTGAATGGATGGCACTTCCCATGTGTCTAGCATTGGTGGTTCTTCCAGAATCGTCCATAATATGATTTGCGCTTGGTGGTACATAATTAAAAGGGCACAACGCAGATGACGCGGATCAGGCTCGAGAGTTCGAGTCTGATCCGCTTCATCTGCGTTGTTTCCTTTTAAGTGTCGCGACATTACACTTGTCAAGTGGTATTATTGTAACACCTGTCAAGTTCTGTGATATCTACACTTGAACAAAGCGCTAGTTCAGCACTTAGTGTTAAATACAGCACTTCAAGTGTAGTTTTTAACACTTTAGTTTTTAGCGTGCACATACACACAAACACCGGACATCGGTTCCACCGCTTCTGCGTTCAGGTTCGAAGATGAGAAATATGTCTGATGAAGAGACTTTATTATCTATTGACTAAAGTGAATTTTTTGATTTGATTGGTTGATAGATACGTGGTATGAGACCATATTCATTGAAACCCACGATACGTCCGCCCAGCCACTGACAAATTTCCCATACCCAGTGGAAGCCTCGTTCCGAAATCTACAAATTGTACATACCCCGTAGAAGACGCGTCATTCCAGTTTTACAGTGTACATGTATTATATTTTAATGTTTTATCTCCAAAATATAGCTCATGACCCCTTATTGGAATGAGCTTGTCGAGTACCCTCCAATGTGGGGTTCATAAGCTGTGTTTTTGAGACAAAAAAGAAAAAAAGAAATTCAATAATTTTTTTATACTAGTCATATCGGCATATTTTCACAAAAACTCTTTTGCACAAAAATTGCACAGAAACTGGTATGGCTCAACAATGGGAGATAAAAGATCTCATGCTGTGTGTGTTCAGACATGAAATAGATTGTACTTCTAAAACGGAAAGTCAATAAATAAAATTCGTTACCCCGTGTCTGATCACGTGGTACGGGTTTTTACCTACCGGAAGCCAGCCGTATCCCATTCGGCCTTCGGCCTCATGGGATACGGATGGCTTCGGGTAGGTAAAAACCCGTACCACGTGATCAGACACTGGGTAACTAATAATTCCTCACGGGTTGCGTGATATTTATTTATTTGTCGGTGTTTAAGATTATATTTCTGCATGCTAGCTGATATGTGACGGCAAGTTTAGAGGACTTCCGCCCCAAGCAATGTTGACCCATATTACCAGTAAAACAGAGCTTGTTTACCACATTAAGCATGCACTACTTCACTTCCTAGGGTTACCACGGAGGAGTTAAGTTATAGCGATCCCTAATTCTGTTAACCTTTTACTCAAAGCACACAATAACAAAATCTATTATTTTAAATAATGTTTTTTTTTTATAATTTTTAGAAACAATCAACAAATCTATATCATGTGACCCACTCGTTGGAACAAGCACGTTGAGTTTGTTCCTATGAGGGGTCATATGATATGGTGTGGCTGAAATTGTTTGATAATTTTTTTTTTCAACTGCTCAATTTGCATATTACGAGGACGGGTGCTCCAGACTAGATAGATAAAGGGTTAATATATCTTAAGGCTGAAACGGTTATGATATTTTCATAACCGGTTAATCGTATGGTATAACCACGGTTAACCGGTTAATCGGATATGTAAGGTATTCCAATTATAAAATTGCTATTTTTTACCAAAACTTCTAAGTAATTGTCCAATGAAACTATACAAACATTGATTTCATCAGAACCGGCTCGGTGAGCCGGTTCTAATGATATCTCTGTCTGTATCAAATGTATGGTCTTACTAAGGCAGTAAAAAGTAACCATCGGCCTTGGAATGGTTATTTGAGGTTACTTTCTGGTTATTTTGGCCACTCTGTTGGGAAAGGGGTTAAACTTCTATTTGCCATAAAATGCTTTACCATCATGGTTTTTAGAAACATTTGCACTGCATGTATATTTGCATGTGATTAGAACGGTTAACCGTTTATGAGCTTCAAAACCGGTTGTTCCAATAACCGATGGTTAACCGGATAACCAGTTAACTGTTTCAGCCCTAATATATCTCATGAGTTTTGCACTAAAACTACAGCATTTTCCTTTTAATATAATTTAGTTTCCCCATTTTTGTACGAGACATCGATCATTTTTAAACTAGAAGCTCCAAAGAGCCTTTAATTGCTCACCTGGCAGAACTACATATAAAAATGTGATTTCTCATAGGCATTCCATGGTAACTATGAGCTGCAATTGTGACCACGTTTGCAACATTACATCAACATTACATGAGAATCATTGGTAGAAGGTGACCCAAGCCTCAATCATGTGAAGTTTCAAAACATTTGACTTTGTAATTTCAGAAGAGAAGAGTTTTCAAAATTGACCAATCAGAATCAAAGAATGCTTCTGGCGGCAACGTTTTTCATCCAACAGCAATAAAATGAGTAACAGTTGTAGAGAACCTGTCATAGACCATGCCTGCCAAGTTTGGTTTACATTAACTCAGTAGTTCCAGAGAAGAAGATGAAATGTGATTTCCTATAGGGTTTCTATAGTCACTAGAAGCCGCAATTGCAGCCATAATTGCAACCCGATGAAGATTAAATGAGGATCATTGGTAGAGAGTGTTCTAGTCATCAGCCACATAAAGTTTCAAAACATTTGGCCTTGTAGTTTCAAAAAAGATTTCTTGAAAATCCACACATTTATGAATTCTGTTTCAATAAAAAAAATCAGTAAAAGTAGGTTAAATATATTGAAAATTACAATTTTTTCAGACAGTATTCTCTTTCAAATAGCTTTGGATAGGTACAGGGTTACAGGAAACACAACATTTTATTCAAATAATTTGTCATATCTCAATTGACATCATAATTGACTGGTGAGCTCTACATGATGGGGAAACAAAATTAACAAAACTTCCATGCTTTCCAAACACCTATCATCAATCAGAATTTCTGATAAGTAACTTGAGAGTAATACATGTATTAACACTATTACAGCTGTACTTATTTACAATACAAGTCAAAATAAGTTGTAGGATAACCACTATAAACTATATATCTTCCTCTTTCTACACTGATAAGACCAGAAGCTGGCATCATTTTCTGGAAAGCTCTCACTGATAGTTTCCAGAAAATGATGTCAGATTCTGATCTTGTCAGTGCAGGAGCAACAGTTTACTTAGTTTATTGCAGTTATGCTACAACTTATTTTGACTTGTACTGTGTACATAGTATTTGGGTTTTTTTCTCAGTTCTCAGTGGAGAAAACTGGAACCAACCCTTACCAGATTCTCAAAAAACACGTATTTTGCTGACAGTACCGATCTTCGTGCAGACAGGGGAGGCATTGGGTTAAGCATTAGAATATAGCCTCTGGCGGCCACATTTTCCATCCTCTCATAGACAATTCCTGCCAAGTTTGGTTCACATCAGCTCAGTAGTTCCAGAGAAGAAGATGAAAATGTGATTTCCCATAAGGTTTCTATAGTAACTATAAGCCGCAATTGCAGCCATGTTTGCAACCCGACCAACATTAAATGCATTGGTAGAGGGTGTCCCAATCATCAATCATGTGAAGTTTCAAAATATTTGGCCTTGTGATTTCAGAGGAGAAAATGTTTCAATATCCACTAATAAGAATCAGACAATGCCTCTGGTAGCCATGATTTTCAACCGACGGGAACAAAATGAGGATCATTTGTAGAGGGCCTGCCATAGACCATGCCTGCCAAGTTTGGTTCACGTCGGCTCAGTAGTTCAAGACAAGAGGATTAAAATGTTATTTCCCACAGGGTTTCTATGGTAACTATAAGCAGCAATTGCGGACATGTTTGCAACCCGGTCAACTTTAAATGCGGATCATTGGTAGAGGGTGTTCCAAGCGTCAATCATGTGAAGTTTCAAAACATTTGGCCTTGTGTTTTCAGAGGAGAAGATTTTTTAAATTCACCAATCAGAATCAAAGAATGCCTCTGGCGGCCATGTTTTTCAACCGATGGGAACAAAATGAGGATCGTTTGTAGAGGACCTTCAGAGGCGGCGGAACGATTTTCAAAGTGGGGGTGGGGGGTGCTGGATTGGGCGATAGATGGTCGTCGGTATGAAAATTTTAAATTCCAGGGTCCCAAAATCCCCATTTCCATGCATCTGAGTGGATATTTTGAGATTGTTCAGATGTATTTGAAACATTTCACACTCATTGAGCCGCTAAAAAACGTCGGTAAAGCATACAGGTGAGGTCTGTTTATCAGTTTTGGTCGTCACGACCAAAGCTGATAAACAGACCTCACATCTATGCTTTACCAGACGTTTACAGCAATTATACTGTCTATGGATAATCTTGTCTGGGTGGATTTGGTACTTTTATGTCTGTAAGATTACGATCTATTTCAGTTAACCGATTTATTAACAGACTGTATAAATTTTAGCATTTGCTGCCACTTACTGCAAAAAATGATCCGAAATCCATCGAAGCTGAACCAGTACGAGAGAAACATAGCTTGCGAAAATATGGGGGAGGCTCTGCTTCCACCCCTTGTTTCACCAGTCATTGGGTTGTGTTAAAATATATGCATACAAAAAACATGGCCCGGCAAAAAAAGTGGAGGGGCTGAAGCCCCCAGTCCCCCCTCCACCCACCCATCCACCCGCCCACCCACCCCCACACCCGGTTCGCCGCCCCTGCACCTTCCACAGACCATTTCTGCAAAGTTTGGTTCACATCGGCACAGCGGTTCCAGAGAAGAAGTTGAAAATGTAATAAGTTTACGGAAGCCGGGCGACAGACGACAAGTGATGGCAATAGCTCACATGGCCCTTTGGGCCAGGGAAACTAAAAACAGGAGATCTAATGATTGCGCTGATCGCCTGTGCATTATTAATAGGTACGTGCATTTGTTGTCTGTAGTAGCTCTTTTAGCCAACGTGATTCACAACAAAGGGCATTGTTAAATCTAAAGGACACTGCGATATGCACGCATGATGGAAATAAACCAACGGCATACATAATAGACACTGGCACCCTCGTGCGATCTCTGGGAAGTGAAGCAGTGCTTGTTTATTGCGGTAAACAAGCTCTGTTTTACTGGTAAAGTAAGACCCAGTCACCAATGCTTGGGATGGACGTCTTCTAAACTGGGTGACATGGATATAAACGATTGACTAAACTTGACTGTATCTCTATATTGCGGTCACGATTAGACATTGTGCAGAAATATGTGACCTTAAAGACCAACAAATAAACAGACACTGGAGGGGTTTCCCTGGGAGGGGGGTCCTATGAGCACATTCGACATGTGGTTATGCGCTGCATGTGATATGTACGCATTGTAACACACAATGCACTAGCAAAAAGCATATCCGGCATGTGCCCATGTGCTGTGTGCGATCAGGCCTGAAAATAAGCAGTCTGGCATTTGCAGAATGAGGTGCCCAGAGGGTGAATTTGATGATGCTATCCCATACAGTGGGCCAATTCATCCTCTGGGTACCTCTTTCTAATTATTCTTGAGGCCCTGATTCAGATTGAGGTTCACAGAGGGTAAATTTAGTGATGCTACCCTGCTAGCATCACTAAATTCACCCTCTGGGGACCTCAATCTGAATCAGGATCTGATTCAGATGGGGACCTCATTTTGCAGATGTAAGTCTGCTTATTTTCTGGCTTGTGTGCGATGTGTACACACTGTTACACATCGCGTACCAACACACAGACACATCCGGGAAATTCAGAGTAGTTAGTCCAAAGCAGAGAGAGGTCATAACATATACTACGGATGCGCACTGACATCACGCATCGCTATGGGGATGGCGTCACCCCGGCTACCATGACAACCAAACATGATGTAATTGGGTTACGTGACTGTGGCGTGACTTTCCCCTGCACCTTTCCTCCATCCAATGTGGCACTACTGTCCTTCTCTTACTACTAATGGTGTCAAGTGCAGTGCAACTGTGTGAGGTTGATTAGTGGGATTCAAGTGCGGGTGAGTGGGGGATTTCAGACGTGAACCAAAAAGTTCACGACGTGTGATATCGATGTGTTGACTAATGTGCACGAGTATCAAAATACCATGGCATATGAACAAATGTGTATCACGACCGAGATACTATTATTGGTCGACTACACTACTGTCAGTGGAACACTTAACGGGGATTTCGGAGCTGGTGTGAGGGCAGGAGGCAAGTGCTTCCGTTTTCCACAAACATATGAGATAGAGAAAGAGGGAGAGAGAGAGGGGAAGGAGAGCGGAAGATTAGTCCAACATTATCTTTACCAATATATTTTTACACCATAGTGCCACCACCATAGAAATTAGAAGGAGGGGGTGGGGGGGGGGGGGGGGCTCACGACTCAAATGCAGTAAACAGAAACTTTTATTTCTCTTTTGGGTCATGTAATTACAATCTTATTGGGAATAAGCAGGAAGGTGGTGCATAGACTCTTTACAGTTAAGGTGTGACTGAAAATTCCCACGAACGATTTGTATCCTTTGTCGCATTTAAAGGAGAGAAACATTTTGGTTCTATATTCAACAAATGTCCTGGCCAAAACAATGTTTCGGTTCGGTGGGGAAATTTGATAAATATGGACCAAAATGTGCATTTTTCTATCTTCTATGACCGTGCCTCCTCCCTTCCAAGTTCGAAATGCGCACTTCGCCCATGAATACTGATACAACCAATGGCCATCCAACAGTGAACTCCCTTGCCACAGCTATCACTAACCGTCCTATTGTCGACCCCACAAGTTCTGCCTATTGCCCTTGCCATCACTACTTGCTACAACTCTGACCTTTTATATATTTTTAATTAAATTAAAAGAAACCCATTTTTACAGCTGAGTGTCTCGTAAACCTCCGTAGGCAGGATTTACACACAGATTATAGATATTCTGCTTATAAATTTGTAATTTTTGTTTTAACGTATGTGGAATGTGACACAATTATAAAAAAAAAATTCCTTTACATTTTTCACAGATGGCTAAAGATGAACAGTTGGTGTTGACAGGAAGGACTGCATATATACGGTTGATCAATGATGGAAAGAGAGAGAGAGGAGAGACAGTGTATGTCAAAATGAAAGGAAGACGACAGAAAACACAGTCAGAAGAACGCAAAATTACCAAGACACTTTTAAACTTGTAGGGTTGTGGTTGGAGAGGCAGGTGTATCTGGAGTTTGGACAGGAGAAACGATTTTGAAAAAAAGATACTTGCACGAGAGGCCTAAGCTTACCAAGTGCAGGTATCGGGCCCCGAGGGCATCCCCCACCCCCACCCCACCCCGAAAGATTTTATACCCATAGCCACTGAAATTCTCCCTGGATGCATTTCCTGCGCATATTTTAGCAATTTTTCTCACACAAAATTACATGCAATAGGTATTTGCAACATGCAAATATAAATGTACGAGTGGAGGAAGTGCTGTCGGATTATAGCATAAATACACTCGACACACGCAAGTGAATGGATTAGTCAATATGGCACGAGTGCCAGAGCGAAAGGATTTAACGAGAGGCCGAAGACCTCGAGTTTTATCCTTCCACGATGGCACAAGTACCATATCGATTAACCTATCCACACGTATGGGTCGTTCTGTGTTTATTACAAGCCTTCACGCCTTTTAGAGCAATTCATTTGAGAACTCGTCCTCTGAGTTCCAATGTGTTCTATGTGTCAGTAGGCTAGGGCTGCACGATATTCAAAACAGAATGCCGGTATCGGTATTCAAGGTATATCGAAAACTGTTCAGTTATATGAACACAAGTACCACAATCGAGACTCGAGGCATCACAGTCGGAACGAATTATCATGCCTTGATGATGCGGTTCGAAACACCTTTACCCAACGCAGACGATATCAAAATTTATTATTTTCAAAATTAATTTATCAGATTTTCCCCCAAAGATTTCAACAAAACTATATCATGTGACCCGATGAGCTCGTTCCAATGAGGGGGTCACATGATATAGTTTTGTTGAAATTTTTGAAAATTATTTTTTCAACCGCTGAATTTGAAAATTACGAGGGCACAAGCAGACGATTCCTTGAATAAAGGAATAATATTCATTCGGGGCTATAGTTAAAAAACTCAAGACATCTTGTAAATTAAATTGTTGGGAAATGAATAATGACGGTAAACCGATATTTTTGTAATTACACTGGTATTCAGTGGATATTGGGTTGAATACCGGTATATATCGGTTTATCGATATACCGTGCAGCCCTGCAGTCGGCAAATAGAACATATTGGAATTCAGGGAACGAACTATCAACAAAAAGAACACATTTTATCGCTAACCAAATGTGCGTGTTACTATATTTTAGCCATCGCTAGCGATTCAAATTGTAATTGCGGTGCACGATTTGTCGACAATTCCAGTGAAATTTTGCATCTATTTAAAATAACCCGTCAACGATGTCCGTTGCACACATGTATTCGGCGGATTTTCATTTTCCGCATGGTTTAGTTTTGCTGTTTAGATGGGAATTTCATAGTGCAGGCGTGTAATAAAAACAGGTGTCCAATGCACAGGTATCGACACAAGCTGTGAAATCGAAAGAAAAATAATATTTGATAGCATTTTTGAATCAATGCTGACGTGCCCCCATAATAGTATATAAATATTAACAAGGTACACAACTCGATTTTCGAAAACGATAGCATTCATCTTCGTTACACCCACTCAATTTTGATTCACATGACGTATCCAGTGTCAATGGAAAGGGGAATGAATAAGCTTTACATTGGTGTATTACACGACTGTTGGGTGTTCTTGGGTTGTTCATGATAACTGAGAGAAGTCGCAGAAAAAGCCGAAAAACATTTAGTCGGACAAGATAGTGTACAGTGGAAAGTGGGTTACGAGCGACAATTATCCGATTTATTATAAATAATTCGAGGTCCCATTGTCTATGGAGGGCGGATTCAAACATTAACCGTATACCTTTATCAATTACTAATCTCGGATCCACATTTATTCATTTCTGGAGATCACATTTTCCGTTACACTTTTTAGCCGTCACTTTAAATCTAATGAAGTTTTTTCGCGTTCATAGAGACGGCGAATTTTCCCCATTGGCTTGTTTTAAACAGTAGCCAATAGTGTGCTTTTGTGAGCGTCTTAGCTTCTATAGCCGTCGTTGGCTTCGTGAGTTTCCAAGAAAAGGTTAAATAAGAGGTCCCACGGGGCCTGAAGCGCTCATCTTGTACAGAATACAATTTAAAGAGAGTCCAAGAATGAGTCTACATTAAGCAAGCCATCTCCATAGGCTACACTGTCAATCCTTGAGTCCCTCAGGAGTGACAAAAATAATCTGGGCATCATGCCTTTTCTTCAGTTGATCATAAGTAAAATGTAGAGCTCCCCTATGAAGCCCCTTGATACAACCTATGCGGATTAATCTTAGTACCTCTAGAGGGTACTGAATACAAAATTTTTAATTCTTCAGCAAAATGGTCAATTCCGGCTCCCATAGAGAGCCCAAATATTAACCCAGGCTCTTGCTTTGAACACAGTTAAATCTTACTTCCAAGAGATGTTGTGTACCGAATATGAAAGCATTCTGACTGTTGGATCTGAAGAAGAGAAATTGTAAAGAAATTTCTTCGAATTGCACTGAGTTCAAATTTGGGCTACCATAGCGAGCCCAAATATTAACCTATGGATCCGATTTGAACAAACTTGAATCTGACCCCCCTAGAGATGTTGTATACCAAATGTGAAAGCATTCTGACAAGTGAATCTGAAGAAGAAGATTTTTTGAAGAAATTCCCTCATATTGTACTAAGTTAAATTTCATGTTCCCATATGGAGCCCAAATATTAACCTAGGCACTCGAATTGAACAACCTGGAATCTGACCCCCCTAGAGATGTTGTATGCCAAATATAAATGTATTTCTACTGGTGGATCTGAAGAAGATGATTTTTTAAAGAAATTTTCCTCATATTGCACTAAGTAAAATTTTGGGCTACCATAGTGAGCCCAAATATATACCTAGGAATCTGATTTGAACAAATGTGAATCTGACCCCCATAGAGATGTTGCATACCAAATATCAAAGCGTTCTGACTGATGGATCTGAAGAAGAAGATTTTTGTTAAATTACCCTCCATATTGAACAAAGATAAAATTTGGGCTTCCGTAGGAAGCCTAAATATTAACCTAGGGACTTGGTTTGAACAATCTAGAATCTCACCCTCATAACAATGATGTATACCAAATATTAAAAGATTCTGACTGGTGGTTCTGAAGAAGAAGATTTTTAAAGAATATTCCCCATATTACCCTATGTTAAAACTTCGGGCTCCTGTAGAGAGCCAAAATATGAACTAATGAGCTTTATTTCAACAAACTTTTATCTGACCCCCCTATGAATGCTGTATACCAAATATCAAAAGATTCTGATGATTGGTTCTGGAGAAAAGATTTTTTTTAATTTTTGCAAATATGCTGACTCAGCATTTTTTCGATGCCCATTACAGAACACCCTAACATAACCGATGGCAATTTTTTTACCATTCAATTCTACTGGTCATAAGGATACTTCATACCAAATAAAAGCTCTCTGTTCCGTGGGGTTTGGGAAATATGGGCGTTTGAAAATATTTCTATTTTCAGCTCCCAGGGTTCCCATGGGGATGCGATTTTTTTTTTTTTTTTTGCATGGGTCAAGTACTTATGACCCAATACTACCACAACCAAATTTGGTTCATACCGGACCATCGGTTCAGAAAATAGAAATTTTGGGCGGGGCCAAAAATCTTACCCCTCCTATTACAAAGCCAAATAGTACTTCACGAACTTCGTTTGAACAAACTTGATTCTACACCTCATATGGAAGCTCCATAGCAAATATCAAGTCATTGTACACACTGGTTCTTGAGAAGACGATTTTTAAAATATTTTGGAGCATTTTCCTCCACTTCCTCCCTATGGGGCTGGGCATGCTGAGTTGAACAAAAATGAAATGCCCCTTTGGGACCATCACTCACACAAACTTTCACTTGAATTGGCCCAGTGGCTTTGGAGGAGAAGACCAAAACATGGTGTTGACGGACGACGGACGACGGACGACGGACGGAGAGCGATGAGATTAGCTCAGCTTGACTTTGTCAAGATGAGCTAAAAATGTATAAACGGCGAATGTGATTGCCAGAAATGAATAAATGTGGATCCGAGATTAGTAATTGATAAAGGTATATGGTTAATGTCCGAGCATCATGCCTTTTCTTCAATTGATCGTAATGTAAAATGTGGAGCTCCCCTAGGAAGCCCCTTGATACAACCTTCGTGGATTAATGTTAGTTACACACCTCAAGAAGGTACTGAATACAAAATGTCTAATTCTTCAGCTACATGGCCAATTCTGGCTTCTATAGAGAGCCCAAATATTAACCCAGGCTCTCGACTTGAACAAACTTGAATCTGACCTCCCTAGAGATGTTGTATACCAAAATATGAAAGCATTCTGACTGTTGGATCTGAAGGAGAAACTTTTTAAGGAAATTTCTTCATATTGCATTAAGTTAAAATTTGGGCTACCATAGCGAGTCCAAATATTACCCTATGGACCCGATTTGAACAAATTTGAATCTCACCCCTCTAAGAGATGTTGAAAACCAAATATGAAAGCATTCTGACTAGTGGACCTGAAGAAGAAGATTTTTAAAGAAATTTTCTCATATTGCACTAAGTTAAAAGTCAGGGTATCATAGGGAGTCCAAATATTAACCCAAGGAAAAAGTTCAACAAACTTGAATCTGACTCCCCTAAAGATGTTGTAAACCAAATATGAAAGGATTCTGACAGGTGAATCTGAAGAAGATTTTTGAAGAAATTCCCCCATATTGTACTAAGTTAACTTTCAGATTCCTATACAGAGCCCAAATATTAACCTAAGCACTCAAATTGAACAAACTTGAAACTGATCTCCCTAGAGATGTTGTATACCAAATATGAAAGCATTCCGACTGGTGGATCTGAAGAAGAAGATTTTTAAAGAAATTTCCTCATATTGCACTGTGTTAAAATTTGGGCCACTATAGCGAGCCCAAATATATACCTAGGGATCCCCGATTTGAACAAACTTGAATCTGACCCCCCCCCCCCCCCCCCCCCCCTATAAATATGAAAGCATTCTGACTGGTGGATCTGAAGGAGAAGATTTTTAAAATTACCCCCGTATTGAACTAAGTTAAAGTTTAGGAAGCCCAAATAATAATAAAACGCCCTCACTGGTGTATCTGGAGAACTAGATTTTAAAAAAAAATACTCCTCATATTGCACAAAGTTAAAATTCGGGCTCCCTCAAGGAACCCAAATATCAACCCAGGGATTTAATTTGATGAAATGTGAATTTGACCCCTATAAGGATGCTGTATAATAAACATCAATAGATTCTGACTGCTGAATTTGAAGAAGATTTTAAAAGATTATTCCTCGTGTTGGACTATGTTGAAATTTAGGATCCAATAAGGAGTGCATCCAGCAATAGACATAGTTTGAACAAATCTGAATTTGACTCCCCTGGGAATATTTTATGCCAAATATCTAAGGATTCTGACTTGTGGTTCTGGCGAAGATTTGTTTGAAGAATATTTCCCACGTTACACGAATTTAATATTTGACCTCCCAGAGGGTACACAGTAACTCAATTTGAACAAATTTGAAAGTCTGGCCCCCACCCCCAACCCCACTCCCTCAAAAAGGGGATTCTGTAAAACAAATATCAAAGGATTTTGACCGTTGGATCTGAGGAAGAAGATTTTGAATGATTGTTCCTCATATTACACGAAGCTGAAATTCAGAATCCTATTGGGAGCCAAATATAACCACAGAGACTTAATTTGAACAAACTAGAATCTGACTCCCCCATCCCCCCTCCCTCATTCGGATGCTTTATACTAAATATCAAAAGTTTCTGACTCCTGGTTCTGGAAACGGAAATTTTGAAGAATAGTCCTCAAACTGCAAAAATTTAGAATTCGGTCTCCTGTTTGGAAGCCCAAATATAAACCGGGGATCTTGATTTGAACAAACTAGAATGCAGCTGAATCTGACCCACATAAGAATGTTGGGTACCGAATATCAAAAGATTCTAATTTTTTCAATTTTTAAAAATATGCAGACTCAACATTTTTCGCCCTTACCCCCCACCCCACTTACACTATGACACAATCTAATCGTTTGCATTTTTGTAACCATGCGATTCTACTGGTCCTGGGGGGTGCTTTGTACTGAATAACAAATTTCTGTTCTGTGGCATTTGGGAAATAGGCCTATGAGTGTTTCAAAATATTTTTATTTGTGGCCTCTGGGGTTTCCACTGGAAAGAAGGGAATTCTTTGCACAAATCAATAACTTATGACCCAGTAATACGGTATATCAAATTTGGTTCATCGGTTCAGAAAATAGAAATTTCGAGCAGGTCAAAACTAAAATCTTGCCCTTCATTACAAAGGCAAAAATTGTCCTACGAAATTTTTTTTAAATTTGAGAGCATTTTCCCCACCCCTCTTTGTGGGGTGAGACAACTTGATATGAACAAAATCAAAATGTGAGATCACAACGATCACCTTCAGTGGTTTTGGAGAAGCAGGCACATAGTCAAGATTCTACAATAGAGGTACCCTATCCAATTTTTTCGGGGGGGGGGGGGGGGGTAAAGATGATATTTGAAAGGCCGTTGTGTGGGGTTTCGGGGCCTCTGCTAGTCCTAACTAGGACCCTCCCACTTCCCTGGTGTGGGTGGGAGAAGGGGCAACGGTTTGAGGGTCCTCTAGCCCACCCCAACACATCCCCAAGAAGATTTTGAAAAAATAGTGTTCTAAGGGAGAATCTGAGGCATTTGTGGCATGTGCAGCACCTGTATTGGAGACCATTCTAGGGTTCTGTGTTGTGTGAAACTTGCATTGTTTTCGGAGGCGGTAGCCCCTGGGCACCCGGAGCTACGCCATTGAGGAGAAGCCTTGAGCACCATGTTCACGGAAGCCGGACGAAGAATGATCACTAAAGCTCATCCTGACTTTTTTAAGTCAGGTGAACTAAAAAGTGAAGACGGAATCTCAAATGTCATCATAAGGCATAAGCTCATTGCAAAATTCACGATTATGCATAATTCACCACAGACAGGCAAGCACACACAACCAACTACCCAACTCACTCTCACATCGCATCCCCACAAACTTCGTCAAATCCATCACTTTCTGTATCACTTAGAATGTTATTCAAGTAAAAAATAATACAAAAGATGTTCAACATCTTGTTTTGAGAGGCCAGCAGCAGGACACGGTCGGGGATAACCTTGTACAAAACACGAAAATGCCCTCGTGTTTCTATATAAAGCTTCTCGCAGATACAGTACCAATTGAAATAAATTGAAAAATAACCACAAGAAAATTTTCCTTAACCTTTTTCAATTTCTTAAGAAGCCAAGCTCTCCAAGAAATGATATCAACGCACAGAATAGCGGGTTGAACATTTCCTAGTGGTATTCAGAAATATCTAGACTTTGTCGTGTCGGTGGCCTCTATGCCCTCTATGTTGACCTCTATGTTAAGCATTAGGGGAGGTATACCGTCTCCCCACCTCTTGTGTCTCGGGATATAAAATAAGTGTGCAGCAGTAGCGAACAAACGTAGACTGTCGCTCGGGGCCAACATTAAGTTGCATCCAATCGCCAGGCATTGCCAAGTATTTTTGGTGGCTGGTTTCGTATACAGACATCTGGAGTTTGTGGCTTTAACCCTTTACCCAACGTGTAACGGTCAAAACCTGCCAGCGCTATTCATAATGAAAGTGTTAATGACACTGTAGCTTAACTTGTGTGTTGTGTTTGATGAAAAGGATAATGTTCAATGTTTATGAAAGGATTATGAAATAATACAAGAATTGTGATAATTAGGAATATGTTCATTTCTGTTCCCTGTATGCTATGTTTTTGATAAAAATAATATGAGGTGTACACTGCACTAAAGAGCTGAGGGGTGGGTTAATATGACCTCACAGTTAATGTATGTGGCCCTCACAGTTAACGTATATCAACGAAAGTTACCAAGTTACAGTGAAACTATTTCAAAACGAGTCATCCTATCAAGTTACATTGAAATCCCTTCATAAATATGACCTGTAGACTGTGCTAAAGGTTTTCGGGCTTCGGGCCCCTGTAGCTGTCACAGTTGCCCAATCGTGTCCAAAAGGAGACGTTCTTATCTAGACATTATATGAAGTCAAACCTGCCAAGTTACAATGAAATCCCTTCATAAATATGACCTGTAGACTGTGCTAAAGGTAGTTGGGCTTCGGGCTCGGGCAGCCATAATGGTTGAATGATCGCAACCAAAAGGGGACATTCTCATCTGGGCATCATCTGGAGTGATCCTACTAAGTTACAATGAAATACCTTCATAAATATGACTTGTAGACTGCGCTCAAGATTTTCGGGCTTCGGGCACCTGTAGCCATCACAGTTGACCAATCAGGACCAAAAGGGGATGTCGTCATCTAGGCATTATATGGAGTCAAACTAACAGGTTACAATGAAAGCTTTCCATAAATATGACCTGTAGACTATGCTAAAGGTTTTGGTGTTTTGGGCTCGGGCAGCCATCAAGGCTGAATGATCGCGACCAAAAGGGGACGTTCTCATCTAGACATTATTTGGAGTCATCCTACCAAGCTACAATGAAATCCCTTCATAAATATGACCTGTAGACTGTTCTAAAGGTTTTCGGGCTTCGGGCTCGGGCAGCCATCATGGTTGAATGATCGCAACCAAAGGGGGCAGTCTCATCTGGGCATCATCTGGAGTGATCCTACGAAGTTACAATGAAATCCCTTCATAAATATGATCTGTAGACTGTGCTCAAGGTTTTCGGGCTTCGGGCAACTGTAGCCACCACAGTTGATCACTCACGACCAAAAGGGGATGTCATCATCTAGGCATTATATGGAGTCAACCTAACAGGTTACAAAGAAACCCTTCCATAAATATGACCTTTTGCCTATGATAAAGGTTTTTGGGCTCGGGCAGCCATAAAGGCTGAATGATCGCGATCCAAATGGGACTTTCTCATCTAGACATTATTTGGAGTCATCCTACCAAGTTACAATGAAATCCCTTCATAAATATGACCTGTAGACTGTGCTAAAGATTTTCGGGCTTCGGGCCCCTATAGCCGTCACAGTTGCCCAATCATGTCCAAAAGGGACTTTCTCTCTCATCTAGACATTATATGAAGTCAACCCACCAAGTTACAATGAAATTCCTCAATAAATATGACCTGTAGACTGTGCTAAAGGTTTTCGTGTTTTGGGCTCGGGCAGTCGCCACGGTTGGCAGATCATGCCCAAATGGGGAAATTCTCATTTAGACATCATAAGGAGTCATCCTCCCAAGTTACAATGAAATCCCTCCATATTAAACATGACCTGCAGACTGTGCTAAAAGTTTTTGGGTTTCGGGCATGGGCAGCCATTACGGTTGACAGATCATGCCCAAAAGGGGACGTTCTCATCTAGGCATTATACAGAGGCACCATACCAAGTTACAATAAAATCCCTTCATAAATACGACCTGTAGACTGTGCTAATGGTTTTCGGGTTTTGGGCTCGGACAGCCATACCGGTTGACCGATCGCGACCAAAAGGGGACGTTCTCATATAGACATGATCCCAAACCTGCATATGAAATTTCGTGACGATCAGACAAGAACTGCGGGGTGTAGCCCGTGCTAAAGGAAAATGACTCACAGACTCACAGACTAACAGACTCACAGACCAACAGACTTCAACAGACTCACAAACTAACAGACTTCCGCACGCGTGATGGCAATAGCTTATCGTGACTTTGTCAAGTTAAGCTAAAAATCGCCAGTTAATTTTCAATTATTTTTTTCATTTTTTGTCTCAAAAACATAGGTTATGACCTCTGTTTGGAACGAGCTCGTACCAATGAGGGGTCATAACCTATGTTTTTGAGACAAAAAATGAAAACAATTAGTTGTTCAAGAATTTTATTTGCAAGTGTCGTCTACTTTTCATGTTAGGTAAAGGGTTAAACCATAACTGCTGTGCGTATATTCAACGTTACGGGATACAATACAGATATTGGGGAATGTGCTAGATACACCAAGCTTCGAGTCCTTATTCCGCGTAAGAACGCCATGCAGGATGTGAAATGTGATAGCTGAACAGAGAAATCGTAAAGGCAAACCGGAATCACCTTTCAAATTACTGGAAAGATATGGTCTCGCTAACCCACAACATCCAGTTATCAAAAACACCAATTATCACGTGAACACGTTCAAAAAGTCAATGTTTGAGGGCTGCAAAAAGAATGGCGATAATAAACTGAGAACTGACAGGGTGTTAAAAAATGACTATTCAATGGAAACGCACTTAGTGGAAACAAACACGATGGAAGACCGAGAAATTTTCACTTCGTATCAGCAACCATACGTTACCTATTGAGAAAGGGCGACATTATCAACCGCCGATACCTGTTATCGACAGGACATGTACTCACTGTGAAACTAACTCTGGGAAAATAGAAAACGAATACCATTTTCTTATGGAGTGTACACATTATTCCGAGTTTCGATCAGAACTATTTCTTTTGATCAACAGTGAGATCGACGGTTTTTGTGATCGGAGTAAACTTGAACAATTGAATTTTATATTTGAAAATAGAACTCCCAGTTTATGCCCAAAAATCTGCAGCATGGTCCGGGATTTTTTCGCCAGACGATTCTTATATGTTTAGTGAAGTGTATGGGAAATTCTAGTTCACTTCACCACGTTCTTTCAAGTATCAAATTGATAATAAATATAGTACTTTGATCGTGGAAAATTGGTGTTTGAAATTGAAATGCTTTGAGTAATATTTTTGTTCATGTTACTTTATATTCTGGCATACTGTGATTACTGTCCTGTTGAGGATGTTTTATGCTAAGTGTTATGTTGTGTTGTGTTGTGTTGTGGTGTTTGTAAAACACAAATAAGCAAGAAAGATATCAGACCACCGACTGTGAATTTTTCTTTAAGGAGATCTGCTTCATTCACCCAATGTAACAACAGCCAAAGCCTACCAGCGCTATTAAAAAAATTACCATCACTCACTCAATGTAACAGCCAAAACCTACCAGCGCTATTAAAAAAAATCACCATTCAGTTTTCATTATTTTTATTTTTTTTGTCTCATAAACATAGCTTATGACCACTCATTGGAACGAGCTCATTGACTATGACTATTGGTCATAACTATGTTTTTTTAGCAAAAAATGAAAAAAAAAATAGTCATTCAAGAATTTTGTTTGCAAGTGTCGGCTGCCTCTCCTGTTAGGTGAAGGGTAAATTCAAGTTTAATCGTGGTATAAATACAGAACACAACTCGGGTAGAGTATAGGGGGTGGGAATCAACGGCCCTTGGTGGAGATGTTCCTGTATTTCACGCGCGCCTTTGGCTCTCGTGAAATACGGGGAAAACTACACTTCGGGTTGTTCATTCCAGTTCGCCGTACTCCACCCTCGTCGGTTTCTGTCTTATTGTTAACATAATTGTCCGCTCACAAGAGATATCGTTCGGTGCGGTCGCCACCTATTGATCGCCACTGGTGTACAGCGTTCCCAAATTGCAAAATATGCAGTGATAAATCTTGCATGTGTAGTGGTCATGCTCGTTTTGTGCAGTTGTAGAATTCTACTACAATAAAGTTTCACCGTGTAAAAAAAATATTTGTGTCACTGTCGTTATTGTCATTTGCAGGGCCGTCGAGAGGGGGGGGGGGGAGCTGGGGTAGTAACCCCGGGGCCCGGCGGTCAGGGGGGCTCGCGAGGACGAAGCCGCGCCTCCCGAGACGGCTAGTTTGCGAGTTTTTTTCAATGCCCAGTGTGTGTGAATCGACAGGCGGGCCGCGGGCCCCCGAATTCACTAGTAAGCATATATTACTTTCAAGAACTCTCTAAGTTATTAGATATATCGTGGGTCGATCCGCCCACAATATGCTGTTCTGTAATTCAGTTATATAGACGTCCCGCTTCGATATTCTTGGTCAGTTCTGAGAACTGATATTTTCATGGGTCCTTGGTAAGTTGGGGTTGAAACAAGGGGGCCCAGGTGGTACCATCTAATTGATCCTCCCCGGGGCCCGTATTTTCTCTCGGCGGCACTGGTCATTTGTAATACTAAGGCTAGTCTAGATTGTTTTCTGGCAATCGGGTGCTTTTGTACAGGAGCTGGGGAGACGGAAACACCCCCCCCCCCTCCCCCCTAATATTGAACAAGGAGGCCTCTTTCAGAAATCTGGGATGCATCTGACGTAACTGGGTCATTTCCAAAACTATAGAACAACTCTCAATAAATCTGTTTTCTGTCAGTGGCATTTCTGTAGACATCGCAGATTGTTTATTTGTTTATTGTGATTTAACGACACCTTCGGCGACCAGGATCATATCTTGTCGGACTAGGAAGGAGTACCGGAGTACCATGAGAAGACCGACGAGCAGCGCGAGCAACTTCCTGACTAATTTCCACTTAATAACGCGCACAAGCAGGGTTAAAATCTGTTGAAGGCGGGGACAGGACAACCGTCACGTATTCCCAGTTCCTTATTCGACATTCGTAATCAACCGATTTTATCAGTTGATAACGAATGCCGAATAAGGAACTGGGAATAAGTAACGGTTGTCACGTCCATGTTGAAAGCAAGTGTGCCATCAACGTGTAGTACGTCTTAATACACAGCGCCACCGTGCGTCCGTGTCCACACGGGGCAGTCGGGTTTAAGTGTCATGCTCCAGGACACAAAGGAGATGGTGCGGGTCAGGATCGAACTGTCGACCTTTCGGTTTAAAGTCCAGTGCTTTTACGAATGAGCCACCACGTTTCCGACTTTGCACATATATTTATGTTGAGCTAGTTATTGACATTGTAAAGAGAAATACACACGTCAAGTTGTTCGAGCTGATGTTCTTGAAGGTGTTCTAAAGCCTGCCATTTAACTCTTTGAAAGTGAGAAGCCATTTTTCCGGCCCAGGAACATGATACGTCATAATCTCGTTAACCCTTTACCCAAAGTAACGGTCAAAACCGGCCAGCGCTATTCTCAAAATTCGCCAATTAATTTTCAAAATATTTTCATTTTTTGTCTCAAAAACATAGTTTATGACCCCTCGTTGGAACGAGCTCGTCGCGCTCGTTCCAAAGAGGGGTCATAACCTATGTTTTTGAGACAAAAAATTAAAAAAAATAGTTAATCAAGAATTTTTTTTGCAAGTGTCGTCTGCTTTTCATGTTAGGTAAAGGGTTAAGTAGGATGGATGCTAAGTGAATGTGTGAAGTTGACTAATTAATATTTTCAAAAATATTTTGAAAATATTAATTGGTCTATTCCCAAATGATTAATATGGACTGCCACTGAACTGTCAAAGGGTTAATTAATGAAAGTGTCAATGACACTGTAGCTTAACTTGTCTGTGTGTTGTGTTTGATGAACAGGATAATGTTCAATGTTTATGAAAGGATTATGAAATAAGACAAGAATTGTGATAATTGGGAATATGTTAATTTCTGTTCCCTGTATGCTATGCTTTTAATAAAAATAATATAAGGTTACACTGTACTAAAGAGCTGAGGGGTGGGTTAATATGACCTCACAGTTAATGTATGTGGCCCTCACAGTTAACGTATGTCAACGAAAGTTAACAAGTTACAGTGAAATTATTCCAAAACGAGTCATCCTGTCAAGTTACATTGAATTCCCTTCATAAATATGGCCTGTAGACTGTGCTAAAGGTTTTCGGGCTTCAGGCCTGTGTAGCCATGATGGTTGACCGATTGCAACTAAAAGGGGACGTCCTCATCTCGACATTGTACTGAGTCATTCTACTAAGGTACAATGAGATCCCTTCACAAATACAACCTATAGTCTGTACTAAAGTTTTTCGTGTTTTGGGTTCGGGAAGCCATCGCGTTTGAATGATCGTGACCAAAAGGGGGCGTTGTCATCTGGGCATAATCTGGAGAAATCCTACGAAGTTACAATGAAATCCCTTCATATATATGACCTGTAGACTGTGTTCAAGGTTTTCGGGCTTCGGGCCCCTGAAGCCGTCACAGTTGACCAAACACGACCAAAAGGGGAAACCATCATCTAGGCATTATATAAAGTAAACCTAACAAGTTACAATGAAATCCTTCCATAAATACGACCTATAGACTATGTTAAAGGTTTTGGGGTTTTGGACTCGGGTAGCCATCAAGGCAGAATGATCGCGACCAAAAGGGCTTCGGGCCCCTGTAGCCGCCGCAGTTGCCCAATGGCATCCAAAAGGGAACGTTCTCATCTAGACATTATATGAAGTCATCCTACCAAGTTACAATGGAATTCCTGCATAAATATGACCTGTAGACTGTGCTGAAGGTTTTTGGGCTCGGGCAGTCATCGTGGTTAAATGAGCGCAACCAACAACCAAAAGGGGACATTCTCATCTGGGCATCATCTGGAGTGATTCTACGAAGTTACAATGAAATACCTTCATAAATATGACCTGCAGACTGTCTTCAAGGTTTTCAGGTTTTGTCCCCTGTAGCTGTCACAGTTGACCAATCACGATCAAAAGGGGATGTCATCATCTAGGCATTATATGGAGTCAACCTAACAAGTTACAATGAAATCCTTCCATAAATACGACCTACAGACTATGCTAAAGGTTTTGGGGCTCGGGCAGCTATCAAGGCTGAATGATCGTGACCAAAAGGGGACGTTCTCATCTAGACATTATTTGGAGTCATCCTACAAGGTACAATGAAACCCCTTCATAAATATGACCTGTAGACTGTGCTAAAGGTTTTCGGGCTTTGGGCCCCTGTAGTCGTCACAGTTGCCCAATCGTGTCCGAAAGGGGATGTTCTCATTTAGACATTATATGAAGTCAACCAAGTTACAATGAAATACCTTCATAAATACGACTTATAGACTATGCTAAAGGTTTTTGGGCTCGGGCAGCCATCATGGCTGAATGGTCGTGACCAAAAGGAGATGTTCACATCTAGACATCATTTGGAGTCATCCTACCAAGCTACAATGAAATCCCATCATAATTATGACCTGTAGCCTGTGTTAAAGGTTTTCGAGCTTCGGGCCCCTGTATCCGTCTCAGTTGCACAATCGTGTCCAAAAGGGGACGTTCTCCATCGAGATATTATATATGTCAACCTACCAAGTTACAATGAAATCCCTCCATAAATATGACCTGTAGACTGTGCTAAAGGTTTTCGGGTTTTGGGCTCGGGCAGTCTTCACGGTTGACAGATCGCGACCAAATGGGGAAGTTCTCATCTAGACATCATACGGAGTCATCCTACCAAGTTACAATGAAATCCCTCCATATTAAACATAACTTGCAGACTGTGCTAAAAGTTTTTGGGTTTCGGGCTCGGGCAGCCATCACGGTTGCCAAATCATGACCAAAAGGGGACGTTCTCATCTAGGTATTATACAGAGGCATCCTACCAAGTTACAATGAAATCCCTTCATAAATACGACCTATAGACTGTGCTAATGGTTTTCGGGTTTTGGGCTCGGGCAGCCATAGCGGTTGACCGATCACGACCAAAAGGGGATGTTCTCATCTAGACATGACCCCAAACCTGCATATGAAATTTCGTGACGATCAGAGAAGAACTGCGGAGTGTAGCTTGTGCTAAAGGAAAATGTGAAAAGACTCACAGACTCACAGACTAACAGACTCACAGACTAACAGACTCACAGACTAACAGACTCACAGACTAACAGACTCACAGACTCACAGACTAACAGACTTCCGCACGCGTGATGGCAATAGCTTATCTTGACTTTGTCAAGTTAAGCTAAAAACATAAAACGGTGAGCTAGAGAATTTACTGTGATCTATAAATTAGAGTCTGTTTGAAAATGGTGAAAGCATCAGAACTAACTTACACAGAAAGAGAATTTATGGAGACTTATTTTCGGGAGTTAAATACGCGTTATCTTTAATGAAATCAGGCCTGGCATTCTTAATGAAAGTGTCAATGACACTGTAGCTTAACTTGTGTGTTGTGTTTGATGAAAAGGATAATGTTCAATGTTTATGAAAGGATTAAGAAATAAGACAAGAATTGTGATAAATGGGAATATGTTCATTTCTGTTCCCTGTATGCTATGTTTTTGATAAAAAATAATATGAGGTGTACACTGTACTAAAGAGCTGAGGGGTGGGTTAATATGCCCTCACAGTTAATGTATGTGACCCTCACAGTTAACGTATATCAACGAAAGTTACCAAGTTACAGTGAAATTATTCCAAAACAAGTCATCCTATCAAGTTACATTGAAATCCCTTCATAAATATGGCCTGTAGACTGTGCTAAAGGTTTTCGGGCTTCTGGCCCCTGGAGCCGTCAGTTTCTCAATTGCGTCCAAAGGGGACGTTCTCATCTAGACATTATATGAAGTCAACCTACCAAGTTACAATGAAATCCCTTCATAAATATGAAATGTAGACTGTGATAAAGGTTTTTGGGCTTTGGGCTTGGGCAGCCATCATGGTTGAATGATCGCAACCAAAAGGGGACATTCTCATCTGGGCATCATCTGGAGTGATCCTATGAAGTTACAATGAAATCCCTTCATAAATATGACCTGTACACTGTGCTCAATGTTTTCGCGCTTCGGGCCCCTGAAGCCGTCACAGTTGACCAATCACGACCAAAAGGGGATGTCATCATCTAGGCATTATATGGAGTCAACCAAACAGGTTACAATTAAATCCTTCCATAAATATGACCTATAGACTATGCTAAAGGTTTTGGGGTTTTGGGCTCGGGCAGCCATCAAGGCTGAATGATCGTGACCAAAAGCGACGTGCTCATCTAGACATTATTTGGAGTCATCCTACCAAGGTACAATGAAATCCCTTCATAAATATGACCTGTAGACTATGCTCAAGATTTTCGGGCTTCGGGCACCTGTAGCCATCACAGTTGACCAATCACGACCAAAAGGGGATGTCATCATCTCGGCATTATATGGAGTCAACCTAACAAGTTACAATGAAATCCTTCCATAAATAGACTATACTAAAGGTTTTTGGGCTCGGGCAGCCATCAAGGCTGAATGATCGCGACCAAAAGGGCACGTTCTCATCTAGACATTATTTGGAGTCACCCTACCAAGCTGCAATGAAATCCCTTCATAATTATGACCTGTAGAGTGTTCTAAAGGTTTTCGGGCTTCTGGCCCCTGTAGCTGTCACAGTTGCCCAATCGTGTCCAAAAGGGTATGTTCTCATTATATAAAGTCAAACCTACCAAGTTACAATGAAACCCCTTCATAAATATGACCTGTAGACTGTGCTAAAGGTAAGGGCTCGGGCATCCATAATGGTTGAATGATCGCAACCAAAAGGGGACATTCTCATCTGGGCATCATCTGGAGTGATCCTACGAAGTTACAATGAAATCCCTTCATAAATATGACCTGTAGACTGTGCTCAAGATTATCAGGCTTCGGACATCTGTAGCCATCACAGTTGACCAATCACGACCTAAAGGGGCTGCCATCATCTAGGCATTATATGGAGTCAACCTAACAAGTTACAATGAAATCCTTCCATAAATACGACCTGTGGAATATGCTAAAGGTCTTTGGGCTCGGGCAGCCATAAAGACTGAATGATCGCGACCAAAAGGGGATGTTCTCATCTAGACATTATTTGGAGTCACCCTACCAAGCTACAATGAAATCCCTTCATAATTATGACCTGTAGACTGTGTTAAAGGTTTTCGGGCTTCGGGCCCCTGTAGCCGTCACAGTTGCCCAATCGTGTCCAAAAGGGGACGTTCTCATCTAAACATTATATGAAGTCAACCTACCAAGTTACAATGAAATCCCTTCATAAATATGACCTGCAGACTGTTCTAAAGGTTTTCGGGCTTCGGGCTCGGGCAGCCATCATGGTTGAATGATCGCAACCAAAGGGGACAATCTCATCTGGGCATCATCTGGAGTGATCCTACGAAGTTACAATGAAATCCCTTTATAAATATGACCTGTAGATTGTGCTCAAGGTTTTCGGGCTTCGGGCACCTGTAGCCATCACAGTTGACCAATCATGACCAAAAGGGGATGTCATCATCTAGGCATTATATGGAGTCAACCTAACAGGTTACAATGAAATCCTTCCATTAATATAACCTTTTGCCTATGCTAAAGGTTTTTGGGCTCGGGCATCCATCAAGGCTGAATGATCGCGATCCAAATGGGACGTTCTCATCTTGACATTATTTGGAGTCATCCTACCAAGCTACAATGAAATCCCTTCCTAAATATGACCTGTAAACTGTGCTAAAAGTTTTCGGGCTTCGGGCCCCTGTAGCCGTCACAGTTGCCCAATCAGGACCAAAAGGTGGCTTTCTCATCTAGACATTGTATGAAGTCAACCCACCAAGTTATAATGAAATTCATCAATAAATATGACCTGTAGACTGTGCTAAAGGTTTTCGGGTTTTGGGCTCGGGCAGTTGTCACGGTTGGCAGATCACGCCCAAATGGGGAAATTCTCATCTAGAGATCATAAGGAGTCATCCTTCTAAGTTACAATGAAATCCCTCCATATTAAACATGACCTGCAAACTGTTCTAAAAGTTTTTGAGTTTCGGGCTTGGGCAGCCATCAAGGTTGATAGATCATGCCTAAAAGGAGACGCTCTCGTCTAGGCAATATACAGAGGCATCCTACCAAGCTACAATGAAATCCCTTCCTAAATATGACCTGTAAACTGTGCTAAAAGTTTTCGGGCTTCGGGCCCCTGTAGCCGTCACAGTTGCCCAATCAGGACCAAAAGGTGGCTTTCTCATCTAGACATTGTATGAAGTCAACCCACCAAGTTACAATGAAATTCATCAATAAATATGACCTGTAGACTGTGCTAAAGGTTTTCGGGTTTTGGGCTCGGGCAGTTGTCACGGTTGGCAGATCACGCCCAAATGGGGAAATTCTCATCTAGAGATCATAAGGAGTCATCCTACTAAGTTACAATGAAATCCCTCCATATTAAACATGACCTGCAAACTGTTCTAAAAGTTTTTGAGTTTCGGGCTTGGGCAGCCATCAAGGTTGATAGATCATGCCTAAAAGGGGACGTTCTCGTCTAGGCAATATACAGAGGCATCCTACCAAGTTACAGTGAAATCCCTTCATAAATACGACCTGTAGACTGTGCTAACAGTTTTCGGGTTTTGGGGTCGGGCAGCCATACCGGTTGCCCGATCGCGACCAAAAGGGGACGTTCTCATCTAGACATGACCCCAAACCTGCATATGAAATTTCGTGACGTTCAGACAAGAACTGCGGGGTGTAGCCCGTGCTAAAGGAAAATGTGAACAGACTTACAGACTCACAGATTCACAGACTAACAGACTTCTGCACGCGTGATGGCAATAGCTTATCTTGACTATGTCAAGTTAAGCTAAAAATGCAGGAGGGCTGGAAATCGCTCCACTCGCAAACCAAAGGAGCCAATAGCGCTCCCCAAGCTTACAAAAGCTAAAAGGGGTAACATTAAGTTTTACTATTAATGAATTCTACCCCATGTCAATGTGTTTGATCTGCATGTGTGTCCTGCTTTCAAAATTTGGATTCGCCAACATTTTGAGTGAAGAATTACATGTGTGAAGAAATTTCCAGAAATTCTGAAAAATTTATACAATGACCCCTGGGTAAACAGTGAACTAGACCCATATTTTGAACCCTCATTGGTTTTCGACTCCTTTGCTGTTGGTCCCTTGCCCGTAGGCCATACCATTGCTTGCGATATGAGCGGATCCTACTTTCAAAATGCTTGCACCCGCCCACTTTATTGATTGCAAAAATATATGCAAGAACTTATATCGTATCAGGGGTCACAAAAATGCGATCCAGCAATTCTAAAAAATGCTCTCAATGACCCATGGGTGACCTCTATGAGGCTCACAGGTGATACCATGCATGAGATATGAGTGCGACACACTTTTAAAATCTTTGACCCTAGCCCACTTCTTTGAGAGTAAAAAAAATACATGTATGAACTTCGGGAATTGGGTTGGAATTTTGGGAAGTAAAGGAGACATCAGCATCACCAAAGAAGCTCTAAAATCCAGATGGAATTTCCAAGTACTCATGACTTGCCCTCCGAATTTCAAACTATAGGAAATTTTGGCCAGGATTGCCCCCACCTCCCCCCCCCCCCCCCCACACACACACACACACATACACACACCTCACCACGTCCCTGATGGCGAAGTACTAGTAACTGTCTATCAGAATGCCAAAACGTAACAAGATATGAAGATTTGTATTCGTGCAGATAAGGAAGTGAGGGAAAAAAATCTCCCGATCATGGTTTTCGTTGAGCGGAGGATGGACAAAAATTATGAAATAACAAGTTGGACTGACATCCTTTCTTGCCCGATGAAAATATATAGACGCTTTGGAGTAAACAGTTGGGCAAAATCTCTTGCTTGCCCGACAAAAGTATACACAGATTAGAAAGTGCAATAAATGTCAGACTCAATATATCGGTGAACAAACATGACAAACTCGTAAATTGCAGTTTTCATTCAAAAATTCCAGGAGAAATCCTATCTTCAAACACAAATGTCATATATCTCGAAAAACTGAATGATTATTTATTATCATTTATTGGTGTGTAAAACTGTCGAGGTCATGATCAGCCATTGTGCACAATGGTCACATATTTCTGCACAATGGATAATCATGACCTCGACAGTTTTACGGGTGGAAGAAACCGGAGTACCCGGAGAGAACCACCAAGCAACGGCGAGTAACTATCAGCTCCCCAACACACTAACTCCACACAAGCAGGGTTAGCATTGGTTGAAGACAGGTGCGCCATCGTCGCGCAGTACGCCTCAGTACACAACGTCACCGCGCCCCCAGGGGGGCAATGGGGAGGTGAAGTATCTTGCCCAAGGACACAACGCGGTTGCCGCAGATGAGATTCGAACCGAGGACATCTCGGCTTGCAGTCTGCACCTCTGCCCACTGAGCCAATGCGCACTCAAAACTGAATGATTATGTATACTCTAAAATCAGTTTGGTTAAAAATTAACCCAAATCATCTGGGTTGAGTTAATATGAACCCAATTGGGTTCATTCACTCAGCCCAGTTGATTTGGGTTGATTTTTAACCCAACAGATTTTAAAGTGTAAATTGGGTTCATAGACATTCAACTCAGTTGATTTTGGTTGATTTTTAACCCAACTGATTTTAAAGTGTAAATTGGGTTCATATTCACTCAACCCAGATGATTTGGGTTAAAACCCTACTGATTTTAGAGTGTTGGGGGGCATATTATTTCACGTGTTATATATTTAAAATACAGTATTGTATCAATGGAAAGTATATTTGTAGCGTATTGGTCTTTGATAAAAGTACTTATGTAAGTTCCAAATAGTCGAGCGATATGACACCACAAGAAAAAAAAATTGTTAATTGCGGACCTGGTTTCAATTTCTCAATAAATCGTTCTTCTTTCAATGGCCTTTTGTAGACTTTGCAGTTTTTTAGCTGCCTGATGGTTCTGATGTGTGGTGATAATTTTTTCTTATTTTATACCCCACTGTTTGAGCCCTACAAATATCAAATTTTGGGCCTATTCGAATCCCGAATCGAATCCGAGAATTTCGAATTGAATCTCTCTCCGCCCTTAACATTGTATATATATTTCCAGCTTCTTGCAACCGTAAAAAGACTTCTAGTCACCATCAACTCCTCTGTTTCGGCAAATCAATCAAAAAGGCAGAATATTCCAGAAACCGACTCACAGTGGTTTCGGAAGCGGAACCGCTTTGAACGCTTCTTTTATAATCAGGAGTTTAAGAAGGGGAGATACTTGGTAGGATTTTCAGAATACCTCCAAGATTTGAACATTTCCTAATCAGCGCGACATAAATCGAATCATCAGGACGATTTCGGCAAATTGAATCGAATCGAATTTCGAAGGCTCGCATGGTCCTATCTGCTGAGTCTGTACTGGTTCAATCAATCTCCAGCTGCATTAATAAACTGTTTTGTAAAATACTCAGGCTTGGCAATTTCAGGAGAGCGATTTTTTGGCTCTCCTTACTGCCCTCCTGAAAGAATTAAGGAGAGCGAAAAATTGCCCTCCTAAATATTTTGGTCTGGGATGATTGAGATTAGATGAATTATGCTCACATTAAATTTTTGTTGTAAAGCAAAAATGTAATTTAACTTCGAAGTCACATAACATCACGTAATTTCATTTTGAAAGTGGTTTAGTGGTAAAAGGTAATGGCTACAACCATACCCAAACACAGTTGCAATCATTTGAGGCAAAATGGGTCACAGCAATATTTTTTTTTCTGTCAGTTTCAAGTTCTACAACTGACATCACAGTTTGAGGGGTAATTATTCAAGGAATATTGACACTATAATATACTACCATTACTACTATCCTGCCACTTGAAGCACTTGCACCAGGATGTGACTGTAGATTCAAGCAGACAAGGTACACACACAGGTCTTGTCAAGTGTGTGTTCGGTTGTTGAGTGAGACATCTAGATGTCTAAGAGATTTCGCTTTACCTTAATAAAGTTAATAAAATCACTGATGTAGTCTGTTGGTTTCAGTTTCAATGAGTTCGTTCAATTGGATACTTAAAATGCTGTGTAAAGCTAATTGCTCTCCTAAGCTGATTGAGGAGAGCGAATTTTTGCCCTCCTGCATTTTTCAGAATGCCAGGCCTGAATACTCGACAACAGGCTCCTAGAACATCTAGAAAATAATAACCTCATAAGTCCATGTCAGATCGGATTTAGACCCAATTGTAGAACTACGGACCATATCTTTACTCTCCACCATATTATCGATCGTTTCATGCAGAAAGTCAAAAGGCTCTTCGCATGTTTCGTGGACCTTCGGAAGGCATTTGATACAGTCCGCCGCGAAGGCATTTTTTTTCAAACTTAAAAGATATGGACTAGGTGGAAAGTTTCTACAAACAATTCAGCACATATACAATGAAGTAAATTTCTGTGTTAAGTTGAACAATGGAATCACTGAACACTTCCCATCGAACCTAGGGGTTAAACAGGGCTGTGTTTTGAGCCCCAAATTGTTTAACTTATATATAAATGACCTACCAGAAATCTTTAACCCTATTTGTGATCCAGTCTACGTGAACGGGCGCCCATTGAGTTGTTTAATGTATGTTGACGATCTTGTAATCCTCTCGGAAAGTCAAAAAGGTCTCCAGGGAGTGTTAAATAAGTTAAACCAATATCTAGAAAAATGGACCTTGGAGCTCAACACATCCAAGACTAAAGTTGTGGTATTCAGCAAGTAAGGCACACACACAAAACAAATCATTGTTCTACAACGGAAAAAAAACTTGAAACATGTAAAGAATATAAATATCTCGGACTAAACATTTCGTCGTCTGGTAAGATTGACGTAGCCCAGCTTGGAAATAACAGCCTTAAGGCCATTTACCTTCTCAAGCAACAGTTACCGTTAGACAGAATTAAGTCTGACTTATGTATGAAACTATTCAGGTCTCTCATTCAGCCCATCTTGACGTATGGTTGTGATGTCTGGGGCATTCAATCCCTTAGGCTACATTAACTTACTGCCCGAGATGAACTGTGTGATAGATATGCCAAAATTAAATTTGACCTTATCCAATCCAAATTCCTTAAACAAATATTTGGAGTGACGAAATTCACGAGTACCCTGGCAATCAGAGGAGAGTTAGGGGAATTTCCTCTGGGCATCTACATAATTAGACAAGTTATAAAATTCTGGATGCGTTTGTTGTCTTATGGACGCAATGCACTCGGATTCGAACTGGGCGATGGGGGTGAAAAATGTCCTCCATAGTTTAGGTTTGGACCATGTCTGGATTACGAGAACTACCTTTGACTCGAATAGACTAATTTGCGCACTCGACAAGAAGCTTAAAGAGATATACACGAATTGGTGGAAACGTAAAATCTCAGAATCTCCCAAACTGAACTTTTACTCCACTATCAAACAGGCTTTCGAGTTTGAAAACTCCTTGAATCTCAAGTTGGATAAGGCAGTCAAAACAGTTCTGTACGTCTGCGTTTCGGTGCTCATCGTCTCTGCATAGAGGCGGGGAGATATAAAAGGCCCCCGATCCCGAGATAGGACAGGCAGTTCCCAACTTGTTCCATGGAAGTTGAGGATGAAATTCATTTCTTCCTGCATTGTCCACTATATCGTAACGCAGGAGAATGGCCTAAAACCCAGATGGAACCTGTACTTTATGAGTCTTTCCAGCTGAACGAACCGAAATCATTACTGGGTCTTTTGGGGATGTTTGACAGCGATATTACTCCACTGATGGTGCAGTTTACACATGATGCCTATCAGCGGAGGTGTGGTGTTGCCGACTCCCCATAGCTGCCATTGTTGTCTGTACCATAACTCAGTCATCAAAATTAGTTTTAAAAAACAAGTACAAGGGGAAATTGCGAATGCATATGCTTGCCAATGTATGCATGAACGCTGGGCGCGTGCATGTACGATTATTCAATGTCTGAGTGTCACTGTCATTTTTTCGTCTTTTGTCTGTTAATGCTTTTCTGTCACTTTTATCTGTTTTAAATTGTCATGTACCAGTGTTATGGAACTTTCGACAATAAAGATTATTATTATTATTATTATCAGAGTAACTTGCAAAATAATATAGAATTCGTCACTTGACGGTGCAGTCTGTGCTTACCTTGAGGTTATTGGCGTATATATAGTTCCTTCCCGATTACGTTGTGTATAAATTATATGTAGCTCACTTCGTTTCTTGAAATTGGCTTTATTCGAGTATTAAGTTTCCACCAGACTACATACCACTCATTCTCTTTCTTGTCTTTTTACATTGGGCGAACATTAAATTTCCTCCCGACTGCTTTCCTCCGGACTGCTGACAGACCATACAACCAACAAGGGTTGAAAATATTGTCATAAGATCTGATCTGCTCCACGCGCAAATATTCCCCGGAATGTCACAAAGTATTTACATTTACGGCAGGTCTGATGTTTTATCTCCCGCAACATGATATAAGTGCGTGACGCGCAGATACCCTAATAATATAACTGGGAAGTTTTGAAACGATTGTTGTGGATCATTAAATTCGCCAACCACTCCTCAGTGGATTATTTATTCTCGACCAGTAAAGAGGCTGTATCAGCTGCAGTCAAAATAATTACACTGTGATCACAGACATGCCTTCGAACCTCATGGTTCTTTTCAGTACACATTGCAGGCCTACCAATTCTTGACAAACTTTTGGATAAAATTCGCTAGATTCGCACGAAGTTTAAAAAAAATTTTATAGACTGCAGTTCGCGGAATGAAAATATTTCAATTCACCTGACATGTGCGTACCACTATGACCTTCACTTACTTCACCCTTTACCTTGCGTAACGACGAAAAGCGACCAGGCAGACAACAAAAAATCCGACAGACATTGTCATGATAGGGAAATACCCGCATTTGTTGCGAAGTTCACCCACAGAAGTCAATCAAGCTCGGGAAAAGAGCTATAGCTCTTCTGCATTGGGGATATAATGAGGACCATTAAAGATGCAATAGACAATTTCTATTTGGAGAATAGGGCTCCTATTTTGTGCGCAGTTTAACCCTTTACCTAACGTAAAGGCCAAAACCGCCCAGCGCTATTCACAAAAATCGCCAATTAATTTTCATTATTTTGTTCATTTTTTGTCTCAAAAACATAGGTTATGACCCCTCGTTGGAACGAGCTCGACGAGCTCGTTCCAAAGAGGGGTCACAACCTATGTTTTTGAGACAAAAAATGAAAAAAAATAGTCATTCAAGAATTTTTTTTACAAGTGTCGTCTGCTTTTCATGTTAGGTAAAGGGTTAATAGAAATTAGAAACTGCATGGAGTTGTACTAACTGGCGATCAGAGTACAAGAGTACGGTACTTTGATTCCCATACGATAGTGGACGCCAGATGTTATGTTGACAAAACCAGGAATATCATTGTAGACCAGTATTGTCAACTAACAGTAATATTGCAAGATTTGTTGATAGAAATTATAATAACATTCTGCAGTAGTTTCCAGAATGTTATTGTTCTATCTGTCACCAAATCATAATATGCACCTGGTGGAATTTTACAAGGCATCACCTGATGCTGAGTTGCAAAATTGTGAATTTTCCACCAGGCAATTCTGCAGATTAACAAAAAGAGTCCAAAAATGGCGGCCGCCACATCATGGGACTTTCTCCAAATTTTTCTATGAGTGCTATGTCGCGTGATAAAGTATTGCATCAGAAAATGGTGAATATAAAAACAGTTTTCTGGGTGTTGGGCTATGTTGTCTCTGGCTCATCACCGCGCAAGAACCTTCGTGCCTACCTTTCAATGGATGCCGCTGCCGAATGCTAGAACTAAGGTATGATTGAACTTTGTAAATTTAATATATAATTGTAAATTAGCCAGATACAACGAAATTTAATTCAATAATATTTTTAATTAAATATAGAAAACTTGACTTTAGTGTTCGTTACGTCATTTTACAATTGATGCACGACAAGATTTGTGAAGCTACTGGAAGTCAAGAACTCCCTGGAACCTGCGTTTAATATCGTCTGTAAAGGAGATCCAAAAAAGCCACGGGCTGATGGGACTTCGCGATTCTACCAGTTAACACAACAAACTCAGTCCTAATTTACATTTGGAGACCGGTAGGGGAGCTTATGACCTCACATTGGAACGAGCTACTTGGGAGTTAACGGCATTTTAAATTCCGTGTAGGACAGACAGTTTACGGTTGAAGGAAGCCTGAGTACATGGAGAGAACCACCGAGCAACGGCGAGCAACTGTCATACTCTCCAACGTACTAACTCCACACAAGCAGGGTTAGCATTGGTTGAAGACAAATGCACCATCGACGTGCCTTAGTACACAGCGCCACCGTGCCCCCACGTGGGCAACTGGGATTAAGTGCCTTGCTCATGGACACAACTCAGTTACCACTGGCGGGAATCGAACCGTGTATCTTTCGGTGTGAAGTCTAATTTATTTATTTATTTATTTATTTATTTATTTATTTATTTATTTATTTATTTATTTATTGGTGTTTAACCCTTTACCTAACATGAAAAGCAGACGACACTTGCAAACAAAACGAGCTCGTTCCAAAGAGGGGTCATAACCTATGTTTTTGAGACAAAAAATGAAAAAAATAATGAAAATTAATGGGCGATTTTTGTGAATAGCGCTGGCCGGCTTTGGCTGTTACGTTAGGTAAAGGGTTAAGGTCACATATTTCTGCACAATGGCTAATCATGACCGCGACAGTTTTATGGGTGGAGGAAGCCGGAGTACCCGGAGAGAACCACCGAGCAACGACGAGCAACTGTCAGCTCCCCAACATACTGACTCCACACAAGCAGGGTTAGCATTGGTTGAAGACAGGTGCACCATCGACGTGCCACGTGGGCAATGGGGGTGAAGTGTCTTGCCCAAAGACACAACGCGGTTGCTGCAGGTGGGATTCGAACCGAGGACCTCTCGGCTTGCAGCCTGCACCTCTACCAACTGAACCATCGCGCCCCCGTTTGAAGTCTAATTCCGTAACCACTGAGCCACCGCGCTCCCAAATAAAGAAGAGTTCCCTTCACCCAACGTAACGGCCAAAACCGGCCAGCGTTATTCTCCAAAATCGCCAATTAATTTTTTTTTGCAACTATCGTCTGCTTTTCATGTTAGGTAAAGGGTTAAACTGATTTATCATTACTACATTGTTATCAGTTGTTATCAAACCGTGGTACGTCTGGTTTTAAGTGCATACATATGTAGGTCTATGTATATGTTGGTTGACGAAATAGCCAACTCCACATCGATTAAATTCAACATAACAAGATACAATTGGTATCGAGCGAAACAACTTTTCTTTTGTATCCGAGAATGTGATAATGCCCCGGCGGACTCAACAATGCATTAACATGTAGAAAGAAAAGGTGAATGAGGGTCATTTAATGCACTATTGATTGCAGCACAGTCGGAGGCAGAATTGCAGTGTGACAAGACGTATTTGCATTCTCATTGCCACACACGTGGTCAATTAAGTGAATGCCCTTAATTTACAGTGAAGTGAAAATTTATTTTATAATAAGTGAGAGGGCGGAACTGGCATGGCTTCATTATCGAGTATGAGACACATTACTGTTAATTACAGCTTGACAACGCCTTCTCATGCTCCAAATCAGGTTCCTAGTGGTCCTTTGTGGGATGTTGTTCCATTCTTGAACCAGCATGGCACCAAGCTCTTGGACACTTCTTGAATGGACTGGACGGGTTGAAATTGCAAGCTGCAGCTCATTCCAGACATGTTCGAATGGATTGGCTGGCCAGTCCATACGCTCAATCACCTCCCCCTGTCGGTACTCCCCAACAGCATGAGCAACATGAGGACGGGCATTATCGTCCATCAGAATGAATCTATCACCCACTGCACCTGCATACAATCTGACGTGGACATCCAGGATCTCATCAATATACCGTTGTGCAGTCAATCTACCACGTTTAAGGACACAGAGCTCTGTACGTCCATCCCAGCTGATGCCGCCCGGACCAATCCATGATTGACCCTCCACTATAGCGGTCATGCTCAGCAATGTTGGCTGCATGGAATCGCTCTCCTGGTCTTCTACATACCCTAGAACGCCTGTCTGTGTGGCCTAGGCAGTACCTCGACTCATCTGTAAAAAGGACAGGTCGCCAATCTTCTCTGGTCTATCTAACGTGGTCCAAGGCCCATTCAGATCGTTCCTGGCGGTGGGTCTGGGACAGCGGAATGCGAATACATGGTCTTCTCGATCGGAGACCACCTTCGTGCAACCTTGCGCGGATAGTCTGCATCGAAATATTTACCCCGGATGCATTCTGAAGGTCACTGCGAAGCTGGGTTGCTGTGGCAAAGCGGTTCCTACGGGCCTGAAAGATCAGTACCCGGTCTTCAACTGGAGATGTTGCCCTGTCTCTGCCGCCACCATGCCGTCTTACTGATGTGTCATACTGCTGAAATCTTGGCCAGACTCTGGTGTTCGCCGTATGGCGCACACCAAGGGATTCACCAACCTGGCGATGGGTAGCCCCTTGCTCCACCTTCCCTACAGCCCGCCACATTTCTGCTTCAGACAAATGTCTTCTTACATTTGCATTTGCCATATCCAATCATTAAAACACAAGGGTTTGTGTCTGTCTTTCAAGGGAGCTAGCTAATGAAAACACTGTGAACCATCGCAATACATTCCTCAATCATATCCACCAAAAATATCGCAAAAATGTCACAAGCAAATTTCACAATGATGTGTCAAATATTTGGTGCTTAGCAAACTTTGAGTAGTATATATAGTTTCTGGAAGCTCTGAATATGGCCTTTTCTGGAGACAACTGAACACAATAAAAATCTTACAACATCACTCAAATGCACTCAGCTGAATGACAGTTGGTGGCTAAAAAATGGTCGCAATTTTCTCATTTTTGGGATACATTTCAATTTTTGTGCATAGATTGTGATAAAACTGTGTTATAGGAATTCCTCATTCCACCGCTGAGGATTTTACAGCATAAGATGATCATTCTGACAAATGAAAAACATATGGGTTTCTTATTCATTTTTTCAGAACACTTTCTCAAAGCAAATTTACACAAAAATTGTCCCATTTGTAACCTGCACATTGCCAGGTCCCAAACAGGTCTGGATTAGTCATTGAACACTCCTATGTGACCTTGACCACTAACTGAACTGCACTTGACAGTACACAGTTTGAATCAAGACCATCAACAGATTACTTTGGCCATACCACCATTAATGAGAATTATTTACTAAATCCACTCCACAACAAAATAAAACCATGTCTCAAAATAGCCATTTGGCCGAGGATATCCAATAACCTCGGATGTGACCTTTTAATAGGAAATGAGACCTCAGTTGCGGAAGGGCGTGTCTTCCCGTGGTTGGGGGTATGGCGGACCCCACTGGGCAGTGACGGAACTATGTACAGCGTGGAAGCCTGGCACGTAGCCAAGATGCTATAATAGGGGCCGCTCTTGTCAGTTTTCTTTGTGGGAGGGGTTGAATGGAAGTGGGAGAGGGTGCAACGACCCGAGGGTTCTAATTAGGACTAGCCACCCCACCCCCATACCACCGAGAAAATTTTGCCAAATTTAGTACCCTAAGAGCGAATCTGGGGCATTTGTAGCGTGTGTTGTCCCTATATTGGAGACCATTTTAGGACTCTCTGTTGTGTGAAACTTGCATTAGCTCAATGTTTTGGAGGGCGCAGAAATTTTAGAGGACCAAGGGCCCCAACCTCCACCTCCGTAGCTACGCCATTGATAGAAGCACTTCATCCTTAAAATAAGCTTTGGCCCAACGTTCTCCCCACCCACACACAAAAGTGACAAAACACGCACAATGCTTTGGGGAGCACCGGAACCAAGGCCCCAGCCCCCACCCCCGTAGTTACGCCACTGATGGAAGTACTTCATCACAAAAGCTTTTACCTCCCCCCCCCCCCAGCAACTCCCCCACTCGCAAAACACGATTGAGAAGAACCTTGTGCAGTCTTCTCCGCCTCCGCCCCCCCCCCCCCCCAAAAAAAAAAAACAAAAAAAAAAGAAAATTTAAAAAATCTAAGCATCTCGAACTTGGAGGTACGGTCATATAAGGGCACCCACAAACTGGCATATACAAGTGGTGGCCCGTGTGCCTTAGTGGGATGGTGGGGATACAATTATGTTTTGTTTGGGACTCACACACCTCTACATTTTGTCCCTCTATATTTAACCCTTTACCTAACATGAAAAGAAGACGACACATGCAAAAAAAATTCTCGAATAACTAATTTTTTTCATTTTTTGTCTCAAAAACATAGGTTATGACCCCTCATTGGAACGAGCTCGTTCCAATGAGGGGTCATAACCTATGTTTTTGAGACAAAAAATGAAAAAAATAATGAAAATTAATTGGCGATTTTTGAGAATAGCGCTGGCCGGTTTTGGCCGTTACGTTGGGTAAAGGGTTACCGAATTATGCAGACTAGAGCTATCCTGATCATTTATTGTGCAATCTAGAGCTACCTTGGCCATTTATAGTGCAGTCGAGAGCTATCATGGTCATTAATTTGTCTTAATGTTACAATTCACTTCGGATATATCTCTCAAGTGTTTCCAATTGTTTTGACAACTACTGGTTTACAAATGGTGGTCCAAGTATTAAAAGTTGCTAGGGGGTCTCGGATGGAGGCTGGGGGTGTCGACGTCTAGATTTCCAAATGACCCCCCCCCCCCCCCCCCCCCCCATCCCGTATGCAAAATTCCGACTACCACTACATGGTTTCCAACTAGGAAGCTCCAAAAGCACACTCCATCTATACCCCCTCCCCCTCCCTCCCTACCTCCCAGCCTCCCTCCCTCCCACCCACGAGTCAAACTTTTCAACTACAGGTTTTAACCCTCTACCCAAGACACATTATATAAATTTTGGTGCTCTAATTATTTTTTTTAAATCAAATTTTAAAATATTTCTGCAAAACCATAGCACGTAACCCATCATGGGAACGAGCTCTACGAGTTCCCATGGGGTGGAGGTGGGGCACATGATATGGCTTTCTAGAAACTGGGAGTGGGGGTCAACTACTGAATTTGTAAATACTGCGGGCGGATGCAGCCGATTCAGAAGGTACAGGATTAAGATGCAGAATTCCACCTCATCCCTCCGTCCCTTGACTGTAAATTATCCCGCTGAGGCTCTTGATCGTCTCAAATTTCAAATCAATATGAGGGGGTGGGGGTGGATTTTTACTACTTTTCCATCAGTATTTGGAAGACTTTCACTACTTGCTAGCCTAAAAACTATATACTTTGGCCAAATTCTAGACACGTTTGGAAAAATTCCACAACCCTCTGTCTGAAATTTCCAACTTTTTCAGTATTATAGGGCTTCATTTCAACAGCGATATTAAATGAAAAAAAAATCCCAAAGGCACCACTTGCACTGGTTATATTTAAACTTTTACCCAAAGTAACGGTCAAAACCGGCCAGCGCTATTCTCAAAAATCGCCAATTAATTTTCATTATTTTTTCATTTTTTGTCTCAAAAACATAGGTTATGACCCCTCATTGGAACGAACTCGTCGAGCTCGTTCTAATGAGGGGTCATAACCTATGTTTTTGAGACAAAAAATTTAAAAAAATTAGTTATTCAAGAATTTTATTTGCAAGTGCATGTCGTCTGCTGTTCATGGTGGATAAAGGGTTAAACTATCAAACAATAATCTAATTATAATAACTTTACCAAATCAAATGCCTTGCTGGATAAGACTGACTTCTTCTACTGTCCATAAACCAGATGACGTTTTCATTGTTGACCAACTTGAATTATGGACGCCCGCTTGGATTTCGGCAGCCATATTGAAACAATAAATAATTTTATTTTTTATTTTGAGATCTCTCGTCTGAAATCTATTTTTGTGGCTGAATATTAATCTCTTTGTCCTTTCACTTCTAAAGCATTCTGAAACATTTTCTATGCCTTGAGTAAGCATTCGTCAGCTTGAATTATAGACGCTGTATTGGCCATATTGAAACAACGGGATACCTACAGTCTGAAATCTATTTTATGGCGGAATATTAACCTATTTGTTCCGTCCCTTTCATTCTGGTAGTATTCTGAAACTTTTCTGTGCATTGAGTTAGCATTTGTGAGTTGACACTGGGGGCCGGCCATCTGGAACTTTGAGCGCCATTTTGAAAATCGACATTGGCGCAGGTAGCTCCTTGGCTAAAATGAATAAGTATTGTCGAAGCCAGATGTATGCCAATTTTTACGCTTTTATCCGGCAAGTAACGTTTTTGAAAAAAATGGCCTTAAGAAATCAGACTATTAAGATGTGAACAAATATTTCGGCACTTGATTTGTGTCTTCTATGGACTTTGATGTCGAGAAAAATGCACATTTTTGGCTCTATATCTAATAAATCTCCCCCTCGGACCGAAACATTGGTAAATACGAAGCCAAAAATGCTTTCTTTCTCCAATGCAGAGGGGTGCACGAGTCCCATACATACCTAAGTCTATTGTATCGTACCCTTTCAGCCCTGGGGCCACCACTGATATATCAGTGTGTGGGTGCCCTTGTATGATCACGCCCAAAACCCACTCACCTACCCCCCCCCCCCCACCACCACATCAAGTTCGAAATGCCCCCTACGCCCATGATCGAGCTACTGTACAATCAGAAACAAGATGTAGGGCTGCAAATTACTGTTAAAACGTTTTCCTGGTTGATTAGTCCACTCCATCAAAGCATTTCTTGGAAAGCTCTCAAGAAATAATGTAAACACGATTACACGGAAGAAAACGTTGAAAAAGTGGTTTGCCTTGTATAGTTGGCATGCATAGAATGTCATGGCTCGAGCTGTACCAATTCACCTAAATCCGATATCACAATTGGTTGAAGGTGTCATTGTCTGCTTATTATGAATGCTTCCAATCTCAATCTGCAAATCTTTTCTGAAATGAACAACTTCAATGGTTCCCTGCCCAGAACTACGGAGTTTGGGTAAAGGGCTGATAGTTAAGGGGAAAATGGTGTGCTTCATCCATGTCAAAACTTTGTCTTTATTCTTTTTTCTTGATATATGGAGGTTTGGTATCATTCATGGGTACAACTGCTTGCCATTTTGGCGTTGTATTCTAATTAATATTAGGCAGAACCAGCACAGGCAAATTGTTGGAGTGGGGTGGGTGGGGTGGGTGGGGTGGGGTGGGGTGGAGGCGACAAGGGAATCTTGCCTATTCTCGTGATATTTAGATACCATGTTGGCTTGTAAAACATTTATATCATCAAATTGATCACAATAAATACAGAAGACAATTTGCCTCCTTATTTGGACAGAATTATCGCGATCTTCCATAACGCATATAAAAAATGGAACTAGTGGCACAAAGGAAAGACAAATCTGTATTAATCTGCACGTTATGAACCACTAATGATTATGCTCTATTATTTTGCGGATTTTGGCCTTCTGTGGTCGATAAATCCTCATCAGCGCCCAGAGATTTGACAAAACTTGCCGAAAACCACCAATTTTTCAACTTCCGAGTGCAATATTGGCGACCATCTTGAACTTCTAGACAAGCGTCATAGGTGAGATGAAGAGTTGGATGGTGGGGTGGCAAGGTTCTATCCACTTTCCGAGCTACAGTTGACTGAAGATGACTTGTGCCTGTATTCCAAAACGGCGACGACTGTGGACGCCAACATAAATTTGGGAAAACTGCACATCGGACCTTCTTGGAACTTATAGTACATGTTGATCACTGGGCATCCATCATGGAATAATTTCTTTTAGAGTCAAATCAAAAACCGAAGATCACTTGGACTAGTTGTAAATTGATGCAAATGGTTATAAACCAGCGGAAAAAAGAAACGCAAGTTTTTTTCTGTGGTAAATATTTCAAATGTGTTTTGGATGATTATTTCATTGTTTGGATTTTGCTGTTATTTAGACTTCATTACTGATTAAATTTTGACGAGTTTTGTTGTCTTAATACAGCCGGCGTTTGCATGGATAACGTTTAGACGTGGGTACCCAACGCCATTTCCTGATCAAAATCAATAGCGGTGTTCCCACCCCGGACTTCAGTCGCTGCTCTAACTCTCCTTACCATTGTGTCCTTTGTGGGATGCTATTCCACTCCTGAAGAGGGGCCTGCGTGAGATGAGCGACGTTATTTGGAACGTTGACGCGCTTCTTGGCCCTCCTGTCCGACTCGTACCACAAATGCTCGATCGAGGGCAAATCTGGACCGTTGGGTGGCCAGTCCAGAACTGGTACATTGTTTTGGTTGAGGAAGTCACGACAAATCCATGCAACGTGCGGCCTCGAATTATCCTGCTGCAACGTAAGGTTACGCGCATGGATAAGCGGAAGGACGTGAGGCATGAGGACCTGATCCCGATATCTAACGACTGTAAATTTGCCCTGAATGACCACGAGATGTGTTTTATCGTCATGAGAAATCCCTCCTCCCCCCACACCTCCTCCAAACTATAACAGACCTTCCTCGGAATCTGTCGCTTTCCTTAAAGCACGCGTCAGAATATCATTCATTTCGACGTCGATAGCAACGTTGTCGTCCATCTGACCTGTGAAACGTGAACCGAGACTCGTCGGTGAATAACACACGTCTCCAGTAGGCCAAGTGAAACGAATTGATGCATATTCCCGCAGCCATTGCAATCGACGTTGACGTCGCCTGGGTGTAAGTTGCGGACCAACGTAGGGACATCGTGGCCTTAATTTGAACTCCAGCAACCGATTCCTAACTGTTCTTGGACACATTCGGCGACCACGAGTGCCCTGCATAATTAGAGCAATAGCCCTACTCCTATCAACTTCGGACATTCGCGGCATTTTGCTTTTCAATCGTGTTGAAATTAAATCGATATGTGCTGTTCAAAACTTCGATTTGGTATGGTTTTCAAGCCCATTGCACGTGGGAGTGCCCCGAATGCACGCTTTGTCTAAAAATCTGTTGGAAGCATGCAACCTCGCGCGAAGTCATATAATTGGCTGAATTATAACCAAAGACTCTTTAGACAGTACACTGTTGTAGCTGTGTGTCAAATTTTACTATATTTGGTCTACGGATAAAAAAATTATATCACCCAAACCGAACTTGCGTTTCTTTTTTCCGTCTCTAGACAATTCGTTACGGAAGCCCATTAGTGTCACGGGAAAAATATATCTTTGCGAATATTCGCAAACATTGTTACGAATGTTCGCAAACATCTTTGCGAATATTTGCAAAGATGTTTGCGAACATTCGTAAAAATGTTTGCGAATATTCGCAAAGATATATTTTCTCCGTTGCGTTAATGGGCTTCCCTACGTTAGAAATTTTACAACATTGTAAAACTGTTACAAGTATTTAAATAATTGGCTTTAAAGTAGCTCGCATTTCACGGAGCGTTGTTGCATTGTTAGAACATGTTGTAAGAAATTGACTATGTTATCACAAAATAGATCTACGCTCACCCGGGCACGAGAGATCCCATCATACCATACGGCATGACGTTCCTTCCTAATTCAGAAATAAAAAAATATAACGAGACTCTTGATGCCAGTCAGAGGTTACGTATGGAAGCTAGCAGCCAGCAAGGTTTTTATGTTTGGGAGCAAGGATATAAGAAGCCATATCCGGTACGAATGTGTACCGCGCCGCTTTTGTCCAATCCGTTGGGATGGTCCAACTTTGTCGGATTGGTAATTTTCGGTCAAGCCCACCATTCCATGGGTGCCCATGATTGCATATTGCGATTACGTAAATTATTGCCGTACATTCGCCGTCGACATCATGTTTAGTCGGTTCTTGTTGTTTACGGGGATTAACAAAAACTACAACAAAACTGCAACAGCAAAGTAACTATACTATTTAAAAAAAAGTAGGGGATATCCAAACTGATGCTGATATTTTCGGAAAATGGTATTGGATACGCGTGATTGGACACATCAATATGTTATCAACTTTAATGTGGATCATGTCACCGGCCCACGAAAACTTCGTGCAGGTTTTTCGCACGAGCGCCGCGTTGGTGCCTGTGGGGTACGTTTTGAAATTTTCATTTGTACTGGACGGGCTTTTTTGGAGGTCTCATCTTTCTTTTCTTGGTATAAACTCGTTCATCAATAGTTTCTGGTCGAAACGTAACTTTTGAGGTATGCGAAGACTGACAAGTGAGGTTAGACTATCCGAAATCGCCTACACAGCTGGAATCTGCACGCTCGTCGACCTCGAATAATTCCACGTTTGACTGAACGTTGAACGTCACATCGCAGCAAAGCGTAATTGGTATGGAGCACGGCAGCGCTGGAACAATTGTAGGTGGAGCAACGTCATGTTTTCCGATGAATCGAGGTTCACCCTCGACTTCCATGACATGCTAAACAGAGTGTGGCGGTGGCGGAACGAACGATACCATGGCGTAACCGTTAGGCAGCACGATCGTTTTGGTGGCGGATCGGTTATAGTGTGGGGAGGCATAACCATGACAAGCAGAACAGCATTACAAGTCATCCAAGGGCGTGTCACAGGGCAGTACTACCGTGACAACATGTTAGTAGCTCATGTGGTGCCATTTAGTTTAAACAATATTTATTGAAAAACGTTAACTGTGTACATGCGAACAAGTGTAAACGGATTGAATGTTTTGTACATAACTTTCAGTGAATACAATTAACACATAACGTATCAAATTAACTTGTTGTAGTAGGGGATTCGGAAGAAAGCTGAACGCTTATGTGAACCGTCTCCCAAGTCTGTAAGATTACACAATTTCAATTAGACAGATAGAACGGGTGGGTTGGTTGGATATTGTTTAAACACGAATAAAAATAAAGAAAGTAGAACAGGAGGACGAGTGAAGGAGAAGGAAGACATTTGAAAGAGCCCAACTTGAATGCAGAAGGCATCAACTTGATCGACAACAGTTTGGGAACTGACTCTCTTGGAGATCGCTCCCTAACACTAGTATGAGAGGGGGATATTCTATTGGACAGTGAATGGGGGGGGGGGCGAGCACTGTGAAGGTTTTTCATTCCAGGACGGAACATGGCCCCGGAGGGCCGCTGCCAGCACCATGCACTGTCGGGAAACGAACAATGTCTATGTCTCGTTAGGGTAAGACGCATTATTCATTAGCATGCAATGTATTGCTCAATAATATGTGAAACATTGTTCGCACCCCCCCCCCCCCCGCAGCACACAGCGCCGGCAACAACCCCCGGAACCCCGCCCCCTCCACCTTGACGAAAAACCCCAACAGTGTGAGAAGCTGATAGTGAACCAGGCCCTCACCTCAAGACAGACAAGCAAACCCTCCGCCACCGATCATCAGGTTAGCTTGATGGTCCATTAACAGAAGAGCTACTTGCGCACTTTTAGAAGAGATAGTTGGATAATACGATAGGAGCTCACTTGAGAGAGATGTTGTATTGAGATATCACCCAGTGGGCGACTAGGCCCAGATTCCACCTGTTGTAAACTATAAGGTGAGCAGCGGTAGGGTTGCAGTTATTGGAAGCGTTTACCAAGTTGAATAAAGTTCTACGCCATTTCAAATACGGAAAAATTTTCATCACTGAAAATTTCATTCGGAACCAAATAGTAGTGTTGTCACCTCTGGTGCGAATGGAAGTGTTTTATTGTTGACCTACGTGCCTCTTCAAAGATAGGACAAAAGAAAGTGTTCGCTTGTCTAACTTGCGAAATTACTCACTGATAAATTTTCTCTGATTGATAACGTTTTATCGTTCCATATGCTTGTAGTTCTCAGTATAAATGAAGACTGGTACAGTTGGGTGTTGCAGAATGGAACTCGGAGATTATTACTTGCTCGGAGATTGAGGCATCGGCTGGTGGCAGAGACTGTTGGGGGAACTTTATAGCAATATATTGGGGCGTCATATGCTGAAACATTCGGAAGAATTGTTTCAGTCTGTGTTTGCAACGTCTTTCCTGAAGGGAGTCCCAGCGAGTTTCATTGTACAATGCGGAAGTCCTAGCACTCATGGTTGCGCCAGTTAAAATCTTTGCTGAAGCCAACTGTACTTTTTCCAGGTCGATTGTATTACTCTCGTGCAATTATCCCGAATGATGCTACCATATTCAAGAAGAGGTCTAATAAAGGCAAAGCAAATCTTTTCAAGGACACTGCGGTCAAGGGTAAACTTTTGCCTCCTCAGTAAATCTACGCGAGACTATGCTTTATCGCAGATATATTCAATGTGGTCATTCCACGTACATGCACCATTTAAGATAACTCCCAGGTGCATGTGACTTTTAACTTCCGATATCTGGGTATTACCAAGCAATAGTGGTGGGTGCACAGCAGGGGTAACCTTGCGCGATATGAGCATGCTCTCAGATTTTTTAGGATTGAACTCAAGCAACCACGTCTTGGCCCAATGCTCTATTGTAGTCAGATCCTGGTTGATCACAGTTGCTGCTTGGTTTGGATACTTAACTATAAGATAGGACGATGTATCATTAGCGAAGAGCCGAATGCTACTTAAGAGGTTATCTGTTATGTCATTGATATATATGAGAAAAAATACGGGGCCAAGTATCGACCCCTGAGGAACTCCAGAGTTTATCAGTCTCCAGGATGACGTCTCAGGGGCAATTACGACCCTCAGGACCCTGTCGGAGAAGTACGATCTTAAAAATGCAAGTAAATCATCTTGACACTCCAATTGTCCCCAGCTTGCGAATGAGACCCATATTCCACACCTTATCGAATGCTTTACTGGCGTCACAGAATACCACCAGAACCTCTTTTCCGTCGTCGAGAGCTCGGCAGAATTCGTCATAGAGGTCAGTTAGTTGAAGTATAGTCGAATCACCAGGGGTGAATCCTGACTGAAATTGACTTAGGATGTTGTCGCTCAAGTACTTCCACAACTGTTTGAAAATACATTTTTCAAAAACCTTGCCAACACAACTAAGAAGGGAAATCGGACGATAGTTCGTTACTAAATTGGAAGGATGCTTTTTCAAAACGGGCGTTACATTAGTTTTTTTCCACATAAATGGAAAGTAATTATTATTCAGGAGAATATTGAAGATTACTGAGAGAGGTTCACATAAGGATAAATTACATTCTTTGAGCAACCGGGGACTAAAAGATCAGGTCCTGCAGCCTTTGATGCATTAAGGGATTTTAGTGCTTCGTATACTTCGCTGCTCTGTATGGTTATCCTGGTTATTGAGTAAGGGTTGGGTGTGGCCAGTATAGGTAGAGAGGCCTGAGAGTCGCCCACTGATGAGATAGAGCTAAAGTATTCGTTGAATACGTCTGCTTTTTCTCTGTTTGTGGCGTACGTTTTGTCCAAATGACTGATGGCCGGAATATCTGAATTGGTGTTGCCCTGGCGTAGTTACACGACTAGTGAGTACTAGCTGTATGTTTGCAACATAAGCTGCTTTTGCCTTCCTGGTGGCCGAGACCGCTTCATTTATCTTCTGTTTACATATTTCAAAGGACTGTGGGAGACCAGTGCGTTTGGTAACATGATATAACCTTTTTTCTGCCTTATTGGTAATGTTATCTCGTTGTGCATCCATTTTGGTTGGTCCTTTCTAACAGTGATCCATTTGTTGGGTATATGACGGGAAGCAGTGTTAAGTAGCTCTTCGGTGAACCCTGAGACAATTAGATTTAGGCTCCATGGAATGAGAATAATATCCAAGTTTACACTATCGAGCGCGGCATTCATATCGCGATAGTGGCCCTGTGAATACAACCAAATTTGTCTCCTGAAGGAGATGCGCGATGGTTTGATAAAGTCTCCAGAACAGTAGGACAGTGATAGCGGATCATATCAGGTGTGAGTGAATCTAAGATCTCACAAGTCTTCACGTTGACTGTCGTACTTACAGCGGAAATGTCAATCAGTGAAGTAGAGGATTCCGTGAAACACGTTGGCCCATCCACAAGCTGTCTAAAATTAAAGTATCTAATAATATCTGAAAAATGCCCTCTGGGACCTGCAATTTGATTGTCGTTAAAATCACCGGTAATGACAAAGGCAGTAACACATGTATCCGTTGCTTTGTCAATCGAAGTGGATATAGTATCCCATGTTTCAACAGGACTATTGAGTGGGCTCTAAAATGCTCCTAAAAGTAGCTACTTGCCCCTTTCTGTTATTATTTCCACCCATAGGTACTCGACAGGTGCCATTTCTAGGTCAGGTCTGTGCCTAAATACTATGCCATCCTTAACGTAGACAGCAACCCCGCCTCCTCTTGACGAACGATTGTATCACAATGGTTCCTGGAATCCACATATAATAATTTCATTAACTGGCTCATCATTATGTAACCACGTCTCAGTGAATGCCATAATGTCATCTGACGGGGACTCACACTAGATAATGTCAAGTTTGGGCTTTAGACTTTGTATTTTAAGATGGAGGATTGTAAGCGTGTTATCGAGGTGGTGAAAGTAATCGTCAATTGGTCGTGGGTTGGGATGGATGTCTCCGCAAGTTAACAACAGGAGGACGACCAGGAAACACGGAAGCAAGCACAAAATATTACGTTTGTATCCAGAAAAGTGTTAGGGACCATGTAAGCAAGGTGGTTGGATACGATGGGTTTCTTTGGACTCTTCTGCATGTAAGATATGTTTGCCCGAACGCTCTTCTGCGATGGCTGCAATGTGAGAAAGAACAGAACAGCCATCGCAACAAGACATTCAAGGTGTTCCGTGCCATGAATGCGCATGAGTAGATATATCAATAAGCAAATGGATTTCAATTGTCTTAACCTGCTTTTAATACGACGGATGCAGGCTGCTAGGTTGAAGGTCTCTATCCGAGCTCGATACATAGCGAGGTTACACATTATGTAATATCTGAGTGGTACCACAAACTGAGTGCTCGGGTAATGGTACTCTTCCTGATAGAAGACAGTTCGGTCTGTTGTGCATAAAATGCATTCAAGTCGGCTTCAGATAAAGAGAGGAAATGAAAAGAAAACTGTTGGAAGTAAGGCATACTGGTGATGGATAAACAAAATGTGAGAAAGAACAGAACAGCCATCGCAACAAGACATTCAAGGTGTTCCGTGCCATGAATGCGCATGAGTAGATATATCAATAAGCAAATGGATTTCAATTGTCTTAACCTGCTTTTAATACGACGGATGCAGGCTGCTAGGTTGAAGGTCTCAATCCGAGCTCGATACATAGCGAGGTTACACATTATGTAATATCTGAGTGGTACCACAAACTGAGTGCTCGGGTAATGGTACTCTTCCTGATAGAAGACAGTTCGGTCTGTTGTGCATAAAATGCATTCAAGTCGGCTTCAGATAAAGAGAGGAAATGAAAAGAAAACTGTTGGAAGTAAGGCATACTGGTGATGGATAAACAAAAAGCGAAAAACAAGAGAAGGAAAAACATATGTACAAGAATTTGCCTTTAATTCACGAGAAGGATGTTAATCCTTGAGGTGGTTTGATGTCAGCGAAGAGAGTGATTTATTTGATGGGATTTAAATAAGAGAAATATGGACATGATTCGATATGAATGAGGCACAGGGTTGTATGTGTGTGTGTGGGGGGGGGGGGGGACACAGGGCCAGGCAAAGATAAGTTATATAGCCTAGATGTTGTACTCCAACTACTTAAGGTGCAATACGTGGAGCGCGGGTCAAAAGCAAAAGATGCAGGTGGGGTTTCAATGACCAAAGAATCCTTGGCTTGGATGAGTCATTGGCGCGGCAAGCAAAGTTGAGCCAACGGACCTCTGAGTTGAATCCCGAACTTCAGTGGCTAAGACGCTGCTTGACCCTAAATGTATTCCGACATAATATATCCACTGCGATTATTCGGTGGAAGTCCATACCACTGGCACTCACTGACAATCCTCATTCCAAGTCACATGTACTGCGTTGTTGCCCAAGATGACCTCAAGCCGGGCAAGACCTCTACAACCCCCAAAACTTGCACCCTATAATATAACAAATGGAAAACACCTGAGGTTCTTCAAACGATAAGTAGGTCCTGTCCATCTGGTACTGATCATTCGGTCTTGCAGGTGTATTCGGTGCCTGTTACGTGCTGTTAAGAGAGGTTGAGCTAGCTCCTTGTTCACGGAGATTCTGTGTTCGACAGTAGAGAACAGCAAGGATTACACCTACAGAGCATTGAAGCTCAGTGTTCATTATTTGTGCAAATGGTCCGTTTCCAATCTGTTACACGCTGAAATAAAGTTTAGAAGACAATCACATGGAAAGTGTTATAAATGCTGCCGTCCTTTGAGGCAGATATACACGCCCTGAAAAAGACCTACAAGTCGTGGAGGATACTTAAGCGCTAAAACTGTGGGCTAATAATAATCTGATAACCAGCAGCTCGATTGGATCACATCCGCACAATCCCTTAGAACTCAATGGATTGCGCAGGACTCATTCAGCCGAGCATCGGAGCTGAGTATATATTTATTTATTTATTTATTTATTTATTTATTATTTATTTATTTATTTATTTATTTATTTATTTATTTATTTATTTATTTATTTATTTATTTATTTGTCGGTGTTTAAGGTCATATACTTATGCACAGTGGCTAATCATGACCGTGACAGTTTTACGGGTGGAGGAAGCCGGAGTACCCGGAGAGCAACGACGAGCAGATGCCAGCTCCCCAACATCGTAACTCTGCATTGCAGCACAGGCAGGGTTAGACTGGTTGACGACATACATACCATCGACGTGCAGTACGCCTTAATACACGGCTTCATCTGAGTTAAGTGCCTTGCCCAAGGACACAACGCGGGAGTGCGAATTGATCGTTCAGATGGTCACCCATCCAAGGATTAACAGGGCTCGACGTTGCTTGACTTCGGTGATCTGACAAGAACCGGTTACCGCAACGCCACCGCGCCACCAGCGGAGTATTCAACGATGACGCCCAACCATTATTGCAATCTACAAAAGGCAAGGTTTATAAAAGTTGGTCATATGAAAAAAGGAAAATATGGAGAGAGAAAAAAAAATTATAATACCACTGGCCCTAAGGGGCAGACAGTTCCATCCTGGCTCCGATGGAATTTAAATCACATGATATAACTTAGTGAACACCAGCACTATGATGGATCGCAATGGATAATAATAGACTGCTCAGAATTCATCACAAATCCCTGAGATGTCCCTGCATGATGTAAGATAATTGGTGATAGGTGCTTCCAACTCGAAAGGTTAAGCGAAAGATGATTGGTGGCGTTTGGTGTGGGGGATTAGACACATAATTCGCTACAATCAGCGATATAAGCAGCGATAACCCTCTAGTGTGAGCAACCCTATTCGAAAAGATCCACCTTCTACCCTGAAGTAACATTGGATACACTTAGAACCTTCAGTTTTATAAATGGAAGGAGGAACTCTAAGGGGGACACAGTTTAGGCTATGTGATGAAATCAACGCTGTATTGGTCGGAGTGGGGCGGACACGTATAATCTGGACAGAAATGTATCTTATTCGAAATGACCCTAATGGTGCCATTTGTTCGACGTCGCGGTCGTCGATTCATTTTCCAAGATGACAGTGCAAGGGCACACAGTGACCGTGTCGCTACAGAGTTCCCCTGTGAGCAGAACATCACTACACTGCCTTGGCCAGCACTAAGTCCAGACCTTTCACCAATCGAGCACATCTGGGATACGACAACGCCAGTCAAGCTGATATTGGACGTTTGGTGAGGAGTATGCCACGTGGGATCCGCGCTTGTCTCGCGAACCGAGGAGGATTTACAAGGTACTGAGGTGTTGGACTGAATGTGGTAAATTCTCTGACTGATCGTCCATGTCTTCTACAGCTCGGTGCGTGGAATGTGTGCTTGCAGTGTCAGACACCCAACTATCGCTGAAATAATTCACCAGATGTCACAGTGCAATGCCTCAACTCCCTTTTTGATGAAAATATAAATAGATTTCTTCATATATCTCACTTTTATCAAATATCCTCTACTTTTTTGGAATAGTATATAGGGTTTCCCGTGCATCGGGTTTCCATTCTAGACTGAATAAAACTTTGCCTCACACACACTCAAAATATACTCGTTTATGATTGACATAAAACACTGAAAAGCCAGATAGAGGAAAACTTTTTCAAGTTTACTTTCGTGGAACACCGCTTGATCGCAGAAAGGTTTATCGCGCAATAGAAAACAGGGTGGCGCCAAGGGGCTCGTGCCTCCCCCATCGGAGAGGATTATCCCATGCCAGGGAACCTGCCTCCTTTATTTTGTGCTTGTCGGGGAATACCCTAGCAGAATGGTTCAAATTTAAGACTAATAGAAAGAGGGTCTTTTTGAAAATAGGAGTTTTGTACCTTGTTACATTCATATATTACCAAGGGGATCGAACAGATCAGATAGTTATATTGGTTGCTAGGCCCAATTTGTGGCTTGACCCTGCCCCGACTGGGTACGTGTCAACTCGCCACTGGGTCAACTCGCCACCAGTACCTTTTGCGGGTCAAGTCGCCACCAGTTAGTGGCGAGTTGACTCACTTTTTGATGTCGAGTTGACTCACTTTCGAAAAGTTTTTTAACTGATTTTTTAAGATTTTGTTAAAAAAATAATCGGTTATTTGTACTTACTTTTCAATCCGTGACCGTCCGAGAATGAGATTTCCATGAAAATGAAAAATGGAAGATACTTTTGGGTTTGTTTTGATTGCACAGATTGTCGAATCAGCTGTCACTGAAAGGTGATGACGGCTCAATAAAAGTTTGCAATGCTGTTAAATCACTAAAATCACACACAAGTAATCACATATCATTAGATATTGTTCATTATTTTTTGGATGAACCGATCACCACCCCTGAATGTCCATGAAAGGTCCTTAAATGATGCTTGAATTTGATTACCTGATATCTGTGGAAACCCTGTCAATGTATAATATATTTTTTAGGTGCTCAATGTTACGTTTGATACTCATTATCTTATTGTTGATTACCATCGTTTCTTTCCATTTTTTCAAATATTGGACGAATATTTCATACTTTGAGCACCGAGTACAAAATATCTGGGCCCGCCAATAAACCGTATCGATTGACCAATACTTACAGTGCTCAAGGTATCAGGACAACCCGTGCTCACGGCAACTCGTACCAGTCAAGTCGTACTCAAAATTGGACGACTCGTATCCATTTTCGGCTGGACAACTCGTACCCACAGTTGGACAACTCATACCCAAGGTTGGACAACTCGTACCCACAGTTGGTCAACATGTACCTGGTCTTTAATTGTATGGGCGAAGGCGAATATTGGTTTAATGACTTGAGAAGATGGGTGTCTGCTTTCAATGGGTGTGCATAAAGGCAAAAACTTTCCATTTTTAGCATTTATCTCAGCAGAACAGTCTGAACAGATTTCGCCGAAAGTCAATTTCGCCGGTATGAACATTTCATCAAGAGAGCAATTCGAAGGAAACAGGAAATATTTAAATTATATATTAATACCGTGGTGTAGATACGGGAGACGACCCCCCCCCCCCCCCCCTCCACTCCCACCCCTCCCCAAAATCGGGTAATCTTTGTCTCTTCGTTAAATTTCTGGGGGCTTTTCAACGTAATATTTTGTTGTACTGGTAGTCATACCCAGCAGTTCACGTGTTGCAGGGTTAACGCGAAATCAGATGCGATCGGGGCTCATCCCCCCACCCACTGGTCATTGTTTGCCGTTTTTCTTCCGAGCGGGTAAATGTGCTACGCTTCAAGTACAAAATCCGGCTGGACTCTCAATTTACAATGAAATCCTTTCTCGCCTGACCGGAGTGGCGCCTCGCCAGTGGTGTAACTTTGCCATTAGGAAAGGCAAGAGTTAATGCGACGAAGGCAATGGTTTTCACCCTGATAATTTGCAGAGCCTATGCCTAGATGCAAGGCTTTTTAGTTTTTTTTTCCAGTGCTCTATTTCCCAATATTGAAGCACAGAAACTGGGGGGGGGGGGGGGGGGGGTCATTCACGCCAGTCCTCGTACGAATACTATTGCAGACTTTCTGGAAACACTGGTGCCTACTATCAACAAAGTACGGTCAATGAATATATGTTTCCTGTTCTGTGTATCACAGCCGTCATTTAGACGTAAAATTTGTGTATATTTCATTCATATTCAAGGAATATCTGACGAAGGAACTTCAAAGTAAACTGATTTCCGTTACTATTATAGCACCTTAAACGGATAAAAAACCAGCTTCTATAGTTCTTAGGCCATTAACGACCTTCGCCCATACAATTAAACACCAAGTACAAGTTGACCAGCCATGGGTACTTGTTGTCCAACCTTGGGTACGAGTTGTCCAATTGTGGGTACGAGTTGTCCAGCCGAAAATGAGTACGAGTCGTCCAATTTTGGGTACGACGTGACTGGTACGAGTTGCCGTGGGTACGAGTTGTCTAGAAACCGTGCTCAAAGTATAAAATATTCGTCCAATTATTGAAAAAATCTGATAAGGTGCTTAATGTATAAAAGTAATTTTCATGTGCTAAATGTTATGTTTTGTTATATGTTTTGGATCGTGAATAAACTCATGTTGTGTCAGAAACCTGCCTTGTATTATTTTTTTTTGGTGGCGAGTTGACCCGAGGCGACTTGACCCGTTGGCGACTTGACCCAGTGGCGAGTTGACCCGCCCCACCCCCGACTGACCCATGAGAATCATATTGCAAAATCAAACTGCACTCGCGCACACCTGACAACATCGACTCAAGAATACACGTTTCAATGATACGGTTTCGTGGAATTTTCCGATGGACATTGTAATTCACGGGGGCGACCCCCCATCCATGGAAACGAGGAATGTTCTCTTCGCCGGAAGACAACTTCAGTAGTATGTCTCGGGCTTTTGGGGCCTTAGTTGCCGGACCCCGGTGCCGGACCCCGGAAGTGACGTCATGTCACGTGACGTAGTGGCGCCATGTTGTGTTGTCATGGTAACCCGCGTGAGCGGCCATGATGTGACGTCATCTCCATAGTGATACGTGGTGTTAGTGCGCATGCGCAGCGCGTGTTGTTAGGGTGATACGTGTTTCCGTCGTCCATTTTGTATACTGGAAGCCGCCATCTTGGTTTTTATGGTAGCACGTGATTGCTATGTTACCTAAGGCCTACAATAAGACAGGGTATGTTTTGAGGGTATGTTCCTTTGTAGAAGAGTAAATCTGATTACCACAAACAACCCGACAATCCCCCAAATCACCAAAATCACCGAAATTGACTTTATTTCCCCAATTGATCGGCTTAGCGCGTAGTGCTATAGTACCAAGAGGGTATCGGGGGTGCATTCGACTGAAGTGGAGTAATGTTCTGGCTTAGAATTCTCCCAGAATCCCTTTTTGGATCTCTATCCCATGACGTTTTTCCCCTATTAAGAATAGCACGCAGTGCTATAGGACAAATTTACCCAGAATTCTCTGCTTCTATCTATATATGCAATAGTTTACGTCTATCTGGCTATGTTCCTTTGTTCTAGAGTATACACCAGTAGCGTAGAAGAGCCTATTATTTGGAACAGTTTACCTTATTATTGCTATATTTAGCAATTTCTGGTCTATTCTTGTTAGTTCTGACCCTATTCCGTGTACTCTTGTTGTTTCATTTATCTAACTAACCAATCAGATTGCTTGATTTCCCATAATGCAGGGTTATCTCCCTTGTGTATAACAAAAGCCTATATCCAATGGCAATATCCCCAGGCACCCCAATTTTAGCACCCCTTTTTGAAAAACATATGACCTTCGGCACCCCTTTTTGTCATATGTGCTTATGTGAAAAAACACAATGTGACACAATGTGACCTAGCACAAAGGCACATGCTTTATGTGCCGATATGTGCTTATGTGAAAAAGCACAATGTGACACAATGTGCCCTATCACATAGGCACATACGACCAAAATGGGATTCCATAGCCACAGGCGTTTTCGAAAAAGGGATTCCACAAATGGGATTCCAAAAAGGGATTCCACAAATGGGATTCCGTTTCCATCTTGTCGCCAAAGCTCCACCGCCACTACTGGTCTATGGTCTATCTGTCCTATCATTAGGTTCAACAACAGTCTTGTTCCACTGCGGCCTTGTACCAGTACTATTGGCTAAACTACCATCAATTACTTCCTAGCTATACCTTCGCTGAAGCTTTCAAAATGTTCCATCTGATTTCCCCTGTATACATATAAGGCATTCCGTAAGTGGCCCAGTCCGTAAAAATTGGATTCCGTGTTTTGACATCGACACTCGAGGGTATTCCCATTCCCTATTGGAAGAATTCAGTTCAATGGGTTGTAGTTCATTCAGTTAAAATTCATTAAGTTTAAAAATTTATTCATTTCAAAGGGTGTTAACATTGGGATATGGTTCAAAAATAGAATTCATTCAGTTCAAGGGGGTTAATTATATATACATTCATTAGGGTTGTAGTTCATTCAAACAGTTCAAGAGGGTTAATTATATATACCTTCATTGGGGTTATAGTTCAGAACTTTGTTCAATTTGTTATGTTCACTTCGATCTCGGTTGTGTTGGATCTTTGTTCACTTTGTTTTGATCACTTCGATCTTAGTTCTGTTGGATCTTTGTTCACTTTGTTCTGTTAAGTCTGTCAAACTTGTTCGATCAATCTAATAGTTTGATATTCTTTCACTTTGTTATGTTTACTTCGATCTTGGTTGTGTTGGATCTGTACCTTTATTGTTTTGTAGTGGTTGGTTGTCTCTGTTCAGGTTCCTGTAGTCATTACTGAATTGGGTATTACCAGTCTCTTTCCATACCCTCGAGTATCGATGTCAAAACACGGAATCCAAATTTTACGGACTGGGCCACTTACGGAATGCCTTATATGTATACAGGGGAAATCAGATGGAACATTTTGAAAGCTTCAGCGAAGGTACAGCTAGGAAGTAATTGATGGTAGTTTAGCCAATAGTACTGGTACAAGGCCGCAGTGGAACAAGACTGTTGTTGAACCTAATGATAGGACAGATAGACCATAGACCAGTAGTGGCGGTGGAGCTTTGGCGACAAGATGGAAACGGAATCCCATTTGTGGAATCCCTTTTTGGAATCCCATTTGTGGAATCCCTTTTTCGAAAACGCCTGTGGCTATGGAATCCCATTTTGGTCGTATGTGCCTATGTGATAGGGCACATTGTGTCACATTGTGCCTTTTCACATAAGCACATATCGGCACATAAAGCATGTGCTTATGTGATAGGTCACATTGTGTCACATTGTGCTTTTTCACATAAGCACATATGACAAAAAGGGATTCTCCAGAAGGTATCCTAGATAGGTATCCTCAAATAATACAATACTAGGCCAAAGGTATCCTCAAATACCCGTATGTGCCTATGTGATAGGGCATATTGTGTCACATTGTGCTTTTTCACATAAGCACATATCGGCACATAAAGCATGTGCCTTTGTGCTAGGTCACATTGTGTCACATTGTGCCTTTTCACATAAGCACATATGACAAAAAAGGGATTCTCCAGTATGTATCCTTGATAGGTATCGTCAAATAATACAATACCAGGCCAAAGGTATCCTCAAATATCCGTATGTGCCTATGTGATAGGGCACATTGTGTCACATTGTGCTTTTTCACATAAGCACATATCGGCACATAAAGCATGTGCCTTTGTGCTAGGTCACATTGTGTCACATTGTGCTTTTTCACATAAGCACATATGACAAAAAGGGGTGCCGAAGGTCATTTGTTTTTCAAAAAGGGGTGCTAAAATTGGGGTGCCTGGGGATATTGCCATTGGATATAGGCTTTTGTTATACACAAGGGAGATAACCCTGCATTATGGGAAATCAAGCAATCTGATTGGTTAGTTAGATAAATGAAACAACAAGAGTACACGGAATAGGGTCAGAACTAACAAGAATAGACCAGAAATTGCTAAATATAGCAATAATAAGGTAAACTGTTCCAAATAATAGGCTCTTCTACGCTACTGGTGTATAGTCTAGAACAAAGGAACATGGCCAGATAGACGTAAACTATTGCATATATAGATAGAAGCAGAGAATTCTGGGTAAATTTGTCCTATAGCACTGCGTGCTATTCTTAATAGGGATAGAGATCCAAAAAGGGATTCTGGGAGAATTCTAAGCCAGAATATTACTCCACTTCAGTCGAATGCACCCCCGATACCCTCTTGGTACTATAGCACTACGTTCTAAGCCGATCAATTGGGGAAATAAAGTCAATTTCGGTGATTTTGGGTGCATTTTGGTGATTTGGGGGATTGTCGGGTTGTTTGTGGAAATCAGATTTACTCTTCTACAAAGGAACATACCCTCAAAACATACCCTGTCTTATTGTAGGCCTTAGGTAACATAGCAATCACGTGCTACCATAGAAACCAAGATGGCGGCTTCCAGTATACAAAATGGACGACGGAAACACGTATCACCCTAACAACACGCGCTGCGCATGCGCACTAACACCACGTATCACTATGGAGATGACGTCACAACATGGCCGCTCACGCGGGTTACCATGACAACACAACATGGCGCCACTACGTCACGTGACATGACGTCACTTCCGGGGTCCGGCACCGGGGTCCGGCAACTAAGGCCCCAAAAGCCCGAGACATACTACTAACTTCGCCGAAACGGACGGATCGCCGAGAATGCAGTTCGCCGGGTATACTTTCGATGGGGAAAATATTAAGATTTTTTTATCGAAGTTAAATGGTCACTTTGTAACAAAATAACAGAATAATATAATTTATATTAAAATTCTACTTTAAAGTATTGATTATTATTAAATTTACGTGTCACTAATACTGCGATAGATAATTGGTGAAAAAAATCCATCCCGGCTTGAAAAAATCTCTCCTCCAAAGAATATTGTCGGTAGATGATTGCTAGATAAACATTCTCCTTCACCGAAAGATGGTTGGCAGAACAGATTTCATATTATTTTCCTAAATTAGCAAGACTAAAACCCGGCATCCTTTCTACGAAATTATGCCAGGTTTTAATCTTTTCAATAAATGAAAATAAGATGAAAATTTAAATTTCATAAAAGAGTTTTCATATTATTTTCCTAAATTGACAAGACTAAAATCCTAGTTGGTGCGAATTGACCAAGCTTATGGCGCGAATCGACCAAACCTATGGTGCGAATAGTCTTTTGAGTGTTGCAAATCTACTTCAAGAATTGTGCGAATCGACCGTGGTACGTATCTACCGTGGTGAGCGTGGGTCCGGGTCTTTTCGGCCTCGGGAACATTCGGCCCCAGGTATTTTTCCGGGACCATTCGGCCTCAGTCGAGGCCGAATGTTCCCACTTTTGGTAAAACATTTCTGAGTTTGGGATTTGAAAAAAAACACAACAAATTGAACTAAAAAAAATTTTTTTAGTGTTTTTTTTGTATATTAGGTGTTTTTCCAGAATATTTTTTTTAAAGAATAATATATATGACCTACCTTTATTCCTAAAGTCGAAATATATTAAGCACGAGACCGATCCATAATGAATAATGGAATATAAAATCCATTGTGTAAAATCCACTGTATTGAATAACAGAATGACAATATGTGTGATCCAATGCCGACATGCAAACCCGAAATGATATACTTCTTCTTGGGTGTTGTTTGGCACAACTCAGCTTTAAAAGTTTGTTTTTATAAGTTCTTCTGAAGTAGTGATCAAAGTTCTGGCCTCTGATGAGATACTCATACAGCGTTTTTACAGGACGACTGAAGCTTGATTGATTTAATCGCACTTGATTAGGCGATCATATATACTGTTTTTACAGTTTCTTTGAACACTTGAACCTTTTTATGTAGATTGTAACTGTATCCCTCTCCCTAACTAAATCGCGTGGAGTCAGTGAGGATTGCCTCGCTACTCATTGGGAACTTTAGGATAGAGTCTGTGAGGACTGCCTCGCAACTCTGCTGAAGCGCGATTGAAACAATATAACTAAATCGCGTGGAGTCAGTGAGGATTGCCTCGCTACTCATTGGGAACTTTAGGATAGAGTCTGTGAGGACTGTCTCGCAACTCTGCTGAAGCGCGATTGAAACGCGTTTAATAAGATCTATACAACAAAACCCTCCACATACTCCAGGATAGTGAATCAAGGGTGAAGCCGAACGAACACGAACCCTAAACAGAAAAACAAAATAATCCACAGTAAATTAAAATTACTCAATAGAATTAAACTGCGTGGAGTCAGTGAGGATTGCCTCGCTACTCATTGAGATCTTTAGGATTGAGTCTGTGAGGATTGCCTCGCAACTCTGCGTGTGGGGAGTGGGCTCCGAAGAAACACACCCCTTACCCCATCCATAGCAACAATCACACAGCAGGCACAATATACAATAGCGGATACCTATCTTTCTCTCTACCTATAACTTTTCTAACTGAACATTCTCAAATTTTCTTGCAACACTCTTATCAAGAAGACGCATGGAAATGGTAGACAAAGCGTAGGAGGAATTGGTGCAACCTACCTTTCTGCAACATATACAAGAAACCACCAAACGCTAGGAAAGGATTGAAACAAGCTTGTCTGGCTGGGAACGAGTGTACATTTGATATAAATAAACATTTGAATAAAGATTTAACAGCCCTTTTAAGGGCTTGAGGGTGTGTGTCAGTGAGAGGTTTTTTTGTTTTTTTTTTCTTGGGGGGGGGGGGGGGTGGAGGAGGTCATTTGGAATTCCCGAAGGATAACCAGATACCTCAAAATCACATACGGCATCCTATCTCCCAGAAGGCTTGATGGATGACTCCCGGTTTTTCAAACTAAACTGTTGGAGCTTTCTCCACTTCTTTTTTGTAACCGCTATGGTCATATACCGGGGCCGCTACCACACCGGCGTTGCTGTTTGGTTTTCTTTTCTCTTCTTCCCTTGAACTTGCCATCGCACAACATTACATTCTGGATCGCCACCATGGTGGGACTCAAACCTCTACCATCGCCGAACTGGAACCGAATAGAGCTCGCTATCTAATAGTTTTAAAGGCGTTGATGGATTGAGTATTGACCATCTAACACTCAAACGTAAACTGCCGGGTATTCTAACCGCGTGCATTAGCCCCTCAGACTCCATTTTGGGCAATAGGAAAGCTAGGCCTGTGTGATCCAAGGAAAAAAAAATAAGGTTAACCGGGTCGCAAGGGATTTGTAAATCCCACATCGTCCCTGCGCGCCTTCTGCGCGCTAAAACCTTTCATTCATTCATCCCTCTCCCTTATAGGTTGATGGATGACTTCCAGCTTTAAAAAAGACTCTCGTGGATTCGTAAGCAAATAAAGTTGTTCGGGTCTCAAGGGATTTAAATCCCACATCGTCCCTGTGCGCCTTCTGCGCGCTGAAACCTTTCATTTCATTAATTAGTTTAAACAGTATTTATTTAGTATTTGACATGTGTATACATTTTACAATAACTATAAAGTTAAAAAACAAGTATAAACAACACTAAATACAGTGGTATACACAGAACAAGGAAAGCAGATTATGTGGGAGAGGGATTTCATTAATTGCTTCAGCTTTCAGAAACACATATCGGTGGATTTTTTCCTTTTTGTAACCGTTATGGATAACATGCTGGGGCTACTCCCATACCAGTGACTGTTTGGGTTTCTTTTTCTGTTTTTCTAAAACAACCAACAAACTGCGATTTCAGTATTCATAAGGAAATAAAATTATAAAGCAAAGTTATTCGGGTCGTGCAAGGCCGGGATTTAAATCCCACATCATCCCCGTGCCTCTTCGGCGCGCTGAAACTTTTCATTCATTCGAGTCCAATACCAATCTTGCTCGCTTACTTGCTTGTCCAAAGGTATCCAAGAAGTTAGAGGAAGCATCGGAGAAATATAAAGAGAATGATATAACTACATCTAGATTTTTGAGGTTGTGTGCCAGTATATATAAAGTGTAAATGTATTTTATATTGTGTATATTTTATATTACACGGTATTTATTTTTGTTGTTAGTTGTAATAAAGGTATTCAAACTCATATTAAATCGCGTCTCTCTTAGTCTCCCTTGTTGAAAACGGAGGCCGAATGTTCCCAGGCCGAATGTTCCCGGGGCCCCGAATGTTCCCGAGGCCGAATGCGCTCCCGTGAGCGTCGACCATTCCCCCTCCCACAGGTCAGAGCATGTTTTATGGCTTGGTTTGTTTTTTCGAGAGGTTGGAAGATGGTCTTGCTTGTACACGTTTTTCACAAATATATCTACTATAACCGAAACCATACGACAGTATTTATTTGGGGTTTCCAGAACTTAATTTCTTGAGGCCTCGTTTTACCTCTTGAGTCCTGATTTTAGTGAGACCGGCTTCTTGAGCTTCAAAATAAAATTATTACTTCCGGGAAAATTCGACTTCAAAGATCACATTCGAAAAGAGGAATCGGGGTAGCTTTATAGAAACAAAATAATTAATTTCGATTGAATAGTAACTAACTCCAAGCAGCTAAATAGTTGACAAATAAATAAAAGCGCTAATAATACTATGACACGTAAAACTCCGTCATTGTCCTAGCATGTTTCCTATTTTCGCTTCATGATGAAACTGGATCTTGGTCGATTGGTACCACGGTCGATTGGTACCATCGGGCAGTCGATTGGTACCAACCGTAAAGTCGATTGGTACCATCTCGAAAGTCGATTTGTACCATCCAAAAAGTCGATTGGTACCGTCGGTTCGGTTGATTCGCACCAACCATTTAGTCAATTTGCACCACTACAAATGTATGACAATGTTCCCCCAAAAATGTTGCGTTTGAAAATGAAAATGAAAATGTAGAAAATATATTCAAAGGTTGTTTTCTCTTGGTAAGTGGGATTATTATCAAAACAGCGGCGTTTGCAGTTGACATCACTCACTCAGAGCCTTATTAATTGAAATGAATAGGATTTGTGTTGACAACAACCTATGGAAATCATTATCATTACAGGTTTTTTTTTTCTTCTTGCTGACGCCACTTTGTGTACATTGGTAAAATCACATCTACCTGTACTCTAAAGACGCTGCAATTGTCAGAGTATGTTTCCAGTAATTTCTGCTCTCCTTCAAAGACTACAGCATATCGTTATAAGCCAATATAAGGGCTTTTTATGTTCTTGCCGAAGTCAATTTGTGTCCATTGGTAAAATCACATCTACCTGTGCTCTAAAGCCGCTGCAATTGTCCGAGTATGTTTCCAGTAATTTCTGATCTCTTTCAAAGACTACCGCCGAACCAAGCCAACAATATTCTATATAAGACATCACGTTTTCTGGAATTTCATCACTTGAAGATGGACATTCTCATTGAATAGGCCTACTCATGCTCAGGTTGTACCAAAGAGGTTTGATGTCGGCAAGATGCTTTGCAATGCGATTCCTGCAATCAATGGAGACACAGGCTTTGTGGCACTGGAATAACCAGAGATATCTAGAGGAGAATGATGACGCAACAGCGAGATGGTGACACGATAACATGGGTTTGCCCATAATGTTACCAGTCTAGTAACAACACAGTAGAGTCGGATATGGAGACAGATGCTATACCAGAAGAAGCATTGTTTGATGTATTGCTTCCCGTTGATGACATACATCCAGCAGCAGAGCAGTCACTTGAGGAAGAAACGGTTCCAGATAATATAATCAATGACCAACCAACCACATACAAAATCATTAAAGGAGGTTCAAAGAGAGGAGCAGACAGTATCTGCAGATAAACCAGCTGGATAAACTTGAAAAGTTGGTTAAGTACATCAAAAAATCTTGGGTGTGTTCTCAGAAATGTCCTCCTGAATCATGGCCTGTAGTCCTATACACACAAACAATGATGCAGAGGGATGGCACCATTCCATCAATACACATGCTAAAACAAACTCCTTAAATATGCATAAGCTGTTTAGTCTGTTCACAGAGAGTCAGAAATGCTCCATCTTCAAGTTTGCTTGGTTTCCCAAAAGAAACTCTATCGTCATCAAAAAAGACCACGCAGATTAAACACCAAACACTTATGAAACTGTGAGATGCTTATGAGAGTGAGTGAACAAAGGGAGGGTGCAGGTCGTTTCGGCACCAAGTCGTTTCGGCACCAGTGTTCAGGTCGTTTCGGCACCTGGGAAAAGTCATTTCGGCACCTGGAGTAGGTCGCTTCGGCACCTGCAGTAAGTTGTTTCGGCATGTATTTTAGTTGTTTAATAGCGTATTTTCAGTATATTATGAATATTCTACACTGTTTTTTTTGTTTGAAGTAGTTTGGAACTGTATTGAATGATATTAAATTTTTAATTAAGTTCAAAGAGAAATGATTTCTTTGTGTTTTGAATGGCTTTGTTTTCAAAGCGATCAGAGCTGTGGCCCCATTTTGATTGATCCGATGTAGTTGTTTCTGCAGTGATTAAACATAACAGGGTGACCCGATGTAGCTGTTTCTGCAGTGATTAAACATAACAGGGTGTGAGCAACAGAAATAACTTGACAGGAAGAATTCAGCCCTTTAGATGTTTGTTGTTAGAAGAGAGAATTTTCCTATAAAGCTGGCTCTGGGACAAGAAAACGGCGTTCAGTCAAAATGAAATAGGAACCGCGCTATTACTCGACGTAGAAAAAGCGTTCGACTCTGTCTGGCACAATGGCATGAGATACAAACTAGCTAAAATGGGGCTACCTACCAAAATTCTAAGGATCATATCATCATTTTGATTGATCGAAAAAATCAAAGTGAGGGTCAACCGCGAAGTGTCAGACGAGGTAAAACTCGAAGCGGCACTCCACAGGGTTCGGTCCTCAGCCCGCTTCTATTTATAATTTATGTGAATAACATTGACAAAGTAGGGAAGAACCATGTTGAACTATCTCAATTCTCAAGACGACAAAGGAATGTGGACGGCCAGTAAGTCTAGAAACATAATACAAAACCGCCTGCAGGATACCATCCGTGACCTGAAAGACTGGTGCGCTCTGTGGCGCATCAAGCTAAATGCCACGAAAACACAAAGAATCACATTCTATAAAAAGCAAAGGAAAAAAACTGTCCCTAATATTGAGCTTAAGCTTTACGACCACAAACTTGAAGCTAGTAATGAGGCAAAGTTTCTGGGATTCACCCTGGATAGCAGTCTCAATCTAAACAATCACGTAAACTCAGTCACTGTCAAAGCCACTAAACGCATCAATTTCCTGAAAATGATTAGAGGTAAAAATTGGGGAGCCAATAAAGAAGTTCTCCTCAAGCTTTACAAATCATATATACGCCCAGTACTAGAGTATGGGGCCATAATAACGAGTGACCTGAATAAAACCAACATTGAAAAAACTACGGCTTCAAAATTATGCCCTGCGTGTGGCACTATGCAAACCCAAATGGACACCGATAAAGGAACTTCACGAGCTAGCTGTTATGTTTTTTTAACCCAACAATGATAATATCCCTAGGTGCCGAAACGACTTGCGCTGGTGCCGAAACGACTTGGTGCCGACGCGACTCGGTGCCGAAATGACCTGGCCAGGTGCCGAAACGACTTGCCCCGGTGCCGAAACGACTTGGTGCCGAAACGACCTGGTGCCGAAACGACCAGGATTCCAAAGGGAGATGAGCATGTCAGAATATCTCCGTCAGTGTTCCCAATTAGTGGACCATTCTGAGGATCCACTTTAACTAAAAAAAGATATTATGATTACTTTTCTGAAGCCATTTTATTACTGAGTTTTTATTGCATTCTTCTGTAATAAAAAAACTAAAACCTGGCATAATTTCTTGGGAAACATTCGGGGAGAAAGCTTCCCAAGAAATTATGCCAAGTATTAGTTTTTTCAATACAGGAAAATGCGATAAAAAATTTCTTGTTGATTTCCTACATATTGTGATTACTTTTCTGAAGCAATTTTAATATTGAGTTTTTATCGCATTCTTCTGTGTTGAAAAAACTAAAACCTAGCATAATTTCTTGGAAAACACAAGGGGAGAAAGCTTGCCAAGAAATTATGCCAAGTATTAGTTTTTTCAACACAGGAAAATGCGATAAAAAATTTCTTGTTGATTTCCTACATATTGTGATTACTTTACTGAATAAATTTTATCATTGAGTTTTTATCACATTCTTCTGTATTAAAAAAATTAAAACCTGGCATAATTTCTTCGGAAACACTCGGGGAGAAAGCTAGGCAGAATTCATTAATGATAAAACTTTATTTTGCCACTTTTAGCTTTTGTGAGCTTAAGAAGAGCTCATCGCTCCCCTAGGCCCTCCTGCAGGCCTGACCCCCTCAAAATTGCAATAAAGGAAGACGACTCTTTAATGTTAATGAACTTCACTCTTCAGCATTAATGTGCTATTCTATTTTATTGTTATTTGTACTTTTATTCTTTTACATTCTGTTGATATTTTCTTATTGTTCTGTTATGATGTAGTTTAACCATGATGAGTATAGAAGAAAATATTATTAAAGATAAACATGACTCGTATCTCCTTATTTTTTTTTCCACATAACAATGCTTAGCCCTGTCACCGAGTCCACCCCACCCCCTCCACCCTCCCAGTGGTGCGAATCGACTCATGGTTGGTGCAAATCGACCGACCCGATGGTACCAATCAACTTTTTGGATGGTACTAATCGACTTTCGAGATGGTACCACTCGACTTTACGGTTGGTGCCAATCGACTGTCCGATGGTACCATATGACCATTCCCCATGAAACTTGAATTGAAAGTTTATCCTATTGGTTGCGTTAAGGGGCTATATAAGTAATGGAATTTTGTTTATTTTGAAATTCTCACCTCTGATATTCCTTAAATTCAGATTAAATATACACAAATTACACATCAAAATGAAGGTTGGGCTGTATAGAACACGAAACACATATAAAGATAAGATAAAGTTTATTGCACGACCAAGAATAAAAAGATATGGCATACATAAAACACACAAACAATTAAAATAAGCAATGGGTTAACCATGCGACACATATTATAAGAGTAAACAGATTAAACAAACTAATCTCATCTGTTGCGTCACTCCTGTGAGTGGGCATACGATGCAATAATAATACTTTATTGCACAGCCATTAGTTTAAACGGTATGGCATTTACATAATAAAGAGAGAGAGATAATATACAAAAATGATACATGGAAAGTAATTAAAGAGAAGAAAGCATCACCACTCACTCCTTAACCCCCTCCCCCCCTAACAACACACACTCGCCTCATAACCCCTCTACTCCCACCCCTACCACACACACAGCAGATAGTATACTGATGTGGCCTACTGGAGACACGAATCAAGGGACAAATCACCCACACAGTGCGAAAACACAGATTACACAAACTTTCTTCGCTGATGAAACACATGGATTGGATGAGTGGATGACTTCTGTGATTTCAGCGCTACGGTACTCGATTAAAAACGTGGGAAAACAATTCAATCCAATGAGATCTGCATTGTCAGCACATAACAGTACACACCTCAATGACTTCAATTGTCTTGCCATGTCTTAATGAAATGTTCGTTGTCACCAGTCGGGGGCTGATGGCATAAGATTCTCAGAAAATGTATATTCACAGATATCTGAGTCTGGTAGCCCATCAAGCCACAACTACCGACAACAGTCATGACTTGATTCGAGGACAGAACATGATTAATTCAAGCACCGAGAACTTCACACGTGAAGGATTAACTGATTCCGTATACAAATAGAGGCATATTAACACTTTGCTGTTGCGCTACTTCTGCCAGGTAAGATCCAAGTGCTAATATTACATCTCGATCGTGCGACTCAAACAATAAATGTAATCTGTCCATCAGCGGAAGGCTGCAAAAATTTATGAACTTTCCACGTGCCACCAGAGTAAGCTTATTACGCTGTGTGGAAAAGTGAGAACAATCAAACAAAGCGTGCATTTCATCCTCCACTTTGTTCATATTGCATTGTTTACAATACCTCTGTTCACGCGGGACTGGAGAGGGCTTATGGTAGCAGCCTCTTTCAATTTCTAATTGATGGGCTCCTATTCTAAATTGTGTGACAAACTTCCTCTGCTCTGCCGGAAGCACTTCAATATATAGCTCCCGTGCATAGACGTGTTTTCGGAGTGATAGAACTCTAATTTGCGATTAGAAGATTTTTTTTATGATCGCTACCATACTTCCATGATTGGCCATACATGTCTCGAAGATGCTGTTTTAGAACTTTCCCGAAGTGGGGTGGGGCTGTTGTTGGATCAAGCCACACATATCGAAATCCGCACAGCGATAATATCGTTTTTATCACTGTAACGGATGAGTGATTTGTTGTTTCCAATTCGGCATATGCAAGTGTCAATAAAGGATTGGCTCGGTTAATTTTAGCCTTAAGCCAATTATTAACTAATGCAGCCTTTACATCGACAGATAAAGGGAACCGCCCCAACTCTGCCAAAACAGCGCTGTTTGAAGATTTCGAGTGAACCTGCAGGATACGTTTACAGAATTTCAGATGGAGTGATTCAATCTGTTTATGACCATTTCTCATTGAGTAATCTCCCCAAGCCTCACAAAAAAGTATAGGTTTCACCAGGGAGTCAAATAATTTTTCTCTTACTTTTATATTTTCATAAGATATCGATGTAAATATTCTCTGTAGTTTTAAATAAGCTTTCAGTGCCCTTGCTCGTAGATTAAAGACGACATTTGAAAATGTTTCCGAAGCTGACAAAACGACACCTAAGTAGGTGTAGGATGATACATTTTGCAATTGCGATCCCCCAAAGAAAAATTACAAATGATCTTCCTGCCCACTTTATTAAATGTCAAGACCTTGGTTTTCTGTTGATTTACTGTGAGTCGCCACTTATCACAGTAGTCGGATAAGAAGTTAACAGGGTATTTTTTGTTTCTAAAAATTTGATTAGCAATTTCCATCTTGGTTTCCAAAATTGATGCTAAATAGTGCATATAAAGCCAATATAAAAGAAAAATGGTTAGCAATTGGATATTTTTGTTTTGCATTTTGTGATGCAAATCCAGTTATCAAATACCCTGGTTAATTGATTTCTGTAGTCCAAGCTCTGTGGTGGAAAACAATACCAAGTCATCCGCATATTGTAAACACGGTGCCTTAACATTTTTTATAAAAGGAAAATTGTTGTCATTATTACTTATGGCTGTCGGAATATCATCAATAAATAAATTAAATAAAAGCGGACTCAGATTATTCCCTTGCATTACTCCTACCGAGTTACAGAATTTTTCAGACAAGTTGATTCCTGCTTTTACGTACAACATATTGTTGGTAAACATTGGCTTGATCGACCTGTAAAAATTGCCACCTACCCCTTTCTCAAGAAGCTTGAGGAACAATCCTTCCCTCCAAACCCTATTGAATGCTTTGTTAAAGTCAACAAAACATGCATATAGCCTTTTGTTTTGATTAAAAGCCTTATTAACCAGGCTTTTAATTACAACAATGTGATCTGACATTTTATAGTCTCGTCTACATCCAGCTTGGTAAGCATTCGGTGAACCCTGACCCAGTAGGTATTCAGAAAGCCTCTCTGTCAGTATACTGATATATAACTTGCCGATATTGCTGGTAATTGTTATCCCACGGTCATTCGGTCATACATGGAGTCCTAGACACCGGAATGATGCAGAATGACATGGAATGAAATAAAAATTACATGGAATGGCATTGTAATTGCACAGAATGACATTTATTTTTCAAATACTCGGGCCCCCAAAATGTATTTTGTTGATTAACTAACAAAAGATATATTTTTAGCTTAACTTGACAAAGTCAAGATAAGCAATTGCCATCACGCGTGTGGAAGTCTGTTAGTCTATGAGTCTGTTCACATTTTCCTTTAGCACGGGCTACACCGCGCAGTTCTTGTCTGATTGTCATGAAATTTCATATGGAGGTTTGGGGGTCATGTCTAGATGAGAACGTCCCCTTTTGGTCACGATCGGTCAACCGGCTATGGCTGCCCGAGCCCAAAACCCCAAAACCATTAGCACAGTCTACAGGTCGTATTTATGAAGTGATTTCATTGTATCTTGGTAGGATGCCTCTGTATAATGCCTAGATGAGAACGTCCCCTTTTGGGCATGATCTATCAACCGTAATGGCTGCCCAAGCCCAAAACCCAAAAACTTTTAGCACAGTCTGCAGGTCATGTTTAATATGGAGGGATTTCATTGTAACTTGGCAGGATGACTCCTTATGATGTCTAGATGAGAATTTCCCCATTTGGGCATGATCTGCCAACCGTGACGACTGCCCGAGCCCAAAAACCTTTGGCACAGTCTACAGGTCATATTCATGAAGGGATTTCATTGTAACTTGGTAGGATGACTCCAAATAATGTCTAGATGAGAATGTCCCATTTGATAGCGATCAGTCAGCCTTGGTGGGTGCCCATGCCCAAAAACTTTTAGCATAGGCAAAAGGTCATATTTATGAAAGAATTTCATTGTAACCTGTTAGGTTGACTCCATATAATGCCTAGATGATGACATCCCCTTTTGGTTGTGAGTGGTCAACTATGATGGCTACAGGTGCCCGAAGCCCGAAAACCTTGAGCACAGTCTACAGATCATATTTATGAAAGGATTTCATTGTAACTTCGTAGGATCACTCCAGATGATGTCCAGATGAGATTGTCCCCTTTGGTTGCGATCATTCAACCATAATGGCTGCCCGAGCCCAAAGCCTGAAAACCTATAGCACAGTCTACAGGTCATATTTATGAAGGGATATGGTAGCATGACTTCATATAATGTCTAGATGAGAATGTCTCCTCTTGGACACGATTGGGCAATTGTGACGGCTACAGGGGCCCAAAGCCCAAAAACCTTTAGAACAGTCTACAGGTCATAATTATGAAGGGATTTCATTGAAGCTTGGTAGGATGACTCCAAATAATGTCTAGATGAGAACGTCCCCTTTTGGTCGTGATCATTCAGCCTTTATGGCTGCCCGAGCCCAAAGACCTTTAGCATAGTCTATAGGTCGTATTTATGGAAGGATTTCAATGCAACTTGTTAGGTTGACTCCATATAATGCCTAGATGATGACATCCCCTTTTGGTCGTGATTGGTCAACTGTGATGGCTACAGGTGCCCGAAGCCTGAAAACCTTGAACACAGTCTACAGGTCATATTTATGAAGGGATTTCATTGTAACTTTGTAGGATCACTCCAGATGATGCCCAGATGAGAATGTCTCATTTTGGTTGCGATCATTCAACCATTATGGCTGCCCAAGCCCGAAGCCTGAATAACATTAGCACAGTCTACAGGTCATATTTATGAAGGGATTTCATTGTAACTTGGTAGGTTTGACTTCATATAATGTCTAGATGAGAACATCCTCTTTTGGACACGATTGGGCAACTGTGACAGCTACAGGGGGCCAAAGCCCGAAAACCTTTAGAACAGTCTACAGGTCATAATTATGAAGGGATTTCCTTGTAGCTTGGTAGGATGACTCCAAATAATGACTAGATGAGAAGGTCCCGTTTTGGTCGCGATCATTCAGCCTTGATGGCTGGCTGAGCCCAAAAACCTTTAGCATAGTCTACAGGTCGTATTTATGGAAGGATTTCATTGTAACTTGTTAGGTTGACTCCATATAATGCCTAGATGATGACATCCCCTTTTGGTCGTGGTTGGTCAACTGTGATGGCTACAGGTGTCCGAAGCCCGAAAATCTTCGTAGGATCACTCCAGATGATGTCCAGATGAGAATGTCCCCTTTTGATTGCAATCATTCAACCATGATGGCTGCCCGAGCCCAAAGCCTGAAAACCTTTAGCACAGTCTACAGGTGATATTTATGAAGGGATTTCATTGTACCTTGGTAGGATGACCCCAAATAATGTCTAGATGAGAACGTCCCCTTTTGGTCGCGATCATTCAACCTTGATGGCTGCCTGAGCCCAAAACCCCAAAACCTTTAGCAGGGTTCGCACAGGTTATGGAAAGTTATGGAAAAACGAAACCGACTTTTCCAGGACCTGGAAAGTTATGGAAAAATGGGGGTTTTTCAAGTGGGTTATGGAAAAGCTATGGAAATTTGCATTATTCTACTTGAAGCAACTCTTCAAAATAAATGAAATGTCTATCCCTAGAGATCATCCTCGCAGTTTACAAAAAATAATTGGAAAAAATCGGTAGTTTTACTCGTCTTTTAAATGTTGGTACGAATCATGCTGGTGCCGATTTGTGGGGGTTGCGCTATGTTTTCGTTGGTTTTTGTCACGCACATGCCAAACCTGTTGAAATATTTGAATAACAGTACTGCTGAACAATAAAGATGCCTGGCAAAGGTGTTTTCAGTGAAGCATGGACAGAAAATGAATTGAAAAAAACTTCAAAACAATAATTTAGTGGTCTGAATTTTGAAACATCTGACTGAATGTATAAATAAAAGGTAAGAGTAAGATTGGTTTTCAACATACATTCATAAACCCATTACAATACATAGTGAGCGATCTGCAAATAAATCACCTGTGGAGCAGTATCGCTACCCCAATGAATAACACTCAGCCGGTGGATCTCTGGGTTTAACCCAGAGATCCACTGGCTGAGTGTTATTCATTGGGGTAGAAAACCAAGAAGCTGAAGGGTTGCCTGTAATACATATTACAAACACACCATGTTCATTGTTTATGTTAGCTGTCAATACATTACATTCCGCCAAATCCTGGGCTATGGAATTTTTCATTCTGGGCTATGGAAAAGGTATGGAAAAAAATTTTTCCAAACCTGTGTGAACCCTGCTTTAGCATAGTCTATAGGTCATATTTATGGAAGGATTTCATTGTAACCTGTAAGTTAGACTCCATATAATACCTAGATGATGACATCCCCTTTTGGTCGTGATTGGTCAACTGTGACGGTTTCAGGGGCTCGAAGCCCAAAACCTTGAGCACAGTCTACAGGTCATACTTATGAAGGAATTTCATTGTAACTTCATAGGATCACTCCAGATGATGCCCAGATGAGAATGTCCCCTTTTGGTTGCCATCATTCAACCATGATGGCTGCCCGAGCCCAAAGCCCAAAAACCTTTAGCACAGTCTACAGGTCATATTTATGAAGGAATTTCATGGTAACTTGGTAGGTTGACTTCATATAATGTCTAGATGAGAACGTCCCCTTTGGACGCAATTGGGAAACTGACGGCTACAGGGGCCCAAAGCCTGAAAACCTTTAGCACAGTCTACAGGCCATATTTATGAAGGGATTTCAATGTAACTTGATAGGATGACTCGTTTTGGAATAATTTCACTGTAACTTGGTAACTTTCATTGATATACGTTAACTGTGAGGGCCACATACATTAACTGTGAGGTCATGTTAACCCACCCCTCAGCTCTTTAGTACAGTGTACACCACATATTATTTTTATCAAAAACATAGCATACAGGGAACAGAAATGAACATATTCCCAATTATCACAATTCTTGTCTTATTTCATAATCCTTTCATAAACATTGAACATTATCCTTTTCATCAAACACAACACACAAGTTAAGCTACAGCGTCACTGACACTTTCATTTCAATTGCTTTTTTCTGTGCGACCAAACCACAATGATGCATCTTTCATTCCCGGGAGGTTAGGGCTGCCATTTATAACCCTTGTATGGTAGTTACATGATACGTTATAGAATATGGTGTCAGTACCATATCAGTACATCATATGTGCCACAATACTTTTTATAATGGTCTGAAATGACAGCAACTGATCTACAAGTGATCGAAACTACCGGAATGACAGAGCATGCCATTGTTATTGAATAGATTCCATTTCCGCTTGTGGTTCTTGTGGAACATAAACTCATTTGTAGCTTAACTTGACATAGTCAAGATAAGCTATTGCCATCACGCGTGCGGAAGTCTGTGAGTCTGTTAGTCTGTTCACATTTTCCTTTAGCACAGGCTACACCCCATAGTTCTTGTCCAATCTTCGCAAAATTTCATATGTAGGTTTGAGGTCATGTCTAGATGAGAACATCCCCTTTTGGTCGCGATCGGTCAACAGTGATGGCTATGAGAGCCCCAAACCCAAAAACCTTTAGCACAGTCTACAGGTCATATTTATGAAGGGATATCATTGTAACTTGATAGGATGACTCTGTATAATGTCTTGATGAGAACATCCCCTTTTGGTCATGATCTGTTAACCGAGACGGCTGCCCAAGCCCAAAACACCAAAATTTTTACCACAGTCTCCAGGTCATATTTAATACGAAGGGATTTCATTGTAACTTGGTAGGTTGACTCTGTATAATGTCTAGATGAGAACTTCTCCATTTGGTCACGATGTGTCAACCATGATGGCTGCCCGAGCCCAAAACCCCAAAACATTTAGCACAGTCTACAGGTCGTATTTATGGAGGGATTTCGATGTAACTTGGTAAGATGACTCCATATAATGTCTAGATGAGAACACCCTCTTTTGGTCACAATCGGTCAACTGTGATGGCTTACAGGGGCCCAAAGCCCCAAAACCTTTAGCACAGTCTACAGGTCATATTTATGAAGGGATTTCATTGCAACTTGGTACGATGACTTGGTGTAATGTCGAGATGAGGACGTCCCCTTTTGGTTTTCATGGGTCAACCGTGATGGCTACACAGGCCTGAAGCCCAAAAAACTTTAGCACAGCCTACAGGCCATATTTATGAAGGGATTTCATTGTAACTTGATAGGATGACTCTTTTTGAAATTATTAGTTGATTTGTGACGAAGTCAAACTCGACTTATAGTTTGGTGAATGGCGGGCGGGCGGGCGGGCGGGCGGGCGGGGCGGGCGGGCTGGTGGGTGATCGGGCGGGCGGGCGGGCGGGCGGGCGTAAACAATTGGTTTCCGGATGATAACTTGATAGTGGTTCAACTCACATTCATTAAACTTCATACATAGGTTGGTCTTGGTGGGAGGAAGAACCCTATTGATTTTGGACATGCTACGTCGAAGGTCAAGGTCACAGTGACCTTGAACATAATAAATCTTAAACAATTGGTTTCCGGATGATAACTTGATAATGGTTCAACTCACATTCATGAAACTTCATAGGTAGATTGGCCTTGGTGAGGGGAAGAACCCTATTGATTTTGGACTCGCTACGTCAAAGGTCAAGGTCACAGTGACCTTTAACATAGTATATCGCAACAATTGGTTTCCGGATGATAACTTGATAGTGGTTGAACCTAGAGTCATGAAACTTCATAGGTGTGTTGGCCTTGGTGTGAGGAAGAACCCTATTGATCTTGGACTCACCAGGTCAAAGGTCAAGGTCACAGTGACCTTGAACATAGTATATCGCAACAATTGGTTTCCGGATGATAACTTGATAGTGGTTCAACCTAGAGTCATGAAACTTTATAGGTGTGTTGGCCTTGGTGCGAGGAAGAACCCTATTGATCTTGGACTCACCAGGTCAAAGGTCAAGGTCACAGTGACCTTGAACATAGTATATCGCAACAATTGGTTCCCGGATGATAACTTGATAGTGGTTCAACCTAGAGTCATGAAACTTTATAGGTGTGTTGGCCTTGGTGCAAGGAAGAAACTTATTGATCTTGGACTCACCAGGTCAAAGGTCAAGGTCACAGTGACCTTGAACATAGTATATCGCAACAATTGGTTTCCGGATGATAACTTGATAGTGGTTCAACTCACATTCATTAAACTTCATACATAGGTTGGTCTTGGTGGGAGGAAGAACCCTATTGATTTTGGACATGCTATGTCAAAGGTCAAGGTCACAGTGACCTTGAACATAGTATATCACAACAATTGGTTTCCGGATGATAACTTGATTGTGGTTCAACCTAGAGTCATGAAACTTTACAGACGTATTGGCCTTGGTGCGAGGAAGAACCCTATTGATGTTGGACTCACCTGGTCAAAGGTCAAGGTCACAGTGACCTTGAACATAGTATATCGCAACAATTGGTTTCCGGATGAGAACTTGATAGTGGTTCAACCTAGAGTCATGAAACTTCATAGGTGTGTTGGCCTTGGTGCGAGGAAGAACCCTATTGACCTTGGACTCGCCAGGTCAAAGGCCAAGGTCACAACTCGACATTGGATCGGTGATCCTGAGCGGCATTTTTTTCACTGTAACTTGGTAACTTTGGTTGACATACATTAACTGTGAGGTCCATATTAACCCACCCCTCAAGTCTTTAGTACAGTCTACACCTCAAATTATTTTTTTTGATAAGTTGAGCTACAGTGTCATTGACACTTTCATTGATAACATAGCATACAGGGAACAGAAATTAACATATTCTCAATTATCACAATTCTAGTCGTATTTCCTAATCCTTTCATGAACATTGAACATTATCCTTTTCATCAAACACAACACACAGTCAAGTTAAGCTACAGTGTCATTGACACTTTCATTAGCTTAACTTGACAAGTCAAGATAAGCTATTGCCATGACGCGTGCGGAAGTCTGTGAGTCAGTTCACATTTTCTTTAGCACAGGCTACACCACGTAGTTTTTGTCCAATCATCACAAAATTTGATACGCAGGTTCGAGGTCCTGTCTAGATGAGAACATACCTTTTTGATCACGATCGGTCAACCGTGATGGCTACAGGAGCCCAAAACCCTAAAACCTTTAGCACAGTCTACAGGTCGTATTTATGAAGGGATTTCATTGTAACCTGGAAGGATGACTCCGTATAATGTCTAGATAAGGACTTCCCCTTTTGGTTGTGTTCAGTCAACCATGACGGCTGCGAGAGCCCGAAAACCATGATGGCTATGTGCGTCCAAGCCCAAAAACTTTTAGCACAGTCCACAGGTCGTATTTATGAAGGGATTTTATTGTAACTTTGTGGGATGACTCTGTATAATGACTAGATGAGGACATCCTTTCTTGGTTGGGTTCAGTCAACCATGATGGCCGCAGGGGCATGTTACCAAGATTCCTTTAGCACAGTCAACAGCTTGAATTTATAAAGGGATTTCATTGAAAATTTGTAGGATCACTCAGTATAATGTCTAGATGAGAACGTCCTATTTTGGCCTTGATCGGTCGACCATGACAGTCGCACAGGCACCTGACCTAGATTTGTTTAGCACAGTCTACAGTTCATATTATGAGGCAATTTCATTGTAACTTGGAAGGATAACTCAGTGTTATGTTAGATGAGACTGTCGTATTTTGGTCATGATCAGTCAGTCGTTACCGCCGCCTGGTCACGTGGCCTAGATTTCTGTTTACAGGTTGTTTTTATGAAGGAATTTCATTGTAACTTGGTAGGATAACTGCATATGAATTATGATATCAAGAGGAGACTCCTATTTTGGTCATGATCGGCCAACCATGACCGCAAACCATCACATGATCTAGATTCCTTTAGCAAAGTCTGCGAGTTATATTTATGTAGGGATTTCATTGTAACTTGGTAGGATGACTCGTTTTGGAATGATTTTACTGCAACTTGATAACTTTGGTTAAGATACATTAACTGTTAGGGCCACATCATCCCAGGTCTTAATTCTTTAGTACAGTCTACACCTCAGATTATTCTTATTGAAAACATAGCAAAAAGGGAACAGAAATTAACATATTCTCACTTCAGTTCTTGTCTTATTTCATAATCCTTTCATAAACATTGAACTTTATCCTTTTCATCAAACACTACGCACAGTCAAGTTAAGCTACAGTGTCATCGACACTTTCATTTATTCCACAGCCCAATTCACAAATACCACAAGGATATTTTACTGACTTTCACAGTACCTTTCACAAACAATGGGATTAGCAATCAGCCACTGAACTCAATACAATTACGGCCAATCAAGTTCTGTCTGCATTTTTCAAACACGTGCACTTAATATCTATATTCACCAACTTTTCCATCCGTTTGGAACAAAAATTACAAAATGGTAATTTATCATGAAGATCTCAGCCCTGGTATGTATTATAGCACATTTTTTACAATAAAATGGACTGTATACATGTAGTGCATAGAGAGTGGATTGCTCGCGGTGGAGTAGGTATTGCACCTGTCAAGCACTTCAGCAGTACACATGTAACTTTGTAGGTCATAGGCCATCTGGGGTGGGGGGGGGGGGGGGGTCCATGAGCTGAAAATGGCATGTGCATAGTTATTAGAAATTGTAAATAATCGTTGGGTAGCAATAGTTCTATTAATTTAACATCCCCTTTCTTGTGTAACTCGTGTTCTGAGAACTTGGCCACAGGTGGGCTCTGTCCAAATATTTACATGTACGTAAAGTGAGATACCATGCAAATGCTGTTTCGAAGGTAACAGGGCAAAGCAGCATCCTGGGTGATTAGAAAAAACACTTTTGAAAATTTACTGATTTTATTTGCAGAATGACAAGTGAATAAAACTACTTTGGTATTAAGCCAACAAGAATAATTATATAAAAATGAGACAACACCCAGTTGCACACCCCTCTCCACGAAGCTTTCAGTAATGTCAGTGAGTGACATCATAAATGAATTGAATAGCTTTGGGACAATTTATATTGATATTAATACAGACACACGTGTCATTAAGTTCTGGGCATGATGAAATAAATGTGGATCGCATTTGCATTTTTTTTATTGATGATGCCAAGTTATGACATAGATTCATAGCAAGCCCTCAAGGAGAGCTTTCTAAAAAGCAATGTCTAGGGTAGTATCATAAATTAGGGCTGCACGGTATATCGATAAACCGATATATACTGGTATTCAAACCAATATCGATTGAATACCGGTGTAATTACAAAAATATCGGCTTATCGTCATTATTTATTTACCCACAATTTAATATTTTTATACTGTACCAATGACCCAGACTTAGCTGGTGCTAACTCTAACAAAACCAGGGCCAAACACAAATTTTGCCCCCCAATCCCCAAAATTTGCATCCAAAACAAAAAGAAATCATGTCCTAAAGGACCTCCATACTACGCCTCTACTGCGCATGCGCAGTGACGCAGACGTCCCGAAATTGGCGCCAATTATCATTCTTACTGGCAGTGCCTGGTCAGCGCTATGTACTCAGCGGGGAGGCAAGAGTTCCCAACTCCAGGGAGGGCCATCCCCATCTGGGTCATTGGTAAGTATAAAAGATATATAAATTACTATAAATTTTTTAACATTTTTATACTGTACCAATGACCCAGACTTAGCTGAATAGTAAACAGGCTGGAGGGCCTAGGACATAGAGGAAAATTGGTCATTGGTAAGTATAAAAAATATATAAATTACTATAAATTTTTTAACTTTCAAGATGTTTTGAGTTTTTTAACTGTAGCCCCGAATGAATAATATTATCCTTTTATCCAAGGAATTGTCTGCCTGTGTCCTCGTAAATATGCAAATTCAGCAGTTGAAAAAATAATTTTCAAAAATTTCAACAAAACTTTATCATGTGACCCCCTCATTGGAAAGAGCCTTTTGAGCTCGTTCCAGTGAGGGGTCACATGATATAGTTTTGTTCAAATCTTTGGGGAAAACCTGATAAACTAATTTTGAAAATAATAAATTTCGATATCGCCTGCGCTGGGTAAAGGTTTTTCGAACTGCATCATCAAGGCATGCTAATTCATTCCAACTGTGATGCCTCGAGTCTCGATTGTGATACTTGTGTTCATATATCTGAACAGTTTTCGATATACCGGGATACCACGGTGTTTTTTTGAATACCGATACCGGTATTCAGTTTTGAATATCGTGCAGCCCTATCATAAATGTAGAATCACAACTTAATAGCACTGCAACAGTTATATACCGGAATTGAAACGTGTCATTGAAGACTAGTAGTGCTTGCATAGATGTAAAACAAACTTGTTTTTTTTTATTGATGATACCAAACTATGACATAGATTCACAGAAAGCCCCCCAAATAGAGCTTTCTAAAAAGCAATGTCAAGGGTGGTATCATAAATGTCGAAACACAACTGAATAGCATTGCAACAGTTATATACCAGTATTAAAACATGTCACTAATGGCTAGCAGTGTTCAGATTAGATGTGAAACAAGCTTGCATTTTTACCGGAAAATAGTGTGACCCTCAAGCCAGAAAATAAACAGACTGTCATCTGCAAAATGAGGTCCCCAGAGGGTAAATTTAGTGATGCTACCCTGCATAGCAGGGTAACATCACTAAATTTACCCCCTGTGAACCGCAATCTGAATCAGGGTCTCAAAACTAAACAGAAAAAGGTACCCAGAGGATAAATTGGCCCACTGTATGGGATAGCATCATCAAATTCACCCTCTGGGGACCTCATTCTGCAAATGTCAGACTACTTACAGTACGTGGGGAGTGTATTATCACTAAATCACCCGCAGAGTGGAGATTCTACCCAAGCAATAATTGCAAATTTGTTGCAAAGCATAACCAGTACAAGCAAAGTTTCAGCCAATGGACCTCCGGGTTAAACCCAGAGGTCCATTGGCTGAAACATTGTTTGTGTTTTTTGTCGATATATACAAAATGTGAAAGTTGTAGCTTGGGTGATAACTCCACTCTGCGGGTGATTTAGTTATAATCCACTCTCCACATACTGTATTTTCAGGATTGGTGACCCTTACAGACATCTTATTTGGTAAAACTAAAACTGAGAACAGTATGAGGGTTCGACGATTTACCCTATAGACACCCCACTGAATGTACCTGTACCACATAGAACATTATGAAACTTTCATAATGTGGATAATTTTCTCTTAGAAATAACAACAGACTGCATTAGTTTATTAAACAGTCGAAGGGTCTCCTGTGGTACAATATGTACTGCAGGCCCCATATTGCCATTTCGGTTACCTTTTCATCAGAATGTACAGCATGTGCGAGTATCGACTGCATTGCAGTAACAATTCGACATGAAAACACTCATCTCTCTGCCGAAAGAAGATACAGTTTTGTTTTGTTTTGTTTTTTGAGATGGAGAATAAAAAAAAAGACTTTCCATTTATAAACATTTTTAAAAAATGGTGGAATAGGAAGGCAATATATTTTTTTCCTTTTTGCAGGTAGAGGAGAGGTGTCAATGGATAATGTCCCAGGGGCAGAGAAAGAAAAGTGTGGGGGGATTTTAAGGTATAAAATAGATCCCCTCCCCCTCTTCTATGCCTCTGTGGGCACTGAGTTCATGGGCCCTCATTTTTGGGTGAAATTATATGTTGCACCCATCCACCCACACCACAACCAAATATGCACATTTGTGTGTTTAGAATTTACACATGTTTTTTTTATTTTTAATATTTAATTATTTATACTTGATGAGCAGTGGAGAAAAATTGAAGAGATGAAAAATAAAATGAAAGCCTACACTTCTCTACAATTTTATCCCTCTTCTCGTCAGCAAATGAATAAAAAATGAATGATGACTCCCTCTTGTTAGCTCATCTGACTGCAAGTCAGTGGGGGCTATTGCCATCACTTGGTGTCTGTTGTCTGTCGCTCATCATCCGCCATCCGATAACTTTTGCAAACTTGACTTCTTCTTCACAACCATTAGGCCAAATTTAAACATATATTGCACAGACCATCTATGGAGAAAACCCTTTCTGTTTTGTTCAAATGAAGCAGCTGCCATATTCGGGCTCTGGTTAATGCCCCAAAAGCTTAAAAATCTTCTCACAAACCACCAGAGGGAATGCCTTGATATTTGGTATGGAACATCCTTTGGCGTAGAAGATTAAAGTTTGTCAAGGGAAGTTGGTAGGTCAATATTTGGGCACTATGTGGGGGCATATTCACTTTGGGGGCATATTCACTTTGGGCCATGTCCAAAATTTCTATTTCAATTTGGCATGTAGTATAAGTGGGTCCTAAGTAATCAGGGCTGGGAGCAGTTAATTTTTTCCTTAACACGTTAAAGAAATTCACGTTAACGTGTTAAAAATGGTTAAAATGCTCGAAAAGAACAACAAACCCAATTTCAACTCAATTTGTATGTTTGAACGAAACTTTATGTGCTGAAAGCATAAAACCATAGTCCATAGGTGCAACATAATCTAAAAGGTGAATTCTGAAGAGTTTTCGTGCAGGAAAATAATAGCAGATGCCGGTTCTCTCAGCAGCGACATGCGGCGGTGCTCAAAAACTAAACCAAAAGCAGAAAATAGTCTCTCTGACGAGGCAGAAGTTGCCGGCACTGCTAAATAGCGCTTTGCTAGTTTGGCTAATCTGGGGAAGACTGTCTCTCGATTCTTCCACCAGACTAGTGGATTATCGGCGATGGACAGTGACCTTGACCTTTCATACTTCGCTATCTCATCATCAATGTCCGCCCTTTCGCAGTTTTCACTGGACTCACGCCCATCTCCAAGGAGTTCTTCTAAGAATGACTTCTTGACCTTCGCCGGTGGTTCATAATTTGAGACAGAAACTGTAACATTTCCCGGTTCTACTTCGACAGGGCACATTTTAGTTACTTCTTCTTTATTGATAGTTTTAACTGAGTCAGAGACAGTGGTCGGAACAAAAGAAAGTTTTTTGAATCGGGGGTCCAGCCCTGGACCCCCGATTCAAAAAAACTTTTTTTTGTTCCGACCACTGTCTCTGACTCAGTTAAAAACTTGAGACAATGAGAAAAGAGTCTAACATGTGTATTTTCTAATATATGACAAATTATAATGGCGCCATGTTATAAAATCATATAGTCATAAATTTAAACAGGCGAGGTTAAGGGGGTGGCACATGGCACCCCCCCCCCCCCTCCTATCGGCCAGACAAAACACAAAACCCTTAAAATAGCTAAATTAGGTGGTTTAATCAATATTAAATGCACAAATTAGGCTTTGGGACAGGATGGCATATGTTATCCTAAAATCCTGGATCCGCCTCTGAATTTAACATATTAACTGACGTTAAGAGAATTTTAACACGTTAAAATATTTTAACACGTTCAAAGCGTTAACAGTTAACTTCTCCCAGCCCTGTAAGTAATTGATTGATCCCCCCCCCCCCCCCCCCTCCAAAAAAAAAAAAAAAAAATTCACAGCCCTGTGGCAACCCCAGAGGCTAAAAGCAGAAAAAAATTCAAAAGACCATATAGCCCAAAACGCAAGGAACAGAGAACTGTTATTTGGTATGAAACATCCTTAGGACCAGTAGAAGGGATTGGTTAAAAAAGTTTGCCACCGGTTTTATAGGGCGCACATTAGAGGGTATTGAAAAAATGATGAGTCAGCATTTTTGCAGTAGTTTATCCTGGAGAAATATCTCATGCATGAGAACCTAGAATAGTATATTGGTCATATCAAACAATTACCTGTCAAACACACCTTAATCTTATTATTTCAATTAGAAAATGAAATGGTTCAGTGAATTTTCTGATTTCCTGATCAAACCCTTTCAGTGCTGTGCGCATATATGTTTTTCGTTTCCTTGAAAAAAATTGATCTGATTCCTGTATGAATATCTTTAATTTAACCCTCTTATGCCTTCAGTGTGTTTTTCAGATTTTATTTCATGTTGAAACCTTTCAGTGCTGTGCACATTTTTGTTTTTTCCTGGTTTCTTGGAAACATTTATCTGATTCCTGTATGCATGTCTTTAATTTAACCCTCTCAAGACAGCAGTGTGGGTTCCAAGGATTTTATTGATGTCATTATCAAACCCTTTCAATGTTGTGCACATATATATGTCTTTTCTGGTTCCTTGGAAAAAAAAAAATTGATCTGATTCCTGTATGAATATCTTTGATTTAACCCTCTCATGACTTCAATGTGTTTTCCAAAGATTTTATTTTATGTTGAACCCTTTTAATGCTGTGCACATATATGTTTTTTTTTGGTTTCTTGGAAACATTTATCTGATTCCTGTATGGATGTCTTTAATTTAACCCTCTCAAGACTTCAGTGTGGGTTTCAAAGATTTTATTGATGCCTTGATCAAACCTTTTCAGTGCTGGGCACATATATGTTTTTTCTGGTTTCTTGGAAAACATTTCTCTGATTCGTGTATGAATATCTTTAATTTAACCCTCTCAAGGCTTCAGTGTGGGTTCCAAAGATTTTATTTCATGTTATACTGTTCACGAAAACCTATTTCTGATTTCTTTAAAAATATTTTATCCCCAAAATAAGCCTCCATAAATTCTCTTGAGTTTTGCTTATTTTTTGATGCTTCAACCAATTTCAAACAGACTTGAATTTACTGGTGGTAGTAAAATTCTGTTTCTCTAGTTTGAAATCTTTCTTATTCTTTAAAACCAGTGGGCCAAATTCATTAATTTATGGCACAGACCATCTTTGGAGCAAACCTTTTCTCCTTTGTTCAAATGAAGCTGCTGCGATCTTCAGGCTGGTGGAATTTACTCTTCCGATTTTTCCCCCCAAATTACTATATCCGTTGGGGTGGGGTTAATGCTCCATAAGCATAATATGCTTTTAAAATCCTCTTTTTATAAGCCACTTGCAATAGTGCTTAGATTTCTTGTTTGGAACTTACTTCAGTGATGCAGATTTTTTTTTTTTTTTCAAAGAAACTCAGTAAGTCAAAATTTGGGCTCCCAAATTTTGGGCTACACTCAGAATTTTCAATGGGCAGATGTGAACCAAATTTGTCATGTAGTATATAACTGGGTCATAAGTATTTCATTTATACCTGAATTTTTTTTTCTTGGAGTGGGTGGGGGGGTGGTAGAGAGAACCACAGTAGTTGAAAACAAAACATTCAGTTGTTGTCTTTTAATACTTCACAGAACAGGGCTTGCTAGGAAGCTTTCCCAGGACCAGCAGAAATGAATGGCCAAAAAAGTTGCCTTTGGTTGTGTCACAGCAAATCAAAAAAATGCTCTTGCTACTGATCACTTACTGATACACTCATCTCTTTTGACAGCTTGAGCCAGGTGAGCATTTTAGGCTCACTTCAGCCTCTAGTGTTCTAATTTCCAAACTTGAAGCCATAAATTACCCCCAGTCATGTTCAAGTTCAGTAGCCTGTATTTTAAAACCCCTCTTGTCTTCTAGATTATTGTTGCAAAATATATTTTCATAAAATTATAAATTGAAGCCAAATTCACTTCAGTGAGGATAATAATGTGAGCATTGTTGAATTGTTTACTATTTACAAATATTTTGAACATTGTTGGCCAAAAATTAATATCCATCAGTTGTGCAGTTCTATTTACCCCTAGAGTAGAAATAGTCGAAAGCCAATTTTATGGTTGGAAGTTCACACACCCTACATGTGTCCATTTGGGTTGAATCAATATTCTCATTGTCATTGATGCATTTACTGAGTTGAAGGAATAAAATGAAGAGTGTTAAAAAAAATAATGAAAGTGTGTTTCAGCTATTTATTCATCAATAACATTTGAAAGAGCACACCAGAAAGTGTTTTTTCACAAGGACAAAGTTGTTCACAACGTTCAAACAACACACATGATTTGAGAACCCAAACATTTTGTGTACAAGGTAGCACAGTTTGACTCATAGCATTAATTTGAATTTGTTGACATGTGGGCTTCATGCTTTTTCACAGAACATGAGCTCACAGAATATGTAGAAACTCATCTCTGTGTCATATCAACCCATCCACACTTCATCTCACCTGATTCAACCAGTGTAGACTGGTGTAGGCAGATTAATAACCCACAGTAAAAACTGCCATTGAAAATGGTTAGTACTTTCCAAAGAAACTTTAGCTCAGGGATGGTCCTGCTTATCCTGTAGTTAAGTAAGCTGAGATAGCCATTCAGGTTTAACTTCCTGTGCCCAGAATTAGTGGGGCGGATTGCTATAAAAATAGTTCAGTTTGTGATACAAGCATGAAATTTGGTATGGAAGTCACTTTTGGTATATAGAGGACTTTAGGAGAGTTGGCCACGAAATATCTTATTATTTTCAAGATGGCCACCGGAAGTGAAAAAATCTGCACTATTGGTGATGTGAGTGCAGCATATATGAGTGAAACATATAGCATTAAAGCAATTTTTCTGCTGTTATATCATTCCTTTATGCAAACAAAGACTGAATATGAATTGAAATAATGAATAGCAACGGCAATTGTGGTTTAAAAGGCTGTGGAAATATATGGCAAGGGAAATAACTCTGTATGCTCAAATGTGCAGTTACCAGGGATTTGTTTCTTTTTTAAACGTACACGTATTTTCAAAATAAACCTCATAATCTGCAATATCAATGCCAATGTTTTGTATCTCATGCATTTAGAATCGATGCCCTTATATATCACAGGTGTATTTGTTGATACTAACTGCTTTCTTGGCAGTTACAGGAGCAAAGTGCAGTGCATGACAATCCTGTGCGGTAGCATTTGCAATTTCCAGTACATGTTGAACGCTTGCAACAGCACTTCTGTAGTTCTTGACAGCACTCCGCTATAGCAGAGAATGTAGTCCAGTGTGGCTCCCACAAATTGTTGTGTTTAAGCCAACCCCAGCTGATAGGATCTGGTAACTGTTGCACTGGAGTAGAAGCCTGGCCCCAAACATAACCCGCTTGGAAAACTACCCTTTTAACATGCTCATGTAGGGATGCCCAGTTGGTGGTATGCCATTGTATGGACATTGCTTTCGAGCGAACAAATCAAGGTGACATTCGTCTACTCTGCATGTTGTGCTTAAACGGTCGTACATGACAACAACAAAATGTTCCAAGATATCCATGTCTGCCTCTGTAACTTCATTCTGTGGTGAACTGAGTCGACAGAAAACCTCTGTTGCAGCCTCATACACATTCCATGCCCGCCAAGCAGATTTCTTTCCTTTTCCCACAAAGGCAGACACTGTATCACACCCTGTAAAAGCATGAAAGAAAGGTAAAGCACTTGACCAAGGTCCAATTGATTTGGTAATGTCGTGTACTGGGAGCCAGCGGAAGTGTTGTCCCTTCCCAAAAGCTAACCACATTGAATTAATCTGAAGGTCAGTAAACACGGAGATGGCTATAACAGCAACATCTGTGTCGGAAGTAACAACAGTCATGCTATTAAAACCTATAACAACAGTCGCATGTTTGGCATGAACAAACATACGGGTGTCTGCCTCTTCATGATTACAGGGTGACAGCATATCTGCGTTCAGTTCCTTATTACAGGTAACATCATCCCCTTTAGTGACAATTATAAGGCTGTTTGTCTGAGCATTTACAATTCTATCTGCCAAAAATCCAAACAGTTCAGTTTTGTTTTCATCACACCTCAGGAAATTGCTCCACGACTGTGGTATGTTACTCTTACCGACCACTTTTCTTCGAAACCCAGCTCCCTTTTTCTGTTGAGTTCCTGCTTTGAGGCTACTTTTGAGGTATACATCAACAACAACATCTACTCCTGTACATTTTTGTGCACATCTTACAATGTATGGTATAATAACCTCAGCAGCATAGTCATCAAATGTTTTAGCAGTTCTAGGTGGTTTTGCATTGACCATAGCCGCACCATCTATAATCATAACTTCAGTATGAGGCTCTTCTACTCGAGCAGCTATCCCTGTCTCTAAAATGTCCATCAGCTGTGATTTTACTCCAGAATTGAGCATACCATTGTGTGATAATGATGGTGGGTACTGTTGGTTTTCATGTTGAAAAAAGTTTTGAAGGTCACACTGTCGATTTTGGCACGATATAAAAAGTCGTGAAAAAAGGTGACAGTCATTTTTCAAACTCTCTATTTTCAGATGCCCCACTGTAGTATGAGGCTTGATTTTTTGCTGAAAAGGGAAAGCTTATTTTTATACCCCCGCTTCGAAGAAGTGGGGGCTATATAGGAATCGCCCTGTATGTCCGTACGTCCATACGTCCGTCCGTCCGTCCGTCCGTCCGTACGTCCGTCCGTACGTCTTTCCGGACATGAAATTCTTGTGTGCGCAACTCCTCCTACATTTATCAATCAATTTGGACAAAACTTTTCAGACATCATCACTACTAAGTGAACATGCGCATATTCCAAGATTTTTGATCTGCGACAATTTTAACCAGGTTTTCTCCCTTTGACTTAGATTTATTGTGTCTTTCCATCCGAACAAATTCTTGTGTGCGCAACTCCTCCTACATTAATGAACCGATTTTGATAAAACCTTTCAAACATCATCTCTACTAAGTGAACATGTGCATATTCCAAACTTTTTAATCTGCGACAATTTTAACCAGGTTATCTCTCTTGAACTTTGATTTAATATGGGTTTCTACATGAAATTCTTGTGTGCGCAACTCCTCCTACATTTATCAATCAATTTGGACAAAACTTTTCAGACATCATCACTACTAAGTGAACATGCGCATATTCCAAGATTTTTGATCTGCGACAATTTTAACCAGGTTATCTCCCTTTGACTTAGATTTATTATGTCTTTCCGTTCGAACAAATTCTTGTGTGCGCAACTCCTCCTACATTAATGAACCGATTTTGATGAAACCTTTCAAACATCATCTCTACTAAGTGAACATGTGCATATTCCAAACTTTTTGATCTGCGACAATTTTAACTAGGTTATCTCTCTTGAACTTTGATTTAATATGGGTTTCTGCATGAAATTCTTGTGTGCGCAACTCCTCCTACATTTATCAATCAATTTGGACGAAAGTTTACAGACATTATCACTACTAAGTGAACATGCGCATATTCCAAAATTTTTGAGCTGTGGCAATTTTAACTAGGTTATCTCCCTTTAACTTAGATTTATTATGGGTTTCTACATGAAATTCTTGTGCGTGCAACTCCTCCTACATTTATCAATCAATTTGGACAAAACTTTTCAGACATCATCACTACTAAGTGAACATGCGCATATTCCAAGATTTTTGATCTGCGACAATTTTAACCAGGTTATCTCCCTTTGACTTAGATTTATTATGTCTTTCCGTCTGAACAAATTCTTGTGTGCACAACTCCTCCTACATTAATGAACCGATTTTGATGAAACCTTTCAAACATCATCTCTACTAAGTGAACATGTGCATATTCCAAACTTTTTGATCTGCGACAATTTTAACCAGGTTATCTCTCTTGAACTTTGATTTACTATGGATTTCGGCATGAAATTCTTGTGTGCGCAACTCCTCCTACATTTATCAATCAATTTGGACGAATATTTACAGACATCATCACTACTAAGTAAACATGCGCATATTCCAAAATTTTTGAGCTGTGGCAATTTTAACTAGGTTATCTTCCTTTAACTTAGATTTATTATGGGTTTCTACATGAAATTCTTGTGCATGCAACTCCTCCTACATTTATCAATCAATTTTGACGAAACCTTTCAAACATTATCACAACTAAGTGAACATACGCTTATTCCCAAATTTTTGATCTGCGACAATTTTAACTAGGTTATCTCCCTTTAACTTGGATTTATTATGGGTTTTCAAATGGGATTCTTGTGTGTGCAACTCCTCCTACATTAATGAACCGATTTTGAATACATGTTGCACATTGTAAATGTGTTTTTCCAAATGTAAACCATATATGTGTGGGCTCTTTAAATATTCAGTGCTGTTCTGTGGAAGGCCACATGCAAATACAAATTTCAACAACAAAAAATGATCTTTATGTATACATTTCCTTATGGCCTTTGCCTACATGATCAGAAGTGCATTCCTCTAAAAACCCAAAGCGGGGGTATTAATCACCTTCAGTGATAGTTCTAGTTTGACAAGGGTTCATGAAAACTTTCTTGTCCATTAGTTGTCGATTTTTTCAGGAATTTATCATACTGTTTTCTGCCAACAGATAAAAGCTGAGCCATCGACTCGTTTACCTTTTTATCCGCAACTTCTTTGACATCGAGGGAATAAAGATCTTGTGAATATTCTTCAAATGGACTGCCATACTCAGATATTGTTGATATTAGTCTACAGACTTTATCCTGAAAGTCCTTCTGAGCAGCAGGGGTATCGTCATGGTGTCTTCTGTTTCGTTTCAACACTGATTTGCCAGCTGCATCTGCTAATTCATCGATAACCCTGCTTATTTCCAGCCCCACTATCATCCATCGTCTCAGTGCTGCAGGGTCTTCTGTTAACTAAATAGCTCCACCGTCACCTTTAACTATGGCATTATTTTGCTCGTCAGCTTGATCGATTGCGATACCAGAGAACACTCGTTCAGTTTTGTGGACAGCAAAATGACCCTTGCAAAATTCTGTATGTATATCAAGATGTAAAGTCTCAAGCCCAACCATATCACGAAGCTGAACTGGGAGCCACTGGGCATAATTTATATGGTCCAGGGCAAAGAAGTAGGGAATAAGTTCAGCTAGTGATTCCTTGTATAGTTGGAAATCACTTTCACGAAATGAGCGGACAAAACAAAGTATCAACAACTCTAGTTTTAGAATTGTGGACCAGAACTGAAACTGTGGGATCTTTTCTTGATCACCACACCACTGAATAAAAACTTTGAACTCCTCTGCTTTGTCAAGAAATGGACCTTCACTCTTATTAAAAGCAGTCTTCATGAGACTGAACAGAGCAGCAGCTGTAACCTGATGTGCGTGCCTAGTTTTCAACACATTTGAAGCTGACAAAAAAGAGTCAGCAGTTCCAGAAGTAGCAATATCTGCGCCTGTCAATGCGGCTGTTCAGCCACTACCTTTCAGTAGATCACCTAGGAGTCTGAATGCTGCCATTTCAACATGCAAGCCACCAAACATTATGGTGATTTTATCCTCACCATATGCATCTGGCCACTGCCACTGAATCTGTTTGGCTAAAGCAAATAGTGGTTGATCAGCTGCCATGACAGGTGTTTGCCCAGGATTTAAAACTGCATTACTTCCTTTATCTTTTCCATTGAGTGCTTTATGGTTGCTACTGAATGTGGTGGTTCTTGCAAAAGAGGCATTAAGGAAGAAACATAGTTGGATATTGATTGTGGGCAGTTGGCTCGGGCTTACTCTTGAAATATGCCAGCTTAACATTTGTTTTTGATTCAGGAAGCACAGAAATAGTTTTTGACTTTGGTTTTTCTGAATCTACATTAATTTTTTGCTCCCCACCATCTGAATCGGTATTTGGGTGCTGGAAGATAGAGATGCTCGTGCCATGAAACGATGACATAGCTGTTGTAGCTGATGGATTGTGATCTATGTTATCACAGGTGGATGTAGTAAATACACCCTTGCACAATGCAGGAGGGCAGACAAGCCCTTCTTCCAAATATTGGTTAACAACCGCTTCACCTAGCTGTGTTGAAATTGCGAGAGTTCTGTCATATGAAATACTTATTCCATACTGAAATAAAGTATCAATAAGCTGTCGCTTTCTTGTTTTTGCAAAAAGAAGAAGACCAACGTAAATGGCAAATGGGGTCTTGCATTCAGTTGAATGTCTCTGGCCTCTAACACCTTCTTTTACCACCTTTTTATGACAGTTAAACTGCAGTAGTTGTGCTATTGCTAGATCAGACTTTGTTGCCCCCTGCTCATTTTGGGATTCAATATCGGACCCATGCTCAATCATAGAGACTAGTTCTAGCAAGCTTTGTGGTACGGAATTTTGTATGTCGCCTTCCTCAAACGACCCTTTAAACGCTGATTTATGTTGTAGCATATCTCTCCGAACAATTTCAGCTGTTCTTGCTAGCCGTATTGCATCTGTATCAGAGCAAGCTGAAGCTAGAGCAGGTCCAACATCTTTTTCAAACGCAAGGAGAACCTCTCTTCCCTTACTAAATGTATTCATTTTTGGAACTTTGGCGAGTATTTTTTCTTTCAGCCATGTTTTATGGACCGTAACATGTTTGGTTTAAAATTGCTTTAAACAGCTTTCATACAGACTACTGAGGTCAGCAAGCTTAAAAACACATCCTGCGGGACTATTTTGTTAAGTTTCCATGATGTGAGTAATAAGCTCAGCAAGAACTAAATCTTCAGCGCTATTGATTTCAACAGCAACATTCTCCTTACTTTTGGCTGTTTTATTTAAAACAGACTTCTCTCTGTTGTACAATGCCGTAAGGCAAGCTGGGTGGTACTTAAAGTCCTGTGCTATAACATCACCAGCACTGAGCTTTGCAAGAAGTTTATCATCTTGAAGAACTTGTGCACACTGATTAAGTCTCTCATTCAGTTGCATGGTCATTGCTTCCCTAACTTTTGAGCGAATGGCCTGTTTGTCACAAATAAAACAAACAATTGGGGATTCGTCAGTATCTTCTACTGAACTTCTTGTAAATTTAGAAGGTTCACTGACCATAGAGGATTGTGAATCTTCTTCAAAACCTCTCCGTTTTTTTGCTCTTGATAGCTTTGTATTGTTAAATCTAAGCCTACATGATTCGTGATACTTTGCATCATTTTTAACAAATGTGCTCTCTATTCCACTATCATCATCCAAACGACGTAAATCAATTGCCATTGGCATTTCGTTCAGCTTATGAAACTGCGGAATATTAGTGGCAAGTGTTGCATACCCACTAGCCTGATAAGTCTTTGGTGGAGACCTTAATGGTTCATCTGTATCTGCTTGACACAAGGCACATTTTGACCAATTTATATTCCACAACCCAGTGTGGCTAGTTGAAAGTCGAATTCTTTTCGACATATTGAATTATAGATGAACAGAATAAAAAGAGACAAATTAGATGGCGCTTCTCGTGACCATTAAAACATCAAATATACAAAATACATGAAATCTCTGATTTGTAAGTAAACAATATTATGGCTAGTTTATTGTTTCCAAAGGGATAACCTCACCAATGAAAATAACACACAACTCTCATTCCCTGCGTCGTTGTCACCGTTAGGTATCAGCAGGGTACAAGCGTGCGATTAAAGAGAGAACTGATTAACATAGCAGAAAGGCAAACTGGACTCCACAGAGTTTGAAAAGAAGTGGCATCAACTCTCTTTATTTCGTGCGATTAAAGAGAGAACTGATTACTAATGTAGCAGAAAGGCAAACTGGTATGGACTTCACAGAGTTTGATACGAAGTGGCACCAACGCTCTTTATTTCTGTATTTACGGCGTGAAGAGAAAACTGAGTATTGACGAAGCAATAACGTGAGCGTCCCAATGTGTGAAACAGAGATGCACTAACACCTTATTAATACCACACTTTAACCAGGCTTCAATTGATTTTATTTATAGGAGTTAGAATTTTAAGAAATTTATTCGCCTTCAGCCGGTTGTGATTAAACAGTCATCAAATTAAAGAACTATCGTAACTGGGAAATGTTAGCATACGGAATAAATTTGCTATGAGAGTTAACATAAGTATCATTTGGACGAACCTACGTCGAAAACTCAATTAGAATTTCTTATTTTCGATACAAATGGTAGTTTGCTTCAATGCGCTGTAGAAACCCCACCCCAATGCGAATTTTAGCAGGGGAGAAATCTCTCTTTAAAATGACACCTTTGTTGCAAAGTTCCTTCAAGTGGAGCCTGATATCAAGTCACCATGGCCAGACTATAAAGCCCTGACAAAACTTCATTGACAAAAGCATTATGGCCGCCCTTTCTATTTTTAGAAATGTTGGCCATCTTGAAAATGGCGTAATTTTCAGTGGCCAACTATCTCAGGTTTTTCTACTATATCTAAAGAACACATGGTGAAAATTTCATGCTTGTATCATCAAGTGAACTATTTTCATAAAAAATCACACTAATCCGCTCCAATAAATAGCCCCACCCAAACAGTAAAAGCCTTTTGTCACACAAAATTTTGCACATTCAAACAGACAGCACTTCACATCCATCAAAAAATTGTTTCTTGAATCTCTGGACTGGTATTATAGACATTGATAACAGCTTTGCTACACAAACACATATGGGATTCAGTTAACAGTTCTTTTTCATTTTTTTATTGAACTGGTACAGATGACTTTAATTACAGTAGTTTGTTCAGTTATTAAAACGTGTGGCAATTATCTTTTTAGAACTGAAACAGTTAACAGATTAATCGATTAACCAATGATCAGTGTCTTGATCGATCAAAAAAATAATTGATCGATTCACTGTTATTTTTGAACTACTGTATTATATATGGGTTAACAAAGGAACAAACTTGCTCCAAAACTGACAAACATTGTTACATTGACTCCATCAATTATTTGAGACAGAGTAAAGCATGCAAGTTACATGCTGACATACTTGTTCACTTTCATGATCATTATATTGTATCAGTAGCTGGAAATGGTCATTCTTAACCCTTTATCCAATGTGGGTAACAGACGACACTTGCAAAATAAATACTTGAATTACTAAAAAAATCAATTTTTGTCTCAAAAACATAGCTTATGACCCCTCATTGGAATGAGCTCAATGACCTCATTCCAATGGGGTGGGGTGTGGGGGGGGGGAGGGGGTTTAATAGGCTATGTTTTTGAAGCAAAAATTGAAAACATAAAATTTGAATGAAGATTTTTGTATACAGCACTGACCAGTTTTGTCTGTTACGTTGGGTAAATGGTTAATGCTTTATATCATCATTGGTATGGTAATTATTCAACTACCTATTAGGTCAAGTGATTAATCAGTTAACCAAGTGTAATCCATGTGACTAAACAAGCAAGAAAACCCTTTAACCATTTCAGCTCTAAATCTTTTAATGAGACAGTCACCAATGCAATTAAAGCCCAAAAACAAACAGCTAATTATTATTGTTTAAACCTTCAGATGTTCACTGCACCCAGTTGATGTGGACATGTTAACTTGAATTCAGTATTAGAGTGGACCACCCTTAGGAAAGAATAATGCCAGCAAAAGGAGGAATTTGAGGAAGTCTAAATATTCCTTAAAGTAAGATACATCAACATCCAGGTCCTCCACAGGAATGTAAGTGGAAATTGGGACAATGATCGGGGTGGGGGGTACTTTGATGTTATATGCTTACATGTAACTGAGATATAGCTAAGACAAGGTGAACATGTATACCAAGTGATAGGATATGTGCGTGCAGATAGTACATGTAGAAGCAGGCCTGGCAATCTAGAAAATCAAGGAGTGCAAAAAAATTGCCCTCCTCAGATTGATTGGGCATGCAATTGCACCTGAAATTTTCAGTGCAAAATCTTGTATGCTATTTTGGTTATTTTCACTTCAAGGTATTAATATTGTGACTGAAAAATTGTACTATATTCAGCTACATGGTGGAAAAATTGGCACACACATCTCATTATTAAAAATGTTGCATTCAATTCTGTGTCTGTGTCTTCTACACTCAGAATGTATTGAAATGCGACACAGAATGGGTCATGAATTATTGCGATCAATACAACATTGACAAATCGTCCCCTGAGTTCCAATGTGTTCTCTGTGCCATTAGGCACAGAGAACACATTGGAACTCAGGGAACGAAATGATACTAGATTTTAAAGGCAGTCCCAAACAGGTCTGGCATTCCAAAAAATCAAGGGGTGCAAAAATTGCCCTAGTCAATATTTTCTAGGCGTGCAGTAGGCATGCAGCACTCCTGCACTCCTAAAGAATGCCAGGCCTGTAGTAGGGTGAAGTGAAGGTCAAAAAATGGTAGGATGGATAATTTGGTGAAATCTTGAAAGCAATGTAAAAGGATGTGCAGAATGAGCTCTTGGAGCATAACATTTTTAAAAAAAGGGTGCCTATGGAGATAGGCCTCTAACAGGGGGATGGGGGGGGGGGGGGTACCTTTTCACCAATTCTGTTCAAAGATTTAGAAGTCAGTTTGAAAGGGTTAATGTTCAGGAAATTCAGGCCAGGAAATAACCTGCATGCAATTGTTTAGGTTGCACATGGGTTACATCAGTTTAGAAATACATGAACAAACTACAGGTTACAACAAAATAATACAGCAACAAAATAATACAACATAAGGCCTACAATAGTTAATCTTTCTCAGGCCTTCCACATGGTCATTTTGGCTGCCGCATGCTCTCTTTTTATAACTAATGCAAACTTTAAAAAAATGAAAATTAAATGCTTTATGTCTGATATTTTACCCAAGTTAATAAAACTGATAAATTCTTGCACTCAAGGGATGAAATACACCAACTCCCATGCTGTTCTGTTGATTATGAGGCCTAAAAAATAAAACAAACCAAGAACATGAATTTTTGATGGCAAAGAAATAATTATAAAATTAAAAAATAAAATAAAAATATGCGCGCCCGCATGCAGTTTTACAAAAATGGCCTGAGAAACAAGATCTACATCATGGGGCCTAAATTAAATTCCTAATCCAACAGGTTTTGCATGCCAGATCCGACTATTTCTCAGGACTAGCTTGACTCATTGGTTGTACATTGCCTCCACATATGGATAGAATGGTATGTCATTTATGTCTTAACAGAGAAGGCAGAAAAGCATCGCAACACATTATTTATATAGGTTACCACCATGTTATTTAGCTTAACCTACTTGTACAGTACATTTGCCGTGGATTGGTCGTAATCCATGCTTGTGCAGTGATGTCCACACATACGTTTACCAGGTAATAAAAATCATCAGCAGCAAAATTTTATTAACGAAGCACTGGGTTGTACCCGGTGCTTCATTAATTAAATTTTTGATGATTATTCCTATAATTAGTGTTTGGACCCTAATATTATTGCGTCTGTGGAAATATTGCTCATGTATATGGAAAGTGACCAATCCAGGGCGGCTGTACTGTAGGTTATGATATAAGCTCTTTATTTCCAGATCTGGAAATTCACTTTGGACTTCTTATTTTTAGATGTTGTACATACGAGACAGAAGAGTCATCTTAAAATAGCATCCATTAGGATGTCTTATTAAAGACAAATAAATGAATTTGTGGCCTCCACGATATGTGTAGTATTCTTCATATACTAAGAATGGGGTGCATCTGTGGTAGAGAAACAGTCACTGTGAAGAAAAGAAGATTTATTGTGAAATATCGACTTGGAGAGGGGTAAGGTTTGAGTGTTGCATAGTTTTTGTTTTTTGCTTTATTTTCCTGAATATTGAAAAACAGTTGGCAAAAAAGGCATTATTTTTGGCTCATATGAACGAAGCTCAAGGGGAGCTTTGCTGATCACTTTCTGTCCATCTGTCATTCATTTCATCTGTCTGTGTCCAGTGTAAACTTTACATTATTGACTTCTCTCCAAACACTACTTTGCCGAATTGAACCAAATTTAATATCAGTGTTCCTTATCATATGTCAGTAATAATTTTTAGCTCAACTTTGACGTAATCAAATTTGAGGTTATATCATGGCCCGTTGTCTGTTTGTATGTCTGTCCGTCCATCAACAATTCAATATGGCTCGGGCTAGAGGCCATATTTATGAACCTATCTTTACAAAACTTCTTGGCTCAGTGTTTGAAAATCATATTCAATTAACAGGAATATTCAATTAAGAGATAGCAAATTCATTGGGTACCACTGTACTATAATTACAAAAGTGGACACAGAATTTTGGCAGTATCGAGACTTGATTTTTTTTCTCAGTTGTCGCCAGCGACTCAGATGTCAAAAGTGTAATTCCAAGCTATTTTACTTTGGTCATCATCTGTAGCAAAAAATATATTTTTTGACATTAATCTTCAACTGATATAGATAAGTAAGTTGATTATTATTCATCCATTTGAAAAAACGGTTGTATTATGTGATTGATCTGTCCGTCTGTCCACCTGTCCATCTGTTAACTTATCTGTTTTTGCACTATAACTTGAGTTAGGATTTACAGATCAGGACCAGACTTGGTTTCTGCCTCAGTTATATCAAAATGAAGGCTAAGTTCAAAGTTTCCAGATGATAACTTGAGTTTGGATTTATAGATCCAGACCAAACCTGGTTTTTTGCCTCAGTTAGATCAAAATACAGGTTGAGTTCGAATTGGGGTTTGGTCCGATGATTTTTAGAAGACTTATGGGCCTTTTTGACTAATAAATTGCTTATTTTCGTCAACATTCTGGTTATTGGATGATAACTTTAGTTCTGCTTATTTGACCTCAACCAAATTTGGCATGTGACTCAGTTATACCAAATTACAGGTCAGGTTTCAATTGGGGTTCAGTACAAATTTTGCATTAGGTATGAACCTCTTCCAGCATTGAGCATTTTCAACTTGGAATGCAATATCTGTTCATCCATCTGTCCATTTGGTAAGCATCATAGCAGGTACGATTTCCAGTCCAACTTCATCATGTACTTTTGTGACTGATTTTGGCTCTGGTTCTAGTTTGTCATTTACTTTTGTCCCTGATTTTCGTTTCGGTTATCTTTAGATCAATTTATACAAATAGCTGTTATTTTTTGGATGAAAACAGTAATTATGTATAATTCGAAAAAGCTTAATGGGCATATTATGCAACGTCAGTCATAGCTCTTGGTAACATTTGTGACTAACTGAAATAATTGAATCTAAACATATGTGATGGACTATTTAACCTTTTACATAACACGAACGGCTGAGGACACTTGCAAATGAAATTTTTAAATAATTAATTGTTTTCATTTTCGGCATCACACACATCACTCATACTCAGTGAGTTTGTGTCAATGGGGGGTCATAAGCTATGTATTTGAGACAAAAAATGAAAAAAATAATGAAAATTGAATGGTGATTTTTGTGAATAGTGTGGCCAGTTTTGGCCATTACGTTGGGTAAAGGGTTAATGGCTATGCAATGCCAGGCATAGCTCTTGGTAATGTTTGTGATTAACTGAAATAATTGAATCTAAACAGATGTGATGGACTATTTAACCCTTTACCTAACACGAACGGATGAGGACACTTGCAAATGAAATTTTTGAATAATTAAATTTTTTTCATTTTCAGCATCACACACATCACTCACACTCAGTGAGTTTGTGTTAGTGAGGGGTCATAAGCTATGTTTTTGAGACAAAAAATGAAAAAAATAACGAAGATTGAATGGTGATTTTTGTGAATAGTGCAGCCAGTTTTGGCCATTACGTTGAGTAAAGGGTTAATGCTTAGACTCTGGTTCCAGACCATACAGAATTGTCTGGTTGCTTGAGGGCTTTTTGCATTTTTGTCGGGGGACTATAGAAATCAGCGGTGTCCATCCATCCGTCCGTGTGTCCATCTGTGCGTCCATCCCACTTGGTGTCCCCATGATAACTCCAGTTTGGATCATTTGATTGGAACCAATTTTGGTATGTGACCTTCTTAGCCCAACCCACAGGTCAAATGCGAATATGGGTTCGGCCAGATTATTTTTATTAGAGTTATACCCCTTTTTCGACTTAGTAATTTCAAGATTTGCAGTGTCCGGATGATAACTCCAGTAGGATTGGAAAGAATTTTGGTATGGGACTTTCTGGGGTAATAATACAGGTCAAGTTCGAATATGGGTTCAGACCAATCATTTTTACTAGTCTAGTGTTATGCCCCTTTTTCGACTTGTTTTTTCGGGGGACATGTGGCCGAGCGGCCTTTTATTTAAATAATGTCAAATTCTACAAATAGACCTTGTACGATGGACTTTGTATCACCATAGCCTATTTTTATTGAACTTAATGGTGAAAAATTATTTTCTTGGGACCTCCAAGAGGTCTGAGACAAACATTTTGGGGGCTTATCTTAGGGCCTCGGCCACAACAAAATGCAAGGCTTGAATAGAAAAACTATTCCACCATATTTATCACCAAAATGGAAGGAAATGTCCAAATTCTTGATAACTGAATATTTCTGTAAACAGGAAAATTTTTACAGGCATGTTGGCGATTCCCTTAAAAGGATTCCATTGTATTATTTTTCAGAGGCTTTAGTTATGTGGATCTCATTGAAGATACAAGATCTCACAAATTATTTGCTCTTAAACGTATTTGTAACCATTCAACAAGTGATGAAGAAATAGCCATGAAAGAGGTGGAAATTATGAAGAAGTTTCACCATATCAACATAATTCCATTAGAAGATTTTTCCAAAGAACCAGTGGACTTTCATTCCAGGACATTAGATATTTATAGCGAACTGTTGATAGTAATGCCATTTTACAAGGTAGTTGCAATTTTCTTATCTTCCAGGGACAAGAGAGTTTATTTAAATAGCTGAATTTAGCTAATTTATTATAAAAAATGCGGAAATATTATTTCATATAAATCTACATGAAAATGGTCTTCAAGACCATTTTAATGTAGATTTATAGAAATAAAATGTCTAACTGTACGTCCTTTATTTATGAAGAAACACCATTTTCACATATTTTCAGGTTGAACTAGGAGAATTTAAGCTTATTTTAGATAAGATAGATTCCTTTCACTCACAACCTTGATCTTCACAGGGGGCATGATACTCAATGAGTTATTGGTACTACATGTAAATCACTTTCCCCCCTATAATTGGACCTAGAGTGGAGGGGATGAAAGTCAGCTGTGTTGCTATTCATCCATCTGTTGCAGTAACCTATTCCATTGTGTTTTCCAGAGATTCAAGGTAAAATTTTGGTATAAATGGCGTTCACCCATTGGTACATGTATATTTAGCTGCAATAAGCAGCTCTATATGTGGCAATGTCAGTCGGTCAGATGATCTGTGACCAACTAGTTTTTAAACTCAATAACTTTTAAAATACTTGGTGAAATGGCATCATATTTGGAATGCAAGTGTATCATATTAATGTCTTGTCCATGTTCAATGGAAGTGGTATTCAAAGTATGTCTGTCAGAGTTATTTCCCTTGATAGACATGGAATTTGTCTTTTTGCCATCCGACTCGGCTTAGGTGCAGACTCGCAATGTACAGGGCTTGCATTCTAGAAATTTGAAAGTCTTCACAGGGCTGTGTTTTTCTACACACAAGCTGGTTCAATAATGTTATTGCTAAATCCTTGTTTCAGGTTGACAAATCTTCTAAGAGAAGTTTACAGAGAAATTTTACATACATATATAACATATCCAACAGAAACATAATAAGTCTTCCCACTATTTCCATACAGATATTTGTGTTCTTGGGTCTGCAGCTGAGCTAGTTCATCATAGAGTTGTCTGAAATAACATAAATATTTGTACACCTCACTTGAAACTCGATATATTGATAAAGTCATCTTTTGCCCTCGAAATCTAGGCGAATGGAAATTTTTTTAAAGTTTGTTTCAAATTTTTTTATAGCTACGGAATTTGGTCAAAGCCATACTTTACAATCACATTCTTAGACCTGTCAAATTAGGGATGTGTTCTGTATAAACTGATACAATTAAATAGTTATGTGCAACAGGACCTCCAAGGTCCAGAATTCTTGCATATGGTATCACAGAACTAAATATTTTCCCATAGGCGACCATTATAACGTTCAGGCAAAAAAAAATATGATCGCATCACTTTAATTTTGGCATTCAAATATCTTTGTCAAGAATAGCCCTTCAGACAACTTTTTCTGATCCCAAAACAGGGGGTCATGCAACAAATAAGAGAGAAAATTTACAGCAAGGGAAGTTCCGGTCACATGCTCATATTTTCCAGGGAGTTCCACACAAAAACACACCAAATGTAAATTGTATTTTTTAAATCCAAAAGTCATCAAATCACCCTCTTTTTTATCGGGAATATTCATCAATAATGCAAGATGTCAATAGAATGCTTCAAACATTTATTGAAACAATTTATTTTCCCAAGGCAGTTTATTTTTGGGGATTGCGTCACTTCCGAGTGCAACATTTCAAGGTGGGTATTTCTAATTCAAATATTTAGTTCAGTGATACCATATGTAACATACATGAAGATGTTAAGTTAGCACTCTACCAGTTAAGTATTTTTGTGGAATATTCACAGGACTGGTTTTCTGGCCTTGTAAAATTGGTTGCAGGGCTGTTTAAGGTGCTGGGGCTGATCAGCCCCGCTAAAATGCAAGCCCTGAATGTACGGACAGAGAATATGAACCAGTCAAAATTATCTGTTCGCTTTTCTCCACATAGCACTAGAGAATCTCACCTGTCCATAAAGAAACGTGTCAATATTGATTCCAAGATGCTATTTTTGTTTGTTTTTTTTTATTGGGTTTTGATTTCGCTCTATTTTATTTATGAAACCTCAACCCACAGTGTGTAAGTGAGTCATGATCCAATTGTAGTCCTATCAAGAAAAATCCCACATTAGCGATCAGTTCTGTGTATGTTGTGGTGGGACCCGAAAACTGATAGAAGCTTGCATTTCATCTCTATAAGTAGAATCTCAGATTCTACCAGTAGATGCTTGAATTCTCATTTTCACCACTAAATATGTTTTTTATGTCATTTGATTTTTATTAAATAAATAAGATAAATATAACATTTTTACATATATGTTTTACAAAAAGAATAAGTTCTCATTTTATAATTTGGAGCAACTGAACAGATACAAAAAAGGGGTGAGACATTGTAATGTTTCAAAGATGTAAAAATATGTCAATTTATTACTTTCCAAAGTGTGATTTACTGGGATTTCCGGGTTTGATTATAAATGAAACTTCACAAGTGAATTACGCAATCAACAATTGTGTCATGTATCCGTGTGCACAAACGAAGATGCTTTGCCGTGGATGTAATGGGGACTTCATTGTTTTTGGGGTTTTTTTTTCAACCCTTTACCTTATATGAAAAGCAGACGACACTTGCAAAAAAACTCTTGAATAGCTATTATTTTCATTTTTTGTCTCAAAAACATAGGTTATGACCCCTCATTGGAACGAGCTCGTTGAGCTTGTTCCAGTGAGGGGTCATAACCTATGTTTTAGAGAAAAAAATGAAAAAAATAATGAAAATTAATTGGCAATTTTTGAGAATAGCGCTGGCTGTCACGTTAGGTAAAGGGTTAAATAATAAAATTATCATTAATAATGAAAAGTAATAAACAGAGTAATCGCTTGACTGGACTGGTTATGTGGAATAATTCATTCAAGGCGAGGGACTATATTGTAAAACACTCGTGCGCGTTCGCGCACTCATGTTTGTACAACGTCCCTCACCTCTCATGAATTATTTCATGTAACCAGTCCAGTCAAACAATTACTCTCTATATCTTCTGTGGTTTTCAAAGACAAGTCCCTTTATGAGTGTTTATTTGTAGTCTTGGGGCACAAGCACTTTACAGACATAGTTGCAATTTTGCATCTTTGTCTTTATTTATATTTTACTGTCAGTGGAAGACCTAAGTGATAACTTGTAAATCTTCTTATTGGCCCTTCTAATTATTTATAACAATGCCATGGTCACAACAATGAACATAGAAATAAAGTCAAGTTTAGCCAATCATTTATACCTATGATGCTCATTTAGATAACTTGCATATGTATGTCATCAAGACGTTTATTCGATATGAAAGGAGCTTCAAAGAGAGTCTGGTCACTAAACATAGATATTTTGGTATAAACTGTTTTTTTTCTTTATAAGTTAGAACAAGATATACTTTATTCAAATAAAGAGCTTAGAATGTTCCATCATTTTTCTATTCCTTGGGCTATATTCATTGATTACAAATATCAAGGTTTGTATGGGTCATGGAATCCAGGAAAAGTCATGGAAAATGAAAATACTTTTTCCAGGCTTGGAAGTTTCAGAAAAATTTGGGTTTTTTTAAATATAATCTGGAAAATTCATTGAAATTTTTTGTGACAATGATGCAGAACGTCATTTCCCCCAAAAATCATGCTTAAAAATCCCAGAAACAGAGAGTGTGGTGGTTATACTAACAAGGAAAAGGTCATGGAAATTGGGTGGAAAGTTTTGGAAAAGACATGGAATTTTATTCTCTATAAAGTGTACGAAACATGATATATCTACCGGTACACATTTTTTCAAGGTTTTAGTAAGATTAGTTTTTTTTTAAAATGGTGGTCTTTCACTCTTTTTGAAGAAATAAATATGCTTTTTGAAGATGAGTATAGACAGACCCACTATATCCTCTGTTGTATTTTGGGGAACGGGGTGTTTTACTAGTGTAAGTGTGTCATGATCCCACTGTGTTCTGATTGAGAAAAATACCACTTTTGTGATCACATTACTATATATGTTGTCATAGAAACCAGAATCTGACAGTATTTGAGATGGGCAATATACCGAAAAACCAAACCGATACCGATATCATGGGGATACTGAAAAACTGAACCAAACCAATCATTGAATACCAAAACCGCCTGAATTTTCAAATTTTCCTACATTCACTATATTTTTATACTGTACCAATAACCCAGGCTTAGCTGGTGCTAACTCTAAAATATTTAGGGCCAAACACAAATTTTACCCCCCAATCCCCAAAATTTGCATCTAAAACCGAAAATTACATGTCCTATATGGTCCTCCATACTTTTACTCCACTGCGCATGCGCAGTGTCAAGGAGGTCTCGAAATTGGCGCAAATATCATTCCTTTGTTTGGCCCTCAATTCAGTTACATCTCACTGATATTTGTGCTTGTAAATCTCAGTTTAAATGATGCCAGAGACATAATTATGAGAGAAATGGTGGATATAAGGAGGAAATAGAAGGAGGAGAGGAAGAAACAGTGGAAGGAAATGTTCAGGGCTGTAACTTATAAATTTTTTACGAAATTATTTCATGTTACCTATTTTCGAGGCATGGCCCTGTTGTGGTCATTCTTGCTATGAATGTTCCATTGTTTGATCAGTGTTTCCTCTCTCCCTTTCCTTTATTCCCCCTAGCTATTCTCCCATGCTTTTGGCATATTTTTTGTAATGTTCATTACTAAAATTTCTTGGGAGTTTTGGCTTAGTAACAGAATAATATTCTGTTTTTTTCCCCATGTTTACGTCCTCACCCTTGGTTGTTTAGGCGTTTTGGTCTGCATCTACCATTTGATGTTCTGCAGTTTCTTCTCTGGAAGTCTCTGTTTTGCATCAGATAGTGTTTAAATTGGTAACTGATTTCGGGCCATGTTTATCAGTGCCTGGAGTCATGTTTCCGGTTTGTGTACACTTTTTGTTTATGTTGACAATGGTTACTTCTGATAGTGATTACTTGTCCTCTGCTTAGTTCAGTTCATAGCAAGATACATTAATATTGTCCATAAGTGTTACATTAATTTTTTGAAATAGTTTTAAAATTTTTGTCTACACTTAGGCTTTTTGGGGATCAATTTGGGCTCATTGTTCCCATTGGGAACTTGGGCTCTTCTGATAATTTTTTCAAAAATTTGTTTTTTTTTAAATTATTTTCTTTCGAAATGTTATAATGGATTATATTTATATTATGTATTTTTGTTTCAAGGGTTAGTGCGAGTAATATGACTGTATATTTTTTCTTGATGAAAAAATATTGTTCAAATTGTAATACGAGGATATTGTGTTTCTTATAGTCAATGTATTCGCACTAATTCTTGCTCTGTGTGTGTTGATTGGAATGACAATGTTGGAGACGTGTGTCACGGTATTTTGTTAGCGGTGAGGGGTCCATTCCGGTCCTCTCTCTGCAGGGTCACTCTACTTTATCAGTCTCTTTTTCAGAATTCAGAGTGATGTTTCCATGATGTCTTCAACAAGTGTGTCTCCGTCGTTGCAATATTAGGGCTAGCGGAAAGTGCTCAAGGGATTACGACAATTGCCGAAGAGTTCCCTAGTAGGATTGAAGGCATTGATCGTCCGCTAGTCCGCCCGGTGTCGAATGGTTCGGCATCCGGGTTCATCCATTACGGTCTAGGGAAGCAGATTGGGTGATGCGAGCACTATAAAACATTGAATGTGCACACCTAGCAACGACGGATCCGAGGATAGTACGGAGGAAGCCTGTCAGTCCGGTAGCTAGCTCATCCAGGTCCACCCAGACCGTGAGCGAGAGAGGCCCCCTCTCTCTTACATCAACATCTGCGCCACGATGTTGTTGTATGTTTGTTCGGTAGTCAGAGCTTACGTACACTCCTCCTGCTCGGGACGCTCCATCGCATAGACAGTCCAATGCGGCTGTTATATTGGCTTCCTCATCCTCGCTTCAACACACACGACCGCACCTTGGCTATGTGTCCACAGATTTCCAGGGGACGTTCGCATATTATTTAAATGCAGGATTGAACATCCCTGGTGCTCCTGCTTCGCCGACCAAGGAATACACGTTGACCAGGTCACTCCATCTGCTAGCCAAGGACACGAGGCCTTTCCAGTTGGGACGTTCGCATATTATATAAATGCAGGAATGAACGTCCCTGGAGCTTCCAGCGGATAATTACGTAGGACCACGGCTCCACAGGTCTCATTGAGTAACATGAACAAGGTGATGTTACTGTGATGTCTTCGTAAGTGTGCTTCCGTCGTCACAGTCAAATGAAGAGCTAGTGGTAAAAATGCTCATGCAGATACGTCAATTGCCTAAGAGGTCCCAAGTAGGATCAACGGCATTGGCGTCCGCTAGCTCACCCAGTGTAGTGACCATTCATCGAATGGCTCAGCAGTCAGGTTCGTCCATTACGGTCCAGGAAGGAGATTTGGGTGATGAGAGCACTATAAAATACAATGTGCACACCCAGTGACGACGGATACAAGGATGGTACGGAGGAAGCCTATTAGTCCGGTTCCTAGCTCATCCAGGTCCATCCGGGCTGCGAGCGAGAGAGGCGCCTCTCTCGTACTACAACATCTGGGCCCAGATACGTCCACCGCTCGGGATGCTCCGTTATATAGACAGTCTGGAGAGACTGCTCTTTCGGCTTCCTCATCCTCACGGCAGCACACGCGACTGCACCTTGGCTACGTGACCAGTGGTATTCAACCATCATCGCCGACTAGGGAATCTACGGAGACTAGGTTACGCCATCCGTTACCCAAGGATACGAGGCCTTCATACTCCGGATGTTCGCATATAAGAAGTATGCAGGAGTCAACGTCCAAGGAGCTTTCAGCGGCTAAATCGTGTAAGACCGCAGCTCCACAGGCCTCCGTTACGGACATGCTATCGCAGAGAGCACAAATTATCGCAGCATCCCAGCAACCGACAGTAACTCTGTCGGATCAGGAATTATCTGAGGAAGCTGGGTTTGTTTGTTCTGCTGCAGGTTCAGGCACGGGCGACCAAGAATTACAAGTGGTCCGACAGGATGGCGAAAGGGATACGGAGGAGTTGTATTTTTCCCTTTCGGAACAACATAATTGCCGTAGAGTGCATCCGGCATTATCATCTAACGTTGTTCCTCCGGACCAAAATGCTGCATTGCCGGATAAGAGACTGATAGTGCCACTGGACACAGAATTCTTAATCAGTTTAGGGACATCGTCCCTCAGTTTCCGACATAGTCCAGAAATGTCTCACGGACATTTGAACTATTGAATGACGCTATATATATAACTTGCTACCTAAACAGGCAGGTCCGGTTTCTTATCGGCAAATGCTCTACATCTGCCTTTCATCAATTCAAGGAATAATTTCGAAACGGCAGGACAGAGCATTCCGAGAGTTTCTCTGCGTCTAGACGACCAGGACGAAGACCTAATATTGTCTATACCGTTGTCTATGTCAGTTCCAACCTCAATGTTGGAAACAACGATATCGTCTAGCAGGGTTAGCTTAGACGCATTATGGTACGCAGATCACCTTACCAGAGCGTTATCATTATGTCTCAAAGGGAAAAGAATTCCAGGATGTACAACCTCCTTAAGAGTTCTTTCAAGGGCCTTAGCATTCTTCACGTATAACTCCGCCCTTTTAATGGCGATATGGAGTTGGTTAGACATGACGCAGCCCTGGCTACATCCACGCGTGTGGATAGTAAGATGATAGTAAGGTGAAAAACTCTCTCAGAGTCGCTCCAGTCTCCGGAGAGTTTCTCTTCGACGTCAAGCTTTCCGCAATCTATCAGATGACTAAGAAAGCTTCAGACTCTCTGCTATTCAAATCCGCTTCCATAGAGTCGGATTCCACAGAGTAAAGTAGGACAGGCACTTCTGGGGTGAATACGTCCAAGGGAAGTTCCTATAGAGGTTCCTATGCATCCTCAAGGTCTTACTCAAGAGACCGTCAGAATAGCGACTCAGGTTGGGGCCGTAATACTGGCCGAGACATCCGGTCAGACACCCCTAGGTCGACAGGGCAAGGTGCGGGCCATGGAGGACATGGTTTCTCCTTCCGCAAGCCTAGCAGGACCAGGAGGTAATGGTATTAACCTCTATCGTGTTCCAGTGGGTGGAGGCTGTCGAGTTTCTCAACCAATTGGGAGTAGATTACGATTACGGACATCCCTTAGGTTCGAGGGGTGATTTCGGAAGGACTAAATTGTCCTTCAAACGAAAACCTCCGTTAACTCGAAATCCAAGATGGACTCAGCTTCCGTCAAGTCCGCAGGAAAGAGGCTCGCTTCCATCAGAAGTCCAGTCTCTTCTGGAATGATCGTGATAGAGATCGTAGAAACCCAGGTTTCTACAACCATCCTTTTCTGGTTCCAAAACCAGACGGCTCGTTCCATCCACTCATAAATCTGAGCTGGATAAACAAGCTGATCGTGGCTCCAAGTTTCTATATGGAGACCATCCGATCGGTCAGAGTGAGTATTCGGGTGTTCAACTATGCTACATGCATCGATCTCAAGATGCGTACTTTCACGTCATGGTACATTAGGCGTTCAGAAAGTATCTTCGCTTCCTCATCATAGGAGTTGTGTATCAGCTCCAAGCAATGTGCTTCGGTCTTAATCTAGCCCCTTGGGCTTTCACTCGAATAATGAACTCAGTAATGACTCATTTCCGAGCTCATTCATCTGCGATAACATCGGCCTACCTGGACGACATTCTTCAGAGGTACGGCAATGAGTTAACGCTTCAGAACGATGTGCAGAATCTGCTTCTATTGCTCCGATGTCTCGGTTTCATAAGTAAACGAGGAGAAGTCGGATCGATATTGTCCAAGTCATTCACCCACTGGGGGATGAGCTTCGAGATGCACAACATTCTCGTTCGTCTGCCGTTAACCAGAGCGAAATTAATCAGTTGTTATGCTCGCTATTGTCTTCACTCAGACCAGGTTTCAGCGAGAGATCTCATGAGACTGATAGGTTTGTGCGGAGCTGCCACGATTTTATTCCGATGTGGCGGCTACACACTTGTCCTCTCCAATTTTCTTCTGACCCAGAATTGGAGGGTGAAGATTCTTTTGCTCGATACGGACATCCTCTTGTCAAATCAAGTGTATAAGAGATTCAAACTTGGGCAGATATTCAATGGTTAACTCAGGGAGTTCCACTGCAATTGCTGGATCCGAATTTTATAGTTTTGACGGATGCCAGTCAAACAGGTTGGGTCGCAACATTGAGCCCAACAGATTTGAAGTGTCAGGGTCTTTGGGATCCGTAGTTCCTAATCAAGCACATAAACATCAAGAAATGATATCATTTTGGCTTGCGCTACGTCATTGGATGAACGTTATTCAGAATGCTCACATGCAAATTCTGTCTGACAATTCAACGGTATTAGCGTATTTTCGGAACCAGGGAGGCACTCATTCCATTCTGTTATTCAAGTTAACGGAATGAATCCTTCTGTTTTTACTAGAACATCAAGTTCTCCTATCGGTCCGTCATATTCCGGGTCGTCTGAACGTATTAGCGGACTCCCTTTCATGGAGGGGCCGCTTGTTGCCGTCAGAATGGACTCTCAACAAACAGGTATTCAATCAGATTTGCTACCAATGAGAGCGGCCAATGATGGACTTATTTGCGACGCATCTCAATAATCAGTTGCAGACGTATGTCCGACAATACGACAGTAGTAGCGTATATTCGGAACCAGGGAGGCACTCATTCCGTTCCGTTATTCAATTTAACGGAAAGAATCCTGTTTGTACTAGGACACCAGGTTCTACTTTCGGTCCGTCATATTCCGGGTCGTCTGATTGTATTAGCAGACTCCCTTTCACGGAAGGGCCGCTTGTTGCCGTCAGAATGGACTCTCAACAAACAGGTATTCAATCAGATTTGCTACCAATGAGAGCGGCCAATGATGGACTTATTTGCGACGCATCTCAATAATCAGTTGCAGACGTATGTGTCACCATGTTTGGATCCTTGAGCGTTTGCAGTAGACGCTCTATCGATCTCGTGAGACGGAATAATAGGATATGCGTATCCTCCAGCGCCGTTGATTCAGCAGATATTGCTCAAGTTAAATAATCTCAATGCAAAATTCTGTTGGTAGCATCTCTATCTCCACAAAGACCGTGGATTAATCTACTTAGGTGTCTGTTGTGGGACATGCCGTGGAAGCCTCCTCCACATTTTGGTCCATTCTATGGCTAGATGGATTCAATTAATTATCAGTACTGCTCATGATAATATCTTCAACTCAGCAGTCTGTGGTTAAGATTTCAGCTCATGAAATAAGAGTTCTTTCTACATCATGGGCTTGCGCTAATAGTGTTGCTATTACAGATCTAATGAGGGCTGCATAGTGGTTTCAGCCTTCCACTTTCACAAATTTGTACCTTAGAAATATTGAGTCCATTTCTGGAGATCTGCATTGTTTATGTCCGTTATCTGTTGCTCAGAATGTCGTCCACTGAACAGTTGCAACTATAGTTATATAGGCCTTCGTTTCCGGCAGTGACTCTGTCCTGCTGCCCTCTTAGCTCTGGAGTATTTGATCCAGGGCTAGTGGAAGTGGGGGGGGGGGGGGGGGCGTGTGTTCCCTTAGGTCACCTGCTTTATAGTGAAAAGCAAGGGAATACCTCCCCTGGAGTCAGTAATTCCAGTCGGTACTGGGATGATTTTTAAAGTGTAAAGCTAATGTTTACTCATCCATGTAATATTTTTAAAGTGTAGCTCGGTGTGAAGCATTTGTATATGTCACATGTCATACGGGCGTTAATATACAATCCTCGGACACTTTTAATGAGTATAAAGAGTCTCATTTCTCTGGACTTCCTTTATTTATTGGCTTTCCTTTAAAAATAATTAGCATAACGGGTTATCCTGGAGGTTAATAGATATCATTGATGTTATTGTGCTCAATTACAGAATGGTGTTGTGTCTTTCTCGTTTTGATGCAAATAGAAAGATACATGTAAAGCCTATTTCTCCTTTTTCCTCGAGGAGATAATTCTGTTATATGTAGTTGAGTCTATTGGATTTTCTTTATGCCCTAGGCCCTCCAACCTTTTTACTATTCAGCTAAGTCTGGGTCATTGGTACAGTATAAAAATGTTAAAAAATTTATAGTAATTTATATATTTTTTTATACTTACCAATAACCCAGACAGGGATGGCCCTCCCATGAGTTGGGAACTCATACCTCCCCGCTGAGGACATAACGCTTACCAGGCACTGGTTGTAAGAATGATAATTGCGCCAATTTTGAGACCTCCTTGACACTGCGCATGCACAGTGGAGTAAAAGTATAGAGGACCATAAAGGACATGTAATTTTCGGTTTTAGATGCAAATTTTGGGTATTGGGGGGTAAAATTTGTGTTTGGCCCTAAATATTTTAGAGTTAGCACCAGCTAAGTCTGGGTCATTGGTAAGTATAAAAAATATATAAATTACTATAAATTTTTTAATTTTTATGTCCTTGTTGAGGCTTGGTAGCAGTTGAAAGGTGCATTTTCATGAAAGAAGTGACTGATTCTCTTTCCAGTTTTGTTAACTCACAGTTGACAACTGTCCTGAATTCCCACTAGACTACAACCTGTATATGTCTAACTGCTTAGCAGTGATTTCTAGTCATTCCTTGGCTGCCTGTTAAGGCAGCCAAGGCCTGACTAGAAATCCCTGCTCAGGTGTTTTGTCTTTTGTCAGCAGGACCTCCTAAAAGTGGCATTGTCAGGGCACATGCTCTGAGATCGCAAAAGCCTGAAATAGGACTTTAAACATCAAGTCACAAAATTACTGTCGATATGATTTGTGGCCATAAAAGAATACCACTGTTGAGCTCATTGGCATTGTCATTTATAGTGTTGTGGTACAAAGATACTACAACAACTTATTTTGTTGTTCCTGATGTGAATTCCTCTTTGGTACTGTCAGCAAATCTCAGTCAAGTCAGATACTGAATACCAAACAAATACCGATATATACCACCCTAAAAATACCGAAACCGATACCGAACTCAAAATTCCAATACTGCCCATCTCCAGACAGCATCTCAGATTTTACCTCTGTTAGTAGAATCTGATTCTATAATCTGATTCCCATGATGCCTTAGATTCATGGAATGGTCTTGAATTTGACTGAGGGCCATTCAAGGCCTTGAAATCCTGGAAAATCCCCCTTGGGAACCCCAGGAAGTGAAGAAGTGCTTGTTTACTATGGTAAACACACCCTGCTTTTGTGGTAAAATAGGACTCTGTCACCAATGGTTGGGGTGGAAGTCCTCCTAAATGGGCAACATGGGTATAAACGATTAACTGAACTTGACTTTGTGTCGTGGTCATGATTAGCCATTGTGCAGAAATATGTGACCTTAAACACCAATAAAAAAATAAATAATCCTGAAAAATGAGCTGGGGGCATCAAAAAGCCTAGCTAGGACCCTCAGGCCATTACTAATGGAAGGAGGGGTAATGATCAGGAGGTTCTAGTTAGGGTCAGTGCAGACAAGGCCTTGAAAATCTGTGAATTTGACTATTGTGGGGCCTTAACACTTTACCCAACGAATCGCCCGTATCCACCCGCATAACATGCAAATTCAGTAGCTAAAAAAATATTATTTTTCTAAAAATTTCAACAAAACCATATCATGTGACCCCTCTTTGGAACAAGCTCATCAAGCTCGTTCCAATGAGGGGTCACATGATATGGTTTTGTTGAATTTTTTTGAAAAAATTTAAAAAACGATATTTAAAATAATAAATTTTGATGGGTAAAGGGTTAAAAAAGTCTAAAAATGTCAAGAATCAGCCTTGAATAGTCTTAAATTTTATTGGTCCTAACCTAAGGGATATTTTTGCCACTTTCCAGCGAGGATCTCTACAACAGTTGATGGAGAAAGTTGCAGATAAGTCGGACCATTTGAAAGAAACACAGATTTGGAAACTGTTTCTAGATATTTGTGAAGGGCTTTCAGCAATGCATCAGAGTGCACCTCCTATTGCTCACAGGTAAATAATACTATATTATATATATATGAAGACCTTCAACAGTTTTTTATCTGTTTTTTTTTCAACTTCGGGATGTCAAGTTCAGCTGTTTATGGAAGTGGTGTTTTTTTGTCCAAAAAATATTCTCTACTACTTTACCACATTTAAGACCTGCAACACAACTATGTCAAAAGATATAGCCGAAAGCTCCAGCAGCAACATTAGCCTGGGATCATCGATCAGCTCTGTTAGCACGGTCATCATGTCGGAAACAGAGCCGAATAATACCAGCAATCCCTCTAAACGTCCGAGGACTGACTCGCCACCTGAAACTAACAGCTAGAATACCACCTCTCAAACAAATCAGTGGAATCACCATATCTAATCTCTTTCTACCATGCCACGACAAGAACTGCACAACTTACAAGGCACTACCCACACAAAGATGGTTCACCGGCTCGATCACCAAGAACAGACATAAAGGGCCGAACCGAGCCAATTGCCTTAGCAAGAATTGTGTTTACCTCATTACGTGCGCCACATGCCACAAACAATATGTGGGTGAAACGAAAAGACATTTCAAAATCCGAATAAGGGAACATTTTTCGGATATATCACATAAAAGGGATACTCCGGTGGCTTTCCACTTTAATCGACCGGACCACAATATCCGTGATGTAAAATATCGGATTATTCAGGTACTCCCTGTGCACTACACAGCCACACGAAAAGACATGCTGCTGAAATTAAGTGGACTTTTACACTTAGAACGCTAATACCACTCGGCCTGAACAGAAAGGATTTCTAGTATTCTAGAAATTCATTTATTTATTTGGTGTTTTTTTGTCATTTTTGTATTTTAAACATGCGAGTGAACTTTAAGTTGGCATCAGCTGGTGAATTCATTATTGTTTAATATTTTTACACTTGATACAATAAAGATTGTATTAGTGCAAATGGGGGTGTTTACCTTTTGCAGTGTTGTTGGCCATAGAAGATGGCCACCATTGACTACGTTTGTTCATAAAATGTACTTCTTAGTTTTTAATCTAAAATGTTCTCATATTGATTTGGATTTTTGAAATGGTTGACGGATATTTGACGTATCGAATCTAATTCCAGAGCAAAAAATGAATTAAATTTGTCTGTGATGTGACGTATATTTCAATTAGATGTGAGTAAGATGCATCACCAACAAATCTTCATCCAACTGAGATGAATCTCCTTCGGTGATCCATCTGAAATATGTGTTGAAATAGTCAATGGATTTCTAATACAAAGTGCAGAAACAAATGAGCACTGCCAATCGACCGAATGTAAATCATATGATAATGAGGAAATACAGTAGAATCCTCTTAATTGAATATTCATTTTGCCAGTGAAAATTATTCAATTAACAGGAGTATACAATTAACAGGGATTTGGTCAGTTTCCTGTGTTCTGGAGGTAAACTGAGCATTTATTCTATTATATCTTGTTTGACAGAGCTCATAGAGCTCTGTCAAACAAGCTATAAAAGAATAAATGCCTGTATTGGATGTTGTGAGGCCAAAAAGGTTGATAAATAAGGGGAATTTGGTGCATGTCACAGTAATTTTTTCGACATATTACAAAAATTTATATACAATTAACAGGAGTTTACTCTACAACCCATATGCAATTAACAGATCAAATTTGTACTGAAGGTATGGTAAATGGTTTTGTGTTTGAAAATTTTATTCAATTAACAGGGATATACAATTAAGAGATATCCATTTAAGTGGGCACCACTGTACCCATCTTACATCATTTGAGTGTTGATTGCAATAGACAGCTTAAAGGTTAAGTTCCAGATTTTTCAAAATGACTGAAGATGTTGATAGGTGAGGATGAAAATCAATTTTTTTTTAAATGACTGAATAAGAAGTTGATAGGTGAGTACGAAAATCAATTTTTAAACAAACAGCATCAGGCTTACCTACAAACTACATTGATAGCTTAAACTTTCAATTTTCGTGGTAATATTGTTGTTGCCACAGGTAAGTTGGCAGAAGATTCTCATTCAGGAAAGCCTAGAGTCCTAACCCCCCCCCCCTCCCCACCCCTCTCTCTATCTCTCTCTCTTTCTGCCTTTAATGTGTTCCTGTCTTATAATATATGATTTTTGGATTCACAAAATTTGATTTGGGCCCTCTGTTTGCTGAAGCTCACGTCGGATTCAGTTGTTTGTTTATTGCGGTTTTACAACAGTTTTAACAGCCAGTGGTCATATCTTGTCAGGTAGTTTTACGGGTGAGGGAAGGTGGAGAGAACCACGGCGCAATGGCGAGTAACTACCCAACTCCTCAACCTACTAACCAGGGTTAGCATGCGGTTGAAGGTATGTGTCCATCGATGTGCCACACACCTTTTTGCATTTTTAGGTGGGGGATGAGGGTTAAACATGTCATCACATGGATAATTGTGTTATTGGCATGAATATTAGTGCTGAACATGAATCACAAGCCGATAAATTTATGTTCTGTTAAGAGGCGGATGGGTCTGATTGCTCTATATGTGGACTGCCATTGGCAGGCCACATAGATGACATTTCGATATACCAGCAGCCTAGTCTGTCATTGGTTGCTCAGATGGAATGAAACAGCATTCCTTCAATTTCGAAAATCAAAATATTTTCCGATTGGGCCGAACTACGGTCTTCTCGAGTCCCCCCACGCCCTCCCCTCATCCTGTAGAAGCATATTTGCTGAATGATCAATGAAGATGATACAAAAATGCCATGGAAATATTCTTTTTCTGGACTGGCATTGATCACACAGATGCAAGGAAGCTGAGTTCACTCAGTTTCACTCAGTTTTCTCAGGGTCCGGGCCCCCCACAAGACCCCCCCCCCCCCCCACCCCCACCCCGGTGCATTTCCAGATAACTTTTTTCGGCCCAGTCCGCCTCTGGTTCTATTTTTTTTCTGAGGGGGGAAGGGGGTGGGGTACTCCTCAGTACTCACCCATTCCACTGGCTGATCAAAGCAAGTCGATGGTACTCATGCTTTCAACCATTGCTAACCCTACTTGTGTCCAGTTAGTAAATTGGAAGTTCTGACAGATACACAGCCCTATCGGTGTTTCTCTGGGTTTTCCAGCCTCACACATAAAACTGTCTGACACTGGCTGTTGAAAGTGTCCGTAAATAAATAAATAAATAAATAAATAAATGTCACTCCCTTGGTGCAAAATAAAAATGATTGAAGGAACCTAAAGAGTGCAGGTCACCCATGATTGGCTAATCATTTAGATTCGACGCGACAGTGATGCGTCTGTATATTTCAAAACTTCTCTGTGTCACATCAGCGACGGATTTAATACAGTTAGATTTGGTGTGTCAAAAATCTATTGACTATTCCAGGCCTAAATCTTTACTCACCGATATCAGGTTCATGTCTTCATTTTCCTTGTGAATCACCTTGTAAGGTAAAAAAAATGAGAACCCTGGGAAGTGAAGCAGTTCCTGTTTACTGTGGTAAAGAAGCTCTGCTTTATTGGTAAAATAGGACCTGGTAACCATTGTCTGGGGTGGAAATCCTCTAAAATGGGCAACATGGGTATAAACAATTGGCTGGACTTGATTTTATATCCATGTTGTGGTCACAATTAGACATTGTGCAGAAATATATGACCTTAACCCTTTACCCAATGAATCACCCGCATCCGCCTGCGTAATATGCAAATTCAGCAGCTGAAAAAATATTATTTTTCGACAAATTTCAACAAAAACATATCATGTGACCCCTCTTTGGAACGAGCTCATCGAGCTTATTCCAATGAGGAGCCACATGATATGGTTTTGTTGAAATTTTTTGAAAAAATTTACAAAATGATATTTAAAATAATAAATTTTGATATCGTCTGTGTTGGGTAAAGGGTTAAACACCAATAAATAAATAACTAATTTGTATCACCATTGGAATCCTGGGAAGTGAAGCATTGCTTGTTTACTGTGGTAAACAAGCTCAGTTTTACTGGTAAAATAGGACCTGGTCACCAATCCATGCAGTGGAAGTTCTCTAAATGGGCATCATTTGATTTTATATCCATGTTGCAGTCACAATGAGCCATTGTGAAGAAATATGTGACCTTAAACACCAATAAATATATAAATAAATAATTTGTATTTTGAATCTTGTAGAGATCTCAAACCAGCCAATGTAATGCTATCAGATGATGGCAGAGCTGTTATAATGGATCTTGGATCTGCAACTGAAGCAAGAGTTTCTATTACCTCATCATCTGAAGCACAAAAAGTTCAGGTAAAATTAGCTTAGGAAAAAAAAAGTCCTTCATAATTTGTTTTCAGTTACACAATGAGAAGGTAGGTCAATTTTTATTTGTTATGCCCCCACTATAAAATGGCCCGGGCATATAGTTTTTCTTTTGTCCATCTGTCATTCCATTATTCTATCTTTCCTTCATTCAGAAATAAGTTTTCCATACGTTTTTTCACCATGTATTGAGCTAATTGGCTTTGTCATGGGTACCTACAAATTGAGATCTCAGTTTGAGGATTTTTGCAGAGTTATTTAGCTTGAACTTAGTTTATAGGGGCGTGCAATTTTTTTGTTGTTGCAGGAACAGAAAATAGGTTATGCAAAAATATTTTACTCAACCCCTTTTTGTTTTCAGAACCCATTTTCAGGTTTAGAGTTAATAAATAAGAGAAAACTGGAAAACTAAACTCAGTCCCTTTTCTCGGTTTATTCAACCATTATTGTGTCACAAACTAAATTTTTATACTGTACCAATGACCCAGACATAGCTGGTGCTAATTCTCAAAATCTAGGGCCAAACACAAATTTTGCCCCCCAATCTCCAAAATTTGCATCTAAAACCGAAAAATTCATGTCCTAAATGGTCCTCCATACTTTTCCTCCACTGCGCATGCGCAGTGTCAAGGAGGACTCGAAATTGGCGCCAATTATCATTCTTTGTTTGGCCCTTCATCAGTTCACATCTGACTGATATTTGTGCTTGTAAATATCAGGTTAAATGATGCCAGACACATAAATATTAGAGAAATGGTGGATCTAAAGAGGAAATAAAAGGAGGAGAGGAAAAATGAGTGGCAGGAAATAATCAGGGCTGTAACTTGAAATTTTTTTATGAAATTATGTTATGTTGCCTAATTTCAAGGCATGGGTCTGTTGTTGTCATTCTTGCTATAAGTTACACTGCTTGTTCAGTGTTTCCTCTCTCCCTTTCCTTTAGTCCCCCCTTGCTATTTTCCCATGCTTTTGGCATATTTTCTGTAATATTATTACTAAAATTTCTTGGGAGTTTTAGCTTGGTAACAGAATGAATTCTGTTTTTTTCCCCATGTTTACGTCCTCACCCATGGGTGTTTAGGCGTTGTGTTCTGCATCTACCATCTGATGTTCTGCAGTTTCTTCCCTGGAAGTCTCTGTCTTGCATCAGATAGTGTTGTAATTGGTAACTGATTTCGGGCCATGTTTATCAGTGCCTGGAGTCATGTTTCCGGTTTTTATACACTTCTTGTTTACATTGACAACGGTTTCTGTTGAGAGTGATTTCTTGTCTTTCAGTACATTTTCGTGGTCAATCTGGATTAATCGAGATTAACTACGCATGCGCAGTATGGTCAGATTGATGCTTATTGAAACAAGCTATAATCTAGTTTATTAATCCGTCCAATCCTTCTCGAAAGGTGAATTGGGTTTCAATCCTGACATGCGCAGTCAGTAAATCTATATTTGTTGACACGAAAATACAGAAATGAATGGTAGGGGATTCTAAAGATATTAAAACATTAGTAACTTGCGACAGTGCAATCCTACAAATGAATTTTGAGTTATTAAAAATTATATGCACATTTTAATTATACTGCATTCTACAAAAGCCTTAATTTTTATTATTATGCGACTTATTGAAATTAAAATTTAAAATTTTGTTGGACTTTAATTTAAATTTTGTGAAAATATTAAATACAATGCAGTTGAAATTGAATGGATTTTATGGTATACCAGGGGGAGGGGGTGGGGTGGGGGGTCAAAGAAAAATTCTGAAAACCGATTGAAATGCGTGTAGGTCGTATCCGTGAAGACGTTAATCGAAATCTGGATTATCAATCTCGATTAATCCAGATTGGCGATGGAAACGCACCCTTTGTATTTGTTTAATCATAACAAGATACATTATTATTATAAGTAAGTGTTGCATTAATTTTTTTGAAATATTTTCAAAAATTTTTGTCCACACTTAGGCTTTTTTGGGATCCATTGGGGCTCAACGTTACTTTCAGAAACTTGGGCTTTTCTGAAAAAATATTTTTTCAAAAAAATTTTTTGATTTCAATTATTTTTTCTATATGTTAATGGATCATGGTATTATGTATCTTTGTTTTCAGGGGTTGATGCAAGTACTAGGACTGTTTGTGTTCTTTTCACAATGAAAGGATATTGTTCAAATTGTAATAAGAGGAAATCTTCCTCAGACTTTCATAATCATTGTATTAATTGTAGTCAGTGTACTCACACTAACTCCTGTTCAGTATGTGTCAATTGGGATGACAAACATTGGAAACGTGTGTCACGGTATGTTGTTAGCGGGGAAAAGGCCATGCCGGTCCTTTCTCTGCAGGGTCACTCTAGTTTATCAATCTCTTTTTCAGAGGAACAAGAACAGGGTGATGTTTCCGTGATGTCTTCCAAAAGTGTGCCTCCATCGTCACAGTTAAATGAAGAGCTAGCGGCAAAAGTGCTCATGGAAATACGTCAATTGCCTGAGAGGTCCCTAGTAGGATCGACGGCATTGGCATCCGCTAGCTTGCCCAGTGTAGCGACCATTCATCGGATGGCTCGGCAGCCGGGTTCGTCCGTTGCGGTCCAGGAAGGAGATTTGGGTGATGCGAGCACTATAATAAGACAAAGTGCACACCCAGTGACGACAGATCAGAGGATAGAATGGAGGAAGCCTATTAGTCTGGTTCCTAGCTCGTCCAGGTCCATCCGGGCTGCGAGCAAGAGAGGTCCCTCTCTCGTACAACAACATCTGGGACCAGATGTTGTGGTACAAAACGTTTCGCATTCGGAGCATACGTCCGCCGCTCGGGATGCTCCGTTATATAGACAGTCCAGAGAGACTGTCGATATGGCTTCCTCATCCTCACGGCAGCGCACACGACCGCACCTTGGCTACGTGACCACAGATATCCAGCCAGCTTCGCCGATCAGGGATTCCACGGTAACCAGGTCACGCCATCCGGTAGCCAGGGCCACTAGGCCTGTAGACTCCGGACGTTCGCATAAAAGAAGTATGCAGGAGTCAGCTTCCAGTGGCAAAGCAACGTAAGACCGCTACTCCACAGGCCTCAGTGACAGACCTGCTATCACAAATAGCACAACTTATCGCAGCATCCCAGCAGACGACAGAATCTTTGTCGGATCAGGAATTATCCGACGACGCTGGGTCGGTACGCTCCGCTGAAGCATCAGGTACGGACGACCGAGAACTTCATAGGGTCCGACAGGATGGCGAAAGGGATTCAGAGGATTTGGAGCTTTCCCTTTCAGAACAACATAAAGCTGCCGTAGATTTTATCCGGCATTATCTTCTAGAGGTTGTTCCGTCGGACCAGAATGCTGCGATGCCGGATAAGAGACTGATAGCGTCATTGGACACAGAATTTTTTGATCGGTTTATGGACATCGTCCCTGAGTTTCCGACACAGTCCAGTAATGTCACAAGAACATTTGAATTATTGAATGGCGGTATATATAAGCTTGCTACCAAAACGAGCAAGTATGGTTTCTTGTCCAAAATTGCTCTAAATCTGCCTTTCATCAATTCAAGGAATAAATTCGAAACGGCAGGATAGGGCATACCGAGAGTTCCTCTGCATCTAGACGACCAGGCTGAAGACCTAGAATTGTCTATACCGTCGTCTATGTCAATTCCAACCACGGCGTTGGAAACAACAATTATGTCTAATAGAGTTAACTTAGACACTTTATCATACGCAGATCACCTTACTAAAGCGTTATCATTACGTCTTCAAGGGAAAGAATTCCAGGATATACAATCCTCATTTCGAGTTCTTTCAAGGGCAATAGCTTATTCCACGTATAACTCCGCCCTTTCAGTGGCAAACCTGGATTTGGTTAGACGTGACGCTGCCCTAGCTACATCCACGTGCGTGGATGGTAAGGTGAAAAACTCTCTCAGAGTCGCTTCGGTCTCCTGAGAGCTTCTCTTCGACGGCAAGCTTTCAACAATCTATGACAAGATAACTAAGAAAGCTTCGGATTCTCTGCTATTCAAATCCGCTTCTAAAAAGTTGGATACAGCAGAAAAGAGTAAGACAAGCACTTCTGGGACAAGTACGTCCAAGAGAAGTTCCTATAGATGTTCCTATGCATCCTCTAGGTCTTATTCTAGAGACCGTCAAGGCAGCGACTCACGTGGGGGATGTTATTCTGGCCGAGATAACCGGTCAGACGTCCCTAGGTTGACGGGGTGAGGTGCGGGTCGTGGAGGACGTAGTTTCTCCTTCCGCAAGCCTCGCAGGTCCAGGAGGTGATGGTATGAACCTCTATCGTGTTCCGGTAGGCGGAAGATTGTCGAGTTTTATAAACAATTGGGCGTCAATTACGGACGACCCCTGGGTTGGAGGAGTAATTTCGGAAGGACTAAGAATATCCTTCAAACGAAAGCCTCCATTAACTTGAAGTCCAAAATGGACTCAGCTTCCGTCAAATCCGCAGAAAAGAGATGCTCTTCTATCAGAAGTACAGTCTCTTCTGAAGAAGAACGCGGTAGAGGTCGTAGAAGACCAGGAATCACTGGGTTTCTACAGCCATCTGTTTCTGGTTCCGAAACCAGACGGCTCGTTCCGTCCAGTCATCGATCTGAGCTGGATAAACAAGCTGATCGTCGCTCTGAAGTTCTATATGGAGACAATTCGATCAGTCAGAGCGAGTATTCGGGTGAACAACTATGCTACAAGCATGGATCTCAAGGATGCATACTTTCACGTCATGGTACATCCGACATTCAGAAAGTATCTACGCTTCGCAGTCCTAGGAGTTGTATATCAGTTCCGAGCGATGTGCTTCGGTTTGAACCTAGCGCCCTGGGCTTTCACTCGAATAAAGAACTTGGTAATGATACATTTCCGAGCTCATTCGTCTGCAGTAACGTCGGCCTACCTGGACGACATTCTTCAGAGGTACGGCAACGAGTTAACACTGAAGAATGATGTGCAGAATCTGCTTCTATTACTCCGACGTCTCGGTTTTATAATAAATGAGGAGAAGTCGGATCTGATGCCGTCCAAGTCATTCACCCATTTGGGAATGAGCTTCGAGACGCACAACAATCTCGTTCGTCTGCCGTTAACCAGAGCGAAATTAATCAGTTGTTATGCTCGCTATTGTCTTCACTCAGACAAAGTCACAGCGAGAGAGTTCATGAGACTGATAGGTCTGTGCGGAGCCGCTGCGGATCTCATTCCGATGGGGGTGGTTACGCACTCGTCCTCTCCAAATTTTCTTGACTCAGAATTGGAGTGTAAAGATTCATTCACTCGATATAGACGTTCTCTTGTCAAATTAAGTGAAACAAGAGATTCAGACTTGGGCAAACATTCAGTGGTTGACTCAGGGAGTTCCACTGCAGTTGCCGGATCCGAGTTTTACTATTATGACGGATGCCAGTCAAACAGGTTGGGGTGCAACATTGATCCCAACGGATTCGAAGTGCCAGGGTCTTTGCGATCCGCAGTTTCTAGGCAAGCACATAAACATCAAGGAAATGATGTCAATTTGGCTTGCACTACGTCATTGGATGAACATTATTCAGAAAGCACATGTCCAAATCCTGTCCGACAATACGACAGTAGTAGCATATATTCGGAACCAGGGAGGCACTCATTCCGTTCCGTTATTCAATTTAACGGAAAGAATCCTTCTGTTTGTACTAGGACACCAGGTTCTACTTTCGGTCCGTCATATTCCGGGTCGTCTGATTGTATTAGCAGACTCCCTTTCACGGAAGGGTCGCTTGTTGCCGTCAGAATGGACTCTCAACAAACAGGTATTCAATCAGATTTGCTACCAATGGGAGCGGCCAATGATAGACTTATTTGCGACACAGCTCAACAATCAGTTGCAGACGTATGTGTCACCATGTCCGGATCCCCGAGCATATGCAGTAGACGCTCTATCGATCTCGTGGGACAGAATGATAGGATATGCGTATCCTCCAGCGCCGTTGATTCAGTAGATATTGCTAAAGATAAAACAATCTCAATGCAAAATTCTGTTGGTAGCATCTCTGTCTCCACAGAGACCGTGGATAAATCTACTCAGGTGTCTGCTGTGGGACATACTGCGGAAGCTTCCTCCACGAGAGGATCTTCTTTCGCAGGGGAAATCGCGTCAACTACATAACAACCCGCAAGGTCTCAACCTTCACGTATTTCCGTTGTGCGGTCCTTCTTGCACGGCAAGCATTTTACAGGACGAGCAGTGGCCGCAATTTCTAACTGTAGGAGGACCTCCTCTTCGCTAAACTATGCAGCTAAGTGGAAGGTTTTTTGTCATTGGTGTAGGGATCATTCTGTTGACATTTTTGATCCCTCCATTCCAGACATTGCAAACTTTCTAGTATACTTGTTTGATGAGATCAAACTGCAGCCTGTTACTATTGAAGGTTTATAGGTCTATGTTATCTGATACCTATGCACACCATGATAGTTTGCAAATTGGATCTAATGTCTCTTTATCTAAATTAGTTAGAAACGTTTCGATAAATGGACCTAGAACCCTTAGATTAATTCCTAAATGGAATTTAGCTTGGGTTCTTCTTAAACTAAAAGAAAAGCCATTTGAGCCTCTTGAGACAGTGGACTTCAAATTCTTATCTTATAAGAGAGCATTTCTCTTAGCTTTCTCTTCCGCTAGAAGAGTCAGTGAGCTTCATGCACTATCTGTGGACGATTCTCACTATCGTAGTGTCGGGAACACTATTACCTTTACTACTAATGTTGGATTTTTGGCTAAGAATCAGGCTCCTAATAAATATCCGGAACCTATTGTTATTAAGGCCCTTCCGTCTTCAGACGGGCATAGGCCTTTACTCTGTCCGGTTAGAGCTTTACATATTTATAAACAAAGATCTCAGTTTATCAGAAAGGGACGAAAACGCTTCTTTCTGTCTCTGATGCCTAATAGAAAGGACATTACGGTCTATTCTATTGCTAGATGGATTCAATTAACTATCCATACTGCTTATGATAATCTATCTTCAACTCAGCAGTCTGTACTTAAGATTTTGGCTCATGAAGTAAGAGCTCTTTCTACGTCTTGGGCTTACGCAAATAGTGTTGCTATTACAGATTTAATGAAGGCTGCATATTGGTCTCAGCCATCCACATTCACGAATTTTTATCTCAGAAATATTGAGTCCATTTCTGGAGACCTGCATTGTTTAGGTCCATTATCTGTTGCTCAGAATGTCGTCCACTAAACAGTTGCAACTATAGTTATGCAGGCTTTCTGTTCCGGCAGTGACTCTGTCCTGCTGCCCTCTTCGCTCTGGGCTATTTGACCCAGGGCAAGGGGAAGGGGGGGGGGAGGGTATTCCCTTAGGTCACCTGCTTTATAGTGAAAAGCAAGGGGATACCTCCTCAGGAGTCAGTAATTCTGAGTCGGTACCGGGATGGTTTTAAAGTGTAAAGCTAATGTTTAAATTCATTCATGTCATATTTTTAAAGTGTAGCTCGGTGTGAAGCATTTGTATATGTCACGTGTCAAACGGGCGTTAATATACAATCCTCGGACACTTTTAAAGAGTATAAAGAGTCTCAATTCTCTGGACTTACTTTATTAGTCGAGTTGTGACGAAGTCAAACTCGACTTATAGTTTGGTGAATGGTGGGCGGGCGGGCGGGCGGGCGTAAACAATTGGTTTCCGGATGATAACTTGATAGTGGTTCAACTCACATTCATTGAACTTCATACGTAGGTTGGTCTTGGTGGGAGGAAGAACCCTATTGATTTTGGACATGCTACGTCGAAGGTCAAGGTCACAGTGACCTTGAACGTAGTAAATCTTAAACAATTGGTTTCCGGATGATAACTTGATAATGGTTCAACTCACATTCATGAAACTTCATAGGTAGATTGGCCTTGGTGAGGGGAAGAACCCTATTGATTTTGGACTTGCTACGTCAAAGGTCAAGGTCAACGTGACCTTGAACATAGTAAATCGCAACAATTCCTTTCCGGATGATAACTTGATAGTAGTTCAACCTACATTCATGAAACTTCATAGGTGGGTTGGCCTTGGTGCGAGGAAGAACTCTATTGATCTTGGACTCACCAGATCAAAGGTCAAGGTCACAGTGACCTTTAACATAGTATATCGCAACAATTGGTTTCCGGATGATAACTTGATAGTGGTTCAACCTAGAGTCATGAAACTTCATAGGTGTGTTGGCCTTGGTGCGAGGAAGAACCCTATTGATCTTGGACTCACCAGGTCAAAGGTCAAGGTCACAGTGACCTTGAACATAGTATATCGCAACAATTGGTTTCCGGATGATAACTTGATAGTGGTTCAACCTAGAGTCATGAAACTTTACAGGCGTGTCGGCCTTGGTGCGAGGAAGAACCCTATTGATGTTGGACTCACCAGGTCAAAGGTCAAGGTCACAGTGACCTTGAACATAGTATATCGCAACAATTGGTTTCCGGATGAGAACTTGATAGTGGTTCAACCTAGAGTCATGAAACTTCATAGGTGTGTTGGCCTTGGTGCAAGGAAGAACCCTATTGACCTTGGACTCGCCAGGTCAAAGGTCAAGGTCACAGTGACCAAATTGTAACAATTTGTACACAAGGGGACATAATTAGGATTGAGGTGTGCATACTTTTGACATCTTACTGCAGCAAGTTAACAGAACAAATGATATTTCCATGTCGAATAATATTGTTAACTATTAACCCTTCTTCACGGCAAGCTTTTAGTCCCTTGCATAGTCATCAATTCTACAATTGTTATCTTCTTTCAGACAGAGGGATCTTTCACTTTTGTCAAGCAAGATATAAATTGTTGAACTCTGCACTCCATTGGTTTCTACACAATAACATGAAAATCGTTCAACCCTCGTCTGTCATTCTTCATAGGAACTCAATTTATTTGGAATTCAGTACATCAAATGTAAAGGTCACAGACCCAGCACACACTCAATAATTCATTTGCAGACAATAACTTCATAATGATCAGACCCACCTTTTCTGTTGTCACAACTCGACATTGGATCGGTGATCCTGAGCGGCATTTTTTTTTGGCTTACTTTGTCAATAATTAGTATAAAGGGTTATACTGAATGTTAATAGAGAACATGGATGTTATTATGCTCATTTATGAAGGGGGTTGTGTCTTTCTAATTTATCATAAATAAGAAAGATACATGTGAAGCCTAACACTCTTTTTCTCCTCGAGGGGATAACTCTATTGTATATAGTTGAGCTTATTGGATTTTCCTCTATGTCCTAGGCCCTCCAGCCTTTTTTCTATTCAGCTCTGTCTGGGTCATTGGTACAGTATAAAAATGTTAAAAAATTTATAGTAATTTATATATTTTTTATGCTTACCAATGACCCAGACAGGGATGGCCCTCCCAGGAGTTGGGAACTCATACCTCCCCGCTGAGTACATAGCGCTGACCAGGCACTGCTTGTAAGAATGATAATTGGCGCCAATTTCGAGACCTCCTTGACACTGCGCATGCGCAGTGGAGGAAAAGTATGGAGGACCATTTAGGACATGAATTTTTCGGTTTTAGATGCAAATTTTGGGGATTGTGGGGCAAAATTTGTGTTTGGCCCTAGATTTTGAGAATTAGCACCAGCTATGTCTGGGTCATTGGTAAGTATAAAAAATATATAAATTACTATAAATTTTTTAACTTTCTATGTGCCTGTTTGAAAAACAGTTGTATTATGCACTCTGTCTGTCCATCCTTCTGTCTGTTAACATTTTTGGTTTCTGACTGATAACTCCAGTTTGGATTATTTGATCTCAACCAAAGTTGGTATGTGTATTACTAAGCTAGTAATACAGGCCAACTTCGAATATGGGTTCCATCCAATTATTTTTACATGAGTTACGGTCCATTTTCAACTTCGAATTTGACCGTCAATCAACATTTTGGGTCTCCGACCGATAACTCCAGTTTGGATTATTTGATCTCAACCAAAGTTGGTGTGTGTATTACCCAGCTAGTAATACAGTCCATGGTCGAATATGGGTTTCGTTAAGTTTGACCATGGCCTGTATTACTAGCTCAGTATTATTATATAATATATGTACATCCAGGAATGTTTCATTTTCACTCTAAGGAGGTTACTGGTACCTGAAAATTGGGGACATTTTGGTTCTTAGTTGTTTTATATTGGATCTGAAAAGTTAAGTTTTCTTCTTAAAATCAGTAGGCAGCCCCTGGGAATTGTTGGTACCTCTTCTGATGTCTATGCTGTAGCGTCCATCTAACTAACCAGCCATTAGATGCTTCAAATTACAATTCAGTTGGAAAAATATACACTAAACACGTACTGGTTCATGCTTAAATTATTCATGAGTGATTTTTATTATGGGTATGTTTAGGGAATAACTGCCAAGTGAGAGTGCATGATGTCAAGTTTGTTGATCTTCAGCATAGTGAATTCGTGAAAATAAAAACAATACAAATTTGGCTTCAGAATGAATTTTACTTTAATAAAATAAAACCTCTTACCTCATTTTGACATATCCAGACATGCATTTCCTGGTAATGACAACACATCATTACTCACCTAAAAGTACACCTTGTTTTCGTTTGGGGTGGGCTAAATTGTGAATATGGGCCAAGACACGGACCAGTACGATAGTAAGTACTAACATTAAGTTGAAGTTTTTCATTTTCCAGCTCTCGTCTTTGACGGCGATTTTGTCCCAAACAACTGCACAAACAGAATATTATTCCTGTTGTCTGCTGTTTTCACGAACAGTGCTGGAATAAAATGACCATTCGTGCAATTTGCACACCCCTGAGTGTATGATGTAAAAACTCAGAGAATCAATTTTTATTCCCCCAGAAACATTGATTCTCTGATTTTTTGTCATTCCTGTCCATCCGTCCATCTGTCTGTCCATCAGGAAGATTTTCCACTTTGGGGGCATATAGTGTTTGTCATTTCCATCCGTCTGTCCATCCACTCATCTTGCTGTCCAACTGGGCGTCTGTTCATCCATCCTGTCTGTCCGCCAGGAAGATTTTTGTGTTCGCTCCATAACTCGGAGATGCTTCATTGGATTTTGTTGAAACGCAGCATACATGTCGCTTATGAAGAGATGATGTGTTGCACATAAAAAAAAATTTGTTCGATGGAGATCAAGGTCACAGATCATGGTCAACTGTCTGTCAGGAAGATTTTTGTGTCTGCTCCATAACTCGGAGATGCTTTGTTGGACTTTGTTGAAACTTGGTATACATGTTGCTTATGGGGAGATGATGTGTCGCGCACCAAATTTCTTTTTTGTTCGATGGAGGTCAAGGTCACAGATCAAGGTCAACTATCCGTCAGGAAGATTTTCGCGTCTGCTCCGTAACTCTGAGATGCTTTGTTGGATTTTGTTGAAACTTGGCATACATGTTGCTAATGGGGAGATGATGTGTCACGCACCAAATTTCTTTTTTGTTCGATGGAGGTCAAGGTCACAGATCAAGGTCAACTATCCGTCAGGAAGATTTTCGCATCTGCTCTGTAACTCTGAGATGCTTCGTTGGATTTTGTTGAAACTTACCATACATGTTGCTTATGTGGAGATGATGTGTCGCACACAAATATTTTTTTTTATTCAGTGGCAGTCAAGGTCACAGATCAAGGCCAGCTGTCCGTCAGGAAGATTTTTGTGTCCGCTCCATAACTCTGAGATGTTTTGTTGGATTTTGTTGAAACTTTGCATACATGTTGCTTATGGGGAGTCGATGTGTTGCATACAAAATATTTTTGGGTTTGATGGAGGTTAAGGTCACAGATCAAGGTCATTGCCACATTGGGGGCATAGTCACTTCTGAGTGACAATCTCTTGTTCAAACATTTTTTGCTCACTGGGGTAAAGCGTCGTACTGACACATCTAGTTTTCTTTTGCACAGTGAGAACTTGTGAGTGAGGTTCCACGTGCTTGTTTGTTTTCACTCTAATGACAATAAATGAAGAAAATAAGTAAATCTTTGGAACACAATCATCTTGAATAAATTAAACTACAGACACCATTGAAATGGGGTATGATGGACAAAGCCTTTGATTTCCAAATGGCCAATTTACTGGACAAAACATTCAAATTTTCGGGCAATGTGCAGAGTTAGCATGTTGGAGAGCCTGACAGTTGCTTGCTGCTGTTTACCTGGCTGTTGAAAGTGACATTAAACACCAATAAACAAACAAACATACACTACCTTCTAAAGCAGTATAGAGGATTTTTTTAAATTTTTATATGAGGTGGCCATCTTAACCATCATTTTCCATGAACTTGCTATTGTGTTTTTACTTACTTTTTTTAATCTCTCAAACTATGTTCATTATGCACTTTTTAGCTCACCTGACTGAAAGTCAGGGTGAGCTTTTGCCATCACTTGGGGTCTGTCAACTTTTGCATTACAGTCTTCTTCTTCAGACCTGCTGGCCTAAACCCAACCAAACTTGACATAAATTATCTTTATGGGGTACCCTTTCAATGTTTTTCAGTAGAAGTTGCTAAGCCCAGTAGGTTGGGGGCAAGCCTCCAAGCCTCCAAATTTAAAAATCTTCTCATGAACCACTGGTCACAATGCTTTGAAATTTCATATGCAGCTGCCTTATATTACAAGATTCAAGTTTATTAAAAAAAAACTTTCTCAAACAATCACGCATTTTTGGTGAAACACACATTTTGTGTGAAAAAGTTGTTATTTTCATGTAGTCTAGCATGTGTGAAATTATTAGAGTAAGATCAGTTTGGGGAAAAGGGTTACCAACCAGTACAAAAAGTATCTAAGTGAATAGCATTGAATTGATTGACTTGGCACTGGGGACCTGCAAATTTCCGACTTTGATTGAATCAAATATTGAATCAAATTGGTGAAAACGAATTGAATTTCGAATCGAATTTTGAATCGAATCACATTTAATGGAGAAAAAAAGTTTTTTTCTAAAATAATACCACCGATTATTAACCCTTTACCCAATGCAGACGATATCAAAATTTATTATTTTAAATATCATTTTTTAATAGTTTTAAAAAAATTTAAACAAAACCATATCATGTGACTGCCTCATTGGAATGAGCTCGATGAGCAAAGAGGGGTCACATGATATAGTTTTGTTGAAATTTTTTGAAAAATAATATTTTTAGAGCTGCTGAATTTGCATATTACGTGGGCGGATGTGGCCATTCGTTGGGTAAAGGGTTAAAAGACACAGTTATGTAGAAGTGCACCACTTCCCATGCTATAAACTGTGATGTAAACCAATATACTAGCTATTGATTGAAACTATTTGATTTGTTGACTTTGTAGCTTCGAAACTGCAGCAATAAACTTCAAACAAACCTGACTGATAGAGCTGATACCTCAGTTTTATCACATGATTTCTAGGAAAAAAATCTTGTTTTGAATCGACTCCATTCCGGTGGTGAAGCCATTTGTTTTAAATAAAAATAAATTTCTAAAACGCAACGATAATTCAATGCTGAATGATGTTGATCCACTTGTAAATTAATGCCTGCTCTACTTCTGTTTATTAATCAAGGATATTCTTTTAGAAAACTGGGGCTTTTGACAATGTATCCAGTAACAGTGACAGAACAATACTCAATATAAAATAATTTGATCATGTTGTGGAACAAATCTTTTTTTGGAGTTGAAGACCTGAATAACTTTTCAAAGTTCAAAACAAAAATTTTCATAAATGGTCACTGATCAATAAGTTAAAATGAACAGTTGTAGCGGTAACAGTGTTTGTAGCGATGTAGCTACAACTGTTGTACAGTTGTAGCTACATGGCTACAAACACTGTTACGGCTACAAGTCAGTTATGTTTCTACTCTACTATTTGAATTTCCGATTTCAAATCGAATCGAATATTAACTTTAGAATCAAATTTCGAATCGAATTTCAAATTTTTGCAGGAGCCTGCTTGGCACAGCTTACTCTGTGTTCTTTAAGAAGAATTGGTAAGCCTGCCATTTAACTGGTTGAGGGCTACATTATTATGCCCCTGACCTCCAAACGAGGATTCGGGGGTATCTAGTGCATCTGTCCATCTGTCCATACAAACATTTTGGATTTTAATTTCAAAGCCATCTGTCAGATTTGGATCTCCTTTGGTATGCTGCTAGACCTGTATGGGGGAACAGATATGCACAAGGATTGGGTTTCATCCAATAATTTTTCCCAGAGTTATGGTCCTTTTTCACTCTTTTGACTTAGAAAATTTTTCTGTCCCACAATACCTTTAAGGCTACTTCGAACATGCCTTTGTGTTGAGGGCAGTGGCCCACGCTTTGCGTAGCCTTTGTTTTGGGTGGTCTGAACTTGTTTATCAAAATTTGTTTTACTACAGGCACTCTTCAATAATTTGTGATAAAACAAATTTATATAAACCAAATATTATTTGCATTTGACTGAATATGAAACATGAGCAAGAAAAATGTTGGCTTTTGCTCTGGTACCCTCATTTTTTGGAGAGCCCTGATAGGGGCTTCTGGCACCAGTTAATAAGCTGATATGTTATTTGCATAATGGGTAACATTTAATAGGCATATAGAACTTTTGAACATTAAAAGCTTCATTGACTTTATACACATTGTAAGTTATTGTGGTGAATTGACAGTCATGTGGTCTGAAGTTTGCAGTTCAGAGCTTGTGCTCAACTGAGATGTGAAGCATCAAGGTTGAACAAACCTTCAAGCCACAAACCTGAGACCATGTTACCGTCAATTCATCACACTAATGTATATGTACCAATCCAGAGTTTCCTCTAGGGTAAAAATGCTGGGGGCCCGTAATTTAGGGAAAATCATCAGTAGGGAAACCAAGAGTCATTAGAGAAAATTTTTTATTCTGGAGTCCCAAAACCCCCATTTTGTTGCACCTGAGGGATATTTTTATGTTTTTCACAGTGATATTTATGTAGGTTTTCATATTCCGAGAGCTGGTAATTGTGGAAGAATAAGGATCAGTGAGGAGAAATTAGAGCTGATACGGTTAACCGATTAATCATTTAATCAATGATCAACATCTTGATTGTTCCAAAAAGTAATTGATCGATTAACCGTTACTTTTAAACTACCACATTATATGGGTTAACAAAGGGACAAACTTGCTCCAAAACAGGTAAACATTGTCACACTGACTCACGTCAGTTATATGAGACAGAGTAAAGCATGCAAGTTACTTGCTGACATACTTGTTTACTTGCATGATCATCATACTGTATCAGTAGCTGGAAATAGTCATTCTTAACCCTTTACTCATTGTGGGTAGCAGACGATACTTGCAAAATAAATTCATGATTTACTTAAAATTTTCAATTTTTGTCTCGAAAACATAGCTTATGAGCTCGTTCCAATGAGGGGTCATAAGCTATGTTTTTGAGACAAAAATTGAAAACATAATAAATTTGAATGGAGTTTTATGTATATAGGCCTAGTCGGTTTTGTTTGTTACGTTGGGTAAAGGATTCATGCTGTAAATCGCCAACGGTATGGCAGTTATTCAGATATCTATTTGGACAAGTGATTAATCGGTTAACCAAGGTTAATGCACGTGATTAATCGATCAAGAAAATCCCTTAACCATTTCAGCTCTAGGAGAAATTCAGGTAAAAATCATTCATGCAGATTACAGTACTTACCGACAATACCTGTCCATGGTGGCATGGATGATCCAGTTCAACAACGATTACGTGTACGGGAGTGTCCAAAAAATATACCCTGAATAGTAACCTTCCTTGTGACTCATTTTTTAAAATGTGTTTGACCGTTAGAACGTTATATGTCGCAACAGTTTACTCAGAAGCAATTACATGGAAATCAAAAAGCATGCCATTATAACATCAGTCACTTGATTGGCTTCAAGTTTGTTGATGCTCTCATACACTGTCGCATGACCTGCACATGGTCTTTGCAAACTCGAGAGTGTCATTGATCGATGTCTGGCTGCCATTCGTGTATAATTTTACAATGCGTTTCCTGCTCTGTTTGGTGTAACCTGTGATTATTACTATCGAATGCATTGCGTTGGTAGCAAGTGAGTTTTATTTCGAGTGTTTTTTTACGATCTCAAACTTTTTGCAGCAATTTATATCAACCATGGAATGCTCGGTTAAGGGAATGGGGCCATTTGGGGGATCCCAGGTCACCCTAGCAGAAACTCTGATCAATCAGACCCGACCCACAGCACAATACCCACATTCTGAAATGAAGAAGGTAACTTGAATAAACAAGGCAACTTGAACGATAACAAATTTAGTAGAGAAACCTCTTGTATACCTCATGATGTCACAAGACAACAAAACATCAATAACTTAGATAATGTTCAAGGTTATACCATCTGAGTACAGATCATGCACTTATAAGTGGGTTGTAAGTATACATTCACAGAATGATCACTGGCCTCAAAAATATGATTTTTTTGCAGTATGCACTTTGAATCTCCTTCCATTGTTAACCTCTATTCAAATATTTCACGTGGTGATGGCAGACAATAACATATACCACTAGAGCATAAACATACTCTGGTATTTAACTGGTTGAGTGCTAGAATCCACAATCGGGCACTTTTTTATACTGTACTAGCTTGTTGATTGCCCGTAGTTGCCATGTACATGCCAACAAATTGTAAAGAAACAATTCTTTATCAATAAAATCTTTCTGAACTAAGGCTCTCCTTATTCCTTATTTTGCAAGTATCATCTGCTACCCACATCGGGTAAAAGGTTAGGAATGACCATTTCCAGCTACTAATACAGTATAATGATCATGCAAGTGTACAACTATGTCAGCATGTAACTTGCATGCTTTGCTCTGTCTCATTTTATTGATGTGAGTCAGTGTGACATGTTTGCCCATTTTGGAGCAAGTTTGTTCCTTTGTTAACCCATAAATATAGTAGTTGAAAAGTAATGGTTAATCGATCAATTACTTTTTTGATTGATCAAGATGTTGATCATTGGTTAAACGTTTCTGCTCTAATGAATGCCCCATCAAAGAACAGAACTGTATTTGCCGACTGTGGATAAGAGATCTTCATGGCTTCAATCCAATCCTTTGTGCAATAACGTTGTGACTATGGAGGTGCATAACATAATTCTTTTCTGATTTTATATAAATTTCAAGTGTTGAAAACTATTCAACATGTCATTTTTCTTTCATTCTTGTCACTGGAGAGGACCAATAGTAAACCAAGCATTCATATATGGTTGTTCAGTTTCATGGAGTATTCTTTTGAGTACCTTCCAAAGCAGTGCAAAGTTGTTCTCTGTTATGAGAAGTATATTTTAGCCCCTCTTTTTTTCTTTGGTAAAGGACATAGCTGCTGAACGATGTTCCATGCTGTACAGACCACCAGAATTATTTACTGTTGAGACTGGTGGATTGATAGATGAGAGAACAGATATCTGGGTATGTATTCCGCTTCCCAACATAATTTTCTTATACAGTGGAGCCCAATTAATTGGATATCTCTTAACCCTTTAGCCAACGCAGACGATATCAAAATTTATTATTTTAAATAGCATTTTTTCAACGAGCTCGTTCCAACGAGGGGTCACATGATATGGTTTTGTTGAAATTTTTTGAAAAATAATAATTTTTCAACTGCTGAATTTGCATATTATGCGGGTGGATGCGGGCGATTCGTTGGGTAAAGGGTTAATTGTGTATCCCTGTTAATTGAATATAATTTCCCAACACAAAACCATTTACCATACCTCCAGTACAAATGTGACCTGTTAATTGAATATAGGTTATAGAGTAAACTCCTGTTAATTGAATAAAAATTCCTGTAACATGTCAAGAAATTACCCTGACTCTCCCCACTTTTCCTTTGGTTATAGACCTATTTGGCCTTAGTACATCCAATACAGGCATTTAATCTATTATATCTTGTTTGACCTCCCCCCCCCCCCCCCCCCCACCTTGTCTTGAAAAATATTTCCAATGAATTTGGTTTTTCATTGTCCAGGCCTTCAAAATTGAAGTGCATGATAGGAGGGTGCTTCAACCCACCTCTAAAAGGTTGATTAGGTGTGCAGTTAACGCTTAGCACTCTGGTAGTATTTCAAAATTTCCATCAATGACTCCATATTGTCCATGTAGAATGAAAAATTTAAGGCTGCACATTGAAAATATTGATTGGTCTAACCCAAATAATGAATATGGACTCTTCTAATTGCTGCCATTGAACTGGCATGGAAGATACCACTAGAGTTCAAAGGGTTAAGCTTTGTTACAATGCATTTGTATAGAAAATTGCTAGAACAGATTTATAGTCACTTTCAGTATATGTGATTGGGTTTGTTTTAACCCTTCCGGCCTAATTCCAACTTTGCAGTGATCACTTTTTTCTGCAACTGAACAGTTGTCCTGAGATGCAGTCTGGGTAAATCCAAAAGTTACATTTCAAATACTGCAGAAGTTGTTTCTAGGCTGGTATTGGCTGCTAAAACTTGCCTAGGAACTTCTACAAATGCACAGTATGTAGGCTGTCAAAGTGTAGCAGGAATGTAAAAAAAATCTACAGGCCTTTAACTAGTAGAGTTCTGGAAGTTTTGTTTCTCTTTATAGAATGCAGCCCCGTAACAACAAATATACTGGTGTTAACTTGAGGTTAGTAGCTATCAGACAATGTAACAGTTGCATATTTTCCGGTATAATTTAGAATACCAATTTATTCAACATTAATTAAACCTTATTTGACCAACTGTGCCCATGGCAAAAAGTGTGCATGACAATTGAATTCTAGGGCCTGGTTTAATGTGTACCTTCATTCTTCAGAGTTGAAGGCCCATGATTGTCTTTTATGCTTGAAGCAAAAGGGCAAGGAGGGGCAGTAAGATGAGTGCCAAAGAAATGAACTGGAAAGAGTTCAACAGGAGTATAACCCTTATTGGTAGGGATCTGGGAAGGCCCTCTTTGAGAATACTTCAAATCAATGTAAACCTGCCAATCTCCCCCACCCCTGCTGATGCGTCCACATTTCTTTTTCTCAGTCTTATCAAATAAGAAGCCATAAATGAGCCCGGAAATTGTTAAGAACATGTGCTAGCCTGCAAATACTTTTTTTTTGTGCCTGTCATTGTGACAGATACCAACAGTTTGTGTCTGTCATCCCAAACTTGGTAACTGTCACAGGGATTAGGACCCAATAGAGAGATGTTACATGACTATAATAGATATTATATATTTATGTGTTGGTATATTAAGCAGTATTACTCCATTGGATGGTGCACCATATAGAAAATACATATAGGTTTTCAGTACCCTGCCAGCTTCTGGTGTATCGAAGTCTAAGCCTTGTACCTGACAAGTTGATAAATGACCCAAAGATGAGGTCTTGTTCAATGCACCATCTTGGAAACCCAGATGGTGATAATGATAAATTTTTTTTCCAATATTTCTCACTTTCTTCACTTGTTTGCATAATGAAGGGATTGGGTATAGTTTTTAACAGTATTCATTCTGACAATCATTCAGCATCTATGAATTGATTTTTAGCTCAACTTGACAAAGTCAAGCTGAGCTATTGCCATCACTTCTCGTCCGTCGGTGTACTTACATATGTCCGGGTGTAAGTACGTCCACAATTTCCTTTGGCACACCTCACAAGTCGCATTTATGATAAGATCACTTTCAAACTTGGTATGCTTGTTTGGGGTGATCTCTAGATGGGAGCTATCGATTTTCTTAAATTTCCATCAAAAAATGTTGCCACTGGCGACGTTCTTAGAACTTAGTTTAGTCAGACCACAATATTTCCCTTTGGCACACCCTACAGGGCACTTTTATGATCGGATTGCTTTGAAACCTGGCATGCTTGTTTAGGGTGACCTCTAGATGGGAGCTATCGATTTTCTTCCATTTCCATCAAAAAATGTTGCCGCTGGCAGTGACCTTTGAACTTAGTTTAGTCAGGCATTACCTCTAGATGGGAGCTATCGATTTTCTTCGATATCCGCCAAGACATGTTGCCACTGGCAACAACCTTTTGTGAACTTAGTGCAGTTATGCATCAAAATTTCCCTTTGGCACACCCCGCAGGGCACATTTATTAGCGGATCGCTTTGAAACTTGGTATGCTTGTTTGGGGTGATGTCTAGATGGGAGCTATCGATTTTCTTCCATTTCCGTCAAAAAATGTTACCGCTGGCAGCATTCTTAAAACTTAGTTTAGTCAGACCTCAATATTTCCCTTTGGCACACCCTAAAGGCACATTTATAAACGGATTGCTTTGAAATCTGGCATGCTTGTTTGGAGTGACCTCTAGATGGGTCTAATGAAATTCTGGCAGCGACCTTTGAACTTAGTTTAGTCAGGCATCAGTATATTCCTTTGGCATGCCCTATAGGGCACATTTATGATCAGATCGGTTTCAAACTTTGTATGCTTGTTTGGTGTTACCTCTAGATGGGAGATATCGATTTTCTTCGATTTCCATCAAAAAATGTTGCCGCTGGCAACGACCTTCGATGAATTTAGTGCAGTTTTGCATCAATATTTCCTTTTGGCTTACCCTGCAGTGCACATTTTTGACCAGATCACTTTGAAACTTGGTATGCTTGTTTGGGGTGAGCTCTAGATGGGAGCTATCGATTTTCTGCCATTTCCATCAAAAAATGTTCCGCTCGCAATGTTCTTAGAACTTAGTTAACTCAAACCTCAATATTTCCCATTGGCACACCCTACAGGGCACATTTATGATCGAATTGTTTTGAAACCTGGCATGCTTGTTTGGGATGATTTCTAGATGGGAGGTATCGATTTTCTTCTATTTCCCATCAAAAAATGTTGCCACTGGCAACAACCTTTGAACTTGGTTTAGTCAGGCATCAATATATTCCTTTGGCACGCCCTGTAGGGAACATTTATGATCAGAATGGTTTGAAACTTGGTATGTTTGTTTGGGGTTACCTCTATATGGGAGTTATCAATTGTCTTCCATTTCTGTCAAAAAATGTTGCCGCTGGCAACGATCTTTGAACTTAGTTTCGTCTTGGCACATTTCTCTTGGCACACCCTTCAGGGCACATTTATGATCGGCTCACTTTGAAACTTGGTATGTGTGTTCGGGGTGACCGCTAGATATGAGAAATTGATTTTTTTTTCATTTCCTTTAAAAAATTATTGTCGTTATTACCAGCCTTTAAACTTTCTGCATTTGTGCAGCATCTTATTCATTTTGCACTCTCTGCAGGGTATATTTATGAATTTCCATAAAAAAAGAGAGAAAAAAAACATTGCCACCACCAGTGACCATCAAACTTAGTGCATTTGTGCATTAACATCTTCCTTTGGCATGCCTCAGAGGGTGCATTCATTATCAGGTTGTTTTGAAACTTTGTATGCTTATGCAGGGTGACAAAGAAAAGAGCTATCGATTTTCTTTTCATTTCCATCAAAAACTGTTGCTGTTAGCAACAATCTTTGAATTTATTGCATTTGTGCATCAATATCCTTCTTTGACATGGCCTACAGGCCACATTTATCATAGGATTGTTTTTGAACTTGGTGTGCTCATTAGGCGAGACCTTTAGATAAGAGCTATTGATTGATTAGCATTCATTTCTGTGAAAAAAGTTGCCATGTACAATAACCTCTGAACTTACTGCATTTGTGTATCAACATTCTTCCTTTAGCCAGTCTTACAGTTCACATTTAAAAATGCATGGATTACTGACTTTGTGCACACAAAATGCTGTTATGTTGAAATTTCACCAAATAACATTGGTACCAGTGATCTTCAATTTTGCCATTTACCTTATACCTTACCAAGTTCAAGTTTGTCAAGTTGAGCTACAGTGTCATTGACACTTTCATTTATGAATGAAGATCATGACATCATGGTATTACATTCTTGATGTTATGCCCATTCATTGTTGTTCTACTTGAACTAGTTTATAGTAGTGTTTCAGCTATATGTTTCCTTTGTTTTATTTTTCATGTTCAAAGCATGGTGGGCCTGTATATAAATATCACCATGGCAAAGAATGATCTGATCTAATTTCTTTTGTTGAGCTAGTGATTTATTTATCATTCAATTACTGTAATCAAAAATGGTGGCCTCGATATTTGTAATAACTTGATGCCAATTGACTGCAGGTTTTCTTTCTGAATCGATTGATCATGTAGACAGTTGCTATCCCCATTACAGATTTGTATTTTGTCTATATGCCTTTAGTTGCATTGGAGGAAATACATTCTTGTTGTCAGATAAAGGTTTTGATTGAGTCATTGAAGTTTAGAAATATTTGTAGGTGCTATCTGTCACCATGAAAGGTAAACAACAGTCTTCACACTGACCCAAAATATTTTGGTGCCAAGTGGTATTTTGCTTCGATTCCAAATGAGGTTTTTGGTGCCAAATGTAAGATTTTAGTGACAAAAAAATGGAATCTCATTGTAAATGAGAATGAACTAATAATGGGTCATCCTTTGAGTGTAACAATGCTCCATCTGCCATGCTAAAGCATTGCAAATGGCATCTTCTTGCATTCAAGGTATAATATTTTAATTTAGTCTTAGTAAAATCCATGTGGTGTTAACCCTTTACCCAACGTAACTGCCAAAACCGGCCAGCGCTATTCTAAAAAATCGCCCATTAATTTTCATTATTTTTTTCATTTTTTGTCTCAAAAACATAGGTTATGACACCTCATTGGAACGAGCTCATCAATGAGCTCGTTCCAATGAAGTATCATAACCTATGTTTTTGAGACAAAAAATTATAAAAACTAGTTATTCAAGAATTTTATTTACAAGTGTCATCTGCTTTTCATGTTAGGTAAAGGGTTAATAACTATATGTACTCAGTATATCTCTTCACTTCATGTCTTATGGAGACAGTTTACATAAGCATTCATGCTTGCTGCTGAAATCAATTTGATTATATTTTTATTCGTGTTGATAATTATGATTACTAAAAACTTCATGTCTAACTACTGGCTTCTTTGTTTATTTCCAGTCACTTGGTTGTGTTTTGTATGCTATGGCATTTCTTGAAGCACCATTTGAGAATGCCTATCGAAGAGGTGACAGTATTGCCTTGGCTGCTACAAGTGGAAATGTAAGGTTTCCTGCAAATCATAGGTAAGATAAAAAAGAACTGAACCCAGGGGTGTTGCAAAGATGACCAATTGAAGGGGGATATGTAAACTTGATTTGTCCCAACTGTAATGGCTGAAGTTTTGAGGGATTGAATATTCCAACATCACCAAGGTTTGTCTTCATTGAAGGCATGCTTTGATAATGTAGTTGGAATATTAGTGCATCAGGATTATAGTTAACCCTTTACCTAACATGAAAAGCAGACAACACTTGCAAACAAAATTATTGAATAACTAATTTTTTATCATTGTTTACATCAAAACATAGCTTATGACCCCATTGGAATGAGCTCGTTCCATTGAAGGGTAATAAAGTATGTTTTTGAGGCACAAAATGAAAAAATAGTGAAAATTGAATGGCAGTTTTTGCGAATAGAACCTGTCGGTTTTGGCTGTTACATTGGGTAAAGGGTTAAAAAACTCCAGGCTTCTTTGAAATTTATTTTTGTATATATGAAATTTGCATGTAGTAGTTGCAGCTCATTTAATTAACATGTAATCCTCCAAATTGGTCACGCAGAGCCCCCAAAGACCTCCATGTGAATGACAGACTGTGTGTGTGACATAAGTGCCAGTATCAGACCTGGCCTTGTTGGAAAGTGCATTACTACTAGCAAGAGAAAACCGATATCTGCAACTCCAATATGCGCAAAAATCTTCTAACTGGAAAAAATTATTGGCGAGGGGGCACTGTCACATTGCCTCTGACTGATCCCATAAACTTAACCTTCTAACTCAGAACACATTCGCATATGTGGTTTTTAGATTATTAAAGGCTCATTTGAGATAAGCTCTTCTTTTTTTTTAACTTTACTCTCAATCCCCTGAAGGCAAATCCACTGTCCTGTGAGTGTATAAATATCACCATTAACTCTTCACCTGCTGAGTTGTTTCTTGGGTTTTTATAAATTCATTATTGGCATAGAAACGGGAATGGCCAGACAGTTTTATGGGTGGGATATATTGACATTTTATAGTTCAGTTTGATAAGCAGTAAATTGTTATGTAACACACATGGGAATGGTGAAAAAATCACATCCATAAAGCATAGGAAAGAGTAATTTGAACAATGCCATGCCCATTACATTTCCGCTCTGGAAAGAAATGTCATAGACCTGTACCTTGTTATCGACATCCAATTATAATGATACCAGTATACTGGTGAGTATTCATGCCTATTTCATTCACTGATTCCTTGCATAATGTGACCATATGCAGGACCAGAATGCACTAGAGGAATGATATTTCAGGGTAAAATTTTCAAAGTTAGCCAATGTTCAGAGGGTGTAAGCCCTACCCCCACCACCCTTCTTTCCATATCATTCCACAACTCACCATCACACATCTGAGCTCCACACATTGCTGTAAAGCAGTGAGTTGATTTGAAATAATTTTTAACCCACTGCATACTGATGTTGAAATACAAAAATCTAATGCCACAAATTTTTCCCACAATGCTACTAGGAATTTAACCAATTCAATCTTGTTTGACATCGCTCACTGAGCTCTATCAAATATGATTGAAGTGCCTAAATTCCTGTTTGCATTATTGGAAGAATTTGCTGCTTGAAATTTTTGGTATTTTAACATCAGTATGCAGAGGGTCAAGATGAGTCTGAAAAATTTGCTGGTTGTAATTTAAGTATTTTAACCCTTTACCCAATGCAGATGGTATAAAAATTTATTATTTTAAATATCATTTTTTTTAATTTTTCAAAAAGTTTCAACAAAACCATATCATTTGACCCCTCTTTGGAATGAGCTCGACAAGCTCATTTCAAAGAGGGGTCACATGATATGGTTTTGTTGGAAATTTTTTTAAAAATACTATTTTTTCTGCTGCTGAATTTGCATATTATGCTGGCAAATGTGGCCGATTCATTGGGTAAAGGGTTAACAGCAGTGTGCATCTAATTGAGTTTCAAGGAGGTCACAATATCAAATAAGAATTTTCTGATGATGTTGAAAGATACATATATTTGAATTTTTACACCGCTTCAGCTATGCAACTGTGAAAGATACATATATTTGGTTTTTCACATTGTGTTTCAGCTATTGAACACTGAAAGGTACATATATTTGTATTCTCACATTGTGTTTCAGCTGTTGAACACTGAAAGGTACATATATTTGTATTCTCACACTATGCTTCAGCTATTCAGTGGTAAAAGATACATATATTTGGTTTTTCACAGTATGTTTCAGCTATTCAACAGTGAAAGATACATATATTTGTATTCTCACACTATATTTCAAATTAAAAAACTGGGAAAGATACATATATTTGGATTTTCACACTATGTTTCAGCTTTAAAACAGTGAGAGATACATATTTTTGGATTTTCACACCTTGTGTCAGCTATTCAACAGTGAAAGATACATATATTATTTTGTATTTTTAAACTTTGTTTCAGCTATTCAACATCTCTGGAAGAAATAGTTCGACTTCTGATGAGAGTGAATGTAAATGAGCGACCTTATATAGAGAACATTATTGAGAAAGTGGATGCCATTAATCTGCTGGCAGAGAATCGAATTTGACTACAGTATAGAAAATATATGTTGGTTGAGAATGTATAACCATTCAGTCCATTCTCATATTTTTGCTTGACTGTGCAATAACACCACTTGCAGACTTTTAGAGTAGTGTACTGAACACGCAATTTTCAGGAGAACAAAATGTTTTGAGTACCAATACTCAACCCATTTATTTTTAAAAGTGTGATATTCATTCATATCACCCTCAGAGACCAGGTGACTTGGGGTAAGAAGTCACCTTGGATCAGCTAAATTAGGGCCCTGCGAAGCTTTGAGATTAAATTTGATTTTGAATCTTAAGTAGATATTCAGTTCGATTCGAAATCAGCTGCCCATTTCGTTTTCTCTTGAATCTTTTTCATAGGAATATATACAGATTATCACCACAGTGTGTGTCTCCGGGAATTCAGATCAAGTCGGGTTGTAGGAACAGAACAGCATTTCGACGAGCCCGTTAGGGTGAGTCAAAATGCGATTCTGTGCCTATAACGAGATTTGATCAGAATTTCCGGAGACACACACTGTGGTGATGACAAATTTATGTCACAATATTGGCCACAAAATGTGTTATAAAACTATTTTAAGAGGACCTTTTTCATTTGCCTTATCGATGGAAAGACGCAAATTGAAAAATAGAATAGCGTTCATTGATCTCCATATTGAGGTCAGTGATGACGTTACACTTCTGAGAAAATTACGTCACTGGGATTCACTTTACTGAATACTGTCTTGCGAAGTGGAGCAACTGTGTGTTTCGACAACGTGAATTTAGTTGTTACTTTTGCAATAATTACTGGTGAATTAAATATCTCTCTTGGTGTAAAGATTTATTTTATTTTAAAATATGCCATTCATAGTTTATTAAGGTGGAGTTTTCCACACTTCATAGTGAAAGCTAATCCTTTAACTTCAAGAGAGAAGCCTCGACTCGAGCATTCAGGAAAATCCCAATAATAGGCTACAAACCAGCCCAAGATGCCGAAAAGTGTACATAATTTAACTATTCGTTGAGTTAACTTCCCCAGTGACATTTTAGCATGCCGTTCATAATAAATACGTTATAGGGCATTTAGTTGGCAGATACATTGTCATATACGGCTCAGAGAAAACAATATTAGGTTCGGCTTCACCTCACCTAATATTGTTTTCTCTGAAGGAAAGAATGCGAAGCGATCGAAAATTGATATTAATGCCATTGTTTTGGCAGCAGCAGAATCACGCGCTTGTATCAGGGGCCCTTGATACGGATTCGGAACATGGGCCCAGATACATTAAACTTTAGTTGCAAAACAGTGCAAACATGCCCGATTGAGATAAATACAGATTATCACCACAGTGTGTGTCTCCAGGAATTCAGTTGTAGGCACAGAACAGTAACGAAATGTGATTCTGTGCCTACAACGAGACTTGATCAGAATTTCCGGAGACACACACTGTGGTGATGATAAATTTATCTCACAACATTGACCACAAAATGTGTTATAAAACTATTTCAAGAGGAACTTTTTCATTTGTCTTATCGATGGAAAGTCGCAAATTGAAAAATAGAATACATTCATTGATCTCCATATTGAGGTCAGTGATGACGTAACACTTCAGAGAAAATTATGTCACTTGGATTCACTTTACTACTGAATACTGTCTTGCGACGTGGAGCAACTGTGTGTTTCATCAACATGAATTTGGATGTTACTTTTGCAATAATTACTGGTGAATTAAATATCCCTCTTGGTGTAAAGGTTTATTATATTTTAAAATATGCTGTTCATCGTTTATTGAGGTGGAGTTTTCCTCATTTCATAGCGAAAGCTAATCCTTTAACTTCAAGAGAGAAACCTCAACTCGAGTGTTCAGGAAAATCCCAATAATAGGCTACAAACCAGGCCAAGATGCAGAAAAGTGCGCATAATTTAACTATTTGTTGAGTTTACTTCCCCGGTGACATTTTAGCATGCCATGCATAATAAATACATTACAGGGCATTTAGTTGGCAGATACAGTGTCATATACGGCTCAGAGAAAACAATATTAGGTTCGGCTTCGCCTCACCTAATATTGTTTTCTCTGAAGGGAAGAACGAGAAGCAATCAAAAAATGATATTAATGCTGTTGTTTTGGAAACAGCAGAATCACGCGCTTGTATCAGGGGCCCTTGATACGGATTCGGAACAAGGGCCCAGATACATTAAACTTTAGTTGCGTAACAGTGCAAAAACGCCCCGATTGTGAGATAAAGCTTGGTATCAGTCATCATCATTGTCTCAAAAAACGTATAGTTCAGATAGCTCATAAATAATGTTGAAATAAAAGACCGAGTGTAACTTCTGCTACATTAACATAAATAACATCTGTACTTATGCCACCAGCCATGCTAGTTTTATATCACTATTCCCAACCACTGTTAAAAGGTTTCTCAGCAATATTGACAATGAACAATAATCCTTACAAGGTAATATTCCAACTACATCATCTGGGCATGTTTTCGATGAAGGCATGCCTTGATGATGTAGTTGGATTATTTTATAAGTCAGGACTTGAGCCATCACAGTTGGAACAAATCAGGTTTATAGCACTCCAACCCCCATCGGTCATCTTCAAGACACCACTGATTCGATTTGAGGTTCAATTCGATTTTGAATAATAGACATGATTCAATTCAAATCAAAGATGTGCGATTTATAGGGCCATAAGTTAAATTTGCCCTGTCTTCAGTAAAAAGCAACTCTGAAGTCACCTTATGAAAATTCCAAAATTAGGTGATTTCACCTAAAATGTTGACAAAAAACACCTAACAGACATTTTATTGAAAGTATTAAGTGATGTTTGAGTTAATTATTTAGTAACTGAAAGTGAGATCAAGATAAAAAACATTGAATGATCAAATAATTCAAACCCTACATGCTATTTACTTACAGTGGTAGTCAGGCCTGAAAATAAGCAGTCTGACATTTGCAGAATGAGGTCCCCAGAGGGTGCATTTGATGATGCTATCCCATATAGTGGGCCAAATTTTCCTATTGGTACCTCTTTCTGTTTAGTTTTGAGACCCTGATTCAGATTGAGGTTCAGAGAGGGTAAATTTAGTGATGCTACCCTGCTGTGCAGGGTAGCGTCACTAAATTCACCCTCTGGGGACCTCATTTTGCAGATGACAGTCTGCTTATTTTCTGGCTTGGTGGTAGTACTGTGACTCAGTTGTTAGTGCATTGAACTCCAAACCAAAAGGTTGACGGTTTGATCCTGACCAGTGGTAACTTCATTGTGTTCTTGGGCAAGGCAGTTATTCCCTGATTACCCATGTGAGTGTCCGGTGATGATGTTTACTAAGATGCACTGCACATCGATGTGTTCTGCATTCCAGTAGATATGTGTCTCTCATCCAAAAAAAAATAGACACAAAAAAGCTGAACCATGATTCAGTGTTGGCAGTCAGACAAATACATTGTAAATTCATCAAATATCACCTGCAATCAAGTTACAGGAATTAGTGGATATCAATTCGGATTTATAAACTGCTCATTGCTTCAAAAGAAAAAAATAGACTAATTGAATTATTCAAGGAGAGTGCAGAGCATGTCTGCCTTTGTCAAAATCTAAAAGCTCACCAATTATCACAGGCATGTTGCACATGCATCTCAGAAGTAGTATGAAGTAATAGAATTTGTTATTTACAGTGCTTAAGTTTGTAATTATTTATTTTTGTATTTAATTTTAATTCACCTTGAGAACCCCAGTAAGTGAAGCAGTGCTTGTTTACTGTAATAAAAACGCTATGTTTTACTGGTAAAAAAAGGACCCAGTAACCAAATGCATGGGGTGGAAGTCCTCTAAAATGGGCAATATGGGTATAAACGATTGACTAGACTTTACTTTGTATCCATTGTTGCAGTCACGATTAGCCATTGTGCAGAAATATGTGATCTTAAACACCAATAATTAAATAATTTAATTTAGAATAATTTAACTCCTTTTGCTGTGATCCTCTATCAAGCTAATCATCTGTATGGATGGAGTTTCATTATATATATTTTCTGCTCCATTGTAACAGATTGGAAACTGTATTACAGACACAGGGGTTAAAGGCAGCATCAGGAATTAGGTTCTGTAGCTTAAATAAGACTGATTCTTTACTCTTCTTGATAACTAGAGAAGTGCAACTGGTTAGAAGGTTTTCAACATTTTCTCCTTACTTTTCATCCAACTTATATTTTGGGCTAGGGCACTGCAAATCACACCCTTTTGATTCAAATTGAATCTCAAATTAAATCAGGTCTATTATTTTTAACCCTTTACCCAATGTAAGGGCCAAAACCTGCCAGCGCTATTCACAAAAATCGCCAATTAATTTTCAGTATTTTTTTCATTTTTTGTCTCAAAAACATAGGTTATGACCCCTCTTTGGAACGAGCTCGTTCCAAAGAAGGATCATAACCTATGTTTTTGAGACAAAAAATGAACAAAAATAGTTATTCAAGAATTTTTTTTGCAAGTGTCGTCTGCTTTTCATGTTAGGTAAAGGGTTAATTAAATCAAACCACAAAATCAAATCAGGAGCGTCTAGAATGTGACCGATTGGGGAATGGGGGTGCTGTAAACCTGATTTGTTGTGACTATGACGGTTCAAGTCCTGACTGCTAAAACATTTCAACTACATCATCAAAGCATGCCTTCATCAAAGGCATGCCTTGATGATGTAGATGAAATATTACCCAGTAAGGGTTACAGTTCAGAAACAGAAGAAACGAGTGCGCAAATTGCCCATACTATGGACTGCGCAGGACTAGTCGCTAGCAACAGTTCATCGTCAAGATTTCTTGGGAACTTTAAATTTGCTTCCAACAGTCGTATTGACTGGTGAGACTAGAATTAGCATAGGTGACAGCATGGGTGCAAATGCCATTTATGTTAATATAGCGGAAATTACAGTCAGTCTTCACTTTCAGTATTATTTATGTAAAATTTCCATTTGAACTATGAGACTATGAATATGACTGATGCCAAGCTATATTCCACTGAAAGGATTCGAAGGGAAATAAATCGGGAAGCCGATTTTGGATCGACCCAAATACCAACTTGATATTCAAAATTGAATCAAATCGCAAAGCCTTGCAGGGTCCTATTTTGGCATACTTTAAAATATACCGATTTTTGAACCAACAGTGTTTATTCAACAACCAACATTCTGGCTTTTACTCAAGTTCTTTGTATGGCCTGGATTTTGTTTTTACTGGTTTCCCATATATGATGAGGATAACTAATGTTGAGAGCTGAAGATGTTTAACTCTTAATTTGAGTATTTTTAACATATTTTTAACCAAATCTAGTCATGGCTGCTGCAAAGCAGCTGTGACTAGATTTGAAGAAAAAAAAAAATTCATCTAAATTTAACTCGAAGGAATAATTGGTCAAAAAGTCCATTCAGTGTACCATCGATAAATTTGATTAAACATGTCGAAATTATCCTTATTTCAGTGCCAAAAGTTTTTTGCTTTCAGGAATATCTGCCGGCAGCATGTACTGGCTATTTCATTCATAATATTTTCCTCCCAGTGAGCATCAATGCAGGTCGTAATCATTCGTTTCCATTTCATCTTCTCTGGTAGTGATTTACCCCTTTGAACTTGTAAGACCGATTTATCAGTCCAAGGTATAATTTCGTCCCATTTTTGTCTTATTATAAGAGGTCTATACACAGGGCATTGATGATAAAATAATAACTGCAGTCTGCAGCCAGACGGCTGTAGACTGCAGTTATTATTTTATCCTCCCTGTATATTGATATTTGACTGACCCATATCACTAAAAGTGTACACAAAGGTGATACCATTCCAGGAAACGAGGGTTAAAAGGGTTAAGTGTATCTTATGCTGAAGATAGATTGTGTTTTGACAGCATCTTTCTCACCAAGGAAAAACAGCTTTTTGATTTTAAATCCTTCACTGCTAATTGTCTCTGGGCTATTTCTATGTTATCTGAATCCTCTCTTCTGCATATACAGTAGAATCCTCTTAATTGAATATCCATTTTGCCCGTGAAAATTATTCATTTAACACGATTATACAATTAACAGGGATTTGGTCAGTTTCCTGTGTTCTGGAGGTAAACTGAGCATTTATTCTATGATATCTTGTTTGACAGAGCTCATAAAGCTCTGTCAAACAAGATATAATAGAATAAATGCCTGTATTGGATGTAGTGAGGCCAAAAGGGTTGATAAATAAGGGGAATTTGGTGCGTGTCACAGTACTGTTTTCGACATATTACAAAAATTTATATACAATTAACAGGAGTTTACTCTACAATCCATATGCATTTAACAGATCAAATTTGTACTGAAGGTATGGTAAATGGTTTTGTGTTTGAAAATTATATTCAATTAACAGGGATATACAATTAAGAGATATCCAATTATGTGGGCTCCACTGTATTCCCAAATAGTGTCCATATGTTCTTGTGAATGACAGATTTGTTTGGTATAATACCCATAAGACCATACACCGCTGCATTGGCAGTCTGAGGTGGGAATGATTGGGAGCTGCTTCAGTTTCTTTCTCTGGAACAATTCCAACTGTATGATGTCTGATGTAAATAGAGATGATTTAGTCTGATACAGCAAATGAGGAAAGACAAAGTTTTTCCAAAGGTTTAATGAAACTTGTGCATTAAGTCCATTATTTCCACGTAGCCCTTCACCCATTAGAGCAGAAATGCTCCTTCCTCTCTGAATTCTATCATTCACATCACTTTAACCATCTATTCTTTTGAATCCCAAATACACCACTGATCCAACATCCTCAATTCACTTAGCTTCAAATTTGAATGACTTCCCAGTACAGCAAAATTTCAATGTGTGCACAAAGAAAAAAGTTAAGCACCCCCAAATATAATGAATGATAACATGTCACTGTTCATTGAAAGTCGATTGCTGGTTATATGCATGTTTATATTGATGATCTAACAAATGATCCTGAGGTTACCACCAAAACGGCGATTATGTGTTGTATCGATCGCTGACATTAATGGGGGACCTTGCTAGCAATGTGTCGAGGCATTATGCGGAGGTACATCTTAAAAGCTTACTTTGTGAGTACTTTACTGATATCAAGCAATACATTTACCATCGTAAAATATCCAGGGGGTGCTTAACTTTTTTCCTTGTTTGTATGTTGATACAGTGCTCCTGGAGGAGATTTTTAGGTATTTTTAATCACTAGTCTTGCATTGTTGAGAGTACACTGCTTTAATGTACACCTTGGTTTATATCAATGGCTTCCAAAAGACATCCATTCCATTTCACCTCGACTCCATATCTTGGTACAGTTCATTAAGAATTCGCCACTTATCACCATCAGTATTGTCACAGAATAGCTTCCTCATCAGTGTCAAGTGTGAGATGACATGGAATGCCTTTTGAGCATCAGGAGTGCCCAGATCTACTTTATGCTAAAACTTAAGTGTTCTGGGGAAGACAGAGTGTTATGATGTAAAACACTGTTTGAAAGGGCTCTGAGAGCCCTTTCCAACAAGGTATTACATCACAGTTAGTGTTCAACCGATTACCAAAAATGGCCGCTGACCGATTACAGATTATTTGAGTTCATAATCGGCCAATTCCGATTGTAATACCGTGCAAGACTTGACAAGTGGAGGCTCGGAAGAACTACATTAAATTGAACTTATTTTACGGGTTTACAATCAGTTCACTACTAGATTAGTCGAGACTCGAAAGAACTACATTAAATTGAACATATTTCACAGTGCTAAACTCTGTTGACTCAGGTCCAGTAAAATTACTTGGGGCAGTAAACGTGGCTCTCAGAGCCACGTTTACCACCCAAGTACACGCAACAGGTAATTTTACGAGAGCCACGTTTACTGCCTAAGTGTGCGCGACTGGTAATTTTACTGCGACCTGAGTCAATGGAGTCCAACCTTCACTTTTCCGGTATGGACTGGCGATTGCCGCAAGTACGTTAAATTGAACATATTTCACAGTGCAAAACTCTGTTGACTCAGGTGCAGTAAAATTACTTGGGGTGGTAAACGTGGCTCTCAGAGCCACGTTTACCACCCAAGTACACGCAACTGGTAATTTTACGAGAGCCACGTTTACTGCCTAAGTGTGCGCGACTGGTAATTTTACTGCGACCTGAGTCAATGGAGTCCAACCTTCACTTTTCCGGTATGAACTGGCGATTGCCGCAAGTACGCTCAATTGTAAGCTTTACATGTCATTTAACTTGTATATCCTGTAAAGGGGCATCTAGAGAGATTAAGAATACACATTGTGGTGGTTTTTCAAATTTATTGAATGGTATCATTGACATTATTTTACATTAACAGTTGAACAATTGAATAAAATACGGTTCTAAAATCATCACAAAATGCTTGGCAACAATCTGTTGAACCGATGTTCTAGGAGCCATTGCCGTTGTCACCCGATTTCCCACAATCAAAACCAAAACCGGCCAGCGCTATTCTCAAAAATCGCCAATTAAATTTCATTATTTTTTTCATTTTTTGTCTCAAAAACATAGGTTATGACCCCTCGTTGGAACGAGCTCGTCGAGCTCGTTCCAAAGAGGGGTCATAACCTATGTTTTTGAGACAAAAAATGGAAAAAATTAGTTATTCAAGAATTATTTTTGCAAGTGTCGTCTGCTTTTCGGGTTAGGTAAAGGGTTAACAGGTGCATGGTGGCTCAGTGGTTATGGCATTGGACTTCAAACAGAAAGGTCAGTGGTTCGATCCTCGCCAGGGGTAACTGCATTGTGGCCATGGGCAAGGCACTTAATCCTGATTGCCCACTCGGGGGCAAGGTAGCACTGTGTATTAAGGAGAACTGCACATCGATGGTGCACTTGTCTTCAACCAGTTCCAACCCTGCTTGTGTGGAGTTAGTACGTTGAAGAGTCTGACAGTTGCTCGTCACTGCTCGGTGGATCTCTCAAGGTACTCCGGCTTTTTCCACCCACAACACTATTCGACACGAGGTGACACTGGCTGTTGTAAATGTCATTAAACCCCAATAAATAAATAAAATAAATTCTCTAACAACCCTGCACTATTTTTCCTACAGTGCTGCCAGAGTAAACTAACAACTGACTGAAGAGATTGATTTGCAGTGTTTCGTGGGTTTAAATTCTTATAGTCTCCAGCTTTTCCCAGCTCTCTATTGTTCATTTTCGGCAGATGTATTCAACATTTAGTGATGTATGACTTTATACTGTCTGAACAAGCATTCATGCATTAAAAAAACATGTGTGGCATGTTAAATCATATCAAAAATTAAAGTGTCAATGACACTGTAGCTTAACTTGTCTGTGTGTTGTGTTTGTTGAAAAGGATAATGTTCATTGTTTATGAAAGGATTATGAAATAAGACAAGAATTGCGATAATTGGAAATATGTTAATTTCTGTTCCCTGTATGCTGTGTTTTCAATAAAATAATATGAGGTGTAGACTGTAGGGCTGCACGGTATTCGAATTTTGGTACCGGTGACGGTATTGAAAACAATACCGCGGTATACCGGTATACCGTGAAACAGTTCAGATTTACTTGTATCCGAGATTCAGATGAAAGCCAGTAAACCCAATGATAATTTTATGGCTTATTTTGGTATTAAACAATAGGTTCAATAACTTTTTAGAAATGGATTATTGTCGTTCTTCCATTCAAATCACTCATTGTCCCAGAGCAGTAAGTAATACTTCTGTCTATTGCTCCAGAAGTATCTTTTTTATTCATGATATCCCTTGCATTTAATATGTGTTTGCCCTATTTTCGCGCATTATTTATATTTTTATTTCAAGAAAACGCGAATTTCAAATCATAATACCGGACCCAAAAATTGTATACCGCTACTCACGGTATACCGGTATTCATTTTTGATGGACGGTTTTTAAACCGGTGACGATTTCAATACCGGTACCAACCGGTATACCGTTATACCGTGCAGCCCTAGTAGACTGTATTAAAGAATTGAGGGGTGGGTTAATGTGGCCCTCACAGTTAATGTCTGTCAATGAAAGTTACCAAGTTACAGAGAAATTATTCCAAAATGAGTCATCCTATCAAATTACATGAAATCCCTTCATAAATACGGCCTGTAGACTGTGCTAAAGGTTTTTGGGCTTTGGGCCTGTGTAGCCATCATGGTTGACCAATCGCAACCAAAAGGGGATGTCCTCATCTAGATATTATACTGAGTCATCCTACGAAGTTACAATGAAATCCCTTCATAAATACGACCTGTAGACTGTGCTAAAGTTTTTCGGATTTTGATCTCATGGTTGAATGATCGCGACCAAAAGGGGACGTTCTCATCTGGGCATTATCTGGAGTCATCCTACCAAATTACAATGAAATCCCTTCATAACTATGACCTGTAGACTGTGCTAAAGGTTTTTGGGCTTCAGGCCCCTGTAGCCATCACAGTTGACCAATCACGACCAAAAGGGGACATTATCATCTAGACATTTTATGGAGTCACCTACCAAGTTACAATGAAATCCCTCCATAAATACGACCTACAGACTGTGCTAAAGGTTTTCAGGTTTTGGGCTTGGGCAGCCATCACTGCTGAATGATTGCGACCAAAAGGAGACTTTCTCATCTAGACATCATATGAAGTCAACCTACCAAGTTACAATGCAATCCCTCCATAAATACGACCTGTAGACTGTGCTGAAGGTTTTCAGGTTTTGGTCTCGGGCAGTCGTCATGGTTGACAGATCGTGACCAAATGGGGAAGTTCTCATCTAGACATCATACAGAGTCATCCTACCATGATACAATGAAATCCCTCCATATTAAATATGACCTGCAGACTGTGCTAAAAGTTTTTGTGTTTTGGGCTTGGGCAGCCATCACAGTTGACAGACCATGACCAAAAGGGGATGTTCTCATGATATTATACAGAAGCATCCTACCAAGTTATAATGAAATCCCTTCATTAATATGACCTGTAGACTGTGCTAAACGTTTTCGGGTTTTGGGCTCGGGCAGCCATCATGGTTGAACGATCGCAACCAAAAGGGGGCGTTCTCATCTAGACATGACCCCAAACCTGCATATGAAATTTTGTGACGATCGGACAAGAACTACGGGGTGTAGCCTGTGCTAAAGGAAAATGTGAACAGACTCACAGACTTCTGCACACATGATGGTAACAGCTTATCTTGACTTTGTCAAGTTGAGCTAAAAATTTGAATCAAGTGTGAAAAACAGTGAAAACCCGGGTATTTATGGTAACATTTTAGCTGTCCTCACAGCATTCACTCTGCATTTGGAAATGTCATTATTTTGATTAGGTTAAATGATGTGCTAAATTTCATTGCAAACTTTCAAATAAAGTTCATTTGTGATAAAATTCCCCACTGTGTATAGTACATGAAACCTGCATGAGATATATTGAAAGTCAAAAACAATAAAAATGTTGTTTCAGGGAAACCATTAAGATGAGTTTCAAAATTTCTGAAGAGATACACATCATATATATGTAGGATACTGGTATATGATTTTATGAATATCTTATCATCCACCTCCAGAGATATGACATAGTTATACTGACATCGGAAATTCCAAGATTCCCATTTTGGGTCTATGACCTGGTGGGGAATAAAAAGTATCTCTGTATCTGGCCAAATAACCTGGAGCAAGTGTAGTATCTGGTTAAAAACCCACTGCACATTAAATTCTTTCCCCAGTGTGATAATTTTAACACATTGGGGAAAATAACGAGTTCGTACTTGAGATGCAATAGATGGTAAAAATGAAACAAATTCAAAGTCCATCAAAGGTGATAACTCTAGCAAAATTCTCCAAAAAACACTTGCATTGAATGTGGGACTAAACATCATTAAGGTCCACTTGCATATTAAATATGCTGTCAGTCCATCCAGTATTTTAACCCTTTGAATCCTGGTGGTATCTCTCCATGTCCGTTCAATGGCAGCGATTGGAAAAGTCCATATTCATAATTTATGGGTAGACTAATTAATATTTTTTATGTGCAGTTGAAATTATTGTTGATTGGTCTACCCCACACACTAAGCACCCATCCTATTTAATGAAATTATAACATATCATGTTCCTGGCCAAAACAGCAGCCTCGTGGGTTCGAAGTTATGGAGTCTAAAATAAATACCAAGTCTATCAAGGGAAAAAATGCTGGCAAATTTCTTTGAAAAACACGTTTTGATCATGGGGGCTAAACATCATGAAGATATACATTGTACTAAATATGATGTTGTTCCCACCTAGTATTTTAAAAGTTATTGAGTTTAAAAACTGGTTCGCCACAGACAGACTGGCATTGCCATATATAGAGCTGCTTGTCGTTGCTAAAAATTGAAAATGTGAACTATCTGATGGTGATTTATCATTTGGGATAACGCATCAAAGACTGTAGCACGCTGAGTACAGATGTTTCAGTAGAAACTTGAGGTAAAAACTCGGGTCAGATCAGGTGGAATGTTTGTATTACAACAATAACTGCATCCTATATAAGAATGCCTGGTCAGTCTTTTAAGAATGCCCGGTCATTCTGAAAAGTAATTTGCACTTATTGTTCAAGACCTTCATTCTTTCTGATAACAGTGAAAGTGAAATAAAGGAAGTTTTCGGCAGTGGGTTTTAATCCTAAGAAAATAATGGTTGCTGGAATTAGTTTGCATTTGATTTGATGGGAACAAAATTTAAAAATTAAATTCAAGAGATCGATACATCCAAATTATTACCATAATGTGAATGTACAAAATCTCTATCAAAGTGTACAGGGACATATCACAGTGACAGTGATTCAAAAGGTGTCATGATATTTCCTCAGATAGAGAAGGTAAATTATGTAAAATTTTGTCCCAACATTGTGCTAAAAACATATTCATCAGTCCGGTCATTAGTGTTTTGTCAGATATGTGATAACTGTTGTGATTTTGAAAAGAACTATTTATTAATAAATGCTAAGAAAATCAGAGATGAAGAGAAGTTTTGCTTTATGTTTTCATACTGACATTCATAACAAAGCCTGGCATGCAATCATTACAGTGGAACATTGTTAATTAGTTGAGTGCTGGAAACCCATATTTCGGATTTATTCTGAAGTGCAGGTATCACAACCTCAATGGGAGCTTGATGGCTCAATTGTTACTGCATTGAACATCAAACCAAGAGGTCAACCTGCCAGGGGTAACTGTGTTGTGTCCTTCGGCAAGGTACTTAATCCCCAGGCATGGTGGCACTGTGTACTAAGGCGTGATGCACATTGATGGTGCACCTGGCTTCAACCAATGCTAATCCTGCTTGTGTGGAGTTAGTACATTGGGGAGTCTGACAGTTGCTCGTCATTGCTCGGTGGTTCTCTCCAGCTTCCTCCACCCGTAAAACTGACCGACTCGAGGTGACCCTGGCTGTCGAAAGTGTCGTTAAACCCCAATAAAAAAATAAATCATAACTTTAAGGCTCCATAGTCAGTGTATGTGCTTCATATTATCTTTGAAGAGACATGATTTAGTCTGCAAGGATTTGCTTTGTTGCAATTTTGAGAGAGTGCCTGCAGGCACTCTCTCATAAATTGCGACAAGGCAAAAATTGTGAATAAACTTTGATGACTAAAAATAATTTAGCACTCTACCAGTTAATTGAATAGCCACTTTGTCAATTAAAAATTATTCAGTTAACAGGAGTATTCTTTTAACAGGGATTTGGTCACTTTCCTGTGTTTCAGAGATAAACTGATCACTTATTTTATTAGATCCTGTTTGACAGAGCTCATAGAGCTCTGTCAAACAAGATATTATAGATTAAATTCCTGTATTTTATGTACTGAGTTTAAACAATTCTGTGAACAGGGGGAATTTGTTGATTGTCCGGGTAATTTTTTTTTATCTGCTAACAGGAGTTTGCTCTATAAACTCGATGCATTTAACAGGTTAAATTTGTATTGATGGTATGGTAAATGGTTTTGTGTTTGGAAGTTATATTCAATTAACAGGGTTATTCAATTGAGAGAGATCCCCAATAATCAGGTGTGTCAATGGAATTGTTAACAATTTATGTGCCAAATCCAAGCTGGCTGCTGGCCGCCATGTTTTTCAATGAAATTCAGAAAAAATTTGATAGTTCCCATCTAGATATCACACCAAAGCTACACACGAAATTTGAAAAAAAGGATTGAGTGAGAGATGCGTCCTGCAGGTTGTGCCAATGGAATTGTTGGACAATTTATATGCCAAATCTAAAATGGCTGTTGCTAGCCATGTTTTTCAACAAAATTCGGGAAAAAACCTATAGCTCCCATTTTGACATTGCCCCAAAGCCAAGTATGAAATCTGGAACTGATCGAGTGAGGGCAGCGGCCTGTAGAGTGGGTTAAAGGAATTGTGGACAGACAGAAGAATGTATGTATGGATGGAAGGACATAGAGACAGACGGCAGATCACAACTCATCCCAAGTTGGGCTAAAAAAAAAAAATAGTCTGTCATCGCTGAAAGTGGAATACGATGCTGGGAGTGGAATACCCTTTTCAGTAAGTGTGAGTGGGAATTTGATTTGTTTTGGGGGAAGCAACATGAATAGAAATAAAACTAGAACTATCACTGAAGGTGATTAATACCCCCGCTTTGGGTTTTTAGAGGAATGCACTTCTGATCATGTAGGTGAAGGCCATAAGGAAATGTATACATAAAGATCATTTTTTGTTGTTGAAATTTGTATTTGCATGTGGCCTTCCACAGAACAGCACTGAATACTTAAAGAGCCCACACATATATGGTTTACATTTGGAAAAACACATTTACAATGTGCAACATGTATTCAAAATCGGTTCATTAATGTAGGAGGAGTTGCACACACAAGAATCCCATTTGAAAATCCATAATAAATCCAAGTTAAAGGGAGATAACCTGGTTAAAATTGTCGCAGATCAAAAATTTGGGAATATGCGTATGTTCACTTAGTTGTGATAATGTTTGAAAGGTTTCGTCAAAATTGATTGATAAATGTAGGAGGAGTTGCACGCACAAGAATTTCATGTAGAAACCCATAATAAATCTAAGTTAAAGGGAGATAACCTAGTTAAAATTGCCACAGCTCAAAAATTTTGGAATATGCGCATGTTTACTTAGTAGTGATGATGTCTGTAAACTTTTGTCCAAATTGATTGATAAATGTAGGAGGAGTTGCGCACACAAGAATTTCATGCAGAAACCCATATTAAATCAAAGTTCAAGAGAGATAACCTGGTTAAAATTGTCGCAGATCAAAAAGTTTGGAATATGCACATGTTCACTTAGTAGAGAAGATGTTTGAAAGGTTTCATCAAAATCGGTTCATTAATGTAGGAGGAGTTGCGCACACAAGAATTTGTTCGAACGGAAAGACATAATAAATCTAAGTCAAAGGGAGATAACCTGGTTAAAATTGTCGCAGATCAAAAATCTTGGAATATGCGCATGTTCACTTAGTAGTGATGATGTCTGAAAAGTTTTGTCAAAATTGATTGATAAATGTAGGAGGAGTTGCACGCACAAGAATTTCATGTAGAAACCCATAATAAATCTAAGTTAAAGGGAGATAACCTAGTTAAAATTGCCACAGCTCAAAAATTTTGGAATATGCGCATGTTCACTTAGTAGTGATGATGTCTGTAAACTTTCGTCCAAATTGATTGATAAATGTAGGAGGAGTTGCGCACACAAGAATTTCATGCAGAAACCCATATTAAATCAAAGTTCAAGAGAGATAACCTGGTTAAAATTGTCGCAGATCAAAAAGTTTGGAATATGCACATGTTCACTTAGTAGAGATGATGTTTGAAAGGTTTCATCAAAATCGGTTCATTAATGTAGGAGGAGTTGCGCACACAAGAATTTGTTCGAACGGAAAGACATAATAAATCTAAGTCAAAGGGAGATAACCTGGTTAAAATTGTCGCAGATCAAAAATCTTGGAATATGAGCATGTTCACTTAGTAGTGATGATGTCTGAAAAGTTTTGTCCAAATTGATTGATAAATGTAGGAGGAGTTGCGCACACAAGAAGGTCATGTAGAAACCCATATTAAATCAAAGTTCAAGAGAGATAACCTGGTTAAAATTGTCGCAGATTAAAAAGTTTGGAATATGCACATGTTCACTTAGTAGAGATGATGTTTGAAAGGTTTCATCAAAATCGGTTCATTAATGTAGGAGGAGTTGCGCACACAAGAATTTGTTCGGATGGAAAGACACAATAAATCTAAGTCAAAGGGAGAAAACCTGGTTAAAATTGTCGCAGATCAAAAATCTTGGAATATGCGCATGTTCACTTAGTAGTGATGATGTCTGAAAAGTTTTGTCCAAATTGATTGATAAATGTAGGAGGAGTTGCGCACACAAGAATTTCATGTCCGGAAAGACGTACGGATGGACGTACGGACGGACGGACGGACGGACGTACGGACGTACAGGGCGATTCCTATATAGCCCCCACTTCTTCGAAGCGGGGGTATAATAAACTCTAATATATACTGAGGAAGAACTTTGATATTAACACACTGATTTTCACATCTTGAAGATAATGCTGATAAGATTACTTTTGGAAGTCACAATTTATTTGCTCATCAACATTCCAATGTTTCTGTTATTGGGTCCTATTCTCTTGGCCAATTTTTCCCCCAATCTATTAGGACTGTCATGATTAATCGATTGGTGATCGGTCAATCAATTAGTATTTTCCGTTGTCGAATAATCGGTAAATTGTATCCCGCTTTAGACGTTTAATAATTAAAAGAAAATTTGATGAAAAAAACTATTGTTTCTAAAGGTAAAGAGTTAAGAACATCGATGTTAAACCCCAAGAAGCCGTTGGAAGCATTTGTCTTTCAAGTACATTCATCAAAGCTTTGATGTTCTGAACTTTTGAACCGTCAGTGTAATAATTAAGACCGGTCAGCAGTTGCGAAGTTCGCAACTGCCGAACGGTCTTGATTATTACACTGACGGTTCAAAAGTTCATTACATCAAAGCTTTGAATGTACCTAAGAGAGGATCGTCTTCGTTGTTTACCGGAGGTAGGTCAACTGAATTGAACTTTATTTTTTATCGACTTCAGAGAGAGGGAGAGGGGGTCATCTAGGTACGATTAATCGATTATTTGCGACGATTAATCGATTCCTAAATTAAAAAATATTGTGACAGCCCTACAATCTATATATTACTTGAATAGAATATTCTGGGGCAAGTTTGACATTCATGTGATAATCGTTAAAAGACAATGCTCCTACCTGTAACCAATTCCATGTAGATTATGTTGTCGATTTCATCTTGTGAATGGTTTGGATGGTGTGTCTGCAAAAATTTTGCATGAAACTCTATAATCTAAGTTTGGTTCATTGGTCAATGTCAAGAACCAACTGAGATGTAATATTAAGAAATAATTAATGATTTTGGAGGTTCAACTTTTTTAATATCTCATAGATACATGTACATGTAAAGATTATAATGACAAATCATTAACTTTTCAACAAAGTTACTCAGTATTCATAAGCATTCAACTAACAATATCTGAATGCAAACAACCACTAACAAAATGTAGCTTACAATACCAGTCACAATAAGTTGTAGGATAAGAGCAAAGAACATTCCACCCACACCTTCATGTGTTTCTTTTTATTGGTAATACCAGTTCTTTAGCTGTCAGAAATAGTCCTGCATGAAAGACAAGAGGCTCCAAGGGGTCTTAATCGCTCACCTGACAAAGTGGCTCAAAGAACTATTTTGGATCACATTCAGTAAGTCATAGTTCATCAACACTACAGAAGAATGAAATCATGAAATTATTCATAACACTAGTGTCCATGTCGGAGGATTATTATCCTGGGTCTTCCAGACTACTTCCAATTCTATCAGCTGTAGACTAGCACTGCCAAACTTTCATGGGTTGTTATGCCACTCCCCCCCCCCCCCCCCCTGTTACAACCGATAATGTTACAACGCCGCATAATGTTACACCAACGCATAATGTTACAAAAAATGTAGTAAACAACCGATAATGTTATAAACTCCGCATAATGTTATAACTTTTTTCAACCCGTTATGTTATAAAAATTGACGCATAATGTTATAACTTTTTTCAACCCGTTATGTTACAACAAATTAACCAATAATGTTATAACTTCTGTATACTAATTCCAGTTACAGCTATTGTGGATGGACTTTACCACTTACCATTTATTGCTGCATAAAGGTATGTAATATTTATACTAAAGGTTTCTGCTCCGGTTAAGGCGAGGAGACACCTCCCCCCCCTCCCCAACTCCCGGGGATTTATCATAGAATGACCTAGTCACGTTACATAGACGCGGATTATCCTGGTAACTCCATCGTGTGACGTCAATACCCTGATCATCCAGTGCCCAACATGGTGAAGGCGAGGGTGGTGGGGGGAGGGGGGGATCTGAAGATTTTCATTGAAATTTCATTATATGGCACTAAGTTAAAATTCAGACTCACATAGGGAGCCCAACTATTAACCCAGGGAAGCAATTCGAACAAACTTGAATCCCCCCACCCCCAACCCCGCCTAGAGATATTGTACACCAAATATCAAAAGATTCTAACTGATGGTTCTAAAGAAGAAGATTTTTAAAGAAATTCCTTCATATTGCATTTTTTTCCTCTGCTCAATTGACCCCTGGGGGTGGGGATTGGGGTTGGTGGTCATAGGGGTATTTGGTGGGGTGGAGTGGGGGTTGCCTAAAATCACTCTTTCCAAATATATTTTGCAGCCAACTATTTTGTTACATCTCCCTGCCCCCCCCCCCCCCCCCCCCCCCCCCCCAGGAGAGGATGTAGGGTAAAAACATTTTCGCATAAACCACTCCCGTTCATCTAGGAACTCGATTCTGAAAAGAATTGAAAAAAAAATTTCTGAATTTTGGTCCATAATTTCCAAGTCGGAACCGGACCCAAAATTTTCAGGCTATAAAAAAAAATTAATTTTTTTCGTCTCAAAATTGAACAAAACGCATAAAAAATCCCCCCAAAAATTCTGAATTTCGGAGTCAGAACCAGACCCAAAATTTTCAGGAAGAAATTTCCTCAATTTGCACCAAGTTAAACTTTGGGTTCCAATAGAGAGGCCAAATACTAACTCAGGGACCCCGATTTGAACAAACTTAAATCTGATCACATGCGGGGATCAACATAAATTGTGTGACATCATTACTCAGTGCACTAAACTCTGGCTTCTCAGGTCTGTAACCGCAAACATTTGGAAAAAACTATCTGTGTGTTGACAGCAAGAAACAAGAGCAGTGCTGGGCAGTGGCATCATTATATGGCTGCTTAATGTAAATTCAGTCATTTTGCATTGCAATGTACACCTCATATATCTTAACGTACTTCGAGAGCTAGAAAAAAACTTGTATTAGTCATTTGTTTTTTGGAGAATTATTGATCGCACATGACAACCATATTGGATCTCCCAGAATACTGGTTATTTAAAGGAACCTACCTACAATCACTATCAAGCCTGAAAATAACTGCAATCTGCAGAAGTAACTGTCATCTGCGGAATGAGGTCCCCAGATGGTGAATTTGGTGATGCTATCCTGCCAGCATTACTAATTTACCCCCCGCCCCCAGAAGTTAGGCAGTGCTTGTTTACTATGGTAAAGTTTCACTGGTAAAATAGGACCCAGTCACTAATGCTTGGGGTTTAAGTCCTCTAAAATAGGCAACATGGGGCATAAACAATTGACTGACCTTCAGTTTATCTCCGTGTTGTGGTCACAATTAGCCATTGTGCAGAAGTATGTGACCTTAAACACCAACAAATAAATACTAAATTTACCCTCTGTAAACCTCAATCTGAATGAAGGTCTCAGACCTGAACAGAAAGAGGTACCAAGAGGATACATTGGGCGATTCTAGCCCACTGTATGGGATAGCATCAGCAAATTCACCCTTTGGGTACCTCATTCTGCTAATGACAGATTGCTTATCTTCAGGATTGATCACTATTAATAACTTCAGAAAAAATTGGGATCCATTGATCATTATTTTTTAAAGTTATTCCATGGACACAGCATAAATCACAACAAGAAAAAAGGCCGCCTGGCCCCCCCCCCCCCCCCCCCCCCCCCCCTCACAAAATAAAGTGCACAATTTGTTTGAGGTATTTGAAAAAAATTGAATTTTTCAAAACCAAAAATGGGAAAAACTCTGGCAAACAATGTTGGACCAAACCCCGATTTGAACTTGACCTGTGGTTTATGTTGATACACCTATATACCAAATTTTATTTGAATCAGTCACCAACAACTGAAGTTATCGGGAAACCAAAAAAAAGAAGAATTTTTGAAGTCAAAAAAGGGGCATAATTCTGGAAAAATTGTCGGACCACACCCCAATTCAAACTTGACCTGTATATTATGTTGATACACCTACAAAGCAAATTTTATTTGATTTGGCCAACTATAACTTAAGTTATCGTCTGAAAACCAAAAATGAAAGTGTCAATGACACTGTAGCTCAACTTGTGTAAGACATGTACATGTATAGTATGTGACACAGAAATGACACACATCTAGGTAATGACCTGATAACAAAGGTACATGTAAAGTATTGTAACGGTCTGTACATAAATACTGACCGTAGCCTGTAAGAAATGTACATGTAAAGTAATTTGCATAATTTATGCACGAGAAAAAAACCTGTATTATATGCGATGTATTCCATGTTACTAAACATTCTGACAAAAATTTATTCAAATCAGAACCTTCATATAGAGGTTCGGTAGAAAAAACTGATTGCACCTAATTTGGGTATAAAATGGCTGCTGGCAGCCATCTTGAATTTTGGACCGCACCCAAAAACATCCGTTCTCATCTAAAGGTGATAACAAAGGTACCAAAGAAATTTCATGAAGATCGGTTCATAAATACAGCCCCAACCCCGAGCCATATTGACATGTGCACTTATTGTGTGTAAGTAGCACTGAATAAATCAAAGTTCATCTAATTTGCATAATTTCTGCACGAGAAAAAAACCCTGTATTATATGTGATGTATTCCATGTTACTAAATATTCACACAAAAATTTATTCAAATCAGAATCTTCATATAGAAGTTCTGTACAACAACTCGAGGCTCTAAAGAGCCTGTAATTGCTCACCTGGAACTACATATAATAAAAATGTGATTTCCCATAGGCTTTCCATGGTAACTATGAGCTGCAATTGTGGCCATGTTTGCAACACTACATCAACATTACATGAGGATCATTGATTGGTAGAAAGTGTCCCAGTCCTCAATCATGTGAAGTTTCAAAACATTTGACTTTGTAGTTTCAGAGGGGAAGATTTTTACAAAATCCATCAATCAGAATCAGAGAATGTCTCTGGTGGCCATATTTTCCAACCAATGGGAACAAAAAGAGGATCGTTTGTAGAGAGCCTCCTATAGACCATTCCTATGAAGTTTGGTTCACGTCGGCTCAGTAGTTCCAGAGAAGATGAAAATGTGATTTCCCATAGGGTTTCTATAGTAACTATGAGCCGCAATTGTGGCCATGTTTGCAACACGATCAAAATTAAATGAGAATTGTTGGTGGAGTGTGTCCCAGTCATCAACCTTGCAAAGTTTCAAAACATTTGGCCCTGTGGTTTCAGAGGAGATTTTTCAAAATCCTCCAATCAGAATCAAACTAGAGGATGGCCACCAAAGGGTGGCTGATTCCCCCGAAAAAAGCCTTGATAGCCATTCCAACCTTATTCGCGAAACACCCTCTGGTTGTGGGCAATAATAATACCAAGTATCATTAATATCCTTGAAGGCTGTAAGAAGTTATGGAGCGGACACGAATTCCGTCTACGCCCGGACGGACAGACGGACGACGTCACGGCTAGATTCCCCCGAATTTTTCGGGGGAATAAAAATGCTTCTGGCAGCCATGTTTTTCGATGCACGGTAACAACAAAATGAGGAGCGTTTGTAGAGGACATGCCATAGACTATCCCTGCCAGGTTTGGTTCACATCAGCTCAGTAGTTCCAGAGAAGAAGATGAAAATGTGATTTCCCATAGGGTTTCTATAGTAACTATAAGCAACAATTGCAGCCATGTTTGCAACCCGATCAACATTAAATGAGGATCGTTGGTAGAGGGTGTCTCGGTCATCAACCATACAAAGTTTCAAAACATTTGGCCCTGTGGTTTCAGAGAAGATTTTTCAAAATCCACCAATCAGAATCAAAATATGCTTCTGGCAGCCAGGTTTTTTGATGCACGGTAACAAAAATGAGGAGCATTTGTAGAAGACCTCCCATGGACTATCCCTGTCAGGTTTGGTTCACGTCGGCCAGAAGTTCCAGAAAAGAAGATGAAAATGTGATTTCTCATAGGGTTTCTGTAGTAACTGTAAGCTGAAATTGTGGCCATGTTTGTAACCCGATCAACATTAAATGAGGATCATTGGTAGAGGGGGTCCCAGTCAGCATTTATGTGAAGTTTCGAAACATTTGGCCGACAGTTTCAGAGAAGATTTTTGAAAATCCATCAACCAGAATCAAAGAATGCCTCTGGAAGCCATGTTTTTCATCTGATGGGAACAAAATGAGGATTGTTTGTAGAGGACCTCCCATAGACCATTCCTGCCAAGTTTGGTTTACACCGGCTCAGTGGTTACAGAGAAGAAGATGAAAATGTGAAAAGTTTATGGACGCCGGATGCCAAGTGATGTGAAAAGCTCACATGGCCTTTTAGGCCAGGTGAGCTGAAAAACTGATTACCTAATTTCGGTACAAAATGGCCACCGGCAGCTATCTTGAATTTTGGACTGCACCCAAAAACACTTGTTCTCGTCCCAAGGTGATAACAAAGGTACCCAAGAAGTTTCGTGAAGATCGCTTCATAAATACAGCCCCAAGCCTGAGCCGTATTGACATGTGTACAAGTAGCACTGAATAAATCAAAATTCATCTGATTTGCATAATTCTGCACAAGAAAAAAACCTGTATTATATGTGATGTATTCCATGTTACTAAACATTCATACAAAAAATTTATTCAAATCAGAACTTTCATGCAGAAGTTCTGTACAAAAAACTGATTGCACTAATTTTGATACAAAATGGCTGCCAGTGGCTATCTTGAATTTCGGACTGCACCCAAAAACACTTGTTCTCGTCCCAAGGCGATAACAAAGGTACCCAAGAAGTTCCGTAAAGATCGGTTCATAAATACGGCCTCTAGCCCGAGCAGTATTGAATTGCTGACAGACGGACAACGGACCATGACATAACCTCAAATTTGATGTCAATGTTGAGCTAAAAATGAATTTTTGAAATCGACAAAGGGGCATAACTCTGGCAAAAGTTGTCGGACCACACCCCAATCGAACTTGACCTGTATTTTATGTTGATACACCTACATACCAAATTTTGTTTGATTTGGCCAACTATAGCTACAGTTATCATTGGGAAACCAAAGTGCGACGGGTGCACAGACACCGGCTATTTTAATAGGATAAAAAATTCAAAATGACTGCCATAAAAACCTTCCTCTAGTCACCACTAATCCACCACAAAAATAGGATCCATGGGCATGGTGCATTTCATTTTTGAAGTTATTGCATGGGCAAGCAAAAGTTAACGGACAGACAGATGAACATGGCCATACCATAATACGGCCCACTCCAGAAGGCAGCCATATAAGAAACACTATTAGGCCAAAATATAATGTTTTGATTCTCAGGCAATACCTCACTGAAGTTGAAGCCCCTCATTGGATGTTTTCATTGCCTTGCATTGTCTTCCAATGTTACTACTAAACCAGACTCAAAAACGTTTTACATTTTGTGACTGATGTAACAAATATCTTCAACGAATTGGACAGATGTGCCTGCGTGATATGCAAATTCAGCAGTTGACAAAAAGGCATTTTTCAAAACATTTCAACAAAATCATATCATGTTATCCATTATTGGAACAAGCTCGTCAGGATCATTCCATTGAGGGATCACATGACATAGTTTTGTTGAAATTGTTTTTTTAAATCTGAATAAACAATATTTAAAATAATAAATTTTGATGTTGTCTGCATTGGGTAATGGGTTAAAGAGACTTGAACAAGAGTTCCGGTACATTAATTTTTCAAGTAAATACTTTCAGAGAGAGAAATGACAAAGTGATACTGATATGTACATGTACAGAATATTCCATACAAAGTGTGGAATTTATTTTAAGGGTTTTCAGCTCACCGATATGCTGTGTTATAATACACTACTGGAAAGGGCTCCGAGAGCCTTTCCAACTCTATGACATTACAGTATTTCATACACAGGGTTAAAGGATGCAGTTTCATCATCAATAAAAAATATATCAGTATTCTCAAAGAATCAATGAAAAAATATTAACCCTTTACCCAACATAATGGCCAAAACTGGTCAGCGCTATTCTCAAAAATCGACAATTAATTTTCATTATTTTTTCATATTATGTCTCCAAAACATAGGTTATGACCCCTCGTTGGAACAAGCTCGTCAAGCTCGTTCCAATGAGGGGTCATAACCTAAGTTTCCGAGACAAAAAATGAAAAATATTAGTTAATTTTTTTTTTTAGAATTTTTTTGGCAAGTGTCGACTTTTCATGCTAGGTAAAGGGTAAAGTGCAATTCATGTAGACTTTCTCACTATTTATCGGGGTCTAAGGCATAAACTAAGCACCTGAAAAGAAACAAAATTGGTTGCCCTACATGTAATTGTTTTGGGGGCAATAATGGGAGAAGGAAATGATTGTCTGTTTAATTTGTGCAGTCCAGAGTTGTCCCACAATTGATTTTTAAGGGTGCTGGTCAAGGTGGCAGTTCAGTGGTTGAAACTCTGCTTTGGGCTCTTGTTTTTCAAGGTGCATGAGTTATTATCTAAGAAAACTACACTACATAAGTATATGTAATCGATTCTCCACATACTGTACATGTACAAACATTCATTATGTACATACATACATTATAAAATTTTTGAATTTTTTTGCTTCACTGATATCAATTATAATATATAATTTATATAGGGCCCTAAAAATGTTAGAAATCTGTTTCTCAGACCCTCCCGCATGGTCTCTTTTTATAACCAATGCAAACTTGAAAAAATAAAAATTAAATGGTTTATGTCTGATATTTTACCTAAGTTAATAAAATTGATAAATTTGTCCCTTGAGTGCAGTAAGGCTTTGCAATGCTTTAGCAATGCAAAGCTGCTTTGCACTCAAGGGATGAAATACACTATCACCCCTGCTATTCTGTAGATTCTGAGGCCTAAAACATGAAACAAACCAAGAACATGAACTTTTGATGACAAAGATATAATTACAAAAATAAAAATAAATGAAAGTGTCAATGACACTGTAGCTTAACTTGTCTGTGTGTTGGGTTTGATGAAAAGGATAATGTTCAATGTTTATGAAAGGATTATGAAATACGACAAGAATTGTGATAATTGGGAATATGTTAATTTCTGTTTCCTGTTTGCTATGTTTTTAATAAAAATAATATGAGGTGTACACTGTACTAAAGAGCTGAAGGGTGGGTTAATATGACCTCACAGTTAATGTATGTGGCCCTCCAGTTAATGTATGTCAATGAAAGTTACCAAGTTACAGTGAAATTATTCCAAAATGAATCATCCTATCAAGTTACATTGAAATCCCTTCATAAATATGGCCTGTAGACTGTGCTAAAGGTTTTTGGGCTTCAGGCCTGTGTAGCCATGACGGTAGTCCGATTGCAACTAAAAGGGGATGTCCTCATCTCGACATTATACTGAGTCATTCTACTAAGTTACAATGAAATCCCTTCACAAATACGACCAGTAGTCTGTACTAAAGTTTTTCGGGTTTTGGGGTCGAGAAGCCATCATGGTTGAATGATCGCAACCAAAAGGGGGCGTTGTCATCTGGGCATAATCTGGAGTGATCCTACAAAGTTACAATGAAATCCCTTCATAAATATGACCTGTAGACTGTGCTCAAGGTTTTCGGGCTTCACACCCCTGTTTGTTTGTTTGTTTGTTGATGGTTAACGTCACATATTTATACACCATGGCAAATCTTGACACAACATGGAGATGAAGTCAAGTTTAGTCAATCGTTGATCCACATGTTGCCCATTTTAGAGGACTTTCACCCCAAGCATTGGTGACTGGGTCCTATTTCACTAGTAAAGCGGAACTGGTTTACCACAGTAAACAAGTGCTGCTTACTTCCCGGGTTCGCACCCCTGTTGCGGTCACAGCTGACCAATCATGACCAAAAGGGGATGTCATCATCTAGGCATTATATGGAATCAACCTAACAAGTTACAATGAAATCTTTCCATAAATATGACTTATAGACTATGCTAAAGGTTCTTGGGCTCGGGCAGCTATGAAGGCTGAATGATCGCAACCAAAAGGGGACATTCTCATCTGGAGTGATCCTACGAAGTTACAATGAAATCCCTTCATAAATATGACCTGTAGACTGTGCTCAAGGTTTTCGGTCTCGGGCAGCCATCATGGTTGAATGATCGCAACCAAAAGGGGACATTCTCATCTGGAGTGATCCTATGAAGTTACAATGAAATCCCTTCATAAATATGACCTGTAGACTATGCTCAAGGTTTTCGGGCTTCAGGCCCCTGTAGCTGTCACAGCTGACCAATCACGACCAAAAGGGGATGTCATCATCTAGGCATTATATGGAATCAACCTAACAAGTTACAATGAAATCTTTCCATAAATATGACCTGTAGACTATGCTAAAGGTTTTTGGGCTCGGGCAGCCATCAAGGCTGAATGATCGCCACCAAAAGGGAACGTTCTCATCTAGACATTATTTGGAGTCATCCTACCAAGTTACAATGAAATCCCTTCATAAATATGACCTGTAGACTGTGCTAAAGGTTTTCGGGCTTCGGGCCCCTCTAGCCGTCACAGTTGCCCAATCACGTCCAAAAGGGGACTTTCTCATCTAGACATTATATGAAGCAGACATTATATGAAGTCAACCTACCAAGTTACAATGAAATCCCTCCATAAATATGACCTGTAGACTGTGCTAAAGGTTTTCGGGTTTTGGGCTCGGGCAGTCGTCATGGTTGACAGATCACGCCCAAATGGGGAAATTCTCCTCTAGACATCATACAGAGTCATCCTACCAAGTTACAATGAAATCCCTCCATATTAAACATGACCTGCAGACTGTGCTAAAAGTTTTTGGGTTTCGGGCTTGGGCAGCCATCACGGTTGCCAGATCATGACCAAAAGGGGCTGTTCTCATCTAGGCATTATACAGAGGCATTCTACCATGTTACAATGAAATCTCTTCATAAATACGACCTGTAGACTGTGCTAATGGTTTTCGGGTTTTGGGCTCGGGCAGCCATACCGGTTGACCGATCATGACCAAAAGGGGACGTTCTCATCTAGACATGACCCCAAACCTGCATATGAAATTTCATGATGATCAGACAAGAACTACAGTGCGTAGCCTGGGCGAAAGGTAAATGTGAAGACTCACAGACTTCCGCATGCGTGATGGCAATAGCTCATCTTGACTTTATCAAGTTAAGCTAAAAATGGCTTATGAAACAGAAGATCCATTTTGTGGGGCTTAGTGTGGAATACGTATTGTTCATGTTGGGTTGCTGGAAACCTAAGCCTAAAGAAAGAAAAAATGAAATGGTTCAGGCTTCCTATTAGTTTCAGTGCCTGTCCCTAATCTTTTTAGGAGCACATCACAAAATAATATCCAATTAAAAGCATTGCAAAGCCTTGTTGAACTCAAGGGACAAATTTATCAGTTTTATTAACTTGGGTAAAATATCAGTCATAAACCATTTAAATGATTTAATTTTTATTTTTAGCTTAACTTGACATAGTCAAGATAAGCTATTGCCATCACGCGTGCGGAAGTCTGTTAGTCTGTGAGTCTGTTAGTCTGTGAGTCTGTGAGTCTGTGACGTCTGTTCACATTTCCTTTAGCACAGGCTACACCCCGCAGTTCTTGTCTGATCGTCACGAAATTTCATATGCAGGTTTGGGGTCATGTCTAGATGAGAACGTCCCCTTTTGGTCGCGATCGGGCAACCGGTATGGCTGCCCGAGCCCAAAACCCGAAAACCATTAGCACAGTCTACAGGTCGTATTTATGAAGGGATTTCATTGTAACTTGGTAGGATGCCTCTGTATAGTGCCTAGACGAGAATGTCCCCTTTTGGGCATGATCTATCAACCGTGATGGCTGCCCAAGCCCGAAACCCAAAAACTTTTAGCACAGTCTGCAGGTCATGTTTAATGTGGAGGGATTTCATTGTAACTTGGTAGGATGACTCCTTATGATGTCTAGATGCGAATTTCCCCATTTGGGCATGATCTGCCAACCGTGACGACTGCCCGAGCCCAAAACCCGAAAACCTTTAGCACAGTCTACAGGTCATATTTATTGAGGAATTTCATTGTAACTTGGTGGGTTGACTTCATACAATGTCTAGATGAGAAGTCCCCCTTTGGACGTGATTGGGCAACTGTGACGGCTACAGGAGCCCGAAGCCCGAAAACCTTTAGCACAGTCTAGAGGTCATATTTATGAAATGATTTCATTGTAACTTGGCAGGATGACTCCAAATAATGTCTAGATGAGAACGTCCCATTTTGATCGCGATCATGCAGCCTTGATGGGTGCCCGAGCCCAAAAACCTTTAGCATAGGCAAAAGGTCATATTTATGGAAGGATTTCATAGTAACCTGTTAGGTTGACTCCATATAATGCCTAGATGATGACATCCCCTTTCGGTCGTGATTGGTCAGTTGTGATGGCTACAAGTGCCCGAAGCCCGAAAACCTTGAGCACAGTCTGCAGGTCATATTTATGAAGGGATTTCATTGTAACTTCTTAGGATCACTCCAGATGATGCTCAGATGAGACTGTCCCCTATGGTTGCGATCATTCACCCATGATGGCTGCCCAAGCCCGAAGCCCGAAAACCTTAAGCACAGTCTACAGGTCATATTTATGAAGGGATTTCATTGTAACTTGGTAGGTTAACTTCATATAATGTCTAGATGAGAACGTGCGATCATTCACCCATGATGGCTGCCCGAGCCTGAAGCCCGAAAACCTTTAGCACAGTCTACAGGTCATATTTATGAAGGGATTTCATTGTAACTTGGTAGGTTAACTTCATATAATGTCTAGATGAGAACGTCCCCTTTTGGACATGATTGGGCAACTGTGACGGCTAAAGGTGCCCGAAAAACCGAAAATAATGTCTAGATGAGAACGTCCCCTTTTGATCGCGATCATTCAGCCTTGATGGGTGCCCGAGCCCAAAAACCTTTAGCATAGGTAAAAGGTCATATTTATGGAAGGATTTCATTGTAACCTATTAGGTTGACTCCATATAATGCCTAGATGATGACATCCCCTTTTGGTCGTAATTGGTCAGCTGTGTTGGCTACAAGTGCCCGAAGCCCAAAAACCTTGAGCACAGTCTACAGGCCATATTTATGAAGAGATTTCATTGTAACTTCATAGGATCATTCCAGATGATGCCCAGATGAGATTGTCCCCTTTGGTTGCGATTATTCAACCATGATGGCTGCCCGAACCCGAAGCCCGAAAACCTTAAGCACAGTCTACAAGTCATATTTGTGAAGGGATTTCATTGTAACTTGGTAGGTTGACTTCATATAATGCCTAGATGAGAACGTCCCCTTTTGGACATGTTTGGGCAACTTTGACGGCTAAAGGTGCCCGAAGCACAAAAACCTTTAGCACTGTCTACAGGTCATATTTATGAAGGGATTTCATTGTAACTTGGTAGGTTGACTCCAAATAAGGTCAAGATGAGAACGTCCCATTTTGGCCGTGATCATTCAGCCTTGATGGGTGCCCGAGCCCAAAAACCTTTAGCATAGGCAAAAGTTTATATTTATAGAAGGATTTCATTGTAACATTGTTAGGTTGACTCCATATAATGCCTAGATGATGACATCCCCTTTTGGTCGTGATTGGTCAACTGTGATGGCTACAGGTGCCCGAAGCCCGAAAACCTTGAACACAGTCTACAGGTCATATTTATGAAGGGATTTCATTGTAACTTCGCAGGATCACTCCAGATGATGCCCAGATGAGATTGTCCCCTTTGGTTGCGATCATTCAACCATGATGGCTGCCCGAGCCCGAAACCCGAAAACCTTTAGCACAGTCTAAGGTCATATTTATGAAGGGATTTCATTGTAACTTGGTAGGTTGACTTCATATAATGTCTAGATGAGAACGTCCCCTTTTGGACACGAGTGGGCAACTGTGACGGCTTCAGGGGCCCAAAGCCCGAAAACCTTTAGAACAGTCTACAGGTCATAATTATGAAGGGATTTTATTGTAGCTTGGTAGGATGACTCCAAATAGTGTCCAGATGAGAACGTCCCCTTTTGGTCACGATCATTCAGCCTTGATGGCTGCCCGAGCCCAAAAACCGTTAGCATGTCTGTAGGTCGTATTTATGGAAGGATTTCATTGTAACTTGTTAGGTTGACTCCATATAATGCCAAGATGATGACATCCCCTTTTGGTCGTGGTTGGTCAACTGTGATGTCTACAGATGCCTGAAGCCCGAAAACCTTTAGCACAGTCTACAGGTCGTATTTATGGAGGGATTTCATTGTAACTTGGTAGGTTGACTTCATATAATGTCTAAATGAGAACGTCCCCTTTGGACGCAATTGGGAAACTGAAGGCTACAGGGGCCCGAAGCCCGAAAACCTTTAGCACAGTCTACAGGCCATATTTATGAAGGGATTTTAATGTAACTTGATAGGATGACTCATTTTGGAATAATTTCATTGTAATTTTGTTGATATATGTTAACTGTGAGGGCCACATATATTAACTGTGAGGTCATATTAACCCACCCCTCAGATCTTTAGTACAGTGTACACCTCATATTATTTTTATCATGAACATAGCATACAGGGAACAGAAATGAACATATTCCCAATTATCACAATTCTTGTCTTATTTCATAATCCTTTCATAAACATTGAACATTATCCTTTTCATCAAACACAACACACAAGTTAAGCTACAGTGTCATTGACACTTTCATTTTTAGTTCGCATTGGAATGGGAATGGGAATCTGATGCTGACACTGTTTCATGAATCTACCATTCACACAATTTTAATCCTGCATGTGCAATGTGTACTTATTTTCAGCCGATTTTAACGTCACTGGTATCTCAGACACCCCAACAGCTCCATTTGCAAAAGATAAAACAGAAGTGGCATTAAGCCTGCCTTTGATCTCGATTCTCGAACCCTCAAATTTACTGTGTCAAAAGTCGGGGTGAGTCAGACTGCTAATCATTCCTGTTGGGCTATCAATAAACCGCAGTGCCCCAAAATCATGTTATTAATTGTTATATTATCTATAACAAGTGCAATGCCAATCACCCATGATCAAACAATAGTCCCCCATGGTAGGGTGCATCACCAAATTGTGGACTGTTATTCTGATTCCTCATGTGGATGAAGATTCTGGATGACTTGTCCCAAACTTTCATTATGATCAGAAATTCAATGCATCACATTTTAATTGTCAGAGCTCAATGATCTCTAGAAAAAGGTATGATTGTTAGATTTACTGGTCCAATTTTTTGGAGAAAGCACTACACTTTCTTGGTAAAATGCACAAAAATTAACTAAATTAGGCCATAACTCTGCTCAGTATGATCAAACCACAGCGGTTTTCGATCTTGTTCAAGACATTGTTCGGAAAGCCTCATATCCCAAATATCAACCACTAACAAGCTGAAAATGGATGAAAATTAACTAATTAAGGGCTATAACTCTGCTTGGTATGATCGAACAACAACAGTTTTTGAACTTGTTCATGACATTGTTGAGAAAGTCACATATACCAAATTTTGACAAAATCCATTGACGTTTATTCCAAGTTATCGTGCCAATGAGCATGGTGACACCCATCCACCCACAATCTGCCCCCCCCCCCCCCCCAATGCACACCTATTCACCCACCTGCCTACCTGCACACTGACTTCATTAAAGTAAAGTTTGAGTTTTTTAAAACACTCAACCAAAAATCAGGGCTTTAGAGCTTCAGGTGATAACAGGACAGATAGACTGACAGACAGGTAGGCAGGCAGACAATTTAAAATAGTTCAGGAGAGAAATTTGCTCCCCTAAGCAACTCCTTGGAGAGCAATTTTTTGCCACCCTCAATTTTTCAAAAAGCCAAGCCTGTCTGAACATCATTACGGGTCTGACTTCAAATACATGTACATGAATATGGGCCATAAGTTTTAATCCTTTACCCAACTGAAAAGCAGATGATGTTTGCAAAAGAGATTTAAAAAATAACTGTGTTTAAAACTTGATTTTGGTAATGCGTTCACTACTATCAGTTTGTTTCCATTGCAAAGATATCAGTAATCACAAGCAGGAATCAACAGAAATCATCTGCCCACGTAATTAACAAACTGACCAGTTGGAAAACATATATTTCAAAAAAAAAATTTCAACAAAAACTTATCAAGTGCCCCCCCTCCCCTCCCCCATTCGAACGAGCTCTTGAGTTCTTTCCAATGGGGTGGGTGGTCACATAATATGGTTTTGTTGAATTTTTTTATAAATTAGAAAAGACAATTTAAATAATAAGTTTTGATATACTGTGCATTGCGTGATGGTTAACAACAATGTCATTCTGAATTTTCTTTCACATGATAGCACATGGTATTAGTCTTTATTATATTACTACCATGAATATCCCCTCAATACCGCAGTAGTTTGCCTATCAATTGTGGCTCTCCAGAAAACAAGTATCAACTTTTCCAAATCTGTATCATGCCTGCCACAAACTATGCTCCTGTGACTTTGCTGTAGAGATGGGCGGTATTTGAATTTTGAATTCAGCATTGGTTTTGGTAGTTTTAGGGGAGTATACATGTATCTCGTATCGGTTCAGTATTCAGTATCTGACTTGACTGAGATTTGCTAATCGTACCACAGAGGAATTCACATCAGGAAAAACAGAATAAGTTGTTTTATCATTCTACACTACTGTGCAAGCGACTATTACCAGAATATCCCAGGTCCGCAAAATGTTCACAGGGGTTATTTTGGGTGTCTACAGGGGCCGAATATGGGACCCTTTCCCAATGGCATTTTGGCATGATTTTTCCCAATTCAAACCCCAAATTTCCCAATCTCAATCCTCATTCAAATAAAAATTTAATTCTTCTTTAATTCTTGAAGGTCTAATTTTGACATTCACCACTTTTCACTGCAACAAAAATAGGTGCCCCAACAGGCAGTTTTTAGATATGTTTGCAAGTTACATCCGTGGAACCTTGTCAGTTGTTCCTAGGCAAGTCTTGGCTGCCTACACAGGCAGCCAAGACTTGCCTGCCTACATAGGCAGCCAAGACTTGCCTAGGCACAACTGCAAAGCCACAGAATGTAGACTATAGAGCTGAAACGGTTAACCGATTAATCGATTAATCAATGATCAACATCTTGATCGATCCAAAAATTAATTGTTCGATTAACCATTACTTTTGAACTACTGTATTACACATATATGGGTCAACAAAGGAACAAACTTGCTCCAAAACAGGCAAACATTGTCACACTGACTCACATCAATTATATGAGGCAGAGAAAAGCATGCAAGTTACTTGCTGACATACTTGTTTACTTGCATGATCATCATACTGTATCAGTAGCTGGAAATGGTCATTCTTAACCCTTTGCCCATTGTGGATAGCAGACGATACTTGCAAAATAAATTCATGAATTACTAAAAGAAATTCAATTTTTGTTTCAAAACCATAGCTTATAATCCCTCACTGGAACGAGTTCAATGAGCTCATTCCAATGAGGGGTCATAAGCTATGTTTTTGAGACAAAAATTTAAAACATAATAAGTTTGAATGGAGATTTTTGTATATAGGCCTAGTCTGTTTTGTTTGTTACGTTGGGTAAAGGGTTCATGCTGTAAATCATCAACGGTATGACAATTATTCAGATATCTATTTGGACAAGTGATTAATCGGTTAACGAAGGTTAAACCACATGATTAATCGATCAAGAAAACCTCTTAACTGTTTCAGCTCTAGTAGACTATCACATAAACAGGGCTCAAAATAAGCGGTGTCTTGCAAAACTTGCAAAAAGCTACACAATGTTCAATTATGTATAGCATTTTGCGATACAAGATAATCAACTGCAGCCTATTAGGCTGCAGTTGATTATCTTGTATCGCAAAATGTGAATGAAAATTTGCAAACAAATTTGAAAACTAGTTCACTGATGCTTTACGTCTGATTGTGGAACATTCCAGGCATAACTCAGATTAACTCTCCATCAAGCATCATTTGCAACTTCACCTGTAAGATGAATTCTATTGGTTTAAATTCTTCTTGTTTTTACAACATTTTGCATAAAATGCCCATTAAAAATAACTTGAAATTCAAATTCCCAACTTCCATTTTGAGAACTCTATTAAACAACCAAGACACCATTTGAAAATATCCAAGTCCATGCAACCCTTAAAGGCATTTCAGTTAAAGAAAAACATAGTAAATGCTTCATGTGTTGCAGATCATTTGGAATGGAAACTATTCTATCTACTTAGAAGAATTCAATACAAAACAGCATAACATAACTCTGGTACACAAAAATAGCTATGTAATTTTTACAAAATGTTATTCATTTTTTGGAAATGTGTAGCATTTTGCTACGCAAAGAAAAAAAGTTATTTTGAGCACTGCACATAAATATGTTCATCATAAAAAGTATAAGAATAATTTATTTGATAGAGATTACAGAGACTGATCATTTTTTCAACATATTCATGCGACTGTTTCTTAAAAAACGTATTACATGTACTATACATGTAGGAGCTTCTGTATTAATGTTCTCAGATCAATATGAAGGTAATATTTCTTATTCTTTGTGTGTTTCTTCTCCCAAACAAATTCCCAATTGGAGCATTCATGATGCAAATTTTCCCAATTGCATAGGTCCTGGACCCAGTCCCAAAGAGGGTAGAAGAATCCCTAATTCACTCAAGATCTAAGACAAGTCGCCGCCTAATATTGGTGATTATTTCTCGAGTCAATGTCCGACACGTTATTAAAATTGCTGTGATTCATGGTCAAACGGATTACAGCTGTAATTAATTTCTCTGGCACCTGAGTGAAAAGGATTTTCTTATTGTTGTATTTTGCACGACTCTCACAATTTTGTGGGTGAAATACATGCATAACTCAATAATCTCAACAAAACGATGTCGGCCCTATACCATTACCAACACTCATAAAATATTTACGTTTTTAATCAGTCAGAATTTTTTTTTTTTAAATTCTGACAAATTGCAACATTCTGACACTAACGTACATAAATTGGATTCAGAATCACATGTAGTTTAAGTTAGGTTTAATAGAATATAATTACCGGCATTGAACTGCTGATGATTTGATACATTTTTAAAAATTAAATTTAAAAATGGCAGATTCTGCACCACTCGTTCACCTGGAAGGGAGTGATTCACTAAATACAGTAAAGACGAGCCCTTTTCAACTCATGCCTGCTAAAATGAATTGCCTATGTCTGCAATGATGCAAATCAAGGCCAGAAACCAACAGTTCAACAGCCAGGGTGGGTTGGGGGAGGCAGAATGCTCTCTGGAAGTGCCGTCTGTTGTAGTTTTCTTCCCACAATAGGATGAAACGTTCACTTCATATCCACCTGCCCAGGCCTTCGACCATTCGTTATGTGATGGTAATCAATGTGCAAAACTTCACTCATTAACCTCTTCCCAAACGGCGATTTGATGAAGTTAGCGTGGTAACAGAGCTGCTCAGTGCGTTTGAATTGTAGGTGTTTCAGGCCTGGCATTCTGAAAAATGCAGGAGGGAAAACAATCGCTCTCCTCAATCAGCTTAGGAGAGCAATTAGCTTTACACAGCATTTTAAGTATCCAGTTGAACGAACTCACTGAAACTGAAACCAACAGACTATTACATCAGTGATTTTATTAACTTTACTAAGGTAAAGCGGCGAAATCTCTTAGACATCTAGATGTCTCACTCAGCAACCGAACACACACTTGACAAGACCTGTGTGTGTGCCCAAGTTGGGGGTGGGGGTGGGGGTGGGGGTTGCGAATGGGTTGAAGGTGGTAGTGTTAGGCATATGACTTTCTTGGACAACAGGTCTGCTTGAATCTACAGTCACCTCATGGTGAACGTGCTTCAAGTGACAGGATAGTAGTAATGGTAGTATATTATAGTGTCAATATTCCTTGAATAATTACCCTTCAAACTGTGATGTCAGTTGTTGAAACTGACAGAAAAAAAATATTGCTGTGACCCATTTTGCTTCAAATGATTGCAACTGTGTTTGGGTATGTACAAAGTACATACCCAAACACAGTTGCAGCCATTACCTTTAACCACTAAACCACTTTCAAAATCAAATTACGTGATGTTATGTGACTTCGAAGTTAAATTACATTTTTGCTTTACAACAAAAATTTAATGTGAGCATAATACATGTAATCTCAATCATCTCAGACCAAAATATTTAGGAGGGCAATATTTCGCTCTCCTTAATTCTTTCAGGAGGGCAGTAAGGAGAGCTAAAAAAATCGCTCTCCTGAAATTGCCAAGCCTGGTGTTTGTGGTAATCGGTATTTGCATCGAAATCGCACAGGCGGTCATATTTTATTCTATTATTATCAGAATTAATGTCGAGATTACGCTCTCTGGAGTTAACTGGTGTAGTGCTGAATTTTTAGGGGTCATCAAAACTTGTTCACATGTCCTTGTCTTGTTACAATTTAAGGGAGAGTGCCTACAGACACTCTCCTATAAATTGTACCAAGGTAAATGCATACAGACTAAATAATTTCACTTAAAAGATAATATGAAACACATCCACCAAATATGAAGCCTTTAAGTTGTGGTACCTGCACTTCAGAGTAAAGCCCAAATATGGGCTTTCAGCATTATACCAGTTAATCCCTTTCACTTCAATTGTCTTGTCCAATTTAATTATCGCATTCATTGTCTGCGTAATATCGGGCGGGTTTACATGTAATTCCTTTGTCTCACCTCGAACGTAGGATATTCATGTAACATTCGTTTGTGCAGTTGTGTACCACAACTTAATGAAAGTGTCAATGACACTGTAGCTCAACTTGTCAAGACATGTACATGTATAGTATGTTACACAGCAATGACAAACATCTAGGTAATGACCTGATAACAAATGTACATATAAAGTATTGTTAACAGTCTGTACATAAATACTGGCCGTAGCCTGTAACAAATGTATAGGTAAAGTATTGTAAAGGTGGGTGACAGTCAGATGCTAAATAGAAAAGAAATCTTTGAGTCCCAGAGTGGGTCTGACTGAACCCCAAAATATTTGTCCTCATAGCACAGTGATAACAAAGGCACCCCAAAACACACTCATTCCTGTCCCAAGGTGAAAACAAAGGTACCCAAGAAGTTTCGTGAAGATCAGTTCATAAATACAAGCTGTATAGAAGTTGTGACAAAAAACTGACTGGACCTAATTTCGGTACAAAATGGCCACTGGCAGCCATCTTGAATTTTGGACCGCACTCAGAAACACTCGTTCTCGTCCCAAGGTGATAACAAAGGTACCCAAGAAGTTTCGTGAAGATCGGTTGATAAATACAGCCTCTAGCCCGAGCCGTATTGCCATGTGCACTTACAGTGTATAAGTAGCACTAAATAAATCAAAATTCATCTAATTTGCATAATTTATGCACGAGAAAAAAACCCGTACTGTATGTGATGTATTCCATTTTACTAAACATTCCTACAAAAATTTATTCAAATCAGAACTTTCATACAAAAGTTCTGTACAAAAGACTGATTGCACAAATTTTGGTACAAAAAGGCTGCTGGTGGCCATCTTGAATTTTGGACCACACCCAAAAACACTCGTTCTCATCCCACGATGATAACAAAGGTCCCCAAGAAGTTTCGTAAAGATTGGTTCATAAATACGGCCTCTAGCCTGAGCCGTATAGAAGTTGTGTACATAAAACTGATTAGACCTAATTTCGGTACGAAATGGCCACTGGCAGCCATCTTGAATTTTGGACCGCACTCAGAAACACTCGTTCTCATCCCAAGGTGATAACAGAGGTACCCAAGAAGTTTCGTGAAGATCGGGTGATAAATACAGCCTCTAGCCCGAGCCGTATTGACATGTGCACTTACTGTGTGTAAGTAGCACTGAAAAAATCAAAGTTCATCTAATTTGCATAATTTCTGCACGAGAAAAAAACCCGCATTATATGTGATGTATCCCATGGTACTAAACATTCATACAAAAAATTATTCAAGTCAGCACTTTCATATGGAAGTTCTGTGCAAAAATCTGATTGCATGTAATTTTGTACAAAATGGCTGCCATCGGCCATCTTGAATTTTGGACCGCACCCAAAAACACTCGTTCTCGTCCCACGGTGATACCAAAGGTACCCAAGAAGTCTCGTAAAGATTGGTTTATAAATATGGCCTCTAGCCTGAGCCGTATTGGCATTTGCACTTACAGTGCTGAAAGTAACACTAAATACAACAAAGTTAATCTAATTTGCATAATTTACGTACGAGAAAAAAACCCGTATTATATGTGATGTATCCCATGGTACTAAACATTCATACAAAAAATTATTCAAATCAGCACTTTCATATGGAAGTTCTGTACAAAAAACAGATTTCTGCATCGCCGGTACAAAATGGCGACTGGTGGCAAACTTGAATTTTGGATCGGACCCAAAAACACTCGTTCTCGTCCCACAGTCATAACAAAGGTACCCAAGAAGTTTTGTAAAGATCGGTTCATAAATACGGCCTCTAGCCCGAGCCGTATTGAATTGTTCACGGACAGGCGGCCAAACGGACAGAAGGACGACGGACAACTGGCAATGGCATAAGCTCAAGTTTGGCTTCGCCAAAGTTGAGCTAAAAATGACACTGCAAATGAGCCCAACAGTGACATTCCTTTTCAACCACAAATCATATCCACAGTAGTTTTTGTGACTTGTTCCAAACGCACCGTAATGTTTAAAGACCTATTTTAGGCTTTTGCGATCTCAGAGCATATCCCCTGACCACGCCATCTTTAGGAGGTCCAGCTGACACTAGACAAAACACATGGGCAGTGATCAACAGGCAGCCAAGACTTGACTAGAAATCACTGCTAAGCAATTGGATATGTACAGGGTGTAGTCTAGTGGGAATTCATGACAGTTATCCTGTCCATTGAGGGTTAACAAAACTGAAAAGAAAATCAGTCACTTCTTTCATGAAAATGAACCTTTCAACTGTTATCAAGCCTCAACTGGGACTTATAAATAGCAAATGTAGGAAAATTTGAAAATTCAGACGGTACGGATATTCAACGATTGGTTCGGTTCAGTTTTCTGGTGTCCCCATGATATCGATATCAGTTCGTTTTTTTTGGTATATAGCCTATCTCTACTTTGCTGACATTCACAGATTTCTGAAGCAACGATTGTATAAATGCAAAATACAAATCTTGGTGCTGAACACTCTGGACAAACATGCATACTTTCATTTTTGTTGACAATTCAGGTGTGAAATAATGGAATTCAATTTTAAAAGATCCTCTATCATACAATATTACATTAGTTAGTCAATCTGGTTGTAATATTCAGCCTGACTGTTTACAGTGAGGGCTATAGTGATGACTTTTGTCTGTCTGTCCATCTGTCTGTCTTTTTCTGTTAACATTTACAGTTTTGGTTAAAGTTTTTTACTGATGGTTAAAGTGGGTTTTTGGGTTTTTTTTTTTTTTCTTATTCCTGTTTAGTTGACATTTGGAGTTTTGGTTAAAGTTTGTGGTTAATGTTTTTTATTCAACCTTCAAGTACAGACTATACCCGGTATTTCTTGTCTGATCGTCACGAAATTTCATATGCAGGTTTTAGGTCATGTCTACATGAGAATGTTCCCTTTTGGTCATGATCGGTCAACCGGTATGGCTGCCCGAGCCCAAAACCCGAAAACCATTAGCACAGTCTACAGGTCGTATTTATGAAGGGATTTCATTGCAACTTCATACAATGCTTCTGTATAATGCCTAGAGGTGAATGGCCCCGTTTCGGCATGATCTGTCAACCGAGATGGCTGCCCAAGCCCGAAACCCAAAACCTTTTAGCACAGTCTGCAGGTCATGTTTAATATGGACGGTTTTCATTGTAACTTGATACGATGACTCCGTATGATGTCTACATGAGAATTTCCCCATTTGGGCGTGATCTATCAACCGTCACGACTGCCCAAGCCCAAAACCCAAAAACCTTTAGCACAGTCTACAGGTCATATTTATGGAGGGATTTCATTGTAACTTCATAGGTTGACTTCATATAATTTCTACATATGAGAAAGTCCCCTTTTGGATGTGATTGGGCAACTGTGATGGCTACAGATGCCCAAAGCCCGAAAACCTTCAGCACAGTCTACAGGTCATATTTATGAAGGGATTTCATTGTAACTTCATAGGATCAATCCACATGATGCCCAGATGAGAATGTCCCCTTTTGGTTGCAATCATTCAACCATGATGGCTGCCCGAGCCCAAAGCACGAAAACCTTTAGCACAGTCTACAGGTCATATTTATGGAGGGCTTTCATTGTAACTTGATAGGTTGACTTCATATAATGTCTAGATGAGAACGTCCCCTTTTGGGCAACTGTGACGGCAACAGAGGCCTGAAGCCCGAAAACCTTTAGAATATTCCACAGGCCATAATTATGAAGGGATTTCATTGTAGCTTGGTAGGATGACTCCAAGTTTATGGTTAAAAACCCAGACAAACACCACCACCCCCAACCCCCATTAGGCTTTTTTTTCTTCTTCTTTTCTCCAATATGCATTTTGAACTATTTACAGTCACTACATGCGGAATCTTTTTTTAAACTTACGTACCCCCTCCCCGCCAGGGGATAATTAGGCACTTTTTTTTTCTTTCGTCAAAAATGCTTGTTTACAGTTTTGGTTAAAAACCCAAACACCACCACCCCCTCCCACCTTGCCCCCCCCCCTCCCCCCCCCCCCCCCCCCCCAATTAGGCAGATTTTTTTTTCTACTTCCTCCAATCTGCATTTTGAACTACTTACAGTCACTACACGCAGAACCCTTTTTTTCCTTTTGTCAAAAATGTTTTTTTTACAGTTTTTGTTAAAGTTTGTGGCCAGACAGAAATTATCCCCCCCCCCCCCCCATATTAGGCATTTTTTTTTCATTCCTCAAATATGCATTTTGAACTATTTACAGTCACTACATGCGGAACCCTTTTTTAAACTTACGTACCCCCCCCCCCCCCCCGCCCCCCAGGGGGCCAATTGGGCACTTTTTTTTCTTTTGTCAACAATGCTTTTTTACAGTTTTTGTTAATGTTTGTGGTTAAAAACACAAACACCACCACCCCCCCCCCCCCCCCCCCACCCCCAATGGTGCCAGTTAGGTACTTTTTTTTCTCTGCTCAAAATGCATTCTGAAGAATTTAGACTGATCACATGTGGGGAAAAAAAAAATGGACTCCCCTAACACACCCCCACCCCTCATCCCCCACCCCACCTCCTCCTCACTCAGGGCCATTCATGCAATATTTTTTCTTTGGTACAAAATGCATTTTTAGCCGGACTGTTTATAGTCAGGGCTATACTCATGACTTTCGTCCGTCCATTTGTCGGTCCATCCATCTGACTGTAAACAATTGGTTTCCGACTGATAACTTCAGTTTGGATTATTTGATTTCAACCAAAGTTGATATGTGTATTTTCCAGCTAGTAATACAGGTCAGGTTTCAATATAGGTTCCACAACTGCCCCCCCCCCCCCCCCCCCCACACACACACACACACACACACACACACACACAAATTGTCACTTAGGCAATTATTCCCAAAATGCATTTTGAAGGATTGGGAGTTATAACATGCAAAAAAGAAAATTGACTTGTATTTGGCAACATTGCTTTTTGTACTGCATCTTTAATCCTTTACCTTACACAAGTTGAAGCCAACAGTACAAATTATTTTTCTGAAACCTCAGATTTTTTCATTTTTTATTTACTTCTAACCATGGCTTATTGCTCCTTATTGGAACAAGCTCATCAAGTTTGTTCCATTAACAGGTCATGAGGTATGTTTTGAAGTAGAGAAATAAAAAATTAAATTTGAATAGCAAATTTTGTATATCACGAGTGCAGATATGGCAAATTCGTTAGGTAAACTGTTAACAAAAAATGGCTCCGACTATTTTGCATCTAAGCATTGCCATTCCTGGGACAGTCGGGCTGCATGCGTGACACCACTCTAGTCTGTCTTGTTGTCGACACCAGATCAAACACACCAGCGGCCATCCTGTTTCATCTGGTCTCATCAATTACTAGTATGTAGAATCCAATGACCCTTAACAACTGGCTGTTGTAATCAGGCCTTTATATTCACCTAATTTGGGCACATCAGATTCAAGTGAAAATGTGCCCAAAATATGAGAAACAATATTATTAGTCACTTTTCATACAAATAGAATATAACACAGGGCTTTCTAAGACCTATTTTGCATCATGCAAAAGTATTTCTAAACAAATATCTTTATTTTAGAATGTTACAACAAGCTGTTGGTAGGTAGCCATCTCCTAATTTGGGCACAGCCTTTACCGCCTTGAATTTGGGGTAATACATGTATAAAGGCCTGGTTGTAGTAATCTGTATAATTAGATAAAATCAAACATTTTTTTATTTATAATTTGATTGCTACAAATTGGGAAATAACAATGATTTTATTTGTTGCATCACTTCCTAGCACTAATACATGTACTGATATAAAGCATGTTCAGCACAAATTTGCCAAGATATACAACATTACAGTGCAGGCCAAAATAAGTTGTAGCATAACCACAATAAACTAAGTATACTGCTGCTCCTGCACTGATAAGATCAGAATCTGACATCATTTTCTGGAAAGCTCTCAGCTTCTGGTATTATCAGTGTAGGAAGAGAAAGATACATAGTTTATAGTGGTTATCCTACAGACCTACAACTTATTTTGACTTGTACTGTAGTCACAATTCTTTGAAAACTTGCAGGAAATTTTATCTTTTGTCTCATTCTTCACAATAAGGAGCCTGGTCAGCTTTCTAAAGGCATTTTACATTTATGGGTAATCTGTTTTGTTTTCTAGATTGGGTGCCAACTTTCTGTATATTCTCATCTTTTCTTCTTTCTCATCTGCAAATTTTGGTCACCTTTTTCAGAGGGAATTTCATCTATACTTTCCTTTCTTTTTACAGTTTTTGTTTGAACAACTGACATATTCTTCCATACTTCATCATAATCTTCATTCTCGACTTTATCATTTTCTTTTAACTGTCCATCATCAATTATCTTTTCACTATTTTCATCTGTCTTTATGGACAATTCATTACTAAGCAACAAGCAGTTTAATTGTGATTTCAGATAGTATTTATGAAGAAGATCTTTTGAATTCAAATCATGGATCCTGACAAACCTATCTAAACTACAAGATGCAATAAGAGGAAATTTTGAATGACACTGTATACTACGAATTCCACCAGCAAATCCTTTATAACACTGCACCATTTGTTTTTTTCTCAGGTCAATAAGTGCCATTTTACCCTGTGTATTACCAACAACCATTTGTTTTTCAGATGAATGCACAATGTCCATTGCTGTGATGGGATATTCATCAAAATCCATACTAATGACAGGCCTCCTTTGAACTTTTGGGTCATATAAGCGAATGTGGTGATGTCCAGTGCATGTCACAATGTTATTACTTTCAGGCAAAAATTTTATCCCAAGTATCCATATGGGAACCCTAAGATTTAACCAGTCATGAGAAACGTTCTTTGCTTGAAATACTGGTAGTGTTGAAGCTGACGAAATATCATACAGTTTCAATTCATTTTCTTTACCACCAACAGCAATATGATCCACACTTGAAGGATTTTGAGTCAAACAACACAAGTCAGGTTGACTATTTATTTGAAAAGAGTTTTCTCCATCTGGTTTCCATAATTTTATCACGCCGGACTCTTCTGCTGTTATAAATTTGTCCATATACGGAACAACTCCTTTTATTTTACCGTTACCACCATGTATATCCAATTCGTATTTTTTCACCCAACCCTTTTCAATTTCTTGTGAAAATATCTCTAGTTTCCTGTTTTTCGTGGCAACATAAAATTGCGATTGTGTTTGGTTTCCCCAACACATAGCACAAATCTCTCTCCCTTTGTCGCATTGAGTCAATGAACCTATATTTTTCCAACATGAGTTTTGTATGTTTATTGCTTTCAGCAAACCTGTTTCGGCACCACAAAACAGATCCGCATGGAACGTTTCCATTTTAAAGCTAAAGTTCAAGGACGTACGATAATGGGTTTTTTTCCGACTCAAGTTCGTAACGTTGTACCTGTAGTGAAAATGCCCATCGGGTGTAATTGGGAAACGGCCATAATACCTCACCTTCAAAACGTACCAGCTTAAAGGGGTGCGCCTTTATACCGCAGGTCCCCGATTTTACCGCAGGCTACCGCAGGTCCCTCAAAATTACCGCAGGTCCCTTGTTTTGCGGGGTATTATCTTTGTTTTAACTAATAGTTCGAGGCAACTGTCGTCTCGTTGATATTTGGGGGTATTTTACACCAAAAATCAATAATAACGGAGCGTATTTTTCCATTTACGCTATATAAACAACATAAACTTATCACGCTCTTCGTGTCAAAACAACGTGTGCAGAACTATAAAACTATAACTAATATAAAAACTGTCTTCTATTGTACATAACATTCCGATATGCAATTCATCAGGCTTTCAGAGCTTGCCATGTGTCAGGAAAATTACCCATTATGGCATCCCACCCCATGTGGCCCCCGCCACACTCGGGAACATGATTCAAAATATTTCAGCGTTGCAACTTTTTAACACTACTGTATCGTATTTCTTGGTTGCGGCTTTTTGGTAATTTATTGCATTTATTGGGCATAAAAGGCAGGGTGTCGAGCATGACCACAGGTCCCAAAATCTACCATAAACTACCACAAGTCCCTTCTTTCGCAAAACAAGATGGCTGTTTCTTCCACAAATCGAGGGACCTGCGGTATATTAAAACTTTATCACAAGCTAGCGCAGGTCCATATGAATTATTTCCCTGCCCGCCCCCCCACCCCCCCAAAAAACTCGGGCAATGTACCAGAATTTTATGGGGGGGGGGGGGGGGCGAGAGAGGGCTACCGCAGGTCCCTTTCAGTTTTTCCCCTCATCTTCACTATCTCCGTCATTTACTGCAGGTTAATACTGATAAATGTTTTGTTTCGCGGGGATTCAGGGATGAGACCGGTCTGCGCCGTGGGGGTATCCTTACCACAGGTCACTAAATCCTTCGCATATTTATTTTTAATATACCGCAGGTCCCTCGTTTTGCTGTTACTCCCACAAATCGAGGGACCTGCGGTATATTAAAAACGTTACTATCACAAGCTACCGCGGGTCCTTTTTTAAGTATTTCCCTGCGGCATGTTAGAACTATCGTGATCTAACATAAGTCCCCTGGTCATCCCACTCCAAGCCTCACTATTAGGGTGAAAAATTCATGAAACAAGGAACCTGCGGCAGAACAAAACTATCAGAAGCTATTGGAATCGGGATGCATTACCATGTAAAAAAATTATAATGAAACTGTTTTTTAGTTGATGATCAAAACTGGTTATCTTAACATATTTTTAATACACCGCAGGTCGCTTGTTTTGCTGTTACCTTCACAAAACAACGGACCTGCGGTAAAATAAAAGCTACCGCAGGTCCCTTTTAGTTTTTCCCCTCATCTTCACTCTCTCCGTCATTTACTGCAGGTTAATACTGATAAATATTTTGTTTCGCGGGGACTCTGGGATGAGACCGGTCTGTGACAGACTTACTCGCATGATGTGATGATAAAACAGTTAGACTGTTAGCTGTCAAACTGGAATTATTACTCGGCTTGTGACCTTCATCTTCAATATTAGCTGTTTCTTTCGGAGATGACGTCATAGGGCCGACCGAAGCAAGTGAAGGGAGAGATGATTCAAAGTTCTTAATTGGTGATAACTCTACGAGACTTGGGAGAGAAGTGGTGATATGTTGAGAGCTGTTTAATTTATCCGTGTCCGATGACACGTCATTCCGAGAAGAGCTGCTATAAGACAAATTGACTCTATCGACATCAATAAACTCACCGCCCGTAACAATTGATTTTGGTTCCACACCTTTATTAACATCTATTACTTTACCTCTACCTTGATTTAAAGCATTTATGTCAGATGTTGACACTGCAACGTCGTTGTCTTTACACTGGATACCCTTGACAGATTTGGTAATTTCACTAATATCTACAATCTTACCTTTTCTCTTGCTCAACACATTTGGTTTAGGTTTGACAACAGTCACTTTTACACCTTTAAGTTTACCCTTAATGCGTGGTCTACCTTTATCCACATCAACAACATCGCTTTTATTATCACTGACAGAAATTTGCTTTAAATCATTAATAAATGGTTATATACATTATCTCCTTAAAAGTTTCATTGTTTCGTTGTCACTGATTAGATATCCTTGTCACTGATTAGATATCAAAGTTCCAAAATATAGCTTCATTATTTTTTTTCATGGTAATACTTCTGACACTAAAGAATACCGGATCGCAAGAGATTTTTAAGACCTTTCATTCATCATTCATGGTAATACAATAGTTTCTGACAGTTTTATTGTACCGCAGGTCCCTTGTTTTGTGAATGGTCGACCGCATTGCCTAGCATTTTGAGGGGTGGGAGTAGGGATCAGGGAAATAATTGAAAGGGGAACTGTGGTAGCTTGTGATAGTTTTAATATACCGCGGGTCCCTCGATTTGTGGAAGTAACAGCAAAACGAGGGACCTGCGGTATATTAGAAATAAATATGCGAAGGATTTAGTGACCTGCGGTACAGGATACCACTACAGAGTAGACCGGTCTCACCCCAGAGTCCCCGCGAAACAAAACATTTATCAGTATTAACCTGCAGTAAATGACGGAGAGAGTGAAGATGAGGGGAAAACTAAAAGGGACCTGCGGTAGCTTGTGATAGTTTTATTATACCGCAGGTCCATTGTTTTGTGAAGGTCACAGCAAAACAAGCGACCTGTGGTATTATTAAAAATATATTATAATAACCAGTTTTGGTCATCACTAAAAAATAGTTTAATTTTTTTTTTTTTTTTTTTTTTTGTCTTGGTAATACATCCCAATTCCATGCAATAGCTTCTGATAGTTTTTGTTCCACAGCACTGGCAGGTTCCTTGTTTCGAGAATGGTGTGGTACATTGCTAGAATTTTTTATTTTTATTTTTTTTGGGGGGGGGGGGGGGGGTGGGCAGGGAAATAATTCATATGGCCCTCTGGTAGCTGGTGATAGTTTTAATATACCGCAGGTCCCTCGACTTGTGGAAGAAACAGCCATCTTGTTTAGCGAAAGAAATCTATTTGAAGGGACTTGCGGTAGTTTACGATCGATTTTGGGACCTGTGGTCAGGCTCGACAGCAGGCCTTTTATGCCCAATAAATGCAATGAATTACCAAAAGCCATGCCCCGAGAAATACGATATAGTAATGTCACAAAGTTGGGCTAACCTGCATCGCTGGAATATTTTGAATCATGTTTCCGATTGTGTGCGTGTGTGTTGTTTAGACACGAAGAGCGTGAATAGAAAAATACGCTCCGTTATTATTCATTTTTGGTGTAAAGTACCCCCAAATATCATCGAGACCACATTTGCCTCAAAATGTTAGTTAAAACAAAGATAATACCCCGCAAAACAAGGGACCTGCGGTAATTTTGCGGGCTGCGGTTGTTTAGACGAGAAGAGTGTGATAAGTTTATGTTGTTTATATAGCGTAAATAGAAAAATATGCTCCGTCATTATTGATTTTTGGTGTAAAATACCCCCCAAATATCAACAAGACGACAGTTGCCTCGAACTGTTAGTTAAAACAAAGATAATACCCGGAAAAACAAGGGACCTGCGGTAATTTTGAGGGACCTGCGGTAGCCTGCGGTAAAATCGGGGACCTGCGGTATAAAGGCGCACCGGCTTAAAGGTCTAAAAATAAATTACAGTCGTTTGACCGGGAGCTGGACGTTTCGTGCACGGGCGTTTCGTACACGGCAATTTAGGTCGTTTCGTACACAAATTTTTGGCACGTTTCGTATACAAGGGAGCGGGTCTTTTCGGCCTCGGGAAAATTCGGCCTCGGGAACATTCGGCCTGGGAACATTCCGCCTGGGAACATTCGGCCTCCGTCTTCAACGAGGGAGACTAAGAGAGATGTAGTTATATCATTCTCTTTATATTTCTCCGATGCTTCCTCTAACTTCTTGGATACCTTTGGACAAGCAAGTAAGCGAGCAAGATTGATATTGGACTCGAATGAATGAAAAGTTTCAGCGCGCCGAAGGCGCACGGGGATGATGTGGAATTTAAATCCCTTGCGCGACCCGAATAACTTTGCTTTATAATTTTATTTCCTTATGAATACTGAAATCGCAGTTTGTTGGTTGTTTTAGAAAAAAAGAAAAAGAAACCCTAATAGTCGCTGGTTTGGGAGTAGCCCCAGCGTGTTATTCATAACGGTTACAAAAAGGGAAAAATCCACCGATATGTGTTTCTGAAGCAATCAATGAAATGAAAGGTTTCAGCGCGCAGAAGGCGCACAGGGACGATGTGGGATTTAAATCCCTTGAGACCCGAACAACTTTATTGGCTTTATAACTTTATTTGCTTACGAATCCACGAGAGTTTTTTTTTAAAGCTGGAAGTCATCCATCAGTCTATAAGGGAGAGGGATATAGTTACAGTCTACATAAAAAGGTTTAAGTGTTCAAAGAAACTGTAAAAACAGTATGTATGATCGCCTAATCAAGTGCCATTAAATCAATCAAGCTGCAGTTGTATTGTAAAAACGCTGTTTGAGTATCTCATCAGAGTTCAGAACTTTGATCACTACTTCAGAAGAACTTATAAAAACAAACTTTTAAAGCTGAGTTGTGCCAAACAACACCCAAGAAGTATATCATTTCGGGTTTGCATGTCGGCATTGGAGCACACATATTGTCATTCTGTTATTCAAAACAGTGGATTTTATACAATGGACTTTATATTTCATTATTCATTATGGATCGGTCTCGTGCTCAATATATTTCGACTTTAGGAATAAAGGTAGGTCATATATATTATTCTTTAAAAAAAATATATTCTGGAAAAACACCTAATATACAAAAAAAACAACAAAATGAACTAAAAAATATTTTTTAAAGTTATTTTTCCACTCCCAAACTCAGAAATGTTTTACTAAAAGTGGGAACATTCGGCCTCAAAAGTGGGAACATTCGGTCTCGACTGAGGCCGAATGTTCCCGGAAAAATACCTGGGGCCGAATGTTCCCGAGGCCGAAAAGACCCGGAACCGTACACAAGCTAGGACGTTTCGTACATGTTTGTCTTGAGCCAAGTAAAGATACCAACCAGTATGTAAAAATAACAAATTTATTGCAATAACATATTTATATAAATACAAAACATACTGGAATGATACAAATATAAAGTTCAACAAAGATAAGTCTGGCATAGAAAATACTGGAAAATATATTATTATAATTATAAGTAGGCCTAACTGTTTGGGAATTAGCTCTAAAAACGTAATTTTTAACATCGCTGGAAGAATTTTTGCATCCAGTAATGTTAACAATTAGTATTTCAGTGCTGTTTCTCGTAGAGTGACATTATATATTTAACATTGCAATAATACAATGAAAGTGTCAATGACACTGCAGTTCAACTTGTCCAAGAAGGACTGAACTAAATAGAAAGATCCAGTAATGCCAAGTCATTCACCCAAGTTTTTACAAAAAAGACATCACACCAAAGCTACATATGAAGTTTGAAAAAGATCGGGTGAGAGGTGCGGCCTGGATGGTCTGCTAATGGAATTGTTGATGGCCAGTACGTGGCGGCCATGTTTTTCAACGAAATTCGGAAAAATTCGATAGCTCCCATCTAGACATTGCCTCAAAGCTACATACGAAGATCTCCTCTCTCGCCCGAAGTTTAAGTAAGAAACCTTGCTGAGACATCGTGTAAGGATTGCACCACCTATGCTAATGATGGGGCTTAGGACTTTGAATGCCCAAGTCCCTCCTTAACAAACTGATTACGAATTAATTCAGCTTAGACTGAGTACGAATTGACTTGATTACGAATTGACCCGTCTGCCCTTAGCATAGTGGTGTAATCCTTATATGACGTCTCAGTAAGTTGTCTTACTTAAGCTAGGGGTGAGGCGGTGGGATCCCTACATGACGATATACTGGGTATTTAACTTTGCAGTAATAAAAAAGTGTTAATTAGATATAGTTTTACCATTCCGTACGATTCACCGAATGTGTGTGAAATGAAAGGGGAGCGGGTCTTTTCTGCCGCGGGAACATTCGACTCTGGGAACATTCGGCCTGAGAACATTCGGCCTCCGTTTTAAACTAGGGAGTCTAAGAGAGACGCGGTTTAAGATGAGTTTGAACACCTTTATTACAAACATTTCAACGATCGATATAAGAATTAAGAAATGGCTACCTGCTTGTATTTTTGCTCGTTTACTTTTCATTTTATTCAACTTTCAATCAAAAAAATTCCTTTCAATTAAGCAACGTTATTTTTACAAGGTTATTTTTTTAATATTACACCGTTTATGCGCGACAGCGATTTGACCTGTTGCGAACCACCACGTACATGTATTGGTATCGAGTCGTTTCGGCACCGAGTCGATTCGGCACCAAGTCGATTCGGCACCGAGGTAAGTCGTTTCGGCACCCGGTCAGGTCGTTTCGGCACCGAGTCGTTTCGGCACCAAGTCGTTTCGGCACCAAAGGTGAGTCGTTTCGGCACCTACATTTTTTAGCACTGCGGGGTTAGAATAAAACATAACAATTAAAACTTGCCTTAAATTCAAAGTTTTATCAAGATATCTTTCAAATATATGAAAATAACAAATAATATTTTTTACATTCTGTTTAGTGGTAGCACAATATCACATATCATATATACAGACGTGTGGGCTTTTTGCTTGGCCTGAAATAATAGAGTAAGTAGTATAAGTAAAAATTTCGCAACTATGAACAATTATTCTTTCTGTCTATTCTAGGTAAATACGGAAGAACATTTCAACAAATTTTAAAGAGAACCAACCAGACCGATGTGACTAGACATCCGTATCTGTGTGGTTTTATTGCAAATTTTGTGAAAAAATATTGTGTAAATTTCGCGACTATGAAAAATTTATTCTTTCTGTCTATTCTAGGTAAATACGGAAGAACATTTCAACAAATTTTAAAGAGAACCAACCAGACCGATGTGACTAGACATCCGTATCTGTGTGGTTTTATTGCAAATTTTGTAAAAAAATATTCAGCTCCAAAAAAGTGGGGGCACAATTTTTTTCTGGGTAACCGCAGGGTTATAGGACGACAAATAAATTTTTAGGGGCTCAATGTGAAGGATGTCACCAAGTATGTCATGAATACGGAACGAAATTAAGTGCAACTATGGAAAGGGAATACATGTACACATTTTACCATAGTCCAAACTTGGACCTAAATTCCATAATATAATTTTTGGGTTTGGTACGTCCATAGGGAAATTATACACGTTCTGTGTTGCCATCTTAAGCACCCATCACATTGAAGACCATGTTGACGGGGTCGGACTGCAATGTTGCACTGGATGCATATGTCTTCAGACATTTTGAACAATGACAAACCCTTCTCCCAGACACAGCTTTATAGGAAAATTTTCCCTTCTAACAACAAACATCTAAGGGGCCGAAATCTTTCTGTCAAGTGATCTGTGTTGCTCACACCCTGTTATGTTTAATCACCGAAACGACCTACCCCAGGTGCCGAAACGACTTTTCCCAGGTGCCGAAACGACCTGACCACCGATGCCGAAACGACCCGGTGCCGAAACGACCAGGATTCCATGTATTTACTTCCCTTTTCACTACAGCTTTCAGTTCCTGGTATTGTCGCAACAAACATAAGGCCGGATTCCTGACGAAAAAACTTCTAAAAATTGAAAGTGGGTGAAATGATTTTTGGTTTGCCTTTAAACTGAACATAAATTCCGACCATTTAATGTGAATTCTTGGCTATTAAATAATCTGGTTCTAAACTGGTCAAAGCGGTTCTGAATTGATCAAATCATAACCCCTCCAAAACATGCCACGGTTTAAATCCCATTTTCTATGATGGAACATTTCTGTGGACGAAAAATTCTAATTGCTTTGTTCGCAAAGTATCTTTTCCAGAAGAAAAAACAATTTAAGGAAAAGTGGTTTGGAACTGGTCAAACAACTGTGTAGTTGTTAGAATGTAGCCTCCAGGGGAAACTGACAACACCTTAACCTGAAATGAACACGTGTAGCGTCATCAAATTGCTGAACAAAATAGAGTTTTTTTTATTGTTTATCAAATATTTGTTGGGTCCCGTGACTTCCGTCCCTAAAATGTGAAATGTGAGCTTGGTGGGGCACTCTTGGAGTTGCTTGAAGGTAAAAGTACTAATATTGAACATTAGCACAATTACAGGCAAGTATCTCTAACCTCGGTGTCATGTAAGCTACTCGAACACATAAACTGCAGACATATGTTCAAACATCTGGAAAAGCGCAAAGTACTAACATCATTAAATCTTGGACTCCGGTCTGGTTATTGCTGCGAAATACAACTCGCAGTTACAACGGGGTCTGGACAAAACGTTCGATCGCCAAAATGTCCGATACGAATGCATTATCTGGGTATGGTATTCTTGTGCTTTCTAACTCGGCCAGGTCCAGAGCAGAGCTTTGTCGAGAAGGGTTTGGTGGTAATTCTAGGATTGTTTCTGTGCATGATGCACGTGACCAATCGATGTCCACTCCATTCTTAACGGCCCCTCTATGGTAGCGAAATAGCCGGGTAGTGAAAGGGCCGAGTGACGAAAATGCTCGGTGGCGAAATCGCCAGGTTGCGAAATCGCCGGGTGGCGAAAACACCGGATACCGTCTGGCCATCAATATCGTGTCATTTTCGGTAAGGAACAATAGTAAATTTGTACCTGTTCCAGCATGTAAAACAGACCAATATAAACATTCGCTTTTCGTGAGCATGATAATCGATTGGAATCACCTGGACGAAAAAACAATAGCAGTTGCCCAACATGGGGATTCAAATCCGCCCTAGCGGACCATAAAGAATGACTCTCTCTCTCTCTCTCTCTCTCTCTCTCTCTCTCTCTCCTGCATCTAACCTAGTGAGGTGTGTTCTGACGGTGTGTACGATTCATTTGGGAGTGTTTTTACTGGCGTAGATTCTCACAGGAGCCTTGGTTTCTGCCTATTCTGATCTATTCTATACCCCATCCCCTCCATTCCTAGTTATCTCTGACCCTGTTCTGACCTCTTCCCTCGACCAAGTCTTAGAAGGTCCAATCATACTGCTTCATTTACCTAAGCCACATCCACTCCCATTTCATATGGAGTGTTATTGCAGTTGTGTATTCGGCATAGTTTCTTACCAGTCCGATGAACTGAAAGACAATTGCCCCATGGAGTAAATGCTTTTATGACTCGGAAATGGATTTTTTCAGCTAGATACTAGAAAGGGATTTTGTCAAGCAGTATTCTCTGGACTCCAATATAGACGATGTCCATTTTGTCCATCGTCTGTCACTGCCAGTTCTGTGACTGGCTCTAAGTACCTATAACGGCACCACTACCACTACGGATCCCGGTTTATATCCCTATCGCACTTATCTTTCATTATTTCTGGCAGTCGAATACAGACTGCTTGCTCTAATGACACTTTGAATCGATGACCTAAAAGATATGTAGATACCCCAGTTAGTTGTAAGACCGAGGTGCTGAAAATGAGATGCCAAGATACGTAGATAACCTCCAAACAAGCCAAAGAGCAACGAGAGAATTTGTTCCTGCGAGGAAATACTTTTATCTCGTGACTCTTTAACTCGTCTCCTAGAGTAAAAGATCATAAAAGCCGGCTTGTTGAGATCATATTCTGGACACCACCTCGAATCTGATACAAATCACAGGACATGCATATTATCATGATAATTCATTTATCTAACAATTCTGTCACATAATCAGATTAAATCTTAAATTATTAATACAGTTTGGAGATATAATGTTGGGAGTGAAAAAGTTAAAAAAACAACATTTTATGGAACTATGTTGTTGTGCACTCTAAAAAACAATGGGTAACGTGGTCACCGCAATTTTCAAATTTTGTTGTCAGATTATTCACGCTCAGTGTCACTTCCTATGTTGATCCGCTTGAATTTACGAGTGTACGACATTGGCACATCGTCGGAAACCGGATAGTGTAATATTGACTTGTGCAGTTTCTATTTATTGTGGGGGAGGGGGGGGGGGAGTCATTGACTATTAATAGTTCTGTCGCTAACTGTAAGGAATTTTGTACTACCGAAACATACATAGAATGCATTGATGTGCATATTATGATAGCCCGTCGCGTTACCGGAAACAAGTCGTCTATATGATACGTAATCAGAGTGAGTCGTCTGTATGATACGGAATCAGAACACATTATTTGATGCGTACCGTTTCTCTTGGTTTTCGGGCCAAAATCTATATGATTGTTAGATAAAACACAGTAGCACACTATTGATGGTCCTTGTAGTCAAAATAGCTTAAGACCTCTCGAAGAATTTACTCTTTGTAACATTCGCTTCTATGGCTTTTCGATTCATCTGGATTTTTGATGATACTTATGGTGTGGCGATTATAAAAAGAAATAAACTTTACTCGAAAAATAACGTTTCCATGGTAATATTCCAGAGTGTATGACGAAACGTTGTTACCTATTCATTAGGTCAGATTCAAACAATTTTAAATGTTGGCGCATTATTCCAGTTCTAGTTTAGGTAAATAGTACTTGATACCAAAATCTACCAAAGGCTTTAAAATGGCTAACATCACAAATTGCAAATCACGTTTTTTTCCTTCATCCAGAACGCACGGACGTGACAACCGTTACTTATTCTATCTTCCTTATTCGACACGGACTGATACTTACTGTGTTGACATGAGCATTTGGGCGTATTTATTCTTCGGTTTGCACGAGTTGAAACATCATCTAGAATAAATTGGTACTCCGTGCAGAAACATGTAATAGCTGTAAGAAACTGCCATGACATTCTTCTGATAAGCTCCATTAAACACGCGCGATCAGAATAGTGTTGAAAACTTTTCCGAACTATCTTAGGTCCTTAAATGATTTAAGGTCTTCGCGATATGACGTGAACCACTACCTCATAACAATTAGAAAAGTTCTAGAAGGAAAATTTGTTTGTTATTTGTTATTACATATTTTTCTTAATGTTTTCTAACTCACTTTCAGCTATTCTCGACAACAGACCCTTTTTTTTCCAAAATGTTACAACTTCAATCGCCTTTGTCCAACTACAAAGTATGTGTCATCAAACACAGTTCATCCCATAGATCCAGCAGACTACAAATCTAATCATTTTAATGTATTAGACCATGGCTAACTCAATAAGCCTTGACGAGGTTCAGAGTGAAGATATGTATGACTTCATCGCAACCTACAACGATACTATTAGTAACAATACCTACGATCTGTCAAGCTCACCCTTCCTGATTGAAAACCAGAGTTGTGATTATTTCTCCACAGAAAGTTTTAAAGACCTCATGTTACTTAATAACAATAAACTAGCCCTGTTAAACCTAAATTGTAGAAGCAGAAATGCAAACTGGGACAAATTAAAAAACTTGCTCTGTGACTTACAGGACAATGATAACATTTTTGATTTTATTGGCCTAACGGAAACGTTCTTTGTTCATCACAGTACTGCATATGAACTCGACGGTTATCACTCTTTATTGACTCGGTGTCGTCCTGTCGATGATGATGGTAGGGGTGGAGTTGGCTTATTTGTCAAAAGTAACGTCCACTTCCAAATTAGGGATGACTTGTCAGTCTCCATCCCACATGTATTTGAATCTCTGTTTATAGAAACATCTTCTAAAACCAAAAACATAATCGGGATTATCTATCGACCGAACACCGCGCCCAAGGCAGATCTTGACCTGTTTTTATCCACACTATTGAATCTTGCTGAAAAACTAAGCCAAGAAAACAAGAGCGTATATGTTATGGGAGACCTGAATATTAACCTTTTAAATTTTGGAAGACACAACAAAACAAACCAATATGTAGACCTAATGTTAAGTTCCGGCTTTATGCCCGTCATCACAAAACCGACAAGAATCACGGACACATCGGCGACATTATTAGATCATATATTTCGTAACAATATCAATGATTACTCAGCCGGTATATTAATCACGGACATAAGTGATCATTTTGCTACTTTCTACCTTGAAAACTCACCCAAGCACGATAAACAAAATTTACATAGCTTTAAACGATCATTCAAAAAAGAGAATGTTGATTATTTTAAGACACTCTTACATGACTGTGACTTTGGAGATGTATTCGGTTGTGACTGTCCAAATAATGCATATGAGGCATTCCTTTTACATTTCGATAGATGTTTCAACAGAGCCTTCCCTTTAAAGCTGACGGTAATTCCCAAAAGATATGTCATACGAGAGCCCTGGATGACCTCGGGATTAATTCAATCTTCTCTAAACAAGCGGCATCTTTACGTTAAAAAACTGAAATCCCCCACACCTGCCAAGGTAGATCAATATAAAAAATACTGCAATCTTTATAATAAAATAATACGCGTGGCAAAGGCCAACTACTATGAAATGATATTAGTTCTCAACAAAAACAACATCAAGAAGTCTTGGGATATACTACGAAAAGCTATAAGTAAGTCTCATCAGGACCATTCATTCCCCCATTTTTTATAGACAACGATACCCGGGTTGACGACCCAAGCGACATCGCTAATAAATTTAACTTATTTTTTGTTGAAATCGGAAAAAAGCTAAATAACCAAGTGTACCCAACTAAACGGCAATACTTTGAATATCTTAAAGAAACTAACAGCAATGACTCTTTCTTCATATCGCCTACAAACAAACAAGAAGTAGTCCTTACGGTTAGTTCATTCCCACCTAAAGCAAGTAAATGTCATTTAAGAATACGTTTCAGCAATATTCGAATCCAACAGGCATGATGAACAGGCAGACAGGTAAATTGCAACTTTTTAAACCAAGGACAAAATTCTCAACTGATCTGCCTTTCCATACTTTCCCAAGGCTGTGGAATACCATTGACCAAGATACTCAGAACTTAAGTAGGCCACAATTCAAAAAGAAAATGAAGGACTCATATCTGAACACATATTCCGAGAATGTTCGCTGTAATTTTCGAAACTGCCCCGACTGTGTTAATTGAAGGGTTGAATGGGAAAAATAAAGGAAAAGAGGAAAAGGAAGGAAAGGGAAAAAGGGAAGGGAGGAAAAGGGAAGGAAAGAAAGGTAGGGAAGAAAAAAGAAATCCCACTCTCACTGGAACCTCATCCCATTTTGTGAGCAGCCCACCGACTTGATCTAACATCCTGGAGACTCCTGCAAACTTTATTTCTTTTTTGGTTAAATTCTGCACCATGATGTATTCAGACAGCAAGTTAAGAGCAGGTTAAGTAACCTAATGCACGGAGCACGAAATCCCATTTAAAGGAGATCTCGGGTGCCGGCACTGGGTACATTATTATTATAAGATGAAGACATCATTTTATTTTTCTTTGTCACTTTACGACTCAATACATCATGGAACTTTGTACTGCCTAATAATTATCAATTCGTTTTTGTCTTGTATCCTCGTCAATACAACTATTAATCCCTCAACAGCTGCGATCCTTATTTGCTCGTCCATGTCGTCAAAGTGACACTATCATACGCCTTAAAAATCGTTTTAAATACACGGTCTGCTGTCGAGATTTTTTCTTTTTTGCTTCGTCTGAGGAGCGACAGGAAGACAGCATTTTCTGCTATGTCACATCATTGCAGTGTATCAAAATTGCGTTTGATTGAATTAACATTTGTACTTTTTATGTAATTGATATACTGTGAATAAAAGTTTCATTTCATTCGTTATTAACCGATTTTGTTACGGTTGTCACCACGTCCCCCAAGAGCGCAACTAATTGCGTTACAGATTTCAGTAGCTTGGGGGAGAGTAGTAGAATCTTTAGGGGCAAATCCAGATTGCTATTGTTAACAGAGCATTTGAGTTATGAAAACTAAAGAAATACTTGAATACACTTTTAAAACAAACTTAGTTGCAGGACTCAAGACAAAAAAAATGCCCCAAATCACTTATTGTGCTGTACATGTTTCTACTAGGCGGGATTATTCGGGTCTCTAATTTTATTTGGGGACCAACAATGCTTTTCTTTTCCGGTGAGAATACTTATAATTAATCATTGTTGCTATTTAGAATTCTATGCAGGTTTATGTGATCCTTGGGATTTTAGAGTTGTGCGTGACCTTAGAGTATGAATACTCATTCGGCGGAGTCTCGCTTAACAACATAAGGGAGCACAAAATGGAAGACCAAGGGTGGAGAAAAAAGAAGGACACCGGGGTACCCTCAATAAACAACACTTACAATAGGGTGGGAGTGTCAAGGAAAATCGGAACTCGAAATAAAAGTGGGTTAAATTAATATCAAGGATCTCATCAGAGAATATATAGCTGGCAGGATGTCAGTACCTCGGATGCGGTATCCAAAGAAATTTTATGAGTAAAAGTGACCTTAAGCCTTTACCTAACACGAATACCAGATGACACTTGCAAATAAATTTTCGCGAATTTTTTTTTTTTTGCTTCAAAAACATAGCTTATGACCACTCATTGTAACGAACTCAGCGAATAGGGATGGATGTGTAATGGGAAATGAGCCTGGGATAGTGGTCGCATGTCTGGATTGCGATCAGGGACGAAAACAGAGAAAGCGGCAGATCGAAGGGGAAATTTTGGAACTGAGAAAGGATGTTTACTGGACGCAGTTTGAAGAGACTTTGAAATCATTTTTTGTGAATGTGCACTGGGAGGCCAGTGTCCAAGAAATGGCAGATGCCAAAGTAACCAGCCTGATAGAGGAAGGGAACGAAAATATAAAAAAGGTTAGGGTGCCACTACTAGAATTTGGGTACAGAGTGAATGACGATTGAAAAATACTATACAAGACAGAAGAGTCAAATATACTGGGCGGTGCTCCCCACCCACACATCGATCCTGTACGTCGGAATATTTTGTTATCCGTTCGAAAAATTGTTGGTCGGCTAATTTACAAAAAAAGTTGATCATTTGGCGAAGTTACAATTTTTATTTTGCAAAAATAAGCAAACCCTTATGTTCCAAATACCTTCTGCATGGAAGGTCTCTTTTTTAGTATACCATTAAAAAAAAGTAGGGGATATCCAAACTGATGTTGATATTTTCGGAAAATGGTATTGGATACGCGTGATTGGACACATCAATATGTTATCAAGTTTAGTGTGGATCATGAATGCCACCGGCCCACGAAAACTTCGTGTAGGTTTTTCGCACGAGCGCCGTGTTAATGTGTATGGGGTACGTTTTGAAATTTTCATTTGTACTGGACGGGCTTTTCGGAGGTCTCATCATTCTTTTCTTGGTATAAACTCGTTCATCAATAGTTTCTGGTCGAAACGTAACTTCTGAGGTATGCGAAGACTGACACGTGACGAACGTTTACGTGCCGTTGGCATGTTGGAAGCTGGCAACAGACAGACTGCAGTGACTCAAATTCTCAATGTTACTCAATCGGTGATTAGCAGGTTGTGATCAAGCTACCATCAGAAAGGCAATGTTGATGACAGACGTCGGTCATGTCGTCCAAGGGCGACAACTGCTAACCAGGATCGTTTCATCCGAACCACAGCATTACGTAACTGCCATCAAAGTGCCTCAGAAATTGGACAGCAGCTGCACCGAGCGACAGATGTGCGAGTCAGTGATCAGACTATCCGAAATCACCAACACAGCTGGAATTTGTACGCTCTACGACTTCGAATAATTTCACGTTTGACTGAACGACACATCGCAGCAAGGCGTAATTGGTGTGGAGCACGACAGCGCTGGGACAATCGTCGGTGGACCAACGCCATGTTCTCCGATGAATCGAGGTTTACTCTAGACTTCCACGACAGGCGAAACAGGCGGCGGCAGGACGAACGATATCATGATGTAACCGTTAGGCAGCACGGTCGTTTTGGTGGTGGATCGGTTATGGTGTGGGAAGGCATAAATATGAAAAGCAAAACAGCATTACATGTCATCCAAGAGCGTGTCACAGGGCAGTACTACCGCGACAATATGTTAGCAGCTCATGCTGTGCCATTTGCGCGACATCACGGCCGTCGAGTAATTTTCCAAGATGACAATGCAAGAGCACACAGGGCCCGTATTGTTACCTCCAGGAGCAGAACATCACTACACTGCCTTGGCCAGCACTAAGTCCAGGCCTTTCACCAATCGAGCACGTCTGGGATATGCTTGGCAGGCGCCGTCGACAACGCCATCAGCCCCCTACCAATATCCAGGAACTCGCCGCTGCACCACAGGAAGAATGGAATAACATCAGTCAAGCTGATATTGGACGTTTGGTGAGAAGTATGCCACGTCGGATCCGCGCTTGTCTCGCGAACCGAGGAGGATTTACAAGGTATTGGGGTCTTGGATTGAATGTGGTAAATTATGTGACTGACCGTCCATGTCTTCTAAAACTCAGTGCGTGGAAAGTGTGTTTGTCAGACACCCATCTCTCGCTGAAATCGTTCACCAGATGTTACAGTGCAATGCCTCAACTATCGTTTTGGTGAAAATATAAATATATTTCTTCATATATCTCACTTTTATCAAATATCCCCTAGTAGTATATATGGAAATTGAGCAGTCATGCACTGTAAAAAAAATACCGTATTTTTTTACGGTCATATGACCGGCAGCTAGTTTCCAGGCATATGACACAGTTATGTGTACGGTCATATGCCTGGAAACTTGCTATCGGACATATGACCGTAAACATTTTAACCATCATTTGCCTTATTTTCCCGTAAAAATTACCATCTAAATAATTACAAATTACAATCAATGTGGCCGGTGGCAGTGTTCCAGCCATATGGCTGGAACACTGCCACCGGTCATTTTGGCCGTAATTTAATTCCAGCCATCATTAACAGCATTTTACCCTGAACCAATAAAAGCATATGGGTTTGCCGGCCTTAGCGGAGATCCGTGGCCACAAGCCATAAGATCCATCGAATATCGGTGACGCAGTACAAACAGTCTGCTATTCTGCATGATTACCGAAACAATTATACGCATAAAAAATGAACGTTGTTTGATTTTCATGTCCAACACTGTAATGAACATGATTCACTTGGCCACAAACTTGCAAGTTGGTAATAATACGTCGTTGTTCGTCTTCAAAAGCATCGGGCATCCTTCTTGGGAATGGCGACTTCCAGAGAGGCATATGGCAAGGCCGATCCCATAATTTACCATTTTAACTGCCGTGCGACGTAATTGGACAGTGTGACGGGAGAAATACGTTCATTGGATCAAATTCGCGTCAACGCCGTTAAAATTAATTAACGGCCTCGAGACCGTTGTATTTGACAGTCAATCTGACAGCAGTTAACCGTAATTACGGTAATGATTTACAGTGTGCATACGAAAACATTTCGTGCATTATTATAATTTTAAAGAATTACTCGAACGAAAGTAATTTTTTCAACAATAATTGTAAACGTATGTTTAATATTATTTTGATACTGAGTTGGGTTTTATGTTCGAACCGGTGGTCAACAACCCGCGAACACTGTCGGAAATTTTCAACACTCGTACCAAATTTTGAGAACCTAGTTTCCTGCCAACCAAATCGCCTCAGATTTTTTGAGAACCTAGTTTCCTGCCAACCAAATCGCCTCAGATTTTTCTTCCACCGAGCAGCGGTGTGTAACTGTCAGACTAACCAATGTACTAACGTCGCACAAGCAGGTTAGCATTGGTTGAAGACAAGTGCACCATCGACGTGCAGTACACCTTAGTCCACATCACCACTCTTCCCCCGCGTAGGTAATTGGGATTAAGTGCCTTGCTCGCGGACACAATGCAGTTGCCCCCGGCAGGGATCGATCCTTAGACCTTTCAATTTGAAGTTCAATGCCGTAACCACTGAGCCTCCACTCTCCCGCTAAGAGAAGGGATGGGGCCAGGATAAACCGCTGGCAATATCAAGGCCTGTTCCTGTTCAAAACTATAAATGAACTGGTGGGGTGCTGAATTATTTTTCAAGAGAACCAAGCTTCCGGCCTACTAAATTACATCAGCGATGAGGAAGTGTCAGATTCATCGACGTCCTAAAGCCGCATAAGCATAGGGTTAGCATTGGTTGAAGACAAGTGCACCATCAACGTGTAGTACGCCTTATTACAGAATCCCCCCCCCCCCCCCCCTCCTCTCCATGTGGGTATTCGGTATAATGTGCCTTGCCCAAGACACAACGTAATTACCCCTGGTGGAAATCAAACCGTGGACCTTTCGGGTTGAAGTCCAATGCCGTACCCACTAGGTCACCGCGCTCCCTGCATCAGAATTAGTCAAACGCTGGGAAAGGGTGATGATAAGGACGGGAGTGCAAAAAAGGGAGGAGATGAAAGTTTATTTCATTTCGTGTGCAGTACTGCAGTGAAATAAAACTAGTGGATAAGTGACAAGTGGTCCCTAAAATACATAACGGGGGGCGGGGGGGGGGGGGGGATCTTTAACGATTTCTTAAAAAGGGGAAGAGGAACTATATAAACGCCCAACGACATTATTCAACCTGGTCATAGAAAAACAAGCGGTTCTCAAAGAGTGGATAGAAAGCCAGGTAATATTTATTCATAAAGAGGGAGATAAGGAAGTCGATAATTACTGAGGTTTATCTCTGTCGACAACAATATTGGAGAAGTTTTCTGTAAATTCCTGTATGGGAGATGGGCGAGTGTGATTTGGGTGGAGGGCGGGGGGGGGGGGGGTCTAAAATGGTTTCAGGAAGGGAAGGAGAGTCACGGGCATTTTTTTTTTTCTCTATTTCAAATCACAGAATCAAAGAATCCCAAGTAGATATTTGTGGCATGGTGGATGTTAAAATAGAATAATTGTGATAAGGTAGGTTGGGGTGGAGAAAGTTTAAAGCCTTGGACATGGGAGCTAGTTAGTTGGGATCTTGAAAGCACTGAAAGTTTGGAAATTCTGCAGAACGATGTAGATAGATGGATATCGGGATCGAGTAGTGTCGCGGCACTAGAAGCAATCGTCGGAGTTTGGGTGGATGAGGATGAAGGACAGAATAGACTTGATGTAACTGTTATCTATAAATTAACCATTTTGGTAAATCTTCCTGACAACCGACGGTGTAACCTAATGTTCTAATATCCAGACATGGCCAGTGAGGGAGTTGGTGTAGAGAAATTCAATAGAGATCTCGGGCATAGAAGGGTGGGGGACAACTTTGGGGTAAAAGTAAAAAAAAAAATCTCCCCGACTAAAGGATTGTTACCAGACTTGGCGATAAGAGGTCAGTGCAAATAGGTTTTGGGTGGTCTGCGTGATAAAAGAGAAGCCGCGATTTAGGAATATCTTGACGACACCTTTTGATTGGCCGGTGTTCAAACTTCTAAAATCGAGGTCATTGGACCTTAAAGGGAAATCGGGAAAGACGGTGGCAAAAATGTAGTACCAAGTGAGTACTTGAGGAGTAATGAAGAATCGAGAACACTTTCTCTTAGAAAGGGCTAAATATGAGTCAAACGGAATAGGATTCCCTGAGAGAATACGTGAAGTAGGATGGGAGAATGGTGGATATGTGGTTATTGGGTAATACGAAAGATGTGGTTAGTATTGTGATCAGCGAAGTTGCGAGGAAAGGTGTTCGGGATATCATCAAAGAGATCGTTCCGGGGTGTTGGCATGAGAGAAGAGTCGTGGGGCTTTGGCATTTTTAGGAGTACTCAAAGAGTAATCAAGGCCTTCTCAATGGAGAGAACCGTGACAAAGGGCATAAAAGTCAAATGTGCGCAATACAGGAGTAGATGTGTAAATTGTGTAAAAGTCTAACAGCACTATTAAACTTGGCCATAAAAAAAACAAGAGGTTCTCCAAACAATTGAGAGAAAGCCGGGGCACATTTATACACAAACAAGGGGATAAGGGGGTATTGGACAATTATCGGGGATCTCTGTCAGTTGCAACACTGGAAACGTTTCTGTAAATTTCTGTATGGGAGATTAGAGAAGATAATTAATCGAAGGCAAGGGGTTTTATGGGAGATCCAGAATGGCTTCCGGAAGGGAATGAGGGTCTCGGCCATATTTTTAGTCACGCAATCCCAAATGATAGAATCAACTAAAGCCAAACGAAAAAAGATGTTTATGGTGTTTCCAGGTGTTATTTATTTATTTATTTATTTATTTATTTATTTATTTATTAAGGTTTAACGACAGTTTAACAGCCAAGATCACATCGTGTCGGTGACAGTTTTACAGGTGGAGGATGCCGGAGTACCTGGAGAGAACCACCGAGCAACGACGAGCAGCTGCCAGCTCCCCAACATCGTAACTCAGCACAGGCAGGTTAGACTGGTTGAAGACATGTGCACCATCGACGTGCAGTACACCTCAGTACCCGGCGTTATCTTGCCCCCATGTGGACAATTGGGGTTAAGTGCCTTGCCCAAGGACACAACGCAGTAGTCCGAATCGATCGCTCAGACGGTCACCCATCCAAGGACTAACCGGGCTCGACGTTGCTTAACTTCGGTGATCGGACGAGAACCGGTTACCGCAAAGCCACCGCGCCCCACTTTCCAGATGTTAAAAGTGCATATAATGGAGTGTAAAGAGAGGAACTGTGGCGAAAGCTTGAGACCTCGGGCCTTGAAAGCAAGTTTGGAGGAATTCTGAAATTATTGTATGAACATTTTCACAAAGTCAACTTAGTCTGAGTAACATAACAACAAAACGGGTGCCTATGGAGATTGTCCCGATGCAGTGGTGTATTCTTTCACCAATTCTTTTTGCATTGTACATCAAAGATTTAGGAGACGAACTTTTGCATAGCAACGAGGGAGTAGCATTTTGGGACCTGGAGATTCTGGGACTATGACATGGTACTAGTATCAGAAAGCGAAGAGGGGCCAGAAAAAATGCAGGCACTTGTGAGATAAGGAAATGGAAGGTTATACCCCTGGCTCATAAAGTGGAGCCTACTTGAAGGAGAGGAGTAGAGGGTGGGGTACTCTTTTCAGGGAATGTAACAGTCAACTTCTTAGTGTGGGAGAGAAAAATGACTACGAGTATTCGGGGTCGACATAAGCATCACAGAAAAAAAGCATCTACCGAAACCACACAAATAATTTGCAAAGGGGGTGTGGATTCTAATCAAATGAAACATTTGGGGAGGAACAGTTTCAATAAGGTTTTTCGTGGGAAAACCATTTGGGAAATGGTGGGTGTGCCAAGTATAAGATTTGGTACGGAAGTGGTACCGCTAAACCAAACGGTTGTGAAGAGTTTAGAAACACTACATAGAACGATGCAAGACGATGTGTAACCGGGTCGAGTAATGTCGCATGCAGCACAAGAGGCAATCGGGAGTAAACTTGAACAGATGAGGAACGAGGGCGGGATAGACCAAATAAAACTTCTATCTCAAGTATTTGGTAAATCTTTCTGACAGCCGATGGTGGAAACCAATGTTCCAGAATATTTGGAACACAAATTAATACCCAAATTGGATTGATTGAGTAGATTAGAGAGTTAACTGAGAACTGTTCAATAGACTGAAAAGAGATCTCGAACTTGGAATGGAGAACAAACGCAATGGACACTGGGTAAAAAAAAAAATCGTCAGAGAGATAGTCATGAATGATGGTAACCGAAATTGGCGAGAGTGGGTCAAAGCAATGAGGTCCTTGGGTGGCATGTGGGATAACTTTGAAGAGAAGCCAAGTTCTAAGGAGTAGGCCTACCTCGGGGTCACTGTTATTTAAACTGTGGTCGCTGGAGCTTTAGGGAAACTGGGAAAGACATTGAAAAACCTGGGGAGTGCCAAATGTGTAATTTAGGAATAGTGAAGACCCTGAAACACTTTTCTCTTGCAATTTTCAAAATATTAGTCCGATGGAATATGATTCACTAGAAGTATAATTGGAAAGTGGGATGGGAGGATGAAGGCTATATGGGCACTGGGTAACCCAAAGGAGGGGATTAGTACGCTTTAATATCGGACAAATTGGGAAGAATAGGGTACGTGGTATTATCAAACAGTTCGTCTCCTGGTGTTTGGGGGGAGAAAAGGCGGGGGATATGGAAGCACGGGATAATAAAGGTCTTCTCATCCGATAACAGCGACAAATCAGTGGCCGGGCGAAGTGTTATTATTTTAAGGCATATCACTTCAATGGAATTGTTGACTCGTATCCGGCATTAACAACCTGGACATGTTTATTTATTTATTTATTTATTTATTTATTTATTTATTTATTTTTATCTGCTCTTTATGAATGTGACATCCCGACGGTTAGGTCTACTTTCGCCTACAATATAGTTTTTGTAAAAGTGTAGGCGAAAGTGCAATAATTTAGCTTGGGGGATTAACGCTTATTACCTGGTTTACCCATCCAAAATGGATTTATCCTCAACAATTTGAATATGTGTACTATTAAGAACAGGAAAGTTAAATGTGACTTTTTTTTAAAATATGTAGAGAATATCTAGTGTTTTTTCGTGGGTATCGACAATTTTTATTACACGCATTCCAGGTATTTATTATACCCTTAACTTTGAATTATAGAGAAAACGTCGTGAACCTAAATCTCTCTATCTTCCAAAGGAAATCGTGCATCAACAGCAGCCCAGTTTTGCACAGCACAGTGATTAAAGCCGTAGGTTGTGGAGTACATTATGCACTTGTCCAATGGGTAACAATCGAAGCGCAGCAACATGACCCACCAACTGGTGAGCATCTCCATTGTCTTTATATTGATTCACCATTTCACCTTTTTGCACCTTCTGCCATATTGATTGTGTGTAATGGAACAAACAGTTTTTGTAAATAAACGTACGTACGTGTCACGCTGCCTGTTAGGAAGCAAACAGAATGCTAACTGAGACATTTTAGCCCCAACGAGTCCATGAATAACGTACACGTGGTCCCATAAAGGTAGGCAAGAATAGAATGTTCCATCCATATACTGTTCAGATAATCGTTGAATAATTTCAAGACAGTCATTCGTCGCAAAGCACACAATTTTGTCATCACCACCGTCGTTTATACACAAACAGTGTTCTCCATCCAGTGTTATTGACCATCTATGTTGCAGGTCAACTTCTGACAGTTCACTTGGTAGTGTAGGTGTAGTGTTCCTTCGTCGCTTATATAGACCACTCGTTAAACTATAAAACGACAGAACATCAATAGCCAAGTCACTTTCCACAATAGACATTTCCTCTTTAAAAGTTGCTTCAACTGGAGATGTCTCGCACTCCACACGTTGCCGTAAGTTCAACAGGAACTTATTTGCGTCCTCATTTTCTCTTGGATGGTTATATGACGTTACATTTCTGACATAATCTTCTAAAGTTATGCATTCAGCGTTACACCCTGGATCAACACACTTCCAGTGCATACAAGTTTTTCAACTAACATTTAGTCTGTATCTATAACCGTCAAGTAACACTAGCTTCCCACCCCTCTGGGAAAGTACATACTCAACACGTTGCCATTTCTAGGAATACTGATTTTGATGAATGAAATATTTGAGCGCGCCGAAGGCGGGCAGGGACGATGTGGGACTGAATTCCTTGCAAGGCGGGAGCGAGGGTCAATAATCTTAATTGGTTTGAGTGTGCGCACTTGCAGTAGGGTACTATGGTCAGACCCCCGAGAACCTCGAACTGAAAATCCACCAATATGTGTTTTTGAAGGGAGAGAGGATGCTGAGCCTTGGCCATCTGGTCTGCCTTCGGGGGAACAGATGATGGGATGATGGAGAGAAAAAGAAAACAAACAAAAAAAAAAAAAAAAAAAAAAAAGAAAAAAACAACACACAGACATACACCCAAAAGCCCTTAAAAGGGCTGTTGTATCTTTATTCATATGTTTATTTATTTAAAATGTACATTGGTTCCAGCCAGGCAAGCTTGATTCAATCCTTGCTTGGTGTTTAGCTTCCCTGTGTATTCTAACAAAAAGCTTGTTCCAATTCCTTCTGCTCTTAGTCTGAATCAAGAAAATTGAGAATATTCAGTTAGAAAAGTTATAGGTAGAGAGAGATAGAAATCAAATATTGTATTTTGTGACTGATGTGTGATTGTTGCTATTGATGGGGCGAGTGGTGAGTTTTATCGCCGCCCACTCCCCACACGCAGAGCTGTGAGGCAATCATCACAGACTCAATCCTAATTAAAGTTCTCAATGAGTAGCGCGGCAATCCTCACAAACTCCACGCAATTTAATTCTATTGTGTAATTTTAATTTTCAGTGACGTATTTTTTTCTGTTAACCCTTTACCTAACATGAAATACAGACGACACTTGCAAATAAAATTCTTGAATAACTAATTTTTTTATTTTTTGTCTCAAAAAACGGTTTATGACCCCACATTGGAACGACCTCGACAAGCACGTCCCAATGAGGGGTCATAACCTATGTTTTTGAGACAAGAAATGAAAAAAATAATGAACATTAATTGGCGATTTTTGAAAATAGCGCTGGCCGGTTTTGGCCGTTACGTTGGGTAAAGGGTTAAGGGCTCGGTGCTCGTTCAACTCTACCATTAATTCACTATCTTGGAGTCTGTTGACGTTTTTTTGTTAGTCTTTTAATCGCGTTTCAATAGTCTCTATTTTTGCTAGATCATGAAGTTCCTTTATCGGTATCCACGTAGGCTTGTATAGTGCCAAGCGCAAGGCATGACTCTGAACCATCTGTAGCTTCTGAATGTTGGGTTTGTTAAGGCCACTTGTTATTATGACACGATATTCCAGTACCGGGCGTATAAATGATTTGTAAAACTTGAAAAGCACGTCTTTCTTTGCTTCCCATTTTTTTTTACCTCTGATCACATTCAGAAAATCGATACGTTTAGTAGCTCTAACCGTAATGGAGTTTAATGACTGTTTAGACTAAGGTTGCTATCCAGTATAAATCCCCAAATTTGACCCCGTTGCTTTTTTCTAATTTATGATCGTATAATTGGAGATCAATTCTGGGAAATGGGTTTTTTGTTTGCTTCTTAAAGAACGTAACTATTTGAGTTTTGGCGGCATTGAGCTTGATGCGCCATCATAGGGCGCACCGGCTCTCAAGATCGCGAATGGTACCTTCAGGCCATTTTTAATCATGTTTCTGGATTTACTGGCCGTTGAGCAGCAGCCAATTGGGGAATACTGATTTTACAGTGTGTTGAGGGATCTATATATGCTCTTTCCTTACTCACAGTTTACATAAACAGAGGTGTTATTGGCTTTATTAATTTTAAAGACAAGACAAACACTTTCTCTTTGATTGGTTAATTATTACTTTGATTATTGTTCATTGTTTTCGTAACTTTAAATACACACATGCACCATGTATACTGATGATCTATACACATTGAACACTGGTGTGTGCGAGTGTTTGCAAATCCAAATGATATGAGAGATTCTAAGATGTATGTTTTCATATTTAACTTTCCTGTTCTTAATAGTACAAATATTCAAATTGTTGAGGGTAAATCCATTTTCGATGGGTAAACTAGGTAATAACCGTTAATCCCCCAAGCTAAATTAGCGCACTTTCGCCTACACGTTTACACAAACTATTTTGTAGGCGAAAATAGACGCCTCCCATCCCGACAGTTGCCACTCACGTTTATTATATGTACTTTTTTCACTACTTTGATAGTGCTTATATCTGCGTTATGAAAGTGGATTTCTTTAAAGAGAGAGAGGGCGAGAGAGAGGTAGAGAGATAGTAGGGATGTATGGGTTGATGGATTACGAAAATCTTCAAACTCATTCACATTTCATAGTGAAACTTACGAAATGAGTCCCGTAAAATATGTCTGGATCTCGCTAAAGACTCGGACCGGAGTCACCAGACCTAATTTACTGAACTCATTCCGTAACTTTCACTATAAACTGGCAACTCATTGAAAATAGTTAACTTATGGTCTTACTGCTGCAGTTTGCATTATGGCACAATAACATTTATTGTCAGAGTATTTTCAACTCAAATACCAAGACAGGGTAGATGGTCCATGTGAGGGAGTTAATAGTGAACTGCTCATTGGCTACCACGGACCTAGACGTAAGGGCAACCTAGGGGTGGCAGGCGCGATAAAGAGAAGCCTGGTTTTGAAGAGTACCTTGATGACACCTTTGGGGATCACTGTTGTTCAAGATGAGGGGTAAAATTGGGCACAATAGTGAAAAGGAGGTAAGTGATGGGGAAGTGGGATGGGAGAATGAAGGACGTGGTTATTGAGTTATTCAAAGGAGAGGGTTAATATGCTAATCGGAGAGATTGAAAAGAATGGGGCAAGGGATGTCATCAAGCAGTTCGTCTCGGAGTGTTGGGAGGAGAGAAGAAGAGTGGGAATAGGGAGGCAATTGGGAGCACAAAACGAAAGTCAGAACGACCCCAATAATGGAACTTATTACCTAAAAACAGATATTTCCGGGGACTTTTTCATTTTTTTTTTTCATTTAAAATATTTTTTATCATTACTGAACACCCATAATAGCAAGAAATTAAGTGAGAAATATACATAATTACATTTTGGAGGGTCAGATTATGTATTTCAAGTCAGATTCGTGGGACCCGAATTAGTGTTTAATCTTGACATATTTGTATTGATAATTTACAAATAAGAAGGGTAATTGGTTATTTACAGATAAGAAGTAGTTAGTATGCAGAATGCTTATCTTATTTGAATAAAATTTGAGGATCTCTGGTGTTTGTCGAAACGGGGACTGGACTTTTCGCCGGAAAGACAGTTCGTCGAAAGACGAAATTCCGGGTGTCAAGCGGTCTGCTTTGGTGAGAGGCACAAGTGACAGTTTCTAATTTTGTTATATAAACCAATCAAATGAATCAACATATTAACCGCGGTTAATGATTGGCGGCAAGATTGATTTGGTTAAATGTTAGAAATCATATTCAAAATAAACCCCAAATCATCTAAATCTGTAGATTTTAGGGTTTTTTTAGGGCATTAAAGAGGATGTGATTTTCATGTTTATGAGAGATCTGTATATACTAATTTCAGACCGAGAGAGCGTTAGATTTCTATTTTCAGTGAGTAAAGTCTCAAGTCAGGTTTCACGGTCAAATTTGCTTGGAGTTGGACGTCTGCCTGTCTTCACTTCAGTTCACTCCATGACCATGTATTCAGTTGTGTTGCCTGTTGATATTTACAGTTAAATGTGTACATAAACGACCGATTCCAAGAAATTTTCACTGGGTTTCTGTGTTGTGTATATTTAAGGTGCTCTACAGGTAAGGGAAATTTGTTTACTTTGAAATTCCCGGTGCGTCGATTTACCACATAGAACTACATAGAAGCACAAAGAAGCACATAGAAGTATATAAAATCGCATAGGACAATATAGATAAGATTTGGAGACAAATTACTAAAGAATGCTCCAAAATGACGGGTTATTTGGTCCGATCCAGTGGTTGATTAATCGAAAAAGTTGACTGAGAAACGTCGGATCGACGGACCAACTTTAAGGGCCTATATAAGTAATGGAATTTTGTTTATTTTGAAATTCTCACCTCTCATATTCCTCAAATTCAGATTAAATATACACAAATTATACAGCAAAATGAAGGTTGGGATGTATAGAACACGAAACACATATGTAATCAACTCATAGAGTCGACTGTAGGCACCACTGGTTCCTGGAAGTCTGCTACCGTATTCGCTCCAGAACTGATAATAAAATAATATTTCATCAGAACAACTTGTGGCCAAATGTGCTTCATATATCCAAGAACAAAGCTAGGCATTCAAAACACTTTCGAATACAGCGATAGGACTGCATTTTGGAAAAGGACAACACTGTCTGCATTTTTTATTGAAGATGGTTTCCATGCGTGACAGACATGCGCAAATCACTTGTTACCACGAATTTCCATCGAAAAACAGAATCGTAATTCTAAGAAATTTCAACAGGTATCATGATACCTTGCATTGAATATGGCAACTGTACAATCTCTATCTAATAATAGTTTACTGTATGAAGGCGATCCTTTGCATTATTTGATTTTAGACGGCGTTGTTTTTACATGCTTTTTCTGTCTGATGACGTCGACCGGAAATCGAAAGTATACTCATACGTAAACAAAAGCAAAGGCTTTGGAATTTTCCCCAATGCAGCTCTGTCACCTTGTTTTGAAGAATTTTGATCCCCTAGCTTTGTTCTTGGATATGTAAAGCACATTTGGCCACAAGTTGTTTTCGTGAAATATTATTAAATTATCAGTTCTGGTGCGAATGCGGCAGCAGACTTCCAGGAACCAGTGGTGCCTACAGTCGACTATGAGTTGATTACACATGTGTTTCGTGTTCTATACATCCCAACCTTCATTTTGATGTACATTTTGTGTATATTTAATTTGAGTTGAAGGAATATCAGAGGTGAGAATTTTCAAAATAAACAAAATTTCATTACTTATATAGGCCCTTAAAGCTCATTTTTTTCTGATTTTTAGTTTTTATGATTCATACAGACAATTGAATCCCTCCCACCCCCCCCCCCCCACCCCGCCCTTCACCACCACCAAAGTTAATCCTTTACCCAATACATGTATGCTGTCTCCTGTCGCTTTACAAAAAATAAAACTGTATCTTCATAAAAATGTTTTTGCAAACCTAACTTCAATGTCCAAAAAAAATATATATAAAAATACAGACTTCTAATTCCAAATGAATGGTTTCGCGCGCCGAAGGCACGCAGGGACGGAATTGGGGAACAAGCCCCTTTCGACCCTCGTTGACTGTATAGTTTTGTCATGTCAGAGCGTGGCAGAGGAGGGAAAGAGTAAAGGTGTTCAGTGGCGTCTGTGTCTCCTGCGTTTTTTCTTGGTGGGGGGAGGATGTGTTGGAGAGATAGATGTTGGCGTTGTCGGATCTGGAGGATTAGTAGGTTCATTGGTAGTGAATGGCCTGGTCCTAGCTGCTGTTTCTTCTTGAGGTTTCCTATAGTTTTTTAAATTTACTGTGAGGATTGTCCTGATTGAGTGTGCTGGAAATTGTTTGGATACATAGAAGCTGTAGTTGTCTTGGACTTTGGCTCGGGTGTTATCGTCCTCGATCTCCTCCCCGAGGAATGCCTCCGCGGACTCTGGGAAGCTCTCCTCCTGGTCGGACTCCTGGTCCAAAGAAGCTGAAGAAGCAAGAGCTGGAGGGGTGAAACGTCTAAGGCTATTTCGCTCCCTTTTAAGTTTTTCAGTGTTATCATCATACAAGCAGCCTATAGACATGAGCCAGAAAAAGGTCTGTTTGTTTGTGAACTAATTATCTACGATTTACCATGAACATATTGCAGTAACAACACTCACATCTGTGACTTTCACCTGAAGTCAGCTGAGCTTAGCATGTTTTGACAACAGTGAATTTTAACTCTCTTTGGTCCATTGTAATTGGCGACTTCTGGGCGAATTACTGTACAAACACTGTTTCATACCAACGATCGATAGCCGAAAATGAGCTTTAAAGTTAATCCGTCGATCCGAAGTTTCTCCGAGTCCAATTTTTCGATTAATCCACCACTGGATCGGACAAAAAAACCTACTTCTCTCTGTTCTTTTGCAACAGTCTTTAGTAATTTGTCTCCAAATCTTATCTATATAGTTCTATGTGCTTCTTTGTGCTTCTATGTGCTTCTTTGTGCTTCTATGTGCTTCTTTGTGCTTCTATGTAGTTCTATGTGGTAAATCGACGCACCCGAAATTCCCACCGCTGAGCTTGAGGGAAACGGGAAGGTTTGGCCTTGTCCTTTTTGTCCTCCTGAAGAATCGGCTGAGAAGATTCTGTCCGGAAGATTCGACCCCTGTATTTGATGTCTTAATTAAGGTTATCTGGCAGTGGTTTACGGCTTTCGCTTAATAGGGGATTACAGATCAGTTAGAAATAAATTGTAGTATAATTGAACCAAATTATTTTCAAATTATGAATTTATCGTTTATTGAAAGCAGACTTGTTGCCTGCTATCACGGTAACAGGTCGAACCGTCTCCAAAGACGATCTGGCCTGGACAATCCGGCCTCGGACATTTCTGCACACCGGTTGATCCGTCCCCATGCACAATTCATTAGTTGTGATATGAATTGCTTTGTGAGGATGTCGGTGCACAAATGCAAACAAACATTAAATCATAACAAGCACTACTAGTTAGCAATATAGCAGCCGTTCAGAGTTGAATTTTACTTAACCCTTTTATTTAACCTAACCTAAAAAGCAGACGACACTTCCAAACAAAATTCTGGAAGAACTTGCACTGTTCACAGAAATTACTCTTGTCTGCCAAATCATAGTGATGGCTTGCATTTTTGTTCGAAATTAATAATATATTATAATAATAATAATACTTTGGCCGGCCGCTGATTTGTCACGGTTTTCGGGTGAGAAGGCCTTGGTCACCCCTGTTGGCCCAACTGCCTCCCTATTCCCATGCTTCTCCTCTCCTCCCAACACTCGGAGACAAACTGCTTGATGACATCCCTTGCCCCATTCTTCCCAATCTCTCCGATTAGCATATTAACCCTCTCCTTTGAGTCTCTCACACTAACCACATGTCCTTCATTCTCCCATCCCACTTCCCCATTATACTCCCAGTGAATCTTATTCTTTTAGATTGGTATTTTGGGCACTCTAGAAGAAAGTGTTCCATGGTCTCCACCGTGCCTAAATTACATGTCTGGCACTCCTTTTCACTGTTTTTCCTGATTTTTTTCTCCCAGCTCCAGGGGGGGCAATGTCAGCTTGAACAATAGTGCTCCTCCCCCCCTCCCCCCGCCCCCAAAGGTGCCATCAAGGTACTCTTCAGAAACCAGGCTTCTCTTTATCACGCAGGCCACCCAAAGACATCTTTGATTTGACCCCCTCTCGCCAATTAAGGTTGCCATCCTCCATGACCCTTTCTCTGACGATTTTTTTTACCCTGATTTGCTCCTATGTCTAGGTCCGAGATCTCCAGTGAGTAGTTCTCTAATCTATTAGCTTCCTCACTTGGACCATCCACCCTGTCTTGATATTTGAGTTGAAAATACTCTGGAACATCACTTCACACCATCGGCTGGTGGGGAGATTTGCCAAATAGTTCAGATAACCCAAGTTTCAATAAGTCTATCCTGTCGATCCTCATCCACCCAAGCTCCCCCTGATTGCTTGTAGTGCTGCAGCATTACTCGACCCTGTTATCAATTGTTCTGCAGGGTTTCCAAGCTCTTTACAGCCATTTGGCTTAGACCACTTCTGTACCATAATGATATGTTATACTTGGCAGACCCACCATTTCCCAAATGGTTTTCCCCATGAAAACATTATTGAAACTGTTTCTCCCTATAAGTTTGATTTGGTTAAAGATTCACCCCTTCAAGATCAATTTATTTGTGTGGTTTCGGTAGATGCCTCTTCCTTAGTGATGAACTGATAATCGGCAATCGGAACTGGTCTGTTATGGGTATTGGCCAATTATGACAATCAGCAGTTTCTGGTTATTCTATATTTAACACTGACTATTAAAATCTCTTTGATATCTGGCCTTTTCAATAAACTTTCCCCATTAAAATGTGTGGAGTGCATATCAGAATATTTATGGATTTATAGAGCCGAGATATTACGGAATTGATCATCAGCAATTGGTGCGAGATCGCCACTATTCCCAGCTTATCGAAGTCACTGGTTTTCAATCATGGTGCTGTACAACGTTGCTTTGGGTACATGTATTTTTGACTGTCACAAACACGTTTTCAGTTTGTCAAGTTCATTTTATAGCATGTCAACACCGAACACATCAAGGGAGGTAACAAGTTGAACAATGAACATTAAATAATATATTCCGACGCTATCTGCGCTTTTGTAAACAATGCACCAAACAACTTCACAATGCACATTAACATCAAAGTTATTATTCAATTAAGACACAAAGTATGTGTGCTCAGTATCTTCCTGGTTAATACAGCCAAGTGTTATGTATTCTTACACAAAACCGTATTAACACTATTTACCAGAATAAACCACAATCTTCACGAGAAAAATATTGTGTGATTGTATCGTTTATAACGATCTTCCCCAACCCCAGCTCACAAAATGCAAATATTAATTTGGCTAATATTGCCCAGCACTAAGCATGCATACTCTAAGAACTTATGTGGTACAGTGCTGGAAATGAACAAAATTCACGGGTGCAGTTTTAAGCTCCCGTGAAATAAGTGACAGGAGTAAATTGCACCTGTAAAATGTTAGTGTATGAATTTTGAGGGAATATTGCCACCATACACCAGAAACTTTAAATGTATAAGGAGCTGCTGAACTATAACAGTAATTTCTCATTGGTCACAGAATGCAGCTTTCTCAAAAGAACACCCATTTATATGCTCTCACAGTATATTAGTGTTCCACAATATTTTTCAACAAGTGCGTTTTTTAGCTCCCGTAAAATAGAAAACACGGGTGTCGACGGGAGCAATTGCACTTGCACCCGTCTCATTTCCAGGACTGGTGGTATTGAGCTTTCGTAATTGGTGATTTATCAATGAAATTCTGCAGTATAACAGGCGTATAACTTTGCTCTTGCTTTCATTTAGTTCGAGTCTCCATTTGTTCCCATATTTCCCAACAATTCCCAGCATTTTCACTAGCCCCTCTTCGATTTCTGACACTAGCACCATATCTTCCAAGTCCCCAACTGCTACCCCCCTCGTCGCTACGCAGGAGATCATCTCCTAAACTTTTGATGTACAGTGCAAAAAGAATTGGCGAAAGTATACACCCTGTTTTAGGCCTATCTCCATAGGCACACGTTTTGTTGTTATGTTACCCAGGCTAAGTTCACTTTGTACATCTTTATATAATGCTTTCAGAATTACAACAAACTCGCCTCCCAAGTCCAGGGTCTCAAGCTTTCGCCACATATCCTCCCTCCATACTCTGTCCTATGCCTTTTTAACATCCAAAAAGGCCACAAACATGTTTTTCTTTTTTGCTTTCACGGATTCTATCATTTGGGATAGCGTGAAAAGATGGTCAGTGACTCTCCTTCCTTTCCTGAAGCCATTCTGAATCTCTCCCAAAAAACCCTTCTCCTCAGTGACCTCCTCTAATCTCCCATACAGGACTTTACAGAAAACTTTTCCAATGTTGCTACTGACAGAGATCCCTCGATAATTATCCAAAACGTCCTTTTCTCCCTTTTTGTGAATAAATGTCACTTTGCTTTCTCTCCACTATTTTGGGACCTCTTGTTTTTCTATGGCTAAATTGAATAGGGCAGTTAGGCTTTCACAGAGTTCCTCTCCCCCTTTTTTGGTAAACTCCTTAGGAATTCCATCCACCCTTCCCACTTTTCCATTCTTTAATTTTGAGATCACCTTTCGCACCTCCTCAGTTTTAAGAAGTTCGATAGATTTTCCTCAACCTGATTCGGACACTCTGGTGGGTTCCCCATGCCCCATCGCTTATCAATTACCTTTTCATTATAGTGATGGCATTTTCACTCTGTCTCATTGCCAAATAATAGTGAAGTTGAAGATTTTTCTCTAAAATTAATAATAGTGATATCACTATTATTTGGCAGGTGAGAGTGGGTGGAGCGAGCAATTCACCTACGGCTTCCAGGAATGCAGATGTCGTCTGTTTTGCGTCATACTCATCCCATAATTCAAAAAGATGACCTTGAGGTCTTTTGTTAGTGTTCAACCGATGATCGGAATCGGCCACCCCAATTGGCCGATTGTGGGTAATCGGATAACAACGGTAACGGCCCCTGGAACATCGGTTCAACCGATTGTTACCAAGCATTTTTTGTGATGATTCATTAACCACATTTTATTATCTTCTGCAATTGTTCAATTGTTAATGTAAAATGATGTCAATGATACCATTCAATAAAGTTGAGAAACAACCACAATGTCTGTTCTTAATTTCTCTAGATTCCCCTTTATGGGATATACAAGTTAGACGAATTGTAAAGCTTGCAATTGAGCGTACTTGCGGCAATCGCCAGTTCAAACCCTTGACTCAGGTTGCAGTAAAATGACCAGTCGTGTGCACTTGGGTGGTACACATGGCTTTGAGAGCCGCGTATACCGCCCAAGTGTGCTCGTCTGGTCATTTTACTGCGACCTGCGTCAACGACGTTTGACACTGTGAAATATGTTCAATTTAATTTGATGCAGTTCTTCCAAGCACCAACTCGTCTAGTAGTACACAGTATTACAATCGGAATCGGCCGATTGTGAGCTCAAATAACCGGTAATCGGTCAGCGGCCATTTTTAGTTATCGGTTGAACACTATCTTTTGTAAGTTTATATCTGGTATCAAGTCAGTTGTTGTTCCTAAACTAATTTAATTAATTTAACCAAATAAAAAATAAGATAACTTGAGTTTTACTGAGGCAGAATTTTGTTGCTTTTTAATGACAAAAATGTGTGGCATGTGAGAAATGGTAAGTGTCACCACTTTCGTCAGATGACATGAGGCACAGAAGAATTGGAGGCAAGTTTTCTTCATGACATCAAAGTTATTGTTTTTTAATTCCAGTGTGGCAAAGTCGATGTTTCCATCTGCCATAAATATCAAGTCAATCCCCTGCTGTCGTCATCTGATATAATTGGCTTCAATAAACACATCTTAAGCAGTACAAACAATATCAGCATAAAAACATTTTTCAACACGAAAATATATTAAATATTTAGCATTACTGATAAAACCTATTAGAAATCATATATATTTCCAAATAAAAAGTATAAAAAACATCAAATTTTAACAGAAAAAAATGCTCTGAGGTGAGGAGATTCTGCCCCCTAAATGTGCCGAAGTGAGAAGATTTGGCCCTTTTTGGGGCCGAATCTTCCCAACAGAATCCTCTTGGCTGAATTTTCCCAATACAAATGTTGGTCATGGAAATTTGCTTTTTTGGTCCTTGAAAGTCCTGGAAAAGTCCTTGAATTTCAATCTTGATTTGGGGTACGAACCCTGTATTTGGAGTAATTCTGGTGCTTAGGAGGACCCCCTCTGAATGATATTTCATAAATTCAAATTAAATATACACAAATTAATAATTGAAATTATACATCAAAATGAGGTTGTGATGTATAGAACATGTATAAAATATATGCAATTAACTTACAGAGTTGCCGACAGGCACCAATGATTCCTGGAAGTCTTCTACCGTATTCGTACCACAACTGATAATAAAATAATATTTCTGGAGAAATTTTTCTGTATTCCTGCAAATCACTATCAGAGTTGACTGACTCTGCTATGTACGTCAACTTTGAACTTTTAGTGTGTTCTGGAACCACTGAAAACCAGTCAGTTCCAAAATAGCACCTTTCCCAGTGAGTGCAGTTGTTTAGAGACTTGCGGTTTTCGGTTTTGGTTCCATTTTTAGCTCAACTTTGGTGAAGCCAAATTTGAGCTTTTGTCATGGCCCGTTGTCCGCCGTCCGTCTGTCCGCCTGGCCATCTGTCCGTACGTCAACAATTGGATACGGCTCGGGCTAGAGGCCGTATTTATGAACCGATCTTTACGAAACTTCTTGGGTACCTTTGTTATGACCGTGGGACGAGAACGAGTGCTTTTGGGTGCGGTCCGAAATTCAAGATGGCCGCCAGCTGCCATTTTGTACCGACGATGCAGAAATCTGTGTTTTGTACAGAACTTCCATATGAAAGCTCTGATTTGAATAATTTTTTGTATGAATGTTTAGTACCATGGGATACATCACATATAATACGGGTATTTTTCTCGTGCGTAAATTGTGCAAATTAGACTAATTTTGATGTTTTTTGGTGTTACTTTCAGCACTGTAAGTGCAAATGCCAATTAATGAACCGATCTTTACGAAACTTCTTGGGTACCTTTGGTATCACCGTGGGACAAGAACGAGTGTTTTTGGGTCCGGTCCGAAATTCAAGATGGCCGATGGCAGCCATTTTGTACAAAATTGGGTGCAATCAGATTTTTGCACAGAACTTCCATATGAAAGCGCTGATTTGAATAATTTTTTGTGTGAATGTTTAGTACCATGGGATACATCACATATAATACAGGTTTTTTTCTCGTGCAGAAATTATGCAAATTAGATGAACTTTGATTTTTTCATTGCAACTTACACACAGTAAGTACACATGTCAATACGGCTCGGGCTAGAGTCTGTATTTATGAACTGATCTTCACAAAATGTCTTGGGTACCTTTGTTATCGCCTTGGGACGAGAACGAGTGTTTCTGGGTGCGGTCTAAAATTCAAGATGGCTGCCAGTGGCCATTTTGTACCGAAATTAGGTCTAATCAGTTTTTTGTACACAACTTCTATACGGCTCAGACTAGAGGCCATATTTATGAACCAATCTTTACAAAACTTCTTGGGTACCTTTGTTATCACCGTGGGATGAGAGTGAGTGTTTTTGGGTGTGGTCCGAAATTCAAGATGGCCACCAGCAGCCATTTTGTACCAAAATTAGTGCAATCAGTCTTTTGTACAGAACTTCTGTATGAAAGTTTCGATTTGAATAAATTTTTGTATGAATGTTTAGTAACATGGAATACATCACATATTGTAAGTTTTTTTTTTTCGTGCAGAAATTATGCAAATTAGATGAACTTTGATTTATTCAGTGCTACTTACACAATGTAAGCACACATGTCAATACGGCTCAGGGTAGAGGCTGTATTTATGAACCGATCTTCACAAAACTTCTTGGGTACCTTTGTTATCACCTTGGGACGAGAATGAGTGTTTCTGGGTGCGGTCCAAAATTCAAGATGGCTGCCAGTAGCCATTTTGTACCAAAATTTGGTCCAATCAGTTTTTTGTCACAAGTTCGATACAGCTTGTATTTATGAACTGATCTTCACAAAACTTCTTGGGTACCTTTGTTTTCACCTTGGGACAGGAACGAGTGTGTTTTGGGGTGCCTTTGTTATCACTGTGCTATGAGAACAAATATTTTGGGGTTGAGTCAGACCCACTCTGGGACTCAAAAGATTTCTTTTCAGTTTAGCATCTGACTGTAGCCCACCTTTACAATACTTCACCTATACATTTGTTACAGGCAACGGTCAGTATTTATGTACAGACTGTTACAATACTTTATATGTTTCTTTGTTATCAGGTCATTACCTAGATGTTTGTCATTGCTGTGTCACATACTATACATGTACATGTCTTTGTCTTGACAAGTTGAGCTACAGTGTCATTGACACTTTCATTTTCTGGAAACTGAAAAACCGAACCGAGATTTTCCTGGGAAACCTTCTTCACGGTTTTCTGTGAATTTCAGTCCACTACAGCAATTGCGCAGAATACACCAATCAAACGATGAACATTCTGGCTTGTACGGAGCATTGCCCTTTGGAATGTCTTTATGTCCGTTGATCGATTAATATTCTTGACGATTGTTGATTTGTTATATGGTTAGGTGGCCAGTCAGAGAGCTCACAAGGCCGGCTGAGCGACGTTGACCATGCACATTCTCCTCCCCCCAAAAACGTGAATCTTTACACCAAAAATGCAAAAAGGAAAACTTAAATGTTCAGGTTGGTGACAATGTGTGCTGGAAATAAAAAAGAATACTCACAAAATCATTGTAGGAAGTGTTTGTTTTTAGTTATTCTATCTATTTGAGAAAGTTATATAACCGGGAAACACATTTATCAACATTTCCATGAACACTTGCCATTGTGAACTCTGAACTTATGAATATTAATGACTGTTCAATGGCAATGATGAAGTGGGTAAAACGTCCCTGTCACTTTCAGTACCATGTTTAAAAAATGATAAGAAGCGATTTCAAAGTTGTTTTTTTTTTTTCATCACTTCAATTTTTTTTACACACATAATCCCAAAAAGAAACTAAGAATAAATTCAGATACAGATAATATTTATATCTTGAGTTCTTAACCCTCGAAGATGTAATTCCGGTGCAGTTATGGTGTACATGTAACATGTATGTGCATAGGAATTACAGTCAACTCGGACCAAAGACCACTCGACTCAAGACCAACCAGACCTGTTTTGAAGACAACTCGGACCAGAGTTTAAGACAACTCGGACCTATTTTGAAGAAACCTTGGGCCAACATCGAAGACAGGTAAAAAGTATTCCAGGGTCTCCAGTGTGCCTAGATTGCACATTTGGCATGCATTTTCATTTCCTTTCCAAGGTTTTCTCCTAAGCTCTAGCGACTGCGACCTCTGCTTGAACAACAGTGCCCCCCTCCCCCCCCCCCCCCCAATGTGACATCAAGGCACTCTTCAAAACCTGGCTTCTCCTTATGAGACGGGCCAAACAGGCCTCTTTGCTTTGACCCCACCCCCATCCACTCGCCAGTAAATATTATAATCCGCCATGACTCTTTCTCTAACGATTTTGGTCCGAGTTGTCTTCAACAGTGGTCTGACTTGTCTTTGATGTAGGTCCAAGTTGTCTTCCTAACAGGTCCGAGTTGTCTTAAAACTGGGTTTGAGTTGTCTTCAAAACAACTGGTCTGAGTTGTCTTCAAAACTGGTCAGAGTTGTCTTTAAAATAGGTCTGAGTTGTCTTGGAAACAGGTCCTAGTTGTCTTGGTCCGAGTTGTCCTCCTCCCTGTGCATACACATGATGGAGAAACAGAAACAAAGATAAAGAGAAGACCCCACAACACTGATCCATTAAGACAATAATGACAACTTAGTGAATATTAATAACTAACAAAAACAAGCCACTGGGCATATCTATTAACACTAAAAATACAATAGCTCATGTTAGTCGTGTGTAAGAAGAACCACACAATGGAGATCAAAACGCAGGGTACAAAGCACCCACATCCATAGGGCATAACAGCTGCATTAATTAATATTCTTAAACAAATAAAACTTAGTGACTGCAGTGCCGAATTGTGAGATGTTGTTTTCGAACTTCGAAGAAAAGGTAATGTACTTAATTATTTGGCCATATCTTCTGATTTTAAATCAAAATAATAAAATAACACTGCATGCTCACAAAAAAGATACCGGCGCTCAAAGAGTAAAACCTTACAAATCGATCTCCGTGAAAGGTGAGGTGAGGCCTTGTTTTGAATGGCAACAAAGACACGTGTTGCACAGAGTTTCTCGGCTTGGAAAACCCCGCAAGTTGTTGAAAACAGTGCCTATGGCCACGGAGTAATGACACAGCGTGCATTCAAACACCTTTTATGTAGATAAGAACTCAATTCGAAATAATGAAAATTCTCATGCAATATTGCTATTGCCTTAAACAAATGTTAACCTTGGCTAAATGTTTTTTGAATTCTCACTAATGAACGTAATGGGATCCGAAGCACTTCAGCCGCTCTCTTCTCCCATTGCTTACAACATGTTTTCTTGAAATGTTTACACCTCGTGACTGTGACCTTGCATAGATTAAAGTTCAAGATGGCAGTTTCAAAAAGGGCTTATTGAAAATTTATAGCGACATCCCTTCGTCGCTCCATCATGGCAGCCTAATTTTTTCACAAGTGGATACACTGCCAGTGATTGGGGGTGGTGGTGGTGGGGGATATACCAATCAACAATTCCGACTTCACTCGCAGTAAAATGCCAATTTCTTATTTGAAGTGCTTCGTCTCTCAAGTTCTCCACACTATTTTTCTCGCACAGAAATTCCAAAACAAGCTATAGAAATGTTATAGTCTGTTTTGTATCTGGTCACCCGATTATCCCAAATATTCTGGGAATGAAATGACAGCAAGAACACATGGATTGAATGGATTCAATTGTTTTATTCACTAATTTGTCAGAAAATACATAGGTGTCATTTCCATGGCATTTTTTCAACATTCTGCAGCAAATTTCTTATTTACCACCCATGTTACCAGTTACGGCACTTGTTAAATAATATAAAGCAAACTGTTTGACAACTTGTTCTGACATTATGTCTCTGTCGAAAGCTAGGCCTTATATCTTGATTGCCATTATCCATTATTCAACTACGGATGTTCCTAGAATAAACCTGTTCATAATACATCCATATATAAAAACTTTTCACACAGAAAACCGAAACGGAGTTTTTTTCCTCCCCAAAAAACGAAACCGAACTCCAAAAAACGAAACCGCCAGTCTCTACAGTTGTTAAAGATCATGATTTTTGAGGAGTGATCTGTGGGGAATGCCATCATGTGAGATGCATGGACTGTATATGACATATAAATATATATATCTTACCTCCTACAAGTATCTGGGAATTTCATTGGTTCAAAGACGTCACATGCAGACTGCATATAAAACCGTATACTGACTGTCAACATCAATATACGCTGAGAGCTATGGGTAATCTCCCCTTTGTTCATTGATTATTCAAAATGGCAGCCGATAAACGCTTCAAGTTGAAAGATTGAGTGTTGGAAGCCCATATTTGGTCTGAAGTGCAGGTTAGCCAACTTTAAAAGGCTTCATATTCTGTGGATGTGTGTCATGTTACCTTCTAAATGAAACTGTTTGGTATGTATGAATTTGCCTTATTACAATTGATGGGAGAGTGCCTGTAGGCACTCTACCATAAATTGTAACAAGGCAAAGACAAGTGAACACATTGTGAGAATTCTCTCATTTAATTTTGATCGCTGTTGTTATTAGTTCTGTGCATCGATGTAGTAGTCTGTAAGATATATTTATTACACAGTTTGTTGGTGACCTAATATGGTATATATGGTGTCAGTTAATTCCATATTGGACTTCAGCTTCGTTCTCGTCCAATATGAAATTAACTGACACCATATATACCATATTAGGCCAACAAACTGTGTAACTAATAATATATCAGGGTTTCTGCTAGGAATAAATTAGTGAGTCCAGTAGGAGGGGAAAATCACAGAACGCCTGGCGTGATCATGGTTCGCGCGGGGCAAAGAAAATTTTAGAATTGAACCCTGCAGGAAGGCCATTTCCTTCCATTTGGGACGCTGATTCATGTTTTAGTGAGAACAGTTTTGTGAGAATAATTATGTTGAATCTTCGGGGAAACACCCAAAGCCATTGCCGTTTCTTCGCTACAATCGACGTATGACATCTTACCTACAGTACAGTCGACGTGGATTGGTCATAAAACATGCCTGGGCAGTGATGTTCACGCATGTGTTTACCAGGTAATAGAAAGCATCGCCAGCAAAATTTTAATCAATGCAGCACCAGGTTGTATCCGGTGCTTCATTAATTAAATTTTTGATGATTATTCCTATAATTAGTGTTTGGAATCTAATATTATTGCATCCGTGGAAAGTGACCAGTCCACGGCGGCCGTACTGTAATCGGCAAACAGTGGAAAATAGCGATAGTTTCCGAATGACACCCGACAATCTTAAGTGACTAGAATTTTATGAAGTCATGTTGTTTGTTTTTTTCGACCAGATTTTTTGCTTTATCAGTAAATGATTGGCCTCAAGTTCAGTGTTCAACCGATTACTAAAAATGATCGCTGACCGATTCCCGGTTATTTGAACTCACAATCGGTCGATTCCGATGTCGAGTACGATTGTAATGCCGAGCAGTACTAGATAAGTTCAGGCTTGAAAGAACTACATCAAATTGAACATATTTTACAGTGTTATCACATCATTTTGGGCACAACTGACCAAACAGAATGCACTTCTTGGTCATATGGATCATTTAACGTTAATATGACCATTGTTTCGAAGTTATATGGCTCTTCTTTATTTGGTTACCTAATTAGATTGCAGTGGTTTTTAGCCAACAAAACATTTCTTTTTTCTGTGTGGATTTGTTAAACTTTGGAAGAAAATGATTTTTTTTCCCCAATTTTTAGCTCACTTGAGCGAAGCTCAAGGGGAGCTTTACTAATCACTTTACATCTGTCGTCCGTCCGTCATCAGTCCGTCCGGCATTAACTTTACAGTATCGACTTCTTTTCACAAACTACTCAACCAAATTGAACCAAATCTGGTGTGCATGTTCCCTATCATATGTCTATTCAAGTTTGTTCAAATCAAGTTGACCCGCCCCTTGATAGGGCCACGCCCAAAAAGTGAGCGTAAATCTTAAAAAATCTTCTCTTGAACCAGCTGTAGCAGAGGTTTGATATTAGGTGTGCGGCTTCCTTTTGAGGCGTAGACTCAGATTTGTTCAAGAGAAGTTCTAGGGGCTGTATTTGCCATCGTTATGGGAGGGGCAAGAATTTTTGCCCCACCCAAAATTTCTATTTTTCAAACGGAGAGTCTGATTTGAACCAAATTTGATTTGAGGTTTTATTGGGACATAAGTAGTTAATTTTTGCAAAAACAGATTTTCCCATCGCCCCCATGGGAACTGCAGGAGCTAAAAATAGAAAAAATTTAAAACGCCCATATCTCCAAAACTGCAGAGCACTGAGAATTTTTATGTGGTGTGAAACTTCCTTAGGACTAACAGAATGGAATGTTAAAAAAAATTGCTATCGGTTTTATCATAGGTACTTTTTCGGGACTTTGAAAAAGTGCTGAGTCAGCATTTTTTAACACTGTGGGTAATGGGGAAAACATTAAAGAAGAATCTTCTCCCAAACCACTGGTCCAAAGGCTTTCATATTTCACATATAACATCATTGGAAGATTGATTCACATATTTGTTGAAATCAATTCCCTGGGTCCATATTTGGGCTCTCTATGGGAGCCCAAATGTTCAAATTAGTGCAATATGAGGAATATTCTTTAAAAATCTTCTTCAGATCCACCAATCAGTATCTTTTGATATTTGGTATGCAGCATCCTTAGTGGGGGTGAGATTCAGGTTTGTTCAAGCCAAGTCCCTGGGTTCATATTTGGGCTCACTGTGGGAGCCCGAATTATAACTTGATTCAATATGAGGAATTTTCTAATTGCAGTACAGAAACGGCGCTTCTAAGGTTCCAAAATGATATCCTCCTATCCACGGACAGTCACAACCTAACATGTCTAGTTTTGTTGGATTTAAGCGCCGCTTTTGACACCATAGATCATAACATACTTATTGAAAGACTGGCAGTGAGAATAGGCCTTACTGACCGAGCACTTAATTGGTTTTCGTCGTACCTTAATGGTCGCACACAGAGTGTCCTTATTGGCAGTGAGTCATCAGACAAGGTCACACTTCATTTTGGCATCCCTCAAGGATCGGTATTGGGTCCCCTACTGTACACTGTCTATGTCTTACCTCTCGGTGACATTATCCGAAGCCATGGCTTTCATTTTTACGCAGATGACACACACAGCTGTATATTAGTTTTACTCACACATTTGAGCCTGAAGCATGCAGTAAGATTGAACTTTGTATTTCAGACATCAAGGCATGGATGACTAAAAACTTTCTTAAATTGAATGATGACAAGACAGAAGTAATATATATAGGTCTACCTCATCAACTTTCAAAAATATTCAAACTGTCCCTCAATATTGGAGGTTCTGCGATAAAACCCAGTAGCTGTGTTCGAAACTTAGGTTATTTCATGGATGAAAATTTGGCCGCTAATGAACGTATCAAACATGTCTCTCGCAGTGCATATTTTCATCTTAGAAATATTAGCAAAATTTGATCCTTCATTGATACGCAGACGTCACAACAGCTTGTCCACACCTTTGTTACCAGTCCCCTTGTCTACTCTCTTCTGATTGGCTCTAAAACATCTATTCTTGAAAAGCTACAACACATCCAAAATTGTGCTGCACAGGTCATAACCAGAACTCAAAAGTACTGCCATATAACACCAGTACTCTCTGAGTTACACTGGCTACCCGTTAAGCAAAGAATTCAATTTAAAATTGTCCTTTTGGTGTTTAAGTGTATCTCGGGATCTGCGCCATCCTGCCTGTCCGATCTGCTTACCATCCACAAACCATTGAGGTCTCTGGGGTCATCAGGTCAACTCAATCTGGTTCAGCCTGTAGCTAAATTTACTAGTGCTGGTGATAGGACCTTTGCAGTTGATGGCCCAAGGCTTTGGAATTCTCTTCCAACCGACATAAAAAATAGTAAATCACTTGAATCATTCAAGTCTGGTACTAAAACCTACCTTTTTCGAAAAGCATTTCCTTCAGTGGTCTTTTAATTTTGGTCATAAACTGACCTTACCAGGTGCATGGGTGTGACTGAGTCAGTGAGGATTGCCTCGTTACTTGTCACGTTACACTCAAATACTAGTTTTGGTAAAGTTGTAGTCTGTTTTGTTTTTTATTTTGTTTCAATTCACTACCCTTTTTCTTTTAGGTTCTGTCGCTTATTGCCACGATATAGCCTTGGTTGATGATGTGCCATTGGGCACCAATAATGATAATAGTGATCCATGTATCAATATATCTGTGAGAGAATGTATGTGTATGTGTGTATGTATGCAATTATTGTACAGCCATTAAGCACTGTGTGTGGATTCTGGGCTTTAAAATTGTTATTATTATTATTTTTCTTTAAAAATCTTCTTCAGATTCAGCAGTCAGAATTTTTTAGGCTACACATAGTAGATCTTCTGTTTCTCAGGCCATTATTTGTGAAATTGCATGCTGGCGAGCATTTTTTTATTTTATTTTTTATTTGAGTAATTTCTTCTTTGCCATCAAAAGTTCAAGTTTTAGGCCTCATAATCTACAGAATAGCATGGGTGGTGGTGTATTTCATCCCTTGAGTGCAAGAAGGCTTTGCAATGCTAAAGCATTGCAAAGCCTTCTTGCACTCAAGGGACAAATTCATCACTTTTTACATGTGTCGCCAGCGGCAGAGCAGGTCTAGTAACCGCTCGACTCCGTCCGTCAGTCCGTCCGAAACACTTTTTCCGTCAAAGTTTTCTTGGCTTCTATGGAAGGGAATGATTTTATATTTGGTCTGCTGCTTCATAATGATGAGTTGTATCGTGTAAGCAATTTTCAGATCTGCCGTGCAGCCACTTCCTGTTTGCCGATACTTTGAAATTTTACTGTACCCACTGAACATTGAAATTTTCCGTCAAGGTTTTCTCGGCTTCTATGCAAGGGATTGATTTTATATTTGGTCTGCTGCTTCATAATGATTAGTTGTATCGTTTAAGCAATTTTCAGATCTGCCGTGCAGCCACTTCCTGTTTGCCGATACTTTGAAATTTTACTGTACCCACTGAACATTGAAATTTTTCGTCAAACTTTTCTCGGCTTCTATGCAAGGGATTGATTTTATATTTGGTCTGCTGCTTCATAATGATGAGTTGTATCGTGTAAGCAATTTTCAGATCTGCCGTGCAGCCATTTCCTGTTTGCCGATACTTTGAAATGTTACTGTACCCTCTGAACTTTGAAATTTTGCGTCAAATTTTTCTCGGCTTCTATGCAAGGGATTGATTTTATTTTTCATCTGGAGCCTGATAATGATCAGTTGTATCGTGTATGCAATTTTCAGATCTGCCATGCAGCCACTTCCTGTTTGCCCATTCAATTGCATGCAGCGACGCAGGTCCAGACCCGGTATTGGTCTTGGCTTGTTTTAACTTGGGTAAAATATCAGACACAAACCATTTAATTTTAATTTTTTTTAAGTTTAAATTGGTTATAAAAAGAGAGCATGCGGCAGCCAAAAGGACCATGTGGGAGGGTCTGAGAAACAGATTTTTTATTTTTTTAGGCCTCATATTTGATATGCAGCATCCTTAGGGCAGTGAGATTCAAGATTGTTCAGTCCTAGTCCCTGGGTTCATATTTGGGCTCCCTGTGGGAGCCAAAATTTTAACTTGCCGGTAGTTCAATATGAGGAATATTCTTCAAAAATCTTCTTCACATCCACCAGTCAGAATCTTTTGATATTTGTATTCAGTATCCTTAGGGAGGTGAGATATAAGTTTGTTAAAGCCAAGTCCCTAGGTTCATATTTGGGCTTCCTGTGGGAGCCCGAATTGTACCAAAATTTCTATTTTCCAAATTGAGAAGCCAATTTGAACCAAATTTGATATGAGGGCTTATTGGGTCATAAGTACCTAATTTATGCCAAAAACATTTTTCCCGTCACCCCATTGGAACTGCAGGAGCTAAAAATAGAAAAAATTTAAAATGCCCATATCTCCAAAACTTCACGGCACTGAGAATTTTTATTTTGTGTGAAGCTTCCTTAGGAACAGCAGAAAGGAATGGTCAAAAAAAAATTGCTGTCGGTTTTTTTCATAGGATACTTTTCCAGGACTTTGAAAAAATGCTAAGTCATCATTTTTTAACACTGTGATTAATGGGAAAAACATTAAAGAATCTTCTCCCATACCACTGCTCCAAAGGCTTTTATATTTTACATATACCATCTTTGGAAGATTCATTCACATGTTTCTTGAAATCAAATCCCTGGGTCCATATTTGGGCTCTCTATGGGAGCCCAAATGTTCAGATTAGTGCAAGATGAGGAATATTCTTTAAAAATCTTCTTCTTCCAATCCACCAATCAGAAGCTTTTGATATTTGGTATGCAGCATCCATAAGGGGGTGAGATTCAAGTTTGTTCAATTTGAGTACCCGGCTTAATATTGGAGTTTTCTGTGGGTAGGGTGAGGGGTTGGCACTGGGTGCATGTTAGGTTCAGGTTTGTTCAAATCCATTCCTTAGTTTTTTTCCATAAAATTTGCCTTTCATGACTTCATTCCTTTGTAGGGTTGATGAACCATGTCTAACTGAATGTGACCTCAAATACTTCTTTGAACCACTTTGGCAGGTGAGCGATTAAGGCCACTTGGGGCCTCTTGTTTTTTAAGTTCTTGGAAGTGTTTTTTCATCATGTAGTTCATTCAGTAAAATGGGTGTTTATTAGGGAATATTTATTTAAAATCAACTGCTCATGGAAAACCTAACATTAAGGGCAAGGTAAAAAAAATAAGGATATTGAATGAAAATCATGCTACTTGAAACTGAAAGTAGCGTATTAGGAAAACCCTTCTTTTCAGTTTAGTTCCTATATTTTCATGTCAGCAGTGCTGATACGGCCATCCACTAGTACAGCTGTCATCTGAACATTATGATTGTATTACTTTAGATTCATGAATGGTCCCTGTCGGAACCCAGTGAAGTGAGACAAGGATTGTTTTACTCTAGTAAACAAGCTCTGTTTTACTGGTAAAATAGGACCCAGTGCCCAACACTTGGAGTGGAAGTCCTCTAAAATGGGTACCATGGGTATAAACAATTGGCTAAAGTTCCCCTAAACTTGATTTTATATCCATGTTGCAATCAAGATTAGGCATCGTGCAGAAATATAATACCTTAAACACCAATAAAATGAAAAAAATTGTGACTGCTAATTGATAAAGGTGTGTATATGTCTGTGGATGCATCAACTCTTTTTACTGCGGAAACATGGCACTAAAATGGGGGTGAAACCTATACAAAAGGTAAAAATATTTTAACAAGTAATAGCTCAAAGGACTGACTGAAATGAAAATCACTGAAGACTGCTCCTGTCAGATATTTTATGTGACTGGTCAATGCTTTTTAGTCCCCTACCGGCATCGCCAGAGGGGACTCTAGGTTTGCACTCTGTCCATCCTTCAGTCTGTAGGTCTGTCAGTCTGTCAGTCACACTTTAGTTTTCCGGAGTTTTTTTGGAAACGCTCTAACGGAATGATTTCATTTTTGGTAAACTACAATAGAACGATGATATACAGATCAAATTTGAGTTTCATGCCGATTGCATTATTCTTGTGTGAGTTACGGCCCTTGGAAATATGGGGAAAAGCACCAAAATATCAGTTTTCCGGAGTTTTTTTGGAAAAGCTTCAGCGGAATGATTTCATTTTTGGTAAACTACTATAGAACGATGACTTTCAGATCAAGTTTGAGTTTCATGCTGATTGCATTATTCTTGTGTGAGTTACAGCCCTTGGAAATATGGAAAAAGCACCAAAATATCAGTTTTCCAGAGTTTTTTTGGAAACGCTTCAGCGGAATGATTTCATTTTTGGTAACCTACTATAGAACGATGACTTACAGATCAAGTTTCATTTACACTCTGTCCATCCATCCGTCAGTCTGTCAGTCAGTCTGTCGGTCATACTTTAGTTTTCCGGACTTTTTTTGGAAACGCTTCAACGGAATGATTTCATTTTTGGTAACCTACTATAGAACGATGACTTACAGATCAAGTTTCATTTGCACTCTGTCCATCCGTCAGTCTGTCAGTCAGTCTGTCAGTCATACTTTAGTTTTGCAGACTTTTTTTGGAAATGCTTCAACCGAATGATTTAATTCTTGGTAACCTACTATAGAACGATGACTTACAGATCAAGTTTGAGTTTCATGCTGATTGCATTATTCTTGTGTGAGTTATGGCCCTTGGAAATATGGAAAAGCGCCAAAATATAAGTTTTCTGGACTTTTTTTGGAAATGCTTCAACGGAATTCATGCTGATCACATCTGCTGTATTTTCCATAACATACTTGGAGTTAGACTATATCGCGTATCTCCTGTTATGTTTGTTATTTAATTATAAACAACCACTCAAATTAAAGAATAGGTGAAGGAGCGAATTTTCGCATTACTACCTTATCGGCAGGTCTTCATTTTCCCCTGATTTCACTCAAAAGCTCACCTTTCTTGTCATTTTATGCCAGCAGCTGACATGTTTCTTTATCAATGACGTAATGGATAGCATAATCTATTTTTACCTGAGGGTTTCGAGGTTGTTGCAAGGAGTTGTGTTTTGATGGATTTGGATCCAGATCAAAACATAAATCTGAACCGTTCCACAACATCGGTAACTTTGTTGCGAAATTCGGGCCCAAGTGAAACTTACGATCACAAAGTGATGACCGTTTCTGTAAAATACGTCAGAAAATAACTGTTGAGGCTTTCTAAATAAATTTTTGAAGTTCACACTGATAAATTTTGTAACAGCTTTAGAAACATTGTGCACGAAAGCAGACTTGTGAATGATTTAATAATGTTTTTCTGCCAAAAATTCCTTTTCGATGAAAATGCTTTAGTAGAGTCGAAGTTTATCGCCAATTGGGGTGGGGATAAACCCCATATTTTTCAGTATGTGGGGTTTATCCCCACCCCAGTCAGCGATAAACCACTGATTTCAACAGATTTCTGATTGAACACCAAAACACTGATTTCAACAGATTTCTGATTAAAGAATCAAATTATGTACCGTTTTTAGTTAGTTATTGGTGTTTAAAGCCACATATTTATGCACAATGGATAATCATGACCACGACAGTTTTACGGATGGAGGAAGCTGGAGTACCCGGAGAGAACCATCGAACAATGACAAGCAACTCTCAGCTCCACAACATGTTAACTCCACACAAGCAGGGTTAGCATTGGTTGAAGACAGGTGCTCCATCCACGAGGAGCAGTACGCCTTAGTACACAACGCCACCATGCCCCAATGTGGGCAGTGGGGTGAAGTGTCTTGCCCAAGGACACAACACGGTTGCCACAGGTGGGATTCGAACAGAGTACCTCTCGGCTTGCAGCCTGCACCCCTACCAACTGAGCCCCCTGCCCCCATGTAACGTTTTTGCATCCAACGTGGATTACTTATCGAAAAATCAAACTATGTTGCTGTCAGAATACCGGCTTTTAATTCCATTTCGCCAAATTTACCAACATGAGACCTAAAACAAAATTCCCCTCGAGCCAATAACAAAAAATTCTCTCAAAAAACTATGAGTGGACTTTGGGTGATGATGGTTAGTATGCTTATTGGAGGGATTGTGAAGAATGGGGGTACAGAGTGTCTTCAAGCAGTTTGTCTCAGTATTGGGAGGGAAGATGCGTGGGGATCGGGATGCAGTTGGAAGCACATGAGTAACCAAAACCTTCTCAACTGAGAACCACAGCAAATCAGCGGCCAGCCAAACTGTTATTAATAGTATATCGACCCACGTATATAGTGTCAAAGCCTCATCCATCTGTAGGGTTCGATCCTCTGATGCTATGGGCACACAGGCCTTACATTACACGTATTTACTCCAGCTGAATCCCGAGAAGCATATAATGTTTTATTGCAGTTGACTGATACCAGACGAGACCGCTCGAACACATTCAGCCAGGCACCTCTACAAAAGCGATCGTCTTTTCTTCCAATTACAAGGTTCGAAAGGTAGTCTGGGTTCTCTAGAAACCCTCAAGTGGATTAGATTTTTAAAAATGTTCCCGGGGAGGGCTCCCTTAATCCCACCGGTAGGAGAAGACACACCGCTCACGAACATCCACACCAGGGCTATGCACGTAGCTACTTTTCGGGCAAAATCTTCCAGCCCCCCCCCCCCCCCCTCCCCTGCAGCCATGGAAAAAAAGTTGGCCCATTGATCTATATACGCCTGTGCTGGGTATAATCAGTGAAGTCGAAATATGATTAATATTATATAAATTCTCTAATCAACTTTGCCGAGTGATTTCTCCCTCAGAAGATTTATCAGGTGCTTGCTGAGAAATGGTGGTGGGGGGGGGGGGGGGGGGGCAGTGTGATCACGTGACATATTCGTGACGTCCCCTCCCCCTCCCCCCACCCCCCTACAATTTTCCAATAAACTTTCTAGTGAATATACATATTCGTCAGGCTTGCAGGCCTGGCCGTTTGAGGGGAGCTATTGCTCCGGCTCTCCTAAAGGCAATTTGAGGAGAGCCATAACTGCTCTTCTTAAACTGTAATGGCTCTCCTCAATTTTCATATTAATAACCATGTATAATTGATATTAGTGTAGAATAGCTCCTCTGAAACAGATTTAGTGGCTCCCCTGGATTTTTCAAAAGGCCAGGCCTGGGGTTGTATTCAAAGATGCCAATTCTCTCATGCTGTTAGTTATATACTTTCTTAAAAGAAAATTGGTTAGGTCCTACTTTGACTTGTGTTGGGTTATAGCAAAAACGGCACCCGGAGTAAACGGCACCGAGTGAGCGAAAACGGCAGCAATTGATTGTGGCGAGAACGGCACCAGTTCCGATGGCGAAATTAATTCATTTAAATTCTGCCTTTTTCTGTGTTTCGTTTTGAAACCGAGTATCTAGCCTAAGGTTCTCTAATAAATTTGTTGAAAATTGAGCAGTTTAAAATGAGAGGATATATCTCCCCTCCCAACTATCTCATGGTTTTCTTGTTGTTTAGCAGTGACTTCTAAACATTAAAAGCAATAACACCCCCCCCCCCCCCCAACCCCACACTTTCCTCGGCCCTGGAATCTATACGATACACCTCCTTTTTTATTATTTGACGCAGAAATCAGAATCTTGTGTGTGTGTGTGTGTGTGGGGGGGGGGGGGGGGGGGAGTCCAAATTCAAAGGACGTGCCAAGGTAAAAAAATTAAAACAAGGTCTTTTAGGCCATATTTGGATGGGGGCAGTCCAAACCCAAGAAATCCGGACTCCTGTGCCAAACCAAAAGTAACTGGCCCCGGATTTCACACGGTGCTATTTTTGCCTGTACCCGTGTCACTGTCACACAAACAATCAAAGCCTAAATGGAGGTCTGTAGCAACATACTAGTACTGAGGGCAGTTGTCGGCAAGACATGACAAATTTGGAAAAAACTGGTACGGCACGTATTAATTAAATAATTTACGTCACAACTACAATACATGTATATTTTATTTATTCACTAACGCGTTTTGAACAAGACTTGAGTTTTATTTTGAACCATCATCACGACTAACTGATATTCCAACTTCGTCAAAACACGCCTTCTGCAAAGGCAAGCCGTGAAAATTCAAATTTTACCAGTTCTCAAATGGACCGTCCCAGTTACGTCACTTGTGCATTGTTGCAAAATGGACGCTCTTCCAAAAATACACACAAATTCCCATAGAGAATTAAAAAAATCGTTCATATAATTTTCGAGCGGGCAAAAATCACAGAAACGTAACGACGGCGAAGTTAAAAATATTACATGTAATCGGGAGCTGAAAACTAAAAGATATTTTCTTGATTTTGTATTATTCCAGAGTTTATTTACCATTGGGGGTTATGGAAAGGACAGTAGGTTATCACATTTGTATAATTATTAATGCTCATTAGTCCGGTAGGGGACATTATATTGCTTCAGCAATACGTGCGCTCTTGTTTCATCTTTACTTGATGGAAATCTAACACAGGCATTTTTAGCTCAACTTTGGCGAAGCCAAATTTGAGCTTATGCCATGGTCCGTCTGTCCCTCAACAATTGGATACGGCTCGGGCTAGAGGCCGTATTTATGAACCGATCTTTACGAAACTTCTTGGGTACCTTTGTTATGACCGTGGGACGAGAACGAGTGTTTTTGTGTGCGGTCCAAAATTCAAGATGGCTGCCAGCCACCATTTTGTACCGACGATGCAGAAATCTGTTTTTTGTACAGAACTTCCATATGAAAGCTCTGATTTGAATAATTTTTTGCATGAATGTTTAGTACCATGGGACACATCACATATAATACGGGTTTTTTTCTCTTGTGCGTAAATTATGCAAATTAGACTAACTTTGATGTTTTTTGGTGTTACTTTCAGCACTCTAAGTGCAAATGCCAATACGGCTCGGGCTAGAGGCCGTATTTATGAACCGATCTTTACGAAACTCCTTGGGTACCTTTGCTATCACCGTGGGACCATTTTGTACAAAATTTGGTGCAATCAGATTTTTGCACAGAACTTCCATATGAAAGCGCTGATTTGAATAATTTTTTGTGTGAATGTTTAGTACCATGGGATACATCACATATAATACGTTTTTTTTTCTCGTGCAGAAATTATGGAAATTAGATGAACTTTGATTTTTTCAGTGCTACTTACACACAGTAAGTACACATGTCAATACGGCTCGGGCTAGAGTCTGTATTTATGAACCGATCTTCACGAAACGTCTTGGGTACCTTTGTTATCACCTTGGGACGAGAACGAGTGTTTCTGGGTGCGGTCCAAAATTCAAGATGGCTGCCAGTGGCCATTTTGTACCGAAATTAGGTCCAATCAGTTTTTTGTCACAACTTCTACACAGCTCATATTTGTGAACTGATCTTCACGAAACTTCTTAGGTACCTTTGTTTTCACCTTGGGACAGGAATGAGTGTGTTTTGGGGTGCCTTTGTTATCACTGTGCTATGAGAACAAATATTTTGGGGTTCAGTCAGACCCACTTTGGGACTCAAAGATTTCTTTTCTAGTTTAGCATCTGACTGTCACCCACCTTTACAATACTTTACCAATACATTTGTTACAGGCAATGGTCAGTATTTATGTACAGACCGTTACAATACTTTATATGTACCTTTGTTATCAGGTCATTACCTAGATGTTTGTCATTGCTGTGTCACATACTATACATGTACATGTCTTTGTCTTGACAAGTTGAGCTTCAGTGTCATTGACACTTTCATTTTTTTGCACGCCTACAACTCACACAATTCTTATCCCATGTAAACAAGTGTTTTTGCATGCATTCTGTCAGTCATTTTTAGCTTAACTTGATAAAGTCAAGATAAGCTATTGCCATAAAGAGTGCGGAAGTCTGTTAGTCTGTTCACATATTTTTATACTATAAACCAATGGCCCAGACTAGCTGGTGCAAAACTCAAAGTTATCAAGGGCCAAACACAAATTTTGAACCCCCCAGTCCTCAAAATTTGCTTTCAAAACCAAAAATTAAAAGTCCTATCTGGTCCTCCATACTTTTACTCTTCGTGCATGCGCAGCCGCCAGGAAGTGACCGGAATTGGCATCAACATCATTCTTTGTTTGGCCCTAAAGTCAGCAACAATGAACTGACATCTGCGCTTTAAATCTCCATTTTTGAGGATGCCAGACACAAATCAATGCAAGAATTGGTGGATCCAAGGCTGTTATTGGATGATGGAAGTGTTCAACGGTGGTTTTAGACGTTCAGGGCTGTAACTTTATAATAATTATAAAATTATTTCATGTTTCCCAATTTTGGGACATACGCCTGACACCATCATTTTTGATAATGGTTATTCCACTATTGGTTAAGTATTCCATCCCTATCCTTCCATGAACCCGTCCTGTTAAACTCTTAAGCTTTTTTGGCTATTTTTTATTGAAATTTTCTATTAAATTTCTTGGGAGTTTAACATGTATTACAGAATATTTATTCTGTTTTTCCCCATGGTTATGTCCTCACCGTAGGGGTGTTAGTCGTTTAGTCTTGCATCTTCTATCCGATGTATCGTTTTTTCTTCCTATGAAGATCTAGCTTTGCATCTGGTAGCATTTAAATTGGTTTCTGACTTTGGGCCTTTTTGTGTGCCTGATGTCTTGTTTCCAGTTTTTTCATTGACGTTGTTTAAATTGACGTCCTCATATATAGATAATATTTTGTATTTTATTACTGTAGAATTACTGTAGGATACATGGATTATTATTCCGGTAGTGTAGGTCAATAAATTTGGATTTTGTCCACACTTAGGCTCTATCGGGATGCCTTTGGGCTCTTATTAATGTTCCATTTGGGAACTTAGGCGTTTTTTTTTAAAAAAAACATTTAAAAAAAAAACATTTTCAAAACAATATTTTGAATTTAATTTTGATTGCTATTATTCATGTATCTTAATTATATATTTTGTTGTGGAGTTTGGAGGACTGATATCGACTTTAGTCGATTCACTCCTGCAGACTCTTGTCATTCTTGTTTTCGCTGGGATGACTAATGTTGGGGACTGGTGTCGTAGTATGCTGTTGGTGGTAAGGTTCTGAGGCCATGCCTCTCACTGCATTATAATTCATTTTTTCAGTTTCCATTTCAGAGGAACATGAACATGGTGATGATATTGTGACACCCATCCAAGTGTGCTACGGTTGTCGTGCTCCGTTGAGCAAATAGAGCCAGCTGCAGTGCTCATGATTGCAAGTGTTAAGGCCTTTTGTTAAGGGTCTTAATCTCTTGCAAGCAGCTAGCTAGACCGGTGAAGCAGTTACTCCGTCCGTGAGAGCCTTTACACCAGGTAAGTCCGTTGCGGTCGAAGGAAGTGTAGATGTGGGTAGAGCGAGCACTTAACCCTTTACCTAACATAACGGCCAAAACCGGCCAGTGGTATTCTAAAAAATCGCCAATTAATTTTCATTATTTTTTTCATTTTTTGTCTCTGAAACACAGGTTATGACCCCTCATTGGAACGAGCTTGTCGAGCTCGTTCCAATGAGGGGTCATAACCTATGTTTTTTAGATAATAGTTATTCAAGAATTTTTTTTGCAAGTGTCGTCTGCTTTTCATGTTAGGTAAAGGGTTAAATATAAATAAGCTCACCCAGCGACGACGGAAATAGGGAGGATATAGGGAGGAAGTCAGCAAGTTTCTCGTACTCGACGAGGTCTAATAGACCGTGAGCGGGAGAGGCCCCTCTCTAACCTAATAGGGCTTCACGGTTTTTCGATATACCGGTATTTTTCCGGTATTGCCGAAAATACCGGGTCGATATCGACTGAATTTAAAAGTACCGGTATATCGTCTGTCACGATATAAAAATTTTTTTTGGCTGCATCTGTTTCATGTGTAAAAAATGAAGTAATTCAACTTCCATTGATAAACGAAATTAGGCGAAATTAGACAAGTGTGAGGGAAGTTCATGTTAATTGTCACCTTGGGCAATCTTTAGTTTTAATCCATAAATTATATTACAAGACTATTTTATATACAACCTTTCACATAATAAAGCACCCATTTGTAAGTACATTGACTATGTAAACATGTCAACCTGGGGGAACACTGTTGTGTGAATCTTGTGTAAAAACTTATTATGCAAGTTAATCCGTCCTCTGGAAATTCGAACTATATGAACAAGAACTCATTTAAAGTGATCGCGTCATTTCACAGCCCGTAATTAGCTATATTTTATCTTACTCAAAATGGAAACCCATTTATCTTTAGAAAACTCTTCATAAAAATTTTCCATGTCAAATTCGGATTAACAAAATTTCATTTTTAGCTGCTAATATGTGAAAAAAATGTAAATTTTAAAATTTTCAGGCATCTTTATTATTTTATTTGTACATATTTGTTTATTGACCATGATAATAATAAAAAGAAAAAATCTGGCTGATTACTTTGATCTGTATTTTAAATCGATCAGAAATGTCATCAGTCAGAGGACCTATATGCAGCACCAAGAAAATCAATGGCGACAAGTTAGAATGGGGTTGATATTACTGGCATATGTTCTGTTCATGTTCTAAACATGGGGACAGAATGCACATGTTTTCATCACATGAGATCGAATGCTCATAAAATAGAACATTGTTCATGTCAGGTAAATAAAGGTTTTTGCAACAGCTGCACATGAAGCCTATTTAATCATGAATTCTTTTGAATGATAAAATAATTATGCATTCTTGGCTAGAATGCATAATTATTTTGTCATTTAAAAGAATTTAATTTTATCGTGACATGAGACTTGTTTTCAATTCAAAACTGAAACTTACTTCTCGTTAGTGTTGACGATATACCGGTATACCACGGTATTTTTTTCAATACCGTTACCGGTATTGCAATTTCCAATACCGTGAAGCCCTGTAACCTAACAACATTTGGGGCCAAATGTTGTTTTGAGAAACTTGCACAAGCTGGAGCACATGTCCACCCAATGCTCGGGACTCTCTGTCTAGTCTGCAGCCGGGGTCACTACATTTCACAAGCCGAAATGAAGTTTTCTTGTTGGAAACTTGCATGAGACGGAGCATACGTCCGCCCACCGCTCGGGACGCTCTGTCTAGTCTGCAGCTGGGGGTCGGCTTCAGTCACGGCTTCCTCCACTACGTTATTAAAGCACACACGACCGTAGGCTAGCTACCCGACTTCAGATAACCAGTCAGCTGCGCAAAGATGGAGCCTTTCTTCGCACTTGAAGTCGGACCATTCGATAGCTAGAGATCCGAGGCATCGATCAACGGGACGCTCGGAGAAGAGATCTATCTCCGGATCTTCGTCCCAGGAGCAGCAAGCGGTGGGAAAAACAAGACCGTTGCTCCTCAAGCCCCGGGAATGGACTTACTGTCGCAGTTGTGCTGCTATTAACAGCATCCCAGCTAATGCAAGAGCAGCCTCCTGCAGACTCCAGTGTGAGCTGTCGGACATTGCTGGGTTCAGTCCGGTCAATTGTGCATGTAATAGAAGCCTGAAGTTTCTCTACGGGGCGCTCGGCTAGATCTGGGGTCAGATCTGCAATTGGAGAACCCTCTCTGTCCCGTTAACAGTCGGGGCCGACTGTGTCTGTTATGAGAAACCTTATTGAGTCAGACCACGCATCAAAACGTTCATTCCACACTGCAGCTGGGGCCGGCGGCAGTTATGGCTTCTACTTACATGGAAGCGCACGAAAGAGGATTAAGCCTAGAAGTTTCTAAGCGGGATGCTTCTCCCGCACTTCAGCCGGGGTCGGCTGTGGTTACGGCTTCCTCTTCTTCCATGGATTTGCAGGATAAGGGATAGATGGTTAAATGTTTCTAACGGAACGCCCGGCAAGGTCTGGAGCAGACTGCGAGGTCTGGAGCAGACTGCGAGGTCTGGAGCAGACTGCGAGCTGGAGAACCTTCTCCATTCCATCAGCAGTCGGGGTTGACTGTTTTTGGTGCAAGAAACTTTCGTGAGTTGGGACACCCGTTCACGCTTGCAGTTCGGGATGCTTCTTCCACACTGCAGCTGGATTCGGTGGCAGGTATTGCATCTTCCCTTGCTTCATTTATGAAGTGCATTGACCACAGACTAGCTATCTGACTTTGCAAGTTCAGGTTGATAGCTAGTCTTTTGAGACTAGTACTACCATTTAACAGACTCCGATGGTGAGCTGTCAGTCGGTGCTGCGTTGGTCCAGTCATTCGTTTAGTCGGATGGAGTTGGCCATATTTGTGGATGGAACATTTGGATGGTGAGAGGGATACGAAGTGTGAGCCTCCATCTCTCACAGAAGGGCACTTTAAGATTATGAAAAGTCTTAAGCTCTTAAGAATATTGTTCCATCTGAATAAGTCTGCGTTTAGATGAACAGGCCGGGAATGAAAATATGTCCCTACCTACATCATTTAATATATGTTCGGAAATAATGGAGTGCTATTTCATTGAAAAGAGCAAATCTGGGCGCAATGCCCTAAGCAGATCACCTTACCAGAGCTATAGCACAACGTCTCAATGGAAAGAAATATGAGGACGTGGTTCCTTGCTAAGAGTTCTTTCCAGGACAGTCATGTATGCCACGTACAACTAGTGATCAAAGAGTTAACTGAATCGGCTGACATAATCGTCCGATTATAGGGTATCGGAATTGAAGCTGACATAATCGGCCGATTATAGGGTATCAGAATCGAATCGACACTACCAGAAAAATATCGGTTCTCACCGATTGTCATTTTTTTTAACACAAGTCACAAATCATGGTGGCAATTTCGCAAAGTGCCTGCTGATAGCAAGAAATCAGCAGAGTACTATTATACTACCAAATGACAGCACCGATAATTTACTACCCACTGTTTTGATGGATTTATCATCAAATTAATGAAATGCTGGTCTATTGGAATCACGTCCAGAGGTGGCTGCAATTTACGTCACACATGTTTCGTGAAACGGCACAGCCATGTGATGAAAAAGGGAAACGACATTGGCACCAACCAATAACTCTATCCCGGCAAATGTCCGGATAAAGTGACACCTAGTCATAATAACTCTCTTATTAAACAACACTAATACTCTATCAGAGATAATGAAAGAAGCATCGACGGGAGTAAAAAAATGAAAATAGCAAATTATCAATATCAGAATTTTCAATGGAAAATTGAAAAAAGAAAGCAAACAACACGTGCATCCATCAAAGTAAGCTTCGCCCACCAAGTGAATGACACCATGTCATCATAATGATCAGTTAAATCAACTTAGATGTTTTTATTTCCGCTGGTCTTTGTCACAGGTACTCATACCCCCATAATATTTATATATACCATTATGGGGGCGCATCAGCATCGATTCAAAAATGCTATCAGATATCATTTTTCTTTCGATTTCTCAGCTTGTGTCGAGTACCTGTGGTTTATGTATGTTCAGAAAAATACTAGGATTCACTGGAAATATGACGTAATCAATTTTGCGTCACACGATGCAAACACTTCCAAGTTTGGAATTTTTAGTGTCAATAAATTCCTCCACATCGATCAACGTCCAAATCATGAGATAATATGAGAGGGTAAAGTCAAAGTTACTGCCTATTTTCGTGATATGAACAATGAATATGAAGGATAACAGGTACCATGAAATGTTAAGTGCCCCTTGTGGACCAATATCATTCAGTGGTATGATGTACACGGCTAAAAAATAGTTTACTATGAAAAATAATAGTCGACTATAATACCTTCTGACGGCAAGTCGACTCAATCGAGTAGTCGTGGCAGCCCTAAACCATGGGTACACAATTAATAATCGGTATCGTAATCGGCCGATTATGACTCTGAATAATCGATAATCGGTTCATGGGCCTATAATATAATCGGTCGATCACTATGTACAACTCCACATGGACAGTGAATTTGGAGTTGGTAAGACGTGATGCTGCCCTTGCGTCGTCAGCACTTATAGATGACAAGGTGAAAAGCTCTCTCTGAGTCGCTCTGGTTACCGGAAATATACTATTTGACAACAAACTTGCGTTGATATATGTGCAGGCTACCTGAAGCTTCCAGTGCTCTGCTATTGAAGTTGCTATCTCATCAACACACTTCAGCAGACTGGGGTAAGCGAGGCTGTTCTGCTTCTAAGAAAGCATCATGAGAATGTCTCGCGAGGGTACAATAACCCTCTTATATTTGCTCTGGAAGTTGTCATAGCAACTCGGGAAAGGGGTGTAGGTCTGATCAAGGCTATGGATCAGACACCCCTAGGCCGACGATTATCGGAAGGTTATCATCTTCACGAGAAACTGGACGTTAATCATAGAAGTTCTTTTCAAAGAGAGTCGCTTCTGGTGGAGGTAAAGGCTGTCTTATTGAAGGGAGCATTTGAGGTCAACGAGACGAGCTTCTTCGCGGGGAGGACGTAGTTTCTCCTCCCGTAAGCATCGTAAGTCGTACAGGTGATGGACATGACCTCTATTGCTTGCCAGTTTACGGAGGATTATCTACTTCACGAGAAACTGGACGTTATCACGGAAGTTCCTTTCAAAGAGAGTCGCTCCTAGTGGAGGTAAAGGCTCTCTTAATGAAGGGATCAATTGAGGTCGTAGAGAATAGATTTTGGTTGCTTACCACTTGGCGGTAGGTTATGAACCTCACAAAAGTGGATAAATTGCGGAAGATTGGTGGATGAGAATGTAGTCTCGGCAGGCCACCGGCTATCAGCCCGAGCAAGCTCCACTTACAAGAATACTTGTTAGACAAATCTTCCAAGAGAGGATTTTCTTCTGGAGGTATAAGCTTTCCTATTGAAGAAAAGCATTAGACGTCGTCGAAATTATTCTCCAGTTTTTATATGCCCGTTTTGAAAAAACGGGTCGTATTATGGTATACCGCTGTCCGTCCGTCCGGTCACACATCGTACGATAACTCAAGAACGCTTTGAGAGAGTTTCGTGATTTTTGGGTAGGTGGTGTATATCGATGGAGGGAAGCTCCCTTTCGTTTAGTGTCGCCGTTCGATTAGTCATTCCAGAATTATGGGACTTTATTACTTAGAAAATTGTTGATTTTTTACATGTTGTACGATAACTCGAGAACGCTTTCAGAGATTTTCGTAATTTTTGGGTAGGTGGTGTATATCGATGGAGGGAAGCTCCCTTTCGTTTAGTGTCGCCGTTTGATTAGTTATTCCAGAGTTATGGGACTTTATTACTTAGAAAATTGTTGATTTTTTACACGTCGTACGATAACTCGAACGCTTTGAGAGATTTTCATGATTTTTTGGTAGGTGGTTTATGTTGATGGAAGGAAGCTCCCTTTCGGTTAGTGTTGCCATTCGATTAGTCATTCCAGAGTTATGGGACTTTATTACTTAGAAAATCGTTGATTTTTTCTTGAAGTTATGATCTCTATAGACATAAGATATATATATGAAATTCAAATAATTTTATTTCCAAATTATTGAACGCAGTATGTTGTTGGTTATGATTATTGTACAAGAATATAAAAACAACCTGACAAGTACACATGTATACTCATATTGTGTGCTTCCCTCTTGTAATTAATAACGAGCATATCATGCGCTCATGGCGCCGCTGTTTATTTTTTATCACCTGTTTCTCGCCCTGAATCCAGATGGATAGTGCATAGATAGGCTGAGATATGTCTTGGCTTCATGACAATTATGTCAATGTGGACGCCATAGTAGCCTTCTGTAAGGTTACAGCGGTCTCTTCGGTTAAGCTCTGTCCGCTGTCTTTGGGATTACAACCAAAAAAGATACTGTGCTTTTTCGGTTTGTTTTTCCTAGGTGTCATAGACTTGAGTCGTATTGTTACACCATAGTAGCCTAGCTAAAATCTTGAGTGAGATTTAATCCGTATTATGCCGTGGCATAACTGAATTTATTATCTCTTGGGACTGCGGTCTCTTTGGGAATTCAGGGCTGTTTATATAGTGGCTCTTCATTCCCTACTTTGCGCAACGGTAACTGTAAGTCTCCATTAAGTGAGCCTTCAAGGTCGCAACTTACACCGCTATATCTGTCTTCACGTAGATGAAGACTTATAAGCTATGGCTAGAGTTGTAAGTCTTCCTAGTGAGCTTCTAGGGTCTCAGTTATCAGCTTTTAATGGTCTTCACATACAGGAAGACCTTTAGCTGCTTCATCTAGGCTGAGTTAGTTGTCCTATCGGACATGATACCATTTGTTAGGGGAGGTTATTCTCTTCAAACCGGTATGGTTTGGTGTGAGTTATTATGTAAATCTTCCTAGTGAGCTTCTAGGGTCTCAGTTATCAGCTTTTAATGGTCTTCACATACAGGAAGACCTTTAGCTGCTTCATCTAGGCTGAGTTAGTTGTCCTATCGGACATGATACCATTTGTTAGGGGAGGTTATTCTCTTCAAACCGGTATGGTTTGGTGTGAGTTATTATGTAAATACGGTGTATTTGTTCATCACGTCCTTCTCCGCCTTTAGTGGCATTATGAAGTCGGTCAGACGTGAGGGAGCCTTGCAGTTCCTATGCTATTTGATAACTTACACAGGAACTATTCAAGTAATGCGGGTGAGGGGAGTTCGATATAATTTTGAATCCCACACGCCAATGTGTTAAGAGGCAATTACCGGTCAAGACGTAGTTTTCTTCCTGTAAGCCTTGTATGCATTTAAGTATATACATGCATTTCATGACTTCTCGGTTGGCAGCTGGATCATGTTCTATGGCGACCTCATGGGCACATCCACTTTTTAGTTGGTTGGTTTCCTGTGGTTGTTAGTCTACATGTCATATACGAGCGCATGATTCATCACCAATAAATTGCTATCCTTTGGGTACCTGGGAGGTTGTCTAGTCAGTTAACTGGTATTCAGATGATTACATGCGGGATTTCAGTGCTCACGCGCATAATAAAAGCATTATTAGGCAGATGCATTATTGTATGTTATGGACCTTAGAAACAATGAATTATTTTGGGGGCTGTCCATGACGAGTCTGTTAATCATAGCTTGTTCCATTTCTAGATCCAGGTTTCTGTTAATTTTGGTACCCAATCGAATACAACTTGTCTTTACACTCTCGTATATTCGCACGTTTCTGGAAGCATAAATATCGGATAGAACACGTCTGGGAGTGTTATTTACTGGAATTTATTATACACCTGAATAGGGTCGTCTGTGGGTTACCTCAGAAGTGTGTTTACTCTCCAGAAATCGTCCAGTGTGATTCTATTGGACATGTGTATGTTATATATTATATCACCGGTTTTTGACCTATCTACGTATGTCGACTCCAGTATACATTACAAACCGGCGATATTAATTACCGGGATCTCCACGATAGCCTTAGCTTCTGAAGTGGCATCAAGCACCAATTTATTAATAATAATTAATACCTGGGTTCCTGTCGATGAATATTTATATTATTTGGTACCGCTTTTACTGATTCCAGAGTGCTCCCCTCTTTCTTTTAGAAGAAGATTAAAAATTGGGAACTCGTTATATCCAATTAGCATAGTCTTCATGCTAAGAATACAGAATTACTTGAATTTGGCTCCTTATTAGAGAGACGTACATGTAATTCCTTTTAAATTTAATTTTCTTTCACCTTGTATTACAGGCTTGAAACTATGTTGGTCTACTAATTCTGGAACCCTAGGCCCTCCGCCTTTTTACGATTCAGCTAGTCTGGTCCATTGGTTTATAGTATAAAAATATTATAAATTCATAGTAATTTGTATATTTTTTATACTTACCAATGCCCCAGACGGGTATGGCCCTCCCATGAGTGGGCACTCATACCTCCCCGCTGAGTTATTTTATAGTACTCTTTTCCACAAAGAATGATGTTGGCGCCAATTCCATGCGCGGAGAGTAAAAGTATGGAGGACCAGATAGGACTTTTAATTTTTGGTTTTGCAAGCAAATTTTGGGGATTGGGGGGTTAAAAATTTAATGTCTAGATGAGAACATCCCTTTTTTGTCAGGATAGGTTAACCGTGATGGCTGCGAGAGCCCGAAAACCTTTAGCACAGTCTACAGGTCATATTTATGAAGGGATTTCATTGTAACTTGGTAGGATGACTCTGTATAATGTTTTGATGAGAACGTACCCTTTTAGTCATGATCTGTCAACCGTGATGTCTGCCCAAGCCTGAAACCCAAAAACTTTTAACACATTCTACAGGTCATATTTAATATGGAGGGATTTCATTGTTACTTGGTAGGATGACTCTGTATGATGTCTAGATGAGAACTTCCCCATTTGGTCGCAACCCGATTGCCTACATGGGGGCACGATGATGCTGTGTACTGAGGCGTACTGCACGTCGATGGTGCGCATGTCTTCAACCAATCTAACCCTGCCTTTGCTGCGGTGCAGAGTTCAGAGTTACGATGTTGGAGAGCTGACAGCTGCTCGTCGTTGCTCGGTGGTTCTCTCCGGGTACTCCGGCTTCCTCCACCCGTAAAACTGTCGCGGTCACGATTAGCCATTGTGCATAAGTATGTGACCTTAAACACCAATAAATAAATAAATAAATAAATATTTGGTCGCAATCTGTCAACCGTGATGGCTGCCCGAGCCCAAAACCTGAAAACCTTTAGCACAGACTACAGGTCGTATTTATGGAGGGATTTCATTGTAACCTGGTAGGATGACTCGATATAATGTCTAGTGAGAACGTCCCCTTTTGGTCGCGATCGGTCAACTGTGCCGGCTACAGGGTCCGAAGCCCGAAAACCTTTAGCACAGACTACAGGTCGTATTTATGGAGGGATTTCATTGTAGCCTGGTAGGATGACTCTATATAATGTCTAGGTGAGAACGTCCCCTTTTGGTCGCGATCGTTCAGCCATGATGGCTGCCCGAGCCCAAAACCCAAAAACCTTTAGCACAGACTACAGGTCATATTTATGAAAGGATTTCATTGTAACTTGATAGGATGACTCGTTTTGGAATAATTTGACTGTAACTGGCAACTTGGGCTGACATACATTAACTCACCCCTCAATTCTTCAGTATTAACACATTCTCAATTATCACAATTCTTATTTCATAATCCTTTCATAAACATTGAACATTATCCTTTTCATCAAACACAACACTCAGTCAAGTTAAGCTACAGTGCCATTGACACTTCAATTTATTAGATAGAATTCCCTAAAAGATCAGTGATTATAATTGCTTCCTGTGGGTTAATACATATTCACAAAAACATAAATATTAAACAATAAAATCAACACTGTCAATCTTTAAAATTTAAATATGAGTTTTTGTATTTTGCAAGTTGTTTTGTTGGCATGAGAGTCTTTATGGAAGAATACTAAATGCATGTCTATAGAATTACTTTTTAAGGTTTAACTTGATCTTTATAGATTCCAGACTGTTCCTCGTACTCCCAAATGCAGATAACTGATTGCAGTATATTGGTGAGACCATGAAGAAAGCTTCAACCAGTGTCCCAAGAAAAAGAGAACATCATGAGAAACGAGAGAAACAAGATGGTACAAAAATTCTATAAATTTTATGATTGATTATTTCTTGTAAAATATTATAATCAGGCTTGTTTTTTTTCAATCTGTGACAGCTAAAAATGGTCCATGCCAGACTGCTTCACAAGAGTCCCCAACTCATTGGCACCATTTCGTATTTCATCACAGACTGTCACCTCGCTTGAATTTGTATTTGAGTAAACTTCTACTGTGCGGTATTGAAATTTCAGGTTCGGTATCGGTATTTTTCAGGTAAATACCTCGGTTTCGGTATGGTCAGTATGTGCACCGAACACTGAAAGTAGTCTCAAACTGACCCAATTTCTCAACATTCAACCATATCGTAACTTAACAGGTTCAGTGCTGACATCTCATGAACTTGACAAGTTAATTCTACAGTGATAACTGATTAGTCTAGCAAGTTATTTAATGAATCACTTGATGCAGTGTGAATTATTACACTGAATCGAGTGATTCATTAAATAACTTGCTAAGCTAATCAGTTGGTCTCCATGTCCTTTGTACCATAACCCTCCCCTAAGTCAAGTCGTCGCCCTTCCCCCAATGAATCAGGTAGAAGAAACAATTATGTTCTTCAACTTCAAGGCTTTTCAGTAAGTTTTCACAAGTAGCAACACTTGGTCAGCCCCCCCCCCCCCCCCCCCCCTTATCTTTCAAAGTGGCAACAAGATTAATGTCCAGTTAATCCAGTGTCCAGTATCCACACAAATCTACAAGTAAATTGAAGTTATGCAACTGTAATTAGTCTCTCTACAGGGTTTGCAATCGGTATTGGTACTGGTATCGGTGGTACGCGGCCTTCTAATCGGTACCGATTCCCATCCTTCAGAACCGACGGTTCTGGTACTCGTAGTTATTATATGTGAATGTGATGCACGAGTAATACGACAGAATCTACATGGGCACTAAAGAGTTAATTGAATGTTTCCATAATGTTGGAACTTCAAAGACTAGACTCTTTGATACAGTTTATCTGGAAACGCATGGGTGTATGAACTGTCTAATGACATGCTGCCATGTGCCTCCTAGAAGTTAGAACTTTGAACTGAGATCAGTTGTTAAAAGTATCTGCAACTTAAAATAGCAATGCTGAATTGAAAGAAATGCTACAAAAAAAATCTCCAAGAACCAATAACCACAGGCAGTATTACGGTTTGTATGTCAAGTTGTCAACATATTAAATTGTCACTGCTGGTGGATTATTTCCAGCCAATTGTCAAATAGTCAACCACGCACCTGACCCCTAATGTCCCCTGTGAATAAATCGCACAGTTATTTCCAGAAAATATATTGAATCAGTTTGAATGTTAGGAACACTGGAACCGGGCCATATTTCATTAGAAATGGAAGTACCAAGTTAACAACTTGCCATTTTTTGTTTTTTTGCCGTCACTTTTTAACTTCTTTCTCTGACAAATTTGCAGTGTGTGCTGCTATCTGTCACTTACAGAGTTTACGCTTGCATGTTTTCTTATCAATTCGATCAAAATATGATGCCCACAGGCTTTTAGATTTATGATCCGCCTTGATGAATTGACTTTCTGTCAGTTTTGTAGAAAAATATAAATACCGTAATAATCAATATTTTGATTTGGTTTCTGTACGGTTTTCGGTATCCCAGTAATACCGAAACTGTACCAAAAAATCAGTATAGCGCACAGCACTAGAGTAAACTGTATTATTCTCGTGAATGTCTTTTTACATACTATGCAAACTGAAACTCCCTTTTCGACTTGAAAATGTGTACCAAATTACCTTAAATAGTCATTTGCATGTTTTTTAGCTCAACTTGACAAAGTCAAGTTCAGCTGTTGCTTCACTTCTCGTCCGTCGCCGCATGTAAGTATGTCCACGGACGTACGTATGTACGTCCCCAATTTCCTTTGGCACACTGCATAAGTCGCATTTACTTATCAGATGGCTTTGAAACTTGGTATGCTTGTTTGGGGGTGACCTCTAGATGGGAGCTATCGATTTTCTTCCATTTTTGTCAAAAAATGTTGCCGCTGGCAACGATCTTTGAACTTAGTTTAGTCAGGCCTCAATATTTCCCTTTGTTACACCCTACATGGCACATTTATGATCGGATTGCTTTGAAATCTGGTATGCTTGTTTCAGGCCTGCACAAATTAAAAATTAAGGCAATCTGTTTTGGGGTTCCCCTAATTTTTTTAAGGTAACCCTTTGAATTAAGGTAACCCATTTCAGTGATGCATTGTAATAAAGTTGAATGGAAACCATTCAACATGTTAATAGTGTGCCACTAAAATAATATCTCTTTAGACATGCTCCTGATTGCTCTAAACCAGTGCTGGAAATGAACAAAATTGACGGGTGCAGTTTTAAGCTCCTGCGAAATCAGAGACAAGAGTAAATTGCGCTCATAAAATGTTAGTATATGAATTTTTGAGGGAATACTGTCACCAAACACCAGAAACCTTAACCCTTTGAACCCAAGCGACCGCTTTTCCAGCCAGGAATATGATATGTCATAACAACATTAAATAGGATGGCTGTTCAGTAAATGTGTGGGGTAGACCAATCAGTATTTTCAATGTGCAGCCCCGAGGCTGTTATGCTATAGGGGTGTTAAGTTTTTTTGGGGGGTGGGGGTACACACCTGCTATCCACAACTCCTCTTAAACCAGTGAACGGATTTCATTGAAACTCTCAAACATTCTTTTACATACATTGAAGATGTGCACCTCCTATTTTGTTTTCAGATATTTTCTTTTCTACAGTTTCCCATATTGAAAAAAGAACTTTGTCAAATTTAATTGACATTCTGTACAGATCTTCTATCAGCAACTTCTCTTAAACCATTGAACAGATTTCATTGAAACTTTCATACATTCTTTTACATATATTGAAGATATGCACCTCCTGTTTTGTTTTCAGATATTTTCATTTTTAGGGTTTCTCATATTTAAGAATTCAATTCAAGCTTGCGTACAGGGGGGGGGGGGGGGAGTTGTTGTTGACGTTTGCTATCCACAACCTCTTTTAAACTAGTGAATGGATTTCAATGAAACCTTTGAACATTGGTGTCAGTGTTTGTGCTCTCTACATTAAACACACTTTTACTGTTGTAAAATGTTTCTTGGTGGGAGTGGGTGGTATCATTTAGTGAGCAGTGCTCAGTTTTTCTAGTTTGATAACACTTTTTAAATTTTGTTGACAGCATTGCCAAATGCCATCACTAATTCTGAGAACTACTGAACACTGTCACTTTCCTCTTGGAAATTATATCTGTTATGGATCAGAGGTGTGTTGCCATATGGTTTCAGCTCTTCAAAGGCCAGTTATAATAGACTTGGAACACATTCTGGTTTACCGAATTGGGGCCGTTGAAAAAAGGTTCATGCTAGATTGAAGTTGTGTGGACAACACATGTGCGATTAAATCGCCCACATCATATTTCCAGGTTTGCATAATGTTCAAGCACCATTTGTCATTATGGATATTTGGATATTTATTTGGATTTCACAAATTTCTTCTATGAAAACCCTCCAGAATCCAAAATAGAGAGATTTTAGAAAACCGAATGATTGAGCAAACAATGACTGATAGTTTTTCCCCCTCTCCACCCACACCTCATTGTCAAAACATGGTATGCTAACTATCTTATTAGATCAGGCCAAATGCTTTTATTTTTCCTCCAAAACAGGGGGTGGGGGGGAAGAAATAAGGGACACAACAAGGGGAGGGCTTATAGTTTCAGCATGACAAAACTTTTTCCTCATATAATGTAATTCTTTTTACTAATTCACATTTTTGACTAAGTTTGAGTCACATGTAAGCTCATATGATATAATTCAATTTCAGTGCCTGGTATGGAGCATTGTGACTAGTTTTCACCCTTATATTGGTGTAAAATGTGGGTTGAGGCCACTGGCACTAGTATTGAGGCAGGGGTGGGTGTTGGTTGAAAAGCAGAAAAATATGCTGAACAATTTTTGAAAGTGCATGTGCAGATGGTAATTCCTTCAGGTTATTTTGTGTTTGTCCCATTAAAACCAAGAATCCTATTTACAGAATGTTAAATAAACTAAATAATACCACTTCTGGTTACTTAAATTACCAAATGTTCACTGGTGACATTGACCTTGTTTTACCATCTCATCCAAGATGACCTTGGTATATTTTTATACTATAAACTAATGGCCCAGACAAGCTTGTGCAAACTCAAAGTTATCAAGGTCCAAACACAAATTTTGAACCCCCCAATCCCCCAAAATTTGCTTGCAAAACCAAAAATTAAAAGTCCTATCTGATCCTCCATACTTTTACACTCCACGCATGTGCAGCCGTCAGGAAGTGACCGGATTTGGCGCAAACACCATTCTTTGTTTGGCTCTAAAGTCAGCAAGAATGAACTGACATCTGTGCTTTAAAATCTCCTTTTTTGAGGATGCCAGACTCAAATCAATGCAAGAATTGGTGGATCCAAGGCTGTTATTGGATGATGGAAGTGTTCAACAGTGGTTTTAGACGTTCAGGGCTGTAACTTTATAATTATTAAATTATTTCATGTTTCCCAATTTTGGGACATACGCCTGACGTCATCATTTTTGATAATGATTATTCCACTGTTGGTTAAGTATTCCATCCCTATCCTTCCATGAACCCGTCCTGTTAAACTCTTAAGCTTTTTTGGCTATTTTTTATTGAAATTTTCTATTAAATTTCTTGGGAGTTTAACATGTATTACAGAATATTTATTCTGTTTTTCCCCATGGTTACGTCCTCACCCTAGGGGTGTTAGGTCGTGCAGTCTTGCATCTTCTGTCCGATGTATCGTTTTCTTTTCGTATGAAGATCTAGCTTTGCATCTGGTAGCATTTAAATTGGTTTCTGACTTTGGGCCTTTTTGTGTGCCTGATGTCTTGTTTCCGTTTTTTTCATTGACGTTGTTTACATTGACAACGTCCTCATATATAGGTAGTATTTTATATTCTATTACTGTAGAATTACTGTAGGATACATGGATTATTATTCCAGTAGTGTAGCTCAGTAAATTTGGATTTTGTCCACACTTAGGCTCTATCGGTATGCCTTTGGGCTTTTAATGTTTCCTTTGGGAACTTAGGCATTTTTTTAAAAAAAAATGTTTCAAAAAATATTTTGAATTTAATTTTGATTGCTATTATTCATGTATCTTAATTATATATTTTGTTGTGGAGTTTGGAAGAGTGATATCGACTTTAGTCGATGCACTTCTGTGGACTCTTGTCATACTAATGTTCACTGGGATTACTAATGTTGGAGACTGGTGTCGCAGTAGGTTGTTGGCGGTGAGGTTCTGAGGCCAGGCCTCTCACTGCATTATAATTCATTTTTTTCATATGCTGTTTCAGAGGAACATGAACATGGTGATGATATTGTGACACCCATCCAAGTGTACTACCGTTGTCGCGCTCCGTTGAACAAATAGAGCTGGCTGCAGTGCTCATGATATGCAAGGGATAAGACCTCTAGTTAGTGTTCTTAATCTCTTGCAAGCAGCTAGCTCGACTGGTGAAGCGGTTACTCCATCCATGGGAGACGTGACACCGGGTAAGTCCATTGCAGTCGAAGGAAGTGTAGATGTGGGTAGAGCGAGCACTTAAATATAAATAAGCTCACCCAGCGACGAAGGAAATAGGGAGGAAGTCAGCAAGTTTCTTGTTGGGAGGCTCGGTGAGGTCAAATAGACCGCTTGCGGAAGAGACCCCTCTCTAACCTAACAACATTTGGGGCCAAATGTTGTGAGAAACTTGCACGAGCCAGAGCATACGTCTGCCCACCGTTCGGGACGATCTGTCTAGTCTGCAGCCAAGGTCGGCTTAAGTCATGGCTTCCTCCGCTACGTTTCACAAGTCGAAATGAAGTTTTCTTGTTGGGAGGCTTGGCGAGGTCGATGAGGCCGCGAGTGGGAGAGGTCCCTCTCTAACCCAACATTTGGGGCCAAATGTTGTTATGAGGAACTTGCACGAGACAGAGCATACGCACCACCCGCCGCTCGGGACTCTCCGTCTAGTCTGCAGCCGGGGTTGGCTTCAGTCATGGCTTCCTCCACTAATTATTAAAGCACACACGACCGCAGGCTAGCAACCCGACTTCAGATATCCAGTCAGCTGCTCGAAGACGGAGCCATTTTTCACCTCTGAAGTCAGACAATCCGATAGCTAGCGATCCGAGGCATCGGTCAACGGGACGCTCGGAGAAGAGATCTGTCTCCGGATCTTCATCCCAGGAGCAGCAAGTGATGGATAAAATAGAAGACCGCTGCTCCTCAAGCCTTGGGAACGGACTTGCTGTTTCATTTGCGCAGCTATTAGCAGCATCCCAGCTAATGCAAGTGCAGCCTCCCGCAGATTCCAGTGTTGAGCTGTCGGACAGTGCTGGGTCGGTCCGGTCAATTGTGCATGTAGAAGAAGCCAGAAGTTTCCCTATGAGGCGCTCGGCTAGATCTGGGGTCAGATCTCCGTTTGGAGAACCCTCTCTGTCCTGTTAACAGTCGGGGTCGACTGTGTCTGTTGTGAGAAACCATATTGAGTCGGAACATGCATCAAAATGTTTCTTCCGCACTTCTTCTACTTACATGGAAGCGCACGAAAGAGGATTAGTCTAGAAGTTTCTAAGCGGGATACTCTGCGAGATCTGGGGACAGATTGCGAGTGCAGAGCGTTTTTTCATCCCGTTAACAGTCGGGGACAACTGTTTTGTGTTATAAGAAACTTCAATGGGAAGGAGCATCCGTCCTATGTGACGAGTCGGGATGCTTCTTCCGCACTTCAGCCGGGGTCGGCTGTGGTTATGGCTTCCTCTTCTTCCATGGATATGCACGATATGGGATAGATGCCTACAAGTTTCTAACGGAACGCTCGGCGAGGTCTGGGGCAGACCTGGAGAACCTTCTCCTTTCCGTCAGCAGTCGGGGTTGACTGTTTTTGGTGCAAGAAACTTTAGTGAGTTGGGACGCCTGTTCACGCTTGCGGTTTGGGACACTTCTTCCACACTGCAGCCGGATTCGGTGGCAGCTATGGCATCTTCCCTTGCTTCATTAATGAAGCGTATTGGCCACAGACTAGCTATCTGACTTTGCAGGTTCAGGTTGATAGCTAGTCGTTTAAGACTAGTACTATCGTTTAACAGACTTCGATGGTGAGCTGTCAGATGGTGCTGTGTTGCTCCAGTCATCCGTTCAGTTGGATGGAGTTGACCATATTTGCGGATGGAACATTTCGATGGTGAGAGGGATACGGAGCGTGAGTCTCCATATCTCTCACAGAAGGACACTTTTAGACCATGAAAAGTCTTAAGCTCTTAAGAATATTGTTCTATCTGAATATAAGTCTGCATTTAGATGAGCAGGCCGGGGATGTAAATATGTCCCTACCTGCATCATTTAATATATGCTTGGATATAATGGAATTGGCTATTTCATTGAAAAGAGCAAATCTGGACGCAATGTCCTAAGCAGATCACCTTACTAAAGCTATGGCGCAACGTCTCAATGGAAAGAAATATGCGGACGTGGTTCCTTGCTAAGAGTTCTTTCCAGGGCAGTCATGTATGCCATGTACAATTCCATAGGGAATTTGGAGTTGGTAAGACGTGATGCTGCCCTTGCGTCGTCATCATCACTTATAGATGACAAGGTGAAAAGCTTTCTGAGTCGCTCCGGTTACCGGAAATATACTGTTTGACGACAAGCTTGCGTTAATATAGGAGCAGGCTACAGGAAGCTTCCAGTGCTTTGTTATTGAAGTCGCTGTCTCATCAACACACTTCAGCAGACCGGGGTAAGCGAGGCCGTTCTGCTTCTAAGAAAGCATCATGAAATGTCTTGCGAGGGTACAATAACCCTCTTATATTTACTTTGGAAGTCGTCATTATTGCAACTCAAGAAAGGGGCACAGGTCTGATCAAGGCTATGGATCAGACCCCCCTAGGCCAATGATTAACGGAAGGTTATCTTCAAGAGAAACTGGACGTTAATTACGGAAGTTCCTTTCAAAGAGAGTCGCTTCTAGTGGAGGTAAAGGCTCTCTTATTGAAGGGAACAATTGAGGTCGATGAGACAAGCTTCTTCGCGGGGAGGACGTAGCTTCTCCTCCCGTAAGTCGTACAGGTGATGGACATGACCTCCATTACTTGCCAGTTGATGGAAGATTATCAACTTCACGAGAAACTGGACATTAATCACGGAAGTTCCTTTCAAAGAGAGACACTCCTAGTGGAGGTAAAGGCTCTCTTATTGAAGGGAACAATTGAGGTCGTCGAAAATAGATATTTCGGTTGCGTGCAACTTGGCGGTATCAACCTTGCAAAAGTGGATAAATTACGGAAGATCAGTGGATGAGAATATAGTCTCGGCAGGCCTGTGGCTATCAGCCCGAGCAAGCTCCACTTACAAGAATACTTGTTAGACAAATCTTCCAAGAGAGGCTTTACTTCTGGAGGTATAGCTTTCCTATTGAAGAAAAGCATTAGACGTCGTCGGAAAATTATTCTCCAGTTTTTTATTATTAGCTTTTTCTTGTCCTGAATCCAGATGGATAGTGCATAGATAGGCTGAGATATGCCATGGTGTCAAGACAATTATGTGATTGTGGATGCCACAGTAGCCTTCTGTACGGTTACAGCAGTCTCTTTGGTTAGGCTTTGTCTGCTGTCTTTTGGGAATAAAACCGAAAAAGATACTGTGCTTTTCGGTTTGTTTTTCCTAGGTGTCATAGACTTGAGTCTTATTGTTACACCATAGTAGCCAAGCTAAAATCATGAGTGAGATTTTTTTCAGTATGATGCAGTGGCATAACTGAATTTATTATCGGTTGGAACGGCGGTCTCTTTGGGAATTCTGGGCTATTTATATAGCGGCTCTTAATTCCCTACCTTGCGCAACGATAATTGTAAGTCTCCATTAAGTGAACCTTCAGGGTCGCAACTTAAACCGATATATCTCTTCACGTAGATGAAGACTTATAAGCTATGGTTAGCATTGTAAGTCTCCTTAGTGAGCTTCTAGGGCCTCAGTTATCAGCTTTTAATGGTCTTCACATACAGGAAGACCTTTAGCTGCTTCATCTAGGCTGAGTTAGTTGTCCTATCGGTCATGATACCGTTTGTTAGAGGAGGTTATTCTCTTCAAACCGGTATGGTTTGGTGTGAGTTATTATGTTAATACGGTGTATTTGTTCTTCATGTCCTTCTTTGCTTGTTTGTTTGTTTGTTGGTGGTTAACGTCACATATTTATGCACCATGGCTAATCGTGACACCATCCTTCTTTGCCCTTAGTGGCATTATGGAGTCGGTCTGACGTGAGGGAGCCTTGCGGTTCCTATACTATTATGATGACTAACACAAGAACGATTCAAGTAATGCAGGTGAGGGGGGGTTCAATATGATTTTGACTCCCCACCCCCATCCCCACTGCCAATGTGTTAAGAGGCGATTACCGGGCAAGACGTAGTTTTCTTCCCGTAAGCCTTGTGTGCATTTAAGTATATACATGCATTTCATGACTTCTCGATTGGCAGCTGGGTCGTGTTCTATGGCGACCTCATGGGCACATCCGCTTTTTAGTTGGTTTGTCTCCTGTGGTTGTTTGTTTATATGTCATATATGAATATGTGATTCATCATCAATAAATTGCTAGCCTTTGGGTACCTGTAAGGTTGTCTAGTCAGTTAACTGGTATTCAGATGATTACATGCGGGATTTCAATGTTCTCGTGCATAGTGAGTGTATTATTAGGCAGATGCATTATTGTATGTTATGGACCTTAGAAACAATGAATTATTTCGGGGGCGGTCCGTGATGAGTCTGTTAATCACAGCTCGTTCCATTTCTAAATCCAGGTTTCCATTAATTTCGGTACCCAATCAAATATAACTTGTCTATACATTCTCGTATATTCGCATGTGTTTGGGAGCATAGATATCGGATAGAACACGTCTGGGAGTGTTATTTATTGGAATTTATTGTACACCTGAACGGGGTCGCCCGTGGGTTACCTTGGAAGTGTGTTTACTCTCCAGAGATCGTTCATTGCGATTCTATTGGGCATGTGTATGTTGTATATATTATATCACTGGTTTTCGACCTATCTACATATGCCAACTCTGGTATACGTTACAAGTGGGCGTTATTAATTACCAGGATTGCCGCGATAGCCTTAACTTCTGAAGTGGCGTTGATCAGCAATTTATTAATAATAATTAATATCTGGGTGCCTGTTCGACGAATATATATTGTTATTTGGTACCCGCTTTTACTGATTCCAGAGCACTCCCCTCTTTGTTTTTGAAGAAGATTCCTTCAAAAAGGGGGGGGGGGGATTTTTTAAAAATCTGTGTCTTGATGAGTGTGTAACTATGAGTGAAGCTGTTTTGTCTGTAGATTGTATCCTGCAGCTTGTGTATTATTGTATATGGCGTATGTTTGTAGGGGGTTAACCTCTCGCTCTCAAATACGCCATCTTAATTTTTAGGGCTTAGTCTGGACTAGCCTTCAAATTGGGAACTTGTTGCATCCAATTAGCATAGTCATTAATGCTAAGAATATGGAATTACTTGAATTTTGCTTCTTATTTATGATATGTTTTCTTTATTACTGTATAGAGAGACATACATGTAATTCCTTTTTAATTTTATTTCCTTTCCCCTTGGATTGCAGGCTTGGGAACTATGTTGGTCTGCCAATTCTGAAGTCTTAGGCCCTCCGCCTTTTTACGATTCAGCTAGTCTGGCCATTGGTTTATAGTAAAAATATGATAAATTTAAAGTTATTTGTATATTTTTTATACTTACCTATGGGACAGATGGGTATGTCCCTCCCATGAGTGGGCACTCATACCTCCCTGCTGAGTTATTATGCAGTACTCTCTTCTACAAAGAATGATGTTGGTGCCAATTCCTGTCACTTCCTGACGGCTGCGCATGCACGGAGAGTAAAAGCATGGAGGACCAGATACGACTTTTAATTTTCAATTTTGCAAGCAAATTTTGGGGATTGGAGGGGGTTCAAAATTTGTGTTTGGCCCTTAATAACTTTGAGTTTGCACCAGCTAGTCTGGGCCATTGGTAAGTATAAAAAATATACAAATTACTTTAAATTTATCATTTTACCTACCATGTCATAGTACAAGGACACAAGCCTCCTCAACTTCATGGTAGAGAGCTAGGTGATATTTCATGTTATTTAATGCACCAGAAAAGACCAGAATAAATAGTAGTTCTCTCCTCAAAGTGCAGCTGAGTGGTTTTGATTTTTATGTCCCAGAAAAAAATTTTTCAGGTGGAAATAGTGTTTGTCATTTCTGTCTGTCCCTCTGTTCTTCCAGGGACCAGCCTCGAGGGCGACTAGGGCGATTATGTCACCCTTCTAAGCCCAAAGTCGCCTAGAAAAATAGTTTGGGTGATTACAAGTCGTCCTCTAAAAATTGGCCAAAATGAGGAAAGGCTGAACTGAGTGATCTGAGGTTTACATAAAAATGATTATTTTCAAGAATCGAATGTGCTCGAGTGTGATAAATGGGCATTTTCATTCGTCAAATAAGCGACCATTTATTTGAAATCACAGGAGAATCAATTGTCCATTGTCACTTTTTGCGGATTTTTTATTTGTATTTTGTTGCGTTTCTGTCGGAGCTTCAAGTGTCGAAACAAAAATAGGTGACGTAGGTTACGTCGCTTAGGATGCTGAAAATGTATACACAACGGACGTATTTTCTAACACTGTATTTTTATTTCGCTTTGCTGACGACTGTTAACTGTTAGGCTGCCTATTCCCAGAAAAACATGTATGGAATTGGAACACGTGAAAAAAAAGTTTTAGTAATGACAAGAAAAGCTTTGTACAGGGCACAAGTGTGAATATGAAGGATCTTGAAAAAGTACCTTCCAAGCAATCTTCTTACCTCTGGTCCTGTTCACACTTTCAGACTTAGGAAATTATTAGCTTAGCACACTTTGGTGAATGGCAACCACAGGAGGGTGCTGGGGGAATTGGCACGAAGAAGAGAGGAGGGGTCATGAAGGAGAGGGTAGCATTGGGGATTTTCAATCAATAATTACTTTGTGATTTTTTAACCTGGCATAGATGCATCATAGACAACTGGACCTGGATTAATCAGGCATTAATGGTGGACCACAAGCTGAAAATATGGAGGGACAGCAGGGGGTGGTGCATAAATATTCTTAATTTCTCCCCACTTGCTTATGAAGTCTCCCTACTTGACTCTGCAGTCTCCCTATTTTTTCTGGAGGGAGACCTGAAGTCTTCCGAAAATCCCCCCCCCCCACCCCCCCCCCCCCCCCCCCCCAGTCTGCTCCCTGTGTTCGTCCATTAGGAAGATTTTCGTGTCTGCTCCATAACTCTTGAGATGCTTCATTGGATTTTGTTGAAACTTTGCATTCATGTTGCTTATAGGGAGATGATGTGTCGTGCACAAAATTTTTGTTGGGTTTGATGGAGGTCAAGGTAACCTATCAAGGTCATAGTTCGGGGGGATCTGTGGCCGTGCAGTCACTATTAGTCTTGTTTGTATTAGGTTAAACTCCTTACATGCTGCTGGCGGATATTCTGGCCCAGGACAGGATTTCTCTTGCCACTGAAATAAGTATAATTGGTACACATTTAATTAAATTTTCTCCCTGTAGATGGATGGGATTTTTTCACCAATGATTTCTGGATTTTAGTTGAATTTTTCATCTAATCTGGGCATGGCTGCTTCACAAAAGCTATGACTAGATTTGATGAGAAATATCTTGAAAACACTCAGCGGGTTGGGAGTTAAGGAAAAACCTCGGTTTAGGTTGGTTTTTCTGTATGTTAAGAACATAATTTTTTTTGTATAGTAAACGACACTTCAAGCTCTGTAACTTGGAAAAAACTAGCAATAGTTTATATTATGCCACTCACCGCAAAAAGTACTGTCTGTAAGTATTTCCATTTAGTTCAGCCTAACTTTCCTTTGATCATTCTTAAGGGTTCTAGAGGATCAGTTACTAAGTCTATTGAGTCAAAAAAAAACATAAATCAGGGTAACAAATGAATAAAGTTAATATATTCTATGTTTACAGTGGACCATTTTCTCCCTTTTTGTCTCATCTGGTGGATGAGTCAATAAGGGAGAAAATGTGCCTGATAAGACTAAGTAACGAGAGTTCGTATGGGCCACAAATTCAGTTTCCTTCAAGTAAAATAGTTTGATCAGTTTATTCACGATCACAGTAAGACTGTTCAATTGTTTTTTGTTGGGTTTTGTGGTTTGGTTTTCCGGTTTGTCACAAAAAATGGAACCAAACTGAAAAACATCCCAGCTCTACCTCAAACAGAAAACAAACCAACACATGCAAAAAAAAAATAACAACGCAGAACAGTGTTTGAAAACATTGATGGCAAATTCTGGACTTTATACTCAACCAGTGCCAATCTCAAAATCGTCGAGTTGAAAGCAAAAAGTATTTCCTACATGTGTTTTTAAAGAAGTGACAATACAGAGTAAATCTAAGGAGGGCTGAAATGGTTATGGGATTTTCATAACCGGTTAACCGATTCTGATAAATGTGGTTAACCGATTAACCATGATATCCAAAGAATTTCATTGACATATGTCTTCGGTAGGTTTACTAAGGGTGAGATCAAACTGAAAAATGCCAAAATCAGGCTTGGCAATGCACCCTCGGTAATTGGCAATGCTGAGGAAAATGCTGTGCAGCAATGCACATCGACAGCAACAAAAAAATTGCCAAGAAGAGTGTAATGTTGAAAAATGTCAGCCCCCCCCCCCCCCCCCCCAAAAAAAAAATATATTACCTGTTTAGGGTAACCCAACCGACCCTAAAAAGTTTATCGAGTAAAAGTCGCTCATTTATTTTATTGTAACCCTAAATTTCCATCAGACTTCAACTGTGAATTTGAAACCGATTTTGGAGTTCAAGCTTTCAAAATTACTTGGAGAAATAAATCTATCCGACAGTATAAATGGGGGGCAAGAGGCAAGTTCAAGTTCAGCAAAAAAAACTGCATTTGATAAACAGATGAACATTTTACGTTGCTTCACCATTGGTGTTGAAAGGTCATGAAGATTAATGATTATTGTGTTGAGTTTTGTGTATTGATACTGAAAGCCCTAAGTCTTGGCCTACTGTCTTCAAAATGTCATTTGTGCAAGTATAGTGTACAACAGTTTTTTAGCTCAACTTTGACGTAGTCAAATTTGAGGTTGTGCAATGGCCCGTCATCCATCTGGCCATCTGTCCGTCTGTCTGTCCATAAACAATTCGATACAGCTTGGGCTAATGGCCGTATTTATGAACAGATCTTTACGAAACTTCTTGAGTACCTTTGTTATCACCGTGGGATGAGAACGAGTGTTTTTGGGTGCAGTCCGAAATTCAAGATGGCCACCAGCAGCTATTTTGTACCGAAATTAATGCGATCAGTTTTTTGTACAGAACTTCTGTATGAAAGTTCTGATTTGAATAAATTTTTGTATGAATGTTTAGTAACATGGAATACATCACATTTAATACAGGGTTTTTTTCTCGTGCAGAAATTATGCAAATTAGATGAACTTTGATTTATTTAGTGCTACTTATACACAGTAAGTACACATGTAAATACGGCTCGGGCTAGGGGCTGTATTTATGAACCGATCTTCATGAAACTTCTTGGGTACCTTTGTTATAACCTTGGGATGAGAACGAGTGTTTCTGGGTGCTATCCAAAATTCAAGATGGCTGCCAGTGGCCATTTTGCACCGAAATTAGGTACAATCAGTTTTTTGTACACAACTTCTATATGGCTCGGGCTAGAGGTCGTATTTATGAACCGATCTTTACAAAACTTCTTGGGTACCTTTGTTATCACCGTGGGACGAGAACGAGTGTTTTTGGGTGGGGTCCAAAATTCAAGATGGCCACCAGCAGCTATTTTGTACCGAAATTAGTGCAGTCAGTTTTTTGTACAGAACTTCTGTATGAAAGTTCTGATTTGAATAAATTTTTGTATGAATGTTTAGTAACATGGAATACATCACATATAATACAGGTTTTTTTCTCGTGCAGAAATTATGCAAATTAGATGGACTTTGATTTATTCAGTGCTACTTATACACAGTAAGTTCACATGTCAATACGGCTCGGGCTAGAAGCTGTATTTATGAACCGATCTTCACGAAACTTCTTGGGTACCTTTGTTATCACCTTGGGACGAGATCAAGTGTTTCAAGATGGCTACCAAAATTAGGTACAATCATTTTTTTGTACAGAACTTTATATGAAAGTTCTAATTTGAATAAATGTTTGAATGAATGTTTAGTAACATGGAATACATCACATATAATGCAGTTTTTTTTTCTCATGCAGAAATTATGCAAATTAGATGAACTTTGATTTATTCACTGCCACTTATACACAGTAGTGCACATGTCAATACGGCTCGGGCTGGAGGCTGTATTTATGAACCGATCTTCACGAAACTTCTTGAGTAACTTTGTTATCACCTTGGGACAGGAAACGAGTGTTTTGTGGTGCAGTCTGAAATTCAAGATGGCTGCCAGCGGCCATTTTATACTGAAATTAAGTCCACTCAGTTTTTTGTACAGATCTTCTAGGACTATGTTTGCTATCATCATGGGATGGTAACGAGTGCTTTGGAGCTTGGCCAAATATTCAAAATGCCTGTTGGCAGTCATATTTACAGGAATTCTGTATATTACATTTTTTGTACAGAACCTGTAAAGAAGTTTTTTTATGTCAGTAATGTTTTCTATAAATTATTTATTTGGTGCCTTTGTTATCACTGTGCTATGAGAACAAATATTTTTTGGTTCAGTCAGACCCACTCTGGGACTCAAAAAAGGGAGATAATTAAAAACTTTTTTCAAAAACACCAGACAAAACAATGTTTCTTGAATTCAGCATACCTTAAATGTGTTGAAGCCAAGTTCTTGTGTTAATATTTGGTGTTGTTTGGGGAGGGTAAACATTATTAGCACAACCCGATTTTCTATATTTTTATACTGTACCAATGACCCAGACTTAGCTGGTGCTAACTCTAACAAAACCAGGGCCAAACACAAATTTTGCCCCCCAATCCCCAAAATTTGCATCCAAAACCAAAAGAAATCATGTCCTATAGGACCTCCATACTTCACCCCTACTGCGCATGCGCAGTGTCAAGGACGTCCCGAAATTGGCACCAATTATTATTCTCTGTTTGGCCCTTCATCAGTCAACATCTCACTGATCTTTGTGCTTGTAAATCTCAGTTTAAAGGATGCCAGACACGTAATTATTGGAGAAATGGTGATTCTAAGGAGGATATAGAAGGAGGAGAGGAAAAAGGAGTGACAAAAAATAATCAGGGCTGTACTTAAAATTTTTTATGAAATTATGTTAAGTTGCCTATTTTCGAGGCATGGGCCTCTTGTTGTCATTCCTGCTAAAAAGTTGCACTGTTTATTCAGTGTTTCCTCTCCCCTGGCCTTCTAAGTCCCCCCTTGCAATTCTCCCATGCTTTTGGCATATTTTTGAGAAAGTTCATTTCTAAAATTCTCTTGGGAGAGTTGCTTGGTTACAGAATGTTTTCTGTTATTTTCCCCATAGTTATGTTTTCACCCATGGGTGTATAAACGTTGTGTTCTGCATCTTCCATCTGATGTTCTGCAGATTCTCCCCTGGGAGTCTCTGTCTTGCATCAGATAGAGTGTAATTTTGATGACTGATTTCGGGCCAGTATTTTCAGTGCCTGGAGTCATGTTTTCTGGTGTTTTACACTGTTTGTTTACATTGGCAACAGCCTTTTTTGAGGGGGGCTGTTTGCCTTTGGTGTAGTTTATCTCACTATAAGATACATTTCTATTATCCGTAAGTGTCGCATTAATTATTTAATATAAATTTAAAATTTTTGACCACACTTAGCCATCGGATCCATCGGGGCTCAACGTTACTTTTCAGAAACTTGGGCTTTGCTGAAAAAATATTTTTTCAAAATTATTTTGATTTGCAATTGTTTTTTCATTATTAATGGATCATGTTATTATGTATCTTTGTGTCAGGGGTTTGTGCGAGTAACTAGGACTTGTTGTTGACTTTTCACAATGAAAGGATATTGTTCAAATTGTAATAGGAAGAAATCTTCCTCTGACTTTCATGATCATTGTATTAATTGTAGTCAGTGTTCTCGCACTAATCCCTGTTCTATATGTCAATATTGGGATGACAAACATTGGAAAACGTGTGTCATGGTATGTTGTTTCTGGAGAAAGGGCTATGCTGGCTCTTTCTCCGCAAGGTCACTCTACTCTCTCAGTTTCTATTTCAGAGGAACAAGAACAGGGTGATGTTTCCATGTTATCTTCTGCAAGTGCGCTTCCGTCGTCACAAATGAATACAGAGCTAGCGGCAAAAGTGCTCATGGAGATTAAACAAATGTCGTCCGCTAGCTCGCCCGGTGTAGCGTCCATTCACCGAATGGTTCGGCAGCCGGGTTTGTCCGATGCGGTCCAGGAGGAAATGTTGGGTGATGCGAGCACTATAAACATTCAATGTGCACACCCAGTGACGGCGGATAGTAGGCGAGATCGGAGGAAGCCTTTGAGTCCGGTTCCTAGCTCGTCCTAGCTCGTCCAGGTCCAGCCGGGCCGCGAGCGAGAGAGGCCCCTCTCTCGTACAACAACATCTGGGACCAGATGTTGTGGTACAAAATGTGTCGCAAGCGGAGCATACGTCCGTCGCTCGGGGCGCTCCGTTGTATAGGCAGTCCACGGAGACTGCTCAGGCTTCTTCTTCTCGTCAGCGCACACGACCGCTCCTTGGCTGCGTGACCGCCGATATCTTACTAGCTTCGCCGATCAGGGATTCTTCGGCGACCAGGTCACACCATCCGGCAGCCAGGGATTCGAGACCGATGGACTCCGGACGTTCGCATAGGAAAAGTATGCGGGAGCCATCTGATGCGGAGCTGCCCTCGGCGAAGACTGCTGCGCTTCCGGACAAGAGGATTATAGCGTCATTGGACTCTGAATTTTTTGAGCGGTTCAGGGACATCGCTCCCGAGTTTCCGTCGCAGTCCAATAATGTTGTAAGAACATTTGAATTATTGAACAACGCTATATTTAAACTTGCTTCCAAAACGGGGAAAGCAGGTTTCTTGTCCGCCAATACTCTCAACCTGCCTTTCATTAATGCAAGGTATAAATTCGACACGGCAGGACAGGGTATTCCGAGAGTTCCTCTGCGTATGGACGACGAGGCGGAAGACTTAGAGCTATCATTACCATCGTCGGCTTCTATTCCAACCGCGGTGTTGGAAACAGCTATTTCGTCTAACAGATCCAATTTAGATGCCTTATCTTACGCAGATCACCTTACTAAGGCATTATCATTGCGCCTTCAAGGGAAAGAAAGATATACAATCCTCTTTAAGACTTCTTTCAAGGGCAGTAGCTTATTCCACGTGTAACTCCGCCCTTTCAGTGGCAAACCTGGAGTTGGTTAGACGTGACGCAGCCCTAGCTACATCCACACTCGTGGATACTAAGGTGAAGAACTCTCTCAGAGTCGCTTCGGTCTCCGGAGAACTTCTCTTTGACGGCAAGCTTTCTGCTATTTATGATAAAATTACAAAGAAAGCTTCGGATTCTCTGTTGTTCAAATCTGCTTCTGAGAAGTCGGATACGGCAGACAAGAATAAGACAGGCACTTCTGGGTCTAATGTGCCAAAGAGAGGTTCCTATAGAGGTTCCGGTGCGTCCTCTTGGTCTTATGCGAGAGACCGTCAGGGTAGCGACTCACGTTCGGGACGTCCTTCGGGCCGGGACAACCGGTCGGATGCCCCGAGGTTGACGGGACGAGGTGCGGGTCGTGGAGGACGTGGTTTCTCCTACCGCAGGCCTCTCAGGTCCAGGAGGTGATGGCTTAAACCTCTATCGCGTACCGGTTGGCGGAAGGTTGTCGAGCTTTTCACAAGAATGGGCGTCGATTACGGACGACCCTTGGGTGAGAGGAGTGACTTCCGAAGGTCTAAAGATATCCTTCAAACGAAAGCCTCCATTAACTCGAAGTCCAAAGTGGACTCAACTTCCGTCAAATCCGCAGAAAAGAGACCCTCTATTATCAGAGGTGCAGTCTCTTTTAATGAAGAACGCGGTAGAGGTCGTAGAAAACCAGGAGACTCCGGGATTCTACAGCCATCTGTTTCTGGTTCCGAAACCAGACGGCTCGTTCCATCCAGTCATAGATTTGAGCTGGATAAACAAGCTGATCGTCGCTCCGAAGTTTTATATGGAGACGATTCGATCGGTCAGAGCGAGTATTCGGGTGAACGATTATGCAACAAGCATAAATCTCAAAGATGCGTACTTTCACGTCATGGTACATCCGACATTCAGAAAGTATCTACGCTTCGCAGTCCTAGGAGTGGTGTATCAATTCCGGGCGATGTGCTTCGGACAGAATCTAGCACCCTGGGCTTTCACTCGGGTAATGAACTCGGTAATGATCTATTTCCGAGCTGATTCGTCTGCGGTAACGTCGGCCTACCTGGACGACATTCTTCAGAGGTACGGCAACGAGTTAACGCTTCAGAACGATGTTCAGAATCTACTTCTATTGCTCCGACGTCTCGGTTTTATAGTAAACGAGGAGAAGTCGGATCTGGTGCCGTCCAAGTCATTCACACACTTGGGAATGAGCTTCGAGACGCACAACAATCTCGTTCGTCTGCCGTTAACCAGAGCGAAATTAGTCAGTTGTTATGCTCGCTATTGTCTGCACGCAGACAAAGTCACAGCGAGAGAATTTATGAGACTAATAGGTCTGTGCGGAGCCGCTGCGGATCTCATTCCGATGGGGCGGTTACGCACGCGTCCTCTCCAAATTTTCTTGACTCAGAATTGGAGTGTGAAAATTCATTCGCTCGACGTAGACGTTCTCTTGTCAGATCAAGTGAAACAAGAGATTCAGACTTGGGCAAATATTCAGTGGTTAACTCAGGGAGTTCTGCTGCAGTTGCCGGATCCGAGTTTTACCATTACAGGTTGGGGTGCATCATTGATCCCAACGGATTCGAGATGCCAGGGTCTTTGGGATCCGCAATTCCTGGGCAAGCACATAAACATCAAGGAAATGATGTCAATTTGGCTTGCGTTACGTCATTGGATGGACATTATTCACAATGCTCATGTCCAAATCCTATCCGACAATACGACAGTAGTGGCGTATATACGGAATCAGGGAGGCACTCATTCAGTTCCGTTGTTCAATCTAACGGAAAGAATCCTTCTGTTTGCGCTAGAACATCAGGTTCTTCTTTCGGTCCGTCACATACCGGGTCGTCTGAATGTGCTAGCAGACTCCCTTTCATGAAAGGGTCGCTTGTTGCCGTCGGAGTGGACTCTCAACAAACAAGTATTCAATCAGATTTGCTACCAATGGGAACGGCCAATGATAGACTTATTTGCGACACATCTCAACAATCAGTTGCAGACGTATGTGTCTCCGTGTCCGGATCCAAGAGCATTTGCAGTAGACGCTCTGTCGATCCCTTGGGACGGAATGATAGGATATGCGTATCCTCCAGCGCCGTTAATTCAGCAAGTATTGCTAAAGATAAAACAATCTCAATGCAAGATTCTGTTGGTAGCATCTCTGTCTCCACAGAGACCGTGGATAAATCTACTCAGGTGTCTGTTGTGGGACCAACCGCGAAAGCTTCCTCCACGGGAGGATCTTCTTTCGCAGGGGAAATCGCGTCAACTTCATCACAACCCGCAAGGTCTCAACCTTCACGTTTTTCCGTTGTGCGGTCCTTCTTGCATGGCAAGCACTTTACAGGACGAGCAGTGGACGCGATTTCTAACTGTAGGAGGACCTCCTCTTCGCTAAACTATGCGGCTAAGTGGAAGGTTTTTCGTCGTTGGTGTAGGGATCATTCTGTAGATATTTTCGATCCCTCTATACCAGACATTGCAAACTTTCTAGTATACTTGTTTGACGAAATCAAACTGCAGCCTGTTACTATTAAGGGTTATAGGTCTATGTTATCTGATACCTATGCACATCATGATAGTTTACAAATTGGATCTAATGTCTCTTTATCTAAGTTGGTTAGAAACTTCTCGATAAATAGACCCAGAACTCTTAGATTAATTCCTAAATGGAATTTAGCTTGGGTTCTTCTTAAATTGAAGGAAAAGCCATTTGAACCTCTTGGGACAGTAGATTTCAAATTCTTATCTTATAAGACAGCTTTTCTCTTAGCTTTCTCTTCTGCTAGAAGAGTCAGTGAGCTTCATGCACTGTCGGTGGATGATTCTCACTATCGTAGTGTCGGGAACACTATCACCTTCACTACTAATGTGGGTTTTTTAGCTAAGAATCAGGCTCCTAATAAATATCCGGAACCTATTGTTATTAAGGCTCTTCCGTCTTCAGACGGGCGTAGGCCTTTACTCTGTCCTGTTAGAGCGTTACGTATCTATAAACAGAGATCTCAGTTTATCAGAAAGGGACAGAAACGTTTCTTTCTGTCTTTGATGCCTAATAGAAGGGACATTTTGGTCCATTCTATTGCTAGATGGATTCAATTAACTATCCGTACTGCTTATGAGAGTTTATCTTCTTCTCAGCAGTCTGTGCTTAAGATTTCCACTCATGAAGTAAGAGCTCTTGCTACTTCTTGGGCTTATGCTAATAGTATTGCTATTACAGATTTAATGAAGGCTGCTTATTGGTCTCAGCCATCCACATTCACAAATTTTTATCTCAGAAATATTGAGTCCATTTCTGGAGACCTGCATTGTTTAGGTCCGTTATCTGTTGCTCAGAATGTCGTCCACTAAACAGTTGCAACTATAGTTATGCAGGCTTTCTGTTCCGGCAGTGACTCCGTCCGGCTGCCCTCTTCCTATTTGACCCAGGGCAAGGGGAAGGGGGGGGGGGGGAGGGTGTTCCCTTAGGTCACCTGCTTTATAGTGAAAAGCAAGGGAATGCCTCCTCCAAAGTTAGTATTTCTGAGTCGCTTCCGGGATGGTTTTGAAGTGTAATATTAATGTTAAATTCATTCATGTCATATTTTTAAAGTGTAGCTCGGTGTGAAGCATTTGTATATGTCAAGTGTCAAACAGGCTTTAATATACAATACTCGGACACTTTTAAAAGATTATAAAGAGTCTCAATTCTCTGGACTACTTTATTTATTGGCTTACTTTAAAAATAATTAGTATAAGGGTTATACTGGATGTTAATAGAGAACATGAATGTTATTGTGCTCAATTATAAAGGGTATTGTATCTTTCTAATTTAATATTAAATAAGAAAGATACATGTAAAGCCTAATACTCCTTCTCTCCTTAAGGGGTTACCTCTTTATTATATAGTTGAGCTTATTGGATTTTCCTCTATGTCCTAGGCCCTCCAGCCTTTTTTCTATTCAGCTAAGTCTGGGTCATTGGTACAGTATAAAAATGTTAAAAAAATTTATAGTAATTTATATATTTTTTATACTTACCAATGACCCAGACGGGGATGGCCCTCCCAGGAGTTGGGAACTCTTGCCTCCCCGCTGAGTACATAGCGCTGACCAGGCACTGCCAGTAAGAATGATAATTGGCGCCAATTTCGGGACGTCCTTGACACTGCGCATGCGCAGTAGGGGCGAAGTATGGAGGTCCTATAGGACATGATTTCTTTTGGTTTTGGATGCAAATTTTGGGGATTGGGGGGCAAAATTTGTGTTTGGCCCTGGTTTTGTTAGAGTTAGCACCAGCTAAGTCTGGGTCATTGGTAAGTATAAAAAATATATAAATTACTATAAATTTTTTAACTTTCAATGAGAAAAATAAAACCTAACCTGTGGGAACCCTATGAGCTGAAGATAAAAAATTCAAATACCTATATTTTAAGAAGGACTGGACAAATATTTATTAATTAGTATGAATCAACCTCAGAAGGGTTTGAATCAAACAGGCCAAAACAGTTGCTAACATTTGGCTTATGGTGCGCAATACAAGGATCCCCATTGTAACATTTAACCCCATGAAGATTTCTTTTCTAGTTTAGCATCTTACTGTCACCCACCTTTAGAATAGTTGACATATAGATCGCGAGCAGGAGAGCCTTCTCCATCCTGTCAACAGGCGGGCCAACTGTTGCGGTTGCGAGACACTTCACAGAGTCGGAGCTAACGTCCTCGTTAGCCGGTCGTGGCGCTCTGTCTACACTGCAGCCGGGGCCGGCGGCAGTTACAGCTTCTTTCATGTCTATTACCAAGCACATTAGACCGTTCACTAGCTATCCGACTTCGGACATAAAGACCGCTGCTCTGCAAGCCTCAGTAACGGACTTGCTGTCGCAGATTGTGCAGCTTATCGCAGCTTCCCAGCCGATGCAGGTGCGACTGTCAACAGACTCCGGAGTGCGCCATCGGACAGTGCTGCGTCGGTGCAGCCATCCGTTCATTCGGATGAAGCTGACTGAAATTCACAGCTAGACCAAGCGGATGATGAAAGGGAACTGGAGGAAGATTCTCCAACCCTTTTGGAACAACATATGGAAGCGATGAATTTTATTCATTAGTTTTTTCCTGATCTTGTTCCTCCTGGTCAGCAAGCTGCGTCTGCTAGGCAGAAATCTCTATCATCCCTAGATAGGGATACTCAGCGGAGAAAAGACGACGTTCTTTCCTTCCCGGGTCAGTCGGTTCATGTGTCGGAGGCCTTTGGCCACATTGACGACGCAATATTCAGCCTAGCAAATTCAAGAAAGAAAAATCCTTTCTTATGGACATCTTCTATTCACATACCGTTTCCTGGACCTCGAAAATTAAAAACGGTTGGAGAAGATGTTCAGAGAGCTCCTCTGTGTCTGGATGATTGGGCTTTAGACTGGATATCTCGTTACCCACATCATTCAGTGTCCGTTCAGATGTGATCGAATCTACAATTGTTTCTAGTCAGGCAGTTTTGGACGCTTTGTCCTACGCAGATCATATCGCCAGGGCTTTGGACCATCGTCTTGTTGGGAAAGAATTTGACGATATTAATTCGTCTCTCCAAGTTCTTTCAAGGGCAGTTATATATGCCACACATCATTCCGCCCTTACAGTGGCTAATATGGAATTGATAAGACATGATGGAGCCTTGGTATCGTCTTCCTTGATAGACGATTGGGTGAAAAGCTCTCTACGAGTCGCTCCGGTTTCTGTGTATACCTTGTTTGGCGACAAGTTTTCCTTAGTATACGAAGAAGGTACCAAAAAAGCTTCCAGCACTCTTTTGATGAGGTCAGTTTCCCAGCAGCAGTCGTATGCTGGACGTGGTAGGCGTGGGGGCTCCAGTTTGCAGTCAGCGAAGAAGAGCTCCTCACAGGGTTCTAAGAAACCCTAGTACGGCTACTTAGGGAACCGTCAGTATAGCTACTCTGGAAAGGGGCATAAGTCTTACAAAGCGAGGTGATTCTTGGGGAGGAAGTGGTTTCTCTTCCTGAAAGCCTCGCAGGTCATACAGGTGATGGTCTAAACCTGTATTGCTCTCCATTTGGTGGAAGATTATCAAACTTCGTGAGAAACTGGATGGACATAACGGATGATCAGTGGGTCAGAAATGTAGTCAGAACGGGTCTTCGGCTATCATTCCATTCGAAACCCCCACTTACAAGAAGTCCACGTTGGACAGATATTCTGGCAAGTCTTTCAAAAAAGGAGTCTCTTCTTGCAGAAATTCAGTCTCTCCTAGTAAAGGAAGCAATAGAGGTCGTAGAAAATCCCAACTCACCAGGATTTTACAGTCACCTGTTTCTTGTTCCGAAACCAGACGCCCTGTTTCAACCGGTGATAGAATTGAGCTGGATAAACAAACTGATTATCGCTCCAAAGTTCTATATGGAAACCATTCGGTCGGTAAAAGCAAGCATTTGAGTGAACTACTTTGCGGCAAGCATAGACCTAAAGGACACATACTTTCACGTCATGGTTCATCTGGTTTTCAGAAAGTACCTGCGCTTTGCCATTCAAGGGAAGGTTTATCAGTTCAGAGCGATGTGTTTCGGTCTCATCCTGACACCTTGGGCGTTCCCTCTGATAATGAACTCGGTAATGTCATACCTCCAAGCTCATTCGGCCGTGGTAATGTCGGCTTTTCTGGACGACATTCTTCAGAGATACGACGACAAAGATGCACTTTAGAACGATGTGCAGAGTCTACTTCATTTATTCCGACGTCTCGCTTTCATTGTAAACGAAAAGAAGCTGGATTTAGCTCAGTCCAAGTCCTTCATTCACTTGGGGATGAGCTTTGCCACTCAAAGCAATCTGGTTCGCCTTCCGATAACCTGAGCAAAATTAGTCAGTTGCTTTTCTCGCTTCTGTCTAAACTCTCTCACAGTATCAGCAAGGGAGTTATGCAACTGATGGAACTAGTTGGGGCAGCGGCTGACTTGTTTCCTGGGGTCGCTTACGCACGCATCCTCTCCAGATTTTCTTTACTCAGAACTGGAGTGTCAAGACGCATTCGCTCGAAGTCCAGATTGTTTTAACAGATCTGATAAAACAAAAGGTTCAGATTTGGGCAGATCTCGAGTGGTTAACTCAAGGAGTTCCGCTTCAAGTACCGGATCCGGTCTTTACTATTATGACGGATGCGAGTCGGACGGGTTGGGGTCCCTGATTCCTGCAGACCTGAAGTGCCATGGTCTTTGGGACTCTTTGTTCCTAGAAAAGCACATAAACATCAAAGAGGTGATGTCTATCACGATTAAGGGCTATAGGTCTATGTTATCAGACACATATTCTCATCATGATAACATGAATATTGGATCAGATCCTTCTTTATCCAAACTAGTTAGAAATTTCTTTATCAATAGACCTAGAACCCTCAGATTAATTCCTAAACGGTATTTGGCTTGGGTTCTCTTGAAGCTTCAAGAAGCTCCTTTTGAGCAGCCGTTAGATGATGTAGAATAAAATTCCTGACTTGTAAAACGGCATTTCTCTTGCCTTCACTTCTGCCAGAAGAGTTAGTGAACTCAATGCATTATCTGTTGAAGATTCCTGGCTAAGAATCAGATTCCAGATAACGGCCAGAGCCTATTGTCATTAAGGTCTTACTGTCCTCTGACAACCGTAGACTGCTGTTGTATCCAGTGAGAGCAATGCACATTTATAAACGTCGATCTAGCTTTATTAGAAAAGGAAGAAAAAGGTTTTTACTTTTGCTTATACCTAACAGAAAGGATATTTCTGTTCATTCAGTCGCTAGATGGATTCAATTGGCAGTATGAATCGCTTACGAGAATCTATTGGTGGATCAACGTTCTGTCAATAAGATTTCAGCACATGAGGTAAGAGCACTGTCTTCTTGGGCTTATTCTAATAGTATTGCTATTACTTATTTAATGAAGGCAGCCTACTGGACGCAACCGTCTTCATTTACTAAGTTCTATCTTAGAGATTTAGAGTCTATCTCCGGTGACCTTAGATCCTTTGGTCCTTTTTCTGTTGCACAGGATGTCGTCCATTAATAATACATCTCAGTGATGTCTTAGGCAGTCTGCTCGAGAACTGACGCCGTTCCACTGCCCTCTTCGTTCTGAGGATCCTTCCTTCAGAACAAGGGGAATGGGGGGGGGGGGGAGGGGGGGGGGAATGGTTTTTCCCTTAATATCATCTGGCTTTATAGTGAAAAGCAGGGGAATATCTCCTCCAGTGTCAGTAGTCCAGTGTCGGTGCTGGGTGGTTTTAATGTGTAGCTCGGTGTGAAGCAACAATTATGTCTTATTTATGTATTGCTTTTAAAGTGTAGCTCAGTGTGAAGCATTTGTATATGTCACGTGTCAAACGAGCATTAATATACAATCCTCGAACACTTTTAAATGAGTATAAGGCACCTCATTCTCTGGACTTACCTTATAATTGGTTTCCTTCACTGAATTAGCATAAAGGGTTATTCTGGCATTAAATGGAGAAATTATTGTGTATTACTACTCCAACATATGATTGGTGTGATGTCATTCTCTTTTTTTTATTAGGAAAAAGAGAAAGACATATGTAATTCCTCTGTCTTCTATTCTCCTGTAGGAGCTATTCTTTATTGTGGAGTAATAGAGATATTATACTTAAAATTTATCATATTTTTATACTAAAACCAATGGCCCAGACTTAGCTGAATCGTAAAAAGACTGGAGGGTCTAGGACTTAGATTGTATATTTTTTATACTTACCAATGGCCCAGACGGGGATGGCCCTTCCATGAGTGGGCACTCATACCTCCCCGCTGATATATATATATAACATTAGCAGGCATAACTAGGAAGAATGATGTTGGCACCAATTTCGGTACCTTCCTCGTTACCACACATGCGCAGTAAACAAAAGTATGGAGGACCAGATAGGACTTTGGATTTTCGGTTTTGTATGCAAATATTGGGATTGGGGGCTGTTACAACCAGTAGTGTATAAATTTACCAGTAATGTCGAAATCGACCAGTAATGTCGAAAAAATTAACCAGTAATGTCGAAATCAACCAGTAATGTCGAAAAAATCGATCAGTAATGTAAAAATCCGTAATGTCGAAAAATTAACCAGTAGTGTCAAAAAGTGACGACCAAAATGAAGAGCACTAGCACTTGCCGATGGGGGAGGGGGGTATAGCCCCCCCCCCCTCGATGACACCCCTGGTCGTGTGCTTTAATGACTGACTATTATAATGTCAGTCACTACCCGATATTTGCTACATGTCTTTCATCTAGTTCTACCAATTTGCTACCTGTCATTTTACCTACATCCATCAATCAGTCACTCTGTGTCACCCGCATGTACGTGGGGAGCACTATTAGCTCAATCGAGAAATTGCCTCGCAATTCAATTTGATGAATATCTGGGTTCTATACCTGACGAGGTCAGTTGAGTTGTGTCCTTGGGAATGACACCTTATCCCAGGTGCACGTTGACTTCATGTGCCAAGCCACATGCCGAAATGACACGTGTATGGTGGGCGTGCTTTAAACTAAGTGTCTTAAACGAAATCAATCAACCAACCAATCAATCTTTGTATGTAGGTCTGCCTGTCTTTCCGTCGTTCAGTTGTCTATCCACGTCTAGGGGTTATTTTTCACACGCCACATTGCTATCTGTCTGTCTGGATTTCTGTCCGTCTGCCTGGATGCGGCTAACCTGCCTGCCTACACACTTGCCAGCCCACATGTGTGACTGTATGTCTGTCTGTGCGAGCGCTAAATACTAGACTAAATATTTCAGCGTCATATCAATTCATTATCTATCCAGAGAGAGAGAGGGGGGAGGAGGGAGAGAGAGAGGGGAGAGACAGAGGGAGAGAGTTGGACAAAGACAGAGGGAAAAGGGGATAGGGAGAGAGCGAAAGAGAGAGAAAGAAGGGGAGAGAGAGAAGGATAGATAGAGGTAGGGGCAAAGACAGAGGGACGGGATAGATAGATGGATGGATGGATGGATGGATAGAGAGAGAGAGAGAGAGAGAGAGAGGGGGGATGGGGAAAGATAGCTGGGCAAAGACAGAGGGAGAGGGGGATAGAGAGAGAGAATGATGGAGAGAGAGAGGGGGCAAAGACAGGGACATGGGATAGAAAGAGAGGAGAGATAGATAGAAAGAGGAGAGAGAGAAAAAGAGAGAGAGAGGGAGAGAGAGAAAGCAAATAGGATGGGATATGTTGTGCATATGAAAGAGGGAAATAATTGTTAAACATAAAATTCCGTATTTACTGGGGTAAATGTGTTTAAACTTGCGCGAAAATCGTTAAAAGTCGATAAATATAGGCAAAAGTACAATTTGAGCAACCCGAAAAAATATTGAAATTTTTGCGAAAAATCGTCATTTTGTTCGTCACTGTTTGAAACTACTGGTTAATTTTTCGACATTACGGATTTTTACATTACTGGTCGATTTTTTCGACATTACTGGTTGATTTCGATATTACTGGTTAATTTTTTCGACATTACTGGTTGATTTCGACATTACTGGTAAATTTATACACTACTGGTTGTAACAGGGGCTTCAAAATTTGTGTTTGGCCCTGGAAATTAATGAGTTTGCACCTGCTAAGTCTGGGCCATTGGTAAGTATGAAAAATATACAAATTACTTTAAATTTATCATTTTTTGGAGATTTTGGACTTTTTTAATGCAATATTAAACTTTTTTGTCAGTGTGGACTTAGAAAATTTCGGACCTGTTTTGCTGTACATGTACATGAGGGGAGGATTCCACTGGTATGCTGTTGCTTTTATATTTCATATATGTGTTCAGTGCATCAATATAAGACGACAACCCTTAGCCAGACATTTTTTTTGAGATTTTTGACTTTTTTAATGCAATGTTAAACTTTTTTGTTATTTTGGACTTCGAAAATTTCTGACCTGTTTTGCTATTCATGTACATGACCAAACATGTTTTGCAGATTTGTAATAAGCCTAGGTTTATTGCATGCCATGCATTGGTGAGCTAATGGGGATGGACACCCCCGTCTTGTTTACATAGGTCATATCATCGTTAATTTACTCAGAATCATTCTGGAAACAAGCCAAGACCAGTACCGGGTCTGGACTTGCATCGCTGCATGCAATTGATCTGAAAATTAGATACATGATACAACTCATCATTATGAAGCAGCAGACCAAATATAAAATCATTCCCTTTCATAGAAGCCAAGAAACCTTTGATGGAAGAAGTGTTTCAGACGGATGGACTGACGGACGGACTGATGGACAGGCGGAGTCGAGCTGTTACTAGACCTGCTCTGCCGCTGGCGACGCAGGTAAAAATACTCTTACTCATGTCGATAGCTATTTTGTGATGAGCAGCTGTGTACTGTGTCATTTAGTGTTGAGGATCAGACTGCAAAATATTGGTCCAGGTCTGAACTGCAGTCCTAACTAGACAACCCATGCTTTAGTGTACACAAATAAGTACACAAAGCATTGCAAAGCCTTGTTGCACGCCAGGGACAAAATTATCAATTTTACTAACTTGTGTAAAATATTAGCCATAAACCATTTAATTTTTATTTTTCAAGTTTGCATTGCTTATAAAAAGAGAACATGCGGCAGCCAAAAGGACCATGCAGGAGGGGCTGAGAAACAGATGAACTTTTTTGGGTCTAAAAATCTTCTTCATATCCACCAGTCAGCATCTTTTAATATTTGGTATACAGCATCCTTATGTAGATTATCTCTAAGGTTGTTCAAACCCATTCCCTGTGTTAATATTTGGGCTCCCTATTGGAGCCTAAATTTTAACTTCGTCCAATATGAGAAATAATCTTTAAAACACTTTTTTCTCTAGAAACAGTCAGAATCTTTTGATATATGGTATACTTAATCTGTAGATGGGTCAGATTCAAGTTTATACAAATCAAGCCTATCAGTTAATAATTGGGTTCACTTTGAGAGCCTAAATTATATATAGAGAATGATCTTTAAAAATCTTCTACTTCAGATTCCCCAGTCAGAATCTTTTGATGTTTGGGTTACAGCATCCTTACGGAGGTCAGATTCAACTGTGTTCAAATCAAATCCCTCGATTGGTATTTGGAATCCCCATTGGAGCCCGAGTTTTAACTTGGTTCAATACGAAGAATATTCTTTAAAATGCTTCTTCTTATGAACACCCGATCAAAATCTTTTGATATATGGTATACACATCCTTTGGGGAATCCAATACAAGTTCGTGAAAATTAAGTCCCTAGGTTAGTATTTGGGCTCTTTAACTTAGTCCATTATGAGGAATAATCTATGAAAATCTGCTTCTTCAGATCCAATATTCAGAATCCTGATAAGGGGAGGGGGAGGGTGGGTTGTCGTGGGAGTTCTTACTCAGTTCAAGTTGGGGATGGGGTCAGCTTCAAATTTGTTCAAGTTAAGACCCCAGGTTGCTATTTGGACTCCTTATTTTTCCATTACTGGAAATCTGAGCATTATTTGTGTGGTAGCATTTCCATACCAGAAAAAAAATCATCTTATTTGGACAACAGTGTTATGAATAGTTATGTGACTTCATTCCTCTCTAGTGTTAACTGGTCATTATACCCCCACGTCCGTCAGTCCGTCAGTCAGTCCTACTTGTTTTCCAGACTTTTTTTCTACACGCTTCCAGATATTGAGCTGTTTTTTGGTATGTGAGTCTAACATGGTGGTCTACAGATCAAGTTTGCATTTTTTTCCGCTCCACTGATTTTTACCGAAATTACGGCTTTTGGACTCTGAAAAATTCATCAAAATTACAGTTTTCCAGACTTTTTTTCTACACGCTTCCAGATATTGAGCTGATTTTTGGTATGTGAGTCTAACATGGTGGCCTACAGATCAAGTTTACATTTTGTTCCGCTCCACTGATTTTTATCGAAATTACAGCCCTTGAACTTTGAAAAGTTCATCAAAATTACAGTTTTGCAGACTTTTTTCCTACACGCTTCCAAATATTGAGATGATTTTTGGTATGTTAATCTAACATGGTGGCCTACAGAACCAGTTTGGCCTACAGATCAAGTTTGCATTTTGTTCCGCTCCACTGATTTTTACCGATATTACGGCCCTTGAACTTTGAAAAGTTCATCAAAATTACAGTTTTCCGGACTTTTTTTGTACACGCTTCCAGATATTGAGCTGTTTTTGGGTATGTTAGTCTAACATGGTGGCCTACAGATCAAGTTTGCATTTTGTTCCGCTCCACTGATTTTTACCGAAATTACGGCCCTTGAACTTTGAAAAGTTCATCAAAATTACAGTTTAGCAGACTTTTTTTCTACACGCTTCCAGATATTGAGATGATTTTTGGTATGTTAGTCTACAATGGTGGCCTACAGAAGCAGTTTGGCCTACAGATCAAGTTTGCATTTTGTTCCGCTCCACTGATTTTTACCGAAATTACGGCCCTTGAACTTTGAAAAGTTCATCAAAATTACAGTTTTCCGGACTTTTTTTCTACACGCTTCCAGATATTGAGCTGTTTTTGGGTATGTTAGTCTAACATGGTGGCCTACAGATCAAGTTTGCATTTTGTTCCGCTCCACTGATTTTTACCGAAATTACGGCCCTTGAACTTTGAAAAGTTTATCAAAATTACAGTTTTGCGGACTTTTTTCCTACACGCTTCCAGATATTGAGCTGATTTTTGATATGTTAGTCTAACATGGTGGCCTACAGAACAAGTTTGGGTTTTGTTCTGCTCCACTGATTTTTACCCAAATTACGGCCCCATAGTCTTTGAAAAGTTCATCAAAATTACAGTTTTCCGGGCTTTTTCTCTGCTTGAATTCTTTCAATACCGTTGAAACTACAGAACACTGTTTTCTGCAGTGTTCCTAGAATCTATGTTTATTTTTAAAAAATGATTAGAGCTTGAAATATCGGGGTGCTTGGGGTATGTGAGCGTGCTCACTGAGGTTCTTTAATTGATGCTAATTAAATCCTTCTTTAAACAACTTTGTTAGGTGAGTGCCTCAGGCCCCGATGGGGCCTCTTGTTTTTTGTAAATAAGCACATTTTGATTAAAGAAACCATTGTAATATTAGTTTTCAAATAAATCAGACTTATTCTTCCATTTTGATGAGTGTCATCAGCACATTTATGCACCTTACTGAAATTGGGTAGAGTATGTATCACTTGTCTTGAAATGATAGGCTTTACACATATGTGAGATAAATTATTAATCCTCTGCCCTCAGATATCAAAATGGCAAAGTTTTCAGCAGCAGATCAGGCCTTTAGATTACCCAATTTCACACTGTTTACAGGTGTGCCCAAATTAGAGAAGGTGTGAAGACATCAAGAAAAGTATATAAATTCTCTGTGCCTCTTCTGCATTTGTGAATAACTTCTCACAGAATATGACCATAGAAACACAAATAAAAGGCATAGCAGTAAAACATAAAAGGACAAGGCTATTATTTCTGGTTTTAATGTACTCAATTTAGGACAAAAGGGTGTGCCCAAAATAAATGAATTTGATGGCCTGGCAAATATTTTCCATAATGCTGTTTGATATTTAACCAAATATGCCTTGTTTGACAGAGCTCAGTGAGCTCTGTCAAACAAGGTATAATTGGTAAAATTCACAGTTAAACGAAAGAAAAACTGTGATTGAAGAAAATTTTGTAGCATTATCAGGGTGCTATAGGTTAATGCGTTTGTATCTCGCCTGACTTTCAGTCAGGGGAGCTATAGTGATCACTCACCGTCTGTCGTACATCGTCCGTGAACATGGTGTTTGCGTCTTCTCCTCCAAAACCGCTGAACCAATTTAATTGAAATTTGAGATAATAGTTTGTTATGACATCGCATTTTGATTTTGTTCAAATCAAGTTGCCTCGCCCCTTGGTAGGGCCATGCCCAAAAAGTGTGCTTAAATCTTTAAAAATCTTCTTCTCATTAACCAGCAGTAACAGAGACTTGATATATGGTGTGCAGCTTCCTTTTGAGGTATAGACTCAGATTTGTTCAAGAGAAGTTCGAGGAGCTATATTTGCCTTCATTATGGGAGGGGCAAGAATTTTTGCCCCGCCCCAAATTTCTATTTTCCAAACCGAGAGGCTGATTTGAACTAGATTTGATATGAGGGCTTATTGGATCATAAGTACTTAATTTATGTCAAAAAATTGTTTCCTGTCATCCCACCAGGAGCTAAAAATAGAAATTTTTAAAAATGCCTTTATCTCCAAAAACTACATGGCACTGAGAATTCTTATTTGGTGTGAAGCTTCCTTAGGACCAACAGAATGGGATGGTCCACAAAAAATTGCTATCAGTTTTATTAGAGGGTACTTTTTAAGGACTTCGAAAAAATGCTGAATCAGCATTTTTTAACACTGTTGGTAATGGGGAAAACATTTAAGACTCTTCTTCTCCCAAACCACTGCTCCAAAAAGCTTTCATATTTCAAATATAACATCTTTGGAAGATTTATTCACATGTTTTTTGAAATCAAATCCCTGGGTCCATATTTGGGCTCTATGGGAGCCCAAATGTTCAGATTAGTGCAATATGAGGAATATTCTTGAAAAATCTTCTTCTTCCGATCCACCAATCAGAATCTTTTGGTATTTGGTTTGCAGCATTCTTAGGGGGGTGAGATTCAAGTTTGTTCAAGCCAAGTCCCTGGGTTCATATTTGGGCTCCCTGTGGGAGCCTGAATTATAACTTAGTTCAATATGAGGAATATTCTTTAAAAATATTTTTCTTCAGATGCGGTAGTCAGAATCTTTTGATATTTGGTATACAGCATCCTTAGGGAGGTGAGATTCAAGTTTGTTCAAGCCAAGTCCCTGGATTCATATTTGGGCTCCCTGTGGGAGCCTGAATTATAACTTAGTTCAAAATGAGGAATATTGTTTAAAATTTTTTTTATTTCAGATCCACCAGTCTGAATCTTTTGATATTTTGGTGTAAGATTTTCTTAGGAGGGACAGATGCAGCTTGTTCAAATCAATTCCCTGGGTTGATATTTAGGCTACCATGTCTGGTGATTGCCCTCAGGCCCTCTAGGGCTTCTTGCTTTTATTGACCTGCATTACTGCATCTCTTGTTTCTAAATTGGGTGGAGTAAAAACTGCCTTCTCAGAATGATATAATCACAGGAAGTGAAATCATAAGTTGTCATTGTAATCGTATTATTAATATTAATTTTGTCCTGTAAACCTGTTTTAAAAGAATTAACAGTTAACCCTTTACCTAACATGAAAAACAGACAACACTTGCAAACAAAATTCTTGAGTGACTGTTTTTTTTTTCATTTTTTGTTCCAATGAGGGGTCATAATCTATGTTTTTGAGACAAAAAATTTAAAAAATAATGAGAATTAATAAACGATTTTTATGAATAGCGCTGGCCGGTTTTGTTCGTTATGTTGGGTAAAGGGTTAAAGCTGATGCCATAAAACCGTGAAAGGGATTATAGATAAACCATATGTATAGCAAATCTAATTTTAAGGATTCACAATAGTCAAGAGTATTGAATGAAGATAAGGCCACACAAAGTAGACCTTCTGTTTCTCGGGCCATTATTTGTAAAATTACATGCGGGCGAGCGTTTTTTTATTTTATTTTTATCCCCCGAAAAAAAATTTCGGGGGATATAGTCGTCACACGTTTTTTTTTGTCCGTCCGTCCGTCCGTCCGTCCGTCCGTCCGTCCGTCCGTCCGTCCGTCCGTCCGTCCATTTACATTTCGTTTCCGGATGATAACTTCCCTTGAAATAGTTTGATTGTAACCAAACTTGATATGTGGCTTAAACATATAAAAATACAGGTCAAGTTCGAATCCGGGTTCATCCTGATTAATATTACCAGAGTTATGCCCCTTTTTAATTTAGAAAATCTTATGATTTTTGGTTTCCGGATGGTAACTTCCCTCAAGATAGTTTGATTGTAACCAAACTTGATATGTGGTGCAAACATATCAAAATACGGGTCAAGTTCGAAAATGGGTTTGTCCTGATTAATTTTACCAGAGTTATGCCCCTTTTCAACTTAGAAAATCTTATGATGACCACACTTTTTTCGGGGGGATCAGCTGCCCCGTGGATGTGGCAGCCCTCTAGTTTATTTCAGTAATTACTTCTTTGCCATCAAAAGTTCATGTTCTTGGTTCAAGTTTTAGGCCTCATAATCTACAGAATAGCTTGGGTGGTGGTGTATTTCATCCCTTGAGTGCAAGAAGGCTTTGCAATGCTAAAGCATTGCAAAGTCTTCTTGCACTCAAGTGACAAATTCATCAATTTTTTTAACTTGGGTAAAATATCAGACCAAAACCATTTAATTTTTATTTTTTTTAAGTTTAAATTGGTTATAAAAAGAGAGCATGCGCCAGCCAAAAGGACCATGCGGGAGGGCCTGAGAAACAGATTTATTATTTTTTTAGGCCTAAACAGATATTTTTGTTATTACAGTATATTTAATAGATACTGGTTTGAATACTTGGGTGTATCAGTTTATCGATATACTGTGTAGCCCTACACATTACTGTAATTCAGATTATGTTAAAAAAGATATGTACAACCAAAATATAGCAAATGATTGCCAAGTTGAACTCCCATGGTCCATTAACCTAAACTTTGCTTGTGCTGGCAGTAAGCAGGATGACTTCCAATGTAGCAACATGCCCGACAGTCATCTACCTGCACACTTTACATGTATTTGCTACTCTGAATGGTGTCGGCACTGAGCAAATATTAGTATAAAGACATATCCTTAAAATAACTGAGAGCTAAAAGTGTTACCCTTGTCTGCGCCTTTTCATCATTTCGTCATTCTGACTTTCCATCATTCCTAAAATAACAGTTTTCAAGACTTCTTTTCACCACACATTGAGATAATTGTCTGATTTCTGGTATGTGGCTTTGTTATTATTTGGTACTTACAAATCGAGTTCCAGTTTTGTCTGTGTCAGATGATTGTTTGAGTTATTGAACTTAGTTTTGGATGTGAAAACGTGAAGAATTAGTTTTTCCAGGCTTTTTTTACTCGCGAGGGCATACATGTTGTACTGACACATCTAGTTTTTATTTTGAAGTATCCTGCATCAGGAAAGAGCAGTTGTTATAAATTATATTCTTATTATTTGAGGTAATTGTTATAAATTATATGCTTATTTCAGGTAACAGGAACACCAGGAGTAAAGAAAGAGCTGACACAATTAAGAAACTGCCTTTGGTTGGAAAATCGATTTATTTAGATATAAAGGATACAGCGTCATTGAGGATAATTGAAAGAGATATCCGTTTTCTTGGTGCTGTAAGTATATTTGGCAAGTGAAAGTGCAAAGTCTTAGTTGTCCATGTTTTATGAATTTGGACTTGTGTTCCAGCCAGGGCTCGCAAATAGGGTCGCCCGACGTCCCGGGACAATCAGAAATTTTCTCGGGCAACCAAAAATGCTATTCCCTCTGCCTGACGGGCAACCAGATTTTTTCTGTCCGATTTTAAAAGATAATTCTTTGAGAAAATTAAAATATAAAAACGAGCGGGAGTTAATGATTAAACAACTGTTAAAATGGTTGAATATGCGTTCCGCTGGTTGGGGGAAGTACTTTTCAGACAGTGGCGGCAGGCTCATAAACTTCAGCAGTCAACAGGTACATAATTCTTTTTCTGATCTATGATATTATCAATGGCATGTGCTGGGATTGGTTGTCAATAACGCACCGCTATCTTTTATCACATGAACAAACTGTGTTGGAACTGGAATTGAAATCGACAGTCATTCAATTCACTTAGTGACTGAGGTCGACTTGCATGAACATTGCCATGGATCTACGACAATATTTCAAACGTAAAAAAACTGTACCTGCAACAGAAACATCTGCTGAAGAATCTGCGCAGATTTCTGCTGATGATAGCGCATCATTGGATCCAGAACACAAATCGAAATCGAAACCGGTCTCAAAGAAACACGCATATGAGTTGGAAAAGAGAGAAAGATGCTTTGTTCCAGAATGGTCCAGTCAATTTGAGTGGATCCAGTAAGATCAAAAACAGGGGGTTATGTTCTGCAAAGTTTGCTGTGATTGCCCACTGAAAGCCGACAGTAAAAGTCCATTTGTCCAAGGAAAGTCTGTGTTTTGGAAAGATCCAATAAAAACCCATGAAAAGTCAAAAAGCCACATAAAATGTTCTCTAGCCCTAAAAGCTAAAAGTGAGCCACACAAGACGTCAATTGCAAAAACTGTTACTAAAATGAATAGAGCAAACTTTGAAATTCTTCAAAAACTTTTCAGGACAGCTTATTTTATTGCCAAAGAAGAGCTACCCATGGCTAAATTTCCAAGTGTTTGTCGCCTACAGGTTTGTAATGGTGTCCAACTTAACCAAACTTACATAAATGATCATGCATGTCATGATTTTATTGGGGCAATAGCTTTTGAGGAGCGAGATAAGACAAAATGGCTACTTAAAGACTAGATTTGTTTCAGTTTTATCTGACGGTAGTACAGATTCGGGAACAATTGAGCAAGAATTGGTGTTCATCAGTAAATAGTATTGGAATAATCGATGAGGGTGAATGGAACAGGAAAGTCATTTGTGCTAATTTTGATGGTGCTGTCATGATGGGTGAAAAAAATGGTGTCGCAGGCCGTCAAATGCGACGTGTTGGCCATATCATCATTCTTCATTGCATAGCTCACAAATTAGAGCTTGTGATTCTGGATGCTGTAAAAAATGTGCCCTCTTTAGGTACATTTGAGGAAACTCTGAAATCGATCTTTAAAATGTACTATTATTCTCAAAAAAAAAATGCGCGAGCTCAAAGAGATTGGTGACCTTTTAGATGAGAAACTAGCATACTTCTCTGGCCTGAAAAGCACCAGATGGTTACCCAGTAGACTGCGGAGTATGAGGGCAGTTGAAATTAATTATAGTGCTACTGTTTCACACATGGAACATATGGCAAGCAGCATTGCCAAAGATGGGGTAAAACCTGAAGATGCAGCTAAAGCAAAGGGTATCGCGGCGGAATTGAAGACTGCCAGATTTGTGCACTTTTTGTTTTTTCATGCTAGACTATAGTGGTACTCTGGCTAAATGTAGCAAGAACTTCCAGTTTGAGGATATATTTGTTAGTAGAGCTATGCAGGTTCTCGACAGTACAAGTTCCGACCTTTTACTGCTTGAAGCAACTCCAGGAAGCAATATGAAATCCTTCTGGAATGAATTAGCAGGCAGTGATAAGATGATTTTTCGGGGAATTCAGCTCACAAAAAGTAAGAGGCCTGTGAGACAAAGTCACAGCAACATGAAAGAAACTGCAGTTAAGCCTTCACCCTCCACAACTGAGTCCGGAGAACCTCCTGACACCGTTGTTAAAGAAGAAATTGTGGAGCCGTGGAAAGATGACTTTGACAAAATTTGTGATAATACTATTAAATACTTAAATATAAACGATTCTCTAACTTTACTAAGAAACTACTGTCAAGCTTTAAATGTCTCGACATTTCCCTGCTCCCACATGACAAAGAAGACATGTCTTTTTATGGAACAAGAGAAATCGACGAAATAGTTAAACATTTTGCACCAGTATTGACAGACGAGGAAATACATGAAATACCACAGGAATGGACGGCTTTAAAGGTATGGCATTCCACAGGGGACGGAAGCTCGATGATGTGTATGCCGACTTACTGAATGAAACAGAAAGCATGAAAAATATAATGTCTTTGGTTAATATTGGGCTGACATTGTCTCTGTCAACAGCTACTTGTGAAAGGGGGTTTTCTTGCATGAACAGAATTAAGCGAAGTCAGCGCACAGCTTTAAAGGCAGCCACCCTCAATGATTTAATGCTGTTCTCCAACGATGGTGAGTCAATTGAAACATTCTCCCCAGATTTTGCTCTTGATCACTGTCTGCTTTCTGGGCAAAGGAAACGACACATATCACATAAAAAACCAAAGCGACTCAAGAAGAAACGGACGACCGCTGTAGAATTTGAGCCGACTTGCAGTATTCCTGGTGGCGAGTGAGACTCGTCGGGAATAAATGACAAAACACTAAGTGGACAAGACTCAGATCCAGACTCTGATAGTGATTAAAAAAAACTATGTTATTTTAATGCTTGTGGCACAGTGCCACTCCTGACTTTCTTATATATTCAAGTAACTTGTAAATTTGTCATAAAAACATACAAATATTGATAAAATCTGAGCCAGCTGGTTGAGCTGACTCTGATCATATCGATATTTGGTTGGTTTTATTGGAGAAAATGTAGAGATTTCGACAAAAGTTATTTCTGGCAATATATATATTGGGCAAGGTACTATTAGCCTGTAACTATTTTAATTTTTCAGTTGAAAATAAAGTTTTCGCATATTTCAGTTAACTCACTGTGTCACTCACAGCATACTGTGTTGTTTACCATCATGCATAGGCGCTGAAACGACATGCATTTTAACCCTTTATGTAACGCTGGGAGCAGACGACACTCATGAAAAAATTCTTGTGCAACTAAAGATGTCCATGCTTTGCTTTCAAAACATTGGTCATGGCCCCTCATTGGAACGAATAAGGGGTTATAACCTGTATATTGGAAGCAATAATGAAAATATAAAAAAAAACAAGATTGAATAATGATATAAGGTGTTGCGTTAGGCAGTTTTGAATATTACATTAAGTAGGCTACTGAAACGTAAAGGGTTAACATGTAAACTAGGCCCTGCCAGGCTGATGCTTTGTAATCACAATATAAAATTTGACACCTATTTTATGTTATGAAGTATCATTACTAGGTCTAACTCTTACATCTACTACAAGAGGATTCATCCGTATTAATACAGTAAGTCATAGGGTATGTAACAGCTCTTTAACCTTCTTTCCGAAATAGCTGTTCAGTTGAGAAAATTGGGTTACATGAATTTGCATGTAAAGTATTCAACAAACCTAAACAAATGGTCAACACGTGTCGTCGGTACTGTTTAGCCCTGTCCCACTGATACTGTTAGCAACAGGCTGACAGTATCCCCCCCCCCCCCCCCCCCCCCCACACACACACACACTCACACCTCCCACAGCGACATTCAGGGCAAATTTTGATATTGTTCAGTAATGCTCACGAGTGGAGTCGGGTTGTATTTGAATCAATGTTCCCAGATATCGGGAGTGCACTGGTGCGATAAGCAACCGAGAACGGCGTGACGTCATATCCCTGTAGAGACAATACTGTGCACTCATAATGTCCCAAACAAAGATTCAAACACAACCATTACCTTCCCAGAAATCGTTTTTCGAGAGTGAAAGTGGATGTTGCGCTCATTCAGCATTGCAACGGTCTCTGTTGCTGATCTTCCTCTTGGTCACTCAGGTACTTATTTATTTTTTTGTTACTGTGTTCAACAAACGATATAATATGTTTGAGATTAGTTCTCAGTTGAGATAGTAAGTTAACGTAGCGCAGTGAACCAGGATACTTTCCAGGCCGTAATGGGGGGGGGGGGGGGGGGGGGGGGGAGGGGGGGGTATTACGGTGCTGTATCCAACCTGTCAGTTGTCATGACGCATGGTGCATGGATTTTTTGCACAACAGTGAACTGAATCTTGATCTGTGACAGTGTCCTCATCTTTCAAATCCTCACCTGTTGTTATACATCATTTGTTGTCATATATCTGATCGATTCACATTCCAATGTGTATGAATTGAGCAATCAAATATCAGTCCTAACACCGGGCCACCATTTTCTGGGGCGGGCAACCAGATCTCAAAAGAAGCCTGCCCGACGGGCAATCACGTTTTTTCACTATTTGTGAGCCCTGCCAGCTGGTAGCTAGTAGTAGTAAAATCATCCACAGAAGAGTGGTACCAAGCAGTGATGATTTCCTCTGCACTGATGCCATACTCTGTAACCCTGCAGCAGCCAAATTAACCTTTTTGACTGGGAAGGGCATGGGTATGCGTAAGTATTTGCATCAAGAAAAATTCATGAACACTGAATCGGAAGTGAGGATCTGAAAATAATTTAGTCTTAAAAAGCTGTAGGATTAATTATCTACTGAACCTCCCCTGCAAACACATTTTGTTGTAGACAATATTATACGGGATGATACTTAATGTATTGACTTGCGTACTTTCTTTAATCTTATTGCTTAACCCTTTACCTAACATGAAAATTCTTGAATAAGGCCATACAAAGTTGATTGTCTGTTTCTCAGGCCAGTTTTTCCCAAAAAGCATGTGGGCGGGCGTTTTTTTTTTTTCTTTTTATTTTCTCCCCGAGAGGTTGTTTGTGGTAATTGGACGCCCACCCGAACGCCTGGTGGACCACACAAAATTTCGCAGATATATTGGTTATTCACCATAGGGGTGTTGGGTCGTAAATGAAGTGGGGTTTGAATGTTTGTTTTTTCAGTGAAACGTGAAAATTATAACACAGGACGAAAGTCACGAAACGCCTCGTGCGTGAAAGTCTCTGGTTGAAACTTCTCTGGAACAAATCAAATGTCGAAGTGCCAACTTTCAGAGATTTATTTTACCAAAAAAAAAAAAATCCTTTCACAACCTGCCTAATAAAATGGTGAATCGCAATTTTTCCCCATTATATTCAAAATTATCACAACCCATTTGAACGGGCAGTTCATCCATAAATCATATATTTTTATACTGTACCAATGACCCAGACATAGCTGGTGCTAACTCTTAAAATATAGGGCCAAACACAAATTTTGCCCCCCAATCCCCAAAATTTGCATCTAAAACTAAAGAAAACATGTCCTGAAAGGCCCTCCACACTTCGCCCCTACTGCGCATGCGCAGTGTCAAGGACGTTCCGAAATTGGCGCCATTTATCATTCTAAGTTTGGCCCTTCATCAGTTAACATCTGACTGATCTTTGTGCTTTTAAATCTCAGTTTAAATGATGCCAGACACATAAATATTAGTGAAATGGTGATTCTAAGGAGGATAGAAAAGGAGGAGAGGAAAAGAATGTGTGACAGAATATTATCAGGGCTGTAACTTAAAATTTTTTAATGAAATTATGTTAAGTTACCTATTTTCAAGGCAGCAGCCATTTTGTTGTCATTCTGATTATTTAGTTACACTGTTTTTTCAAGTGTTTTTCCTCTCTCCCTGTCCTTTAAGTTCCCCCTTGCTATTCTCCCATGCTTTTGGCATAGTTTATGTAATTATTATTACTAAAATTTCTTGGGAGTTTTAGCTGAATAACAGAATGAATTCTGTTCTTTCCCCATGTTTACGTCTTCACCTACGGGTGGTTAGGCGTTGTGTTCTGCATCTACCATCTGATGTTCTGCAGTTTCTTCCCTGGAAGTCTCTGTTTTGCATCAGATGGTGTATTTTTGGTAACTGATTTCGGGCCTGGGTGCCTGGAGTCTTATTTAGTGTTTTTACACTCATTGTTTACATTTACAACAGCCCTCTGTGTGAGGGGGGGATTTCTAAATAATAATATCTTTATGTTATTTTAATCATAACTAGATACATTATTATTGTTCGTAAGTGTTGAATAAATTGTTTAAAATATTTTTAAAATTTTTTTCCACACTTAGGCTTGGGATCCATTGGGGCTCAACGTTACTTTTCAGAAACTTGGGCTGTTCTGAAAAAATATTTTTTCAAAATATTTTGATTTCAATTATTTTTTCTATTTTAATGGATCATATTATTATTATGTATTTTGCCAGGGGTTAGTGCGAGTACCAGGACTTGTTTTCTTTTCACATTGAAAGGATATTGATCAATTGTTTTAGAGGAAGTCTTCCTCTGACCTTATTATCATTCTATATGTGGTCAGTGTACTCGCATTAACTCCTGTTCTGTATCGTATGATTTCGATGACAATATGGGAAGCGTATGTCATGGTATGTTGTTGGGGATTTGGACACTCCGGTCCTTTCCCCGCAGGGTCACTCTACTTTATCAATTTCTATTTCAGACGATCAAGATTAGGGTGATGTATCTGTGATGTCTTCCAACAGTGTGCCTCCGTCGTCACAATTAATGAAGGGCTAGCGGAAAAGTGCTCATGTAATACGCCAATTGCCTAAGAGGACCCTAGTAGGTTCGACGGCCTTTGACGTCCGCTAGCTCGCCCGGTGTAGCGTCCATTCACCGAATGGTTCGGCAGCCGGGTTCGTCCGTTGCGGTCTAGAAGGAATTTTGGGGTGATGCGAGCACTATAATATTAACTTAATGCACACCCAGTGACGGCGGATCGGAGGGAGAACGGAGGAAGCCTTTTAGTCCGGTTCATAGCTCGTTCCGGTCCATCCGGACGGCAAGCGAGAGAGGCCCCTCTCTCGTTCAACAACATCTGGCCCCAGATGTTGTGGTACAAATGTGTCGCTAGCGGAGCATACGTCCGTCGCTCGGGACGCTCCGTTGTATAGGCAGTCCGCTGAGACTGCTAAGGCTTCCTCTTCTCGTCAGCGCACACGACCGCACCTTGGCTGCGTGACCGCCGATATATTACCAGCTTCGCCGATCAAGGATTCTTCGACGACCAGGTCACACCATCCGGCAGCCAGGGATTCGAGACCGATGGACTCCGGACGTTCGCATAGGAAAAGTATGCGGGAGCCATCTGATGCGGAGCTGCCCTCGGCGAAGCAGCGATAGACTGCGCCTCCGCAGGTCTCGACGCCGGACATTCTTGTGCACATAGCACAGCTTATCGCAGCATCCCTGCAGCCGACAGAAACGGTGTCGGATCGAGAATTATCCGACAGCGCTGGGTCGGTAGCCGGGGACTCGAGGCCTGCAGACTCCGGACGTTCGCATAGGAAGTGTGCGGGAGTCAACGTACACGGAGCTTCCAGCGGCAATGCATCGTAAGTCCGCTACTGCACAGGCCTCGGGAACGGACGTGCTTTCCTTAATAGCACAGTTTATCGCAGCATCCCAGCATCAACTGAATCTGTCGCATATATTTTATCCGACGATGCTGGGTCGGGACGCTCCGCGGAAGCGGGTACGGACGTCCAAAAGTTTCATCCGGTCCGACGGGATGCCGAAAGGGATTCGGAGGATTTCAAGCTTTCCCTTTCGGAACAAAATATGCTGCGATGCCGGATAAGAAACCGATAGCGTCGGTGGACTTAGAAATTTTTGGTTCGGTTCAGGGACATCGTCCCTCAGTTCCGACATAGTCCAATAATGTCACACAAACTTTCGAATTATTGAACGACGCTATATATATTATTATTTTATGCTTGCTATCCAAGCATTTCTGGTTTCTTGTTCGAAGAATTATGGAGATGTCTTTCAAAAGTGTGCCTCTGTCGTCATAGTTAATGAAGAGTTAGCGGCAATAAGTGCTCATGGAATATGTCTATCGCTTATGGAGTGACATTCGCTAGCTCACCCGGTGTAGCGTACATTCATCGAATGGTTCGGCTGCCGGGTTCGTCCGTTGCGGTCTAGGAAGGAGATTTGGGTGATGCGAGCACTTTAATTACTTTAGTACTCACCCAGTGACGGCAGATTGAGGACAGATCGGAGGAAGCCAACAACATAGGGGACCGCATGTTGTGGTTCAGATATTTTACATTCGGAGCATATGTCCGTTGCTCGGGACGCTCCGTTATATTGACAGTCCGAGAGACTGTCTTTAATGCTTCCTCATCCTCACAGCAGGGCACACGACCGCACTTTGGCTACGTGACCTCGAGTATCCGATCAGTTTCAGCATTCAGTGATTCCACAGCGAATAGGTCGCGCCATCCGGTAGCCAAGGGACACGAGGCCTATACACTCCGTTCGCTCGCATATTGGAAGTATGCACGGGGTAACGATCTCGGAGCTTCCTGCGGCAATGCATCGTAAGACCGCTGCTCCTCAGGCCTCAGTGACGGACGTGCTATCCGAGTTAGCACAGTTGTTTCGCAGCATCCCAGCAATTGACAGTTTCTCGGTCGAATCAGGAATTATCCGACGGCGCTGGGTCGGTGCGGTCCGCGGTTGCATCAAGCTACGGACGACCGAACGCTTTATAGGGTCCGACAGGATGGCGAAAGGGATTCGAAAGATTTCGAGTTTTCCCTTTAGTAGTATCGGAAGATGCCTTTCGTATCTTCTGGCATTTCTTCCAGTGGTTATTTTTCGGACTTCATTGCTGCGATCTTGGATAAGAGACTTATAGCGTCATTGGACTCGGATTTTTCGATCGGTACAGGGACTTTGTCCCTGACTTACCGACGCAGTCCAATATTGTCATTACAACATGTGTTTTATTTTTCGACGCTATATATTTATATATATATACAAGCCTGCTACTAAGCATGATAGTTTAGTTTCTTGTCCGCGTGGCTCATTTCTGCCATTTTATCTTTTTTACATATAGTTTATTTTGGCAGAGCAGGGCATACCGAGAGTTCATACGCGTCTAGACGGTGTGATTAAAGACTGCATATATATTCTTTTTCGCCGTTTATGTCTTTTCCAATTTCAATGTTGGGAACGACATTATGTATAGTAGACTTAACTTAGACGCTTTATTATACGTAATCCGCCTTACTGAGGCGTTATCATTACGTCTTCAAGAAAAGATTTACGGGATATTATTCTCAATGTAATTTCTTTTGAGGGCAGTAGTTTGTTCACGTATAACTCCGCCCTTCAGTGGCTGATTGGAGTTGGTTAGACGTGATGCAGCCCTAGCTACATCCACGCGTGGATAGTAGGTTAAGAACTCTCTCAGAGTCGCTTCGTTCTCGGAGGAGCTTCTCTTCGACGGCAACTTTCCGGCAATCCATGAATTGCTTGATTTATACATTCTCTTGTCTATCTAGTGTTGCCGGACCCGAGTGTGGCTGTTATGACGGTTGCCAGTCAAACAGATTGGGATATATACTGATCCCTACGGATTCGAAGTGCCAGGGTCTTTGGGTTCCGCAGTCTTTTAGCTATCAGTTTAACTTCCGCGGAATAATGTTTTTTAGGCTTGCTTTATGTCATTGCATGAACATTATTCAGAAACGCATGCCCAAATTCCTGTCCTTTAATTCGACAGTAGTGGCGTATCTCCGGAACCAGGGAGGCACTCTTTCGTTTCCGTTATTCAATTTAATGGAAAGAATCCGTCTGTTGGTTATAGTACACCAAGTTCAGTTTTGGTCCGTCATATTCTGGGTCGTCTGATTGTTTTATCGCACTCCCGTTCTCTTACGGGTCGCTTGTTGCTGTCAGAATGGACTCTCAACAAACAAGTATTCATTCAGATTTGCTATCTATGGGAGCGCCCAATGATGTTTTATTTATGACACAGCTTGCTAATAAATTGCAGACGTATGTGTTGGCTTGTCCAAATCTCTGAGCTAATACTGTTAACGCTCTATTGATCTATAGGACGGAATGATAGGATACGCGTATCCTCCGGCGCTGTTGTTTTAGCAGGTATTGCTAAGGTAAACAACCACAATACATTTCTGTTGATAGCATCTCTATCTTCACAGAGATCATGAGTAATTTACTCTCTTGTCTACTGTGGATCTTAACGTGAAATCTTCCTCTATGTGAGGATCTTTTTTCACTGGGTAAATCGTGTCATCTTTATCACAACCAGCAAGGTCGCAACCTTCATGTATTCCGTTGTGTGGTCCGTATTGCATTGTAAGCACTGTACTGGACGAGCTTTGGACGCGATTTCTTACTATAGGAGATCCTCTTCTTCGCTATTCTATGCGACTAAAGTGGAGGCTCTTCCGTCGTGGTGTAGGGATCATTATGTTCATATGGTTGATCCCTCCATACTACTCATTGCTATTTTTTAGTATACTTGTTTCACAAGATCTACTGCAGCCTGTTGTTATTTAGGTTATAGGTTTATGTTACCTCATACCTATGCACTCTACGATAGTTTACAATTGAGTCTTTTGTCTCTTTATCTAAGTCAGTTAGTAACTTTTTGATAAATAGACTTAGAATCTTTAGATTAAATTCCTATACGGATTTTAACTTCGGTTCTTATTTAGCTAAGTAATCATTTGAGCCTCTGGAAACAGTAGTTTTCAAATTCTGACCTTTTAGACAGTAATTCTGTTGGTTTCTCTTTTACTGTAGAGTCAGTGAGTTTCATGCACTATCGATGGCTGATTTTCACTTTCATAGTTTCGGAATCAATACTTCCGTTACTATTTAGGTTGGATTGTTGCATAAGAGTTAGGCTCCTATTATCCGGAACCTATTATTTTAAGGTCCTTCCGTCTTCGTATGGGCATAGGCCTTTACTCTTTCCGGGTACAGTTTATGTATTTATAAACAGATATCTGTTTATTACAAGGGCGTAAGCTTCTTCTGTCTTTGATGTCTAGTAGAAGGACGTTACGCTCCATTTTATTGTTAATGGATTCTATTAACTAGCGTACTGCTTATGGTATATCATTGGCTTAGCAGTTGTGCTTAAGATTTCGGCTCATGAAGTAAGAGTTCTTCTACTTCTTGGGCTTACATTAATAGTGTTGCTATTATAGATTTTTGAAGGCTGCTCTTTGCTCTCAGCCATCCATTCATGAATTTTATCTCAGAAATATCGAGTCCATTTCTGAAGGCCTCTATTGTTAGGTCTATTATCTACTGCTCAGAATGTCATTCACTTAACAGTTGCTACTATAGCTAGGTAGGCTGTCTGTTTCGGCAGTGTCTCCGTTTGGCTGCCCTCTTCGCTCTGGGCTATTTGACCCAGGGCAAGAAAAAGGGGGGGGGGGGGGGAGGGTGTTCCCTTGGGTCACCTGTTTTTACTATGAAAACAAGGGGATACCTCCTCCGGAGTTAGTAATTCTGAGCTGTTATTGGGATGGTTGTTAGTGAGAAGTTTAAGTTTATAAAATTCATTCAAGTCTTAGTTTTTAAAGTATAGCTTTTGAATATTGCATATGTCTACGGACATGATTATGCAATTCTCACACACTTTTAGGAGTATAAGAGTCTCTATTCTCTAGACTTACTTTATTATTGGCTTACTTTAAAAATTATTAGTATAAGGATTATTGGATATTAATAGAGTACATGGATGTATGAAGCTCAATTTTTGGAAGGTGTTGTATCTTTCTAATTTATCATAAATAAGAAAGATACATATAAGGCCTATTACTTCTTTTCCCTACAGGGGATGACTCTATTTTATTTTATTGAGCGTATTCCATTTTGCTCTATGTCCTTGGCCCTCCAGCCTTTTTACTATTCAGCTATGTCTGGGTCATTGGTACAGTATAAAAATGTTAAAAAATTTATAGTAATTTATATATTTTTTATACTTACCAATGACCCAGACGGGGATGGCCCTCCCAGGAGTTGGGAACTCTTGCCTCCCCGCTGAGTACATAGCGCTTACCAGGCACTGGTTATTAGAATGATAAATGGCGCCAATTTCGGAACGTCCTTGACACTGCGCATGCGCAGTAGGGGCGAAGTGTGGAGGGCCTTTCAGGACATGTTTTCTTTAGTTTTAGATGCAAATTTTGGGGATTGGGGGGCAAAATTTGTGTTTGGCCCTATATTTTAAGAGTTAGCACCAGCTATGTCTGGGTCATTGGTAAGTATAAAAAATATATAAATTACTATAAATTTTTTAACTTTTTGGAAATCTGAAAATGAAATACAAAACAAATGTTTGCTTGTTTTTATTAACCAATTCGACCGCGATATGCGATTTATTTTCAACTATGACTGTTACTTTTATATCAAGCAACGGTTACTATTAGTTATCCAATTATCCTGCATCTCAAATGCATTTATTTAAATTAACTGGGAAACTCGTAACGGTTTCAAATAAGAGTACACAAATTCCAAATGACGGCCATTTACAATACAAATGTTACTAAAAATAAATGCCAGGAGACTGTGTTCCATTCAACATAGCACCTGACTTTGCAGACTTTCTGAGGGTTGGTGCGAATCAAACGTGGTGCGAATCGACCATTCCCCTTTGTGACTGTTTGTTGTCAGACAGAAAGACACCTTCCTTCTTGCTGTCATTATGACTTACCTTTTACAGAATAAAACACTTTTTGTCGTGAATATTGCTAAAACCCACCCACTTTATTAAAGTATGATGTAGAAAAGGCTTGAAGTGCGTTAATTTAAAATTTGCGAACGCATCGATATCGATTTACCGAAATGAGCACAATATCTCAAATTTTTTTGGAAGATTTTTTGGTGTCATAAAAAGCTTGCACGCGCACCAAAAATGACCATGCGCATGGGCCTGAGAAACAGTGGTTCTTTTTTTATGGCCTAATTTTTTTCATTTTTTGTCTCAAAAAACGTTTTTTTTCCAGTCTTGTAAGTTAAGTTTCTGGTTATCACCTCTTTCTGAATGTTGAAGTGTTGCACAGATGACAAAATGTCTTAGACAACAATGACTGCAAAAAGATTTTTGCAGTTTTTTGGTGATGAAACGAGATAAAGGGATGTCAATAGATAAGATCGTCACCCCTGTGTCTGTTCAAGTAGTACATGTTTTTACCTACCATCAGTAGGTAAAACCTGTAGTAAGTGAACAGACACAGGGAACCTAATAATCTATTTGAACATGTTAACACCCGTAGAAATTTAAATGGCAGGTTTATTCTCCCTGACAATATTTTTATAATAGATATGTTTTAGGTTAAGAAATATCCTGTAATTCATAAGCCTTTGCACACTTATGTCAAAATATGTAAATTTTAGGTTACCAAATTTTTCCCATAATGGAACTAAGAATTTAACCAATTCAGTCTTGTTTGTCAGCACTCCGTTGCATCATGGGGAAAATTTGTTGATTGAAATTTTGATATTTTGGCATTTGTGTGCAGAGGGGTAATGGCAAGAATGAACAGGGCAGCCATAATTACCCAGTTCCTAAGGCACCAGCTGACTAAAGCATGAAACTGGTCATGTTTTCATGATGGTAAGTCATGTAGGCAAACTTCTGGCTTAAAAATGAAAATGAAAGCTTGAGATCAGTTCTTTGTCAAGTGGAATCATGTTTACTGAATAGCCTCTTTGCGAGTGATAAATGTTCAGCTGATAGACATTTGGTAATTTTCCTGTTTTTTTTTAGGGATAAACTAAGGATTTAATCTGTTATATGTATGGAGCTCAGTCAAACGTAATATTTAGAGATTATTACTTGGTTATTTTTTTATCAGCTGAGATATCAGTCAGAGGTAACTTCATATGTGCCTGAGACTGAAGGTTGAAGGCTGATGTGAAGATATCAAGGGCTGATATCTTGGACGATAGGAAACTAACCAAGTAATAACCTCTTTCTCTATTAAACCAAAACAAATAATTATAAAAATTCTCAGATCTGTTACAGTTTTCTGACAGTGTTATTGTTCCTCATTCTTTTCACAAAGTTCAAAGTTCTCTCTTTTAGTGCAGCTACCCAAATGTTTTGGCTTCCCCACTGCAGAAGCCATGACATTCAGATAGCTGAACTACCTCTTTTCCTACTTCAGCGTATCGGTGCTTTCAACTCTGAATCTTGGTTTGTGATGAATTTTCTGTATAACTATCTATTTTCCTTCATCCACCTAATCATTACATATTTCCATCATTAATTCCTCGTCATTCAAAACTGCTTTATACATCTCCACACTGCCCAGTAATGCTAATTTTCCTGATGGCATTTGACTGATAACTGTGAACATAATTGTAAATTGGTTGCACCTAGTAACAAATCAAGAAGGTCAACTCTAGCTGTGTTTGTATTGGCCACTATCAATTTCTTCTCAACTGAGTTTGATAAGTGGCAATTCTGGGAAAGAAAATCATATCTAATAAATAAAATATATTGAATGCTTATATTGGATGTTCTGATTCCAAAGAGGTACAAATATTTGGAATTCAGTGGCTGTCAAAATAATTCATAGATCAATAGACTTTTATGCCCCCAACTCTTGTTCATCCATCATTTCGTCTTTCTGACATTTCAAAATAACAGTTTTTAGCTCACTTGACTTTCAGTCAGGAGAGCTTTAATGATCACTCACAGTCCCTCGTCCATCGTCTGTCGTCCGTCGTCCGAGAACATGGTGTTTGCGCCTTCTCCCAAACCGCTGAACCAATTTAATTGATATTTGAGATAATAGTTTGTTATGACATTGCAATTTGATTTTGTTCAAATCAAGTTGCCTCGCCCCTTGGTAGGGCCACACCCCAAAAGTGTGCTTAAATCTTAAAAAATCTTCTTCTCATGAACCAGCAGTAGCAGAGACTTGATATTTGGTGTGTGGCTTCCTTTTGAGGTGTAGACTCAGATTTGTTCAAGAGAAGTTTGTGGGGCTATATTTGCCGTCATTAAGGGAGGGACAAGAATTTTTGCTCCTCCCAAAATTTCTATTTTCAAAACCGAGAGGCCGATTTGGACCAAATTTGATATGAGGGCTTATTGGGTCAAAAGTACTTAATTTATGCCCAAATTTTTTTTTCCAGGCACCTCATGGGAACCGCAGGAGCTGAAAATAGAAAAAAAATAAAACGCCCATATCTCCAAAACTACATGGCACTGAGAATTCTTATTTGGTGTGAAGCTTCCTTATGACCAACCAACAGAATGGAATGGTTTAAAAAAATTGCTATCGGTTTTATCATGGGGTACTTTTCTGGGACTTTTGAAAAAGTGCTGAGGCAGCATTTTTTAACACTGTGGGTAATGGGAAAAACATTTAAGACTACTTTTCTCCCAAACTACTGGTCCAAATACTTTCAAATTTCACATATAACATCTTTGGAAGATTGTTTCTCAGGTTTATTGAAATCAATTCCCTGGGTCCATATTTGGGCTCTCTATGGGAGCCCAAATGTTTAAATTAGTGCAGTATGAGGAATATTCTTTAAAAATCTTCTTCAGATCTACCAATAAGAATCTCTTGATATTTGGTATGCAGCATCCTTAGGGGGTGAGATTCAAGTTTATTCAAGCCAAGTCCCTGGGTTCATATGTAGGCTGAAAATTTGGGGTCCCATTCCGGACTTAGAAATTTTGGACCAAAATCCGGGAAATGTTTTTTGGTTTTTTTATGCGTTTCTGTCAATTTTAAGACAAAAAAAAAATTATTTTTTTTTATACTGAAAATTTGGGGTCCGGGTGGGACTGAAAATTTTGGACCAAAATCTGGAATTTTTTTTTTGTTTTTTATGCGTTTCGGTCAATTTTAAGACCAAAAAAAAATTTTTTTACACTGAAAATTTGGGGGGCGGGTGGTACCAAAAATCGGGAAATTAGTTTTTGGGTTTTTTTATGCGATTTGGTCAATTTTTAGAAGAAAAAAAATTTTTAGGCTGAAAATATTTTGTTTGGGACTTCAAAAATTTCCGAACAAAAATAAAAAAAAAATCTGTTTTTTATGCGTTTATCTCCATTTTGTGACGTAAAAGTGCAGGAACTGAAAATAGAAGGAAAAATCCTATGTATTGTGTGGGCACAACTGCTTCATCTAGTTGGTATATGCTTTTCTTAGGAGGGACGTATGCAGCTTATTCAAGTCAAGTGCCTGGTTTGATATTTAGACTACCATGTGAGGTGAGCGCCCTCAGGCCCCCTGGGGCCTCTTGTTTGATCTTTCCGAAGCGATTTGGGAAGGAAAAGTGGTGCAAAAGCACCAAGAAAAAATAAGCCAAAACTGGGTTGAGTGCTACTGGTGCACACCCATCAGGGGACGCTCTTCTCCTTGAACAGATCCACGGCTTCCGGTACCAGTGTGCAGACTTGTAACCAATGACTCAATCTTTTTCATGCCGGCATCTTAGACAGATGCGCTTTCATTTGCTCTGATAAGCGATAATTCAACTCGTTGACATGATGTTCCTGTGATTAAAATTATGGATCTGCTGATTGTATATTAACAGGGCTGTGTTTTTAGCTCAGCTGAGCTCAAAGGGAGCTTTACTGGTCACTTTTCATCTGATCACTTTCCATTACTGATCCAGCAGTCGGAATGTTTTGATATTTGGTATGTAGCATCCATAAGGGGGGGAGATTCAAGTTTGTTCAAGCCATGTCCATATGTCCATATTTGGGCTCACTGTGGGAGCTCAAATTGTAACTTAGTTCAAAATGAGGAATTTTCTTAAAAAATCTTCTTCTTCAGATCCAGCAGTCGGAATGTTTTGATATTTGGTGTGCAGCATCCTTGGGGGGTGTGATTCAAGTTTGTTAAATCAGAGTCCCTGGGTTCATATTTGGGCTCCCTGTGGGAGCCTGAATTATAACTTTGTTCAGTATGAGGAATTTTTAACTCACCGAAGGGAGCTCAACTTATCACTTGCCATCCGTCTTCGTCCGTCGTTGTGAACATTATTCAAACGACTTCTCCTCTGAAACCACTAGTCCGATTTTCACGAGACTTCATGTGGATGTTCATTTCTGTATGGCAATTCAGGTTTGTTCAAATGAAATGGCCACGTCCCTTGGGGGCTATGTATGGGGCACAACTCTGATAGCACCGTGTGAATTATAGAAAAATTATTAAAAAATCTTCTTCTCCAGAACCAGTGGACAGAATCTTTTGATACTTGGTATGCACCATCTTGAGATGGGTCTGATTCAAGTTTGTTCAAATTGGTCCCCTGAATTCATATTTGGGCTCACTATAGAAGCCCAAATTCAAACTTAGTGCATTTCAGGCAAATGTCTTAAAAAATCTTCTTCTTCAGCAGGCAGACTCTTTTGATATTTGGTATGCAACATTGTGGGGTGAATCTGATTCAAGTTTGTTCAAATCGGCCCCCTGGATTCACATTTGGGCTCAGTATAGAAGCCCAAATTCGAACTTAGTGCATTTCAGGCAAATTTCTTATAAAATCTTCTCCAGATCCAGCAGGCAGAATCTTTTGATATTTGGTATGCGACATTGTGAGGTGGATCTGATTCAAGTTTGTTCAAATCGGCCCCCTGGTTTCATATTTGGGCTCAGTATAGAAGCCAGAATTCGAACTTAGTGCATTTCAGGCAAATTTCTTAAAAAATCTTCTTCTCAAGATCCAGCAGCCAGAATCTTTTGATATTTGGTATGCAACATTGTGGGGTGGATCTGATTCAAGTTTGTTCAAATCGGCCCCCTGGATTCATATTTGGGCTCACTATAAAAGCTCGAATTCGGACTTAGTGCATTTCAGGCAAATTTCTTAAAAAAATCTTCTTCTCCAGACCCAGCAGGCAGAATCTTTTGATATTTGGTATGCAACATTGTGGGGTGGATCTGATTCAAGTTTGTTCAAATCGGCCCCCTGGGTTTATATTTGGGCTCAGTATAGGAGCCCAATTTGAACTTAGTGCATTTCAGGAAAATTTCTTTAAAAATCTTCTTCTCAAGATCCAGCAGGCAGAATCTTTTGATATTGGGTATGCAGCATGCTTAGGTGGGTGAGATTCAAGTTTGTTCAAGCCAAGTCCCTGGGTTCATATTTGGGCTCACTGTGGTAGCCCGAATTATAACTTGGTTCAAAATGAGGAATTTTCTTTAAAAATCTTCTTCTTCAGATCCAGCATTCGGAATGTTTTGATATTTGGTATGCAGCATCCTTAGGTGGGTGAGATTCAAGTTTGTTCAAGCCATGTCCCTAGGTCCATATTTGGGCTCACTATGGGAGCCCGAATGATAACTTAGTTCAAAATGAGGAATTTTCTTTAAAAATCTTCTTCTTACGGGGGTGAGATTCAAGTTTGTTCAAGCCAAGTCCCTGGGTTCATATTTGGGCTCACTGTGGGAGCTTGAATTGTAACTTAGTTCGAAATGAGGAATTTTCTTGAAAAATCTTCTTCAGATCCAGCAGTCGGAATGTTTTGATATGTGGTGTGTAGCATCCTTAGGGGGGGTGAGATTCAAATTTGTTAAAGCCAAATCCCTGGGTCCATATTTCATACTTCAATATGAGGAATATTCTTCAAAAATCTTCTTCTTCATATCCACCAGTCAGAATCTTTTGATATTTGGAAAACGGCATCCCACTGGAGGTGAGATTCAAGTTTGTTCAAGCCAAGTCCCTGATTTCATATTTGGGGTTCCTATGGGAGTCCGAATTATAATTTAGTTCAATATGAGGAATATTCTTTAAAAATATTATTTTTTTTAGATCCACTGGTCTGAATCTTTGGATATTTGGTATAAGCTTTTCTAAGGAGGGGCAGATGCAAATTGTTGAAATCAATTCCCTGGGTTTTATATTTAGGCTACCATGTCAGGTGAGCGCCCTCAGGCCCCCTGGGGCCTCTTGTTCTTAGGAGGGGCAGATGCAACTTGTTGAAATCAATTCCCTGCCTTGATATTTAGGCTACCATGTCAGGTGAGTGCTCTCAGGCCCCCTGGGGCCTCTTGTTTAGGCTTTTTATGCCCCTGCCATTCTGGCAAGAGGCGTCAAGCGTTACCCTTATCCATCCATCCATATATACGTCCCAAATATGGTTTCCGGACGATAACTTTAGTATGACTGAACAAAATGAAACAAAATTTTATACATAGGTTTATAATCATATAATACAGGTGGAATTGATAGTGGGCTTGATCCGATATATTTTTGCAGAATTATGGCCCTTTTCCGACTTAAAAGACATGTCGTTATTGGTTTCCGGACGATACTGTTAGTTTGACTGAACAAAATGGTACAAAATTTGGTACATAGGTTTATAAACACATAATGCAGGTTGAGATTTATAGTGGGCTTGGTCCAATATTTTTTGGCAGAGTTATGGCCCTTTTCTGACTTAGAAGACATGTTGATATTGGTTTCCGGACGATAACTTTAATTTGACTGATGAAAATGAAACACAATTGTATAAGTAAGTTTATAATCACAAAATACAGGTTGGGATTGATAGTGGGCTTGGTCCAATATTTTGGGCAGAATTATGGCCCATTTCCGATTTAGAAGACATGTTGATATTGGTTTCCAGATGGTAACTTGAGATATAGGTGTCCGATTTCAATCAAACTTGGAATATAGCTTACTGTAGACAATATACCAGATGGGTTTGATTTTCAGTGTGGTGCGATAATTTTTATATGAGTTATGGCCCCTTTTTTGACTTTGTTAACCACTAATTATAGTTTATCATAATGTGGGGGCATTCGTGTCCCAAGGACATATTTGGTGACCTGCTGTATTTGTGTTCTGGTTTGATGGAGAAAAGATTTTTATTAATTCAATTTCAACTAAGATAAATGACTAGAAACTTGTGCTTGGCTGTGAGGGGGAGGGGGAAGAATAGCCACCCTTAGCATTGCACTTGTTTCACCATACATTGAGATAATTGGCTGATATCAGGTATGTGGCTTTGTCGTGGGTACCTACAGTTCAAGTTTAGTCCCAGTTAGATGCTTTTTCGTGCAGTTTTTTACCTTAAAACTTAGTTTATGATGCGAAAACTCAAGCGAATCAGTTTTCCAGACTTTTTTTATGCTATACAATCAGATAATTGGATGATTTAAGGTATGTGGCTTTGCCACAGGTACCTACAAATCAAGTTTGACTTTTTGTCGTCGGATGATGATTTTTTTTTACCTTGAACTTAGTTTATGATATGAAAACTCACAGAATCAGATTTCTGGTACATTGCTTTGTCCTGGGTACCTACATGCGTGTAAAGCCAATGCTCAATCATGCTGCCTTATGGGGGCATACTTCTGATGTGTCGTACTGACACATGTAGGGTTTTTCTTTTATTTTATTAAATTATCAGGACTTTTCTCTACCTTATGTACAGTTGACAGATCAAATATGTCCTGTAGGTATTCTAAAGGGTTTGATGATTAGAAGTTACATATAGTTAACATGTTTATTCAATTCGAATTAACCAATTAATTAGGCTAAACTGAATAGATTTTGTTGATTGCACCCTGAAGACAAGTCAAGAAGACTGAAAATGACCTCTGTCTGTTTATCTGTCTCATTGCCTGTCAGTATGCACTGATTTCTACAAAACTTTTAAGTTTACATGATGAACAAGTTGTGAACAATGGAAAAATAATAAGTTTCATATAGTTACTCCCTGATATACTGGGAAAATGTTGCATTTTGGGGGGAGGGAGAGGGAGGGATAAGCGATCATTTGCTAAAGTTAGTATTGAAATGCTTAATTGATTAAACTGTGCCAGAATGGTTGTAAGCTTTTTCTGTTGACAAATAATGCAGGAAGTATTCTGGTATACCGATTATAATTTTCATAACTCTCACCAATACTGTCAAATCAAATCATAATCTTTACACTTAAAAGTCGATTTTCCCCGGCATGTAAATTAAAATTTGCTTATGACAATTGAGGAAGTGATTTTACTTTATTGGTACAGACAGTATTTTGGTATATATTATAATCGGTACAATTTTCAGAACCAATACTAATACTGTCAAATTGAATTATCATTTTATACCAAAAAGATGATTTTCCCTGGTGTGCAAATACATATTCTTTGGCAAAGTTCAACAACTCTGAAGAGTTTGAGAGAATCTCAACATTCCATAATCCCATATAGGTTACTAGTCTCGACTTAACGGTTTTGTCTGACAGCGGACTTCATCAGAAGCATAGAGTGACTTCTTTGGCTCTGCTTTATATACCCTCATTGGCAGATGCCTGTTTTGGCAGATGCATATTGTCAGGTGCATTTTAGTTGATGCGTAATGTAGGACACCTTGGCAGATGATGAAAGCCTTGTAAATTTCTTATTTCTCAGATGCATGTTTGACTGATGCATTTTAGCAGATGTGAAATGTAAGACTCCTTCGCAGATGCTAAAAGACTATTCTTTGTTTTCAAAGAACATTTAGAGTATATTAGAGGTGTTTTCTATGAGAAAAATGACTTTTAGGTGATGATACAAACATACTAAAAGTCTACTTACTGTAATGGAAATTGAACGTTTTTGAATTGATGATATCTGTCATTTTATGACCTGTGCCATTCAATCTAGGATTGGTTTGTCAGGGCTTCCCACTCATTTCACCTCCAGCTCTCAGAAACAACTGATTGCCTCCTCTTATAAATCAGCTCTCCAACAATATAGTGATTGAAGTGAGGGTGAGTATGTGTGTGATTGCATGTGTGTGTGTGTGGTTTCTCAGTGAAATTTGATAAAATGGGCACCAGCAGATTTTTTTATGTGTCCTATTCAAACCATTGGAATCAGCAGAACGTATAGTGAAATAATTTATCAGTTCATATGGTTGATAATCTGTTTATCACTACAACTAAGTTGTCATTTTGAAGTTTTTCCTGAGAGCTTGTTTTCAAGGTGCGCTTTTTTGTGAACTACCATGGCCTCTAGAAAAGAAGTAACAATTTTGTGAATTATCATTTGGAGAAAAAACTTCATTGGTTTGATTGCAGTATATATTTCTGTCCTTATGATTGGAATACAATATTTATTTTATTTTTCAGAAAGTTGAAACTTTTTTGAGTCGGGAAATCAATTATGTAATCACCAGTCAGAAATGGACAAAAACAGTCTCAGCATCTAAAATTTGTTCTCCAGAAAGTGCAACTGCTGTTTCTACACCAAGCCCATTCAACTGTGGTGGGTCACCTGTGGGTACTACAACAGAGAAAAAAGAGAAGAATGTGAGTCTTGTTTCTAAAGAAATAATGTCACTCAAATAATTTTGAACTCCAAAGGATTTGAAAGGAAGATCAAAAGCCAAATAGCCATTTTGTTCAGGCCTTTAGATTGGTCTAATTTGGGCTCTCTGCAGACCTTTCAAGTCAATTGCTGATCATCCCATTGAAGAAAGTTTGACTGTCTGAATTGGGGGCGTTCATGTGGCTTTTAAGAATATCTTAACCCTGTGGGGCCTAATTCCAATTTTGATAAATGTTCCTAAACATGTAGTCTCAGGATAAACTTGAGAAAGTTACATTAATACCTTGGCAGTTGTTTCTAGGCAAGTCATGGCTGCCTCTAAACAGTGCTGTCGATTTGAGGAGCATTATCGCACTTACACTTCTTCACACTTCTAAATTGGAAACAAGAAGCTCTCTTTTTGCACTTCTCAAATTTTCAAGAAAATATATTATTAAATTACCGGGCAAAAATTCGAGATACTATTACACTGATTAAAACACACAAATGAGGTGTAAACAGTATACCTGAAAACTGTCATGGCATTTTAATTAACACTGACAGGTTCGGTTTTCCAGTTTGTCACAAAAAATGGAACCAAACTGTATTTACAAAGGGATTTCATGGTAACTTGATAGGATGCCTCTGTATAATATCTAGATGAGAACGTCCCCTTTTGGTCATGATCCGTCAACCGTGACGGCTATACAAGTCTGAAACCCAAAAACTTTTTGCACAGTCTGAAGGTCATATTTAATATGGAGGGATTTCATTGTAACTTGATAGGATGACTCTGTATGATGTCTAGATGAGAACTTTCCAATTTGGTTGCGATCTGTCGGCCGTGAGCCCAAAACTCGAAAACCTTTAGCACAGTGTACAGGCTGTATTTACGGAGGATTTCATTGTAACTTGGTAGGTTGACTTCATACAATGTCTAAATGAGAACATCCCCTTTTGGTTGCGATTGGTCAACTGTTACGGCTACATGTGCCCGAAGCCAAAAAAACATTTAGCACAGTCTACAGGTCATATTTATGGAGGGATTTCATTGTAACTTGGTAGGATGACTCCAGATAATGTAAGAACGTCCCCTTTTGGTCGTGATCATTCAGCTGTGATGGCTCCCTAAGCCGAAAACCCCAAAACCTTTAGCACAGTCTATTGGTCATATTTATGGAGGGATTTCATTTAACTTGGTAGGTTGATCCATATAATGTCTAGATGACAACGTCCCCTTTTGGTCGTGATTGGTCAACTGTGAGGGCTACAGGGGTCCGAAGTTTGAAAACCTTTAGCACAGAACATCCCCTTTTGGTCGCGATCATTCAACCGTGACGGCTGCCCAAGTCCAAAACCCAAAAAACTTTAGCACAGACCACAGGTCGTATTTATGAAGGGATTTCATTGTAACTTGGTAGAATGACTCAGTATAATGTCTAGATGAGGACATCCCCTTTTGGTTGAGATCGGTTGACCGCGATGGCTACATGGGCCTGAAGCCCGAAAACCCCTTTAGCACAGTCTACAGGCTGTATTTATGAAGGGATTTCATTGTAACTTGATAGGATGACTCGTTTTGGAATAATTTCACTGTAACTTGGTAACTTTCGTTGACATACATTAACTGTGAGGGCCACATACATTAACTCTGAGGGCCACATTAACCCACCCTCAATTCTTTAGTACAATCTACACCTCATATATTTTATTGAAAACATAGCATACAGGGAACAGAAATTAACATATTCCCAGTTATCACAATTCTTGTCTTATTTCATAATCCTTTCATAAACATTGAATATTATCCTTTTCATCAAACACAACACACAGACAAGTTAAGCTACAGTGTCATTGACACTTTCATTTGAAAGAAGTGACAGTACAGAGTAAATCTTAGGAGGGCTGAAATGGTTACGGGATTTTCATAACCGGTTAACCACTTCTGATAACCATAGTTATCCAAAGAATTTCATTGACATATGTCTTCGGTAGGTTTACTGAGGGCGAGATCAAACTGAAAAATGCCAAAATCAGTCCTGACAATGCACCCTCGGCGATTGGCAATGCTGAGGAAAATGCTGTGTAGCAATGCACATCGACAGCCAAAAAAAATTGCCAAGAAGGGTGAAATGTTGTAAAATGTCAGCCTCCCCCCCCCCCCCCCCCCCCAAAAAAAAAAAAAAAAAAAAATAATAATAATAATACCTGTTTAGGGTAACCCAACTGACACTAAAAAGTTTCTCGAGTAAAAGTCGCTCATTTAGTTCATTGTAACCCTAAATTTCCATCAGACTTCAACTGTGAATTTGAAACTGATTTTGGAGTTCAAGCTTTTAAAATTACTTTGAGAAATAAATCTATCTGACAGTATAAATGTATAAAAAAAAAAAAAAAAATGAAGCTGAAGTGAAAAAATCACAACCGCCAATCCCTAAATTTAGTATTAGATATCAGTTGGAAAATATTAATTCTACTTACGTCTTAACATGGTTTAGTTGATGTTTATTTTTAACCTTATTAACTCGATATCAGTTATGACATAATTGGATTGATAATGTACATACACTTTTTGATAAGTTGTTTATTTGTTTGATAATTTGTTTGTGGTTTGTCGCTTTCAACAACTAAGGCTACATCACAACTATCCCAGTTTTATTGGTAAAGCAGAGTCTGCACACCAGGCTAGTCTGACAGTGATTACATTGGCTTAGAGAGTTGGCTACCATGTGCAGCAAAGACTCCCATCCATCGGGAGTTACTGGTAGCTATCCCAGATAACGATTTTAGATGAATACATGTGGAATCGAATCCTTATCATCAGTGTTGAGAGGCGAGATGGCTTAGAGTTAGACCTCTGACCGCCTGAGTCACCGAGGGCCCAGAGTCTTGATGAAAGGAACATGTGTCAGTGTTGTCTATTTTAGTGAATGTTCTGAAAGCAACATGGTGAGTTTTACCCGTAATTTCACTGTTAGGAGAAAGTGAGTTTCTTATCAACCTACCTTACAATTGTTTACTACAGGCTTGCACTACAGTGGAAGACCCTAACTCGGATAAAATACTCTCTATTTTAATCTTTGCCAAGAGATGTGGGAAAGAAAAGTGGTGTAAAAAACACCACGAAAAAATAAGCCAAAACTGGGCCGAGCGCCATCATGCTCTTCCCTAAGTACAATTCCACGACTTCCGTTAACCAATGCGCAGTGCAGTCATCAATTAATCATTCTTTTTTTGTCCGAGACACGTGGAGGATGTGTCTCCATTTTGCATTATGAAACGGTGATAATTCAACTCTTCGATAATGGTTTTCCTGTGACTGGAATTATGGATCTGAAGATCGTATAATAACAGGACTGTGTTTTATATATTCTCGTTAATATTTTCGACCACATTCTCATTGAATTTTATTTATATATTCCGATTTTGCGAATGTTTTTCGACATCGTGTCATCAAGTTTCGGACATAAAATTTTTTGGTTGATAAATTTTATTGGAGTTAGGTGTCAATGAGGGACTGTATGGACAGGATTTCTTCACTCTGTTGAGGGCTGAATTTCTGATTTTTAGGTCCCTGTCGGCCATCTGGGTTCTGTCGTGTACCCACCGGTTATTTTTTTCTGCCACCTTCTGTCGTAGTTCTGTATCTGTTGAGTTCAACTTTTTCTTCTATTACTTTCACCTCTGTTATTTCCAGTTCTGTTCCTTTAGGGCACTTCCTTTTGCCCTCGCTTTTGGTGCGTTCTCGTGGCCGTTCTTTCTGCACCTGCAAGGGGGGGGGGGGAACACTGTCATTTCGGGGCCTCCCGACATGACCACATCTGTTGAGAGTTATACCCTCTCCGTGGGGGATGTTCAGCTACTCCCATACCTACAGGGGGGGGGGGGCAAACTCTGTCCTTTCGGGGCCTCCCGACACGACCACGTCTGGTGAGAGTTACACCCCCTCCGTGGGGGATGTGCATTTTTTTTACCATGGTGGATACTGGGGGAGCTGTTGGATATCTGGTGAAGAGATGTCTGGTTCCGGGACTATGCGCCCTCTCCAGTCGACATCTGAGGCTGTCACAAGGGTTGTGACTCCTCCTTTGGAGGCTGAGCTAGGTTGCTCTCTCCCCTTTTATGCCAGTGTCAACAGCTCCCGTCGTATCTGCTGCTACTGCTGTTCCATCTACGCCATTGGTCACTGTTTTAGCCGGCCTCGGCTTAACTCTGCAGGTGTCTGCAGAGGTGTCTGGTAGTGTGGACGTGGGGTATCGGCTTCAGCCTTCCCTGACTACAACTCAGCGAAGTCGGAAGTGGCTGCCAACTGAACCCCCTGCTGTGTCCTCTCGGTCGATGAGCACAGCATTTTTCTCCCTGCAGAGGTCTGCAGAGGTGTCTGATAGTGTAGATGTGGGGTATCGGCCTCAGCCTTCCCTGACTTCAGCTCGGCAAAGTCAGAAGTGGCTGCTGACCGAACCTCCATGCTGTGTCCTCTCAGCTGTTGAGCACAGTAGTTTTATCCCTGCAGGGGTCTGCAGAGATGTCTGGTTGTGTAGACGTAGGGTATTGGCCGCAGCCTTCCCTGACTTCAACTTGGCGAAGTTGGAAGGGGCTGCCAGCTGAACCCTCTACTGTGGTCTCTCAGCCGTCGAGTACCTCAGTTTTTCTCATTGGATTCAGATGTTCATGGTGGGGTCACCTTGAGCTCTGTGGCGTTTCCGTCCACGCACTCTGGTCCCATGGCCAGTTTTGTGTGACCAATGCTTTTTGTGCAGCCTGGACCTTCTGTCCCGCGGAGGTCCGCGACGACTCTCCTGAGTTTCGGCTCTGCTGATCCTCGGGGTATGTGATACCCCAATACACATCTGCCTTCAGATGTTTTCAGCTGCAACCCGTCGCCACGCGTCTGGTGTATTTGAGGATCGTGACCCTTCACTGGTAAATGGGTCAGGAGTGAAGCCACTTTGTTGGTTCATTCCCACGTTGGTCCGTTCCGACAGTCGGTGAGCTTAGGTTCTGTCCAAGAGCCTTTTCCGTTGCTTCCAGCGAGGCTACGAGTGCTTTCCGGTTGCTCCCTGTGGCGCTGCCTCCCAGGATTAGAAACAGGCCGCTTTCTGATCCCCTGGTGTGCCAACACCATGGGAGGTGTTGGCTGGTTTGCCCATGATGGGCTATGTGTCTTCCGAGTCGTGGGATGAGTCTGACATTCCTGACGTCGAGAGCCAACAGTCTTCTGACTTGGGGGCAGCTCTTGACTTTGTGTTTGGGTTCCTTCCAGGTCTCAAACTGTCAAACCAGCCGACAGTGTCAGCCCGGCTGCGATCATCAGTCGAACGCCTACAGCCTGTGGAGCAACATGCTTCTGGGCACCTTCGACCGTGCCTGTCGGTACAGGTGGTTGAAGCATTTACCGCTTTGGACTCTAAGCTGAGTTCCAAGGCTATGAAGACGTCGTTCTTCATCAAGGTTCACACTTTTTGCCTCTGGTGCATTATCGTTCCTATGATTTCGCCAATCGCGTCAGTCTGCCAGACTTTGACGGTCTTGGATCGGGACTCCAACTCCTCAGTCATATGGAGACTCTGGAGTCCAGGTTGGGCTTATCGGGAGGGATGCTGGAATGCGTTCTCTCTTTGATCACGTTGTCTCTGCTTTGCTGCTTATCTGCTCCCAGATGAGTTTGACGACAAACAGGTTTTGTTTTGTGTGTGCTGTTCAAGGTGCTCATGCATCTTCTCACACACATGCCTGTAACGTGGCAAGCTTGGAATTAGTTCGCAGGTACGCTGTGCTGGACACAAGACGTTCCCTTCTTGAGGGCCAGTGCGCTGCTCTTCGATCTGCCTCCTTTGGCGGGTCCATGACTATTCCATGGTTCTGTGGCGACGGTCCGGCATTTCTCCCTTTGTCATTCCATTAAGCTGCAGCTGCTTAGTCAGCTTGATCGTCCTTCTGTTGGAGGCAGGCGCCGTCCAAAGTCTAACAAGTACCCTTCTGCTTCCTCTGCGAAGCTAAGGGCTGATCCTCCTACCGCCACTTCTACTCACTCACAGTGTGGGGTAGGCGTTGGCAGTATTCACCTCGATTTCGTCCCAGATTGAGGCATTCCACTAAGTAGAGAGTGCTCTTTCAACATTACACGTTGGGAACTTTTGATCACGGAGATAGGCGATCTCCTGTCAAAGGGGGCAATTGAGGTCATCAAGAACTTTCTTTCAGTGAGATTTTGTTCCCGCATGTTCTTGGTGCCGAAGAAGGACGGCCGACTCAGATAGGTTATCGATCTGAGTATTCTGACGCAGTCTATCATTGCTCCTCAGTTCAGCATGGAGGCTCTCAGATCGGTTCGCCGCTCCATTCCCCAGGATGTTTTCCAGTTCAAGGCCATTCCCTTTGGCCTCGGCCTGGATCCTTGGGCCTTCACCTGTCTGATGTCGCATGTGTTAGTCTTACATCGCACACAGTCCAGGGTGTCTTCTTCGGCTTGTCTAGTTGGTATCCTCCAGAGGCAATCCAATGCTGCTTTTCTGGAGTCTTATGTCGTCACACTTTTGAGCCTACTTATGTCACTAGGGTTCAGAGTCAACGGAGAGAAGTCGGACCTGGTCCCTTCTCCGTCTTGTCATTTGGGATGGACTTCATCAGCTCGGAGTCTTCCCCATCTGCTTGGTCTCCGCGTTTCGGTGACGGATCTCATTCCTCTAAGTCAACTGCATGTCCGACCTCTCCAACACTTTTTGCTCAATCGTTGGAGGCCGAATGTCGATCCTCTGGTTCTGGTGCTTCTGTTCCCGGAGTCTCTTCCTCGTCACCTTCTCCCCTGACAGGTGTTCAGTGGATTATGCAGGGAGTTCTGATGGACTTCCCCACGACCGATTGTGTTCTGACGGTAATCGTCAGCGATCTCGTATGGGGTGTGACATTTGATCCTCTAGGTCTTTTCCTTCACAGGTCATGGGATCAGGATCTAGCAGCTCTTCATGTCAACCAGAAGGAGCTTCTTGCTCATCTTCTGTGTTTCCGGCAATGGATCCCCCGCTTTTCGAATTGTCAGGTCCTTCTGTGGTCTGACAATTCTACGGTGGTTGTTTATATTCGGAACGAGGGCGGCACGCACAATGTTCCCATGTATCCATTGGTTCAGGATCTTCTACTGCTCGCTCAGGATGTCAACGCCGGATTGGTGGTTTGGCACTTTCCAGGTCGTCTGACCTTCCTAGCTGACTCCCTGTTCCGACGGGGCAGATTCTTTTCCATCGGGTGGATGCTCCCCATGGTGCTGTTCCAGTCTCTTTGCGATCTCTGGTGTCGTCCCCAGATTGATATCTTTGCGACTCGTTGGAACCATCAGGTGGACACTTTTGTGTCCCCGTGTCCAGATGCTCTGGCTTTCACAATGGACTCTTTGACCTTCCTTTGGAATGGTCTTGTCGGCTATGCCTTCCTGCCGGTTCCGATTCTGCCTCAGGTTCTAGCCCAGATATGAACCTGCAGTTGTCGAATCCTTTCGATCACACCCCTGTCGCCTCGGTGGGTGTGGATCAATCTGCTCCGCTCTCTGTTAGCGGCGGTTCTGGCATGTCTCCCTCTATGTTGTGACTTTCTTTGCCAAAGTCGCCCAAGAAGGTTTCAGGTCGACCCGACTTCATTGTGCCTTCGCGCATGTCTTTTATCGGGTCCTGTCTCTTCCGTAGTGTTTTTTTCGAGATGAGCAGTGGAGTTGCTTTTCTTCTTCAAGGAGGCATTCACTCTTATGGTTTAGCCTCTGTGGCTAAGTAGAAGGTTCTTCTGTCGATGGTGTGCGATCACTCTTTTGCTTCTGTCACTCCTTCGATCACACTGATTGCGGAGTTTCTGGTATATGTTTGTTTCTGGGGGTCTCCAGCAATGGGTACAAGCCCATGCTTCGGAGACCTTTTTCATATGTGGTACAGCATCGTATCGGCACTCATCCTTGCCTCTCCAAGCTCGTTCGGCACTTTTCCTTGAAAAGACCTAGGACTTTGCAGTTTACTCCAAGATGGACACTTTCTTGGGCGCTCGCTCTGCTCTTGGGGTGCGTTCGTGCCTTTATCCCGGGTGGATATGCGTTTTCTCACATGCCAGATCTCTTCTGAATCCATTTCTCGATGGATTTGTCTTGCTATTCGTGCAGCTTCCGCTTGTCTAGCTACTGGCGATAGTATTACCGATCGTTTTTCTGCCACGAGGTGCGTGCATTGTTTTCCTCTCGGGGCTTATACTAACTCCATCATCTTGTCGGATGTTATGCTGGCAGCCTACTGGAGAAATGCTACCTTCTCCACTTATATGCGACAGTTGCAGGAGCAGACAGAGGACCTTTGTTCTATGGGTTTCTTTCTTCCGCTCAGGCTGTTGTCTATCCCAGCCATTCTGCTTCTTACAGGGTCAGTTCCAGCTCCGTGCTGGTACTGCCCTTTCTGTCTGTGCGTCGCACATCACCATACGCCTCATCTTTCATTGTCTTTTACTAATGTTTGTGATGCTATGGTTTGATAGGACTAGGGATCTCTTCCTCTGTCCACGGTTCCAGTGCAATTGAGTTATGTGTGGGTTGGTTATGTGATTCCCTCCATCCTATTGTCTATTCAGCCTGTAGTAAACAATTGTAAGGTAGGTTGATAAGAAATATAAATTTTATAGTAAATTTCCTTTCTTATTATACCTGCCGCAATTATTTACATGGAGGCCCTCACGTCTTCTTCTTCGGGTAAGAATCCTTCCTCCCCGCTGATCACATAACTCCTATGTTGGCAGACTCAAAAGAATGATTAATTGATGACTGCACTGCGCATTGGTTAACGGAAGTCGTGGAATTGTACTTAGGGAAGAGTGTTCCATACTGGGTGTGCGCAGATGGCACTCGGCCCCGTTTTGGCTTATTTTTTCGTGGTGTTTTTTACACCACTTTTCTTTCCCACATCTCTTGGCAAAGATTAAAATAGAGATTATTTTATCCGAGTTAGGTTCTTTCACTGTAGTGCAAGCCTGTAGTAAACAATTGCGGTTGGTATAATGAGAAAGGAAATTTACTATAAAATTTATATTTCTTAATAAGATCACATTCAAATGAAATAAAAGTTTTAGTTTGATCTGTTATTGAGATTTAACATAAATCCATAACGAGCTTCACCCATTATGGGGCGTGTTGCCAAAACATTAACGTTGATTCTCAATAACAGATCAAACTGAAACAGTTAGTCCTTAATTTTAAAATCTATGAAAGTTCACATTTGATTACCATTTGCATTCTGATGAGCAAGAGATTCTACATTTTTTACAAACGTTTTTCCTGACATGTTTCCTGTCATTTGTTTTGATTGTTTATTTTGAAAAACACATTTTCATCAATTTTGCGTATTTGTTCAATTTATTTTAGCTTTGGTGAGTAATGTTTCCCATAAGTAACCTACCAACATCATTTAGCTTGGAACAGCTCGTTCTGATACAAATTTTGTCAATGAAATCAAATATGTCATAACATACTGTACCCTACTTGTCAAAAGATTGCTGTTTTATTTCAAACTGTAACACAGATGTCTTATTTCTAGTACTTACTTTGATAAAATGTTGTTAGGAAAAAAATTGCAGGCAGTGAAAAAAATGGGTTTTTCTGGTCCACCCCAGGCTTGTGTATGGATTTTTTTGCCCCCCCCCCCCCTTCCCCCCCCCTGGTTTTTATGCAGAAACACCCCATTTTTTCTTGGGGGTGGGAGGGGGGTTCTCTTTTTGCTTCAGAATGAGTTTCGAAGGGGTTTGAGTAATTTGAGGCACAAAAAAAAAAATAAAAAAGCCCCAAAACTCACCCAACAGACTTCTCCCCTCACCCCCATTACCTAGCTAAATTAGATTAACTATATTAACAAGTAGATGATGAATGTGACCTTAAATCCTTCTTTCAACAGTTTTATCAGGTGAATTATTGAAGCCCCTGGGGGCCTCTTGTTTTTTGTTTAGTGAGCAGACATCTCTCACAAACGGGCCCTAGTGAAAGCTGTACCCATGCTTCAACTATAGTGTCGGCATAGGTAATAACTCAGTTGCTGTGGGATTGTGATCGAATAACTTTGTATCCTCGGATGTTCAACATTGTTTTCTATCATTGAAAGAAGTAACACATTATTTTTGTCAGGTGTATTATCTTGTAAGATAATGTTTTGATGGTTGTGACATTGTATAGGAACACTGCTCTTACAACATAAATTAACTTAACAGTGATCCTTCTTTTCATCATGACAGAGTTCTCACTGGTGCTTGGATTCAAGGGACGTCTTTAATTTCACTAATGGCCATTCAAGGTCTTGAAAATACTGGTAATTGTGTCAGGTTGCCTTGAAAAACCTTGAATATTCATGAAATAAAAATCCTGACAAAGCGCATAACTATATAGTTTTATTTGCCAGAGTTTGTGAAGGCATGGTCCAAACTGGGACCCTCTGATCATCAACTCCCCTCCTCCCACATCCCTTGTAAGGAAGTGGGAGGATGGGATAATGACCAGAGTTCCTAGTTAGGACTGGTGAAAAACTCTTTGAATAACCTTGAAACTTAATACATGTAGTAATTACTTGCAGTAACCCTGCTTTATATGTTGTCTCCTGCAGTCTTCAAGGACAGTGAATTGTTTGGCATAATCAAATATTTCCCCTGTTTTCTAAGAAAGGATTCAATTTGAATGTTCTTTTTATAGGTTACAAGAGGAAAAACTATGGTCCAGAATGCCAGAACAGAAACTAAGGTAACTAACATTTGTAAAAACACCAGCTTCTAGCATCGATTGTAGTTCTGTCTTCCATCTTTCACCCAGGTCATAACTTTATCATTTCTTTTGCCCCCCCCCCTCCTCCCCCTTCCCCCTCCATCCCCCAAGGTTTAGTATGTATTTGTTGAGAGCTCAATTCAAACACATGCTTGTATGACCATCCATCCCAAACATTTGACTATCTCTTTTATCAGTCATTGGCTCTAATAATGTTGGACCCAAAAGTAGATGGATAAAGGGAAAACTTGATACGTGACAGTCTTTCCGTGGTAGACTGTTGTAGAGTATGGATGCATGAATATACTTTAAACATTTTAAATTGCTTTGATTTAATGACTTGAGGACCAAAGTCAAGATAAGCTATTGCCATCATGCTGGTGGAAGTCTCTGAGTCTGTCAGTCTGTTCACATTTTCTTTGGCTCAGGCTACACCCTGCAGTTCTTGTCCGATCATCATGAAGTTTCATATGCAGGTTCGAGGTAACGTCTAGATGAGAACGTCCCCTTTTGGTTGCGATCGGTCAACCGTGATGGCTGTGAGATCCCAAAACTTCGAAAACCTTTAGCACAGTCTACAGGTCATCGTATTTATGAAGGGATTTCATTGTAACTTGGTAAGATGACTTCATACAACGTCTAGATGAGAACATCCCCCTTTTGATTGCGATCGGTCAACCCTGACAGTTGCAGGAGCCCAAAAACATTTAGCACGGTCTACAGATCGTATTTATGAAGGGATTTCATTGTAACATGGTAGTATGACTCCGTATAATGTCTAGATGAGACCATCCCCTTTTGGTTGCGATCAGTCAACTGTGACGGCTGCGCGAGCCCAAAAACGATCAGCACACAGTCTACAGGTTGTATTTATGAAGGGATTTCATTGTAACTGTGTAGGATGACTCCATAGAATGTCTAGATAGGAACGTCCCCTTTTGGTCGGGATCGGTGAACCGTGATGGCTACTCGTGCCCGAAGCCCGAAAAGCTTTAACACAGTGTACAGATCGTATTCATGGAGGGATTTTATTTTAACTTGATAGGATGACTCCATATAATGTCTAGATGAGAATGTCGTATTTTGGCCATGATTGGTCAACTGTGACAGCCGCACAGGCACGTGACCTAGAATTGTTTACCTCAGTCTATAGCTCATATTTATGAAGCAATTTCATTGTAACTTGGAAGGATAACTTGACATGATGTCTAGATGAGACTGCCGTATTTTGGTCACGACCAGTGAACCGTTACTGCCACCTGGTTACAGGTTTTTATGAAGGGATTTCATTTTTATTTGGTAGGATAACTGGGTTTGATGTCTAGATGAGGCTCTCCTATTTTGGTCATGATCGGTCTACCGTGACCTTTGTACCGTCATGTGACCTAGATTCCTTTAGCGAAGTCTACGAGTTATATTTATGAAGGGATTTCATTGTGACTTGCAAGGTAACTTTGGTTGACATATGTTAACTTTTAGGGCCACATCAACCCAGGTCTTAATTCTTTAGTACAGTTTACACTCAAATTATTCTTATTAAAAACATAGCATACAGGGAACAGAAATTAACATATTCTCAATTATCCCAATTCTTATTTCATAATCCTTTCATAAACAATGAACATTATCCTTTTCATCAAACACTCCACACAGTCAAGTTAAGCTACAGTGTCATTGACACTTTCATAAAATATTGTAAACAATAATTTAATGAATGGGGCCTCACACCATTAATCTAAACAGTGAGGAATAACCGCCGAATCTGAGCAGTCACCAAGACCCCTATGCGATCACACACACACAGACACTCAAGGGTACAGACTTGGGTCACATGGAAGTTTTACTGGAAATGGTAGAGTGATAATATAGTGTACACAATTGGTTACCCAAAGGTAAGTGTAGGGTTAATGCAGGGTCACCAGTACTTGGGTCACAGATAACTTACATTGTTCCAGTGATAGCTGTAGAAGTTTGACAGGGTTTACAGTCATTTACTCTGTATCCAATAATAGCTGCTCCGTTTGGTTGTGGTTTGCAGCCAGTTACTCTATCCAGAATGGTTCCAGGTAGATTACACTAATACTCCAGTGGTCATGATAAGTATGGCTGCTATCTGGGTTTGACTTCTACTACTCCCTAGACCCCTGTTAGGTTGGGCCAGTATATTCTATAGACATACTGGGTGGACAGGCTCAAGACAACATGGAATAAACCACGCCAAAATAAAGTTAGTCGATGTGTAAATACTCTGATAAACCATGGCTACCTCTGGGAGCTAACAAAGTAAATGTACATGCGTCAAGTTTATGTTAACACTGGCATAAGTCTCATATACTTACAGGACAATGTAGATGTAGTCCTGGGTAGGATCAACAACAGTCGTGAAGAGGGTTAAAAGGGATCGGTTGTAATTCAAAAGCATGATACAAGTAATACAGATATAAACATGTTTTATTATGTACAAAATGATGGACTGTAGGAGCTGGGTAAATCTGCTTGAGGTAACCTTGCAGTGGGTTATTTGAACCAGTATATATGGTATACTGGTCAGTATTGACGCCAATATTAGTTATTCTAAAATAAACGAATTCGTTTAGGTATGGTACACTGGTCAGTATTGATTCCAATATTAGTTATTCTAAAATAAATGCATTGGTTTAATGTACCCCTAAGATCAAATTATAAACCCTCCTGTTATTCCATTGACTCGATTTTGATAAGCCTGAACACAGTCAGCAGTATTATCCTAAAATGCCCTGGGTTAATTACAGCCAAACAATACGGTTGTAGATCTGCCGTCGAATTACACATGTAAGGCAGTGATTGATCACAGCGTACAAGTCTTGTAAATGCTGGGAAATGGCTACAGATACCCCAAATCCGTGAATGGTATTTGTATAATACGCCTTTTAGTGGGTAAGTTCGATGAAATTCTGAGTTTGGTAGTACCTTTAATTGTGGTTTTAGACGTTTGAATGTTGAAATTCAATACTGTCTTTTGGCTGTAATGTTGATATTGCTGGTGGATGACGAAACGAAGACCACCGCCAATGAGAGATGCTGCTTTTATACCACCTGACCACCGACAACCAAACAGTACCACAAGAACCAATGAAAATCGGTGGCAGGATAGTCGTAGAAAGAGTACAACCAAAGGGGCCAAAGGGCAGTCAGTAGTGGGTTCGTCGTAGACATTGATACCATGTGTGGTAACCAGGATATACTTCTTGGTTCTGTACAACCGAAGTGGTAGTTTTCCTAGCATACCTTGGGACAAAAACGGTTTAAATTACAGGGTTTGCAAAGTGCATTTTAACAAATAATAAAGAAACAACTCACTCTATCAAGGCACCACTACTACGATAAAATGAGAGACGAAGTAAAACTTATGAAATGTTAAAATGAGGTACCAAGTCTTAATACTAGAGATGAGATGATTAATCGGTGCAACATCGGCACTCGGCCGATAAGTGCCCATCGGTTCATCATCAGCACTCGATGGTTCAACATTGGCCCTCGCCGTTTGTCTGAAACTCAGTGAAAGTGTTATGGATGATCTGTAATGAACTTTCTTCCCCTTCGTGGGACAACCAGTGGCAAGTGATCGGTACGTAACTCGTCTGTTAATGATATCAGGTAAGTGATGGTTCGTGAAAGAAAAGGCAGTATATTATATTAAAGATTTTGCTTGTGTAACTGTGTACCAAGTTTTTTTATCCTTCACTGCCCAAACTGTACTGCATTTTGCAAAATATCGCAATATTTCTTTCAACCATGCTCATCGTCTCATTAAATATATAATGGCATTCTTTATTCCCATATTGGACAGATAATTCTTCCATATTAGTAATCTGTGTTAACTGTGAGAGGTTTAGGTGCAATAAGTTTAATATCAGGCCATTCGGGGTGGAATTTATCAAAACAAAGCCACTGAATTTTTCTCATGTTGAAATGTGTGGAGCATGTGATAAAAATAGATAATGCAGTGCAACATCATGACTCGTGTGACACAATCCCATATATGGGTTTACCGAAAAGAAACTCCCACTTTAAAATGTGTGGTTCCAAAGACGGCTTTTGATTTTCACAAAATATTTTATTCCAAATATTTTTATATACATTCAAGGGTGAAAAACCACTTTCATGTAAATATCAATTTTCTGTCTGCCTATTTTTCAATTTTAGGCACACGGTACTGGCATTAATTCAGAAAAACAAAAACAAAAAAATGCTTGTGTTCTTTGTTCTCTGATTTTTTTTTCAGCTGCATTTTGAATGCCTTTGATAGTTAACTTCAAAGATTGTTTGTCTGTGATAGTCAACTTCAAAGCCCGTGTAGGGGGCGATTCTGCAAAGAACCGACTTTGAAATGAATTTTTGCCAGTGTTGATGTAAAATGCATTAAAAGTTTGGAACACAATTTACTATGATGATGCACGTGATGAGTTCTCGACTCAGTTGTTAGCTGTTTATTTTAAATCGAAAATATACTGCACTGATGGTGCTTCATTGACATAAAATTAACCCTTTGATGTCTGTTATTTAACTTATTTAAGTGAGTATTAAAAGTGTGTTATCTTCCGGGTTGATGGGGATTAATGGCACGTAAATTAAATGCTGATCACTGTAAATCAGCCAGCCTCTGCAGTAAGCTTGAATAATAAAGAAACCATCTGACTTCGGCATTCGGTATCGGCCGATTGTTGTTTAAAATAATCAGCATTCGTCTGATGGGGCATTTTACTAATCGGCTCATCTCTTCTAAACACCAAATAAAATACACAATTACCGAAATACATCTTTTACAGCTGAAACGTTGTTAGAAACTTGTATAAAAATTATGTGATTTGTAATTAACATATACAATTTCAAAACTTAAATTATTTGTGTGATTTGACACTAACAGTATTGTTACTGTCATTACATTACTGACATTAACGTTAAGAATATTACTTCTACTTCTAGCTCGGCACAATGTGTACTTGTCATTGAATAATCTGGAACACATGCAAAAATTTAGATCTGGGGTCCAGATTCTGGACATAAAGTTCATCAACTAAAATTTTGGTAAGGTTTTGGCACCAAAGTAGTACTGATTAACAGAACTACCGTGATCTCAAATTGGGCAATTTTCTGAAAATGTATTATTATATCAGTATTGCTTTTGGTTTTGTGTCCTCACTGAAGACACTAATACCACGATAAGTCACCCCAAAAAACCAGTACCAAACATCAAATTTCAGTACCACCCAGTTCTGTCAGGATCACAATGGAAGAAAACATAAACAGAGGATTGCTGCCGGAGAATGGCAGTCAGAGGATCCATGATTGCCAGTAACTTATGACATAAATGTACAGATACTTTGATTACTGGAGTTGGAGGTGATTTCATTTTCTGTTGGATCAATAATTTGCTAGGCCATGGTTGGGTTGGTAGCCATATTGTGCATGACTGGACACAACTGTTGACAAAGTAACTTCTAACCATGCTGTCATGTCATTGTCAAAATGATTTTTAATGCATTTGACAATTTTCTTTGAATGTTGTCAGTTGCGTGCAAAGAATTTTGTTGGTAGTATATTTATCGTGCAGACAACCTTGTTACTCTTGATATGAGAGTAGTTCAGTTTTTATACCATAATTACCTATTCTACTATATGCAAAAAGCCTATGACAGTGAACACGCCAGCAATGGGATTTCAGTAATTAAAATTTACACCTGCAATGGAACTACATCCAAGTTAACCTTTGGTGACCTCACCTTGAAGGCAAACTTGTCTAAATTTATCACTCGTTACCTCGTGAAGAGTGAAATGAAACCGGCAATTATTTATTCCCTTTTTAAATAAGATTACCTCATAAGATACCAAAAATTAACGAACATACTTCATCTCATGTTAATAAAGCATCCATCACTCAAAATAGTATATTATTAAAATTAAAAAAGGCCCCGTAATTTGCACTTTTCATTTTCTATTTCGTTTCGGCGATAAAATTGCCAGCGGAAGTACTGTCCACTGGTGCTCATGTAAACAAAAACAGAATCGCATGTGTGAATATTGATTTATTCAACATTTAAACTCTTATTAAACTGACTATCATGGTATATATAAAATATACCCAAAGAAGCTTAGTGTATCAAATGTTCACCACACCAAAGGCTTGCGGTTAACACCACTTCAACACAAGTTGTGAACATTTGGTACACCAAGCAACTATGGGTAAATTCTATATATACACCGTAACTGTTAAAAAGTTAGGTCTGCGCATATTCGCAAAATTAAGAAACTGTTAGCAATGACTTAAGTATGACATTACTTAATTTATATCTATACACATGTATACGGATATGTTTGATACAGCAATTCACTCATCCTCCAAATTATTTTTTTGCATTAGTGTTCTGTGATTAGTGATCAACTGATTATATTATAGGCCCATGAACCGATTACCGATTATTCAGTCATAATCGGCCGATTCTGATACCGATTCCGATTATTAATTGAGTACCCATGGTTAGGGCTGCCACGACTATTCAATTGAGTCGACTTACCTTCGGAAGGTGCTATAGTCGACTATTATTTTTCACAGTCGATTATTTTTTAGCAGTGTACATCAAACCACTGAATGATGATATTGGTCTGCGAAGGGCACGTAACATTTCACGGTACCTGTTATCCTTCATATTCATTGTTCATATCATGAAAATAGGCAGTAACTTTGACTTTACCCTCGCATATTATCTCATGAAATGGACGTGGTCATATCTAAACTCTGTACTGGATCACACTACTGTGAACAAATTGTTGATAATCCATGTTAATTTTTGCCATTTTAAATCCAATAATTTATTATCGATGTGGAATTTATTGACACTAAAAATTCCAAACTTGGAAGTGTTTGCATTGCGTGACACAAAATTGAATACATCAGTGAGGAATTCCCAGTGAACCCTAGTATTTTTCTGAACATATATAGACTACAGGTACTCGACACAAGCTGAGAAATCGAAAGAAAAATTATATCTGATAGCATTTTTGAATCGATGCTGACGTGCCACCATAATGGTATATATAAATATTATGGGGGTATGAGTACCTGTGACAAAGACCAGAGGAAATAAAAACATTTAAATTGATTTAACTGATCATTATGATGATGTGGTGTCACTCACTTGGTGGACGGAGCTTACTTTGATGGATGCACGCGTTAAGTCTGCTTTCTTATTTCAATTCTCCATAGAAAATTCTGATATTGATAATTTGATATTTTGATTTTCTCCCGTCGATGCGTCTTTCATTATCTCTGATAGAGTATTAGTGTTGTTTAATAATCGAGTTATTATGACTAGGTGTCACTTTATCTGGACATTTGCCGGGATAGAGTTATTTGTTGGTGTCAATGTCGTTTCCTTTTTTTCATCACATGGCTGTGCCGCTTCACAAAACATGCGTGCTGTAAATTGCAGCCAGCTCTGGACGTGATTCCAATAGACCAGCATTTTGTTAATTTGATGATAAGTCTATCGAAACAGTGGGTAGTAAATCTATCGGAGCTGTCAGTTGGTAGTATAAATAGTACTCGGCTGATTTCTTGCTATCAGCAGGCACTTTGCGAAATTGCCGTTCGTGATTTGTGACTTGTGTTAAAAAAAATGACAATCGGTGAGAACCGATATTTTTCTGGTAGTGCCAATTCGATTCCGATACCCTGTAATTGGCCAATTATGTCAGCCAATTCAGTTAACTGTTTGATCACTATCTGAGGTTCTTTCTTTTTATTTAGTTTGCTTTTCCAAACAATTGATTTGAAAGCAGAATATATATTCTTCTATATTTTACTGTCTTGAATACTGAACTGCACATTTTTTTCAATCGGACAAGTGGGCATAACTGTGAAACCTATGCTTTTTATGTAAGTTACTTCAACAAAATAATAATTTTCATCAAAATTAGTTTAATTTGCAAATAATTATTTTGGTGGTTAATTTGATTTTGAAATGTGTTCTGAATAGCAGAAAAGTAAATGTAATCAATCAGAGTAACAGTTGATTGTGTTTTTAGTGAAAATTGTTCCTGCCAAAATCCTAGACGGAAATCTGCCAGCGGAATGGTTTACTTGCATTTATGTTTGTTCGACATCTTCTGTCACATCATTACCAAACTTGGCATATGGGTGCATGTTGACCTCATAATTGTGGGGGGAGGGGGGGGGGGGGGGGTTAGATTTCATGTCTCTGTAGTAAAACAAAGAAAATACATGAAAATTGCTCCCAAAATGTGACATTGTATGTTTGTTCTGACCGTCACCAGAATCAATCACAGTTGTTCATGGCATTCACAGTTGCCACTAGAAGGAGGGGTTTGTGAATGAGGGGGGTTAGATTTCATGTCTCTGTAGTAAAACAAAGAAAATACGTGGAAATCGCTCCCAAAATGTGACATTGTATACTCGCCCAAAAAAGAAAGTGTGCATTGCAGAAATTGATCAAACTCCAAAAAAGTAATTTTGCAGGTGTAAAGAGTGTAAACCTGTTCATGAATAAGTTATATTGAACACAAAAACAGCTTTTCCCGTTAAAATTGCATTAACGTTAAATGACGTGCTGCACGTTTGTGAAAAGGCATGTATTGCACGTGGAGAGTCTGAAAATTCATGCAGCAGTGTGAATCCTTGGGTATTTAAACACTAAAGTAAGGCCTTCCTATCGTTCACATTCAAACTTGCGCTGCTGTTAAAATGACTCCTGATTAGCATGCCAAGATTGACAATGAATCAACGTCTCCTTGCCCTGGGTATGATTAGAGCTGGCAGAACACAGAGAGAGGTTGCCCAGCATTTGAACTGCCACCGTAACACTGTAGACAGGCTAGTCCATCGACATGCACAACATGATTACGTTCGAGACCGACCCCGCTCCGGGAGACTCCGAGTTAACACCCCTGCACAAGATCGGTATATCCGTGTCGTCCAACCGGCAACAAACGGCAACGACGACAGCCAGGAACATCCCTAACCTGAGACGGATACATCCTCAAACAGTAATCAACCGGCTGAGAGAATACGGCTTACGTTCTCGAAGATCAGCAATTCGTCCGATTTTGACATTACATCGTCGTGCTTGACTGCAGTGGTGTAGAGTAGGGTTAGCCTAACCTAACCCTAACCCTACCCTAACCCTACCCTAACCTAACCCTAACCTAACCCTACCCTAACCCATTTCCATGCTAACTTGTTCGCTTCCATGAGTAACCCTACCCTAACCCACTTCCATGCTAACTTGTTCGCTTCCATGAGGCGTAGATGCACAGCAGTAGTCGATGCAGACAGAGGTCATACCAGATATTGAGTGTGTGACTTTTGTGTTTGACCCTTAGTGTCTTTGAATCTCCATGGCACCAAGAGTATTCGTCGTAGCGTAATGAAATTTCTCGTGTTGATCACAAATTGATTCATCTGTGATTGAATAAAATTTCCATGAATGAAAATGATATATATCTTTTTTTAGTGTTATTTTTTAGCATGCACACTTTCGTTTTTGGGAGAGTATATGTTTGTTCTATATCTCCTCCCACAAAGGATTGTCTGACCGTCTCCAGAATCAATCACAGTTGTTCATGGCATTCACAGTTGCCACTAGAAGGAGGGGTTTGTGAATGAGAGAGGGGGGGGGGGGGATTTCATGTCCTTGCAGTAAAACAAGGAAAATACTTGGAAATTATCTTTGAAAATGTTACAATGTGTGTTTGTTCCATATCTCCTCTCATGAAGGATGACCCAAGCATTACCGGACAACCATCCCAGTTGGCCTTCACAGCTACCACTGTGGTGTTGGGAGGGGGAGGTGGGGCAGTGATGAATTTTCCTGCTCTATAACAAAGACAATAGTTCGACATCTCACATTTAGTTGGCCTGATCATCACAGACCTTCAGTAACAGGTTTGTGTTGATCTCCCAGTTGCTAATTGGAGTTCCTCTCCCTGCTATAAAACAACGACAGTAAACACCCGTATTATTTGCCTGGTATTCAAAATATTTCCATTTTTAGCTCAACTTGACAAAGTCAAGCTGAGCTATTGCCATCACTTCTCGTCCGTCGGCGTACGTACGTACGTACGTACGTACGTTAGTATGTTAGTACGTTAGTACGTACGTCCACAATTTCCTTTGGCACACCTCACAGGTCGCATTTATGATCAGATTACTTTGAAACTTCTTATGCTTGTTTGGGGTGACCTCTAGATGGGAGATATCGATTTTCTTCAATTTCCGTCAAAAAATGTTGCCGCGGCCAACGTTCTTAGAACTTAGTTTAGTCAAACCACAATATTTCCCTTTGGCACACCCTACAGGGCACATTTATGATTTGATTGCTTTGAAACCTGATACGCTTATTTAGGGTGACCTCTAGATGTGAGCTATCGATTTTCTTCAATTTCCGGCAAAAAATGTTGCCACAGCCAACGTTCGTAGAACTTAGTTTAGTCAGACCTCAATATTTCCCTTTGGCACACCCTACAGGGCACATTTATGATTGGATTGCTTTGAAACCTGGTATGCTTGTTTGGGGAGACCACTAGATGGGAGCTATCGATTTTCTTCAATTTCTGTTAAAAAATGTTGCCGCGGCCAACGTTCTTAGAACTTAGTTTAGTCAGAAGACTCAATATTTCCCTTTGGCACACCCTACAGGGTACATTTATGATCGGATTGCTTTGAAACCTGGCATGCTTGTTTGGGGTGACCTCTAGATGGAAGCTATCGATTTTCTTCAATTTCTGTCAAAAAATGTTGCCGCGGCCAACGTTCTTAGAACTTAGTTTAGTCAAACCACAATATTTCCCTTTGGCACACCATACAGGGCACATTTATGATTTGATTGCTTTGAAACCTGGTATGCTTATTTAGGGTGACCTCTAGATGGGAGCTATCGATATTTTTATACTGTACCAATGACCCAGACATAGCTGGTGCTAACTCTTAAAATATAGGGCCAAACACAAATTTTGCCCCCCAATCCCCAAAATTTGCATCTAAAACTAAAGAAAACATGTCCTGAAAGGCCCTCCACACTTCGCCCCTACTGCGCATGCGCAGTGTCAAGGACGTTCCGAAATTGGCGCCATTTATCATTCTAAGTTTGGCCCTTCATCAGTTAACATCTGACTGATCTTTGTGCTTTTAAATCTCAGTTTAAATGATGCCAGACACATAAATATTAGTGAAATGGTGATTCTAAGGAGGATAGAAAAGGAGGAGAGGAAAAGAATGTGTGACAGAATATTATCAGGGCTGTAACTTAAAATTTTTTAATGAAATTATGTTAAGTTACCTATTTTCAAGGCAGCAGCCATTTTGTTGTCATTCTGATTATTTAGTTACACTGTTTTTTCAAGTGTTTTTCCTCTCTCCCTGTCCTTTAAGTTCTCCCTTGCTATTCTCCCATGCTTTTGGCATAGTTTCTGTAATTATTATTACTAAAATTTCTTGGGAGTTTTAGCTGAATAACAGAATGAATTCTGTTCTTTCCCCATGTTTACGTCTTCACCTACGGGTGGTTAGGCGTTGTGTTTTGCATCTACCATCTGATGTTCTGCAGTTTCTTCCCTGGAAGTCTCTGTTTTGCATCAGATGGTGTATTTTTGGTAACTGATTTCGGGCCTGGGTGCCTGGAGTCTTATTTTAGTGTTTTTACACTCATTGTTTACATTTACAACAGCCCTCTGTGTGAGGGGGGGATTTCTAAATAATAATATCTTTATGTTATTTTAATCATAACTAGATACATTATTATTGTTCGTAAGTGTTGAATAAATTGTTTAAAATATTTTTAAAATTTTTGTCCACACTTAGGCTTGGGATCCATTGGGGCTCAACGTTACTTTTCAGAAACTTCGGCTGTTCTGAAAAAATATTTTTTCAAAATATTTTGATTTCAATTATTTTTTCTATATTAATGGATCATATTATTATTATGTATTTTGATTGCCAGGGGTTAGTGCGAGTACCAGGACTTGTTTTCTTTTCACATTGAAAGGATATTGATCAATTGTTTTAAGAGGAAGTCTTCCTCTGACCTTATTATCATTCTATATGTGGTCAGTGTACTCGCATTAACTCCTGTTCTGTATCGTATGATTTCGATGACAATATGGGAAGCGTATGTCACGGTATGTTGTTGGGGATTTGGACACTCCGGTCCTTTCCCCGCAGGGTCACTCTACTTTATCAATTTCTATTTCAGACGATCAAGATTAGGGTGATGTATCTGTGATGTCTTCCAACAGTGTGCCTCCGTCGTCACAATTAATGAAGGGCTAGCGGAAAAGTGCTCATGTAATACGCCAATTGCCTAAGAGGACCCTAGTAGGTTCGACGGCCTTTGACGTCCGCTAGCTCGCCCGGTGTAGCGTCCATTCACCGAATGGTTCGGCAGCCGGGTTCGTCCGTTGCGGTCTAGAAGGAATTTTGGGGTGATGCGAGCACTATAAAATTAACTTAATGCACACCCAGTGACGGCGGATCGGAGGGAGAACGGAGGAAGCCTTTTAGTCCGGTTCATAGCTCGTTCCGGTCCATCCGGACGGCAAGCGAGAGCGGCCCCTCTCTCGTTCAACAACATCTGGCCCCAGATGTTGTGGTACAAATGTGTCGTTAGCGGAGCATACGTCCGTCGCTCGGGACGCTCCGTTGTATAGGCAGTCCGCTGAGACTGCTAAGGCTTCCTCTTCTCGTCAGCGCACACGACCGCACCTTGGCTGCGTGACCGCCGATATATTACCAGCTTCGCCGATCAAGGATTCTTCGGCGACCAGGTCACACCATCCGGCAGCCAGGGATTCGAGACCGATGGACTCCGGACGTTCGCATAGGAAAAGTATGCGGGAGCCATCTGATGCGGAGCTGCCCTCGGCGAAGCAGCGATAGTCTGCGCCTCCGCAGGTCTCGACGCCGGACATTCTTGTGCACATAGCACAGCTCATCGCAGCATCCCAGCAGCCGACAGAAACGGTGTCGGATCGAGAATTATCCGACAGCGCTGGGTCGGTAGCCGGGGACTCGAGGCCTGCAGACTCCGGACGTTCGCATAGGAAGTGTGCGGGAGTCAACGTACACGGAGCTTCCAGCGGCAATGCATCGTAAGTCCGCTACTGCACAGGCCTCGGGAACGGACGTGCTTTCCTTAATAGCACAGTTTATCGCAGCATCCCAGCATCAACTGAATCTGTCGCATATATTCTATCCGACGATGCTGGGTCGGGACGCTCCGCGGAAGCGGGTACGGACGTCCGAAAATTTTCATCCGGTCCGACGGGATACCGAAAGGGATTCGGTGGATTTCAAGCTTTCCCTTTCGGAACAACATATGCTGCGATGCCGGATAAGAAACTGATAGCGTCGGTGGACTTAGAAATTTTTGGTTCGGTTCAGGGACATCGTCCCTCAGTTCCGACATAGTCCAATAATGTCACACAAACTATCGAATTATTGAACGACGCTATGTATATTATTATTTTATGCTTGCTATCCAAGCATTTCTGGTTTCTTATTCGAAGAGTTATGGAGATGTCTTTCAAAAGTGTGCCTCTGTCGTCATAGTTAATGAAGAGTTAGCGGCAATAAGTGCTCATGGAATATGTCTATCGCTTACGGAGTGACATTCGCTAGCTCACCCGGTGTAGCGTACATTCATCGAATGGTTCGGCTGCCGGGTTCGTCCGTTGCGGTCTAGGAAGGAGATTTGGGTGATGCGAGCACTTTAATTACTTTAGTACTCACCCAGTGACGGCAGATTGAGGACAGATCGGAGGAAGCCAACAACATAGGGGACCGCATGTTGTGGTTCAGATATTTTACATTCGGAGCATATGTCCGTTGCTCGGGACGCTCCGTTATATTGACAGTCCGAGGGACTGTCTTTTATGCTTCCTCATCCTCACAGCAGGGCACACGACCGCACATTGGCTACGTGACCTCGAGTATCCGATCAGTTTCGACATTCAGTGATTCCACAGCGAATAGGTCGCGCCATCCGGTAGCCAAGGGACACGAGGCCTATACACTCCGTTCGCTCGCATATTGGAAGTATGCACGGGGTAACGATCTCGGAGCTTCCTGCGGCAATGCATCGTAAGACCGCTGCTCCTCAGGCCTCAGTGACGGACGTGCTATCCGAGTTAGCACAGTTGTTTCGCAGCATCCCAGCAATTGACGGTTTCTCGGTCGAATCAGGAATTATCCGACGGCGCTGGGTCGGTGCGGTCCGCGGTTGCATCAAGCTACGGACGACCGAACGCTTTATAGGGTCCGACAGGATGGCGAAAGGGATTCGAAAGATTTCGAGTTTTCCCTTTAGTAGTATCGGAAGATGCCTTTCATATCTTCTGGCATTTCTTCCAGTGATTATTTTTCGGACTTCATTGCTGCGATCTTGGATAAGAGACTTATAGCGTCATTGGACTCGGATTTTTCGATCGGTACAGGGACTTTGTCCCTGACTTACCGACGCAGTCCAATATTGTCATTACAACATGTGTTTTATTTTTCGACGCTATATATTTATATATATACAAGCCTGCTACTAAGCATGATAGTTTAGTTTCTTGTCCGCGTGGCTCATTTCTGCCATTTTATCTTTTTTACATATAGTTTATTTTGGCAGAGCAGGGCATACCGAGAGTTCATATGCGTCTAGACGGTGATTAAAGACTGCATATATTCTTTTTCGCCGTTTATGTCTTTTCCAATTTCAATGTTGGGAACGACATTATGTATAGTAGACTTAACTTAGACGCTTTATTATACGTAATCCGCCTTACTGAGGCGTTATCATTACGTCTTCAAGAAAAGATTTACGGGATATTATTCTCAATGTAATTTCTTTTGAGGGCAGTAGTTTGTTCACATATAACTCCGCCCTTCAGTGGCTGATTGGAGTTGGTTAGACGTGATGCAGCCCTAGCTACATCCACGCGTGGATAGTAGGTTAAGAACTCTCTCAGAGTCGCTTCGTTCTCGGAGGAGCTTCTCTTCGACGGCAACTTTCCGGCAATCCATGAATTGCTTGATTTATACATTCTCTTGTCTATCTAGTGTTACAAGAGATTCAGACTGGGGCAAACATTCGGTGGTTGACTCAGAGAGTGCCGCCGCAGTTGCCGGACCCGAGTGTGGCTGTTATGACGGTTGCCAGTCAAACAGATTGGGATATATACTGATCCCTACGGATTCGAAGTGCCAGGGTCTTTGGGTTCCGCAGTCTTTTAGCTATCAGTTTAACTTCCGCGGAATAATGTTTTTTAGGCTTGCTTTATGTCATTGCATGAACATTATTCAGAAACGCATGCCCAAATTCCTGTCCTTTAATTCGACAGTAGTGGCGTATCTCCGGAACCAGGGAGGCACTCTTTCGTTTCCGTTATTCAATTTAATGGAAAGAATCCGTCTGTTGGTTATAGTACACCAAGTTCAGTTTTGGTCCGTCATATTCTGGGTCGTCTGATTGTTTTATCGCACTCCCGTTCTCTTACGGGTCGCTTGTTGCTGTCAGAATGGACTCTCAACAAACAAGTATTTAATCAGATTGCTATCTATGGGAGCGCCCAATGATGTTTTATTTATGACACAGCTTGCTAATCAATTGCAGACGTATGTGTTGGCTTGTCCAGATCTCTGAGCTAATACCGTTAACGCTCTATTGATCTATAGGACGGAATGATAGGATACGCGTATCCTCCGGCGCTGTTGTTTTAGCAGGTATTGCTAAGATAAACAACCACAATACATTTCTGTTGATAGCATCTCTATCTTCACAGAGATCATGAGTAATTTACTCTCTTGTCTACTGTCGATCTTAACGTGAAATCTTCCTCTATGTGAGGATCTTTTTTCACTGGGTAAATCGTGTCATCTTTATCACAACCAGCAAGGTCGCAACCTTCATGTATTCCGTTGTGTGGTCCGTATTGCATTGTAAGCACTGTACTGGACGAGCTTTGGACGCGATTTCTTACTATAGGAGATCCTCTTCTTCGCTATTCTATGCGACTAAAGTGGAGGCTCTTCCGTCGTGGTGTAGGGATCATTATGTTCATATGGTTGATCCCTCCATACTACTCATTGCTATTTTTTAGTATACTTGTTTCACAAGATCTACTGCAGCCTGTTATTATTTAGGTTATAGGTTTATGTTACCTCATACCTATGCACTCTACTATAGTTTACAATTGAGTCTTTTGTCTCTTTATCTAAGTCAGTTAGTAACTTTTTGATAAATAGACTTAGAATCTTTAGATTAAATTCCTATACGGATTTTAACTTCGGTTCTTATTTAGCTAAGTAATCATTTGAGCCTCTGGAAACAGTAGTTTTCAAATTCTGACCTTTTAGACAGTAATTCTGTTGGTTTCTCTTTTACTGTAGAGTCAGTGAGTTTCATGCACTATCGATGGATGATTTTCACTTTCATAGTTTCGGAATCAATACTTCCGTTACTATTTAGGTTGGATTGTTGCATAAGAGTTAGGCTCCTATTATCCGGAACCTATTATTTTAAGGTCCTTCCGTCTTCGTATGGGCATAGGCCTTTACTCTTTCCGGGTACAGTTTATGTATTTATAAACAGATATCTGTTTATTACAAGGGCGTAAGCTTCTTCTGTCTTTGATGTCTAGTAGAAGGACGTTACGCTCCATTTTATTGTTAATGGACTCTATTAACTAGCGTACTGCTTATGGTATATCATTAGCTTAGCAGTTGTGCTTAAGATTTCGGCTCATGAAGTAAGAGTTCTTCTACTTCTTGGGCTTACATTAATAGTGTTGCTATTATAGATTTTTGAAGGCTGCTCATTGCGCTCAGCCATCCATTCATGAATTTTATCTCAGAAATATCGAGTCCATTTCTGGAGGCCTCTATTGTTAGGTCTATTATCTACTGCTCAGAATGTCATTCACTTAACAGTTGCTACTATAGCTAGGTAGGCTGTCTGTTTCGGCAGTGTCTCCGTTCGGCTGCCCTCTTCGCTCTGGGCTATTTGACCCAGGGCAAGAAAAAGGGGGGGGGGGGGGAGGGTGTTCCCTTGGGTCACCTGTTTTTACTATGAAAACAAGGGGATACCTCCTCCGGAGTTAGTAATTCTGAGCTGTTATTGGGATGGTTGTTTAGTGAGAAGTTTAAGTTTATAAAATTCATTCAAGTCTTAGTTTTTAAAGTATAGCTTTTGAATATTGCATATGTCAACGGACATGATTATGCAATTCTCACACACTTTTAGAAGTATAAGAGTCTCTATTCTCTAGACTTACTTTATTGTTGGCTTACTTTAAAAATTATTAGTATAAGGATTATTGGATATTAATAGAGTACATGGATGTATGAAGCTCAATTTTTGGAAGGTGTTGTATCTTTCTAATTTATCATAAATAAGAAAGATACATGTAAGGCCTATTACTTCTTTTCCCTACAGGGGATGACTCTATTTTATTTTATTGAGCGTATTCCATTTTGCTCTATGTCCTTGGCCCTCCAGCCTTTTTACTATTCAGCTATGTCTGGGTCATTGGTACAGTATAAAAATGTTAAAAAATTTATAGTAATTTATATATTTTTTATACTTACCAATGACCCAGACGGGGATGGCCCTCCCAGGAGTTGGGAACTCTTGCCTCCCCGCTGAGTACATAGCGCTTACCAGGCACTGGTTATTAGAATGATAAATGGCGCCAATTTCGGAACGTCCTTGACACTGCGCATGCGCAGTAGGGGCGAAGTGTGGAGGGCCTTTCAGGACATGTTTTCTTTAGTTTTAGATGCAAATTTTGGGGATTGGGGGGCAAAATTTGTGTTTGGCCCTATATTTTAAGAGTTAGCACCAGCTATGTCTGGGTCATTGGTAAGTATAAAAAATATATAAATTACTATAAATTTTTTAACTTTCTTCAATTTCCGGCAAAAAATGTTGCCACGGCCAACGTTCGTAGAACTTAGTTCAGTCAGACCTCAATATTTCCCTTTGGCACACCCTACAGGGCCCATTTATGATCAGATTGCTTTGAAACCTGGTATGCTTGTTTGGGGAGACCTCTAAATGGGAGCTATCGATTTTCTTCAATTTCTGTCAAAAAATGTTGCCGCGGCCAACGTTCTTAGAACTTAGTTTAGTCAAAAGACTCAATATTTCCCTTTGGCACACCCTACAGGGTACATTTATGATCGCATTGCTTTGAAACCTGGCATGCTTGTTTGGGGTGACATCTAGATGGGAGCTATCGATTTTCTTCAGTTTCCGTCAAAAAATGTTGCCGCGGCCAATGTTTTTAGAACTCAGTTTAGTCAGACCACAATATTTCCCTTTGGCACACCCTACAGGGCACATTTATGATTTGATTGCTTTGAAACCTGGTATGCTTGTTTGGGGAGACCTCTAGATGGGAGCTATCGATTTTCTTCAATTTCCATCAAAAAATGTTGCCGCGGCAAGCATTCTTAGAACTTGGTTTAGTCAGAAGACTCGATATTTCCCTTTGGCACACCCTACAGAGCACATTTATGATCGGATTGCTTTGAAACCTTTCATGCTTGTTTGGGGTGACCTCTAGATGGGAGCTATCGATTTTCTTCAATTTCCATCAAAAAATGTTGCCGCAGCCAACATTCTTAGAACTTAGTTTAGTCAGACCACAATATTTCCCTTTGGCTCACCCTACAGGGCTCATTATACCCCCGCTTCGAAGAAGTGGGGGCTATATAGGAATCGCCCTGTACGTCCGTACGTCCGTCCGTCCGTCCGTCCGTACGTCCGTCCGTACGTCTTTCCGGACATGAAATTCTTGTGTGCGCAACTCCTCCTACATTTATCAATCAATTTGGACAAAACTTTTCAGACATCATCACTACTAAGTGAACATGCGCATATTCCAAGATTTTTGATCTGCGACAATCTTAACCAGGTTTTCTCCCTTTGACTTAGATTTATTGTGTCTTTCCATCCGAACAAAATCTTGTGTGCGCAACTCCTCCTACATTAATGAACCGATTTTGATGAAACCTTTCAAACATCATCTCTACTAAGTGAACATGTGCATATTCCAAACTTTTTAATCTGCGACAATTTTAACCAGGTTATCTCTCTTGAACTTTGATTTAATATGGGTTTCTACATGAAATTCTTGTGTGCGCAACTCCTCCTACATTTATCAATCAATTTGGACAAAACTTTTCAGACATCATCACTACTAAGTGAACATGCGCATATTCCAAGATTTTTGATCTGCGACAATTTTAACCAGGTTATCTCCCTTTAACTTAGATTTATTATGGGTTTCTACATGAAATTCTTGTGCGTGCAACTCCTCCTACATTTATCAATCAATTTGGACAAAACTTTTCAGACATCATCACTACTAAGTGAACATGCGCATATTCCAAGATTTTTGATCTGCGACAATTTTAACCAGGTTATCTCCCTTTGACTTAGATTTATTATGTCTTTCCGTTCGAACAAATTCTTGTGTGCGCAACTCCTCCTACATTAATGAACCGATTTTGATGAAACCTTTCAAACATCATCTCTACTAAGAGAACATGTGCATATTCCAAACTTTTTGATCTGCGACAATTTTAACCAGGTTATCTCCCTTTAACTTAGATTTATTATGGGTTTCTACATGAAATTCTTGTGCGTGCAACTCCTCCTACATTTATCAATCAATTTGGACAAAACTTTTCAGACATCATCACTACTAAGTGAACATGCGCATATTCCAAGATTTTTGATCTGCGACAATTTTAACCAGGTTATCTCCCTTTGACTTAGATTTATTATGTCTTTCCGTTCGAACAAATTCTTGTGTGCGCAACTCCTCCTACATTAATGAACCGATTTTGATGAAACCTTTCAAACATCATCTCTACTAAGAGAACATGTGCATATTCCAAACTTTTTGATCTGCGACAATTTTAACCAGGTTATCTCTCTTGAACTTTGATTTAATATGGGTTTCTGCATGAAATTCTTGTGTGCGCAACTCCTCCTACATTTATCAATCAATTTGGACAAAAGTTTACAGACATCATCACTACTAAGTAAACATGCGCATATTCCAAAATTTTTGAGCTGTGGCAATTTTAACTAGGTTATCTCCCTTTAACTTAGATTTATTATGGGTTTCTACATGAAATTCTTGTGCGTGCAACTCCTCCTACATTTATCAATCAATTTTGACGAAACCTTTCAAACATTATCACAACTAAGTGAACATACGCATATTCCCAAATTTTTGATCTGCGACAATTTTAACCAGGTTATCTCCCTTTAACTTGGATTTATTATGGGTTTTCAGATGGGATTCTTGTGTGTGCAACTCCTCCTACATTAATGAACCGATTTTGAATACATGTTGCACATTGTAAATGTGTTTTTCCAAATGTAAACCATATATGTGTGGGCTCTTTAAGTATTCAGTGCTGTTCTGTGGAAGGCCACATGCAAATACAAATTTCAACAACAAAAAATGATCTTTATGTATACATTTCCTTATGGCCTTCGCCTACATGATCAGAAGTGCATTCCTCTAAAAACCCAAAGCGGGGGTATTAATCACCTTCAGTGATAGTTCTAGTTTATGATTAGATTGCTTTGAAACCTGGTATGCTTATTTACAGTGACCTCTAGATGGGAGCTATATATTTTCTTCCATTTCCGTCAAAAAATGTTGCCATGGCCAACGTTCTTAGAATTTAGTCTAGTCAGACCACAATATTTCCCTTTTGTACACCCTACAGGGCACATTTATGATCGGATTGCTTTGGAACCTGGCATGCTTGATTGGGGAGGCCTCTAGATGGGAGCTATCGATTTTCTTCGGTTTCTGTCAAAAAATGTTGCCACTGGCAAAAAAACTGACATTGGTCCCAATGATCTTCAATTTTGCCATCTCATTTATAACTTACCAAGTTCAAGTTTGTCAAGTTGAGCTACAGTGTCATTGACACTTTCATTGCTTTATGTGGGGGGGAGGGGGGAGGGGGGGGATATGTCATGCTTTGTGTTGCTCCACTTAAAATAAATTACCGGAGTCTGTTTAAATTTTATTTTTAAATACGTTTTGAAGGGATTTCAATGTGTACATTTTTAGCTCACCTGACTGAAAGTCAGGGTGAGCTATTCTGATCACTTTTTGTCCACCATCCTACTTGAAGGAGGTGTTTGTGTCTTTTTCTCCCAAACCAATGGCCACATTTTAATGAAATTTTACATGAGTAGTGGTTATATAGGGACATTTGGGTTTTTCTTCAAATTGGGTTTCTGCTCATATTGAGGAGGAGGTGGGGCCAAAATGCCACAATTTTTTAGCTTAACTTGACAAAGTCAAGATAAGCTATTGCCATCACGCGTGCGGAAGACTGTTAGTCTGTGAGTCTGTAAATCTGTGAGTCTGTTCACATTTTCCTTTAGCACAGGCTACACCCCGTAGTTCTTGTCTGATCGTCACAAAATTTCATATGCAGGTTTGGGGTCATGTCTAGATGAGAACGTCCCCTTTTGGTCGTGATCGGTCAAGGGAGCTGACAGTTGCTCGCCATTGCTCAGTGGTTCTCTCTGGGTACTCCGGCTTCCTCCACCCATAAAACTGTCATGGTCATGATTAGCCATTGTGCAGAAACATGTGACCTTAACACCAATAAATAAATAAATAAATAAATACAGGGGCCCGAAGCCCGAAAACCTTGAGCACAGTCTTCAGGTCATAGTTATGAAGTGATTTCATTGTAACTGCATAGGATCACTCCAGATGATACCGAGATGAGAATGTCCCCTTTTGGTTGCAATCATTCAACCATGATGGCTGCCCGAGCCCGAAGCCCAAAAACCTTTAGCACCGTCTACAGGTCATATTGATGAAGGGATTTCATTGTAACCTGGTAGGTTGACTTCATTTAATGTCTAGATGAGAACGTCCCCTTTTGGACGTGATTGGGAAACTGTGCCGGCTACAGGGGCCCAAAGCCTGAAAACCTTTAGCACGGTCTACAGGTCATATTTATAAAGGAATTTCATTGTAGCTTGGTAGGATGACTCCAAATAATGTCTAGATGAGAACATCCCCCTTTGGTCACAATCATTCAGCCTTGATGGCTGCCTGAGCCCAAAAACCTTTAGCATAGTGTATAGGTCATATTTATAGAAGGATTTCATTGTAACTTGTTAGATTGACTCCATATAATGCCTAGATGATGACATCCCTTTTTGGGCGTGATTAGTCAACTGTGACGGCTACAGGTGCCAGAAGCCCAAAAACCTTGAGCACAGTTTACAGGTCATATTTATGAAGGGATTTCATTGTAAATTCAGGGTTCCCATGGGCCTTGAAAAGCCTGGAATTTCAAAAATGAACTTCAAGGCCTTGAAAAGCTTTGATTTGGCTCCCTGAGCCTGGAAAAACCATGAAAAATGAAGCATTGCGTGCCGAGTTGAGATGAATGAAATACGTCCGAGACGGTTCGAGTGGTTCAACTACGATAAGCCTGGAAAAACCTTGAATTTAACTTTCTATTAGCCTTGAAACTCCTTGAATTTGGGGTGTATATGGCCTGGAAAAGCCTGGAATTTCATGTCAGCTCAGGTGCAGGAACCCTGTAAATTCGTAGGATCACACCAGATGATGCCCAGATGAGAATGTCCCCATTTGGTTGCGATCATTCAACCATGATGGCTGCCCGAGCCCGAAATCCTTTAGCACAGTCTTCAGGTCATATTTATGAAGGGATTTCATTGTAACTTGGTAGGTTGACTCCAAATAATGTCTAGATGAGAACATCCCCTTTTGGTCGCGATCATTCAGCCCTGATGGCTGCCCGAGCCCAAAAACCTTTAGCATAGTATATAGGTCGTATTTATGGAAGGATTTCATTGTAACTTGTTAGTTTGACTCCATATAATACCTAGATGATGACCTCCCCTTTTGGTCGTGATTGGTCAACTGTTGACGGATACAGGGGCCCGAAGCCCGAAAACCTTGAGCACAGTCTACTGGTCATATTTATGAAGGAATTTCATTGTAACTTTGTAGGATCACTCCAGATGATGCCCAGATGAGAATGTCCCCTTTTGGTTGCGATCATTCAACCATGATGGCTGCCCGAGCCCAAAGCCCAAAAACCTTTAGCACAGTCTACTGGTCAAATTTATGAAGGGATTTCATTGTAACTTGGTAGGTTGACTTCATATAATGTCTAGATGAGAACGTCTCCTTTTGGACGCATTTGGGAAACTGTGATGGCTTCAGGGGCCTGAAGCCCAATATCCTTTAGCAGGGTCTACAGGTCATATTTATGAAGGGATTTCATTGTGTAACTTGGTAGGATGACTCCAAATAATGTCTAGATGAGAAAGGCCCCTTTTGGTCGCGATCATTTAGCCTTGATGGCTGCCCAAGCCCAAAACCCCAAAACCTTTAGCATAGTCTATAGGTCGTATTTATGGAAGGATTTCATTGTAACTTGTTAGGCTGACTCCATATAATGCCTAGGTGATCACATCCTCTTTTGGTCATGATTGGTCAACTGTGATGGCTTCAGGGGCCTGAAGCCCGAAAACCTTGAGCACAGTCTACAGGTCATATTTATGAAGGGATTTCAATGTAACTTGATAGGATGACTTGTTTTGGAATAATTTCACTGTAACTTGGTAACTTTTGTTGACATATGTTAACTGTGAGGGCCACATACATTAACTGTGAGGTCATATTAACCCACTCCTCAGCTCTTTAGTACAGTGTACACCTCATATTATTTTTAGCTCACCGAAGGGAGCTTAACTTATCACCGACGTCCTTCGTCGTGAACATTTTTCAAACGACTTCTCCTCTGAAACCACTGGTCCGATTTTCACGAAACTTCATGTGGATATTCATTACTATATGGCAATTCCTGTTTGTTCAAATGAAATGGCCACGTCCCATAGGGGCTCTGTATGGGGCATAACTCTTATAGCACCGTATGAATTATAGAAAAATTATTAAAAAATCTTTTCCAGAACCAGTGGGCAGAATCTTTTGATACTAGGTATGCAGCATCTTGGTATGGGTCTGATTCAAGTTTGTTCAAATTGGCCCCCTGGATTCATATTTGGGCTCACAAAAGAAGCCCAAATTCGAACTAAGTGCATTTCAGGCAAATGTCTTAAAAAATCTTCTTTTCCAGATCCAGCAGGCAGAATCTTTTGATATTTGGTATGCAACATTGTGGGGTGGATCTGATTCAAGTTTCTTCTAATCGGCCCCCTGGATTCACATTTGGGCTCAGTATAGAAGCCCGAATTCAAAATTAGTGCATTTCAGGCAAATTTCTTAAAAAATCTTCTCCAGATCCAGCAGGCAGAATCTTTTGATATTTGGTATGCAACATTGTAGGGTGGATCTGATTCAAGTTTGTTCAAATCGGCCCCCTGGATTCATATTTGGGCTCAGTATAGAAGCCTGAATTCGAACTTAGTGCATTTCAGACAAATTTCTTAAAAAATCTTCTTTTCAAGATCCAGCAGGCAGAGTCTTTGGATATTTGGTATGCAACATTGTGGGGTGGATCTGATTCAAGTTTGTTCAAAGCGGCCCCCTGGAATCATATTTGGGCTCACTATAAAAGCTTGAATTCGAACGTAGTGCATTTCAGGCAAATTTCTTAAAAAATCTTCTCCAGATCCAGTAGGCAGAATTTTTTGATATTTGGTATGCAACATTGCGGGATGGATCTGATTCAAGTTTGTTCAAATCGGCCCCCTGGGTTCATATTTGGGCTCAGTATAGGGGCCCAAATTTGAATTTAGTGCATTTCAGGCAAATTTCTTAAAAAATCTTCTTCTCAAGATCCAGCAGGCAGAATCTTTTGATATTTGGTATGCAACATTGTGGGGTGGATCTGATTCAAGTTTGTTCAAATCGGCCCCCTGGATTCATATTTGGGCTCAGTATAGAAGCCTGAATTCGAACTTAGTGCATTTCAGGCAAATTTCTTAAAAAATCTTCTTCTAAAGATCCAGCAGACAGAGTCTTTTGATATTGGGTATGCAGCATGCTTAGGAGGGGTGAGATTCAAGTTTGCTCAAGCCAAGTCCCTGGGTTCATATTTGGGCTCACTGTGGTAGCCCGAATTATAACTTAGTTGTTCAAAGTGAGGAATTTTCTTTAAAAATCTTCTTCTTCAGTTCCAGCGGCCAGAATGTTTTGATATTTGGCATGCAGCATCCTTAGGGAGGGAGGGGGGGGGGAGATTCAAGTTTGTTCAAACCATGTCCCTAGGTCCATATTTGGGCTCACTGTGGGAGCCCGAATGATAACTTAGTTCAAAATGAGGAATTTTCTTTAAAAATCTTCTTCTTCAGATCCAGCAGTCGGAATGTTTTGATATTTGGTATACAGCATCCTGGGTGGGGGGTGGGTGGGGGGGGGGGGGGGAGATTCAAGTTTGTTCAAGCCATATCCAAATTTGAACGTGCAATACGTGGAATACTCTTTAAATATCTTCTTCAGATTGACCAGTCAGAATCCTCATATTTGGTAAACGTCATCTTTAGAGGGGGCCAGATTCAAGTTTGTTCAAATTGAGTTCCTCGGTTAATATTTGGGCTCTCTTTGGGAGCCTGAATTTTAACTTAGTAGCATTTGGTATACATCATCTCTAGGGGGATCAGATTCAAATTTGTTCAAATTGGGTCTTTGTGTTGAAAATTTTGGGTCTGGCTTGGACTTGGAAATTTTTTACCAAAATTCGAAAAAAATTGTTGTTCGATTTTGTATGTGTTTTGTTAAATTTTGAGACAAAAAACAAATTATTTTAGCTTGAAAATTTTGGGCTTGGTTTCGACGGAAATTTTGGAACAAAATTTGGAGAAAAAAAATTTTTGGCCTGAAAATTTTGGGTTCGGTTCAGACTCCGAAATTTTTGACCAAAATTCAGAAATTTTAGAGGAGATTTTTGATGTGTTTTGTTCAATTTTGAGATGAAAAAAAAAATAAAAAAAATTATGGCCTGAAAATTTTGGGTCGGTTCTGACTTGTTTTTAAAATCTTGTTCTTTAGACCCTGTAGTCAGAATGCTTTCATATTTGGTATACGACATCTGTAGGAGGGTTAGATTCAAGTTTGATCAATCCTAGTCCCTGGGTTGAAGTTTGGGCTCCCTAGGTGAGTGGAAATTTTAACTTAGTACAATATAAGGAAATTTCTTTAAAAATCTTCTTCAGATCCACCAGTCAGAATCCTTTCATATTTGGTATACAACATCTCTTGGTGGGTCAGATTCATGTTTGTTCAAATCGGGTCCATGGGTTAATATTTTGGCTCCCTATTTGAACCCAGAGTTTAACTTGGTACACTGTGAGGTAATTTCTTTAAAAACCTTCTTCAGATCCACCAGTCAGAATTCTTTCATATTTGGTATATGACATTTCAAGGGGGATCAGATTCAAGTTTGTTCAATTTGAGTCCCTGGCTTAATATTTGGGCTCTGTGAGCGGGGGTGGGGTGGGAAGGGGGTGGATGGCAGAGGGCATGCTAGGTTCAGGTTTGTTCAAATCCATTCCTTAGTATGTTTCCATAAAATTTGCCTCTCGGTACTTCATTCCTTTGTAATGTTGATGAACCATGTCTAACTGAATGTGACGCCAAATACTTTTTTGAACCACTTTGGCAGGAGAGCGATTAAGGCCCTTGTGGGGCCTCTTGTTTCTTTTGTTGTTTGATATTAATGATTTTGAGTGATTTTATGCAAATAAATATTTACCCAAAGGGGTAACTGGGTGAATTTTTATGCTTTAAAATGTGTTTTGAGTTGCAGGCGATTTAATGCAAAAATAATTTTTCCACTTGGTTAGATGTTCCATGCACCAGATATGGGAAATTGAAACACATTGATGATAATCAATCTGACTGTGTTGTCTGTAACAGGCATAGGCCTAACTGCAGTTATGCAATTTGTGGTGTCTGGCCTAAGTCTTTATGGTCAGCTGTCAAATCTATAGTCAAATCACATTCTGTATCAGTGGTAGGGGCAGTGCAGAAACACATTGCTTCGCCTCCATCTCTTATGTTATCATCAGTATCCAGGCATCCAGATTTCAGAAATTCACAGAACCTGAACATAGGCTCCATGTATTTGATGTCGGGGAACCCCACAGAACCTATTTTTGGGTTCCAGCAAGAGCTATCAGGAAACTGTCTTTATTTCTTAATGATTCTGCTTTCTTATCCTTATTTCCTGTTTAAGACCTGCTGATGTTTAAGAAGGACCTAGAATATCAAGTGGATTGCTATACATTAGGTCTGCAATGATGCAGATGCTCACGATGCGATGCGGATCATAATATTTTTATACTGTACCAATGACCCAGACTTAGCTGGTGCTAACTCCACAAAAACCAGGGCCAAACACAAATTTTGCCCCCCAATCCCCAAAATTTGCATCCAAAACAAAAAGAAATCATGTCCTAAAGGACCTCCATAGTACGACTCTACTGCGCATGCGCAGTGACGCAGTCGTCCCGAAATTGGCGCCAAATATCATTCTCTGTTTGGCCCTTCATCAGTCAACATCTCACTGATCTTTGTGCTTGTAAATCTCAGTTTAAAGGATGCCAGACACGTAATTCTTGGAGAAAATGTGATTCTAAGGAGGATAGAAGGAGGAGAGGAAAAAAGAAGTGGCAAAAAATAATCAGGGCTGTACTTAAAATTTTTTGTTGAAATTATGTTAAGTTGCCTATTTTCGAGGCAAACGCCTCTTGTTGTCATTCTTGCTAATTGTTGCACTGCTTATTCAGTGTTTCCTCTCCCCTAACCTTCTAAAGTCCCCCCTTGCAATTCTCCCATGCTTTTGGCATATTTTTGAGAAGTTTCATTTCTAAAAATTCCCTGGGAGAGTTGCTTGGTTACAGAATGTTTTCTGTTATTTTCCCCATAGTTACGTTTTCACCCATGGGTGTATAACGTTTGTGTTCTGCATCTTCCATCTGATGTTCTGCAGATTCTCCCCTGGGAGTCTCTGTTTTGCATCAGATAGAGTGTAATTGATGACTGATTCCGGGCCAGTTTTTTCAGTGCCTGGAGTCATGTTTTCTTCTGTGTTTACACTGTTTGTTTTCATTGGAAACAGCCTTTTTTGAGGGGGGCTGTTTGCCTTTGAGGTAGTTTATCTCATTATAAGATACATTTATATTATCCGAAAGTGTCTCATTAATTATTTTATATAATTTTAAAATTTTTGACCACACTTTGCCATCGGATCCATCGGGGCTCAACGTTACTTTTCAGCAACTTGGGCTTCTCTGAAAAAATATTTTTTCAAAATTATTTTGTTTTGCAATTGTTTTTTCATTTATTAATGGATCATGTTATTATGTATCTTTGTGTCAGGGGTTTTTGCGAGTAACTAGGACTTATTGTTGTTCTTTCACAATGAAGGGAACTTGTTCAAATTGTAATAGGAAGAAATCTTCCTCTGACTTTCATGATTATTGCATTAATTGTAGTCAGTGTTCTCGCATTAATCCCTGTCCTGTATGTGAACATTGGGATGAGAAACATTGGAAACGTGTGTCACGATATGTTGTTTCTGGAGAAAGAGCGATGCCGGCTCTTTCTCCACAAGGTCACTCTACTCTCTCAGTTTCTATTTCTGAGGAACCAGAACAGGGTGATGTTTCCATGTTATCTTCTTCAAGTGTGCGTCCGTCGTCACAATTAAATACAGAGCTAGCGGCAAAAGTGCTCATGGAGATTAGACAAATGTCGTCCGCTAGCTCGCCCGGTGTAGCGTCCATTCACCGAGTGGTTCGGCAGCCGGGTTCGTCCGATGCGGTCCAAGAGGAAATTTTGGGTGATGCGAGCACTATAAAAATAATAGATGCACACCCAGTGACGGCGGATAGTGAACGAGAACGGAGGAAGCCTTTTAGTCCGGTTCCTAGCTCGTCCAGGTCCAGCCGGGCCGCGAGCGAGAGAGGCCCCTCTCTCGTACAACAACATCTGGGACCAGATGTTGTGGTACAAAATGTGTCTTTAGCGGAGCATACGTCCGTCGCTCGGGACGCTCCGTTGTATAAGCAGTCCGCAGAGACTGTTAAGGCTTCCTCTTCTCGTCAGCGCACACGACCGCACCTTGGCTGCGTGACCTCCGATATTTTGCCAGCTTCGCCGATGAAGGATTCTTCGGCGACCAGGTCACACCATCCGGCAGCCAGGGATTCGAGACCGATGGACTCCGGACGTTCGCATAGGAAAAGTATGCGGGAGCCATCTGATGCGGAGCTGCCCTCGGCGAAGCAGCGAAAGACCGCTCCTCCGCAGGTCTCGACGTCGGACATTCTAGTGCAGATAGCACAGCTTATCGCAGCATCCCAGCAGCCGACAGAAACGGTGTCGGATCGAGAATTATCTGACGGCACTGGGTCGGTACGCTCCGCCGAAGCATCGGGGGCGGACGACCGGAAACATCGGGAGGTCCGACCGGATGGTGAAAGGGATACGGATGAATTGGAGCTATCCCTTTCGGAACAACACAAAGCTGCCGTGGACTTCATCCGGCACTTTCTTCCTCAAGTTGTTCCGTCGGGCCAGACTGCTGCGCTTCCGGACAGGAGAATTATAGCGTCATTGGACTCTGATTTTTTCGAGCGGTTCAGGGACATCGCTCCCGAGTTTCCGTCGCAGTCCAATAATGTTGCAAGAACATTTGAATTATTGAACGACGCTATTTTTAAACTTGCTTCCAGGACGGGGAAAGCAGGCTTCTTGTCCGCAAATACTCTCAACCTGCCTTTCATTAATGCAAGGAATAAATTCGACACGGCAGGTCAGGGTATACCGAGAGTTCCTCTGCGTATGGACGACGAGGCGGAAGACTTAGAGCTATCATTACCGTCGTCAGCTTCTATTCCAACCGCAGTGTTGGAAACAGCTATTGCGTCTAACAGAGCCAATTTAGATGCCTTATCTTACGCAGATCACCTTACTAAGGCGTTATCACTGCGTCTTCAAGGGGAAGAGTTTCAGGATATACAATCCTCCTTAAGACTTCTTTCAAGGGCAGTAGCTTATTCCACGTGTAACTCCGCCCTTTCAGTGGCAAATCTGGAGTTGGTTAGACGTGACGCAGCCCTGTCTACATCCACACTAGTGGATTCTAAGGTGAAGAACTCTCTTATAGTCGCTTCGGTCTCAGGAGATCTTCTCTTTGACGGCAAGCTTTCCGCTATTTATGATAATATTAAAAAGAAAGCTAGTGATTCTCTGTTGTTTAGATCCGCTCCTAAAAGGTCGGATACAGCAGACACGAATAAGGCGGGCACTTCTGGGTCTTATCCGCCCAAGAGAGGTTCCTATAGAGGTTCCGGTGCGTCCTCTAGCTCTTATTCGAGAGACCGTCAGGATAGTGACTCTCGTTCGGGACGTCCTTCAGGCCGGGACAATCGGTCGGACGCCCCGAGGTCGACGAGGCGAGGTGCGGGTCGTGGAAGGCGTGGTTTCTCCTACCGCAGGCCTCGCAGATCCAGGAGGTGATGGCTCAAACCTCTATCGCGTTCCGGTTGGCGGAAGGTTGTCGAGTTTTTCTCAAGAGTGGGCGTCGATTACGGACGACCCGTGGGTGAGAGGAGTGACTTCGGAAGGTCTAAAGATATCCTTCAAACGAAAGCCTCCATTAACTCGAAGTCCAAAGTGGACTCATCTTCCGTCAAACCCTCAGAAAAGAGACGCTCTGCTATCAGAGGTGCAGTCTCTTTTAATGAAGAACGCGGTAGAGGTCGTAGAAAACCAGGAATCACTGGGATTCTACAGCCATCTGTTTCTGGTTCCGAAACCAGACGGCTCGTTCCGTCCAGTCATAGATTTGAGCTGGATAAACAAGCTGATCGTCGCTCCGAAGTTTTATATGGAGACGATTCGATCGGTCAGAGCGAGTATTCGGGTGAACGATTATGCAACGAGCATAGATCTCAAAGATGCGTACTTTCACGTCATGGTACATCCGACATTCCGAAAGTATCTACGCTTCGCAGTCCTAGGAGTGGTGTATCAGTTCCGGGCCATGTGCTTCGGATTGAATCTAGCACCCTGGGCTTTCACTCGGGTAATGAACTCGGTAATGATCTACTTCCGAGCTCATTCGTCTGCGGTAACGTCGGCCTACCTGGACGACATTCTTCAGAGGTACGGCAACGAGTTAACGCTTCAGAACGATGTTCAGAATCTTCTTCTATTGCTCCGACGTCTCGGTTTCATAGTAAACGAGGAGAAGTCGGATCTGGTGCCATCCAAGTCATTCACTCATCTGGGAATGAGCTTCGAGACGCACAACAATCTCGTTCGTCTGCCGTTAACCAGAGCGAAATTAGTCAGTTGTTACGCTCGCTATTGTCTGAATACAGACAAAGTCACGGCGAGAGAATTTATGAGACTGATAGGTCTGTGCGGAGCCGCCGCGGATCTCATTCCGATGGGACGGCTACGCACACGGCCTCTTCAAATTTTCCTGACTCAGAATTGGAGTGTGAAAATTCATTCGCTCGATGTAGACGTTCTCTTGTCAGATCAAGTGAAACAAGAGATTCAGACTTGGGCAAACATTCAGTGGTTAACTCAAGGAGTTCCGCTGCAGTTGCCGGATCCGAGTTTTACCATTATGACGGATGCCAGTCAAACAGGTTGGGGTGCATCATTAATCCCAATGGATTCGAGATGCCAGGGTCTTTGGGATCCGCAATTCCTGTGCAAGCACATAAACATCAAGGAAATGATGTCAATTTGGCTTGCATTACGTCACTGGATGGACATTATTCACGATGCTCATGTCCAAATCCTATCCGACAATACGACAGTAGTGGCGTATATACGGAATCAGGGAGGCACTCATTCAGTTCCGTTGTTCAATCTAACGGAAAGAATCCTTCTGTTTGCGTTAGAACATCACGTTCTTCTTTCGGTCCGTCACATACCGGGTCGTCTGAATGTGCTAGCAGACTCCCTTTCACGAAAGGGTCGCTTGTTGCCGTCGGAGTGGACTCTCAACAAACAAGTATTCAATCAGATTTGCTACCAATGGGAACGGCCAATGATAGACTTATTTGCGACACATCTCAACAATCAGTTGCAGACGTATGTGTCCCCGTGTCCGGATCCAAGAGCATTTGCAGTAGACGCTCTATCGATCCCTTGGGACGGAATGATAGGATATGCATATCCTCCAGCGCCGTTAATTCAACAAGTATTGCTAAAGATAAAACAATCTCAATGCAAGATTCTATTGGTAGCATCTCTGTCGCCACCTAGACCGTGGATAAATCTACTCAGGTGTCTGTTGTGGGACCTACCGCGGAAGCTCCCTCCACGAGAGGATCTTCTTTGGCAGGGGAAATCGCGCCAACTACATCACAACCCGCAAGGTCTCAACCTTCACGTTTTTCCGTTGTGCGGTCCTTCTTGCATGGCAAACACTTTACAGGACGAGCAGTGGACGCGATTTCTAACTGTAGGAGGACCTCCTCTTCGCTAAACTATGCGGCTAAGTGGAAGGTTTTCCGTCGTTGGTGTAGGGATCATTCTGTTGATATATTTGATCCCTCTATACCAGACATTGCTAACTTTCTAGTATACTTGTTTGACGAAATCAAACTGCAACCTGTTACTATAAAGGGTTATAGATCTATGTTATCTGATACCTATGCACATCATGATAGTTTTCAAATTTGATCTAATGTCTCTTTATCGAAATTGGTTAGAAACTTTTCGATAAATAGACCCAGAACTCTTAGATTAATTCCTAAGTGGAATTTAGCTTGGGTTCTCCTTAAATTGAAGGAAAAGCCATTTGAACCTCTTGGGACAGTAGATTTCAAATTCTTATCTTATAAGACAGCTTTTCTCTTAGCTTTCTCTTCTGCCAGAAGAGTCAGTGAGCTTCATGCACTATCGGTGGATGATTCTCATTATCGTAGTGTTGGGAACACTATCACCTTCACTACTAATGTCGGTTTTTTAGCTAAGAATCAGGCTCCTAATAAATATCCGGAACCTATTGTTATTAAGGCTCTTCCGTCTTCAGACGGGCGTAGGCCTTTACTCTGTCCTGTTAGAGCACTACGTATCTATAAACAGAGATCTCAGTTCATCAGAAAGGGACGGAAACGTTTCTTTCTGTCTTTGATGCCTAATAGAAAGGACATTTCAGTCCATTCTATTGCTAGATGGATTCAGTTAACTATCCGTACTGCGTATGAAGATTTATCTTCTTCTCAGCAGTCTGTGCTTAAGATTTCTGCTCATGAAGTAAGAGCTCTTTCTACTTCCTGGGCTTATGCTAATAGTGTTGCTATTACAGATTTAATGAAGGCTGCTTATTGGTCTCAGCCATCCACATTTACTAATTTTTATCTCAGAAATATTGAGTCCATTTCTGGAGACCTGCATTGTTTAGGTCCGTTATCTGTTGCTCAGAATGTCGTCCACTAAACAGTTGCAACTATAGTTATGCAGGCTTTCTGTTCCGGCAGTGACTCCGTCCGGCTGCCCTCTTCGCTCTGGGCTATTTGACCCAGGGCAAGGGGAAGGGGGGGGGGGGGCGGGTGTTCCCTTAGGTCACCTGCTTTATAGTGAAAAGCAAGGGAATGCCTCCTCCAAGACAGTATTTCTGAGTCGCTTCCGGGATGGTTTTAAAGTGTAATATTAATGTTTAATTTCATTCATGTCTTATTTTTAAAGTGTAGCTCGGTGTGAAGCATTTGTATATGTCAAGTGTCAAACGGGCTTTAATATACAATACTCGGACACTTTTAAATGATTATAAAGAGTCTCAATTCTCTGGACTACTTTATTTATTGGCTTGCTTTAAAAATAATTAGTATAAGGGTTATACTGGATGTTAATAGAGAACATGAATGTTATTGTGCTCAATTATTAAGGGTAGTGTATCTTTCTAATTTAAATATTAAATAAGAAAGATACATGTAAAGCCTAATACTCCTTTTCTCCTTAAGGGGTTACCTCTTTATTTTATAATTGAGCTTATTGGATTTTCCTCTATGTCCTAGGCCCTCCAGCCTGTTTACTATTCAGCTAAGTCTGGGTCATTGGTACAGTATAAAAATGTTAAAAAATTTATAGTAATTTATATATTTTTTATACTTACCAATGACCCAGACGGGGATGGCCCTCCCTGAGTTGGGAACTCTTGCCTCCCCGCTGAGTACATAGCGCTGACCAGGCACTGCCAGTAAGAATGATATTTGGCGCCAATTTCGGGACGACTGCGTCACTGCGCATGCGCAGTAGAGTCGTACTATGGAGGTCCTTTAGGACATGATTTCTTTTTGTTTTGGATGCAAATTTTGGGGATTGGGGGGCAAAATTTGTGTTTGGCCCTGGTTTTTGTGGAGTTAGCACCAGCTAAGTCTGGGTCATTGGTAAGTATAAAAAATATATAAATTACTATAAATTTTTTAACTTTTGTCTTACGATGCGATGCGCATCGCAATGCAAAAACCACAGGAGAGTCAGGAGAATCCAGGATGTCTCTCTCTTGAGAGACAGAGAGAGAGAGAGAGAGTTTGCACAATATTTACCAGGCCCTTCACTGAGTTTGAAATTCCAAGGCTTTTAAGAGGAAAGGTTCTGTTACTTTTCCAGACCTATCTAAAATTCTTTTAGTTATCGTATTCAATATTAGTACATGAGTAGGGCTGCAATGATGCATCAAATCATTCAGTTGGATGAATCGTGAATTGAATCGTCAGGAATGAATCATGATGCATTGAAAGCACGATGCATCGTTGCATCCCTACTATACATGTAGATGAGAGGGTGAATACATTTGATCAAAGAAAAAGTGAAACAGATTATTTAGGTTTTCATTTGTGTATTCTGTGCCCTTGAACACTCAATTTAATTGCGACAGATGAACTGAGACAACGATGACTCAGATGAGCTCTTACAACATTACTTGCAAGTAAAAAAATAACAGAGAGAAAACAGTCCTAACTGTAGGACAATGAAAAAATTATTTTGTTGTTTAACAACTAAAAAACTAAAAAACTAAAAATAAAAATAAAAAAATAAATAAACATTCTTCATGTATACTGATTCAGGAGGGGTGAATCGTTTTAAGTCATTCCGGAAGGTAACAGTATTGAATTGGTTTGGACGATATGTCTGTAAACCTTGATCACAAAAAAAGCATGAACACACCTCTTTGCCTCGGTTCTGCATGGAGCACTGTGAAATTGGAAGATCATATCATGCATTTTAGCCAAGATATTTTCCCCTCATTGTCAGTTTCAGTGTTAAAAAGTGATTTTGATATTGTTTTCAATGATACAGTTTTGTGTGTTTTTTCACATGGTTTTGATGTCTAGAATGCTGAAATTGGGTGCATTTGATTCTGGTAACTAAGAATCGGAAACTGTTGACAACACGCTTGCTCAGCAGTCTGTATGGACTGAGATTGTCAAAACGAGTACACTGTTGTTACTGTTATGAATCTGATCACGGTTTCATCAATTTTAAATAATACAATTTTATTTAGTCTTGGCAGAAAACTTTAGGTGTGTTTTAAATGCCCCTTGATGAAAAGCAAAATGTAAAAAATTTGTGGGAACCTGTTTTTTGTTTCCGTGATTTGGCCCTAACGGAACCTGCACAGAAACGGAACAAGCGTTTCCATGAAATCTGCATGCCTGGTATCTAATTCAAATACAGCTATCACTTCAGATAAAACTTCAGATATGCATAAGTCTTCAGTTTTTCACAAGAAGGATTCCACCAAGAGTCAGTCCAAACCCAGCTTTCTGTAGCTATTCAGTCCAAAGAGATTTAATCTACATCAACTTCTCATGTGCTCGGGTCTCAGGCAGTATCCATGTCTAACATCAATTCCGGTAAACTGGTTATTCCTGGGCATATAATGTCTATTGATCTTCATGAAGCTCTTCAACAAAACTATGAATAATATACACAGAGACACAGGGCTCCTGAAACAAAAAAATCTACTAACTCCGAGAATTATTATGTATGCTCAACATTATCTGCATGAGAAGTTGAATGTTCAATGGAAATCCAATCTGAGAGAACCTTCAGAATTTTCTTGGAAGAATCGACACTATGTATTCACTAACAGGCATTGTTATGACCCTGAATATTCATTTGACTACTACTACGAAGGGGATTCTCATCAGTGTGCCGGTTCAGAGGGGATATAGGAAGAAACTCTCCTTCCCTCAGAACTTACTCTTCAAGAGACGATAGCCCTTTTCATCATTAACATTATGTACCTATGGTTCCTTTGGACTCTCTTCCACAGTTTGATTTTTATTTTTTATAACATTCCTGAAGTTAAGCCTCAGAGTAGCTCATCTCTTCCAGAACTGTGTGTATAGTGGATAGGAGATCTGAAAATTACGATCCAAAATCCTTCTCTTCCTTTTTTCTACCTCCTTGATGTAATCAACTTCTACAGTTTCTGATGTAGAGAATTGAAATTTGAAGGCATGGTTACACAAATGTTGAATATGGGCAACATGTATATAGATCATGGAAAAACAAAATTTGACAGATTCATTGCCCTCTTTATCAGCTTAAAATTTTTTCCATGTTTTGAAATTCTGGCTTCCTGTGTGGTGTAATCGACTCTTCCTACTGTTTTGAATGCAAAAATTTTTCATTGTTTTGAAATTCTGGCTTCCTGTGTTGTGTAATCAACTCCTCCTACAGTTTTGAATGTAGAGATTTGAAACTTTTGCTTATCCATGTGTTCAAGATGTGCAACATGTATATACAGTACATGGCGAGTGGATTGTAACTAAATCACCCAGGGAGTAGAGTTATCACCCAAAGTATCACTTTCAAATTCTGTACATGTGGACAACCCGGAGGTCCATTGGCTGGAACTTTGCTTGTGCTTGTAATGCTTTGCAACAAATTTACAATTTTTGCCTGGGTGGAATCTCCACTCTGCGGGTGATTTAGTGGTAATACACTCTCCATGTACTGCAGACGCCAGAAAAAGATTATTTTTGGCAGATTTATTGCCCTTCATTGACTTAAAAATTTTGAATGCAGGCCTTTATTGTGCGTGCAATTGACTCCTGTTACATTTGTGATGCAGAGAATTGAAATGTTGGGGCACGGTTACACACACCCTGAAGATGTGTAACAGATGACAGAAATAATAATTTTTCATAGATTTATTGCCCTTTATTGAATTAGAAAATTTCAAATGTTTAACAACTCCTGATTCCCCCACCCCCTTCATCTGGAGACAGTTGGTTAGCCATCTTTCATGCACACTATACACCTGAATGAGAATTATTGATGAATAATGCTTAATAATTCATACCTTTAAAATACACCCATTGAATCAAATACATTTTGAGGATGCAAACCTAGCTAGGTCTATAGTACTTAGAGCAACCCCCATCTACAACAGACCACTCAGTGTAACAAAATTCCTCACTCAAAAATCTCTCTAGTTTGAGTCGTAGATTTTCAACCCTCATTGGTTCCCACCATGCACAGTAACATCTCAACAACATGCCAACATGCATTGCCATTTCAATCATTGTTATATCCATCATGCACCTGTTCAGCATTTTGCTCACCCCAAAATGAGATGTCTGGATAATGCTATACTGATGATGAATTGCCATATAGGGGTTAATTTGCAACTATCTGACATATTGTTTGTGCCAATTTTAAATTTTGCTCAAGTGCATGACCATTTGTAGTACAGTCCCTATCTGGTTCAATTGAAATCTGCAGTGATATCAAGATATTTTAATTCATCCAGATTGTTAGTTTTCCAATGAGTATTTTCAGGTGGCTATTTAATTTTACAAATTAATATCAAGGACATAGAATCCATCCAAATAACTCCTCTCATAGTGTTTAGTATTTTCAGAACACTTGTCACTTTTTCTGAGGCTTTTTTGAGAAAGTTGCTATTTGCTAAGATTGACATCACTGTAAACTTGGTCACCTCAGCTATTTAATCTTATCCTTGATGTTTAATTTTCTGCTAGGATTTTATTTTTTTCACATCATCATTACCCAGTATTACTTTTTTTTCTTCAGAACAATCTTTTGGAAATGGCAGAACAGTGGGGAGCCAAGATCGTGCCTGTTGACAGTAAGTACTTTGTTATTACCTATTTACATAAGTTAAACCTTAAGTCCTCATACAGCCACAAACTGCCCCTTTTATATTCTCTGAAAAGTTCTTCCATGTGTATTCTTCCTTGTGAACTCCACTTGTTGGATGCATTTATCTTGACCATGTTTTTACAACATTGTTGGCTGCCTGTACAGAAGTGTTGAGCAATGATCGGAAATGGCAATCGGCATCAGCCGATTGTCGACCATCAGATCATAATCTTAGGTAGTCACTAAACATTTTTTTTTTTCAATTGTCAGAGAAATAATTTAACGATGATCCTGTGCGCAATGATGCTCCGAAAAGATGTTATTTTCAGTTGTTCTGACTAACAAACAGGATATTCAATACACATATCCATTTTAATTAAATGCTTTCAATATTTTCTGTTGAGCTAACCAGTGTGAAGTGGGATTTCATATCACCATGTTGCAGCAAAAACAAAAGCGTCCTGAAGCGTTTAATCATTTTACTCTTGTTGCATTTATTTATTGGGGTTTTAATGACACTTTCGACAGCCAGGGTCACTAGGGCTGCAACGGTTCACCGCGGTCTCGGTGCACCGCGGTATTTTTCTACGGTACAATACTCGGTTCATTCAGCCTAATTTTCGCTACGTTCACGGTACAGCGGTCGCAGCAGGAGAATTCCAACATCCCCAAAAGAGGGCCCATGAAGTCAGATGTGAATTTCAAGTAAACTCTCCTGCAGTATCAAACTGTTCTCCCTTTCCCTCTCTCTGAAAAATAGAAGGGGCTTGCCCGTACACCCCCCCCCCCCCCCCCCCCCCCCATCACACACACACACACACTCAGTAACTCACCCGATTGTACGGACCTTGAGTCATCAAAATTTATTGGGAAATTGGGCATATAATCTTGGTGGATAATATTTGTAATAGTTGGTGTGGTCAGTATTTATATCGAAAAAACTTTATACATACAATTTCGTACATTTATTTTAAAAATTTAACTTATTCAAATCACTTAACAATAAAAGAAAGTGTGGAATTCAAGCCCATAATTTAAACAATCGGATGTGGTGGGGTCTTCCACGAAGTTGATGCAGTTCAGACACGCAATAAATATATTCAATATTCATAACCATGTTGATCATGTGATATGGGGATCCATACGTTTCTATTGGTTCGTGACAAACAACACTTATTTTCAAATTGACGTTGTACATTTAGCACGTGGTCAACCATGTGTTTTTTCTGTCCTGTTTTGCCAAGTCAAGAGTGCATATTTCTACATCAGCTTAACAGGCTGCCTGGCTGCAACATTTCAGCTTTAATCTACCAAATATGCGGTGCATAGAAGCATGCTGTTAGTTTTAATGGACTGCTGTTGGGGATTGGGTCTGTATGAAAATTTGTAAGTGTCGACACAAGCAAACAGTTTGCAAACATAAACAGAACAGCATGTCGTGCATCTATAAATAACCGACTTGACGTCACTTGAGCTTTGGGTAATTCCGAATGTGTGTCAGGAGAAGTAAGACGATTATTTATTGGCTGATTATTCAACAATTTGCCAATCAAGTTTTGCGTTGTTTATTTGCGTATTTCCGTTTCGCCTTCGTGCACACATGACAGAAATAAATGGACTGCCAATAACAACGAAAGTATCGTCAGCCCACCTCCAAAATTTAAATCCCCTGTCTGGAAACACTTTGACTTTCCCTCATACAAAGATGAGATTGATAGTGAATCATGGTAAATTCCTCAGCTTGGCTCAGAATGAATAAAACCACACAGCCATGGGGGAAGGGGGTTATAAATTATTCTATTTTTTTTTTTGTTGCCGTGCATTTTGCACGGCACAGCTGCCACAACAGTCCAACAGCATGCTAGGCTTCTAGCGTATTGCAAACATGATTCACCCTCAGTTTTTGGGCGAATAATGTTAGAAAAAATGTACCGCAATACGTATTGTACCGCCACCGAAAAACTGCAATACGTACCGAACCGTGAGGTAAGTGTACCGTTGCAGCCCTAAGGGTCACCTCGTGTCAGACAGTTTTACGGGTGCAGGAAGCTACAGTACTTGGAGAGAACCACTGAGCAATGGCGAGCAACTGTCACGCTCCCCAACATACTAACTCAACATAAGCAGGATTAGCATTGGTTGAAGACAAGTGAATCCTTCAACGTGCAGTACGCCTCAGTACACAACATCGCCGTGCCCCCACATGGGCAATATGGGGGTGAAGTTTGTTGCCCAAGGACACAATTCTTGCTGAATTAGAATGTGCGAAATGTGCAGATTGAAATGTGCGACACGGATTCATTTATATATGTACATGAGAAATATGAAGAACAATAACAAAGTGGGTTTTTTTCTGTTGGTTGCTCTTGAACGGCGAAAATAATTAAATTTTCTGGTGTCCTAAAATTAAGAAAATAGCCAAAATATTTGCGGACAGCAGATGTGGGTGGAAATTTTGAAAAATTTTGAAAAATATGTTGTTCCGGTTAGTAAATTTATTGTACACAAACTGCCTCAGAAATGGGAAAGGTAAAATGGCTGTTCCAAACGGCAGCTTAATCAACAGCATCACCACTGGAAAAATAAATATAAACCAGGGTTTGTGCTATACCGGCACAGCTGCTGTCAACTGGTCGCATTTCCCCACCAGGGAACCTTCCAGATATTAATCAAGATGTTAAAATTCACCCTGACCTGCCCGATCCCTGAGAAATAATTGATTCACAGATTATTGAAGTGCCATTTGCAGACTTCTTTTGAAGATTTCCGCACTCAAAAGTGATAGAAAAATGACTGAAGAAGTGTACTCTGATTACGTGATTGTTCATGAGGCCTGCATAAGTTAATCAACCCCCAATGAAAAGCTAGACAAACTGTAAACAATAACCTTATTGAATGTTAAATGCATCACGTCATAAAATGGTGTGATTTGTTTGGTCAGTATGTGCACTACGTAATGCGAGTTGTAAAACTTCATTCAGCAGTAAATATCATCATGTGACATTTTGTTTTCTGACCAATCTTATTACTCCCAACATTTACTCAAAACAAGTGTGTATTGAAAAAGCATGAACTTCTGTAGATGTACTTCTGCTGTTAGCATTAATTAGAATGTCACAACAGTTTGCAGGTATACTGTTCACACCTCATTTGTGTGTTTTAATTAGTGTAATAGAATCTCGAATCTATTTTCTTGAAAATGATGGAAGCGCGAAAAAGAGAGCTTCTTGTTTCCAATTTAGAAACGCAAAAGCATGAGTGCGATAGTGCTCCTCAAATCAACAGGACTGAAATTTATTGTGTATTGGTCCTTATGAATGATTTTTCACCCGAATTTCTCCTCATTGGTCCTTATTCGTATGCAATTACCGGCTCTCAGAATGCGAAAACCTACACAAAATGCCTCAATTTTTAAAAAAATCTTCTTCTCATGAACCAGCTGGAGCAGAGACTTGATATTTAGGGTACAGCTTCCTTTTGAGGTGTGGACGCATGTTTGTTCAAGAGTAGTTCGAGGGGCAATATTTGTCGTTGTTACGGGAGGGACAAGAATTTTTGCCCCGCTAGTGTTGAAACGATTACCTATATTTTCATACTGTACCAATGATCCAGACTTAGCTGGTGCTAACTCTAACAAAACCAGGGCCAAACACAAATTTTGCCCCCCAATCCCCAAAATTTGCATCCAAAACAAAAAGAAATCATGTCCTAAAGGACCTCCATACTACGCCTCTACTGCGCATGCGCAGTGACGCAGTCGTCCCGAAATTGGCGCCAATTATCATTCTCTGTTTGGCCCTTCATCAGTCAACATCTCACTGATCTTTGTGCTTGTAAATCTCAGTTTAAAGGATGCCAGACACGTAATTTTTGGAGAAAATGTGATTCTAAGGAGGATAGAAGGAGGAGAGGAAAAAGAAGTGACAAAAAATAATCAGGGCTGTACTTAAAATTTTTTGATGAAATTATGTTAAGTTGCCTATTTTCGAGGCATGGGCCTCTTGTTGTCATTCTTGCTAAATGTTGCACTGCTTATTCAGTGTTTCCTCTCCCCTAGCCTTCTAAAGTCCCCCCTTGCAATTCTCCCATGCTCTTGGCATATTTTTGAGAAAGTTCATTTCTAAAATTTCCTGGGAGAGTTGCTTGGTTACAGAATGTTTTCTGTTATTTTCCCCATAGTTACGTTTTCACCCATGGGTGTATAACGTTGTGTTCTGCATCTTCCATCTGATGTTCTGCAGATTTTCCCCTGGGAGTCTCTGTTTTGCATCAGATAGAGTGTAATTTTGATGACTGATTCCGGGCCAGTTTTTTCAGTGCCTGGAGTCATGTTTTCTGGTGTTTTACACTGTTTGTTTACATTGGCAACAGCCTTTTTTGAGGGGGGCTGTTTGCCTTTGCTGTAGTTTATCTCACTATAAGATAAATTTATATTATCCGTAAGTGTCTCATTAATTATTTAATATAAATTTAAAATTTTTGACCACACTTTGCCATCGGATCCATTTGGGCTCAACGTTGCTTTTCAGCAACTTGGGCTTCGCTGAAAAAATATTTTTTCAAAATTATTTTGATTTGCAATTGTTTTTTCATTTATTAATGGGTCATGTTATTATGTATCTTTGTGTCAGGGGTTTTTGCGAGTAACTAGGACTTGTTGTTGTCCTTTCTCAATGAAGGGACTTTGTTCAAATTGTAATAGGAAGAAATCTTCCTCTGACTTTCATGATCATTGTATTAATTGTAGTCAGTGTTCTCGCATTAATCCCTGTCCTATATGTGAATATTGGGATGAGAAACATTGGAAACGTGTGTCACGATATGTTGTTTCTGGAGAAAGGGCTATGCCGGCTCTTTCTCCGCAAGGTCACTCTACTCTCTCAGTTTCTATTTCAGAGGAACAAGAACAGGGTGATGTTTCCATGTTATCTTCTACAAGTGTGCGTCCGTCGTCACAAATGAATTCAGAGCTAGCGGCAAAAGTGCTCATGGAGATTAGACAAATGTCGTCCGCTAGCTCGCCCGGTGTAGCGTCCATTCACCGAATGGTTCGGCAGCCGGGTTCGTCCGATGCGGTCCAGGAGGAAATTTTGGGTGATGCGAGCACTATAAACATAATAGATGCACACCCAGTGACGGCGGATAGTAAGCGAGAACGGAGGAAGCCTTTGAGTCCGGTTCCTAGCTCGTCCAGGTCCAGCCAGGCCGCGAGCGAGAGAGGCCCCTCTCTCGTACAACAACATCTGGGACCAGATGTTGTGGTACAAAATGTGTCGCAAGTGGAGCATACGTCCGTCGCTCGGGACGCTCCGTTGTATAGGCAGTCCGCGGAGACTGCTAAGGCTTCCTCTTCTCGTCAGCGCACACGACCGCACCTTGGCTGCGTGACCGCCGATATATTACCAGCTTCGCCGATCAAGGATTCTTCGGCGACCAGGTCACACCATCCGGCAGCCAGGGATTCGAGACCGATGGACTCCGGACGTTCGCATAGGAAAAATATGCGGGAGCCATCTGATGCGGAGCTGCCCTCGGCGAAGCAGCAAAAGACTGCACCTCCGCAGGTCTCGACGCCGGACATTCTTGTGCAGATAGCACAGCTTATCGCAGCATCCCAGCAGCCGACAGAAACGGTGTCGGATCGAGAATTATCCGACGGCGCTGGGTCGGTACGCTCCGCCGAAGCATCGGGGGCGGACGACCGGGAACATCATGAGGTCCGACCGGATGGTGAAAGGGATACGGATGACTTGGAGCTATCCCTTTCGGAACAACATAAAGCTGCCGTGGACTTCATCCGGCACTTTCTCCCTCAAGTTATTCCGTCGGGCCAGACTGCTGCGGTTCCGGACAAGAGGATTATAGCGTCATTGGACTCTGAATTTTTTGAGCGGTTCAGGGACATCGCTCCCGAGTTTCCGTCGCAGTCCAATAATGTTGCAAGAACATTTGAATTATTGAACGACGCTATATTTAAACTTGCTTCCAAGACGGGGAAAGCAGGTTTCTTGTCCGCTAATACTCTCAACCTGCCTTTCATTAATGCAAGGAATAAATTCGATACGGCAGGACAGGGTATCCCGAGAGTTCCTCTGCGTATGGACGACGAGGCGGAAAACTTAGAGCTATCATTACCGTCGTCGGCTTCTATTCCAACCGCGGTGTTGGAAACAGCTATTGCGTCTAACAGAGCCAATTTAGATGCCTTATCTTACGCAGATCACCTTACTAAGGCGTTATCACTGCGCCTTCAAGGGAAAGAGTTTCAGGATATACAATCCTCTTTAAGACTTCTTTCAAGGGCAGTAGCTTATTCCACGTGTAACTCCGCCCTTTCAGTGGCAAATCTGGAGTTGGTTAGACGTGACGCAGCCCTAGCTACATCCACACTAGTGGATACTAAGGTGAAGAACTCTCTTAGAGTCGCTTCGGTCTCCGGAGAACTTCTCTTTGACGGCAAGCTTTCTGCTATTTATGATAAAATTACAAAGAAAGCTTCGGATTCTCTGTTGTTCAAATCTGCTTCTAAGAAGTCGGATACAGAAGACAAGAATAAGACAGGCACTTCTGAGTCTAATGCGCCCAAGAGAGGTTCCTGTAGAGGTTCCGGTGTGTCCTCTTGGTCTTATTCGAGAGACCGTCAGGGTAGCGACTCTCGTTCGGGACGTCATTCAGGCCGGGATAATCGGTCGGATTCCCCGAGGTCGACGGGGCGAGGTGCGGGTCGTGGAGGACGTGGTTTCTCCTACCGCAGGCCTCGCAGGTCCAGGAGGTGATGGCTTAAACCTCTATCGCGTACCGGTTGGCGGAAGGTTGTCGAGCTTTTCACAAGAATGGGCGTCGATTACGGACGACCCTTGGGTGAGAGGAGTGACTTCGGAAGGTCTAAAGATATTCTTCAAACGAAAGCCTCCATTAACTCGAAGTCCAAAGTGGACTCATCTTCCGTCAAATCCGCAGAAAAGAGACGCTCTGTTATCAGAGGTGCAGTCTCTTTTAATGAAGAACGCGGTAGAGGTCGTAGAAAACCAGGAATCTCCCGGATTCTACAGCCATCTGTTTCTGGTTCCGAAACCAGACGGCTCGTTCCGTCCAGTCATAGATTTGAGCTGGATAAACAAGCTGATCGTCGCTCCGAAGTTTTATATGGAGACGATTCGGTCGGTCAGAGCGAGTATTCGGGTGAACGATTATGCAACAAGCATAGATCTCAAAGATGCGTACTTTCACGTCATGGTACATCCGACATTCTGAAAGTACCTACGCTTCGCAGTCCTAGGAGTGGTGTATCAATTCCGGGCGATGTGCTTCGGATTGAATCTAGCACCCTGGGCTTTCACTCGGGTAATGAACTCGGTAATGATCTATTTCCGAGCTCATTCGCCTGCGGTAACGTCGGCCTACCTGGACGACATTCTTCAGAGGTACGGCAACGAGTTAACGCTTCACAACAATGTTCAGAATCTACTTCTATTGCTCCGACGTCTCGGTTTTATAGTAAACGAGGAGAAGTCGGATCTGGTGCCGTCCAAGTCATTCACTCATCTGGGAATGAGCTTCGAGACGCACAACAATCTCGTTCGTCTGCCGTTAACCAGAGTGAAATTAGTCAGTTGTTACGCTCGCTATTGTCTGCATGCAGACAAAGTCACAGCGAGAGAATTTATGAGACTGATAGGTCTGTGCGGAGCCGCCGCGGATCTCATTCCGATGGGGCGGTTACGCACACGTCCTCTTCAAATTTTCTTGACTCAGAATTGGAGTGTGAAAATTCATTCACTCGACGTAGACGTTCTCTTGTCAGATCAAGTGAAACAAGAGATTCAGACTTGGGCAAACATTCAGTGGTTAACTCAGGGAGTTCCGCTGCAGTTGCCGGATCCGAGTTTTACCATTATGTCGGATGCCAGTCAAACAGGTTGGGGTGCATCATTAATCCCAACGGATTCGAGATGCCAGTGTCTATGGGATCCGCAATTCCTGTGCAAGCACATAAACATCAAGGAAATGATGTCAATTTGGCTTGTGTTACGTCACTGGATGGACATTATTCACAATGCTCATGTCCAAATCCTATCCGACAATACGACAGTAGTGGCGTATATACGGAATCAGGGAGGCACTCATTCAGTTCTGTTGTTCAATCTAACGGAAAGAATCCTTCTGTTTGCGCCAGAACATCACGTTCTTCTTTTGGTCCGTCACATACCGGGTCGTCTGAATGTGCTAGCAGACTCCCTTTCACGAAAGGGTCGCTTGTTGCTGTCGGAATGGACTCTCAACAAACAAGTATTCAATCAGATTTGCTACCAATGGGAACGGCCAATGATAGACTTATTTGCGACACATCTCAACAATCAGTTGCAGACGTATGTGTCTCCGTGTCCGGATCCAAGAGCATTTGCAGTAGACGCTCTGTCGATCCCTTGGGACGGAATGGTAGGATATGCGTATCCTCCAGCGCCGTTAATTCAACAAGTATTGCTAAAGATAAAACAATCTCAATGCAAGATTCTGTTGGTAGCATCTCTGTCGCCACCTAGACCGTGGATAAATCTACTCAGGTGTCTGTTGTGGGACCTACCGCGAAAGCTTCCTCCACGGGAGGATCTTCTTTGGCAGGGGAAATCGCGCCAACTACATCACAACCCGCAAGGTCTCAACCTTCACGTTTTTCCGTTGTGCGGTCCTTCTTGCATGGCAAACACTTTACAGGACGAGCAGTGGACGCGATTTCTAACTGTAGGAGGACCTCCTCTTCGCTAAACTATGCGGCTAAGTGGAAGGTTTTTCGTCGTTGGTGTAGGGATCATTCTGTAGATATATTCGATCCCTCTATACCAGACATTGCAAACTTTCTAGTATACTTGTTTGACGAAATCAAACTGCAGCCTGTTACTATAAAGGGTTATAGGTCTATGTTATCTGATACCTATGCACATCATGATAGTTTACAAATTGGATCTAATGTCTCTTTATCCAAGTTGGTTAGAAACTTTTCGATAAATAGACCCAGAACTCTTAGATTAATTCCTAAGTGGAATTTAGCTTGGGTTCTTCTTAAATTGAAGGAAAAGCCATTTGAACCTCTTGGGACAGTAGATTTCAAATTCTTATCTTATAAGACAGCTTTTCTCTTAGCTTTCTCTTCTGCTAGAAGAGTCAGTGAGCTTCATGCACAGTCGGTGGATGATTCTCACTATCGTAGTGTCGGGAACACTATCACCTTCACTACTAATGTGGGTTTTTTAGCTAAGAATCAGGCTCCTAATAAATATCCGGAACCTATTGTCATTAAGGCTCTTCCGTCTTCAGACGGGCGTAGGCCTTTACTCTGTCCTGTTAGAGCGTTACGTATCTATAAACAGAGATCTCAGTTTATCAGAAAGGGACGGAAACGTTTCTTTCTGTCTTTGATGCCTAATAGAAAGGACATTTCGGTCCATTCTATTGCTAGATGGATTCAATTAACTATCCGTACTGCTTATGAGAGTTTATCTTCTTCTCAGCAGTCTGTGCTTAAGATTTCCACTCATGAAGTAAGAGCTCTTTCTACTTCCTGGGCTTATGCTAATAGTGTTGCTATTACAGATTTAATGAAGGCTGCTTATTGGTCTCAGCCATCCACATTTACGAATTTTTATCTCAGAAATATTGAGTCCATTTCTGGAGACCTGCATTGTTTAGGTCCGTTATCTGTTGCTCAGAGTGTTGTCCACTAAACAGTTGCAACTATAGTTATGCAGGCTTTCTGTTCCGGCAGTGACTCCGTCCGGCTGCCCTCTTCGCTCTGGGCTATTTGACCCAGGGCAAGGGGAAGGGGGGGGGGGGGCAGGTGTTCCCTTAGGTCACCTGCTTTATAGTGAAAAGCAAGGGAATGCCTCCTCCAAGTCAGTATTTCTGAGTCGCTTCCGGGATGGTTTTAAAGTGTAATATTAATGTTAAAATTCATTCATGTCTTATTTTTAAAGTGTAGCTCGGTGTGAAGCATTTGTATATGTCAAGTGTCAAACGGGCTTTAATATACAATACTCGGACACTTTTAAATGACTATAAAGAGTCTCAATTCTCTGGACTACTTTATTTATTGGCTTACTTTAAAAATAATTAGTATAAGGGATATACTGGATGTTAATAGAGAACATGAATGTTATTGTGCTCAATTATTAAGGGTAGTGTATCTTTCTAATTTAATATTAAATAAGAAAGATACATGTAAAGCCTAATACTCCTTTTCTCCTTAAGGGGTTACCTCTTTACTATATAGTTGAGCTTATTGGATTTTCCTCTATGTCCTAGGCCCTCCAGCCTGTTTACTATTCAGCTAAGTCTGGGTCATTGGTACAGTATAAAAATGTTAAAAAATTTATAGTAATTTATATATTTTTTATACTTACCAATGACCCAGACGGGGATGGCCCTCCCTGGAGTTGGGAACTCTTGCCTCCCCGCTGAGTGCATAGCGCTGACCAGGCACTGCCAGTAAGAATGATAATTGGCGCCAATTTCGGGACGTCTGCGTCACTGCGCATGCACAGTAGAGGCGTAGTATGGAGGTCCTTTAGGACATGATTTCTTTTTGTTTTGGATGCAAATTTTGGGGATTGGGGGGCAAAATTTGTGTTTGGCCTGGTTTTGTTAGAGTTAGCACCAGCTAAGTCTGGGTCATTGGTAAGTATAAAAAATATATAAATTACTATAAATTTTTTAACTTTCGTGAATTTGTAAAAAAATTTTAAGTGTGCTGCCATTCGCCCAGTGCAATTAATTAAAAACTCCCGGGTCAAATTTTGTGACGGATAGTTTCCTCACTTTCATATCCGGTCTTCGCCAGCTTGCACCCAAACCGGTACAGTAATATAAAATATGGAGCAGCTTTCTGAGTATTTCAGGCATGTATTTTATTTTTATATCAATTAAAAAGTGTGGGCGACTTGGGTGAGGGACAGAACGCTTGCATGAATTAACGGCATCTTTGAAGTTGTACATCAAAGTATTTTTTTTCAACACATGCCAGTGATTAGGTTTGGTGAAATCAGTGCTTGTAATGCTGCTGAAATCTAAGTTGTAACGTTATTAGCTTTAACAAACGACAATGATTGCATTGATATCCACTTCTCAATACAATTTAAAATAGGTCCACCGTGAAGCAGAAACGTCTGATGTTTGTAATCATTAACCCCCACTATTGGCATTTTACAACTTCATCTTTGAGTGCAGCATGAGGAATGTTCTTTAAAAATCTTCTTCAGATCCACCAATCAGAATCTTTTGATATTTGGTATGCTGCATCCTTAACTGGTAGAGGGCTGAATTATTTTTGGTCACCAAAATTTGTACACATATCTTTGCCTTGTTACAATTTATGGGAGAGTGCCAATAGGCACTCTCCCATAAATTGTAACAAGGCAAATCCTAACAGACTAAATAATGTCATTTCAAAGGTGATATGAACAACATCCATAGAATCTGAAGCCTTTAAGTTGTGGTACCAACACTTCAGAATGAAGCCCAAATATGGGCTTCCAGCACTCTACCAATTAAGGGGTGAGATTCAGGTTTGTTCAAGCCAAGTCTCTGAGTTCATATTTGGGCTCCCTGTGAGAGCCTGAATTATAACTTAGTTCAATATGAGAAATTTTTTTTAAAAATCTTCTTGTTCAGATCCAGCAGTCGGAATGTTTTGATATTTGGAAAACAGCATCCTTAGGGAGGTGTGATTCAAGTTTGTTCGAGCCAAGTCTCTGAGTCCATATTTGGTCTCCCTGTGGGAGGCCGAATTGTAACTTAATACTCAATATGAGGAACATTTTTAGCTCAACTTGACAAAGTTAAGCTGAGCTATTGCCATCACTTCTCGTCCGTCGGCATACGTATGTACGTACGTCCACAATTTCCTTTGGCACACCTCACAGGTCGCATTTATGATCAGATTACTTTGAAACTTGGTATGCTTGTTTGGGGTGACCTCTAGATGGGACCTATCGATTATCTTCAATTTCCGTCAAAAAATGTTGCTGCGGCCAACGTTCTTAGAACTTAGTTTAGCCAGAAGACTCAATATTTCCCTTTGGCACACCCTACAGGGTACATTTATGATCGGATTACTTTGAAACCTGGCATGCTTGTTTGGGGTGACCTCTAGATGGGAGCTATCGATTTTCTTCAATTTCCGTCAAAAAATGTTGCAGCGTTTTTAGAACTCAGTTTAGTCAGACCCAATATTTCCCTTTGGCACACCCTACAGGGCACATTTATGATTTGATTGCTTTGAAACCTGATATGCTTGTTTGGGGAGACCTCTAGATGGGAGCTATCTATTTTCTTCAATTTCTGTCAAAAAATGTTGCCGCGACCAACATTCTTAGAACTTAGTTTAGTCAGAAGACTCAATATTTCCCTTTGGCACACCCTACAGGGCACATTTATGATCGGATTGCTTTGAAACCTGGCATGATTGTTTGGGGTGACCTCTAGATGGGAGCTATCGATTTTCATCAATTTCCATCCAAAAATGTTGCCGCAGCCAACATTCTTAGAACTTAGTTTAGTCAGACCACAATATTTCCCTTTGGCTCACCCTACAGGGCACATTTATGACCAGATTGCTTTGAAACCTGGCATGCTTATTTACGGTGACCTCTAGATGGGAGCTATCGATTTTCTTCCATTTCCGTCAAAAAATGTTGCCACGGCCAACGTTCTTAGAATTTAGTCTAGTCAGCCCACAATATTTCCCTTTTGTACACCCTACAGGGCTTTGAAACCTGGCATGCTTGTTTGGGGAGGCCTCTAGATGGGAGCTATCGATTTTCTTCGATTTCTGTAAAAAAATGTTGCCACTGGCAAAAAAAATGACATTGGTACCAATGATCTTCAATTTTGCCATTTCATTTATAACTTACCAAGTTCAAGTTTGTCAGGTTGAGCTACAGTGTCATTGACACTTTCATTTTAAAAATCTTCTTCACATTCACCAGTAAGAATCTTTTGATATTTGGTATACTGTATCGTTAGAGAGGTGAAATTCAAATTTGTTCAAGCCAAGTCCCTAGGTTCATATTTGGGCTCCCTATGGGAGCCCGAATTATGACTTTGTTCAATATGAGGAATATTTAAAAAAAAATAAAGATTTCAGATTCACCGGTCAGAATGTTTTGATATTTGCTATACGGTTATCTTACTGGGGCAGAACCTCGTTTGTTCAAATCAGGACCCTCTGTTGATAGTTGTCAGTGTCAGGTGAGCGCTCTCAGGCCCTTTGGGGACTCGTTTTTTATGTCAGCCCTACTCCCAGCTACCCCCACAATGCTGCCTACCTTAACTTATAGTTTGTTTACTATCGGTATAATCTGCCCATTCAACTGCTGCCCAAAATCCATACCGTAGCAAAGGTAGGAATCATCCAGTGTGCAAGTTCTCCAAGCCCATTATGGGAAGCGGTTGCTATTATTTAAAAAGACGAATATGAATTATTGACATAGAAGTCAGTTCGTCTTACTCATTCACCCCCCCCCCCCCCCCCCCCCCCACCACCACCACCACCACCACCACCACCAGATATGGAAAGCATTTGAACTTATTCAGAAAGACGAATATGCATTATTTTATGAATGCAATTGCTACATTTTATAAAGAAGAATATGCTTTTTTTTTACTCAGCCCCTCTCAACTCTCCTCACCCCCCCCCCCCCCCCCCCCAAACACACACATATAAAACCATGTACTTAGAAGAATTTAAATTAGAACGAGTATTTGCTACACAGTTCCATCAGTATTTCATATTTTGGGTTTCTTTTCAAGCCTGCCTACCCCATATACATTGCAAGTGGCAGAGCAAAATATCAAAAACTAATACACCTTGATAGTGTTCAGGTCCATGTGTTAATTTTTCAGAAACTCTTCAACAGCACATGGTGACCTCGTTGTTGTTTGATTTATTTTTAATGTTGGGAGTTTTTGTTGCTGTTCAGTGCACTGAATATGTTTATTCAAAGCAATAATTACCCTGTTCTGTTCATGGTGTTTGGTCTGTACTGCATTAGATGGATTTATTTATGGAACCTTTTAATTATTGTCATTTTTAAGGTCAGTACAACATAACATTTGTGGGTTTTCTCTTCCCATATCTCGAAAGATTTGAAAGCACACTTTTTGAAAACAAAAGTTTGATTGGTCAGTTTGTCAGACATGTCAGTTTGATAAAGAAAACAATACTTTCCTGTCAATAAAATTATTTCAAACATATACATGTATGACATATTAGGTAACGTTTTGACGAACAGGTGTTAATTGAACCCAGTAATTGGATTGGAAACGGCCGATTATCTGTGACAAAATATCGGTAATCGGTTTGTGGGCCAAGATCACAATTAGCCCAACACTACTATACAGGCAGCCAACAGTCATTTTAGAAACATTGTCAAGTCATCTGCAGCTATGTTAATGCATGTATGATAGTTATTAACATAGAATTAATCGGAGGACTTGAGGGTTAATATTTGTTTCACAAATTGTTAGGGTTCATACAGGTCCTTGAAGTGCATGAATTTGACCCCTCTTTTTTCCAGGCCTGGAAACCCTTTAAAAAGTTTTTTTTTTTTTTAACCTGGTGCTTGAAATAGTACTTGAATTTCAGATTTCAAGGGCAGGTTTATTTCAACTCGAGTTTACACACTATTCTCCAAGTTTTAATTTGTGGATTCAAGAACGTCACTGACTGGTTCTTATTTGCATCAGAAACTATTTTGTGACTTTTTAAAGAATTTTGGAATCACACAGGCGAAATGCTATTTCAGTGTGCAACAAAGAAAGCTAGCACTGAGAGTGCTTCAAAAGAAGCTTGTTATGCCTCATCCTCGGAGTCCGGGCAGAGGCCTCGTGACCTGAAAGCTCAAACTTCAATCCTAGATACCATTTTTAAAGAGATGAATAACTTGTGTGAAGAAATGACCGAAACTGTCAAAATAAGAAAACTGCAAATGCACCTCAAACAAAGACCTCCGAGTCACGAAAGGCGAACACAGAATCGATTGCTGGGTCTGCACCTGCATCATAAACTGTCACGTCTTCTGCATGCTCACAACAGGAAACTGGAGGTTGTAAACAAACCGTAGATCTGATCTCCATCCAACACCAACTGGCTCAGCTTGTGTCGGCTGTGGGTCAGATCATGCCCATCGTTACAGAATTGAAAAGGATGTATGATCATTATAACAAAACAATGAACGATGGGGAGCAACAAACTGGCATGGATAACAGTAGCAATGGTGATGAGGACGTTGACATGGATTCACTTTCGGTTTCAGAGGATAAGAACGACACCTCTGCATGTGCTGAGGTGTTTTCATCACTTCAAAATCGGCACACAAAGATGAAGCCACCGGGGGGAGCATTAACCCCCAGCTGGTTGAGCTCACTACCAAGTTGCTGATGCACGGCATGGCAAGGAAACCAAACAAGCATGTCCGGATAAAATTTTGCGGCCAGAAAATTGTCCCGGTTGGACCTTGCGAAAGTAAATCTAGAAATTTTCTGTTCAGTCTCCAAGGCCATAATAACTCAGGATATATTACTTCAGAAAATCCAGAAGTCCCTTTTGAAGGAACTACTATCATTGTTGGCTTATTGAATAATTTTGTGGAACAAGAAATGGGGGTGGGGGGACATCCAACCCTCAGGATGTCATGCAGAGCCTTTCAGGTGTGATTGGGTTGCTAGCTGATTCCAGCCACTGGCTTGACGTACAGTGGAAGATGTTATTCAAATCCGAGCTAAGTGTAATGAAAGGGACCCAATTGGAACTCAGCTTTTTGGAAATGATTTGGCCCAGACTGTCAAAGACTTGTCAGAGACGAAAAGATTAAGAACCAAAGTTAAAAACCAAGACCTGTTAGTTTCACAGCAACCCTAACAGCAGAACATACCAGAACAACGACGGTTTCCTTTTTTAGACAATCGACAGGGGCATCGACAGCATTATCCGTCCCACAAACAAGGAGCATCGAGAGGGTTCAGCAAGAACAGTGCAATAACGTACAAGCACGAGGGGAAGAAGCAATAGTAAACAGCACCATTGATACCAACGTTGTAAATATTGTTAATGAAATAGTTTTAAAGCAGGTAATATTAGATTTAAGTATGATACATGGAGATCCGTAAGCAGTGATCCATGGCTTCTGTTTATAGTACAGGGTTGTGAGTTTGACATCAATGAACAGCCTTTCTGGTCTGTGGAGCCTAAAAAAATTGGTTTCAAGACCATGAAAACCTGAATGTTCAGGAACAAATAAGGGTTTACCTTGTCAAAGGAATCATTGAGCACTGCACCCGGGGGCCTGAGGACTTTTTTCTAACCTTTTTCTCCAACCGAAAAAATCAGAGTCATTTCAGCTCACTTTGAATTTAAAACATTTTAACAAATTTTTTAAGTTTCACCATTTTTAAATGGATACATTGCAAACTTGCATCAATTTGATGGGACCGAATTGCTTTATGGCTTCTATTGATTTAACTGATGCATACTACTCTGTACTAGTTGATAAGAGCTTTCGGAAATATCTGAGATTTAAATTTAATGCACAGTTGTATCAGTTCACGGTTCTTCTGAATGGCTTTGCCTGTGCATCTTGAGTATTTACAAAATTGTTGAAACCAGTTTTGCCACATTAAGATCACAGGGTTAGCTCTCTAGTGGCTTTTAGGATGATTTCTTTTCTAACTGCTTCAGAGTGTAATGATTGTAAGCTGAATGTGAAGGGCACATGTGATTTGTTACAAAGGTAGGGGTTTTATTTCTCAAAAGAGTAATCCATTACAACACCTGTGCAGGTGATTGAGCATTTGGGCTTCATATTAATAAAAAAACATGACAGTTTCCATTACTGATGAGAAGAATGATAAATTACAGGCTTTAGGTAAGGCCATTCTGTCCACTTCATCTAATTCAATCCGAAAAATAGCCAAACTTATTAGCATTATGGTTTCACATTGCCCAGGGGTTGAATATGGAGATTTGCATATCAAAATTTGGAAATTGAGAAAAACCAAGCCCTTGTCAATGCAGAAGGAACTTTGTGTCATTGATGGAGTTATCGGAAGATGCAAAATGTGATTTAAGTTGGTGGTTATCAAATGACCTTAACAGCCCCATGAAAATATCCCATGGTAATCCAAAGGCCATTATGCAGATCAGTACTTCTGGTTCTAGTTGGGGTGTTTAGGGGGAATAAGAACATGGGGTAGATGGAGTTTTGAAGAAGCAAAATTTCATATTAACTATTTGGAATTAAAAGCAGCTTATTTAGGTTTACAGATATTATGTGGGGAAGTTTCGGACCTACAGATACAATTGCAAATGGATAATGTCGCAGCTGTGACTTATGTGAATAACATGGGGGCACACATGTGCTTATGTGACTGTAATCTTGTGGCTAGAAATATTTGGAACTGGTGTGTGCATTGGAACATTTGGTTGTCTGCCACCCACATAGCAGGAAAAAGTAATGTGGAGGCAGACAAATTGAGTAGATTGACTGACAATAGAACTGAATGGAAATTAAAACCACATATTTTTAGCTCACCTGAGCGAAGCTCAAGGGGAGCTTTACTAATCACTTTCTGTCCGTCGTCCGGCGTCCGTCGTCCGTCGTCGTCCGTCCGGCGTTAACTTTACATTATCGACTTCTCCTCCTAAACCACTAGCCCAATTTTATTCAAATGTTGGCTAAATGTTTATTACCTAATGCCAATTCAGATTTGTTCAAATGAAGTTGCCCCTCCTCCTGGGTGGTGCCACACCCCCAAGGGGCACCAAAATCTTTGTAAATCTTCTTCTCATGAACCAGCAGTAGCAGAGACTTGATATTTGGTGTGCAGCTTCCTTTTGAGGTGTAGACTCAGATTTGTTCAAGAGAAGTTTGTGGGGCTATACTTGACGTTGTTATGAGAGGGGCAAAATTTTTTGCCCCGCCCAAAATTTCTGTTTTCCAAACCGAGAGGCTGATTTGAACCAAATTTTATGTGAGGGCTTATTGGGTCATGAGTACTTGATTTATGCAAAAAAAAATTTTCCCGCAGCCCCGTGGGAACCACAGGAGCTAAAAATAGAAAAAATTTAAAACGCCCATATCTCCAAAACTGCACGGCACTGAGAATTTTTATTTGGTGTGCAGCTTCCTTAGGACCAACAGAAAGGATTGGTAAAAAAAAATTGCCATCGGTTTTATCATAGGGTACAGTTTCGGGACTTTGAAAAAGTGCTGAGTCAGCACTTTTTAACACTGTAGGCAATGGGAAAAACATTAAAAAATCTTCTTCTCCAGATCCAGCAGGCAGAATCTTTTGATATTTGGTATGCAACATTGTAGGGTGGATCTGATTCAAGTTTGTTCAAATCGGCCCCCTGGGTTCATATTTGGGCTCAGTATAGGAGCCCGATTTCGAACTTAGTGCATTTCAGGCAAATTTCTTAAAAAATCTTCTTCTCCAGATCCAGCAGGCAGAATCTTTTGATATTTGGTATGCAACATTGTGGGGTGGATCTGATTCAAGTTTGTTCAAATCGGCCCCCTGGGTTTATATTTGGGCTCAGTATAGGAGCCCAAATTTGAACTTACTGCATTTCAGGCAAATTTCTTTGAAAATCTTCTTCTCCAGATCCAGCAGGCAGAATCTTTTGATATTTGGTATGCAACATTGTAGGGTGGATCCGATTCAAGTTTGTTCAAATCGGCTCCCTAGATTCATATTTGGGCTCACTATAGGAGCTCGAATTCGAATTTAGTGCATTTCAGGCAAATTTCTTCAAAAATCTTCTCCAGATCCAGCAGGCAGAATCTTTTGATATTTGGTATGCAATGTTGCGGGGTAGATCTGATTCAAGTTTGTTCAAATCGGCCCCCTGGATACATATTTGGGCTTACTATAGAAGCCCGAATTCGAACTTAGTGCATTTCAGGCAAATTTCTTAAAAAATCTTCTTCTCCAGATCCAGCAGGCAGAATCTTTTCATATTTGGTAAGCAACATTGTGGGGTGGATCTGATTCAAGATTGTTCAAATCGGCCCCCTGGGTTAATATTTGGGCTCAGTATAGGAGCCCGATTTCGAACTTAGTGCATTTCAGGCAAATTTCTTAAAAAATCTTCTTCTCCAGATCCAGCAGGCAGAATCTTTTGATATTTGGTATGCAACATTGTAGGGTGAATCTGATTCAAGTTTGTTCAAATCGGCCCCCTGGGTTCATATTTGGGCTCAGTATAGGAGCCCGATTTCGAACTTAGTGCATTTAGGCAAATTTCTTAAAAAATCTTCTTCTCCAGATCCAGAAGGCAGAATCTTTTGATATTTGGTATGCAACATTGTGGGGTGGATCTGATTCAAGTTTGTTCAAATCGGCTTCCTAGATTCATATTTGGGCTCACTATAGAAGCTCGAATTTGAACTTAGTGCATTTCATGCAAATTTCTTAAAAAATCTTCTTCTCCAGATCCAGCAGGCAGAATCTTTTCATATTTGGTAAGCAACATTGTGGGGTGGATCTGATTCAAGTTTGTTCAAATCAGCCCCCTGAGTTTATATTTGGGCTCAGTATAGGAGCCCAAATTTGAACTTAGTGCATTTCAAGCAAATTTATTAAAAAATCTTCTTCTCCAGATCCAGCAGGCAGAATCTTTTGATATTTGGTATGCAACATTGTGGGGTGGATCTGATTCAAGTTTGTTCAAATCGGCTTCCTAGATTCATATTTGGGCTCACTATAGAAGCTCGAATTCGAACTTAGTGCATTTCAGGCAAATTTCTTAAAAAATCATCTTCTCCAGATCCAGCAGGCAGAATCTTTTGATATTTGGTATGCAACATTGCGGGGTGGATATGATTCAAGTTTGTTCAAATCGGCCCCCTGGATTCATATTTGGGCTCACTATAGAAGCTCGAATTCAAACTTAGTGCATTTCGGGCAAATTTCTTCAAAAATCTTCTTCTCCAGATCCAGAAGGCAGAATCTTTTGATATTTGGTATGCAACATTGCGGGGTGGATCTGATTCAAGTTTGTTCAAATCGGCCCCCTGGATTCATATTTGGGCTTAATATAGAAGCCCGAATTCGCACTTAGTGCATTTCAGGCAAATTTCTTCAAAAATCTTCTTCTCCAGATCCAGCAGGCAGAATCTTTTGATATTTGGTATGCAACATTGCGGGGTGGATCTGATTCAAGTTTGTTCAAATCGGCCCCCTGGATTCATATTTGGGCTTAATATAGAAGCCCGAATTCGCACTTAGTGCATTTCGGGCAAATTTATTAAAAAATCTTCTTCTCCAGATCCAGCAGGCAGAATCTTTTGATATTTGGTATGCAACATTGTGGGGTGGATCTGATTCAAGTTTGTTCAAATCGGCTTCCTAGTTTCATATTTGGGCTCACTATAGAAGCTCGAATTCGAACTTAGTGCATTTCAGGCAAATTTCTTAAAAAATCTGCTTCTCCAGATCCAGCTTCAGAATCTTTTCATATTTGGTAAGCAACATTGTGGGGTGGATCTGATTCAAGTTTGTTCAAATCGGCCCCCTGGGTTTATATTTGGGCTCCGTATAGGAGCCCAAATTTTAACTTAGTGCGTTTCAGGCATATTTCTTAAAAAATCTTCTTCTCCAGATCCAGCAGGCAGAATCTTTTGATATTTGGTATGCAACATTGTAGGGTGGATCTGATTGTGATTCATGAACGTATTTATTTGTGAAGTTGATAGAATCTTAGACAAAATTTGCAGAAAAGATCTACTATAGAAGGGGTGGTATCCAGGGTGAACCGTTTACCCAAATCTAGCAGTACTAATGCATTATTCACACAAATCTTCGTTCAAATTTTATGACCCCTCATTGGAACACACGCATTCAGCTCATTCCAACAAAGGTCATATGCCATGTTTTCGAGACAAAGGAATAAAAATTTTAGTTATTCATGAAATTTTTAGGCAACTGTTGTCTGTTATTCACATTGCTTCATGAAATTTCAGTACTTTTAGAAGTTACCTCAGTAATCAAGGGTTAATTCCCCTTAATTAAATGTCGCCTCTAAAAAACAACCACTTTGCATATCTTACCTTTTTACCAGCATAACTGCCAAAACTTGTCAGCATTCTTCGCAAAAATCGCTATTCAAATTTTAATTTTTGTCTCTTAAACATACATGTACTTATCGCTTGTAAATACCCCATTGGAATGAGCTTTTTGAGCTCATTCCAATGAGAGGTCGCACACCATGCTTTTTGAGTCAAAAAAGCAATTTTTTTAGTTATTCCAGAATTTCGTACGTAAAACACAGCTTTATGACTTCACATTAAAATGAGCTCTCTAAGCTTGTTCCAATCAACATTCACGCACTGTCTTTCACACAAAAAATAAAATTTTCCATTTATTCAGGAATTTTGTTTGCAAGAACACTCTTACCCCCCCCCCCCCCCCCCCCCCCCACACACACACAAACACACACACACACACAAACACAGACACACACATCTAAAAGTTCGTCAGCAAAAAAACAGTTACTTCAATTTTTAAATGCATTATAGGAACAACTTGCCTAATCAAATTTAAATACTTTTGCATCATTCTGTATCTAGAACAAACCATTTACCATATCTTTACGCAAAATTCTCCAGCATCATTCACAAAAAAACACCATTATTTATACATTCACATTTCTGTCTCAAAAATATACCTGATCTTCCCATACCCCTATTGGAATAAGCTGTTTGAGCTTGTTCCAATGATGATAAAAAAAAATAAAATTTGTGAAAATTTTTGTTTTCTTGCATGCAAATATATACATGTAGCACATGGAAGATATCCACAGTTGGGGAGAGATGTCCAAGGCTATCTCTTCACATTCCTTGTTTGTGCTTCATGCTAAACCAGTTTGTCTGCAGAGATAAATTTGCTTTATTAAAAATCATTGGAGATTGGCCACACACCAATGATTTTAAATAAAACTAATTTTAGGTAACAAATGTTGAACTTCAAACAAAATCTATCACTCAACCAGTTAATGTTGATGAGGCATGACATGGTGAAGGTGACCTAAAATACTTCTTAGAGTCACTTTGTCAGGTGAGCGATTAAGGCCACGTGGGGCCTCTTGTTTTTTAAAATTACCCCAAAATGGGGTTTACCTGACATTGATATGTTTGCATCCAAATTAAATTTTCAATTCAAGCCATATGTTTTGTGGCAGCCAAATCACATTGCTCTAGCCATAAATGCTTTTTCTATAAACTGGGCTAATAGATTTTTCTATCTTTTTCCTCCATTTAGTTTGATCCAGCATGTATTGAGCAAATTAATGACGACCAATGCAAAGCAATACTAATCGTGCCCTTTTGGGAAACTCAAGTTTGGTTCCCATGCTGGTATCACTGCTAGTAGATCAACCAGTTCTCCTCCCCAAGAGACACATTCAGGAACCACCATGCGATCCAGCGCAGAAACATCCACTCGGAGGGAAAATGAATTTGATGGCCTGTCTCTTATCAGAGAAAATATTGGACAGACATGAATTTCACCAACAGCTCGAAATATAATCTTTTTATCACGGAGGAAAGGGACCATATTATTTTTATTGAAAACATAGCAAACAGGGAACAGAAATTAACATATTCCCAATTGTCACAATTCTTGTCTTATTTCATAATCCTTTCATAAACATTGAACATTATCCTTTTCATCAAACACAACACACAGACAAGTTAATCTACAGTGTCATTGACACTTTCATTTAATTATACACTCCAATGCCGTGTGGGGAGGGGGGGCACCTCATTATCAATGACCTTAATTAACTGCAGTAACATTATATAACTTGGGGTGGGGGCCCTATACATGCCCCCTGCCCCCCTCCCCCAATCTGGTTATGTTCTTGGGTATTACACAGTCGTCAATTTGGCATTCCCAAACTTTACAATGATGCAACCAGACCTGTTCAGCCTTGTCATTTTTCGAGCAGGATGGTGGTGCCACAGCGAATGCGTGAAATGTTTCCATAACGTAATTCCAATATTACAATCAACCCTGGGCGATTGTGTGTGATCATTGACAGTTTGTTTCAACATTGGTGAAACATCACTTCAGGCATATCAAGGGAGCTAACTATCACACTTAGACTACAGACTATCGAGCGGAGCAGTCTGTCATTCCCGAATGCCATTTCAAATGATTTATCCTTTGAGACTTTAATTATCCTGACGTTCAAATGTCAGTTTCTTCAACGTCTTTCAAAATGCGACGTCAAACATCGGAAAGTACAAATAACAAGATATTTTTCACATTAGTGATTAACTGGTTAAGGGATAGATTATTTTTGGTGGTCAGAATTTGTTATTCAAAACTTGTTTTATTACAAATTATTGGAGAGTGCCCACAGGCACTCTCCAATAATTTGTAATAAAACAAATTCATATAAACAAAATATTATTTTTGTTTCACTGAGTATAAAATATAAGCAAGGAAACTTTAGAAAGTGTTGGCTTTTGCTCTGGTATCCTCATTTTTTGAAAGCCCTGATAGTGGCTTCTAGCACACAACCAGTTTAGAAGTCTTGACAGCAGGATTATATTAGTATTTTAAGCTGCGATAACATTTGGCTCAATGGTTCTCACTGAGCACTATTCGGGAGGAAATTGGAATTGAGGTTAAAACTTGAAAAAATCGAAAAATAATAAAACAAATGACCACAGAGTATCAACGCGCTTTTTGATTTCGTACTTCATAAGACGTACAAAGGTATCAAAGGGTTAATTGAATGGATTTATTCGCATTTGTTAATAGCTTTCCCCATAGAAAGCCTTTTCAGGTGATGGGCCTGGGCCATAAAATTTATGAAAGAAGTTTGTCAGGTGTTTGATCACCATTTCAAGTTGAGGTGCTTGACACAACAGTGAAGTGATCATCTTTTTTTTGTTGTTCCATTCGTGGTAAAATGTGATCGCAAACAATTCGGAGGTTACGATTTTTAACTCACCTGAGTGCAACTCAAGGGGAGCTTTACTAATCACTTTCTGTCCGTTGTCCGTCCGGCGTTAACTTTACATTATCGACTTCTAACAAACTACTGGACCAAATTCAACAAAATTTGCTGTGCATGTACCCTATTATATGTCAATTCAAGTTTGTTCAAATCAAGTTGACCCTCCCCTCGGTAGGGCCACGCCTAAAAAAGTGTGCTTAAATTTTAAAAAATCTTCTTCTCATGAAGCAGCAGTAGCAGAGACTTGATATTTGTTGTGCAGCTTCCTTTTGAGGTGTGGACTCAGATTTGTTAAGAGAAGTTCGAGGAGCTATATTTGCCTTCGTTATTGGAGGGGCAAGAATTTTCGCGCCTCCCAAATTTTCTATTTTCCAAACCAAGAGGCAGATTTGAACCAAATTTGATATGAGGGCTTATTGGGTCATAAGTACTTAATTTATGCCAAAAAAAATTTTCTCGTCGCCCCATGGTAACCGCAGGAGCTAAAAATAAAAAAAAATTAAAACGCCCATATCTCCAAAACTACACGGCACTGAGAATTCTTATTTTGGTGTGAAGCTTCCTTAGGACCAACAGAATGGAATGGTAAAAAAAAATTGCTATCGGTTTTATCATGGGGTACTTTTTGGGGACTTTTGAATAAGTGCTGAGTCAGCATTTTTTAACACTGTGAGTAAGGGGGAAAACATTTAAGATTACTTTTCTCCCAAACCACTGCTCCAAAAGCTTTCAAATTTCACATATAACATCTTTGGAAGATTGTTTCACATGTTTATTGAAATCAATTCCCTGGATCCATATTTAGGCTCTCTATGGGAGCCCAAATGTTTAAATTAGTGCAGTATGAGTAATATTCTTTAAAAATCTTCTTCAGATTTACCAATAGGAATCTTTTGATATTTGGTATGCAGCATGCTTAGGGAGGTGATATTTAAGTTTGTTCAATCCAAATCCCTGGGTACATATTTGGGCTGAAAATTTGGGGTCCTGGTCCAGACCTAGAAATTTTGGACGAAAATCCAGAAATTAGTTTTTCTGTTTTTTATGCATTTTGGTCAATTTTAAGACAAAAAAAAATTATTTTTTTTTACACTGAAAATTTGGGGGCCGGGTGGGACTTGGAAAATTTTGAACTAAAATCTGGAAATTAGTTCTTTGTTTTTTTTTTGCATTTTGGTCCATTTTAAGAAGAAGAAAAAAAAATTTTAGTCTGAAAAAATTTTGTTCGAGACTTCGAAAATTTCCGAACAAAAATAAAAAAAATCTGTTTTTTATGCGTTTATCTCAATTTTGGGATGTGCAAGTGCAGGAACTGAAAATAGAAGGAAAATCCTGTGTATTGTATAAGGCTTCCACGTTTAGACAAAATTGTAAACATTTAAACGACTGTCTGTAAACGAAACGGAAACGTTTACACGTACTAACAATGCAAGTAGTCAATATTTGATAGAAGTGTGTGATAATACACAGTAAGTTCATCATATCCTTGCGTACAGGGCATACAATTTATGTTATTGAGACAGCTGATTTACAGTTCGTCCAAAAATGATGTAGACAAACGATCACAGCATGCAGATGCCGAAGGCAAAGTTGCTCGGTCTATGGGGGGGGGGGGGGGGGGGGGGCTGGGGGATTCTCCCCAGGTAAATTTTGAAATTTATGGGGGTCTCTGAGCTCATTCTGGTGGGTTTGGGGTGAAATTCCTTGTGTTTTTTCAAACAGTAATGTTGGAGCGAGTTGCATCGCACACAATAGTGACAATACCGGACTTGAGAGTGGAATGCAATGTCGCAAAAATAAACAAAGTCTACAAACCATGCAGGGGAATCCAAATTTTCAAACACCGCAAGTGCCAGTCTGTCTGTCAAACTCCATAAATTGATCCTAAGATCATCCCATGTGTGAATAATAAATTAATAATCCATGTCAGGTGAACGAAATCATCGAGAACAATTGTGTATCACTTTGGGAATATACATGTAAATCCGAATAAACTAAAACATCCCACACATGTTTCGAAGGAAACACCAAAGATAAGCACGTGCCATGTGGCTCACGTGACTGTGTCACATATGATATCACATGATTTGAAAATGATTTCGTTCGGTTACTGTGGTGGCGGCGCCAGTCGGAACCAGTACACAGTTTTTCTGAAGCATTACCAAAATATTGCATTGCAAAGTTGGAAATTTTTTTTTTGTTTCTTTGACTTTCTGCATTAATCTGCAATTTTGAAATTACTCTATTAAAACTTCATTCCGTGTACACGTTTACCAGAACTGTAAACGTTTAATGCCCATAAACGAAACATTCACGTTTACACGTGTAAACGTGGAAGCCTTAGTATTGTGTGGGCACAATAGCTTCGTCTAGTTGGTATATGCTTTTCTTAGGAGGGACGTATGCAGGTTATTCAAGTCAAGTCCCTGGTTTGATATTTAGACAACCATGTCAGATGAGCACCTTAAAGCCTCCTGGGGCCTCTTGTTTAAATCATCGTAACCTCCCCTTAACCTGAACGATCGTTCGCGACTTATTTCCAGGCCTGGGTTCCTCACAACTTGACACAGATTGAATGGTTCCTCATTACTTGACACGGATTGAATGGCTCTCCATAATTAGACATGGATTAAATGGTTCCCCATAAAATAACATGGATTCAGTGGTTTGACATAACTTGTCAGAGATTGAATGGTTCCCCATAACTTGACAAGGATTGAATAGTTCCCCATAATTTGAGGAGTGAATTGTTCCCTGTAACTTGACGTGGTGTGAATGGTTCCCCATAACTTGACAGGGATTGATTGGTTCCCCATAACTTGACAGGGATTGAAGGATCCCCATAACTTAACAGAGATTGAATTGTTCCCCACAACTTGATGGTGATTGAATACCTATTCATGAAATTTCTCTGGCATGTTAAGATGTTGAGAGTGGGTATTACCAATTTCAACACATCCAGTAATTGGCATGTTATTCAGGCTGAAAAATGTGTTTAAAACAAATTGATAGCACAAGAAAAAGTGACATTAGATGTGAAACAGGTTAGGCCAAAAAAATTTAATAGTTTGGTTCCATTTACCTGACTGACCCTAATTTTGTGCCCCGACCCTCACAATTTTTTTAGTGAAATTGAAAATGAAACAGAAAAACCCCCACATACGCTCACTTTTTTACGACACAAATAGTACTTGCTGGTTTTCAGTATACCCGTTTTATATATATAATCTGTACCATGTTCAAAACCATCACCGATACCAGTAATTTAAGTCATAATCAGTATACAGAAAAGTCGTTTTTACCCTGATATGCAAATTTCAACTTGGTTATCACAGTTTACATTACAAGAAGTTAATTTACTTCACTGGTGCAGATTGTTTGTTTAAATTAGGGTCTTTTCACTTTTACTGCCCTGTCTGCCCTTGCTGACCATGGAACCTTTCTTTATTACTTTTTATTCCAAACTGTTCAAGTGATTTGTCTGGACAGTCACCATTATAAGAAAGGAATGGAATATTATTGACCTTGAATTTGAAACAAGTTTAGGTGAATAGACACAATCATGTGTACTTCATTACACTATGCATGCGAAGTTAGTCACATTGGACATTTTGACCAATGACATACCTGCTATTTAAAACCAGGAAATTTTTCTTGGTAAATGCTGAGGGATTCCCTGTAGTTTTACACTTGTACTTCAAAGTGATTGGCTGTTTGCACACACAGACATCATGATGGCATCTTGCCTTCAAAATAGTGTGTGCACAAGTGTTTGATACAAGACCCACGCAAGGTACATTATTGTTTTCAAATAAACAAAAGCAAGTCATTTGTGCTTCCTCTGCAAATATAAATACGATGATACTAAATCAGCCCATTACCACAATCACTTAAAATGTCAGTTTATTTCTTGTGCTGAGGTCGGAAAATTTGTAAATAGGCCTTTAAGGGTTAAATAAACAGACCATAACAGCATTACATTCCTTACAGAATTTATTTGTTTATTTATTGGGGATTAATGATACTTTTGACTGCCACCTCGTGTCAGACAGTTTTATGGGTGGAGGACGCCGGAGTACCCGGAGTGAACCAGCAAGCAATTGTCATTCTCACCAACATACTAACGCACACAACCAGGGTTAGCATTGGTTGAAGACAAGTGTATCATCGATGTGCAGCAGGCCACCGGGCCCCTACATGTGCATTCAGGATTATGTTTCTTGTCCAAGGACACAACTCAGTCACGCCTGTGGCCCTTTTGGTTTGAAGTCCAATGCCGTAACCACTGCGCCACTGCACTCTCTCATTACAGAATTCGACTGGTGGCCTGAGAGCTTGGCGATAACCATCAATTGGTATTCAGGAGCTGATTAAGATCCCGTGATCAACATTGAATATGCCATTGAGTGTTCTTGAATTAACTTGTGGGAGAAGTCGCTCTTGAACTTGCTTGTTCTGTTGAGTTGTTTTGCCCATTTAAATGTTTACTCCTTTGTGAGTGTTTGCTCTTTTTGCAATGATAAGGCAATTTAATGTGCTCGTGATCTCTCTGGGTTCGTACGCTAGTCTGGAATCCTGGAAAAGTCATGAAATTTCAAAATAACTCTTCCAGGCCTGGAAGAGTTATGGAAAAAGCACATTTTTACCCAAAGTCTTGGAAAAAGTCATGAAATTTTACTTTTTGGTGAGCTGGAGTCCAATGACTATTGCATATGAATATAAACAAGTCAAAAAATATTTTAATTATTGTTGTTACTTCATTACGATTATGCAAAAAATCTCGACTTCTTTGGACTTTGCCTTGGGGACATGTCCATCTCCAAATGTTTCCTGCAGGTTACTTCCCCATCACAGTTATTTACAGTTTCCAGCTTCATTCAGGCATGCTGGTCAATTGTTCCTTCAAGGATAAATGGGTCATGGATTCTTGATTAAAAACTCTTTGACATGATGTGATAATAAACTGAGAGCAAAATGTAAACTTTGTGATAGACCTTTTGATTCCAGTAATATCAGTAATATGTGCGAAGCGGCTGTTGTTAGTCACACTTGAGGCAAAAAAACATTGCAAAAATATCGAAATGAAGAAGATTGCATCAGGAGATATAGGAGAATGTTTTAGATGTGTACCACAGTAAATTTCTCCTTTAGTATGGGGCATGTGCATGATAAGAAAATTTTTCCATCCAAAGTCTTTGAATTTTTGTGAAAAAGTTTTGGAAAAGTCATGAAATTTTTTCCATATTCAGGTGTATGAATGCTAATGTTGCAAATGAGAGGGGGCTTTATGTCGACATCCTGTCCATCCATCCATCTACAAACTGGTTTCGCTGTAGTGGAAGATTCCTTTCGATAATTGTTCACAATCAATATTCAATATGGCCACCATGAATACCAATTGAATACTCACTGAATTGATGTTGGGCACCCAGCTCTCAGGCCACCAGTCTAATTTTGTAAGAAGTGTGATGTTGTTATGGGTTGCAGAGTTCACACTAGCTCAATATTTAATGTGCCAAAGCTGAAAATTTTTTGTGCCAAATGAGATTTTTTGTGGCATGGCCATTTTATGTGGGAGAACTATAAAAGTTTTTTTTTCATATTCAAGAAAAATCAAAAGCATTAAATTACTTAAAATCAGATATAACAAAATGGAAGATAAAATAATAAAATATCATGAAACATATATAGTCCTACATATAGCAGGTCAATGACCTAAGGTTTTGGCAAGAACATACAATAATTTGAAATCCATCTGTCATTCCCACACTGTCATTGTTTTAGTTGTGCATTTTTATACAGAAATTCGCACCTCAACGATCTATATGGTAACTGATGGACATGTGGATTGAAACCTTTGTCCTTTTATTACTGTGTTAATCTTTGAGTTTGGTCAATGGGGAAAGTACCATCGACAATTAAAGACAATTGATAATCTGCTCTATTGTTCGCTGGTGAAGAAACAAAACATGCGTTGTTTAAACAATACACGATTTCTTAATCCGAGGTCACTGGTAACAACAATTAAAGAGTGACTGGTTGTTGTGTACACAGCTGAATGAGATTACTTTTTTTTGTAATTAATGATGTGGGCATTCATATTGATGGACGAAAATCAAGAATATACCAGGTTTGTGATTTTGAATTTATGTGCCAAATTTTTGTACCAAACGCTCACATTTATGTGCCAGATTTTTAAAAAATGTGCATTTGGCACATTCCTGCGTGAACACCGATGGACTGTTTGTTTACCCACTTTTCATCAAATAACTCAGGAATGCCGTTACTGGTCAGTCTCATCTATTGGTGATGTATTGAAGATAAGTAGTGGAAGGTTCCTTTCGATAATTGTATGGATTCTACAGCTTGACAGCCCTCTTGATTTTGGTTTCTGTCATGCAACTTTCAATAATAGAGAAGATTAGCATTTGCCATGTTGGGTGATGGAGGGGGGATGGGGGTTACGTCACCTTGTTTCCAAAACAAATCACAGGTGGATTGATTAACATGCACAATCCTGGTCAGAAAATGGCAGACCCGAACTTAAATCAGTGTCAGATAAATAGATTTTGGTATAGTACATTAATAATATGGTAAATCCTAGTTGAAAACAAAATAAAACTTGAAGAACACATTGAAACAGGCCTTTAAATTCATTTATTTTGGGCACACCCCTTTTGTCCTAATTTTGGCACATTAAAACCAGAAATAATAGCCTTATCCTTTTATGTTTTATTGCCATGCCTTTCTTTGTGTTTCTATGATCATATTATGCGGGAAGTTATTCTCAAATGCAGAAGAGGCACAGAGAATTTATATATTTTTCTTGATGTCTTCCACCACCTCTATTTTGGGCACACCTGTAAACGGTGTGAAATTTGGGTAATCTGAAGGCCTGTTTGAAATATGCCTGCATACAGTTGGAATCGAATTGTGTAGCTTTGTTGCTTTGCAAAGAGAAGCTTAGCTGCCATTTTGAATATTCAACATTCAAAATGCTTTGATATAAAGAAAAGTATTGTCAATACTTGTACCATAGATGTTTGCTAAGTTGAGTTATATGCAAGAAAAATTGAGTGACCTATCAAGTGATTGACAGTAACTACCACCACTAACTCCCTACATCGCTCCACACATTTATTGTTTTGGAAACAAATGTGACGTGTACCCACCCCCACGTAACCAAACATGGGGAATGCTGATAAAGTCTATTGACCAAATTCAGTATCCAATATGGCGGCCATGGCAGCAATCTTGAGTTGGATTTCTCTGGCAATCTACCACACCAACACAATATGCTTTGCTCCTTATTAACTTCTCTTCTTGAAAATAAAGAAGCAATTTAGAAATTGTTGCTCTTCTAATTCTTTGTGGGCAGAAGATCCTTCATATTCTAGAATGTTTCAGATCCATCTTTGGAACATAGTTACTTTTAGAAAATCAAATTTTTTGGTTTATGGTACGTTTTACTTTAAAGGAAAAATGTTATTACGAAATATCTCACATTGGTGCTCAAGTGTTTCATTTATTTTGATTTTTCAATCTCACTAGACATGTAAAGCTTCAACTTCTTAGTCAGTTTCCTATCTTGAATGTTTTCACTTCATGTAGCCCCCCCTCAGAGGCTTTCAATAAATAAGTATGCTTTGTTATTATTTTGCCTATGGATTAGACAGAAAACATCAACTTTTCTTGTCTCATTCTATACAGCTAATTGCCTTTATTTAGATTGGCCTGAGAAGTGTCAGCAATGCTTTTCTGGCAATGATTTATCCGTCATCTGTCTGTCGTCAACATTTTGTTTGTCTGAGCCATAACTTCTTAGCCACTGAATAGTTTCTGACATAACTTGATAACAAACTGAGAGGGTGTTCTTAATTAGTCTCATGATCTACTTTTACTTTGATATTTTACTCTAAATTAGTCTGTGATCTATTTTTAAGACATATTTGACTTTTAATTAAGCATACAATTTCCCAGTGTTAGGGAGTATCATCATTGCTATATTAATAGATTCCACCTCCCCTCCTCCCCCCCCCCCCCCAAAAAAAACCCCCAAAAAACAGAGGAGCTCTCCAGCTGAACACAATGCTAGAGGTTATTCTGTTCCTAAACATCTTTGAGAATCTTTTTTCAGACCCCAGAAAGGAAGGAAGGAAGAATTTCTTTCCTTCAACAAGCCTTGTCTAGAGCCTAATTGATTGATTGTACCCCAGCTTGCTTTCTGTGGGAGGTTGGATTGCATAGTTTTATCGGCAATGGACTCAAATTTGTCATTCCATTGAATTTGTTGTCTAGTTCACCACAGATCCTTCATTTTTTCAGCATATCGGATCCACCTCTAACTCACAGTCTGATCCTGTCTTATGGTAACACAGATTTAGTTTGGGCTTCTCTCTTAGAGACTGAGATAACTTTTCCTTCTCATAGGGAAATGATCATATTCATTCTCGAGTTGTCAGGGCTTTACAGCAGTCTCCTTTTACTGCTGAAGGAAAATAAACAGCTAATACAGTCACAGACTTGAGCTTTTTAGCTCAACTTTAGCAAAGCCAAATTTGAGCTTATGCCATGGCCCGTCGTCTGTCTGTCCGCCTGTCCATCAACAATTGGATACGGCTCGGGCTAGAGGCCGTATTTATGAACCGATCTTTACGAAACTTCTTGGGTACCTTTGTTATGACCGTGGGACGAGAACAAGTGTTTTTGGGTGCAGTCCGAAATTTAAGATGGCTGCCAGCCGCATTTTGTACCGACGATGCAGAAATCTGTTTTTTTGTACAGAACTTCCATATGAAAGCTCTGATTTGAATAATTTTTTGTATGAATGTTTAGTACCATGGAATACATCACATATAATACAGGTTTTTTTCTTGTGCGTAAATTATGCAAATTAGACTAACTTTGATGTTTTTTGTTGTTACTTTCAGCACTGTAAGTGCAAATGCCAATACGGCTCGGGCTAGAGGCCGTATTTATGAACCGATTTTTATGAAACTCCTTGGGCACCTTTGTTATCACCGTGGGACGAGAATGAGTGTTTTGGGGTCCGGTCCAAAATTCAAGATGGCCGATGGCAGCCATTTTGTACAAAATTTGGTTCAATCAGATTTTTGCACAGAACTTCCATATGAAAGCGCTGATTTGAATAATTTTTTCTGTGAATGTTTAGTACCATGGGATACAACACATATAATACAGGTTTTTTTTCTCGTGCAGAAATTATGCAAATTAGATGAACTTTGATTTTTTCAGTGCTACTTACACACAGTAAGTTCACATGTCAATACGGCTCGGGCTAGAGTCTGTATTTATGAACCGATCTTCACGAAACGTCTTGGGTACCTTTGTTATCACCTTGGGACAAGAACGAGTGTTTCTGGGTGCGGTCCAAAATTCAAGATGGCTGCCAGTGACCATTTTGTACCAAAATTATTTTAATCCTTTTTAATCGTTCTCTGAAAGCCACTTGAATTCAATATGGAAACATTGAGGTCCGTAAAGAGCTATAATAATGAGAATGATGCTTTTATAGCATTTTTTTTATACAGTGTTTGCATCCAGTTTCGACTTCCCAATTTTGTAACAGAAGTATTTTTGATTTTCTTTCTGATGCATAGCCTATCTGTTTTAGGCTTTGTTTTATTTTCTTTTTATTCTTCTTGGGAGTCCTCTTCTATGTTGAATTGAGTGATTACTATCACAGGTCGCATTCATCAATTAATGCATTTGGCCTGTCTCAACACCATACTCCAGTGATGCACTATCCAATTTTTATTCTGGAGTACAAAAGCCGTCTATTCTTGCATCTGCCTCAGTCGCTAGAGTTTCAGTTGGTCTTGACTCTATTCACTGACTTACTGTTGTATATTCTCACTCAGTTGAAACTGGGCCGTATCTAATTAGGAAGAGCCAAATTTTCATTGTGCTTTTTCAATTTTTAGCTCAACTTTGGCAAAGCCAAATTTGAGCTTTTGTCTGTCTGTCTGTACGTCAACAATTGGATACGGCTCGGACTAGAGGCCATATTTATGAACCGATCTTTACGAAACTTCTTGGGTACCTTTGTTATGACTGTGGGACAAGAACGAGTGTTTTTGGGCGTGGTCCGAAATTCAAGATGGCTGCCAGCCGCCATTTTGTACCGATGATGCAGAAATCTGTTTTTTGTACAGAACTTCCATATGAAAGCTCTGATTTGAATAATTTTTTGTTTGAATGTTTAGTACCATGAGATACATTACATATCATACAGGTTTTTTTCTCGTGCTTAAATTATGCAAATTAGACTAACTTTGATTTATTTAGTGTTACTTTCAGCACTGAAACTGCAAATGCCAATACAGCTTGGGCTAGAGGCCGTATTTATGAACCAATCTTTACGAAATTTCTTGGGTACCTTTGTTATCACCGTGGGATGAGAACGAGTGTTTTTTGGGTCCGGTCTGAAATTCAAGATGGCCGCTGGCAGCCATTTTGTTCAAAATTAGGGGCAATCAGATTTTTGCGCAGAACTTCCACATGAAAACTCAGATTTGAATAATTTTTTGTATGAATGTTTAGTACCATGGGATACATCACATATAATACGGGTTTTTTCTTGTGCATAAATTATACAAATTAGACTAACTTAGATTTATTCAGTGTTACTTTCAGCACTGTAAATGTAAATGCCAATTCGGCTCGGGCTAGAGGCCGAATTTATGAACTGATCTTCACAAAACTTCTGGGGTACCTTTGTTATCACGGTGGCATGAGAACGAGTGTTTTGGGGTCCGGTTTGAGATTCAAGATGGCCACTGGCAGCCATTTTGTACCAAAATTAGGTGTAATCAGTTTTTTGTACAGAACTTCTATATGAAAGTTCTGATTTGAATAAATTTTTGGACAAATGTTTAGTACCATGGGATAGATCACATATAATACAGGGTTTTTTTCTCATGCGTAAATTATGCAAATTAGACTAACTTTGATTTATTCAGTGTTACTTTCAGTAAATGGGTACCTTTGTTATCACTGTGAGATGAGAACGAGTGTTTTTGGGTGCGGTCCGAAATTCAAGATGGCCACTGGTGGCCATTTTGTACCAAAATTAGGTGCAATCAGATTTTTGCGCAGAACTTCCATATGAAAGCTCCGATTTGAATAATTTTTTGTATAAATGTTTAGTACCATGGGATACATCACATATAATACGGGTTTTTTTCTCGTGCGTAAACTATGCAAATTAAACTAACTTTGATCTATTTAATGTTACTTTCAGCACTGTAACTGCAAATGCCAATACGGCTCGGGCTAGAGGCCGTATTTATGAATCGATCTTTACGAAACTTCTTGGATACCTTTGTTATCACCGTGGGATGAGAACGAGTGTTTTTGGGTGTGGTCCGAAATTCAAGATGGCCACCAGCAGCCATTTTGTACCAAAATTGGTGCAATCAGTCTTTTGTACAGAACTTCCATATGAAAGCTCTGATTTGAATAATTTTTTGTTTGAATGTTTAGTACCATGAGATACATTACATATCATACAGGTTTTTTTCTCGTGCTTAAATTATGCAAATTAGACTAACTTTGATTTATTTAGTGTTACTTTCAGCACTGAAACTGCAAATGCCAATACAGCTCGGGCTAGAGGCCGTATTTATGAACCAATCTTTACGAAATTTCTTGGGTACCTTTGTTATCACCGTGGGATGAGAACGAGTGTTTTTTGGGTCCGGTCTGAAATTCAAGATGGCCGCTGGCAGCCATTTTGTTCAAAATTAGGGGCAATCAGATTTTTGCGCAGAACTTCCACATGAAAACTCAGATTTGAATAATTTTTTGTATGAATGTTTAGTACCATGGGATACATCACATATAATACGGGTTTTTTCTTGTGCATAAATTATACAAATTAGACTAACTTAGATTTATTCAGTGTTACTTTCAGCACTGTAAATGTAAATGCCAATTCGGCTCGGGCTAGAGGCCGAATTTATGAACTGATCTTCACAAAACTTCTGGGGTACCTTTGTTATCACGGTGGCATGAGAACGAGTGTTTTGGGGTCCGGTTTGAGATTCAAGATGGCCACTGGCAGCCATTTTGTACCAAAATTAGGTGTAATCAGTTTTTTGTACAGAACTTCTATATGAAAGTTCTGATTTGAATAAATTTTTGGACAAATGTTTAGTACCATGGGATAGATCACATATAATACAGGGTTTTTTTCTCATGCGTAAATTATGCAAATTAGACTAACTTTGATTTATTCAGTGTTACTTTCAGTAAATGGGTACCTTTGTTATCACTGTGAGATGAGAACGAGTGTTTTTGGGTGCGGTCCGAAATTCAAGATGGCCACTGGTGGCCATTTTGTACCAAAATTAGGTGCAATCAGATTTTTGCGCAGAACTTCCATATGAAAGCTCCGATTTGAATAATTTTTTGTATAAATGTTTAGTACCATGGGATACATCACATATAATACGGGTTTTTTTCTCGTGCGTAAACTATGCAAATTAAACTAACTTTGATCTATTTAATGTTACTTTCAGCACTGTAACTGCAAATGCCAATACGGCTCGGGCTAGAGGCCGTATTTATGAATCGATCTTTACGAAACTTCTTGGATACCTTTGTTATCACCGTGGGATGAGAACGAGTGTTTTTGGGTGTGGTCCGAAATTCAAGATGGCCACCAGCAGCCATTTTGTACCAAAATTGGTGCAATCAGTCTTTTGTACAGAACTTCTATATGAAAGTTCTGATTTGAATAAATTTTTGTATGAATGTTTAGTAACATGGAATACATCACATATAGTACGGGTTTTTTTCTCGTGCAGAAATTATGCAAATTAGATGAACTTTGATTTATGCAGTGCTACTTATACACTGTAAGTGCACATGTCAATACGGCTCGGGCTAGAGGCTGTATTTATGAACCGGTCTTTACAAAACTTCTTGAGGTACCTTTGTTATCACCTTGGGACGAGAACGAGTGTTTCTGGGTGCGGTTCAAAATTCAAGATGGCTGCCAGTGGCCATTCTATACCAAAATTAGGTCCAATCAGTTTTTTGTCACAACTTCTATACAGCTCGTATTTATGAACTGATCTTCACAAAACTTCTTTGTTTTCACCTTGGGACAGAAACGAGTGTGTTTTGGGGTGCCTTTGTTATCACTGTGCTATGAGAACAAATATTTTGGGGTTCAGTCAGACCCATTCTGGGACTCAAAGATTTCTTTTCTAGTTTAGCATCTGACTGTCACCCACCTTTACAATACTTTACCTATACATTTGTTACAGGCTACGGTCAGTATTTATGTACAGACCGTTACAATACTTTATATGTATCTTTGTTATCAGGTCATTACCTAGATGTTTGTCATTGCTGTGTCACATACTATACATGTACATGTCTTAACAAGTTGAGCTACAGTGTCATTGACACTTTCATTTGTTTCAAAGTGCCAAGAGTCACATCTAAGGAATTTCTCCATCTCAGTGGCTTTTACACCTCTCTGACTGACCTTATTCAACATCACGTTTAGGACTTATATTGTTTCATATATCGTAGGTTTACCTATGCAGTTGATATTCTGTTATCAACTGGCTTGAATAGATCACTTTGCCTTTCTTCTGACACCATTTAATCTACATTCTCTAGATTGCTGTCAGGACAATAAAATTACTGTTGAACATTCATCCATATTAATTTTCCTTTTGTTTAGTCTATCGATTTAGACTTTTGAAAGTCGTGGCGAGAGGTGGTCCCGATTTTACCAGCTCGGTCTCCTTCCTATAAAATTCTTGTCTTTTATAAGACCCTTTACAATATTCTGGGTCCTAATATTCTGGAGGAAGCTCCTTTTGAGCTATCCTCTTTTGTTGATACTTTCCTCCTTGCAGAAAAAAAAGTTGCAGAACACCTGCTTTTACACATTTTCTTTTTCTACCACACAACACAAAACTTGTCCCTCCCAGTCAAAATATTGTCACATCCTGTTATTTTGAGCTGCCTCCACTCTCCACCCATATACGTGAATTGAAGTGTGCATGTTTGATAGGAGAAGGCAAATAAGGTGTATTCTAGTAGAGAGCAAGAATAAGACATCAGGCGGGTTGTACCCCTGCACTGGCTGCCTCCGAACAGTCCGGTTTGGTCAGATTTGTACTATTTTTGACATTTTTTTTCATGGCTTTATCTTGAAAAGAACGCTCAAAACTACTATTTTGTAGAAGTGAGGTTTATAAGGATCAAGGCATATTGTGTCGGCATGGTAGGAATAGAGAGTAATAAAATTTGGTAGAAAATTTTAAGTTCCGTCCATTGACTCAAGAATGCCTTCCGTGGTCAGTCTCATCTCTTGGTAATATATATATACAGGGTAGGATTTGTTCTGAAAATGTTGTATAGCAGTTTTTTACCTATGAATGAAATTTGCATAGCAGTTACCAAAATTATCAAATCAAGAATTTTCAACACTTCAGGGAGAACTGAAAAATAATAAGTATACTCAGTATCCTGCAAAACGTGTAATTTCTGAGAAACCAGAGAGTACTGATGCAATTTAAGATACCTGTAACCAGATATATGTAACTGTGAATCAGGGCTTGCCATGAGTCATGGCCGATCGGCCCCGGCTCCGAGATCGGCCCCGAGAGGCCCCTTCTCGGGGCTTTTTTTTTCGGCCCAAACTTTTTTTTCTGTCTTCAGACTTGGCTCCCGAAATCTCAGTATGGGTAGGTTTGGGCAACGAAATTTTGCAAGATTAATTTTCCCATTCACGTCTCATTCACGCAAGTGTGATTACAATAGAAGCAGCAAAAAACAGATAAAATAATAATACAAACTGTTTTTGTCTGACTCGAATTAACATCCACCTAAATCCGCATGAAAACTGAGAAAATCCCAAGATTAAACAAAAAAAAAACAAACACATTTACGAGACTTCGAAAGCACGCTTGTCAACTAATGGAACTAATGGTGGAATTCCCTTCAATCCCACAATACTATGCGCGGGTACATCCGATCCTAACATCTGAATAAATGCAACACTAGACACAGAGACTGCCATCAAAATAAATGTGTGAAATAAAATAAAATGTGTACCTGTGTCTACGTGGAGAGGGGGGGGGGGGGGGGGGCATTCCATTTCTGAAATATCCAAAGCTGTGGGGAATTTTCATAGATTGAAATTATTTAAACGGTAAACTGAAATGGGTTTTTTTTTCAATTTTTTTCTTTGAGACAACCCTTGCATCGAAAATACACACCCCACAATATGTACGAAACGTCCTAAAATTTTATCAACAAAAAATCCAAAATGTCTATGTACGAACTACGAAACATCCAGCACCCAGCAGCTGGGTTAACACGTTCATATTTATGATCGTCCATTCGATAAATGGGGAACATATAAATATGTTAAATATAAATATAATCATTTGCTTGATTTACAAGTCTTGGTTGAAAGTCCCACTTTTACATAAAGTACAGTTCAACATAATACTCGTAAGTTCTAATTATATTTCATGTGGTGCCAATCTCAAAGTGAAATATAATGTTCTGTCCCCTCTCAAAACTTTAAAGGTGGAAGTGGTTGTATTCTTTGGACCATAAGTATATCATTTCTCTTCAGAGGTCATAAAACTAAATAAATCTAAAAATGTGTTTTCAGCTCACATGTCAGAAAAATAGGGTGAACTACAGTGATCACTCTATCCGACATCCGTCTTTCATCCGAGAACATGGCATATGCAACTTTTTCTTAAAAAAGAATACAAAAATGCTGAACCGATGTCAGTGAAGATTGAGGTGATTGTTTGTTGGGACATCACATTTTGATATTGGTCAAAACTTGCCAGCCTCATAGGGAGGAGGAGGTGGAAAATGTTCCCAAATGTTTTTTAAAATCTCATAAACCAACTGGTGCAATGACTTGATATTTGGTACTGAGCTTTTTGAGGTGTAGAATAAAGTATGTTCATACGGAGTAGAATAAAGTATGTTCATACAGAGTTCGAAGGGCAATATTTGTAATGGCAGGGGCAAGATTTTTTGCCCCACCTGAAATTCCTATTTTCTCAACCGATAAGCTGATTTGAACCAAATTTTGTGTGTGGTATTATTGAGTCATAAGTACTTGTACTTAGGTCATGCAAAAAATATTTAACTGATTAAAGTTTGTTCAAAGTTAAATCCCTAGGGGGATATTTGGGCTACGTAGTTTTGCATTAATGGAGTATTATTTCTGTGGTAGGATCTCAGTTAGGGCTGGATAGTTTTGAAATTTGCATTTCAGTTCGGTTTTGTACAAAAACTTGGTATTTTTATACTGTACCAATGACCCAGACTTAGCTGGTGCTAACTCTAACAAAACAAGGGCCAAACACAAATTTTGCCCCCCAATCCCCAAAATTTGCATCCAAAACCAACAAAAATCATGTCCTATAGGACCTCCATACTTCGCCCCTACTGCACATGCGCAGTGTCAAGGACGTTCCGAAATTGGCGCCAATTATCATTCTCTGTTTGGCCCTTCATCAGTCATTTGTGCTTGTAAATCTCAGTTTAAAGGATGCCAGACACGTAATTTTTGGAGAAATGGTGATTCTAAGGAGGATATAGAAGGAGGAGAGGAAAAAGGAGTGACAAAAAATAATCAGGGCTGTACTTAAAATTTTTTATGAAATTATGTTAAGTTGCCTATTTTCGAGGCATGGGCCTCTTGTTGTCATTCTTGCTAAAAAGTTGCACTGCTTATTCAGTGTTTCCTCTCCCCTGGTCTTCTAAGTCCCCCCTTGCAATTCTCCCATGCTTTTGGCATATTTTTGAGAAAGTTCATTTCTAAAATTCTCTTGGGAGAGTTGCTTGGTTACAGAATGTTTTCTGTTATTTTCCCCATAGTTACGTTTTCACCCATGGGTGTTTAAACGTTGTGTTCTGCATCTTCCATCTGATGTTCTGCAGATTCTCCCCTGGGAGTCTCTGTCTTGCATCAGATAGAGTGTAATTTTGATGACTGATTTCGGGCCAGTTTTTTCAGTGCCTGGAGTCATGTTTTCTGGTGTTTTACACTGTTTGTTTACATTGGCAACAGTCTCTTTTGAGGGGGGCTGTTTGCCTTTGGTGTAGTTTATCTCAATATAAGATACATTTTGATTATCCGTAAGTGTTGCATTAATTATTTAATATAAATTTAAAATTTTTGACCACACTTAGCCATCGGATCCATCGGGGCTCAACGTTACTTTTCAGAAACTTGGGCTTCGCTGAAAAAATATTTTTCAAAAATTATTTTGATTTGCAATTGTTTTTTCATTATTAATGGATCATGTTATTATGTATCTTTGTGTCAGGGGTTTGTGCGAGTAACTAGGACTTGTTGTTGACTTTTCACAATGAAAGGATATTGTTCAAATTGTAATAGGAAGAAATCTTCCTCTGACTTTCATGATCATTGTATTAATTGTAGTCAGTGTTCTCGCATTAATCCCTGTTCTATATGTCAATTTTGGGATGACAAACATTGGAAACGTTTGTCACGGTATGTTGTTTCTGGAGAAAGGGCTATGCCAGCTCTTTCTCCACAAGGTCACTCTACTCTCTCAGTTTCTATTTCAGAGAAACAAGAACAGGGTGATGTTTCCATGTTATCTTCCGCAAGTGCGCTTCCGTCGTCACAAATGAATACAGAGCTAGTGGCAAAAGTGCTCATGGAGATTAAACAAATGTCGTCCGCTAGCTCGCCCGGTGTAGCGTCCATTCACCGAATGGTTCGGCAGCCGGGTTCGTCCGATGCGGTCCAGGAGGAAATTTTGGGTGATGCGAGCACTATAAACATTCAACGTGCACACCCAGTGACGGCGGATAGTAGGCGAGATCGGAGGAAGCCTTTGAGTCCGGTTCCTAGCTCGTCCAGGTCCAGCCGGGCCGCGAGCGAGAGAGGCCCCTCTCTCGTACAACAACATCTGGGACCAGATGTTGTGGTACAAAATGTGTCGCAAGCGGAGTATACGTCCGTCGCTCGGGACGCTCAGTTGTATAGGCAGTCCGCGGAGACTGCTCAGGCTTCTTCTTCTCGTCAGCGCACACGACCGCACCTTGGCTGCGTGACCGCTGATATCTTTCCAGCTTCGCCGATCAGGGATTCTTCGGCGACCAGGTCACACCATCCGGCAGCCAGGGACATGAGGCCGATGGACTCCGGACGTTCGCATAGAAAAAGTATGCGGGAGCCATCAGATGCGGAGCTGCCCTCGGCGAAGCAGCGAAAGACTGCGCCTCCGCAGGTCTCGATGCCGGACGTACTTGTGCAGATAGCACAACTTATCGCAGCATCCCAGCAGCCGACAGAAACGGTGTCGGATCGAGAATTATCCGACGGCGCTGGGTCGGTACGCTCCGCCGAAGCATCGGGGGCGGACGACCGGGAGCATCATGAGGTCCGACCGGATGGTGAAAGGGATACGGATGACTTGGAGCTATCCCTTTCGGAACAACATAAAGCTGCCGTGGACTTCATCCGGCACTTTCTCCCTCAAGTTGTTCCGTCGGGCCAGACTGCTGCGGTTCCGGACAAGAGGATTATAGCGTCATTGGACTCTGAATTTTTTGAGCGGTTCAGGGACATCGCTCCCGAGTTTCCGTCGCAGTCCAATAATGTTGCAAGAACATTTGAATTATTGAACGACGCTATATTTAAACTTGCTTCCAAGACGGGGAAAGCAGGTTTCTTGTCCGCCAATACTCTCAACCTGCCTTTCATTAATGCAAGGAATAAATTCGACACGGCAGGACAGGGTATTCCGAGAGTTCCTCTGCGTATGGACGACGAGGCGGAAGACTTAGAGCTATTATTACCGTCGTCGGCTTCTATTCCAACCGCGGTGTTGGAAACAGCTATTTCGTCTAACAGAGCCAATTTAGATGCCTTATCTTACGCAGATCACCTTACTAAGGCGTTATCACTGCGCCTTCAAGGGAAAGAATTTCAGGATATACAATCCTCTTTAAGACTTCTTTCAAGGGCAGTAGCTTATTCCACGTGTAACTCCGCCCTTTCAGTGGCAAACCTGGAGTTGGTTAGACGTAACGCAGCCCTAGCTACATCCACACTCGTGGATACTAAGGTGAAGAACTCTCTCAGAGTCGCTTCGGTCTCCGGAGAACTTCTCTTTGACGGCAAGCTTTCTGCTATTTATGATAAAATTACAAAGAAAGCTTCGGATTCTCTGTTGTTCAAATCTGCTTCTAAGAAGTCGGATACGGCAGACAAGAATAAGACAGGCACTTCTGGGTCTAATGCGCCCAAGAGAGTTCCTATAGAGGTTCCGGTGCGTCCTCTTGGTCTTATTCGAGAGACCGTCAAGGTAGCGACTCACGTTCGGGACGTCCTTCGGGCCAGGACAACCGGTCAGACGCCCCGAGGTCGACGGGACGAGGCGCGGGTCGTGGAGGACGTGGTTTCTCCTACCGCAGGCCTCGCAGGTCCAGGAGGTGATGGCTTAAACCTCTACTGGTTGGCGGAAGGTTGTCGAGCTTTTCTCAAGAATGGGCGTCGATTACGGACGACCCTTGGGTGAGAGGAGTGACTTCGGAAGGTCTAAAGATATCCTTCAAACGAAAGCCTCCATTAACTCGAAGTCCGAAGTGGACTCAACTTCCGTCAAATCCGCAGAAAAGAGACGCTCTATTATCAGAGGTGCAGTCTCTTTTAATGAAGAACGCGGTAGAGGTCGTAGAAAACCAGGAGACTCTGGGATTCTACAGACATCTGTTTCTGGTTCCGAAACCAGACGGCTCGTTCCGTCCAGTCATAGATTTGAGCTGGATAAACAAGCTGATCGTCGCTCTGAAGTTTTATATGGAGACGATTCGGTCGGTCAGAGCGAGTATTCGGGTGAACGATTATGCAACAAGCATAGATCTCAAAGATGCGTACTTTCACGTCATGGTACATCCGACATTCAGAAAGTATCTACGCTTCGCAGTCCTAGGAGTGGTGTATCAATTCCGGGCGATGTGCTTCGGATTGAATCTAGCACCCTGGGCTTTCACTCGGGTAATGAACTCGGTAATGATGTATTTCCGAGCTCATTCGTCTGCGGTAACGTCGGCCTACCTGGACGACATTCTTCAGAGGTACGGCAACGAGTTAACGCTTCAGAACGATGTTCAGAATCTACTTCTATTGCTCCGACGTCTCGGTTTTATAGTAAACGAGGAGAAGTCGGATCTGGTGCCGTCCAAGTCATTCACACATCTGGGAATGAGCTTCGAGACGCACAACAATCTCGTTCGTCTGCTGTTGACCAGAGTGAAATTAGTCAGTTGTTACGCTTGCTATTGTCTGCACGCAGACAAAGTCACAGCGAGAGAATTTATGAGACTGATAGGTCTGTGCGGAGCCGCTGCGGATATCATTCCGATGGGGCGGTTACGCACGCGTCCTCTCCAAATTTTCTTGACTCAGAATTGGAGTGTGAAAATTCATTCGCTCGACATAGACGTTCTCTTGTCAGATCAAGTGAAACAAGAGATTCAGACTTGGGCAAACATTCAGTGGTTAACTCAGGGAGTTCCGCTGCAGTTGCCGGATCCGAGTTTTACCATTATGACGGATGCCAGTCAAACAGGTTGGGGTGCATCATTGATCCCAATGGATTCAAGATGCCAGGGTCTTTGGGATCCGCAATTCCTGGGCAAGCACATAAACATCAAGGAAATGATGTCAATTTGGCTTGCGTTACGTCATTGGATGGACATTATTCACAATGCTCATGTCCAAATTCTATCCGACAATACGACAGTAGTGGCGTATATACGGAATCAGGGAGGCACTCATTCAGTTCCGTTGTTCAATCTAACGGAAAGAATCCTTCTGTTTGCGCTAGAACATCAGGTTCTTCTTTCGGTCCGTCACATACCGGGTCGTCTGAATGTGCTAGCAGACTCCCTTTCACGAAAGGGTCGCTTGTTGCCGTCGGAGTGGACTCTCAACAAACAAGTATTCAATCAGATTTGCTACCAATGGGAACGGCCAATAATAGACTTATTTGCGACACATCTCAACAATCAGTTGCAGACGTATGTGTCTCCGTGTCCGGATCCAAGAGCATTTGCAATAGACGCTCTGTCGATCCCTTGGGACGGAATGATAAGATATGCGTATCCACCAGCGCCGTTAATTCAGCAAGTATTGCTTAAGATAAAACAATCTCAATGCAAGATTCTGTTGGTAGCATCTCTGTCTCCACAGAGACCGTGGATAAATCTACTCAGGTGTCTGTTGTGGGACCTACCGCGAAAGCTTCCTCCACGGGAGGATCTTCTTTCGCAGGGGAAATCGCGTCAACTCCATCACAACCCGCAAGGTCTCAACCTTCACGTTTTTCCGTTGTGCGGTCCTTCTTGCGTGGCAAGCACTTTACAGGACGAGCAGTGGACGCGATTTCTAACTGTAGGAGGACCTCCTCTTCGCTAAACTATGCGGCTAAGTGGAAGGTTTTTCATCGTTGGTGTAGGGATCATTCTGTAGATATTTTCGATCCCTCTATACCAGACATTGCAAACTTTCTAGTATACTTGTTTGACGAAATCAAACTGCAGCCTGTTACTATTAAGGGTTATAGGTCTATGTTATCTGATACCTATGCACATCATGATAGTTTACGAATTGGATCTAATGTCTCTTTATCTAAGTTGGTTAGAAACTTCTCGATAAATAGACCCAGAACTCTTAGGTTAATTCCTAAATGGAATTTAGCTTGGGTTCTTCTTAAGTTGAAGGAAAAGCCATTTGAACCTCTTGGGACAGTAGATTTCAAATTCTTATCTTATAAGACAGCTTTTCTCTTAGCTTTCTCTTCTGCTAGAAGAGTCAGTGAGCTTCATGCACTGTCGGTGGATGATTCTCACTATCGTAGTGTCGGGAACACTATCACCTTCACTACTAATGTGGGTTTTTTAGCTAAGAATCAGGCTCCTAATAAATATCCGAAACCTATTGTTATTAAGGCTCTTCTGTCTTCAGACGGGCGTAGGCCTTTACTCTGTCCTGTTAGAGCGTTACGTATCTATAAACAGAGATCTCAGTTTATCAGAAAGGGACGAAAACGTTTCTTTCTGTCTTTGATGCCTAATAGAAGGGACATTTTGGTCCATTCTATTGCTAGATGGATTCAATTAACTATCCGTACTGCTTATGAGAGTTTATCTTCTTCTCAGCAGTCTGTGCTTAAGATTTCTGCTCATGAAGTAAGAGCTCTTGCTACTTCTTGGGCTTATGCTAATAGTATTGCTATTACAGATTTAATGAAGGCTGCTTATTGGTCTCAGCCATCCACATTCACGAATTTTTATCTCAGAAATATTGAGTCCATTTCTGGAGACCTGCATTGTTTAGGTCCGTTATCTGTTGCTCAGAATGTCGTCCACTAAACAGTTGCAACTATAGTTATGCAGGCTTTCTGTTCCGGCAGTGACTCCGTCCGGCTGCCCTCTTCGCTCTGGGCTATTTGACCCAGGGCAAGGGGAAGGGGGGGGGGGGGGAGGGTGTTCCCTTAGGTCACCTGCTTTATAGTGAAAAGCAAGGGAATGCCTCCTCCAAAGTCAGTATTTCTGAGTCGCTTCCAGGATGGTTTTAAAGTGTAATATTAATTTTAAAATTCATTCATGTCATATTTTTAAAGTGTAGCTCGGTGTGAAGCATTTGTATATGTCAAGTGTCAAACGGGCTTTAATATACAATACTCGGACACTTTTAAAAGATTATAAAGAGTCTCAATTCTCTGGACTAACTTTATTTATTGGCTTACTTTAAAAATAATTAGTATAAGGGTTATACTGGATGTTAATAGAGAACATGAATGTTATTGTGCTCAATTATAAAGGGTATTGTATCTTTCTAATTTAATATTAAATAAGAAAGATACATGTAAAGCCTAATACTCCTTTTCTCCTTAAGGGGTTGCCTCTATTTTATATAGTTGAGCTTATTGGATTTTCCTCTATGTCCTAGGCCCTCCAGCCTTTTTACTATTCTGCTAAGTCTGGGTCATTGGTACAGTATAAAAATGTTAAAAAATTTATAGTAATTTATATATTTTTTATACTTACCAATGACCCAGACGGGGATGGCCCTCCCAGGAGTTGGGAACTCTTGCCTCCCCGCTGAGTACATAGCGCTGACCAGGCACTGCCAGTAAGAATGATAATTGGCGCCAATTTCGGAACGTCCTTGACACTGCGCATGAGTGGTAGGGGCGAAGAATGGAGGTCCTATAGGACATGATTTTTGTTGGTTTTGGATGCAAATTTTGGGGATTGGGGGGCAAAATTTGTGTTTGGCCCTGGTTTTGTTAGAGTTAGCACCAGCTAAGTCTGGGTCATTGGTAAGTATAAAAATATATAAATTACTATAAATTTTTTAACTTTCGGTTCGGTTTTCGGTTTTTCAAAATATATTGTATAAATTCACATTTTAGAGGGTAATGTACACATAAAATGTGTCTGTATTTGTCATCCAAGTCATGAGGCTTCTACAGCATGTTAATTCACCTGGGTTATTCGGTGCCCACCACTCTTCTCAGCTAATGGAAATATTGTGGTGGGCTACTGTAGTGGGTGGAGCCATGGGGTATCTAGGAAGCCCAGTCCCCCCCCCCCCCCCCCCAAATCCCACTTGCACCTCCCATCTCCAAATTTGAAAAGATTCTTTTTGATTTCCTGCCCTCAGTACAAAGTCAAGCTGAGCTATTGCCATCACTTCTTGTCCGTCGGAGTACGCTCATATGTCCGGGCGTACATCCATACGTCCACAATTTCCTTTGGCATACCTCACAGGTCGCATTTATGATCAAATCACTTTGAAACTTGGTATGCTTGTTCGGGTTGACCTCTAGATGGGAGCTCTCAATTTTCTGCAATTTCCGTGAAAAAATGTTGCCGCTGGCAATGTTCTTAGAACTTAGTTTAGTCAGATCTCAATATTTCTCTTTGGCACACCCTACAGGGCACATTTATGATCGGTTTGCTTTGAAACCTGGCATGCTTGTTTGGGGTGACCTCCAGATGGGAGCTATTGATTTTATTCCATTTCCGTCAAAAAATGTTGCCACTGGCAACGACCTTTGAACTTAGTTTAGTCAGGCATCAATATATTCCTTTGGCACACCGTACAGCGCACATTTTTGATCAGATCGGTTTGAAACTTGGTATGCTTGTTTGGGGTTACCTCTGGATGGGAGCTATCGATTTTCTTTGATTTCTGCCAAGAAATGTTGCCGCTGGCAACAACCTTTGATGAACTTAATGCATCAAAATTTCCATTTTGCACACCCTGCAGGGCACATTTATTAGCCCGAGTGTTTACAGTGAGGGCTATAGTAATGACTTTTGTCTGTCCGTCCGTCCATCCGTCTGTCTGTCCATCTGTTAACATTTAGAGTTTTGGGTTAAAGTTTTGTGGTTAAAGTTTTTTATCTGAAGGTTCAAGTGGGTTTTTTTTTTTTTTTTTTTCTTTTCCTGTTTAGTTGACATTTGGAGTTTTGGTTAAAGTTTGTGGTTAAAGTTTTTTATCAGGGTTCCCGTGGGGCCTTGAAAACCTGGAAAAGCCTGGAATTCATCAAAAGGTCATTCAAGGCCTTGAAAGCCTTGAATTTCCAATGGGAGCCTTGAAAAGCCCGGAAAATCTGAGAATTTTGTGATGCGTAATTTAATCCGAACATATTTTACGGCATTTACTGTAACTGTGTGGTTTATTAATCTGGTCATATTTTGGAGTATTTACAGCAGTGCCAATGCGTGCATTATTGATAGAACTTTGCAGTGATGTGACACTGAAATCCTTTGAATCAAGCATTGTGAATGTTGCTATTGATGTGGGCGAGCACAATGGTGTATATTTAAGCCAATGGGAAGATTTATTGTAAATTCTGCTTGTTCAAATGCTGAGCGCACGAGCGTGGATAATTTATTAGCTCAACTTTGGCGAAGCCAAATTTGAGCTTATGCCATGGCCCGTTGTCCGTCTGGCCGTCTGTCCGTCAACAATTGGATACGGCTCAGGCTAGAGGTCGTATTTATGAACCGATCTTTACGAAACTTCTTGGGTACCTTTGTTATGACTGTGGGACGAGAACGAGTGTTTTTGGATGCGGTCCGAAATTCAAGATGGCTGCCAGCTGCCATTTTGTACCGACGATGCAGAAATCTGTTTTTTGTACAGAACTTCCATATGAAAGCTCTGATTTGAATAATTTTTTGTATGAATGGTTAGTACCATGGGATACATCACATATAATACGGGTTTTTTTCTCGTGCGTAAATTATGCAAATTAGACTAACTTTGATGTTTTTTGGTGTTACTTTCAGCACTGTAAGTGCAAATGCCAATACGGCTCGGGCTAGAGGCCGTATTTATGAACCGATCTTTACGAAACTTCTTGGGTGCCTTTGTTATCACCGTGGGACGAGAACCAGTGTTTTGGGGTCCGGTCCGAAATGGAGATGGCCGATGGCAGCCATTTTGTACGAAATTTGGTGCAATCAGATTTTTGCACAGAACTTCCATATGAAAGCGCTGATTTGAATAATTTTTTGTGTGAATGTTTAGTACCATGGGATACATCACATATAATACGGGTTTTTTTCTCGTGCAGAAATTATGCAAATTAGATGAACTTTGATTTTTTCAGTGCTGCTTACACACAGTAAGTACACATGTCAATACGGCTCGGGCTAGAGTCTGTATTTATGAACCGATCTTCACGAAACGTCTTGGGTACCTTTGTTATCACCTTGGGACGAGAACGAGTGTTTCTGGGTGCGGTCCAAAATTCAAGATGGCTGCCAGTGGCCATTTTGTATCGAAATTAGGTCTAATCAGTTTTTTGTACACAACTTCTATACGGCTCAGGCTAGATGCCGTATTTATGAACCGATCTTTACGAAACTTCTTGGGTACCTTTGGTATCACCGTGGGATGAGAACGAGTGTTTTGGGGTGTGGTCCGAAATTCAAGATGGCCACCAGCAGCCATTTTGTACCAAAATTAGTGCAATCAGTCTTTTGTACAGAACTTCTGTATGAAAGTTCTGATTTGAATAAATTTTTGTATGAATGTTTAGTAACATGGAATACCTCACATATAGTACGGGTTTTTATCTCGTGCAGAAATTATGCAAATTAGATGAACTTTGATTTGTTCAGTGCGACTTATACACTGTAAGTGCACATGTCAATACGGCTCGGGCTAGAGGCTGTATTTATGAACCGATCTTCACAAAACTTCTTGGGTACCTTTGTTATCACCTTGGGATGAGAACGAGTGTTTCTGAGTGTGGTCCAAAATTCAAGATGGCTGCCAGTGGCCATTTTGTACCCAAATTAGGTCCAATCAGTTTTTTGTCACAACTTCTATACAGCTCGTTTTTATGATCTTCACAAAACTTCTTGGGTACCTTTGTTTTCACCTTGGGACAGAAATGAGTGTGTTTGGTGTGCCTTTGTTATCACTGTGCTATGAGAACAAATATTTTGGGGTTCAGTCAGACCCACTCTGGGACTCAAAGATTTCTTTTCTAGTTTAGCATCTGACTGTCACCCACCTTTACAATACTTTACCTATACATTTGTTACAGGCTACGGTCAGTATTTATGTACAGGCCGTTACAATACTTTATATGTACCTTTGTTATCAGGTCATTACCTAGATGTTTGTCATTGCTGTGTCACATACTATACATGTACATGTCTTGACAAGTTGAGCTGCAGTGTCATTGACACTTTCATTTATTTACTTCTAACCATGGCTTATTACTCCTTATTATACCCCCGCTTCGAAGAAGTGGGGGCTATATAGGAATTGCCCTGTACGTCCGTACGTCCGTCCGTCCGTCCGTCTGTCCGTCCGTCCGTCTGTCCGTCCGTCCGTACGTCTTTCCGGACATGAAATTCTTGTGTGTGCAACTCCTCCTACATTTATCAATCAATTTGGACAAAACTTTTCAGACATCATCACTACTAAGTGAACATGCGCATATTCCAAGATTTTTGATCTGCGACAATTTTAACCAGGTTTTCTCCCTTTGACTTAGATTTATTGTGTCTTTCCATCCGAATAAATTCTTGTGTGCGCAACTCCTCCTACATTAATGAACCGATTTTGATGAAACCTTTCAAACATCATCTCTACTAAGTGAACATGTGCATATTCCAAACTTTTTAATCTGCGACAATTTTAACCAGGTTATCTCTCTTGAACTTTGATTTAATATGGGTTTCTACATGAAATTCTTGTGTGCGCAACTCCTCCTACATTTATCAATCAATTTGGACAAAACTTTTCAGACATCATCACTACTAAGTGAACATGCGCATATTCCAAGATTTTTGATCTGTGACAAATTTAACTAGGTTATCTCCCTTTGACTTAGATTTATTATGTCTTTCTGTTCAAACAAATTCTTGTGTGCGCAACTCCTCCTACATTAATGAACCGATTTTGATGAAACCTTTCAAACATCATCTCTACTAAGTGAACATGTGCATATTCCAAACTTTTTGATCTGTGACAATTTTAACCAGGTTATCTCTCTTGAACTTTGATTTAATATGGGTTTCGGCATGAAATTCTTGTGTGCGCAACTCCTCCTACATTTATCAATCAATTTGGACGAAAGTTTACAGACATCATCACTACTAAGTGAACATGCGCATATTCCAAAATTTTTGAGCTGTGGCAATTTTAACTAGGTTATCTCCCTTTAACTTAGATTTATTATGGGTTTCTACATGAAATTCTTGTGCGTGCAACTCCTCCTACATTTATCAGTCAATTTGGACAAAACTTTTCAGACATCATCACTACTAAGTGAACATGCGCATATTCCAAGATTTTTGAAATGCGACAATTTTAACCAGGTTATCTCCCTTTGACTTAGATTTATTATGTCTTTCCGTTCGAACAAATTCTTGTGTGCGCAACTCCTCCTACATTAATGAACCGATTTTGATGAAACCTTTCAAACATCATCTCTACTAAGTGAACATGTGCATATTCCAAACTTTTTGATCTGCGACAATTTTAACCAGGTTATCTCTCTTGAACTTTGATTTAATATGGGTTTCTGCATGAAATTCTTGTGTGCGCAACTCCTCCTACATTTATCAATCAATTTGGACAAAAGTTTACAGACATCATCACTACTAAGTAAACATGCGCATATTCCAAAAATTTTAGAGCTGTGGCAATTTTAACTAGGTTATCTCCCTTTAACTTAGATTTATTATGGGTTTCTACATGAAATTCTTGTGCGTGCAACTCCTCCTACATTTATCAATCAATTTTGACGAAACCTTTCAAACATTATCACAACTAAGTGAACATACGCATATTCTCAAATTTTTGATCTGCGACAATTTTAACCAGGTTATCTCCCTTTAACTTGGATTTATTATGGGTTTTCAAATGGGATTCTTGTGTGTGCAACTCCTCCTACATTAATGAACCGTTTTTGAATACATGTTACACATTGTAAATGTGTTTTTCCAAATGTAAACCATATATGTGTGGGCTCTTTAAGTATTCAGTGCTGTTCTGTGGAAGGCCACATGCAAATACAAATTTCAACAACAAAAAATGATCTTTATGTATACATTTCCTTATGGCCTTCGCCTACATGATCAGAAGTGCATTCCTCTAAAAACCCAAAGCGGGGGTATTAATCACCTTCAGTGATAGTTCTAGTTGGAACAAGCTCATCAAGTTTGTTCCATTAATAGGTCATAAGGTATGTTTTGAAGTAGAGAAATGAAAAAATAAAATTTGAATAGCAAATTTTGTATATCATGAGTGCAGATATGGCAGATTCGTTAGGTAAACTGTTAACAAAAAATGGCTCCGACTATTTTGCGTCTAAGCATTGCCATTCCTGGGACAGTCGGGCTGCATGTGTGGCATCACTTTAGTTATCGGATCACTTTGAAACTTGGTATGCTTGTTTGGGGTAACCTCTAGATGGGAGCTATCGATTTTCTTCAATTTCCATCAAAAAATGTTGCCGCTGGCAACGTTCTTAGAACTTATTTTAGTCAGACCTCAATATTTCCCTTTGGCGCACCCTACAGGGCACATTTATGATTGGATTGCTTTGAAATCTGGCATGCTTGTTTGGAGTAGATGGGAGCTATTGATTTTCTTCCATTTCCATCAAAAAAATGTTGCCGGTGGCAACGACCTTTGAACTCAGTTTAGTCAGGCATGAATATATTCCTTTGTAGGGCACATTTATGATCAGATTGGTTTGAAACTTTGTATGCTTGTTTGGTGTTACCTCTAGATGGGAGCTATCGATTTTCTTCGATTTCCGTCCAAAAATGTTGCTGCTGGCAATGACCTTCGATGAACTTAGTACAGTTGTGAATCAATATTTCCCTTTGGCTCACCCTGCAGTGCACATTTTTGACCAGCTCGCTCTGAAACTTTGTATGCCTGTTTGGGGTGACCTCTCGATGGGAGCTAGATGATTTTCTTCCATTTCCGTCAAAAATAGTTGTATTGGCAACGACCTCTGACGAACTTAGTAAAAACTTAGTTCAGTTATGCATCAATATTTCCCATTGACACACCCTGCAGGGCACATTTATAGTTGGATCACTTGGAAACTTTGTGTGCTTGTGTGGGGTGATATCTATATGGGAGTTATCGATTTTCTTCCATTTCTGTTGAAAAATGTTGCTGCTGGCAACAACCTTTGAACTTAGTTTAGTCAAGCTTCAATAGTTCCCTTTGGCACACCCTTCAGGGCACATTTATGATCGGATCACTCTGAAACTTGGTATGTGTGTTTGAGGGTGACCTCTTGATGTGAGCTATTGATTTTTTTTTTCGTTTCCTTTAAAAAATTATTGTCGTTATCACCAGCCTTTGAACTTACTGCATTTGTGTAGCAACTTATCCCTTTTGCACTCTCTGCAGGGTATATTTATGAATTTCCATAAAAAAGAGAGGAAAAAACATTGCCACAAGCAATGACCTTCAAACTTAGTGCATTTGTGCATTAACATCTTCCTTTGACATGACTCAGAGGACGCATTCATTATCCGGTTGTTTTAAAACTTTGTAGGCTTATGCTGGTTGACAAAGATAGGAGCTATCGATTTTCTTTTCATTTCCATCAAAACTGTTTCTGTTAGCAACAATCATTGAATTTATTGCATTTGTGCATCAACATTTTCTTTGACTTGGTCTACAGGCCACATTTATCATAGGATTGTTTTTGAACTTGGTGTGCTCATTGGGCGAAACCTTTAGATAAGAGCTATTGATTAGCATTCATTTCTGTGAAAAAAGTTGCCATTTACAATAACCTCTGAACTTACTGCATTTGTGTATCAACATTCTTCCTTTAGCCAGTCTTATAGTTTACATTTAAAAATGCATGGATTACTCTTGACGTTGTGCACACACAATGCTGTTATGTTGAAATTTCACCAAATAACATTGGTACCAATGAGCTTCAATTTTGTCATTTCACTTATAACTTACCAAGTTCAAGTTTATCAAGTTGAGCTACAGTGTCATTGACACTTTCATTTAAGGAGTTTCTAAGCTCTCACCTTGGTTTTGGTGGAAAATATGCAATTGTTGTGCTTATTTGAGTAATTATCACATCTCTTCAAGATAGACTACCCCGGTTTCTTAATGTTTCCTGCTTCAAATGACAGTGAAATAAAAGGAACGCAAATCATATTTCTTGTGATTTTGATAACTGTTATTGAAGTAAGTTGTGATATACGATAGGATAATTTATATTAGTTTTACACCATATATTGTCAAGTATCTTTCAATACCTATTTGGTCGAATATGTGTGAGCCTGAGGCTGTGCCTGGTTCATAAGTTTTACTTAACGATTCTTGAATCGCATGTGTGGTTTCTAACATAAGACTTTAATTTTTCATGTTCCTTCTGGTCGTGGTTCTGTAGATATCATTTAAGATATAAGAAATTTGCTACCACTATTTTGGGAGGATTTGTTGTCAATCCTCTCGGAGTAAGCATAAACGGCACAGCATTTACCTTTGCCCGACATTTTAGCCTTTGGCGTTTGGAACGCATCTGATTGAGAAGTCATAAACTTACCAATTCTGGGAAATTTGTTGAAACCGAAAGTCACTGTTTTTAGCTTAACTTGACAAAGTCAAGATAAGCTATTGCCATCACGTGTGCGGAAGTCTCTTAGTCTGTGAGTCTATTCACATTTTCCTTTAGCACAGACTACCCCTGTAGTTTTTGTCCGATCGTCATGAACTTTCATTTGCAGGTTTGAGGTCATGTCTAGATGAGAACATCCCCTTTTGGTCGCGATCGGTCAACCCTGATGGCTGCCCGAGCCCAAAACCTTTAGCACAGTCTACAGGTTGTATTTATGAAGGGATTTCATTGTAACTTGGTAGGATGCCTATGTATAATATCTAAATCTGAATCTCCCCTTTTGGTCATGATCTGTCAACCATGATGGCTGCCCAAGCCCGAAACCCAAAAACTTTTAGCACAGGCTACAGGTCATATTTAATATGGAGGGATTTCATTGTAACTTGGTAGTATGAATCTGTATAATGTCTAGATGAGTACTTCCCCATTTGGTCGCGATCTGTCAACCGTGATGACTGCCGGAGCCCAAAACCCCAAAACCTTTAGCACAGTGTACAGGTCGTATTTATGGAGGGATTTCATTGTATCTTGGTAGGTTGACTCCATCTAGATGAGAACGTCACCTTTTGGTCGCAATTAGTCAACTGTGATGGCTACAGGGGCCTGAAGACCAAAAACCTTTAGCACAGTCTACAGGTCATATTTATGAAGGGATTTAAAATATGTGACCTTAAACACAAATAAATAAATATGATGGGATTTCATTGTAACTTGGTAGGATGACTCTAGATGAGAACGTCCCAATTTTGGCGATCATTCACCCGTGATGGCTGCCAGAGCCCAAAACCCTAAAACCTTTTGCACAGTCTACAGGTCATATTGATGGAGGGATTTCATTGTAACTTGGTAGGTTGACTCCATATAATGCCTAGATGATAACGTCCCCTTTTGGTCGCGATTGGTAAACTGACGGCTACAGGTGCCTGAAGCCCAAACCTTTAGCACAGTCTACAGGTGATATTTCTGAAGGGATTTCATTGTAACTTGGTAGGATGACTCCATATAATGCATAGATGATAACGTCCCCTTTTGGTTGCGATTGGTCAACTGTGACGGCTACAGGTGCCCGAAGCCCGAAAACCTTTAGCACAGTCTACAGGTCATATTTCTGAAGGGATTTCATTGTAACTTGGTAGGATGACTCCAGATAATGCATAGATATGAACGTCACCTTTTGGTCGCGATCATTCAACCATGATGGCTGCCTGAGCCCAAAACCCCAAAAACTTAAGCACAGACTACAGGTCATATTTATGAAGGGATTTCATTGTAACTTGGTAGGATGACTCAGTGTAATGTCTAGATGAGGACATCCCCTCTTTGTTGCGATCAGTCGCCCATGATGGCTACACAGGCCGAAGCCCAAAAACCTTTAGCACAGTCTACAGGCCGTATTTATGAAGGGATTTCATTGTAACTTGAAAGGATGATTCGTTTTGGAATAATTTCACTGTAACTTCGTAACTTTCGTTGACATACATTAACTGTGAGGGCCACATCAACCCACCCCTCAATTCTTTAGTACAGTCTACATCTCATATTATTAGCTTAACTTGAGAACGTCAACAAGATAAGCTATTGCCATCAGGCAATATTTTCCTTTAGCACAGGCTACACCCTATAGTTCTTGTCCGATCGTCACGAAATTTCATATGCAGGTTTGAGGTCATGTCTATTGTCTAGATGAGAATGTCCCGTTTTGGTTGTGATCAAATTGGGACGTTGTCATCTAGACATTATCTGGAGTCATCCTACCAAGTTACAATGAAATCCCTTCATATTTATTTATTTATTGGTGTGAGAGGTCACATATTTTAAATGGATTGTCCATCTGTCAGTCCTGAAAAATTGTGTCTTAGTCATAACAATAATGGCTGGGTTTGTTTTCACAAAATATCTCGCAAAGATAAAGGTCAAGGGAAAGTGTGTTGAGCAAACACCATCAAGTCTGAATGACTAAAGGTGACATAATTATGAAACCTCAAATCTTAGAAATTTTATTCTCCATCATCATTTTATGGGTTTGGGGCATCAGTGGTGGGCAGTCGTAGTTTGTCTTGTTCCTTTTTAAAGTTTAAATTTATTTGTATACCTTTTAACAGGTGCAAAAAAGTGGTTGGAGAAGGAAAAAGGAAAATTTAAACCAGAAGAGCTGGCAAAGGAAAAGGTATTCCTATTTTTCTCTTTATCTGTTTTTCAATCCCTAGTCACTAGTGAGAAATTGTTTTCTTGTTTACTCTTCACTTTTAGTCTCCCTCCTCCCCCCCCCCCCCCCCCCCCTTTACACACACACATACACAACTATTTTCACTTCTTTTAACCATAATGTTAATGTATATTAAAATATTTTGCTAACATTTTTCAAAGAAGTCTATAAACATTCAACAAGGAGTGTGCAAATGTCCACACATATCTCATTCACTCTGCAAGATTTGTGTAGCCCTGAAAACGTCTTGAATTTGTATAAAACTTTTTAGCTCCTCCTGACAAAATGTCAGCGGAGCTTTTCTAAGGCTAAGTTGTCTGTCCGTCATCAGCATTTTGTTTGTCCGATTTATAACTTCTTAACCACTGAATATATTTGGCAAAACTTTATAACAATATGTATTATCAAATATTATAATATGGTATGTTCCTCTCAAGGTCAAGGTCACAGGCCCTGTGTTAAGGTGTTAGAAAAACTTTGACATTTCACTGTCAGTTTTGCCTGGTCCATATAACTAGATATGATTGACAGATCTTATTCATAGTTAATACAATTATTGCTCATGACTCAAAGGTGTTTCACGACTTTGATCCAAGGTCATATCATCAAGTTCAAGGTCACAGGCAGCAAAAATTGCATATTGTTATACAGCCCTTGTCCGTTCCATATAACTTGTGATTGACAGATCTTATTCATAGTTGGTACAATTTTTACTCATGACTCAAAGGTGTGTCATGACTTTGATCCAAGGTCAAATCAAGGTCTAGATCACAGGCAGCAAAACTTTTATATTGTTATACAGCCCTTGTCTGGTTCATGTAACTTTGTATGGCAGACAGATCTTATTTAGAGTTGGTAAAATTGTTTCTCATGACACAAAACTGTGTCGTGACTTTGATCCCATACCATCAAGGTCATGGTCACAGATAACAAGACTTTAATATTGTTATATAGCCCTTGTCTGGTCTGTATAAATGAATCTGTGTGACAGATCTTGTTTATACTTCACACAATTGTTACTCATAACCTAACCTTGTGTCATGACCTTGGCCCATTGTCATATGAAGGTTAAGGTCACAAGCCGTAACACTTGGATTCTTGTCTTTTATTTATTTAGCTTCCCCTAAAAGTAGTGACCCTTGGTGGAGCTATAAAGGCGGAGTCACCTCTTGTCTTCCATTTCCGGCAAAAAACATTGCCGTTCGTGACAACCTTTGAACTTAATAAATATATACCACTTAATTAAATGTCCTTTCTGTTCAGGCCAAATGGTTGTAGTGTTTTTAGTGTGAAGATCCAATGTACTTCACTAATTCGGCGCTGGTCCGTATTTTTGGGAGATTCCGGGTCGGAGTATAGTACCTGTATAATACGGTAGCGAATGTCGGAAAATGAAAGGTTTTGGCCATTGAAGGGGATGGTAATGGGTGTGTCTCATGTGTGTATGATGTCCGCCAGGTGTAATGTGGGTTGAAGTCCAGTAGGTGATAGGTTGGAGGACACACTTTATTTGGGGAATGAGGCTTGGTGTTCAAGTTTTAATTGTTTGATACACAGGTTTCTAATAGTTCTGTGAATAGCCTTATTGTTATCACTAGTGAGGGTGACTGGAACCGTGGAGGTGGCAGGAGCTGTGCGTAGTCTCTTCGCATTCGGCTTGTCTGTGTCCGACATTCAGATGGTAGTGTTACTGATACTAGAGTTTAAGCTCAAGTTGCCGATAGAACTAGATGCAGTGGCCGTAGATAGACTAGCCGTAACTCTTGTGACAGGTCTAAATATTTATTGACAATGAAACAGCTCAATAGAGTTCAAGGGGACCTGTGCGTAGGAATCCCGTAAATAAGTCTGATTTGTATGCCTAACCGGTTTCGTTCTGATTGGAGAACTTGTCAGAGGCAAAGGTAACTTGTGGCTCAGCCTTATATACCATCTCAGCTCAGTGTGGCGGATGCAGAGTGATGACATGTTTGGCAAAAGCATGGGGTGTTTGTGTGGGCCTGTAATGAGTTTTATTTCATTTCCACCCCATATCCTCAGTTTCTTGTCACAAATGCTGATGTCCGTATCCTATAATACTCTATCGCTTCTTTCCTTTTTAGTCTGTACCTATCCCTTCACTCACAGCTACTCCTGCTCCGGCTACTTGAGCCTTAATATCACATTTAACATCACATTTCTCTGTTACCACCTGCAAAATTCACAATCATAGGTAATGTTTAGATCTACTACAGAGTGTTAATCCCACTATTGTTACCTCCCTTTACCCTGCATTCGGGTTTTTCCACTCATCAATGGAAACAATAGGATACGTTATTCGATATATCGATTTTGTATGTACCTCTCACTAAAATCATTACAGGCCCATACAAACACCCCATGCTTTTGCCAAACACGTCATCACTCTGCATCTGCCACACTGAGCCGAGATAGTATATAAGGCTGAGCCACAAGTAGTTACCTTTGCCTCTGACGAGTTCTCCAATCAGAACGAAACCGGTTAGGCGTACCAATCAGACTTATTTACGGGATTCCTACGCACAGGTCCCCTTGAACTCTGTTGAGTTGTTTCATTGTCTAACCTTTGAACTTAAGTTAGAAAACTATCCATTCGAACGTTTTGCATTATAACTCGAGCATTGGTTGTTGGATTTTTATGTCCTTTGATATGGTGATAGACCAGTATTGTTGTAAAGGAAATCTGCATATTGTAGGTTTCATCTACTTACCACAGTTATACCCCTTGTTAGACTTGGAAAAAACTGTCCCTACGAACTTAAGTTCAAATAAAAAACCTTTATGCATTTTATAAGATAATACATTTTCAAGTGTTGTTTGCATGATTCACTTTTTTTTTATCTTAGGAGAAAGAAAAAATTGAAAAGAAGAAATCTTATAAAAGTAAGTTGATTGACATATCAGTATGCATAATGGATTATGCACTTCATCTAAGTCCTTGGATTGTTTTAGAATCCAAGATGTAAAAATCTTATTTCGGAAAGCAAGCAAAATATATCAGTTCTTTAAAAACATCTTACCGGGGTAAAAACAGTTGAAACTCATGAAAAATTGATTTTGTTTCTAATGATATTTAAAAAAATTTGTGGTTAAGTTTGAAGAAAAAAATCGAGTTCATAAGAACACCAATGGCACTCGGTTCTTGTCCTTATGGAACCTCCGAGGAATAGCACTACCATGATCCTTGGGGACATATTGATCCCAGCTGCAATACCCTAATATTGCAGTTGACACCGTCATGCTACCAAGACTAAGTCACAATTCAATAATACAATAAATTGTAGTATTTTTCTGTCGACTATACAATTAAAATGGATGATAAATTTCATCCCACAACGGTTCTGGAACTTCATTGAAGGCCACTACCAATGCCTTTATAAATGTATACAAGCATTCGACCGATGCCGATAAATAGTTACTGACTATTGTCCCGGTGCTACTCATCCCCACTGGCTATGTGCATCCATGTATTCTGTCCTGGTCTTTCCTTGCTCGCATTTGGCTCGATGAGTTGTTGAGGCCTCTTAAAATTCTAGCCCATCAGTACTATCTCTTTTACCTGTTCTAACTTCTTCACTCTGTTCAACTTAAAAACCAAGGTAGTAATATTTGTTTCCAACATGACTGCATTCTGATATCGTATTGAATAGAATACACTTGACATAGCAGAAGCTATGTATGGTAAATGTTTGGGTTATTGAAGTCATTTATTTAACATCTCGTGCCATCACATTTGTAACTGTACCTTTAGTGGAAACGACCTTTATAAGCTTCCAGCTTACTGTCAAATCCACACACATTTCATTGTTGTATGTCTTTTTCTCTGATAATTGGAAATAAATATTGTTTAAACTAAAATCATTGGCAGATGGTAAAATGGTTAAGAAAGATGGATGATTAGTTGACATACACTGAGTGTGTTTGTTACTTTTTAGCTCACCTGAAATATCAGTTGAGCTTGACTGATACAGGCCTTGTTTTTTTACTTTGAATCTGATTCTTGTAATGATTATGGTAAAACAAAAATGTGAGAATCCAAGTGGAAATCCCCTTCGTACATCATTCAAATGTAATCGGTTGATAGAGAATTGTATGTGTATGTGACCAACTTAATACACAAATTATCAGTACAAAACTTGCTGCAAGCCGAGAGGTCCTCGGTTCGAATCCCACCTGCGGCAACCGCGTTGTGTCCTTGGGCAAGACACTTCATCCCCATTGCTCACGTGGGGGCACGGTGACGTTGTGTACTAAGGCGTACTGCACGTCGATGGTACACTTGTCTTCAACCAATGCTAACCCTGCTTGTGTGGAGTTGGTATGTTGGGGAGCTGACAGTTGCTCGGTGGTTCTCTCCGGGTACTCCGGGTTCCTCCACCCGTAAAACTGTCACGGTCATGGTTAGCCATTGTGCAGAAATATGTGACCTTAAAACACCAATAAAATAAAAATAAATAGTACAAAACTTACGAAAAAAAACTTCATTCAGAGGTTATTATGCCTCCGACCTCCGAAGGAGGATTCCGGGGTATCTAGTCCATCCATCTGTTCGTCCATCTGTCCGTCCAAACATTTTGGATTGTAATTTTAAAGCCATTGGTCAGATTTGGACCTCCTTTGGTATGCTGATAGACCCACATGGGGGAACGGTTATGCACTAGGAAGGGGTTCTGTCCAATAATTTTTCCCAGAGTTATGGTCCTTTTTCACTGTTTGGACTTAGAAAATTTTTCTGTCCCACAATACTTTTAAGGCTACTACGAACTTGCTTATGGGTTGGTGGCATTTGCCCATGCTCTGCGAAGCCCTTCTTTACAAGGTGTTGATGATTAGGATTGTGTTTTGGGTCAATAGGTCAAGGGTTAAGATCACACTTACTATGGGGAGCGCGGTGGCTCAGTAGGTAGAGGTGCAGGCTGCAAGCCGAGAGGTCCTCGGTTTGAATCCCACCTGCGGCAACCGCGTTGTGTCCTTGGGCAAGACACTTCATCTCCATTGCCCGCGTGGGGGCACGATGACGCCGTGTACTAAGGCGTACTGCACGTCGATGGTACGCATGTCTTCAACCAATCTAACCCTGCCTGTGCTGCAGTGCGGAGTTACGATGTTGGGGAGCTGGCAGCTGCTCGTCGTTGCTCGGTGGTTCTCTCCGGGTACTCCGGCTTCCTCCACCCGTAAAACTGTCACGGTCATGATTAGCCATTGTGCATAAATATGTGACCTTAAAAAACATCAATAAACATCACACTTACTATAAATAGAATTTTTCTTTCCATGCAGTAACATTGATTTTATTTTGCATACAAAAAGTACTGAAACTTGCATCATGCATAAATTGTCTGTAAGGTGTTGGTGATTTGAATTGTGTTTAGTGTCAGTTGGACAAGGTCATTGTTACTCTAACATCTCATATAGATTGTCTATAAGTTGCCATTGATTTGGTTTGTGTTTGGCATCAACAGGTCGAAGGTCACTTTTACTTGCTATAAATAGAATTTTGATTTTTGTTCATTAATTCTAGTTTCCTCTTGTATTTGAAACTGTAAGTTAATGCATGCACTTTTGAAATATAGCTTTCCTGTAGGGATCGGATTTAAGTTTGTTCAAATGAAGTCCCTGGGTTAATATTTGGGCACTTTAGCGCAGTATGACGAAACTTGTAAAACCTTCTTTATTAGATCCACCACTCCAAATCTTTTGATATTTGGCACTCAGCATCAACAGGGGGAGGGGTTTAAGATTATTCAAAATCAAGTCCTCGCTTCTATATTTGGACTCTGTTGGAGCCCAAATGTTAGCTTGGTGCAATATAAGAAATTATTCTTTAAAAAGCTTTTTCCAATCCAACAGTCAGAATCTTTTGATATTTGTATATAGCATCCTAAAACAAGTTTGCTCGGGTTCAAGTTTGTTGAAACCAAGTCCCTGGGTTCATATCAGGGCTATTTATGGGGACCCAAATTGTATCTTAATGCAATATGAAGATAATTCTTGAAAAATCTTATTCTGACCCACAGACAGAATTTTGTGATTTTTGGTAGCATCCTCAGTGCGATCAGGTTCAAGTTGCAAGTTGGTTGAAGTTTCTACTAATGAAATTTGTAATTTTCTATACATATGAAGTATATGTAATAATGCAATTTCCTTGTGGTAACTCAGAAATGTGTGGCTCTGCTTGTTCTCTTAAACCATTGCCCCAATCAGTGGAAAAAGTAAAGAATAAGTGACTAATTATTTTTTGAAAATCCTAAAATCTCTTGGTGAAGAATTAATCCTCCTTTGTCAGGTGAGGGCTTCAGGCCTCTTGTTTTTACTTGAATCACCTAAAATTCACCTTTTGCAGTGGTTTCCGAGTCTGCATTGTACAGGGTGTGCATGCGGGTCATGGAATCTGAAAGTCCTGGAATTTGTCTGCATCAGAACACCGGTCTCGACTGTCAACTTAAACACAACCAATTGTTGACTTAACATTGGATATTATTTAGACACTGAACACCCTGTTTGCTGGTTAAAATGGCCCCTCAACAAAGTTTCCCCTTGAGTGGTTTTTCCTGATGGCCCAGAGATCCCCATTTTTATCAAAACATCCCCACTCATTCCTCAAAACATCCCCACTTGTTGGTCAAAATGAATCCAATAACCATAACCACCAAAATCACTTGCCTCTTAAATGAAAAGAAACAACAGTATTCCAAAAGAACATGTATATACTGTATGTCATGCTCTTTACGGATACAAATTTAGGTAATGGAAATTTGTGATTCAGGTCCTTGGAAGTCCTTGAATTTTAAACTAAATTATTGGTTCAAACCCTAATTGAATGTACTTTGACTCTTAACCCGCTGAGTATTTTCGAGATATTTTTTCATCAAATCTAGTCATAGCAGCCATGCCTAGAGTTAATGAAAAATTAATCTAAATATAACAAGAAATCATCAACTCTTTGCATCTGCCAGCAGCATGCAAAGAGTAAATGACTTCTTGAGATTTGCTGTGCAATCTCAAACAACTTCTAGTAATTCATTTATTAGGCAAAAAAAAAAAAGGAATTGATTCTCAGACACCGCTGCATTGAAATAAATGGCCCACGTTGGGCCTTTTTATTTGGACCGTCATTGCACGAAAATGGGAAACAGGGAAATTGAAAAGGGCACATTGGTTTTAAGGCCCAAAACCAACAAATAAACAGGTAAATAGGTACAGGCGTGTGTTAAGTATGAGAGGGGAAAGGTTATCGCCATATTTTCGAGAGGTTGGGCGCACCCAGCAGGGGAATTCAAATGCAAACTTGACTCGGTACAGGTATCGACTGATTGATGCACTAATCAACAAGAATTAGTTGCAAGTTACATTTTGCCAATTTGGGATGCAACGGAAATAGGTAAGTTTTCACAAGTTATCACCTGTTGAATAAGATAAAAGAAAAGGAAAAATATTATTAAAGATTTAAAAAATACTCGCATTTATTTGTTTTTCGTTGTTTGTTTATCACCCAATGTCTTCATCCCTGTCAAGAAAATCTAACACTCGTTTCTGACTGAAACTTCATAGTTTCAGAATCAGAGCACCATTTGCGCCATAACCTGCGCAGTTGTTGTGTTTGTTGGTTTTTCCAAAACGTGACAGGAAAAACCAATATAATTGCAACAACTGTGCAGGTTACAGCTCAAATTGTTGTCCTACATATAAAGCATTTCTGGTGCTATTGAAACTAATATACACGGACATATGCGGTAAGTATATTTTCGGGGTGGGGGATTATCACTGACTAAAGAAATACAAACCAAAGTCCAAATTCTGCTGACGTTTTGTGAACATAACCAGGGAAAGAGTGGGTAAAACACTGAATGGAATCTGAAATCAGATTTTCCAGAGCAGTTGTGCATCAAGGGAGAATACTCAAAATACCCGTGCGTTTCCCAATACGAATGATGTCTTCATTCAAGGTAAATAAAGTGATGTTTCCTTTTTTCAAATATCAAAGTTGGTCACTTGGATGTATACGGGTTCCAACTATTTTTAATAGGCGTGGTCTTTGGGAGGGGCTCTTGACAGACGGCTGATGACGTTACAAGTGTTGTGTAAGTTCCATACTAAATTGATACTGGAAGCTTGCTTCCATTCTCAGTTGTTTTCATTCGAAAATTTCAATTGTTAAAATGCTAATTTCTCTCAAAATAACTCACAATGATACCAAAATAATACGAGGGTGGTCAATAATATCTATGGAAGATGACGGTACCTTGGGGGGATTGGTTAAAAAACTGTTTGTCAGTGAGTTTGATAATGACAACAATGATCCAATACCACAGAACTTGAATCCGTTCTTGGAAAATGGTAAGAGAAACACACAATCTCAGATTTACACTGAACTCTATGTTGGTAACAGACAAAATGGAGAATTGGAGAAAATAACTGAACATGCAACAACCAAAGAAACAGTTAACGTGTTTGGGAGATACATAAGAATTGACATTAAGGAAAAATTCCGAGATGAAAGTGCATGTGAAACCACCCCTCCAGTGGAAAGGGATACTTTCAAAATACTGCTTGACAACAGCAAAAAACTTTGTTGGCCGGAGAAAAACTCTGGGCACAATTTGAAAAAAAACTAAGTGCTATTTAATGACTTCATCGACTGGTTGAAAGATCAAGGACTCGGCTTTATGCCTGACTATGTAAATACTACTGGAAAAATGTTTTGCAAGAACGTAACTTCAGCAATTTGGTATGCTGACCCACTACAGAGTCGCTTGGAGGAGCGAAGTTGTTTGCTACCAAAAACTTTCGACAAATTTTTAGGATACAATGACCCAACGGCTCACAAACACAAAGCTCCCCAAATAAATGCCAATGAAATGATGACTCATGCCACAATGCTAGATCGAATAACTGAGCAGCCATGGATTCAGGCTGCTGTGTGGGGTGTGGTAAAGTCAGCTATTCGAGATCTTACTGAGTGTTTTCACAAGTACCTTGCCTATCTTGAAGTGAAGCGCCAAGAAACGGCTGAAAATCTATCTTCAGAAATTACAATTCACAGCACATCCAGTGAACACATCACCCCATGTATCGGGAAAAATCAAAAATCACCCCATGTATCGGGAAAAATCAAATAAAACCAACATTCGTAGCCAGATACAAAGAATTAGTTCAGCTGCTGACTGCATCAGCATTTTATGAGACCATCCACACTGATGACCTGACACCCGAAGACAGCCGACAGAGGAGGTACTTCTTGGATAAATCCCGGAAGCCATGCCCTTCAAATGTTTTATATTTTGCTACTCCTTCGGAAACAATCTCGGAACAGATCACTTCATTTGGAAAATTCCAACATCAGATTCAGAGGGTGATATATCCAATGAAAACATTAAGATTTGTGTGAAACAGCAAAGTGAGATGCTCCTCTTTCACACTCGTGCAATGAGAAAGAAATTCATATCTAAATGTGGACGTGTGTGTGGCACAAATGTTGGTGCATTGAGGTGGATCTAGAGGGATCTTACAGGTGATGCTTCTGCAGCTGTAACTTTGGCCACCGAAACAACTGATGAGCGTATTGTCATGGCCTTCAGCATGGAAGATCCAGACATTATTACAGACCTATGTCACCATAATCTTGGCAGACCCCCCAAATATGACATTTTCTTCAACAATTGTAAAACATACTTAGAAAATGTCGTTGAAGAAGCATGCCATGAGAGGCGTCATTCTAGTGATGATCAGCTAACCTATCTGGCATCTGCCATTTCTGTGCCTCAGCTTCTGAGAGATGTGAAGAAGCTTTGTCCCGAAGGAACTGAAGTTCCAAGTGAACAGTGGTTAAGACTGCAATTTGCCCCCAAAAACCCTCACACAGAGTCCTCCCTTCAATACTCTGGAAGACTAAATGTCAAGTTTATGGTGCAATCCAGATTATTCAGAAAACAACACGAGGACGATCACTATTGTGCAGCCTTATTCAGGTATCTCAAAGAGATGGCAGTTAAACATCGAGAAATATCAACGTTTGTTTGTGTTGATGACAAACATTTCTGCTAGGTGGGTGAACCAGGAGTTTCTGTAGCAGCAATTGATCGCGGACGTCAAGTGATTGTTGCAGCTGATAAAAAATTTGCTGTGGCTGATCATGATTTTACAAAGGCCAGTGTGATACCAAGTGTTGTCTTACTTGTGAACATACCAGAAAATGTTCTTGGATCTTTCTATAGGAGAGATGTGTATGTTGGTGTAAAAGAGCATGTTTTTTTAATCTTCATCTCCGATGCGACATATGGCAGAACTTTGCAACATTCTCCAAAATCGTTGAGTGACAGTGATGACAATGTGAAGCCAGTTCTGTTTCTATACAGTGACGGTGGTCCTGATCATCGTGTAACTTACCTGACGGTGCAATCATCTTTAATTACACTATTTCGGCGATTAGATCTGGATCTTCTCGTGGCAGCACGGACAGCTCCAAATGCATCATGGAGGAATCCACCTGAGCGCATCATGTCCATTCTCAAATTGGCACTTAACACAGTTGGACTAATGAGACAAACGATGGATAAACAGTTTGAGAATGCAATCGAGTCCTGTAACAACATGAGTGAGATTCAAGAAAAAGTTCCAGGATTGAGAGATGCTTTCCTTCAGAGTGTGTCTCCTGTAAAAAGCTTCTGTGTGATCTCTTCCTGAAACTTTCACTGAAGGATTGCCCATTTAGTGTGTTTAAACCAGCTTCAGATAGTGATATTGAACTCCTGTGGTCAGAGCTACAGATTATTGACAAGAACATTGCCAGTGATGAAACCAGCAGTGCTCAACTCAAGTCTAAGAAAGACTTGGCCAAATTTATGGAACACTGCTGTGTAATCAGGCACTATTCTGTCTCAATAAAGAAATGTGGTGACTCTAACTGCTAATCAGGCACTATTCTGTCTAAATAAAGAAATGTGGTGACTCTAACTGCAGTATATGTAAGCCCCCACGTCTCCCGAGGGAACAATTTCTGAAGCTGCATCGGATCCCAGACCCAGTTCCAGATATCACTGGAGAGCACTTCAGGCCCTTTTGTGATTTGTATGGTACTGATACTAATGAAACCCACAGACCATCACTAATTTCCAAATCTCAAAAATCACATGGAATTCCATTCAGTCCCTCTGCACAGTCAACAAATACTGTAAAACGAGTTGTTCTATATACTGAATGTAATACGGTCTGAGTGCTTTACAGTGAGAGGAAACTTAATGTCCGTGATTTATCTGTACTTGATCGAGTGTTAGTCATGTACAGCTATACATGTGGCTCAATACTCCAAGACTTGAAACATCCAAAGGCTCCCACCATCAATAATATTCTGGAGCATGTGTATGTTCGCCAAAATTTAACATGTTCTGATCAGATTGAGATCCCCTATTACAGCTCTAAGTCATTCAGTGACATTTGTATCAAATGTGGGTGTGCAGAGGATCTGGAAAAGATTGAAGGATGTTACCCTCAGTGTAAAGCATGTCAGACCAGGTGCCAAGCAGTGTTGTCCCAGAAGAGAAACTTGCACGCTGAGAAGCAGACTAAGTTGTCTGCAAAACGTGCAAAAAAGGCCCAAAAGTAACAGTCGTAACGTGGCTCATTAGTGTTGTATGATCTTGAGTCAAAACTTTGATCGTGACTAGGACTGCCCCACATACAGTATGTCGGGAGTGGATTGTCACCAAATCATCTGTAGAGTGGAGTTTAATATCACTCAAAGTACCACTCTCAGACTATGAACATATGCATAGGAAGCACAAGTAAAGTTTCAGCCAATGGACCTCTATAACCTAGAGATGCACTGGCTGAAACTTTGCCTGTGCTTTGCAATAAATTAATATTCCTTGCATGGAAGCTTCACTCTACATGTGACTTGGTGATAATGTACTCTCTACTTACTGTATTCAGAATGGTAGAATTTTGGGAGAAACTCTCATTTTTATACCCCCACTTTCAAAGAAAATGGGGGTATACTGGATTACATGCATCTGTCTGTCTGTCCGTCCGTCCATCCATCTGTCTGTCTGCACTAACAAATGACTACTTATGTGGCTACGAGTTAGTAAAACAGGATACTTATGTGGTTAAAGTCTGTTACGTGGCTAGGCCATGTAACAGAATCTCTTGTGGGGCGGGGGGGGGGGGGGGGGGGGGGGGGGGTGTTTGGGTGGGGGGGTTCGATAAATGTAGAGTAGGGTTAAGGCATTCCAGGGTGGGGTTTAGGAATGGGGTGGGGTCAGTAAAGGGGTGTTAGAATTATGTGGCTAGGGTTAGTGTTAGTTTAGGGTTAGGGGTGGGTAGGGTTAGGGCCAGTAAAGGGTTGGGTTAGGGTTAGCTGACCCCCCCCCCCCCCCCCCCCCCCCCCCCCCCCCAAAAAAAAAACAACATTTTCCACCCGAAAACTTGTTTTATTATGTTGGACATGTGTTTTAGGTTAGCCACCTAATATGGCCATAAAATAGCTACATAAGTAGCCATTTGTTAGAACGTCTGTCCGTCCGTCTGTGAATCCGTTTGAGAATATAACTTTCATAACTTAAGTAAATTATTATTTTCTATAATATTTGTTGGTCATAGGTATGCCCACACTAGTTTTTTTTTTTTTTTTTTTTAATTATTATTATTACTTGTTCACTTAGAAATTGTGTCCGTCCGAGCCAAATTTTGTCTGTTCGTCCTGAATTTCGAGTATCGAATGTTCTATTGCAATGAAATTTGCAGTGAACACTGCTTATGGTATTGGCTTTAAAAAAGGATTCAACGATATTTCTCACATTCGCCTTTTTAGAGTTATCCCCCTTTTTATGTGTACCCATACTATGTATGGTACACATAATACCAACATCCGGGGTGGACCTCCGTCCATCCATCTGTCTGTCCGTCCATCCATCCGTCCAGCATCCGTATCCATTTCTTTGGCATTCGATAACTTGAAAACTATAGCTTGGATTGTCATGTTACTTTATATTTGTGTTCAGGTTACTGATGTGCCGAGCTGTATAGTTTTTGGTGTAAATCTGATAATTTGATCCTGAGATATTAACCCTTTATCCTTCAAATTGAAAATTCCTCCAATCCCTTTGGCATGAGATAACTTAATATTGCTTGGATTGACAAGTTACTTTATATTTGTGTTCAGATTACTGATGTGCTGAGCTGTATAGTTTTTGGTGTAAATCTGATAATTTGATCCCGAGATATTAACCCTTTATCCTTCAAATTGAAAATTCCTCCAATCCCTTTGGCATTCGATAACTTGAAAAATATTGCTTGGATTGTCAAGTTACTTTATATTTGTGTTCAGGTTACTGATGTGCTGAGCTGTATAGTTTTTGGTGTAAATCTGATAATTTGATCCCGAGATATTAACCCTTTATCCTTCAAATTGAGAATTTTTCCAATCCCTTTGGCATGAGATAACTCAAAAAATATCAGTCTAATTGTCATGTTACTTTATATATATCTTCAGGTTACTGATGTTCCGAACTGTATAGTTTTTGGTGTAAATCTGTTATTTTGATCCTGAGATATTAACCCTTTATCCTTCAAATTGAAAATTCCTCCAATCCCTTTGGCATGAGATAACTTAATATTGCTTGGATTGTCAAGTTACTTTATATTTGTGTTCAGGTTACTGATGTGCCGAGCTGTATAGTTTTTGGTATAAATCTGATAATTTGATCCTGAGATATTAACCCTTTATCCCCTCAAAATGAAAATTCCTCCAATCCCTTTAGCATTTGATAACTTGAAAAATATTGCTTGGATTGTCAAGTTACTTTATATTTGTGTTCAGGTTACTGATGTGGCAAGCTGTATAGTTTTTGGTGTAAATCTGTTATTTTTATCCTGAGATATTAACCCTTTATCCTTCAAATTGAAAATTCCTCCAATCCCTTTGACTTTCGATAACTTGAAAAATATATATCTTCAGGTTACTGATGTTCCGAACTGTATAGTTTTTGGTGTAAATCTGTTATTTTGATCCTGAGATATTAACCCTTTATCCTTCAAATTGAAAATTCCTCCAATCACTTTGGCATGAGATAACTTGCCTTTGGCATTCGATAACTTAATATTGCTTGGATTGTCAAGTTGCTTTATATTTGTGTTCAGATTACTGATGTGCCAAGCTGTATAGTTTTTGGTGTAAATCTGATAATTTGATCCTGAGATATTAACCCTTTATCCTTCAAATTGAAAATTCCTCCAATCCCTTTGGCATGAGATAACCTAAAAAATATCAATCCGATTGTCATGTTACTTCATATATGTGTTCAGGTTACTGATGTGCCGAGCTGTATAGTTTTTGGTGTAAATCTGAAAATTTGATCCTGTGATATTAACCCTTTATCCTTCAAATTTAGAACTCCTCCAATCCATTTCTTCGGCATGCGATAATTCAAAAAATATTAATCCGATTACCAGGTTACTTTATATTTGTATTCAGGGTACTGATGTGCTGTGCTGTATAGTTTTTTATGTAAATCTAATAATTTGATCCGGACATATTAACCCTTTATCCATCAAATTAGGCACTCCTCCAATCCATTTCTATATGTACCCATACCATGTATGGTGTACATAATGTCGGCATCTGGGGTGGCCCTCCGACATACAGCTTTCTACTAGTTGCGCGTATGGGTACACATCTGACGATTTCATTGGCCTATTTTTAGTCCCCTACGGGAACCGTAAGGGGACTATAGGATTGCACTCTGTCTGTCTGTCCGTCTGTCTGTTTTTTATGTTACCACCTCTCCCTCCAACATGCTTTAAGCTACACCTTTCATATTTGGTACATGGATAAATGGTTCTGAGGGGATGATGCACGCTCAAAGTTTTTTTTTCAAAGTCCAAGATGGCGGAATAGCGGCCATTTTTGTTGTGTTTTTAAAGCTTTTTTTCTCTATTTTCATGTTACCACCCCTCCCACCAACATGGTTCAAGCTACACCTTTCAGATTTGGTACATGGATAAATGGTTCTAAGGGGATGATGCACGCTCAAAATTTTTTTTTCAAAATCCAAGATGGCGGAATGGCGGCCATTTTTGTTGTGTTTTTAAGCTTTTTTTCTCTATTTTGATGTTACCACCCCTCCCACCAACATGGTTCAAGCTACACCTTTCATATTTGGTACATGGATAAATGGTTCTGAGGGGATGATGCACGCTCAAAATTTTTTTTTCAAAATCCAAGATGGCAGAATGGCGGCCATTTTTGTTGTGTTTTTTAAGCTTTTTTTCTCTATTTTGATGTTACCACCCCTCCCACCAACATGGTTCAAGCTACACCTTTCATATTTGGTACATGGATAAATGGTTCTGAGCGGATGATGCACGCTCAAAATTTTTTTTTCAAAATCCAAGATGGCGGAATGGCGGCCATTTTTGTTGTGTTTTTTAAGATTTTTTTCTCTATTTTGATGTTACCACCCCTCCCACCAACACGGTTCAAGCTACATCTTTCATATTTGGTACATGGATAAATGGTTCTGAGGGGATGATGCACGCTCAAAATTTTTTTTCAAAGTCCAAGATGGCGGAATGGCAGCCATTTTTGTTGTGTTTTTTTTTAAGCTTTTTTTCTCTATTTTAATGTTACCACCCCTCCCACCAACATGGTTCAAGATACACTTTGAATATTTGGCACATGGATAGAGGGTTGGGAGGCGATGATGCACGTTCAATATTTTTTCTTCAAAATCCAAGATGGCGGCATGGCGGCCATTTTTGTTGTGTTTTTTAAGCTTTTTTTCTCTATTTTATGTTACCACCCCTCACTCCAACATGGTTCAAGCTACACTTTTTATATCTGGCACATGGATAGAGGGTTGTAATGGGATGTTTTCCAAAATTCAAGATGGCGTCATGGCAACCATTTCTGTTGTGTTTTTTAAGCTTTTATCTCTATTTTATGTTACCACTACTCCCTCCAACATGGTTCAAGCTGCACTTTTCATATATGGTACATGGAATAAGGATGTTGTGAGGGGATTATGCACGCTCAATATTTTTTTTTCAAAATCTCACATCTGTCTGTCCGTCTGTCTGTTTTTACCACCTCTCCCTCTAATATGCTTCAAGCTACACCTTTCATATTTGGTACACAGGGGTGCAGAAATTGCACGAACGACCGTTTCATTCGTGCATTGTTCGTGCAAACTGCAATTGGCAAAACCGTGTTTCCGTTCTTCTTCAAATTTGACCTACCCACTTTGATATGCCCAGAAATAAATCGTGCATGTTGTTATTTGCATTCAATAAAAAGTGTCTGCATTTACATGATTTCAATGAAATAAAAATTCTCCAAGTTTGGGTGTTTCGTTATTATTTATCAGTTAAAAGCAATGTGCATCAACCACAGTCGACAAGCTGAGACTGGGTTTCGTTGTTTTTCGAAGTGGCTGGGTTGTCATGACAAATAAACAAGTGATCTAATTTCACACGATACGCATCGCCGATTGGTCAATAGGTATAGACTATTTCTACAATTGTGTTTTGCGATCCACATAAAAGTGGTTATTAGTGAAAACATGATTGTATAAACAGAATATACCCGGCTTTTATAGTAAATAAAAAAAACACGTGTACCGCGAATTTTCAAAATGGCAAATAAGCAAGAGTCCGTGAACGAAAATACTTTTAAAAAGTGGCCAAGTTCCGACCTATTTTTAGCTCAACTTTGACGAAGTCAAATTTGAGCTATTGTCATGGCCTGTCGTCCGTCTGTCCGTCTGGCCGTCTGTCCGTATGTCAACAATTGGCTATGGCTCGGGCTAGAGGTCGTATTTATGAACCGATCTTTACGAAACTTCTTGTGTACCTTTGTTATGACCCTGGGACGGGAACGAGTGTTTTTAGGTGTGGTCCGAAATTCAAGATGGCTGCCAGTGGCCATTTTGTACCGATGATGCAAAAATCAGTTTTTTGTACAGAACTTCTGTATGAAAGTTCTGATTTGAATAAAGTTTTATATAAATGTTTAGTACCATGGGATACATCACATATAATACGGGTTTTTTTCTCGTGCGTAACTTATGCAAATTAGACTGACTTTGATTTATTTAGTGTTACTTTCAGAGCTGTAATTGCCAAGCTGCTATGGCTCGGGCTAGAGGCCGTATTTATGAACCGATCTTTACGAAACTTCTTGGGTACCTTTGTTATGACCGTGGGACGAGAACGAGTGTTTTTGGGTGCGGTCCGAAATTCAAGATGTCTGCCAGCTGCCATTTTGTACCGACGATGCAGAAATCTGTTTTTTGTACAGAACTTCCATATGAAAGCTCTGATTTGAATAATTTTTTGTATGAATGTTTAGTACCATGGGATACATCACATATAATACGGGTTTTTTTCTCGTACGTAAATTGTGCAAATTAGACTAATTTTGATGTTTTTTGGGGTTACTTTCAGCACTGTAAGTGCAAATGCCAATACGGCTCGGGCTAGAGGCCGTATTTATGAACCGATCTTTACGAAACTTCTTGGGTACCTTTGGTATCACCGTGGGACGAGAACGAGTGTTTTGGGGTCCGGTCCGAAATTCAAGATGGCCGATGGCAGCCATTTTGTACAAAATTAGGTGCAATCAGATTTTTGCACAGAACTTCCATATGAAAGCCCTGATTTGAATAATTTTTTTGTGTGAATGTTTAGTACCATGGATGCATCACATATAATACGGGTTTTTTTCTCGTGCAGAAATTATGCAAATTAGATGAACTTTGATTTTTTTAGTGCGACTTACACACTGTAAGTACACATGTCAATACGGCTCAGACTAGAGTCTGTATTTATGAACTGATCTTCACGAAATGTCTTGGGTACCTTTGTTATCACCTTGGGACGAGAACGAGTGTTTCTGGGTGCGGTCTAAAATTCAAGATGGCTGCTAGTGGCCATTTTGTACTGAAATTAGGTCTAATCAGTTTTTTGTACACAACTTCTATAGCTCAGACTAGAGGCCATATTTATGAACCAATCTTTACGAAACTTCTTGGGTACCTTTGTTATCACCGTGGGATGAGAGCGAGTGTTTTTGGGTGTGGTCCGAAATTCAAGATGGCCACCAGCAGCCATTTTGTACCAAAATTAGTGCAATCAGTCTTTTGTATAGAACTTCTGTATGAAAGTTCTGATTTTGATAAATTTTTGTATGAATGTTTAGTAACATGGAATACATCACATATTGTAAGGGTTTTTTTTTTCGTGCAGAAATTATGCAAATTAGATGAACTTTGATTTATTCAGTGCTACTTACACAATGTAAGCACACATGTCAATACAGCTCAGGGTAGAGGCTGTATTTATGAACCGATCTTCACAAAACTTCTTGGGTACCTCTGTTATCTCCCTGGGATGAGAATGAGTGTTTCTGGGTACGGTCCAAGATTCAAGATGTCTGCCAGTGGCCATTTTGTACCGAAATTAGGTCCAATCAGTTTTTTGTCACAAGTTCTATACAGCTCGTATTTATGAACTGATCTTCACAAAACTTCTTGAGTACTTTTGTTTTCACCTTGGGACAGGAACGAGTGTGTTTTGGGGTGCCTTTGTTATCACTGTGCTATGAGAACAAATATTTTGGGGTTCAGTCAGACCCACTCTGGGACTCAAAGATTTTTTCTAGTTCAGCATCTGACTGTCACCCACCTTTACAATACTTTACCTATACATTTGTTACAGGCAATGGTCAGTATTTTTGTACAGACCGTTACAATACTTTATATGTACCTTTGTTATCAGGTCATTACCTAGATGTTTGTCATTGCTGTGTCACATACTATACATGTACATGTCTTTGTCTTGACAAGTTGAGCTACAGTGTCATTGACACTTTCATTATATGATCTGAATGAGAACGGGAAAATTGAAAACTTACGCTGTACAATATGCAGCGAAATGTGGGCTTATATACAGAAGGAAGCGAAGTTACGGGGGTTGAAAGGCAGTGCCCTCAACAATGTGAAAACGTACATTGACGGCGTGAATTACGTGCATCGCGCAAATGTTTCAAGGCACTGCAGACCTGGTTCATTGCATGAATTTGCATTGACCCTGAAGAACAAACTCTCCAGCAGTGACACAACACAAGCATGTAATATTAATTCCAACACAATGACCAAGCAAACAGACTCGGCTTCTGGGTCACCTGCAAAGCCATCGTTGTCAAACCCAACATTAGACACAATTTTCCTCAAGTCCAATAAAGATTCCTATCTTAAAATGTTCTGAACAGCTCTATTTATTGTAAACAATGAGGAAGCTTTCACCAAATTCCCAAAATTGATTGAATTGCAGAAGGACAATGGCCTTAAAATAATGAAAGGTAAAAACAACAGGGAGGCTTGTGTTGAAATGATACAGACAATTGCATCTGTTATCAGAGATGTCATAAGAACAATTCTGAATAATGCCAAATTTATTTCGGGTCTTTGCGATGGATCGGAGGCCCGCAAGACCAGGGATGAAAAAGAACTCATTTATGCAAAAACAGTTGTACTTGGTACCCCAGTATTTGTGTTTCTAAAGTGCCAAAAAATGAAAAATTTTGGTGGTACTGGGGCACTGTCTCTGAAAAATGCATTTTTGAATGCATTCAGTGATTTTGAAATTGACATAACTGGGGAGGATAAGACAAAAATTGTGTCCCTATGTGCTGATGGGGCATCAGTGAATATGGGTGTAAAAAATGGTACAATGACTGTACTGAAAAAAGAGATCAATGACTGTGTTCCCCTTGTGCATTGTTCGTTACATAAATTTGAACTATCAATTCATGATGCCTTCAAACAATCTGATCATTTTAAATTTGTTGACAATCTGATGGAATCTCTTTTTTATTTTTTCAAAAGTTGTGGCAAAAACTGGCGACTTTTTTTACTGATAGCTGAATGATTAGTGGTAAATGTCAGACGCTATCCCAAAACAAATGGTACCAGATTTCAGTCCCACAAAGAACGGGGCTTAAAAGTCTTGCTGTATAATTTTTGTGTCTTTTTATTGTTTGCCGAAAATGCAAAAGAGTCTACTGGTCTCCTAACACCCACAATGACAGCAAAAAAGGTAGCTGGTATGCACAAAAAAATGTTACAATATCAGTTTGTTGGTAGCATTGCATTGTACAAAGAAGTATTGGAAAAAACAGCACATGTCACTTACACAATGGAGTGTCAGAGTACTGTAATAAGTGACATATTTGATGCCTTAGATGCCTGTGAAGAAAAATTAAACGAAATAATGGAAAGGGGAAATCACATACCAAAATCTTATGGAAGTTTTGTGTGCAATAGGTGTGATGATGCTGATAACATCAACATCACAACTACTGCAACCAATCTTCCTTCTACTTTGGCAATGACAGAAGAAGCTCATTTGACAAAATCACAGAAAACAACTTTAAGCAAATCACTAGTAAAAGAAATAAAACACAATGAAACATTTAAACTAACAAATGTCAAATCTGGTACTCAACAACTTGAAAACCTAAAAACAACACTCATTCCAGAAATAAAACAATGTGTTAATAAGAGATTCCAGAGCCTAAAGTCTGACACAGCCATTTGTTCAATGGCATCCCTGATAGATCATACAAGGTGGGATGAAATGGATAATGAGTATGCTATGGGGGAAATAGACACTTTATCAGACAAGTTTTCTGAGCAGCTTACAGTTCAACATTTTAACTTGGATGAGGCAAAGCGTGAATTCATACAACTTAAAAAATTTCAATTGAAAAAGTATAAAACTGTTAAAAACAAGATTTCATTTTGGAGAAAAATTTTCTTGTATAATCATGAGTCATTTAAAAACATATTACTGCTAGCTGAAATTTGTTTAGCTATTGCCTGGGCACAGGGTACTGTAGAGAGGGGTTTCTCAACTTTAAGGCAGTTTATGAATGAAAAAAGAACAAAGCTTCGAAATCAAATTCTAAATGATATGCTAATGATCAAACTGAATCTTCCAATTTTAAACACTTGCACTCAAACAGAAACAAATTATGAGGAACAGCTTTTAACAAATGCAGTTGATAGGTACTTGAAGGCTACCAGGTGGCGTTGGGGTTTGAAGCCTTCTTTCAGTGGTGCACCATTTAATGACAACCAAATAGAAACCAAAGAAACAATTCTCATTGAGTCAGATAATAATTTCTCTGATTCAGATTCTGATACAGAATCAATCATGTCATTTGACAGTGATCATGAAAATATTTCATGCACATCAGATGGTGAAATCTGTGAAATGGACCACCAGGTGAGCATGTCACACTGACATGCTTCAAGTGGGATGGGTGAAAATCTGTTAGTTAATGTTTGAACTTTTGACTATTTCTCTTGAATTTTTAATCAGTACTTGAACAAATTTTAATTTTTTTTTCAACTGGACATAGAAAACGTTTGGGCCTGTTGTAAGAGATTGAGAACTTATTTTATACAGTACTACTGTAACACAAAAGCACCCATAAATTGATACATTTAACTCTTTGGCCAGCCCAACATAATGGTCAAAATCGACCATCCACCAATGTAATTTTCAAAAATTGCCATTTGAAATTCTGTTATGTTTTGTCTGACTCTCAAAAAAACATAGCTTAATACCCCACAGTGCAACAAGCTCAATGAGCTTGTTCCAATGAGATACATAAGATGTGTTTATGAAACATTTATAAGCAAAGAGTCAAGTACATAGTACCATCAACTCAATCTACCCCCACACCCCACCCCCTCCCTTTGGCTATATCAACCCTTTACCTAATGCGGGAAGCAGAATATGCTTGCAAATAAAATTGTTGATTAACTAAAAAAAAAAAATTTGGTCTCAAAAACAGGTCCCATGACCCTCTGATTGGAACAAGCTCATTGCAATGAGGGGCAGTAAGCTCTGTTTTTCATTTCAAACATAAATTGAAAACATATTGACATCTGAATGGTGATTATTACATATAGTGCTGCCCCCCTCCCCCCTCCCACTCCGGGCCAAGGGCTCAATGACTGTACATTTGTACAGAGTGTGGTTAATTTTTTTATTATCAATTTTCAAATGGTCAAGGCATGGTGCCGTTGGTTTGTTTCATCGACCAGTCCAGACATGGACCCAAAGTTCATAAGATAATATTTGATGCGCTGCGTCCACAGGTTGTACCACATGAAAAAAATTATATTACGGACTTTGGGTAAATGTTTGGACTTATGACCTAGATTTTATATCCAACAACTGATCTGTGACGACATTTTTAACAGTACCCATGCTGAGCAAACGAAAATCTCGCCACGGTATGTTGTACTGACCTTAGTTCAGAGATATGTGGTTGTGGTTAATACTAGTTGTGACGTAAAAGTGCGCTTGGAATGGTTACCATACTGAGTAAACGAAGCCTCCAGGCTTCACTGAGAAAACACAAAACTTCAAAAGCAAACAGAACGACAGAAGAGAAGAGAAAATTCCAGGTTTTAAAAATAGACATTAATATTCAATGAGGTCACGTGCTTGTGAGAGGCTGGGCCAACAGAAATCCCGGTTGTAAAATAGATCATTAATATTCAATGAAGTCACGTGCTTATGAGAGGCTGGACCAAAAATTAACATACTTCCACAGCCTTCCATTTTAGAACTACCGGCAGAAAGTGACATGCTCTTCCCCTCGTCGTGTAATCAGAATTTAACATATTCAATCATTTTTAAAATATAATATGAACACTATAAAAGAGTGTTTTTCAGTGCTGATAGTAGCTTATAATAGGCCCTATATAAAAAAGTCAATTTTAAACTATTGTCTAATATTATATGTTAAATTCGGATAATACGACCAGGGTGGCCCTGTCTGCACAACGAGTTAAATTTTCGTTTCCAAGAATGGCAAGATTTGTTGTAATACGGCTGTTAAAAACCCCCAAAATGTCGATTGTGAGGTTCATTCAACACGACTCATCGCCCGACGTCGTTGGTATACAGTGCAGTATATTTTCGTTAACTATCAGTTGAATACGGGGACACCTGGCCACAATTCGACATGCAGCATGTCGAATTGTGGCCAGATGTCCTTGTGTTCAATTGACAGTTAACGAAAATATACTGCACCGTTGATGGATAGAGTTATCAATATTTCTACCGTTTATATATCAGTATCAAATGGTGTAAACTGTCACTGGAGGGGGGGGGGGGGGGAGGTACCCGTGAACAAGTAAACTGAGACGGTAATAGGAGGACCTCACACCCCATCTCAGATTGATCACAAAGGGAGCGGGACGTTTCGGCTCTTTTACCAGTTCGGCACCGGGTCGTTTCGGCCTCGATGTTTTTTGAAACTGAAGACGAAAAGTTTTCGGGGAAAATATCCAGGCCGAAACGTCCCGAGGCCAAAACGACCCTGAACCATTACAAACTCAATAGTCTGTTGAGTTTGTGATCTCGACTTCATTTTTGCAACGTTTTGGGCGACAACATTCCATAAATATGGCAATAGTGTATCTTACTGGAAAGGCTTTTGAAAAATAGATTACGGGTTGTGGCTGGGGAATTCATTTTTGTCGATTTGGGAAATGTACAGACGCCAACATTATTTTTTGTAACGTTTCTTTGGTGAAAAACGAATATTCCAAGAAATATTGTTGCCGATGGTGTAATGTTCTGCAATAGATTTTAAAAATACACCCAGGGTTGGTAAACAGTTTGTGTGAAGTGTGTATGTGTGTGTGTGTGTGGGGGGGGGGGGGGGGGGGCTGGGCAACTGTGCCCCAAAAATATGTAAAATATTTTTTGGGGTGAGATATGTCCTGCCATAGGATGCATCGCACCGGAAAATATTTTACAGAATGTTGGGACCAAGTTGTTTGCTGTGGCTGGTGGGGGGCAGGTGTATGTGTGTGTGTGTGGGGGGGGCATTAGTGTTTGTTGACGACACTCCATATAATTTGGGCAATGAATTTCTGCAATGGATTTGAAAAATACTTGCAGGGTTAAACTAATTTATTGGGGTGTGATGTGTACTGCCACATGATGTATCACACAAGGAATTATTTTACAGACTTTGGGTTGAAGTTTGCACTGGTCAGTGTGTGTGGGGAGGAGAGAGGGAGACATTAGTTTTTGGGGATGACGTTCCATGAATTTAGGGGTTTGCTCTGCAGACTTCTGCAATGGATTTTTAAAATATCCCCGGGGTTGGTAACCATTTTGCGTGAAATTCCCAGGGTCCTTTCAGGTAGTGAGCTGTCCAGCTGTGGTTGGGGTGGGGGGGGGGGGGGGGGAACTGTGGCACAAAGTCTGTAAAATAATTTTGGTGGTGTGGTACGTCCTGCCAGAGGAGGTACAAAACACCAGAAATTATATTACACTTAGGGTGCAAGTTTGCACTGGCCAGCGTGGGAGGGGCATTAGTTTTTGTGGGTGACATTTCCATAGAATTTGTGCAATGATCTGACCTTCTGGAAGGGCACGTATAATTTGTATGAGTTTACATATGATATATACAGCAGAATGGTACCAGAGGTTGGGGGGGGGGGGGGGGACAATCTGCCATTAGTTTTAAAGAGGTATCCATGTCACAAAACAGATGCGCATCACAGTGCATGGTGTAATACATTAGATATAATATAATACAGAGTTCTGAATGATGAATCAGTTGAATACAGTACATGAAAAGTAATATCCATGACTGGACCAAACCTTTAAATTTTGTGTAACGTCACTGTTACAGCTGAAGTACAGCATCAGTGTTTATTTCATGAGTGAAAATTTTAATTATCACATTTTAAAATGGTATAATATTGTTTTAGTTGTGTTTTACTTTTAATTCTGTTCAAAAAATAAATAAAAGTTTCATGTGTTGCATGATATACTGTTGTCTTTTCTCTCCAAAATATCAACGAATGAAACCCCATCACAACATTAGTGGCACTAATATTGTGATGGGACTGTGGGCCTTATGTTGACAATGAATCATAGCTCAATGTGTTTTACCCAAAACTTAACTAATTCTGTTGTAGTACCCATGATGACATGATCATCACTATCTAAAGGCAAATTTGAAATTATTGTCTTACGGTTAGCTGGGCTGTGACTTGTACACCAGTAATAGTCAAAAGCCTTAACTTTAGTGAGATATTGTCACCCGCATCACATTCGACAATGAATGCCATTGAATGGCAAAGACACTTTTCTTAGCAGTTTCATGTTTGTCAATTTCAAAGCTTGTTTAAAAAATTCAATTTCCAAGTTAGTACATGTAACAATCATGAAAATTTGAAACATGCTGTTTAAAAAAGGTGATTTTGATGACCAAAAAATAAAATGAATTTTCAGCCCCAAAGCCACCAGAAGGCTTCATTTGATAGCACATTTCAAAATTTTTCTGGGGGGAGAACTCCAGACCCCCGTAATCTGCTCGTGCCTTTGGCACTCGCTGTAGATGCCTTCGGCATCTACAATGGGTTATGCAACAAAAATTGGGTTATGCAAAAAATAATTTGCATAACCGGTTTTCAGGTTATGCTAAATTTGAATTCCTGCACCCCTGGGTACATGGATAAATGGTTCTGAAGGGATGATACACAGTCAATATTTATTTTTCAAAATCCAAGATGGCAGAATGGCGGCCATTTTTGTTGTGTTTTTTTAAGCTTTTTTCTCTATTTTATGTTACCACCCCTCCCTCCAACATGGTTCAAGCTACGCCTTTCATATATGGTGCAAGGGTTGTGAGGGGATTATGCACGCTCAATATTTTTTTTTTAAAATCCAAGATGCTTATATACTCTAGTGTCTTCTGTGACAAAAACACCTTATGTCACAAAAGCGCCGTAGGGGACTAATACCACCTCGGTGGTCAAACACTTGTTTAACTTAGAAATTGTAGGAAATAGACATTATTTGTCTGTTCAGCCTGTATCTCAGGTATGGGTTATTGGATTTCAGTGAAATATGGCATGCAGTTTGCCTATGACAAAGGCTTCTGCCTCATTGCATAAAACTTCCAAATACCAAACAATTTACCATACCTTTTGACTTAGAAATTGTTGAAAACTTTCGAAGAAAAGGGGGGCGGGGGTATACTGGATTGCGTCCGTTCGTCTGTGCATCCGTCCATCAGTCTGTACGAGAATATTCATAAATAATATTTGTTGGTCATAGGTATGCCCCCACTAGGCGGTACACCATGTGGGGGTATGCACTGGACAACAGTCCCGCTCTTGTTTCACCTGCTCACTGTTAGGGCTTCATGGTATTTCGGTATTTAACCGAAAGTCGGTATTTTTTTTAATACAAAGTCAATACCGAGCTCATTTTAGTTTAGTTGGTATACCATGTCTCACAGTATTTTGAACCATTCCGAAGGTAATCTGAGTAAAAATAAATAAAAAGTTTGTACGTTTATAGTAGGGTACAGCCTGTACAGTTTGTTAGCTCACCTGACTGAAAGTCAGGGTGAGCTTTTCTGATCACTTTTTGTCTGTCGTACGTCGTGAAGGTGGTGTTTGGGTCATTTTCTCCCAAGCCACTGGCTGCAGTTCAATGAAAATTCACATGAGTAGCGGTGATATAGGAGCATTTGGGTTTTTCTTCAAATTGGGTTTCTGCTCATATTGAGGAGGGGGGTGGGGCCTAAATGCACAAAAATTTTTAAAATCTTCTTCTCATGAACCAGCCGTACCAGAGACTTGATATTTGGTATGCAGCTTTCTTTTGAGGTGTAGACTCAAGTTTGTTCAAGAGAAGTTTGACGGGCAATATTTGCCTTTGTTCTGGGAGGGGCAAAAAAAATTTTCCTGTCGCCCCATGGAAACCGCAGGAAATAAAAATAGAAAAAAATTAAATTTGGGCATGATCTTTCAGCTGTGATGGCTGCCCAAACCCAAAACCCAAAAACTTTCAGCACAGGCTGCAGGTCATGTTTAATGTGGAGGGATTTCATTGTAACTTGGTAGGATGACTCCTTATGATGTCTAGATGGGAATTTCCCCATTTGGGCATGATCTGCCAACCGTGATGAGTGCCCAAGCCCAAAACCTGAAAACCTTTAGCACAGTCTACAGGTCATATTTATTGAGGAATTTAATTGTAACTTGGTGGGTTGACTTCATACAATGTCTAGATGAGAAAGTCCCCTTTTGGACGTGATTGGGCAACTGTGACGGCTACAGGGGCCCGAAGCCCGAAAACCTTTAGCACAGTCTAGAGGTCGTATTTATGAAGGGATTTCATTGTCACTTGGTGGGATGACTCCAAATAATGTCTAGATGAGAACGTCCCATTTTGATCGCGATCATGCAGCCTTGATGGGTGCTCGAGCCCAAAAACCTTTAGCATAGGCAAAAGGTCATATTTATGGAAGGATTTCATTGTAACCTGTTAGGTTGACGCCATATAATGCCTAGATGATGACATCCCCTTTTGGTCGTGATTGATCAGTTGTGATGGCTACAAGTGCCTGAAGCCCGAAAACCTTGAGCACAGTCTACAGGTCATATTTATGAAGGGATTTCATTGTAACTTTTTAGGATCACTCCAGATGATGCCCAGATGAGACTGTCCCCTATGGTTGCGATCATTTAGCCATGATGGCTGCCTGAGCCCGAAAAACCTTGAGCACAATCTACAGGTCATATTTATGAAGGGATTTCATTGTAACTTCGTAGGATCACTCCAGATGATGCCCAGATGAGATTGTCCCCTTTGGTTGCGATCATTCAACCATGATGGCTGCCCGAGCCCGAAGCCCGAAAACCTTAAGCACAGTCTACAGGTCATATTTATGAAGGGATTTCATTGTAACTTGGTAGGTTGACTTCATATAATGTCTAGATGAGAACGTCCCCTTTTGGACATGATTGGGCAACTTTGACGGCTAAAGGTGCCTGAAGCCCGAAAACCTTTAGCACAGTCTACAGGTCATATTTATGAAGGGATTTCATTGTAACTTGGTAGGATAACTCCAAATAATGTCTAGATGAGAACGTCCCGTTTTGGTCGTGATCATTCAGTCTTGATGGGTGCCCGAGCCCAAAAACCTTTAGCATAGGCAAAAGGTTATATTTATAGAAGTATTTCATTGTAACCTGTTAGGTTGACTCCATATAATGCCTAGATGATGACATCCCCTTTTGCTCGTGATTGGTCAACTGTGATGGCTGCAGGTGCCCGAAGCCTGAAAACCTTGAGCACAGTCTACAGGTCATATTTATGAAGGGATTTCATTGTAACTTCGCAGGATCACTCCAGATGATGCCCAGATGAGAATGTCCCTGTTGGTTGCGATCATTCAACCATGATGGCTTCCCGAGCCCGAAGCCCGAAAACCTTTAGCACAGTCTACAGGTCATATTTATGAAGGGATTTCATTGTAACTTGGTAGGTTGACTTCATATAATGTCTAGATGACAACGTCCCCTTTTGGACATGATTGGCCAACTGTGACGGCTTCATGGGCCCAAAGCCCGAAAACCTTTAGAACAGTCTACAGGTCATAATTATGAAGGGATTTCATTGTAGCTTGGTAGGATGACTCCAAATAGTGTCCAGATGAGAACGTCCCCTTTTGGTCACGATCATTCAGCCTTGATGGCTGCCCGAGCCCAAAAACCTTTAGAATGTCTGTAGGTCGTATTTATGGAAGGATTTCATTGTAACTTGTTAGGTTGACTCCATATAATGCCTAGATGATGACATCCCCTTTTGGTTGTGGTTGGTCAACTGTGATGGCTACAGGTGCCTGAAGCCCGAAAATCTTGAGCACAGTCTACAGGTCATATTTATGAAGGGATTTCATTGTAACTTCATAGGTTCACTCCAGATGATGTCCAGATGAGAATTTCCCCTTTTGGTTGTGATCATTCAACCATGATGGCTGCCCAAGCCTAAAGCCCGAAAACCTTTAGCACAGTCTTCAGATCATATTTATGAAGGGATTTCATTGTAACTTGGTAGGTTGACTTCATGTAATGTCTTGATGAGAACAGCCCCTTTTGGACACCATTAGGCAACTGTGTTGGCTACAGGGGCCCAAAGCCCGAAAATCTTTAGCACAGTCTACAGGTGATATTTATGAAGGGATTTCATTGTACCTTGGTAGGATGACTCTAAATAATGTCTAGATGAGAACGTACCCTTTTGGTCGAGTTCAATCAGCCTTGATGGCTGCCCGAACCCAAAACCCCAAAACCTTTAGCATAGTCTATTGGTCATATTTATGGAAGGACTTCATTGTAACCCGTAAGTTTGACTCTATATAATGCCTAGATAATGACATCCCCTTTTGGTCGTGATTGGTCAACTGTGATGGCTTCAGGGGCGCGAAGCCCAAAAACCTTGAGCACAGTCTACAGGTCATATTTATGAAGGGATTTCATTGTAACTTTGTAGGATCACTCCAGATGAGAATGTCCCCTTTTGGTTGCGATCATTCAACCATGATGGCTGCCAGAGCCCAAAGCTCAAAAACCTTTAGCACAGTCTACAGGTCATATTTATTAAGGGATTTCATTGTAACTTGGTAGGTTGACTTCATATAATGTCTAGATGAGAACGTCCCCTTTGGACGCAATTGGGAAACTGACGGCTACAGGGGCCTGGAGCCCGGAAACCTTTAGCACAGTCTACAGGCCATATTTATGAAGGGATTTGAATGTAATTTGATAGGATGACTCGTTTTGGAATAATTTCACTGCAACTTGGTAACTTTTGTTGATATACGTTAACTGTGAGGGCCACATACATTAACTGTGAGGTCATATAAACCCACCCCTCAGCTCTTTAGTACAGTGTACACCTCATATTATTTTTATCATAAACATAGCATACAGGGAACAGAAATGAACATATTCCCAATTATCACAATTCTTGTCTTATTTCATAATCCTTTCATAAACATTGAACATTATCCTTTTCATCAAACATAGCACACAAGTTAAGCTACAGTGTCATTGACACTTTCATTTTATGCGTTTTGGTCAATTTTAAGAAGAAGAAAAAAATTTTAGTCTGAAAATATTTTCTTTGGGACTTGGAAAATTTCCAAACAAAAATTTGAAAAAAATCTGTTTTTTATGCGTTTATCTCAATTTTGGGATGTAAAAGTGCAGGAACTGAAAATAGAAGGAAAATCGTGTGTATTGTGTGGGTACAATCGCTTCATCCAGTTGGTATATGCTTTTCTCAGGAGTGGCGTATGCAGCTTATTCAAGTCAAGTCTCTGGTTTGATATTTAGACTACCATGTCAGGTGAGCGCCCTAAGGCCCCCTGGGGCCTCTTGTTTAACTACTGCACACTTGGGAACAATTTGAATGGATCAAAGGAGGACCTCCACAATGAATGGTCTCCAGGCTGGTGTGTGTGTTTAACACTTACTGACAAAAAAAGCCATGCGAGTTGGGATTGTTTTGACAGCTGTTATCAAGACAACTATTCATTAATTACCATTAATCAGTTGAAAAATAAAATAAAAACAAAACTTATTATTTCTTTGTGTTGTTTTATTTTTATACAACGACTAATGGTATGGTATACCTGTATATGAAGCATGAAATTAAAACTTAATACGTACTGGTCCATGTATAAATTATTCATGATTGATTTTTATTATGGGCGTGTTTAGGGAATAATTGACAAGTGAGAGTGCATGTTGTCAAGTTTGTTGATCTTCAGCAAAGTGAATTTGTGATAAAATAAAAACAACACCATTTTTGCTTAGGAATGGATTTTATTTTAATAAAATAAAACCACTTACCTCATTTTGACATATCAAGACATGCAACAGTCCATTTCTTGAGCATTAGATGGAAAAGAAAACCATCACCATCTTCCGGGTAATGACAACACATAGCTACTCACTTAATTTCGTTTCAAACTCCCCTGCGAACTGGCAGACTTTTAAAGTTTTCGAAATCGTGGGAGAGTGGGTTCGAACATGGAGAGGGTACCTTGTTTTAGACACGCCAAAGTTTTTTTTAAGAAAATTGGTCAAATATTTGTTCGTTCTTGTTCTGGCGTTATTCGGTATTCAGTCATACCACGGTATTTTTAAAATACTGAAACTCTGTATCAAAAATTGAATACCGTGAAGGCCTACTCACTGTGTAAATTACGCAGTGGATGCAGCTGATTTGTTGGGTGAATGGCTAAAGCCTCTTGTGTGACATTACTTTATTTCATAACATTTTGAAAACATTGCACTTTTAACATTGGTAAATTCATGTCAGATACATTTCACTACCTCTGCTATTTTTTTAGCCAAAAAATTACAAAAGCCGTACTTGAAATATGAAGCAGACAGTCAGCAATATCGACCAATCTATAAACATTTAGACTCATGGCCATTTATCAACATGCAGACATCACGAGGTGTTCCACCTTTTATGGTTAACTGTCCTGCATCCTATGGCAGTGAATCAGAAGCTGAAGACAGAGATGTGCCATCTCAGGGGCCCAAAGCATCGGACAATAAAATTAACATTAGCAGCAAATTGAAAGAAAAGTAAGTGAAATTTTTTTTTTTTTTGTTTACCTGTAAAAATGTAATTCTGAGTGTTTTTCCCCCCTTTCTGTTGCTAAGTGTTCCTGTTATCATTAATATTCAAAATCTTAGAACTATATACATGGAACTCATTTCCAAAGTTTGATTTTTAGTCCAATCAATCTGATACTTAACCCACAAGAAATTGCTATACAAATGATTTTGCTTTTGAACGAAGCACATATGTCTAAATAACAGCACACTAAAAATCCCCCAAAAATCCCACAATGGGAAATTACTTTTTTGATGACTTATTTCTTCACGAGAAAATAAAAATTGTCAAATTATACCCCAACCGCCCAAAACTTGCTATACAAATGTTTGTATTATTTTGGGGCAGGAATTAGTATGCAAAATAGCACATGAAAAATCTCTATTAATCTTATCACAGGAAAATGGTTATTTTGGGAGGAAAACATTGAAAAATTCAATAAAAATCCGCAAAAATTGGAATACGCTCAATGCTCATTAAAAGAGTTCAAACAACAATTATTTACTTGCTTCTTAGATCAAAATAACTGTGTACAGTATTATACGTGAATCCCAATTTCTGAACACTAGAAAATGGGTGAAAATTGTGAAAAAGTAAATAAGATGTACGAAAATTGGAATTTCTACTCGTTAAAATAGTTCCAAGCATAAACACTGTCATCGTATTATACACTAAATCAGTAAATACCTCTCTTAAACTTCAATGAATGGCAGCAAAATGAAAGTGTCAATGACACTGCAGCTCAACTTGTCCAAGAAGGGACTAAACTAAATAGAACGCTCCAGTAATGCCAACTCATTTAATCAAGTTTCTACGGAAAAAACATCACACCAAAGAAAGCCACATATTAAATTTGGAACTGATCGGGTCAGAGATGTGGCTTGTAGGGTGTACCAATGGAATTGTTGACATTTTATCTGCCAACCAGATGTACATACAGACGAAGGATCGCAACCCATCCCAGTAGCTCATACATGACATTGTCAAGTTGAGCTAAAAATGTGATTTTGGTGGTAAACTGTTTTTAAAAATTACCATTCTTTTTCAATGTCATTTATAAATAATAAATATAAAGTAACTGCTGCAATGTCAATGCAGATAATCTGGAGATCTGATAAATGGTTCTGCCACTATTCGAAATCAGATTTCCAGATTATCTACTTTGACATTGCAGCAGTTATTATTTTCCTGGCATTTCGCACACACATTTGAATAGGTGAGACTGGGTTTTTTTTTTTTTAGCTCACCTGAACAAAGCTCCGTTGGAGCTTTACTGATCACATTCTGTCTGGCGTTCATCGTTAACTTTACATTATCAACTTCTTCTAAACCCCTGGGCCAAATTGAACCAAATTTGATATGCATGGTCCTTATCATATGTCAATTCAAGTTTGTTCAAAGAAAGTTTCCATGCTCCATAGGGAGGTGGGGAGGGGAGGGAGGAAATGCTCCAAAATTCTTTAAAAAAAATCTCATGAACCAGTGGGTACAATGACTTGATATTTGGTATGGAGCTTCCTTTTGAGGTGTATATTCAAGTTTGCTCAAACAGAAGTTCTTGGATCAATATTTGCCTTCATAATGGAAGGGGCAAGATTTTTGGCCGTGCCCAAAATTTCTATTTTCGGACCCGAATGTCTGATTTAAAACAAATATGTTATGTGGTATTATTGAATCATAAGTACTTGATTCATGCAAAAAAAAAAATTCCCATGTTTCCTGTGGGAACCCCAGGAGCTAAAAATACAAATATTCAAATGCCCATATATCCCAAACCACATGGAACAGAGAATTGTTATTTGGTGTGAAGCAACCGTAGGACCAGTGGAATGGAATGGTAAAAAAAATTGCCATCGGTTGTCTCAGGGTGTTCTGTATGGTGTTCTGTAGGGCACATTGTTATCAGGGACAGATTCAAGTTGGTTCAAATGAAGTCCCTCAGTTAATATTTGGCTTCCGATGGGGGCCCAAATTTTAACTTGGTGCAATATGGAGAATAATCTTGAAAAATCTTCTTCAGATCCACCAGTCAGAATCTTTTCATATTTGGTATACAACATCTTGGGGTGGGTGTGGGGGGGGGGGGGGGGGGAGGGTCAGATTCAAGTTTGTCCTGATGGTAGCCCAAATTTTAACTTCGTGCAAATTAAGGGAATTTTGGGGGTGGGGGCGGTTAGGTTCAAGTTTGTTCAAATCCATTCCTCATTGTTTTTCGATAACATTTGCCTTTCAAACTGCTGTGACATAATAACCCTCGGGAAGTTTGGCAGTGCTTGTCTACAGTGATAAGAATTGGAAGCAGTCAGGAAGACCTATGATAATAATCATCTCAAATGATTAATTTCATAACTTCATTCCTCAATTGTTGATGAACCATGACAAAGTTTATGTGACCCAAAATACTTCTTCGAACCACTTTGTCAGGTGAGCGATTAAGGCCTCATGTTTGCAACTACATCTTGACGTCACACAACCTGTGGCACAGTTACATTTTTTCATTGTTAGCAAGGACTTTGGTGCAGGTGGAAGGTCAGTGGTTGTTTTGAGCTTAGTACTACAGAAATGATTGTTGTTTGAACTCTTTTAATGAGTATTGAGCAAATTTAAATTTTCGCTGATTTTATTGAATTTTTCAATGTTCTCACCCCAAAATAACCATATTTTTATACTGCAACCAATGGCCCAGACTTAGCTGGCGCAAACTCAATAATAACAAGGGCCAAACACAAATTTTGAACCCCCAATCCCCCAAATTTGCATACAATACCAAAAATTAAAAGTCCTATCTGGCCCACCATACTTGTAATATTTGTGCATGTGCAGTCCTCAGAAAGAGACCAGAATTGGCGCAAACATCATTCTTTGTTTGGCCCAAAGTCAGTACACATCTCAACTGACATCTGTGCTTTAAATCTCTCTTTTGGTGGATGCCAGACACAAATCAATGAAGTATATGGTGGATTCAAGGCAGTTAATGGATGATGGAAGTGAACAACGATGGTTTGAGACGTTTGGAGCTGTAACTTTTAAATAATATGACAATTATTTCATGTTACCCAATTTCGGGATATATGCCTTGACGTCATTAGTTTTGCTAATGATTTACCTACTGTTGGTTATGTGTTCCTTCCCTATCCTTCCATGAACCCTCTGGTTAAACTCTTAAGCTTTCTGGCTGTTTTTTATTGAAATTTTTTATTAAATTTCTTGGGAGTTTAACGTGTTGTACAGAAGGTTTATTCTGTTTACCCCTTTGTTACGTCCTCACCTTTGGGGTGTTGGGCTCTTATTGTCTTACATCTCCTACCGGATGCATTGTTTTTTCTTCACATGAAGGCCTAGCTTTGCATCAGGTATCAGTTAGTTATTTACTGACTTGGGTCTTTTGTATGCCTATTGTCTAGTTTCCTGTTTTTCTAATCCTAACATTGTTTACTTTTAACAACACCCTTAACAAGTAATATTCAGGATTTTATTTCATCACAATTATAGTGGGATACATTTATTAATATTCCGGTAGTGTAGCTTTAATATTTTGGTGTTTGTCCACACTTAGGCTCTAATGGAATGCCCTTGGGCTCGTGTGGTTCCCTTGGGGAACTTAGGCATTTTTTTTTTTAAATTTCGGAAAAAATTTGTTTTGATTTATTTCGAACTTATTTTTGATGGTCTTCGTCATGTATCTTTATATTGTATGATTATATGTTAGATGTTAGGAGTGCAGTGAACTTTGTTTGGATTGTAATTATTTATGAAATTACTGCTCTTAGTGTGGGGAAAGAAGTCTACATACGGATTTACATGCTTGTTGCCTTGCCTGTAGTCGCTGCCCTCCTACTGATTCAGGTCCTTCTTGTGTGGTCGGGGTCGACTCATTACGACACTAATGTTGGAAGTGGGTGTCGCGCTATGTATTCGCGGTGAAGTTCCGATGTCAGGGCTGACACCGCAAAATAATTCGAGTTTTCAGTTTCTTTTCCAGAGGAACAAGAACATGGTGATGATATTGCTACACCCGTCCGGAATGTGCTGCCGTCGTCGTGCTCTGAGGAGCAAACAGAGCTAGCTGCTAAGTTGCTCTTGAATATAAAGGGAATAAGGCTTCTTATTCCAGCAGATAGCTCGACCGTTCAGGTGGTTACCTGATAGTGGGAACCATAATACCAGGTATGTCCGATGTGGTTGAGGAGAGTGTAGATTTGGGTAGAGGGAGCACCTTATAATCAAAAGCTCACCTAGCGACGATGGCAAAACAAGGGGAAGAAGTCTGCAAGTTTCTCTTTGGGAAGCTCGTTGAGGTCTGGGATCAAACTGCAAGTGGGAGAGCCTTCTCTAACCCAGTAACAGTCGGGGTCGACTATTGCTTTGAGAAACTTTCACCGAATCAGAGCTAACGTTCTCCCTGGCCGCTCAGGATGCTCCTCTACACTGCAGCCATGGCTTCTTCCTCCGCTTCAGCGAAGCACATGCAACCACACACTAGCTACCCGACTTCTGATGTTTATTTAGCCGAGCGAAGACGCTCCAGTCTTTGCCCTCGAAGTCAGTCCATCCGGTAGCTAGTGATTTGAGGCTTGAGGCTTCATTGGGACGTTCGACGAAGAGATCGGCGGCCAGATCTCCATCCCCGGAGCAGCATGCAGCAGAGAAGATAAGCCGCTGCTCCACAAGCCTCCATAACGGACTTGCTGTCGCAATTTGTGCAGCTCATTGCAGCTTAAAAACCCCGCAAGGGGCACCTGTCAGCAGACTACGGTAGTGAGTCGTCGGGCGGTGCTGGGTCGGTCCAGTCATCTCAGGGTTCCCGCGGGGCCTTGAAAACCTGGAAAAGCCTGGAATTCGTCAAAAGGTCATTCAAGGCCTTGAAAGCCTTGAATTTCCAATGGGAGCCTTGAAAAGCCTGGAAAATCGGAGAATTTTGTGATGCGTAATTTAATCTGAACATATTTTACGGCATTTACAGCAAATGTAACTGTGTGGTTTATAAATCCTGTCATATTTTGCAGTATTTACGGCAGTGCAATGCGTGCATTATTGATAGAACTTTGCAGTGATGTGACACTGAAATCCTTTGAATCAAGCATTGTGAATGGTTGCTATTGATGTGGGCGAGCACAGTGGTGTATATTTAAGCCAATGGGAAGATTTATTGTAAATTCTGCCCGTTCGAATGCTGAGTGCATGTGCGTGGATAATTTATTCATATTGAAAATATTACAAATGGATGATTTTTCAGTTGAACTATTTTAGTATTTCCGAAGCATGTATGTCTGATGAATTTGCCACAACGTCATCTTAAAGTCCTGGGACGGGCAGTCGCCATCACAGTAGATTCTGGGTTTGGATTTCCAAATGAAAGTGTTATTGTCTTATTCACCTCATATGTTAACATGTGCGATTTTAAGGATGGTTCGCCCATGTATGAAACATTAAAAACTTTTCAACACTTACTGCATTTAGCTGAATACCGTTCAACTGGAACAGGCAGTAACCAGTTATAGTGTGCAGTTGATTTAATGCTAGCTTGTTGGAAGGTACACTTCCCCACAACGGAATTACATTTTGCTTTTCGAATGATATTTCCGGAGACATTGTGGGTTACGAAATGTGTCATTTACATGTAACATGTAGTTTACTCATTGGGAGAAAGGATGACATCAATTCACTTGCATTCAGTAAGTATTCAGTTAGAAAAGCGGTACATGTACAAGAGACATAGCTATTGTGCCACCTGATAATTACACTGCAGTTGTAGGATAAACACAAGAAAATGTCTTTCTCAGGCTCACTAATTCTAATCAGTGATATCATTGCTGGATAGCTTTCAGAAAGAGTTTTCCAAGAAATGATGTCAAGTGTTAGAATTACCAACAAAGGGAAATATGAGAAAGTTTCTAGTCGTTATCTGATAATTTAGGGTACTTTGCCAGCATCGGCCTTGAAAAGCCTTGAATTTCAAAAATGGGGGCCTTGAAAATCCACGAAAATTGCCGAGAAATGGCCTGGAATGGCCTTGAATTTCAAAGATTTTAACCTGGGGGAACCCTGCATCTGTGCATGTAGAAGAAGCCAGAAGTTTCTGTACGGGATGCTCAGCTAGATCTGGGGTCAGATCACCAATGGGAGAACCCTCTCTGTTCCGTTAACAGTCGGGGTCGACCCTATCCATTGTGAAAAACTATAATGAGTCGGAACACGCATCGGAATGTTCCTTCCACACTGCAGCCGGGGCCGGGCCGGCGGCAGTTATGGCTTATCTTCTTACATGGAAGCACACGAAAGGGGATTAGCCTAGAAGTTTCTAAGTGGGATACTCGGCGAGATCTGGGGACAGGTCGCGAGTGCAGAGTGTTTTCCTTCTCTTTAACAGTCGGGGCCGACTGTTTTGTGTTGTAAGAAACTTCAATGAGTTGGAGCATCCGTCCAAAATGTGACAAGTTTGGATGCTTCTTCCGCACTTCAGGCGGGGTCAGCTGTTTTTTACGGCTTCCTCTTCTTCCATGAATATGCACGATAAGGGGTTGTTGCTTACAAGTTTCTAACGGAACGCTCGGCGAGGTATGGAGTAGACCGCAAGCTGGATAACCCTTTCCTTTTCCGTCAACAGTCAGGTTAGATTGTTTTTGATTCGAGAAACTTTATTGAGTTGGGACACCCGTTCACGCTTGTGGTTCGGGATGCTTCTTCCACACTGCAGCCGGATCCAGTTGCAGCTATGGCTTCTTCCCCTGCTTCATTGATGAAGCACGTTGACCGCAGACTACCTGTCCGACTTCGCATGTTCAGGTTGATAGCTAGTTGTTCGAGGCATTTTTATATGGGACATGTGTCGAGGATCTGGGGCCAGATCTCTGTCCCGTGAGCAGCTTATGGTAACAAGCGGATTATCGTTGCTCTGCTAGCCTTGTTCACAGACCGGCTGCTGCAGATTGCTCTGCGTATCGCAGCATCCCAGTAGTTGCTGTTACTACCGTTAACAGGCTCCGATGGTGAGGTGTTGGATCCTGCTGCGTTGGTCCAGTCATCAGTTCAGTCGGATGATGTTGACAATATTTTCAGATGGAACATTTGAATGGTGAAAGGGCTATGGAGTGTGAGTCTCCATCTCTCACAGAAGGGCACCTTAAGACTATGAAATTTTAGTTCTAAGCTCTTCGAATCTTGTTCCATCTGAATATAAGTCTGCCTTTGCTAGGCAAAAAACAGCTTATCATACCGGGCGATGGAATGACGAAGATCTTTCCTCCCTGGATCTTTTGGCTCAAGTGTCGAGGGCTTTTGTCCCGATTAACGATGCCTTCCTTGCCTTAGCAATAGTATAAGAAATGCAATGCCCTATTCCTTACGAATAAAGGTTTGATAGTGCATAGATAGGCTGAGACAGCTATCTTGTTTGGAATAGAGCTATTAGAGGGAATAAGTACGTCTTTCCTTCGGTGTTGTATTCCTTGGCGTCAAGACATTTAATGCTATTGTGGATGCCATAGTAGCCTTGCATACTGATACAGCGGTCTTTTCTTATACATTAGTGGCTAGTGTTGTAAGTTTCCATTTAGTGAGCTTTCAGAGGCTGCAGGTGACACAGATGTCTTCACGCAGATGAAGACTCATAACTGTGTAGCTACCTTGAGACTAAATACTGTCTCTTTAGGAATTATGGTTGTCAGAATAGTGGCTCGTCATTTCCTACCTTGTGCGACAATAGTTGTAATCTCCATTCAGTGAGCTTTCAAAGTCGCAAGTTACACTGAGATATCTGTCTTCACGGAGATGAAGACTTCTAAGCTACGGCTGGCATTGTAAGTCTCATTAGTGAGCTTCTAAGGCCGCAGTTATCAGCCTTTTAATTGCCTTCACAAGACTTCTAAGCTACGTTAGCTAGGCTCAGACTGCTGTCTTTTGGGACCAAAACCGCTAAAGGAAAGAGTGTTTTTCGGTTTGTTTTCCTGTGTCACAGACTTGAGTCTTATTGTTTACACCATAGTAGCCTAGCTAGAATCATGAGTGGTGTTTTTCAGTAATTATGCAATAACATAACTGAAATAAATTATCTCTTGAGACTACTGTCTCTTTGGGAAATTCGGCTGTTAAAAATAGCGGCTCTTCATTCCCTATCTTGCACGACGATAGTTGTAAGTCTCAGTTCAGTGGCTTTGAAGGTCGCAACTTACACCAAAATATCTGTCTTCACGGAGATGAAAACTTCTTAGCTACGGCTGGCGTTGTAAGTCTCCTTAGTGAGCTTCTAAGGCCGCAGTTATCAGTCTTTTAATTGCCTTCACAAATAGGAAGACCTTTAGCTGCTTAAGCTAGGCTGAGTTCATTGTTCTATCGGACATGATACCATTATGTTAGAGGAGGTTATTCTTTTCCTACCAGTATGGTTTGGTGTTAGTTATATGAGGCGATAAGCCCTATTGATGACGCCATATTAATATAGTGTGATTAATGAGCATTTCTTCCAACGCCTATGCTAAACTCTTCAGGAATATATTTCCTGACATCAGATCCAATGTAAGGAGTTCATCTAGGTTTTTATGATCAGGTGTCAGAACATTGTTGGTTTTTATGATCAGGTGTCAGAACATTGTTTTCATCTCCCTCTTCATTTCTATCAAATCTATTGTTGTGGATTATAGTACCACTCTAGGGATTGGATATTGTGTCCATATGGTGTATTATGTGGTCATCACGTCCCCCTCCGTCCTTAGTGGCATTATGGAGTCGGTCAAACATGAGGGATCCCTGCGGTACCTATACTATTTCATAACTAACACAAAAGCATTATGAGTCGCACCGGATTACTGTTATTATGATTTATTTGACTATAAGCTTTTTAGCTGTATTACTCTTCTTGAGAATAGCAGCAGCAGTATGGCTTTAATTCTACTGCACCGGCCTTACTTATCTGGCGATTCAAGTATTGCGGGTGAGGGGTGTTCAATAGGATTTATTTAGTTTTCTTTCCATAAGCCTCGTATGCATTCAAGTATATGCATGGTTCCTCGATTGGCGGCTGGGTTGTGTTCTAACGGCGACCTCATGGGCACATCCACTATTTAGTTGGTTTGTTTCCTGTGGTTGTTCGTTTAAAAGTCATATACAAGCATATGATTCCTGAACAATAAATTGCTAGCCTTCCTGTACCTGTGTGGCTGACATGTCGGTTATCTGGGCGACATTCTCCAATGTGGCAATTAGTCCACTCTGAGAAGTTTTGCTCAGAGCAGTCTGCCCTTTTCTTACGACATATGAGTTTATAACTCAGTTTAACTGCATTAACGTTGTATTATTCATTCCGTTTCCTGGTTACATTCATATCACTCGGTCATACTGTGGATATAGGCTGTATTCAGGCGAGTACATGCAAGATTCTGTTGCTCGCGTGCATAATATGTATATTTTTTAGGGAGACGCATTATTGAATAGATTCTATAAATTTCTTGCTCTCCTTATAGAGCTCATGAGAATTTTGGGGCTATTTGGATCAGTTATGGAATTTCCAATAGGCCGTCTATGCATGCGTTCTCAATTTTTGGCTTCATTATTCGGAGTAGTATATTCTTTCTCCGAACAGTCACTAGTAACAGACCTAGGGAACAATGAATTAATTGGGGGACACTCCGTGATGGGTCTGTTAATCATAGTCTGTTCCATGTTCTGAATCCAAGTTTCTACCAGAGACGATACACAGGAGAATTCACATTCTCGTATATTCGCACGGTTCAATTGGAGTTTCATTATTGGAATTAATTGTACACCTGAACGGGGTTGCCTGTTGGTTGCCTCAGAAGCGTGTTTGCTCTAACAGATACTTTCCATTGGGATTAAATTGGACAAGTGTAAGGTTGTGCACATTATTTCACCGGTTTTCGAACTATCTTTGTATTCCGACTCCGGATAATAATAATTAATAACTGGGTGCCTGTTAGGTGAGTATATATGGATTATTTGATACCGCTGATTCCAGAGCGCTTCCCTCTTTGTTTTGAAGAATATTTCTTCACAAAAGGGGGTGTGATTTTTCTTCATCTCTTCTGGCTTGAAAATAAGTGTGTAACTATGAGTGAAGCTATTTTTGTCTGTAGATTATTACTGATCTTAGTTACAGCTTGTTTATTATATATATATGGCGTGTGTTTGTGGGGGTTATTCTCTCACTCTCGAATACGCCATCTTGATTTGAGTGTCTTTGTCCGGATTAGCTTTAAAATTGGGGGCTTGTTACACCCAATTAGCATAATCATTCATGCTAAGAATACAGAATTACTTGGCTATGGCTCCTTATTGATGATATGTATTCTCTGTCATTGTATAGAGAGACATACATGTAATTCCTTTAAAAATTTAATCTCCTTTTTACCTTGGAATGCAGGCTTAGGAGCTGTATTTGGTCTACTAATTCTTAAGTCCTAGGCCCTCCGCCTTTTTACGATTCAGCTAAGTCTGGGCCATTGGTTGTAGTATAAAAATATAAATTTAAAGTTATTTGAATATTTTTTATGCTTACCAATTGCCCAGACGGGGTTGGACCTTCCATGAGTGGGCACTCATACCTCCCCACTGAGTTATCACTTTAGTAGGCTTGTCTACAAATAATGATGTTGGCACCAATTCCGGTCTCTTCCCGAGGACTGCGCATGCGCAAATACTAAAAGTATGGAGGGCCAGATAGGACTTTTAATTTTCGGTATTGTATGCAAATTTTGGGGATTGGGGGATTCAAAATTTGTGTTTAGCCCTTGATATTATGGAGTGTGCACCAGCTAAGTCTGGGCCATTGGTAAGAATAAAACATATACAGATTACTTTAAATTTATCATTTTCCTGTGTTGTGATTAATGGGGATTTTTTGCAATAACTTAAACAATAATTATTGGACTTCAATTCATTATGGTGTGCTGTTTTATACGGACAATCTCTCTATAAAACAGCCCACCATAATTAATGTGCTGTTTTATATGGACAATCTGTATGACTATTTCAATGACCACCATATTTTTACACTGTAAACCAATGGCCCAGACTAGCTGGTGCTTAACTCGAAGTTATTAAGGGCCAAACACAAATTTTGAACCCCCCAACCCCCAAAATTTGCTTGCAAAACCGAAAATTAAAAGTCCTATCTGGCCTCCCACACATTTACTCTCTGCGCAGACGTCAGGAAGTGACCGGAATTGGTGCCAACATCATTCTTTGTTTGGCCCTAAAAGTCATTAACAATGAAATGACATCTGTGCTTTAAAATCTCCTTTTTTGAGGATGCCAGACACAAATCAATGCTAGAATTGGTGGATACAAGGCTTGGATGAAGGATGTGTTCAATGGTGGTTTTGGACTTTCAGGGCTGTAACTTTATAATATTTATAAAATTATTTTATGTTTCCCATATATAGGTAGTTTCTTATATTCTATTACTGTAATATACTGTAGAATACATGGATTATTATTCTGGTAGTGTAGCTAAAAAAAATTTGGATTTTGTCTACACTTAGGCTCTATTGGGATGCCCCTGGGCTCTTCACAGTCCCTTTGGGAACTTGGGGGGTTTTCAAAAAAAAATTTTTTTTACAAAAAGTTTTTTGAATTTAATTATGATTGCTATTATTCATGTATCTCAGTTATATATATATATTGTTGTGGAGTTTGGAGGACTGATATCGACTCGAGTTGATACACTCCTGCGGACTCTTGTCATTCATGTGTTGCACTGGGATGACTGATGTTGGAGCTGGGTGTCGCAGTACGTTGTTGGCGGTGAGGTTCTGAGGATCAGAGCCTCTTACTGCGTTTTAATTCATTCTGTCAGTTTCTATTTCAGAGGAACATGAACATGGTGATGATATTCTGACGCCCATCCAAGTGTACTACCGTTGTCGCGCTCCATGGAGCATATAGAGCTAGCTGCAGTGCTCATTATTGCAAGAGTTAGGGCCTTTGGGTAAAGGTTTTAATCTCTTGCAAGCAGCTAGCTCTACCCGTGAAGCGTTACTCCGTCCATGGGTGCCGTGACGCGGAGTAAGTCCATTGCGGTCTAAGAAGTGGATTGGGTAGAGCGAGCACTAGAATATAAATAGCTTTGGGTTCTTTATTGGACCCCAAATTTTAACTTGGTGCAATATGAGAAAATTTCTTTAAAAAATCTTTTTCCGACCCACTAGTGAGAATCCTTTCATATTCAGTATGTGACATCTCTAGAGGTGTAAGGTCCAAATTTGTTCAAATCAAGTTCATGGGTTAATATTTGGGTTCCCTAAGGGAACTCAAATATTTACTTAGTGCAATATGGGGAATTATCAATTAAAATCATCTCCTTCAGATCCAGCAGTCAGATTATTTTGATATTTGGTGTACAACACCTCTGGGAGGGTTAGATTGAAGGTTGTTCAAATCAGGTCCCTGGGTTAATATTTGGGCTTTTTTATTGAAGCCCAAAGTTTAACTTAGTGTAATATGAGAAAATTTCTTGAAAATTCTTCTTCTTCAGGTCCACCAGTGAGAATCCTTTCATATTTGGTATGTAACATCTCTAGGAGTGTGAAATTCAAGTTTGTTCAAATCAAGTCGCTTGTTTTTTCTTGTTTTTTTTATTAATTGTTTTTTGTTGTTTTTTTTTTTTTGTGGGGGGGGGGGGGGGGGGGGGGGGTGGCTAGATAAAACAAAACAAAAATTTTGTTCGGTTGTTGTTTTTTGAAACTTCACAGAACAGCTTTCTAGGAAGCTTTCCTAGGACCAGCAGAAATGAATGGCCAAAAAAGTTGCCTTTGGTTGTGTCATAGCAAATCAAAAAATTGTTCTTGCTGCTGATCACTTACTAATTAATACCCTCATCTCTTTTGACAATTTAAGCCAGGTAGGCATTTTAGGCTCACTTGAGCCTCTGACTCTTTCGACTTGGAAAGAAACTTTTTATGTCCCACAATAGCTTTAAGGCTAATTCAAACATGCCTGTGGGTCAGGGGCAATGGCCCACACTTTGCGTTGCCCTTGTTACAGAGTTATTGCCCTTGAACTTACAAATTTGACAGTTATAAAGTTTTCCACTCTTTTTTTCAGCTGTGGATGGAAATATTCAAATGATTTTTTGTATATAGCTTCCTGATGAGCACTTACAAATCAAGTTTCAATTCAATTGTACTTGTCTGCTTTATTACAGAGTTATTGACCTTGAACTTAGAAATTTGACCTTTCTAACAGACTTTCTGTACTTTTCTTCACTAATGTTTGCAATATATGAATGATTTTTGGTATGTGCCTCCCCTGTGGCAAATTACAGATGGAGTTGCTCCGTTTTTGTTCTCTTCAGTTAGTTTTTCATGCAGTTACAGAGTTATTGCCCTTGAACTTCTAAATTTGGTAGTTATAACAGGTTTTCCACACTTTTTACCTCACCTGAGCAAAGCTCAAGGGGAGATTTACTAACCACTTTCTGTCCTTCCGGAGTTAACTTTACATTATCGACTTCTCACAAACTACTCCACCAAATTGAACCAAATCTGGTGTGCATGTTCCCTATCATATGTCAATTCAAGTTTGTTCGAATAAAGTTGTCACGCCCACGGGGGGAACCACAAGGGGCATAACTCTGATAGCACCCATAAAATACAAAACAAATCTTCTTCAGATCCAGTGGTCAGAATTTTTCATATTTGGCATACAACATCTCTAGGGGGTCAGATTCATGTTTGTTCAAATCAAGTCGCTGGGCTAATATTTGGGCTCCCTATGGGAGCCTGAATTTTAACTTAGTGCAGTATGAGGAAATGTCTTTAAAAATCTTCTTCTTCAGATTCAGTGGTCAGAATCTTTTCATATTTGGTATACATTATCTCTAGGTGGGCCAGATTCAAGTTTGTTCAAACCGAGTCCCTGGGTTAATATTTTGGCTCCCTATTGGAGAGTGCAATATGAGGAAATTTCTTCAAAATTCTTCTTCAGATCCACCAGTCTGAATCCTTTAACATTTGGTATACATCGTCTGTAGGGGAGGGGGGGGGGGGCAGATTCAACTTTGTTCAAATTGGATCCCTGGGTTGAAAATTTTGGGTCTGGTTCGGATTTAGAAATTTTGGACCAAAATTCGGAAAAAAAAATCCCCCCCCCCCCCACACTAATTTACCAACCCAAACAAATTCTTGCCAATATGGTAAATTGAAGTTGTTTGGCATACATAATGCTTGGTACTTCAATTTCTCAGTGAATTTTGAAGATCTGTTCATTACTTCTGCATCTTATGAAATATGGTATATGCCTTTGTTATCACCGGTTTAAGTAGTTGTATAGTCATGAACTTTGAATACGGTACTGGGAATTCTCAATGGACACTGGAAATATACCGAAAAAGTACTGGAATTTCATCCAAGTTTTAATGTACGAAAACTGTTTATATTAAAGTCCTGGCTGCCTGTTAAGGCCTCAAAGACTTGACGAGAAACCACTGCCGTGGTAATTTGTCTACTGTCAGCAGGTCCTTCTCATGCTGGTATGTTAAGGGCAACTGTTCTGAGATCGCAAAAGTGAAGAAATTATACATCAGGTGAAATAAATTTGTGAAAGTTGGCATTTCCTCATTTCGTCTATTTGTGTGATTAAAAAATGACTCCATGTGTTGGTTTGTCATAATAATATCAACAGGATAATAGACTGTTATAATGGTCAATGGATCACACTTTAATAAAGTGTGTAAATAGTGCTTTAATTTGATTCTCACGTATCAGTAGGAATCCTGTAGATAGAGTAAGGTATTTTAAGATCTGTCTTAAGAGACCATCCCTTCTGCCAGAGAAAAGTGGTCTCTCCAGACAGGCTTGAGATATACTCTCCCAAAAAAGAAAGTGTGCATGCTAAAAATAACACTAAAAAAAAATATATATCATTTTCATTTTATTCAATCACAGATGAATCAATTTATGATCAACACCAGAAATTTCATTACGCTACGACAAATACTCTTGGTGCCATGAAGAGTCAAAGACACTAAGGGTCAAACACAAAAGTCACACACTCAATATCTGGTATGACCTCCGTCTGCATCGACTACTGCTGTGCATCTACGCCTCATGGAAGCGAACAAGTTAGCATGGAAGTGTTGTGGGATGTTGTTCCATATTCTGATAAGCTGTCTTTGGAGTTCCACAAGCATTGACGGTGCATGGGGAAGCTGGCATAGCTGACATTTCATTTCGTCCCATACGTGCTCAATAGGTGAGATATCGGGCGAATTTGCGGGCCAGGGAAGAACATCCACTTGTTGTTGCTGCAGATACTGTTGAACAACACGAGCTGCGTGGGTTTGGGCGTTGTCCTGCTGTAGAATGATGCCGGGGCCGTGACGTTGCAGAAATGGGACAACAACAGGTGTAAGCACTTCATCACGATATCTGGCTGCATTGAGATTGCCATCAATAATGACCAGCTCAGTTCTGTTATGGGCAGTGATGCCACCCCACACCATGAGAGACCCTCCCCCATAACGGTTTCGCTCCACGACACATGTAGCGTTCGTTTCGACGTCTGTACACTCTCTGGCGGCCATCTGATGATGAAAGATGGAAACGACATTCATCTGTGAATAAAACACGTCGCCACCAGTGTAAGGGATGCCTGAGATGTTGTCTACACCACTGCAGTCACGCACGACGATGACGTAACGTCAAAATCAAACGAATTGCAGGTCTTCGAGGACGTAAGCCGTATTCTCTCAGCCGGTTGATTACTGTTTGAAGATGTATCCGTCTCAGGTTAGGGATGTTCCTGGCTGTCATCGCTGTTTGTTGCCGGTTGCGGAGATGGACGACACGGATATACCGATCTTGTGCAGGGGTGGTAACTCGGGGTCTCCCAGAGCGGGGTCGGTCTTGAACGTCATCATGTTGTGCATGTCGATGGACTATCCTGTCTACAGTGTTACGGTGGCAGTTCAAATGCTGGGCAACCTCTCTCTGTGTTCTGCCAGCTCTAATCATACCCAGGGCAAGGAGATGTTGATTCATTGTCAATCTTGGCATGCTAATGTGGAGTTGTTTTAACAGCAGCGCAAGTTTGAATGTGAACGATAGGAAGGCCTTACTTTAGTGTTTAAATACCCAAGGATTCACACTGCTGCATGAATTTTCAGACTCTCCATGTGCAAAACATGCCTTTTCACAAACGTGCAGCACGTCATTTAACGTTAATGCAATTTTCACGGGGAAAGCTGTTTTTGTGTTCAATATAACTTATTCATGAACAGGTTAACACTCTTTACACCTACAGAATTATATTTTTATACTGTACCAATGACCCAGACTTAGCTGGTGCTAACTCCAACAAAAACAGGGCCAAACACAAATTTTGCCCCCCAATCCCCAAAATTTGCATCCAAAACAAAAAGAAATCATGTCCTAAAGGACCTCCATAGTACGCCTCTACTGCGCATGCGCAGTGACGCAGTCGTCCCGAAATTGGCGCCAATTATCATTCTCTGTTTGGCCCTTCATCAGTCAACATCTCACTGATCTTTGTGCTTGTAAATCTCAGTTTAAAGGATGCCAGACACGTAATTTTTGGAGAAAATGTGATTCTAAGGAGGATAGAAGGAGGAGAGGAAAAAGAAGTGGCAAAAAATAATCAGGGCTGTACTTGAAATTTTTTGATGAAATTATGTTAAGTTGCCTATTTTCGAGGCATGGGCCTCTTGTTGTCATTCTTGCTAATTGTTGCACTGCTTATTCAGTGTTTCCTCTCCCCTAGCCTTCTAAAGTCCCCCCTGGCAATTCTCCCATGCTTTTGGCATATTTTTGAGAAGTTTCATTTCTAAAATTTCCTGGGAGAGTTGCTTGGTTACAGAATGTTTTCTGTTATTTTCCCCATAGTTACGTTTTCACCCATGGGTGTATAACGTTTGTGTTCTGCATCTTCCATCTGATGTTCTACAGATTCTCTCCTGGGAGTCTCTGTTTTGCATCAGATAGAGTGTAATTGATGACTGATTCCGGGCCAGTTTTTTCAGTGCCTGGAGTCATGTTTTCTAGTGTGTTTACACTGTTTGTTTTCATTGGCAACAGCCTTTTTTGAGGGGGGCTGTTTGCCTTTGTGGTAGTTTATCTCATTATAAGATACATTTATATTACCCGAAAGTGTTTCATTAATTATTTTATATAAATTTAAAATTTTTGACCACACTTTGCCATCGGATCCATCGGGGCTCAACGTTACTTTTCAGCAACTTGGGCTTCTCTGAAAAAATATTTTTTCAAAATTATTTTGTTTTGCAATTGTTTTTTCATTTATTAATGGATCATGTTATTATGTATCTTTGTGTCAGGGGTTTTTGCGAGTAACTAGGACTTATTGTTGTTCTTTCACAATGAAGGGACATTGTTCAAATTGTAATAGGAAGAAATCTTCCTCTGACTTTCATGATCATTGTATTAATTGTAGTCAGTGTTCTCGCATTAATCCCTGTCCTATATGTGAACATTGGGATGAGAAACATTGGAAACGTGTGTCACGATATGTTGTTTCTGGAGAAAGAGCGATGCCGGCTCTTTCTCCACAAGGTCACTCTACTCTCTCAGTTTCTATTTCAGAGGAACCAGAACAGGGTGATGTTTCCATGTTATCTTCTTCAAGTGTGCGTCCGTCGTCACAAATGAATTCAGAGCTAGCGGCAAAAGTGCTCATGGAGATTAGACAAATGTCGTCCGCTAGCTCGCCCGGTGTAGCGTCCATTCACCGAATGGTTCGGCAGCCGGGTTCGTCCGATGCGGTCCAAGAGGAAATTTTGGGTGATGCGAGCACTATAAACATAATAGATGCACACCCAGTGACGGCGGATAGTAAACGAGAACGGAGGAAGCCTTTTAGTCCGGTTCCTAGCTCGTCCAGGTCCAGCCGGGCCGCGAGCGAGAGAGGTCCCTCTCTCGTACAACAACATCTGGGACCAGATGTTGTGGTACAAAATGTGTCTTTAGCGGAGCATACGTCCGTCGCTCGGGACGCTCCGTTGTATAAGCAGTCCGCAGAGACTGTTAAGGCTTCCTCTTCTCGTCAGCGCACACGACCGCACCTTGGCTGCGTGACCTCCGATATTTTACCAGCTTCGCCGATGAAGGATTCTTCGGTGACCAGGTCACACCATCCGGCAGCCAGGGATTCGAGACCGATGGACTCCGGACGTTCGCATAGGAAAAGTATGCGGGAGCCATCTGATGCGGAGCTGCCCTCGGCGAAGCAGCGAAAGACTGCGCCTCCGCAGGTCTCGACGTCGGACATTCTTGTGCAGATAGCACAGCTTATCCCAGCAGCCGACAGAAACGGTGTCGGATCGAGAATTATCCGACGGCGCTGGGTCGGTACGCTCCGCCGAAGCATCGGGGGCGGACGACCGGGAACATCGGGAGGTCCGCCCGGATGGTGAAAGGGATACGGATGAATTGGAGCTATCCCTTTCGGAACAACATAAAGCTGCCGTGGACTTCATCCGGCACTTTCTCCCTCAAGTTGTTCCGTCGGGCCAGACTGCTGCGCTTCCGGACAAGAGAATTATAGCGTCATTGGACTCTGAATTTTTTGAGCGGTTCAGGGACATCGCTCCCGAGTTTCCGTCGCAGTCCAATAATGTTGCAAGAACATTTGAATTATTGAACGACGCTATATTTAAACTTGCTTCCAGGACGGGGAAAGCAGGTTTCTTGTCCGCTAATACTCTTAACCTACCTTTCATTAATGCAAGGAATAAATTCGATACGGCAGGACAGGGTATACCGAGAGTTCCTCTGCGTATGGACGACGAGGCGGAAGACTTAGAGCTATCATTACCGTCGTCAGCTTCTATTCCAACCGCGGTGTTGGAAACAGCTATTGCGTCTAACAGAGCCAATTTAGATGCCTTATCTTACGCAGATCACCTTACTAAGGCGTTATCACTGCGCCTTCAAGGGGAAGAGTTTCAGGATATACAATCCTCTTTAAGACTTCTTTCAAGGGCAGTAGCTTATTCCACGTGTAACTCCGCCCTTTCAGTGGCAAATCTGGAGTTGGTTAGACGTGACGCAGCCCTAGCTACATCCACACTAGTGGATTCTAAGGTGAAGAACTCTCTTAGAGTCGCTTCGGTCTCAGGAGAACTTCTCTTTGACGGCAAGCTTTCCGCTATTTATGATAAAATTAAAAAGAAAGCTAATGATTCTCTGTTGTTCAGATCGGCTCCTAAAAAGTTGGATACAGCAGACACGAATAAGACAGGCACTTCTGGGTCTAATGCGCCCAAGAGAGGTTCCTATAGAGGTTCCGGTGCGTCCTCTTGGTCTTATTCGAGAGACCGTCAGGATAGCGACTCTCGTTCGGGACGTCCTTCAGGCCGGGACAATCGGTCGGACGCCCCGAGGTCGACGAGGCGAGGTGCGGGTCGTGGAAGACGTGGTTTCTCCTACCGCAGGCCTCGCAGGTCCAGGAGGTGATGGCTTAAACCTCTATCGCGTTCCGGTTGGCGGAAGGTTGTCGAGTTTTTCACAAGAGTGGGCGTCGATTACGGACGACCCTTGGGTGAGAGGAGTGACTTCGGAAGGTCTAAAGATATCCTTCAAACGAAAGCCTCCATTAACTCGAAGTCCAAAGTGGACTCATCTTCCGTCAAATCCACAGAAAAGAGACGCTCTGTTATCAGAGGTGCAGTCTCTTTTAATGAAGAACGCGGTAGAGGTCGTAGAAAACCAGGAATCTCTGGGATTCTACAGCCATCTGTTTCTGGTTCCGAAACCAGACGGCTCGTTCCGTCCAGTCATAGATTTGAGCTGGATAAACAAGCTGATCGTCGCTCCGAAGTTTTATATGGAGACGATTCGATCGGTCAGAGCGAGTATTCGGGGTGAACGATTATGCAACAAGCATAGATCTCAAAGATGCGTACTTTCACGTCATGGTACATCCGACATTCCGAAAGTATCTACGCTTCGCAGTCCTAGGAGTGGTGTATCAGTTCCGGGCCATGTGCTTCGGATTGAATCTAGCACCCTGGGCTTTCACTCGGGTAATGAACTCGGTAATGATCTACTTCCGAGCTCATTCGTCTGCGGTAACGTCGGCCTACCTGGACGACATTCTTCAGAGGTACGGCAACGAGTTAACGCTTCAGAACGATGTTCAGAATCTTCTTCTATTGCTCCGACATCTCGGTTTCATAGTAAACGAGGAGAATTCGGATCTGGTGCCGTCCAAGTCATTCACTCATCTGGGAATGAGCTTCGAGACGCACAACAATCTCGTTCGTCTGCCGTTAACCAGAGCGAAATTAGTCAGTTGTTACGCTCGCTATTGTCTGCACGCAGACAAAGTCACGGCGAGAGAATTTATGAGACTGATAGGTCTGTGCGGAGCCGCCGCGGATCTCATTCCGATGGGGCGGCTACGCACACGTCCTCTTCAAATTTTCCTGACTCAGAATTGGAGTGTGAAAATTCATTCGCTCGATGTAGACGTTCTCTTGTCAGATCAAGTGAAACAAGAGATTCAGACTTGGGCAAACATTCAGTGGTTAACTCAAGGAGTTCCGCTGCAGTTGCCGGATCCGAGTTTTACCGTTATGACGGATGCCAGTCAAACAGGTTGGGGTGCATCATTAATCCCAACGGATTCGAGATGCCAGGGTCTTTGGGATCCGCAATTCCTGTGCAAGCACATAAACATCAAGGAAATGATGTCAATTTGGCTTGCGTTACGTCACTGGATGGACATTATTCACGATGCTCATGTCCAAATCCTATCCGACAATACGACAGTAGTGGCGTATATACGGAATCAGGGAGGCACTCATTCAGTTCCGTTGTTCAATCTAACGGAAAGAATCCTTCTGTTTGCGTTAGAACATCACGTTCTTCTTTCGGTCCGTCACATACCGGGTCGTCTGAATGTGCTAGCAGACTCCCTTTTACGAAAGGGTCGCTTGTTGCCGTCGGAGTGGACTCTCAACAAACAAGTATTCAATCAGATTTGCTACCAATGGGAACGGCCAATGATAGACTTATTTGCGACACATCTCAACAATCAGTTGCAGACGTATGTGTCCCCGTGTCCGGATCCAAGAGCATTTGCAGTAGACGCTCTGTCGATCCCTTGGGACGGAATGATAGGATATGCGTATCCTCCAGCGCCGTTAATTCAACAAGTATTGCTAAAGATAAAACAATCTCAATGCAAGATTCTGTTGGTAGCATCTCTGTCGCCACAGAGACCGTGGATAAATCTACTCAGGTGTCTGTTGTGGGACCTACCGCGGAAGCTTCCTCCACGAGAGGATCTTCTTTCGCAGGGGAAATCGCGCCAACTCCATCACAACCCGCAAGGTCTCAACCTTCACGTTTTTCCGTTGTGCGGTCCTTCTTGCATGGCAAGCACTTTACAGGACGAGCAGTGGACGCGATTTCTAACTGTAGGAGGACCTCCTCTTCGCTAAATTATGCGGCTAAGTGGAAGGTTTTTCGTCGTTGGTGTAGGGATCATTCTGTAGATATATTTGATCCCTCTATACCAGACATTGCAAACTTTCTAGTATACTTGTTTGACGAAATCAAACTGCAGCCTGTTACTATAAAGGGTTATAGATCTATGTTATCTGATACCTATGCACATCATGATAGTTTACAAATTGGATCTAATGTCTCTTTATCGAAATTGGTTAGAAACTTTTCGATAAATAGACCCAGAACTCTTAGATTAATTCCTAAGTGGAATTTAGCTTGGGTTCTCCTTAAATTGAAGGAAAAGCCATTTGAACCTCTTGGGACAGTAGATTTCAAATTCTTATCTTATAAGACAGCTTTTCTCTTAGCTTTCTCTTCTGCCAGAAGAGTCAGTGAGCTTCATGCACTATCGGTGGATGATTCTCATTATCGTAGTGTTGGGAACACTATCACCTTCACTACTAATGTGGGTTTTTTAGCTAAGAATCAGGCTCCTAATAAATATCCGGAACCTATTGTTATTAAGGCTCTTCTGTCTTCAGACGGGCGTAGGCCTTTATTCTGTCCTGTTAGAGCACTACGTATCTATAAACAGAGATCTCAGTTTATCAGAAAGGGACGGAAACGTTTCTTTCTGTCTTTGATGCCTAATAGAAAGGACATTTCAGTCCATTCTATTGCTAGATGGATTCAGTTAACTATCCGTACTGCTTATGAAGATTTATCTTCTTCTCAGCAGTCTGTGCTTAAGATTTCTGCTCATGAAGTAAGAGCTCTTTCTACTTCCTGGGCTTATGCTAATAGTGTTGCTATTACAGATTTAATGAAGGCTGCTTATTGGTCTCAGCCATCCACATTTACGAATTTTTATCTCAGAAATATTGAGTCCATTTCTGGAGACCTGCATTGTTTAGGTCCGTTATCTGTTACTCAGAATGTCGTCCACTAAACAGTTGCAACTATAGTTATGCAGGCTTTCTGTTCCGGCAGTGACTCCTTCCGGCTGCCCTCTTCGCTCTGGGCTATTTGACCCAGGGCAAGGGGAAGGGGGGGGGGGGGTGGGTGTTCCCTTAGGTCACCTGCTTTATAGTGAAAAGCAAGGGAATGCCTCCTCCAAGTCAGTATTTCTGAGTCGCTTCCGGGATGGTTTTAAAGTGTAATATTAATGTTTAATTTCATTCATGTCTTATTTTTAAAGTGTAGCTCAGTGTGAAGTATTTGTATATGTCAAGTGTCAAACGGGCTTTAATATACAATACTCGGACACTTTTAAATGATTATAAAGAGTCTCAGTTCTCTGGACTACTTTATTTATTGGCTTGCTTTAAAAATAATTAGTATAAGGGTTATACTGGATGTTAATAGAGAACATGAATGTTATTGTGCTCAATTATTAAGGGTAGTGTATCTTTCTAATTTAATATTAAATAAGAAAGATACATGTAAAGCCTAATACTCCTTTTCTCCTTAAGGGGTTACCTCTTTACTATATAGTTGAGCTTATTGGATTTTCCTCTATGTCCTAGGCCCTCCAGCCTGTTTACTATTCAGCTAAGTCTGGGTCATTGGTACAGTATAAAAATGTTAAAAAATTTATAGTAATTTATATATTTTTTATACTTACCAATGACCCAGACGGGGATGGCCCTCCCTGGAGTTGGGAACTCTTGCCTCCCCGCTGAGTACATAGCGCTGACCAGGCACTGCCAGTAAGAATGATAATTGGCGCCAATTTCGGGACGACTGCGTCACTGCGCATGCGCAGTAGAGGCGTACTATGGAGGTCCTTTAGGACATGATTTCTTTTTGTTTTGGATGCAAATTTTGGGGATTGGGGGGCAAAATTTGTGTTTGGCCCTGGTTTTGTTGGAGTTAGCACCAGCTATGTCTGGGTCATTGGTAAGTATAAAAAATATATAAATTACTATAAATTTTTTAACTTTTTTGGAGTTTGATCAATTTCTGCAATGCACACTTTCTTTTTTGGGTGAGTATATTTGAAGATCAGTTCCCTGCCTGGGGGTACAATCCACTTTTAACCCTTTACCCAACGCAGACGATATCAAAATTTATTATTTTAAATATCATTTTTTGAAATTTTTCTAAAAACTTCAACAAAACCATATCATGTGACCCCTCTTTGGAACGAGCTCGTTCCAAAGAGGGGGTCACATGATATGGTTTTGTTGAAATTTTTCGAAAAATATTTTTTCCGCTGCTGAATTGCATATTACGCGGGCGGATGCGGGCGATTCGTTAGGTAAAGGGTTAATGCAGATGGGGGCAAATATGGGGAGGAAAATAAAAAACACAACTCTACTTTCTTATATGCCCGTTTTAAAAAAATGGTTGTATTATGTGATAGCGTTGGCGTCCGTCAGTCCGGAATTGTTTTCTCTGTTGATTTTTGGTGGAGTTACTGCCCTTGAACTTAGAATTTTTAGAGTTTTCCAGATTTTTTTTCATTTTCCGGACTTTTTTTCGTTATGGTTGGACATATTGAAAAAATTTTTGGTATATAGCTTAGTTGTGGATGCTTACAGATCAAGTTCGAATTTCATTCCCCGTCTGTCTAGAATTGTTTTCCAGACTTTTTTCCTTATAGATGGACATATTGAGACAATTTTTGATACACAGGTTTGTCATGGATACTTGCAGATCTTGTTCGAATTTCGTTCCGCTCAGTTGATTTTTGGCGGAGTTACTGCCCTTGAACTTAGTTACCGTTTTCCGGACTTTTTTCGTTATGGATTGATATATTGAGAAAAATGTTTATCTATAGCTTTGTTATGGATACTTACAGATCAAGTTCGAATTTCGTTCCACTCGGTTGATTTTTGGTGGAATTACTGCCCTTCAACTTCGAATTTTTAGAGTTTTCCAGATTTTTTTTTCATTTTCCAGAATTTTTTTCATTATGGTTGGACATATGGAGAAAACTTTTGGTATATAGCTTAGTTGTGGATACTTACAGATAAAGTTCGAATTTAATTCCACGTCTGTCCAGAATTCTTTTCCAGACTTTTTTAGCTCACCTCACCTCAGCTCAAGCTCAAGGGGAGCTTTACTAATCACTTTCTGTCTGTCGTCCGGCGTTAACTTTACATTATCGACTTCTTCTCACAAACTACCCAACCAAATTGAACCAAATCTGTTGTGCATGTTCCCTATCATATGTCAATTCAGGTTTGTTCAAATCAACTTGACCCGCCCCTTGATAGGGCCGCGCCCAAAAAGTAAGCCTAAATCTTAAAAATCTTCTTCTCATGAACCAGCAGTAGCAGAGACTTGATATTAGGTGCGCAGCTTCCTTTTGAGGTGTAGACACAGATTTGTTCATGAGAAGTTCTGGGGGCTATATTTGCCATCGTTATGGGAGGGGCAAGAATTTTTGCCCTGCCCAAAATTTCTATTTTCCAAACCGAGAGGCTGATTTGAAGCAAATTTGATATGAGGTTTTATTGGGACATAAGTAGTTAATTTAAGCCCAAAAAAATGTTCCTATCGCCCCATGGGAACCGCAGGAGCTAAAAATAGAAAAAATTTAAAATGTCCATATCTCCAAAACTGCACTGCACTGAGAATTTTTATTTGGTTAGAAGCTTCCTTAGGACCAACAGAATGGAATGGTAAAAAAAAAAATTGCTATCGGTTTTATCATACAGTACTTTTTCGGGGCTTTGTAGGTAATGGGGAAAACGTTAAAGAATCTTGTTCTTCCAAACCACTGGTCCAAAGGCTTTCATATTTCACATATAACATTATTGGAAGATTGATTCACATATTTGTTGAAATCAATTCCCTGGGTCCATATTTGTGCTCTCTATGGGAACCCAAATGTTCAAATTAGTGCAGTATGAGGAATTTTCTTTAAAAATCTTCTTCAGATCCTGCAGTCAGAATGTTTTGATATTTGGTGTGCAGGCATCCTTATGGGGGTGAGATTCAAGTTTGTTCAAGCCAAGTCCCTGGGTTCATATTTGGGCTCACTGTGGGAGCCCGAATTATAACTTAGTTCAGTATGAGGAATTTTCTTTAAAAATCTTCTTCTTCAGATTCAGCAATCAGAATTTTTTTATATTTGGTATGCAGCATCCTTAGGGAGGTGAGATTCAAGATTGTTCAATCCAAGTCCCTGGGTTCATATTTGTGGAGCCCGAATTATAACTTCGTTCCATCTTAGTTCCATATGAGGAATATTCTTCAAAAATCTTCTTCTTCACATCACCAGTCAGAATTTTTTAATATTTGGTATACAGTATCCCTAGGGAGGTGAGAGATAAGTTTGTTAAAGCCAAGTCCCTGGATTCATATTTGGGCTTCCTGTGGGAGGCCGAATTGTACCAAAATTTCTTTTTTCCAAACTGAGAGGCCAATTTGAACCAAATTTGATATGAGGGCTTATTGGGTCCTAAGTACCTAATTTATGCCAAAAACATTTTTCCTGTCAATCCAATGGAACTGCAGGAGCTAAAAATAGAAAAAAAATTAAAACGCCCATATCTCCAAAACTACACGGCACTGAGAATTTTGATTTTGTGTGAAGCTTCCTTAGGAACAGCAGAAAGGAATGGTCAAAAAAAAAATTGCCATCATTTTTTAACACTGTGATTAATGGGAAAAACATTAAAGAATCTTCTTCTCCAATACCACTGCTCCAAAGTCTTTTATATTTCACATATAACATCTTTGGAAGATTCATTCACATGTTTGTTGAAATCAAATCCCTGGGTCCATATTTGGGCTCTCTATGGGAGCCCAAATATTCAGATTAGTGCAATATGAGGAATATTCTTTAAAAATCTTCTAATCCACCAGTCAGAAGCTTTTGATATTTGGTATGCAGCATCCATAAGGGGGTGAGATTCAAGTTTGTTCAATTTGAATCCCCGGCTTAATATTGGATAGTGATGGGCCAATCATGGTTTTTACCTGTGTGCCGATTACCGATCATTGAGGCTAAATAATCGGCCGATTCCGATCCGATTACCGATTATTACAGTTGAATAAAAAATAATGCTTATATTCAATGCAGTGTTAAAATTAAAGTCAGTAATTGTAAAATAACATTTACATAACTTGTATTGCAACTTCTCAAGTTCATTTCGAAACAATATAAACATTGTCTTTCATTAATTAATTCAATTAATAAGCTTGTTTGGAAAGTCGGTCGTGTTAGTGTAACAGTGGTTTTTTTTTTTTTAGAATCTGAATTTCAGTCGTAGCCTGAGTTTGAAATACAACGACCTACCCTTAGTACCCTAATCACTTTTATTTCACACTTACGACTGAATAGACAATGTTACAATACCAAGACTGACTGACCACTCAAGCTTATCAATTGCTGAATGAAGATCAGCTCACTAAGGTTTAAATCAAGATGGCTGTGACTGACTGGGGAGTTACTGATCGATTCGCCCTGATTTCACATTCGTCGTAGAATATGGGCGATTCGTCGTGAACAAAAATTACCGATGAGTCACGGATCGTAATGGATGAATCAACAGTAATTTCCATTCTCTTCTGGACGATTCCTCGATGATTTCGATTTAACGCTAAATTTGTGGGTCGCACAGCTCTGTTTTAAGACGCCCAAAATCGTGAAAATACCTTGTTTCTGATCTGAAGTATATATCTTATCACGCCTCAAAGAGGGGGTCATAAAATAGATTTTTGAGACAAGAAACGTACATAAAACCTATATATTTACACACTTCGTCGTACAGCTCTGTTACGACTTGAAGGACGCGAAAAAATATCCTGTTTCTGATCTGAAAAATATATATTATCACGTCTCAAAGAGGGGTCATAAAATAGATTTTTGAGACAAGAAACGCACATAAAACCTATGTATTAACACACTAAGTTGCACTGCTCTGTTAAAGGACGCGAAAAATATCCTGTTTCTGATCTGAAAAATATATCTCATCACGCCTCAAAGAGGGGTCATAAAATAGATTTTTGAGACAAGAAACGGACATAAAACCTGTATATTTACACACTTTGTCACATAGATCTGTTATAACATGCCCAAAATAAATATCTTGTTTCTGATCTGAAAAATATATATTATCACGTCTCAAAGAGGGGTCATAAAATAGATTTCTGAGACAAAAAAAACACATAAAACGTATATATGGATGTTTCGTGCCCATTTGGACGTTTTGTTACTGTCGTACCCGAATCTCCGGTTGTTTTGTACACAAATCTCTGCCTGCAATTGGACGTTTCATACCCATAATTTTCTGGGTACGAAACATCCAGAACATACCCGAGACGTCTAGAAACCGACAGACTGACACTGTGTTCATTATTAAATCAATTTAATCAAAACCTCAAACATGTAATTAGTAACTCCAGGAGTGACCTCTCACTGAATGTTTAGTAACAATCAGTCAACCACCAAATCACTTTCAAGTCACATGGTTGATCGTCTGCAGAACTCTCCTAATTTAGTGTCATGAAACTACGCTTACAAATTCACAACTCAGTGTTTCTCAACACTCAAAGTTCAACAGAGGAATGTTGCCTCTAATAACAAGAATCATCTCTGCTTTATTCGGATCAAACTTGTTTCTCTTTCCATCGTAGATCTCGCCAGCCTCACTGAAAAGTCTTTCACTCTGCACGCTAAATGGCAGAGCGACCAAGAATTTTCTGGCCAATTTACTTAATTTTGGATAGCAACTAATATTTACTGCCCACCACTGATAAATGTTGCCCGCTCTGTCCAACAACTGTTCATTCTGGTAAGCAGCACATTCGTCCTCAACAGTAACTGTTTTAGTGTGGGCTTTTACGCACAATCCTTTCTCTTGCAACATTTCTGCGAACTCTGTATCAACCAGTTTCTTTGACTCTGTTCTCAGTTTCTTAGCACTACTCTCGTTTTTTTTCTCCTCCAAAATCAATGAACTGCAACTGCAACTTTGCTCTGGTGATTTCGATTGATTTTTATTCAGCATTGAGTTTTCTTCTTCTATCCACTTCTTTACTTTATCTTTAGTTGTAGTTCTGTTTTATCTTCATTCGCCACAAAGAAATGATCCTTGTACCGTGGATCTAGAAAAGTCGAAAACACTAACAGTTTATTCGACTCCATATCATTATACCTGCTTCTGAGTGATGTCAGCATTTCATCTATCATCATTTGTATTCCTCTGTCATCTTTGTGTGATGCCAAGGCTCTTGAAAGAAGTGAGACAGAGGGAATTATCATCGACACACTGGCTTTAGCTTCAGATGCTTCTCTGGTGAAGTATTCAAAACATAGCAGATTTTGTATAAGAGTCTGTGCCAGTGACCACTGATTAGGGGTCATCAAAGGTATATCATACTCAGTGCTATATTCAACCAGCGCCAATTTCTGTTCCATTACCCGCTCCAGCATATAAAATGTGCTATTCCATCTGGTTGGAACCTCCTGTACGAGGCTGTGCTCTGGCAGCCCATGTTTGCTTTGAATCTGGTGCAGTCTGTGGTATGCTAATGGCGAATGATTGAAATGCTCAACGATTTTTCTTGATATCGTCAGCATGTCGTTTATTGTTCTCTGTGTGCCCATCCCATCTTTCACTACCAGCTGCAAGGTGTGGATAAAGCAACCGAGATGGTTCAACTCTGTCAACTCGAATCCACGCACAGCATTTGCAGCATTATCGCGAACGATGGCCAATACATGCTCTTCTGGAATATTCCACTGAGTGTGCATGCGTTGGATTTCTGCAGCTGTGACTGCCCAGTAAAGACGAAGCGTTCAGAACACAGCTCTTCTTTTCAAACTTTTCATTGATCCAATGGCATGTTAGTTAGACTCATTAAACTGTTTGCACCGTGAGAAGACAACCATATGTCTGCCGTGAATGCCAGTGCTGTCTCTTCACAAAGGTGTTCTTGTTTTATTTTTTGACAAGTTTATTATATAAAGCAGGAATTTCAGTCCAATTGAGCTGTGTCCTATCAGGGAGTGTGTACCATGTTTCTTGGCCATGGCTATACCTCCGAAACCCCACGCGATCAACAATACTGAATGGCTCCAAATCAGTTGCCACTAACTCGACCAAAAGTTTATTCTGTGCTGTCCTTCGTGGATCACTTGGCCCCCAAGGAACTTGTTTCATCATCTCGCCTGAAATTTTCGTTTGATATGTCTTTTTTATTTCTGAGGACGTCGAAGCACTCTCTTCTATTTGTATTTTTCGTTTTTTATCTTGCTGTTCCTTGTCTTTAGTTTCCAGTTCTTTGAATTCCCCGCCATGCAAACACCTTAGATGATTGTGTAGATTGGTCGTGATGAAACTTTGTATGGTCGAACCTCCACGAGCTATCATGGTTTTGCAAATGGAACATTTAGCCTTTCTGTCTTGTGGGGAGCTTACACTAAAGTAGTCCCGTAGCATACTTTTCGATTGCAATTTTGAAACTGGTTGTGACTCGGTAAGTTGAAGTTTGGCGTCGGAGCGGTTTTCCTGTGTGGTCGCCATAATTTATGGTGTAAATAAGTATAACTATCGTAGAAACGCGTCACAGAGACTAGAGAGCCGGCAGTGTGGCACGTACTGACAGTTGATAAATGGCCTGTGCTTCGCATTCAGGCTTTCCAATCATGGGCTGGTATAAATCTGACAGGTCACAAATGTCAACAGTTTAACTTCAATGAGTGATGTTGGTTCAGTAAATTCTTTGATGCTACATGCATGACTGCATGCCACAGTCTCTGACATCATATATTGATTGTTAATGAAATAAATGATCATGATTACTCAGAGACGGCACTCTCTTTGAAGTGGGCCATCAAAACAACTTTAAGTGAGTTTTAAAGTCAGTGAAAGTGACCAGGACGCTCGCCGACTGATTCCGTGTCCCTTGAACTGTTGTGATGAAAATTCATTGTTTATGTTGCGGGAGCAATTTCGGTCAAATATAGAAGAGGTTTACAGTGCTTGCTTTATTTTAATTTTTATTCATTTTATTTTTATTTAATTGATGTTTAACGACACTTTAACAGCCAGGGTCATATTGTGTCAGTGACAGGTTTACGGGTGGAGGAAGACAGAGTACCTTGAGAGAACCATCAAGCAATATCAAGCACCTGTCAGTTCTCCAACGTCACAACTACATAGCACAGGCAGGGTTAATAGGTTGAAAATGTGCACCTCGGTGTGCAGTACGTCTCAGCACACAACGTCATTGTGCACCCATGTGGGCAATCCGGGTGAAGTGTCTTGCCCAAGGACACAACACGGGAAGTGCTTGCTTTATAAAAATGCATGCGAGCGAAAATTCGCCCTCTTCAAATTGCTGAGAAGTGTGATTTTTTTCAAAGGCTTGAACCTCATGTTGTTTAAATAAATTGCACGTAACAACAACTGTGGAATCCACATGGGGCCCCGAAATAAGGGCGACGCCGCAGTGGCATAGGGAAAGGGGGAAGGAAGTGTTTCCACATTACATCACTAGTTAAGATATTTTTCCGTCGTTTGCCCTTACCCTTATTTTTTTTTTTTTTTCAGATTGAAAACTGACTGCCCCGATAACCACCCAACCCAGATACCCCACCCCTCCAATATTGTTTTTTGTCTCCCGCTTTTAATTCGGGGTGTCCTTCTGTCCTTCCATCCTTCCGTCCTGTGTTTTTCGTTTCCAGACTCTAACTTTCCTTACAGTGACCGGATTTCGATGAAATTTGGGTAGTAGATCACTTTCATCAATTGTGGATCCAAGTTCGAATATGGGCATTTTCCGTGCATATTTAATTAGGTTGCCGAAATTTGATTGGCTGACGGTTTCCAGACTCTTACTTTCCTTAAAATCAACCGATTTCGATGAAATTTCATATATGGATTACTTTTATCAATACCTAGCTCAAGTTCGAATGTGGGAAATTTTGTACCGAAAATCTGTCCGTCTGCCCTGTGCGTCAACGCACCTTGGACTAAAAGCCGTATTTATGAACCGATCTTCACGAAATTCTTGGGTATCTTTGTTATCATTGTGAGATCAGAATTTGTGTTTTGGGGTTTGGTCCTAAAATCAAGATGGCCACCAGCGACCATTTTGTTCCGAAATTGGGTGTAATCAGTTTTTTTGTACAGAACTTCTATATGAAAGTTCGGATTTGAATAAATTTTTGTATGAATGTTTAGTAACATGCAATACATCACATATAATACGGGTTTTGTTCTCGTGCAAAAATTATGCAAATTAGGGAAACTTCGATTTATTCAGTGCTACAACTAATACACAGTAAGTGCACACCTTCCGTGTTTTTCATTTCCAGACTCTAACTTTCCTTACAGTCACTCGATTTTGATGAAATTTGGGTAGTAGATCACCTTCATCAATTGTGGGTCCGCACATATTTAATTAGGTTACTGAAATTTGATTGGCTGACGGTTTCCAGACTCTAACTTTTCCTTAAAATCAACCGATTTCGATGAAATTTCATATATGGATTACTTTTTTCAATACCTAGGTCAAGTTCGAATGTGGGAAATTTTGTACCGAAAATCTGTCTGCCTGTCCTTCTGTCCTCGTCCATCAACGCACCTTGGACTAAAAGCCGTATTTATGAACCGATCTTCACAAAACTTCTTGGGTATCTTTGTTAGCATTGTGAGACCAGAATATGTGTTTTGGGGTTTGGTTCAAAATTCAGGATGGCCACCAGCGGCCATTTTGTTCCAAAATTGTGTGTAATCAGTTTTTTGTACAGAATTTCTTTATGAAAGTTTGGATTTGAATAAATGTTTGTATGAATGTTTAGTAACATGCAATACATCACATATAATACAGGTTTTATTCTCGTGCAAAAATTATGCAAATTAGGGAAACTTTGATTTATTCAGTGCTACTACTAATACACAGTAAGTGTACACCTTCCGTGTTTTTCATTTCCTGACTCTAACTTTCCTTACAGTCAGTCGATTTCGATGAAATTTGGGTAGTAGATCACTTTCATCAATTGTGGGTCCAAGTTCGAACATGGACATTTTCTGCGCATATTTAATTAGGTTGCTTAAATTTGATTGGCTGATGGTTTCCAGACTCTAACTTTCCTTACTTAGAGTGAACCGATTTCAATGAAATTTCATATATGGATTACTTTTCACATCACTTTAATGTAATATGTCTTATCATACAGTCTTAATGTTTAGTGATTCTCACAGTTATACTCCACATCATTTTACTTGCTTTGACAGTGACCTCCGTGAAAATAAATCCGATAACCACTGTCTGAAGCACTGTCTGTTCTGTCTCTTCTAAATAACTTCCACTTGCAACTCAACTATATTCCACTGGATGCATTAATTCCCCTTGAAACTGCTGCACAGCAGGAGACATGAAGTCACTGAATTTGCTTGTTGGTTCTACCGTCTACGCCCATGAGACGTCGTCTGTTATTGTTTTGTATAGCATGTGTTACGAGAGACGAGTCCAGCTGTCCAGTGCGCGTCAGATACACATGGAAAGAGCTACTGCAGGCTATGATGCTATTCAGGCGAAGGTTAAAGGTGTGTGTGTGTGTGAGGTTGGGGGGGGGGGATACTCTACCTTCTTTCACTTTTTATTTTGTAGCAGCAAAGCTTTAGTTCGCTATTCAGGGACTTCGATGTCGACACAGAGTATACAGAGGCTGAAACGACTCATGCTGAAACTATGAAACGTCTCTGGGCCAAAACGTCCCTATTTCACGCAAAGATAAACAACGTGGAATTATTTAGTGGACCAAAACGTCCCGAGGCCGAAACGTCCATAGCCCACAGAAAGATAAACATGTGAAATTATATGGTACAAGCAATGCGGTTGGTTGTAGCGGACGATTTCACAACTTTCCAGCCAATCACAATTCACCTTACTATATTTTATGAATTAAATCCAATAAATTAACCTTTGAACTTTGTTTCATTTGCTATAACACGACGTGTACATTAAAAAAATGAGCCGAAATTAAAACTGGAAATGTTTCAGTTTTCAGTGAGAAAATCGACTGTCATGTAGTCACAGTAGACTAAGGTGTGGGGAGAGGCAAACAGTTATTACCTGTAATTTACTACTTTTTGTTTCAGTTTTAGCGCTCATTCACATGCAATGAGACTATCTAGGCGCGTGATTTTATAGAGGCCAGGTGCGTGTTTTTCACACTACGCGATTTGAAAGTAGGTGTGCAGTGGTGCAACGTGTGAAAGTTCCATACTGTAATAGGATGTGCTGATGTTTACCGACGACTACTGATTATTTTCTGATGGCCTGTAATCGGCGTCTTCCGATTATATTTCCTGATGATTGGCCCATCACTAATATTGGGGCTTTCTATCGGTTGGTGAGGGGGGTGGGGGGGGGGGGGGGTGCATGTTAGGTTCAGGTTTCTTCAAATCCATTCCTTAGTGTTCTTCCTTAAAATTTGCCTTTCATGACTTCATTCCTTTGTAGTGTTGATGAACCATGTCTGACTGAATGTGAGCCCAAACACTTCTTTGAACCACTTTAGCAGGTGAGCGATAAAGGCCACTTGGGGCCTCTTTTTTCCTTATGGATGGCCATATTGAGAAAATTTTTGGTACACAGCTTTGCTATGGATACTTACAGATCAAGTTCGTTCTGCTCAGTTGATTTTTGGTGGAGTTACTGCCCTTGAACTTAGTTACCGTTTTTCAGACTTTGTTTTCGTTATGGATTGACATATTGAGAAAAATTTTTAGCTCACCTGAGCGAAGCTCAAGGGGAGCTTAACTAATCACTTTCTGTCCGTCGTCCGTCGTCGTCCGTCCGGCGTTAACTTTACATTATCGACTTCTCCTCCTAAACCACTAGCCCAATTTTATTCAAATGTTGGCTAAATGTTTATTACCTAATGCCAATTCAGATTTGTTCAAATGAAGTTGCCCCTCCTCCTGGGTGGTGCCACACCCCCAAGGGGCACCAAAATCTTTGTAAATCTTCTTCTCATGAACCAGCAGTAGCAGAGACTTGATATTTGGTGTGCAGCTTCCTTTTGAGGTGTAGACTCAGATTTGTTCAAGGGAAGTTTGTGGGGCTATACTTGACGTTGTTATGAGAGGGGCAAAATTTTTTGCCCCGCCCAAAATTTCTATTTTCCAAACCGAGAGGCTGATTTGAACCAAATTTTATGTGAGGGCTTATTGGGTCATGAGTACTTGATTTATGCAAAAAAAAATTTTCCCGCAGCCCCGTGGGAACCGCAGGAGCTAAAAATAGAAAAAATTTAAAACGCCCATATCTCCAAAACTGCACGGCACTGAGAATTTTTATTTGGTGTGCAGCTTCCTTAGGACCAACAGAAAGGATTGGTAAAAAAAAATTGCCATCGGTTTTATCATAGGGTACAGTTTCGGGACTTTGAAAAAGTGCTGAGTCAGCACTTTTTAACACTGTAGGCAATGGGAAAAACATTAAAAAATCTTCTTCTCCAGATCCAGCAGGCAGAATCTTTTGATATTTGGTATGCAACATTGTAGGGTGGATCTGATTCAAGTTTGTTCAAATCGGCCCCCTGGGTTCATATTTGGGCTCAGTATAGGAGCCCGATTTCGAACTTAGTGCATTTCAGGCAAATTTCTTAAAAAATCTTCTTCTCCAGATCCAGCAGGCAGAATCTTTTGATATTTGGTATGCAACATTGTGGGGTGGATCTGATTCAAGTTTGTTCAAATCGGCCCCCTGAGTTTATATTTGGGTTCAGTATAGGAGCCCAAATTTGAACTTACTGCATTTCAGGCAAATTTCTTTGAAAATCTTCTTCTCCAGATCCAGCAGGCAGAATCTTTTGATATTTGGTATGCAACATTGTAGGGTGGATCTGATTCAAGTTTGTTCAAATCGGCTCCCTAGATTCATATTTGGGCTCACTATAGGAGCTCGAATTCGAATTTAGTGCATTTCAGGCAAATTTCTTCAAAAATCTTCTTCTCCAGATCCAGCAGGCAGAATCTTTTGATATTTGGTATGCAATGTTGCGGGGTAGATCTGATTCAAGTTTGTTCAAATCGGCCCCCTGGATACATATTTGGGCTTACTATAGAAGCCCGAATTCGAACTTAGTGCATTTCAGGCAAATTTCTTAAAAAATCTTCTTCTCCAGATCCAGCAGGCAGAATCTTTTCATATTTGGTAAGCAACATTGTGGGGTGGATCTGATTCAAGATTGTTCAAATCGGCCCCCTGGGTTAATATTTGGGCTCAGTATAGGAGCCCGATTTCGAACTTAGTGCATTTCAGGCAAATTTCTTAAAAAATCTTCTTCTCCAGATCCAGCAGGCAGAATCTTTTGATATTTGGTATGCAACATTGTAGGGTGGATCTGATTCAAGTTTGTTCAAATCGGCCCCCTGGGTTCATATTTGGGCTCAGTATAGGAGCCCGATTTCGAACTTAGTGCATTTAGGCAAATTTCTTAAAAAATCTTCTTCTCCAGATCCAGAAGGCAGAATCTTTTGATATTTGGTATGCAACATTGTGGGGTGGATCTGATTCAAGTTTGTTCAAATCGGCTTCCTAGATTCATATTTGGGCTCACTATAGAAGCTCGAATTTGAACTTAGTGCATTTCATGCAAATTTCTTAAAAAATCATCTTCTCCAGATCCAGCAGGCAGAATCTTTTCATATTTGGTAAGCAACATTGTGGGGTGGATCTGATTCAAGTTTGTTCAAATCGGCCCCCTGGGTTTATATTTGGGCTCAGTATAGGAGCCCAAATTTGAACTTAGTGCATTTCAAGCAAATTTATTAAAAAATCTTCTTCTCCAGATCCAGCAGGCAGAATCTTTTGATATTTGGTATGCAACATTGTGGGGTGGATCTGATTCAAGTTTGTTCAAATCGGCTTCCTAGATTCATATTTGGGCTCACTATAGAAGCTCGAATTTGAACTTAGTGCATTTCATGCAAATTTCTTAAAAAATCTTCTTCTCCAGATCCAGCAGGCAGAATCTTTTCATATTTGGTAAGCAACATTGTGGGGTGGATCTGATTCAAGTTTGTTCAAATCGGCCCCCTGAGTTTATATTTGGGCTCAGTATAGGAGCCCAAATTTGAACTTAGTGCATTTCAAGCAAATTTATTAAAAAATCTTCTTCTCCAGATCCAGCAGGCAGAATCTTTTGATATTTGGTATGCAACATTGTGGGGTGGATCTGATTCAAGTTTGTTCAAATCGGCTTCCTAGATTCATATTTGGGCTCACTATAGAAGCTCGAATTCGAACTTAGTGCATTTCAGGCAAATTTCTTAAAAAATCATCTTCTCCAGATCCAGCAGGCAGAATCTTTTGATATTTGGTATGCAACATTGCGGGGTGGATCTGATTCAAGTTTGTTCAAATCGGCCCCCTGGATTCATATTTGGGCTTAATATAGAAGCCCGAATTCGCACTTAGTGCATTTCGGGCAAATTTCTTCAAAAATCTTCTTCTCCAGATCCAGCAGGCAGAATCTTTTGATATTTGGTATGCAACATTGTGGGGTGGTTCTGATTCAAGTTTGTTCAAATCGGCCCCCTGGATTCATATTTGGGCTCACTATAGAAGCTCGAATTCGAACTTAGTGCATTTCATGCAAATTTCTTAAAAAATCTTCTCCAGATCCAGCAGGCAGAATCTTTTGACATTGGTATGCAACATTGTAGGGTGGATCTGATTTAAGTTTGTTCAAATCGGCCCGCTGGATTCATATTTGGGCTCACTATAGAAGCCCGAATTCGAACTTAGTGCATTTCAGGCATATTTCTTAAAAAATCTTCTTCTCCAGATCCAGCAGGCAGAATCTTTTGAAATTTGGTATTCAACATTGTGGGGTGGATCTGATTCAAGTTTGTTCAAATCCGACCCCTGGGTTTATATTTGAGCTCAGTATAGGAGCTCGAATTTGAACTTAGTGCATTACAGGCAAATTTCTTAAAAAATCTTCTTCTCAAGATCCAGCAGGCAGAATCTTTTGACATTGGGTATGCACCATGCTTAGGGGCGGTGAGATTCAAGTTTGTTCAAGCCAGGTCCCTGGGTCCATATTTGGGCTCACTGCGGTAGCCCGAATTATAACTTAGTTCAAAATGAGGAATTTTCTTTAAAAATCTTCTTCAGATCCAGCAGTCTGAATGTTTTGATATTTGGTATGAAGCATCCTTAGGGGGTGAGATTCAAGTTTGTTCAAGCCATGTCCCTAGGTCCATATTTGGGCTCACTGTGGGAGCCCGAATGATAACTTACTTCAAAATGAGGAATTTTCTTTAAAAATCTTCTTCTTCAGATCCAGCAGTCGGAATGTTTTGATATTTGGTATGCAGCATCCTTAGGGGGGTGAGATTCAAGTTTGTTCAAGCCATGTCCCTAGGTCCATATTTGGACTCACTGTGGGAGCTTGAATTGTAACTTAGTTCAAAATGAGGAATTTTCTTTAAAAATATTCTTCTTCAGATCCAGCAGTCAGAATGTTTTGATATTTGGTGTGCAGCATCCTTAGGTGGGTGAAATTCTAGTTTGTTAAAGCCAAGTTCCTAGGTTCATATATGAGCCCGAATTATAACTTAGTTCAATATGAGGAATATTCTTTAAAAATCCTTTTTTTTTTTAGATCCACTGGTCAGAATCTTTGGATATTTGGTATAAGCTTTTCTTAGGAGGAGCAGATGCAGCTTGTTGAAATCAATTCTGTGGGTTGATATTTAGGCTACCACGTCAGGTGCGCGCCCTCAGGTCCCCTGGGGCCTCTTGTTTCATTTTCCGGACTTTTTTTCGTTATGGTTGGACATATTGAGAAAATTTTTGGTTTTTAGCTTAGTTGTGGATGCTTACAGATCAAGTTTGAATTTCATTCCCCATCTGTCTACAATTGTTTTCCGGACTTTTTTCCTTATGGATGGACATATTAAGAAAATTTTTGGTACACAGCTTTGTCATGGATACTTGCAGATCATGTTCGAATTTCGTTCCGCTCAGTTGATTTTGGGTGTAGTTACTGCCCTTGAACTTAGTTACCATTTTCTGGACTTTTTTCTGTTATGGATTGATATATTGAGAAAAATGTTTATAATCAAGTTCGAATTTCGTTCCACTCAGTTGATTTTTGGTGCCCTTGAACTTGGAATTTTTAGAGTTTTCCAGATTTTTTTTTCATTTTCCTGACTTTTTTTCGTTATGGTTGGAGATGTGGAGAAAATTTTTGGTATATAGCTTAGTTGTGGATACTTACAGATAAAGTTCGAATTTCATTCCATGTCTGTCCAGAATTGTTTTCCAGACTTTTTTTCCTTGTGAATGGACATATTGAGAAAATTTTTGGTACACAGCTTTGTTATGGATACTTACAGATCAAGTTCGAATTTCATTCCGCTCAGTTGATTTTTGGTGGAGTTACTGCCCTTGAACTTAGTTACCGTTTTTCAGACCTTTTTTTTCGTTAGGGATTGACATATTGAGAAAACATTTTTATATATAGTTTTGTTATGGATACTTACAGATCAAGTTCGAATTTTGTTCATTTTTGGTGGAGTTACTGCCCTGGAACTCAGAATTTTTAGAGTTTTCCAGTTTTTTTTTTTCATTTTCCAGACTTTTTTTCATTAGGGTTGGACATATTGAGAAAATTTTTGGTGTATAGCTTTGTTATGGATACTTACAGATCAAGTTCGAATTTCATTCCACTTGGTTGATTTTTGGTGGAGTTACTGCCCTTGAACATAGAATTTTTACCATTTTCCAGACTTTTTTATATAATGTTTTATAATTTCTTGATGTACAGCAGGCATATTATGCGTCGTCGAAGGCGTCCTCTGGTTATATGTACATATACATCATTTTGAATAAAGCATTGTTAATAGCTTTGTATCTTCTTTGTTTTCTGTATTATGTGCATCTGAGAATGTGTTCTAGTATGCTTATGGAAACACAGTGCATTGTAAGTGCAGTCATTAATTGCAGGAGGTCGTCGATTAACGTGGTCGCCATGTTTTGCAATATCCAAATGACATGTCGTACTGTATCCCAATGGCATAGCCATCGGAAACCAGTCCCCCCCCCCCCCCCCCCTCCCAGACACACATATACTTCCTGAAAAGTCAACCTTATTTATATTCATGCTTGATTTCCGTAAATGTATGTGGTTCTCATACTCTCACCTTGATATTTCATTGATCATATTGCTATAGGTAGTCATTCACATTCTGTGGACTTCGGTCTTCAAAAAATGCTCAAGATGCTCCAGTTGGCACGGAAAGTTGTTTTTTTCCTCTGAAGAAGACCCTAAACCTTCACCTGATTCCACACATCTAAATACACACTTTTAACCCAGCACAAGGTGAAATGAAGTTGGGTAGCAGAATAATATTTTGTTCCCGTCTTCATTTATACTATGGCAATATCTTGAATTCTAGTTTTTGAATTTTATGTTCGTAACAATTTTGCAAATCATCTTAAGAGTGTACTTGCCCTTTATTTACTGTAGGGTTTATTTACTGGGGGGGGGGGGGGGGGGGGGGGGGGGGGGGGGGGGAGTGGGTGAAGGAATTTAAACCTTGAGGGTATTGAATAAATATGGAAATTAACTTTTTTAACAAACTTTGAACCATTTTAAATTTCAAAAATATCATTAAAACCCCCAAGTAATGTACAAACTTCCAAACAAACAAAAATCAAAGTGAATGGTGGAAATTTTATACAGTTATTTTGACTTTATATTTATGTTGGTATAATACAGTCATAACAGTCATAGCTTTTGAAACTTACCTTAACTCTTTGCAAAAATTAGTTTTGAAAAAATTGTGACCAAAACCATATCAGAGTGACCCCTCATTGGGTAATGAGGGGTCACATGATATGGTTTTGTTGAAAATTTTTGAAAAATTTAAAAAATAATATTTAAAATAATAAAGTTTGATCTCATCTGTTTTAGATAAAGGGTTACAGGTTAAACTCAAGTAAATATATAAATATAAGATTATTTTTTTGTACTATGGAATATGTACTGGTTGCACTCCCAAGGGTATAACAGTACTTTCAGATTCTACATTATTTAAGAGCTGAAAAATGATTCTCACAAATTTTAAGGCATAGAAAAAGCATTCACTGCTATGAAAATGCTAACCAGTAAATAAATTGATTAATTATAGAAGTGAAGCTAAAAGTGGAAAGAAATCCTGCAAGGAAGATGCTGATGAAAGTGTGTGTCTACGTGGGATACCTATTTTGACTGCTGGAGATATCAAGCGACGGAAGGAAATTATTAAAAAGCAGAAACAACGTGCTAAACCTGGATACTGTGAATGTTGTGAGTCAAAGTTTGAGGATTTGGATAAGGTATTGTTTGTATTTAGAAAGGCCTTAAAAAATATATACAATCACTTTCATAGTGCTTCTGTCATGATGTTAAGAGATGAAGTTTGTTTATTGGGGTTTAACAACACTTTCAGCAGCCAGGGTCACATCATATCGGACAGTAGTATGAGTGGAGCATGCCAGGGAGAACAACCAAGCAGCAATGAGAAACTGTCAGACTATCCACCTTACAACTATGCCCAAGCAGGGTTGCTCTTGGGAACACTGGAAAGTGAAGCAGTGCTTCTTGAAAACAAAACAAGCTCCGTTTTACTGGTAAAATAGGACCTGGTAAAACTATTGAACTAATGGATTAACCACTTGTCAATGAAAATTATTCAATTAACAGGAGTATTCTGTTAACAGAGGTTTGGTTACTTGTCTGTATTCTATAACCTAAGCATTTATTCTATATCTTGTTCATGAATAATTTTCAGTATGTTGCTTTATACTGGCCTGCTCATTACCACTGAGACATGGTCACTGCTCAGCCCAATTTGGACATATGATCAATACAAAAGTCTTGGAGGATAACATTAGCAGGGTCTGTACACCATTTTGAAATTCTTTAAAAAGTATGGAAATTTGTGTTGGTCTTTTGTAAAAGTGTTGAAAATTGTTGGAAAATTCTTTGTAGGTATCGAAATGCATGAAAATTAAGTTTTTGATCTAATGTGAAATCCTTAGAAATAAAACTCCCACAGGAAGCCCAAATCGATTTGAACAAATTCGAATCTTACACCTCTAGAGATGTCACATAGATTCAAGTTTGTTCAAATGGGATCCCTGGATGAATATTTGGGCTCTTTATTGGAGCCAAATTTTAACTTCGTGCAATGTGTGAAAATGTCTTAAAAACTCTTTTTCAGATCTTCTAGTGAGAATCCTTTTATATTTGGTATGTGACAACTATAGAGGTGTAAGGTTCAAATTATTCAAATCAAGTTCCTGGGTTAATGTTTGGGTTCCCCAAGGGAGCCCAAATATTTACTGGGTGCAATATGTGGAATTATCGTTTAAAATCATCTCCTTCAGATCCAGTAGTCAGATTCTTTTGATATTTGGTGTCTGGTATACAACACCTCTGGAAGGGGTAGATTGAAGATTGTTCAAATCAGGCCCCTGGGTTAATATTTGGGCTTTTTATTGAAGCCCAAAGTTTAACTGCGTGCAATATGAGAAGATTTCTTGAAAATTCTTCCTTCCTTTCATATTTGGTAAGTAACATCTCCAGGGGCGTCAAATTCAAGTTTGTTCAAATCGAGTCGCTTGTTTTTTCTATTTTTTTTTTTTTTTTTTGGGGGGGTGGGGGGAGGGGGCTAGAGAGAACCACGGTAGTTGAAAACAAAACAAAAATTTTCTTCGGTTGTTGTTTTTTAATACTTCACAGAACAGAGCTTGCTAGGAAGCTTTCCTAGGACCAGCAGAAATGAATGACCAAAAAGTTGCCTTTGGTTGTGTCATAGCAAATCAAAAAATTGCTTTTGCTGCTGATCACTTACTGATACACTCATCTCTTTTGACAATTTGAGCCAGGTGAGCGTTTTAGGCTCACTTGAACCTCTGGTCTTCTTTGCAGTAAAATGCATGACACCTTTGATACAGGGAAACAAATATGGTGATGCACATGAGTGGAAAGAAATGAGATTCTTGCATATATTTTTCTTTCTCCTATAAAGGTTCAATCTTGTGTCACTGGCTTTGTCAAATCTGTAAACAGTATAGGACATTTTTCCAAGTAAATGTACAAAACCTGCATTTTGAATGGTTCCAATTTTGTCTTGCAAATATAACTCAACTTTCAACATCAGTGGTTGCCGATGTTTCCTTACGAAATTGGAAATAAATGTTGGGTTGTTGTTTGATGATCCAATTGATGTACACAATTTAATTCGTGTGGAATAGGGTACCATTACGTGTACACTCCATATAAAAAAATTATTCCAATGTCGACTGAGTGCGTTATGTATGATTATATAACAGCAGGTATTTACTCATTAATCAGTGTTGATTGGGAAAACATCTCGCATTTTACATAATACGTTTTCTTCACTAAATCCTTTTTCTGTGCCTGAAATATTTTTGGAGAGAATTTTCTGGATCAAAAGAATCCTTTAAATGTGAAAATCGGTCCAATAATTCACGTTTTGTGTTCTAATAAATCTTTTAAAAAATGTGAATTTTGACGATCCCGTGAAGCAGTGTGGCTCTTCCATCTATTGGATTTACATGATATAAAATAGTCTGAACTCGCTTAATCGAGGTCATTGTTGTTGAAAAAAACATTCTGATTCTCAACCGAAATGGACGGGTACAGATAACTACACATTTTTCTTTTTGAACATACTGGCAATTTATCTGCTTTTCGCCCGGGATATAACATGATAATTCGCCCAAATGTTAAATTAAAACACATTTTTTATTCTATCTGACAGCCGCTATGGAACCCCAGACACGGGGGAGATTATCTTCAAAACACGGATCAGATCCAGTTTGGGTAAACCCGATCCGTGCTTCTCTCATCTTTTTCCTGGAGCTACTTCAAAACACGGTATCATAATTCAACTCAAGACCATTCCGATCGATGAAGTGTGTCCCCACGGGAACGAAATGACGCCACCCAGGAATACATTACTTGAGTTTATGGTCATGAGAACAACGTCGTGACATCTTATTCAACCCGGGGAATCGGTCATATCAGCGGTGACTGATATTGGTGATAAAACGAGTTTTGGCTCCCATTCTTTTTTTTTCTTTTTTTTTTTGGAGGGGGAGGGGGGCTGATTTTGAAAAGATTAGGGCCAAAACGCATGCTCTATTCAATTCGGCGAAACTCAAACCGTTCTCACCCTAACTCGGTGGTAGTGTTGCGGCATCATACTATGATGTGGATAATGAAACAGTCCACCAATAATATTAGCAACAAATAATAAAAAATAAATAAAGCTTGATGAGACGCGTGTTCATAGCTAATATTATTGGACTACTTGATCAAGACATCGTGTTAAGCACTAAATATCCAAAGTTTCAACTAATGAAGTCTCTTATTTGTAGCTAATATCATTGGACTCGAGACCGCACAAGCACTAAATTTCAGAAGATTTTAAAAATGTTTCCTGTGAATATTTTTATATTTGGGGGATGTGGTATGATGAAACGTAGCAAGTGTTTCGTTTCTTTTAACATTTTCTTGGGGATTAACAACAAACAAAGGATTTAATTTAACACGCCACTGAACAGAAGTAACTAATTGAGCATAATTGTATACTGGTATGTCATATGTTCAACACCTTTTCTAAGACTAATTTACTTATTAATCTGTCAAAGGGCCGAAGCATTTGAAGCATCTATTGAAAAGAAACCCATGCTAGCTGGGAAGAATTATTATTACCAAAACACCAACATACAGACGACAGCGTCTGGCCAAAATGTTATCAGTCTACCCAGTTTCCAGCCACGAAAATAAACATATTATTTCCAAGAAAAAACGTACCAAATGCTAGGAAGATAAATCCGGTGATCCAATAGTCTCCACCTGCCTACAGGACCAGGTGGCACTTGCAAGATAAATTCTTTAATAACAACTAAAAATTTGAATTTTTTTGTCTCAAAACAAAGCTTGGGACCCCTCAATGGAAAGACTCAAAATCCACTAGCTCGTTCCAATGAAGGGTCATAAGCTATGTTTTTGAAACAAAAACTTAAACATAATAAAATTTAAATGCAGATTTTTGTATAGCCTGAGTGCTGTCCAAATTCGGCCATTGGCGTTGTGAATTTAGTGAATTTCCATATTTTGTTTCAGTCACATAGTTTATGGTCCCTCGTTGGAATGCTCCCCTCCCCCGTTAATGAGGGCCACAAGCTGTAAAAAAAGGAAAATATATAAAATTTAAGGGAGAATTTTTCCAGGCACGGCGGATCAGATTTAAAAGTGGAGAGATTATACTGTCGATCGTTGACTCACGGGAGGCGTGAATATGCCATGGTTACGGGGGTGGGGTGTGGGGGGGGGGGTGGGGGCAGAGACAGAGAGAGAGAGAGAGAGAGAGAGAGAGTTTGTGTGTGTGTGTTATGGACGTGGGAAGCAAATGTGGGCAAAATCTACGTTTAAGGGGCAAATACCTACCCCTCCCCGGCCCCCAGTGACGCCACCAATTTTTGATGCCTTTTTCAGATATTGGAAGTTGACAAGAAAATCCCATTGTGGGTGCCTTCCACTTCCTAAACTGCACTATAAATTTGTTTACCGTAGGCCATGATTCGTATGTCTCTTGCTTCTAAAATTTCATGATTCCGAAGACTTAACTTAATTTGAAAAATACACCCGAGTTGTTACGAAAATGACCGGAAGGAGTAGATGGATTTATTTATTAATTCTGTTTCATTCTCAATTTAGTTCGTCAAAAATAATTACTGAGGTAAACGTGAAGCAGCTTATCTGCAATGATATTAAATCATATGCCGAGTTCGTAATGATCCCGAGTCTGAAAAATAGGGTCCGCACTTCGTAAAGACAGGATGTATCGCCAAGACTGTCACATTATTGTTCTAAAAAACATAGCAACGCACAGAATTTGTTTTATTTTAAAATACTTCCTCTATTTGGTAATTTTATTTAAAAATGTCTCGATGAAATGTTTCGAGAATGAAGGTGGACAAGATCATGTTCGATGGCGATAAACTTACCTTTAATTATACAGGGGGGAATCCAAATGACATATCGGCAAAACATTTTATTTTAACACGGAAACAAGTTAAATATCTCGAAAAATATTGGGCGAATTATTTTAAAGCGGACATTATTCCGGGGTACAATGATCTGGAAAAGACAGATATAATATTTTTATGTCATTATTTTATGAAATGCAGGTTTTAGAAATTCACTGACTGAAGACTAATATTGCTAATCAGGTTCAGACTCTGGAAGAAATTTCTCGTCGAGCACTAATTGATTATGTAATGCTTCTCTCCTAACCGCACTTGGGTACCCCACTTTTCTACACAAAAAGTGGGGTACGCGAAGTGCGGTTTTATATGGAGTGTACACGTAATGACAATTAATCATTTAGAAACACTGTATTTGTAACAAGAATACATGGTTAACGGAGGAAAGATGAATGTGTTTCACCTAGTAAGTATTTCATTGATAAATTACATATATTTTTCCTACTACAGTGTTGCAATTGGCTGTAGTATTGGAGTTTGACTAATCAAAGTGTATGGGTGCAGTTACACGTCAAATATAATGTGACCCATAATTTCCTAAATTGTATTATTAGACATTGATATGATTTTGTGGTCACATAGCATCACACTGAATATAATTATTTGTCAACATAAGCTACAGTGCAAATAAATGTCATGTTGATATTTAAAATATTGCAAGTTGCCAATGGAATTTGTCCAAGTGAAAACTGGTTATCAGTTGTATACCAACGGTAAGTTGATCCATTATTGGTTTGAGTATGGCAATGTCTATCCAATGAGATAATGTGCAGGGTTACAAGTTTCATATTACATATTTTGTTATAAAAATCAACATACTCAAATAATTTTCATTATTGAGTATGTTGATTTCAAAGAATTAAAACTGAACTTGACCATTAGTGCTGAATGTCAGAACTGCACATTGCGTGAAGAGGGTAATGTTTATTGTCCATTAAAAGTATCAATAATTCATCATCTGAATTGGGTATTGGTCGATTGTCAGGCAGACCATCGACCTTCTGGATCATTTTGCTTATTGGTCATTCACTACTGTCGGCTCTTTTCCATCAAAGTTATGGCCCTTTTTTTAAAATTGGACTGTTGGTTGGTTTCCATGCAATAACTTTAGTATAACTTGTCCTAGAATTTTCAAATTCAGTTTATAGCATCAACATATGGGAATCCTCGTTGGTATTGAATTTCATCTCCACCAGCTCATTTCTACCAGAGTTATGGCACTTTTTTAGAGTTTTCAAACGTGTATTAGATGTCTCCATTCAAATTGGCAGTTATCACCTAACGGACTCTTAGGATTACTCAAATTAGTACTCCACTGCAACAACTTCCAATTTGATGGTAACGAATACCTACAAATCGGAGGCATGTAACGAATACCTACAAATCGGAGACACGACAATGGGAACTAAAGTAGCACCCAATTTTGCGAATATCTTTATGGGGGAACAGGGATTTTTCTAGGTGACTATAGGGGCCGAATATAGGCCCCATTCCCAATGAGATTTTGGCATGATTTTTCCCAATTTCTAACATTAAATTCCCAATTGGTACCCAGTATCAACTTGGTCATAACATTTATGAACATTTCCTGCAAAATTAGGCCTTTTTATGCTGATAAAGGAACTATCAAACAATAGTTGAAATTATTAAAACCGACTTCTTCATTTTTGAAGTGCCTTTATAGAAGAAATGTGTACTTTTCTAAACCCTACAGAGTCAACAGGATTCCCAATTTGGTCCAATAAGATGGCTATTTTCCCAATTGCATGGGCCCCTGGCCCCATTCCCAATACACCTAGAAAAATCCCTGGGGAATTAGAAAACCGGCTGATAGCCAAATTCATACTTAAACCTGAACTTTACCTCCGGTTCATAGACAATATATTCATCATTTGGACACATGGTGAACAATCCTTACGAGACTTTATCGATCATTTCAATACAGCACACCCAATAATCAAATTTACTGCAGATTACTCAACAACCTCTATTAACTTCTTAGATGTCACGGTTTCAAAATTGGGCAACAGGATCAAAACAGACCTATACACAAAACCCACAGATACTCATGTATACTTACGACCTGACTCCTGTTACACCCCTAAACAAATCCAAGGCATCCCATATAGCCAACTCCTAAGAGTGAGACGAATCTGCAGCGACAGAGCAATATTTTCCGACTGACCCCACCCCCCCCCCCCCCCCCACCCCCACCACTCCTGGCTCCAACTAGGAACAAATTTCTCGAAGATCTACTCACCCGAGCGAAATTACCCAGCCTCCACCAAGTCAGTAGCAAAATGATAGCTAACCCCCGGACCCCATGCCCTAAAGCCAATTGCGGTATATGCAACTACCTTCCGAAAAATATCTGGTTTAAAAGCACAATCACCTCCAAGCGACACAAAGGACCACCTCGCACCAATTGCATGACAAGAAACAGCATTTATCTCATCACATGCAATTCTTGTAGAAAACAATATGTGGGAGAAACCAAAAGACACTTCCACATTCGAATCCACGAACATATAGGAGATATTAAACACAAGCGTGATACCCCCTTGGCTATTCACGTCAACCAAAACAATCACCAGCTAGCAGACTTAAATTACTGCATTATACAAGTTATTTACTCCAACCCTGACCATCCCAATGTGGTCGACCATCGTTGGAGAATAGAAATCGAATGGATTTTCACTCTAAGAACACTCCAACTATTAGGACTGAACAGAAAGGACTTTTAGTGTATTGTTCATGTTTTCAAACTTGGTTTGTAACTTCAACTTATGAGGAGACCAGCCATATTATGCAGTGCCTGGCGTAGCTATTGTTTTATTCAGTCCTGATTTTGCTGTATTTTATTTACAAATTCTGGTGCCACCGGTGTAGGTGTGTCAAAATAAGATCACATTTGTGATCACTGGACTGTACCTTAAGGCACTTCTTTTAAATTGGCTTAGCCCTTTACCTGTCAAATCGGCCACATCTGCTTGTATAATTTACAAATTGAGCAATTTCTCAACAAAACTATAACATGTGACCCCTCATTGGAAGAAGCTCATTCCAATGAAGGGATCACATGATATGGTTTTGTTGAAATTTGAGAAAAGTTGAATAATATAATTGAAATAACAAATTTCGATATCGTCAGAATTGAGTAAAAAGATTAAAATCTGAATTAGCTCAATCATCAATACAGATAATTTTTCAGCCTTTTTACTGATAAATCACCAGCGTCTCTGAATGAAATATGCTTCAATTATTTGAACTTTATTCTTACTTTTTTTGTAGCATTTGAGGGGTGATCATCACAAGGCCTTTTCAAGAGACAAATCACACTATGAAAAACTGGATTGTCTAATTGAAGGAGGACCAAGTACAGTGCGGTTTCTGAAAAATGTTCTAATTAGGCATTGCTCAAAGCAGCCAAAAAAGCATCGGACGTAAGTTAAAAAAATTTCTTCCAAGTTATTACTGGTAAAATGAAACAAAATTAATATTTCACATTCTCAATACTGTTTTTATAAACATCAGTACAGTACTATTTTTACCCCTTTATCTAACTAACATGACTAGCAAACAACATTTGAAAAAATATTTTGAATAACTAAAAAGAAAAATTTATTTGGTCCCTAAAATATGGCTTATGACCCCTAATTGGAATGGTTTCATTCTATTTATGGGTGATAAGCTATGTTTTGAAGGGAAAAAATTGAAAATGTAATAAAATTTGTTAAGTGGCACTGGTAGATCTGGTTGCTATGTTAGTTAAAGGGTTGAAACAATTTCTGCTTCCAAACATGGGAACAAACATAGTTTGTTTGATTATCCCCGCATTTTCAAAAATGCGGGGATATTGTCGTGATCTCCGTCCGTCCGTCCGTCCGTCCGTACGTCACACCCTGAAAGGCTCCTAGGGTATTCAATTCAAAACGTTTAAACTATGCTAATGTGTTCAGGTAACATCTCTAGATGTGCATGAAGGTTTCGGAATTTTGATTTTGCCCCCGGTGGTTCCAGTGGAACCACTTTTATTGTTAGAAAATCAGTTTTCATCGAAAGGCTCCTAGGATATTTAATTCGAAACGCTTAAACTATACTAATGTGTTCAGGTAACATCTCTAGATGTGCATGAAGGTTTCGGAATTTTGATTTTGCCCCCCAGTGGTTCCAGTGGAACCACTTTTATCGTTAGAAAATCAGTTTTCATCGAAAGGCTCCTAGGATATTTAATTCGAAACGCTTAAACTATGCTAATGTGTTCAGGTAACATCTCTAGATGAAGGTTTCGGAATTTTTATTTGGCCCCCGGTGGTTCCAGTGGAACCACTTTTATCGTTAGAAAATCAGTTTTCATCGAAAGGCTCCTAGGGTATTCAATTCAAAATGTTTAAACTATGCTAATGTGTTCAGGTAACATCTCTAGATGTGCATGAAGGTTTCGGAATTTTGATTTTGCCCCCGGTGGTTCCAGTGGAACCACTTTTATCGTTAGAAAATCAGTTTTCATTGAAAGGCTCCTAGGGTATTTAATTTGAAATGCTTAAACTATGCTAATGTGTTCAGGTAACATCTCTAGATGTGCATGAAGGTTTCGGAATTTTGATTTTGCCCCCGGTGGTTCCAGTGGAACCACTTTTATCGTTAGAAAATCAGTTTTCATCGAAAGGCTCCTAGGATATTTAATTCGAAACGCTTAAACTATGCTAATGTGTTCAGGTAACATCTCTAGATGTGCATGAAGGTTTCGGAATTTTGATTCAGCCCCCGGTGGTTCCAGTGGAACCACTTTTATCGTTAGAAAATCAGTTTTCATCGAAAGGCTCCTAGGGTATTCAATTCAAAACGTTTAAACTATGCTAATGTGTTCAGGTAACATCTCTAGATGTGCATGAAGGTTTCGGAATTTTGATTTTGCCCCAGGTGGTTCCAGCGGAACCACTTTTATCGTTAGAAAATCAGTTTTCATCGAAAGGCTCCTAGGGTATTTAATTCGAAATGCTTAAACTATGCTAGTGTGTTCAGGTAACATCTCTAGATGTGCATGAAGGTTTCGGAATTTTGATTCAGCCCCCGGTGGTTCCAGTGGAACCACTTTTATCGTTAGAAAATCAGTTTTCATCGAAAGGCTCCTAGGGTATTCAATTCGAAATGTTTAAACTATGCTAATGCGTTCAGGTAACATCTCTAGATGTGCATGAAGGTTTCGGAATTTTGATTTTGCCCCCGGTGGTTCCAGTGGAACCACTTTTATCATTAGAAAATCAGTTTTCATCGAAAGGCTCCTAGGATATTTAATTCGAAACGCTTAAACTATGCTAATGTGTTCGGGTAACATCTCTAGATGTGCATGAAGGTTTCGGAATTTTGATTCGGCCCCCGGTGGTTCCAGTGGAACCACTTTTATCGTTAGAAAATCAGTATTTTTATACTGTACCAATGACCCAGACATAGCTGGTGCTAACTCTTACAAATCTAGGGCCAAACACAAATTTTGCCCCCCAATCCCCAAAATTTGCATCTAAAACCAAAAGAAATCATGTCCTAAACGACCTCCATACTTTGCCCTTACTGCGCATGCGCAGTGTCAAGGACGTTCCGAAATTGGCACCAATCATCATTCTTTGTTTGGCCCTTCATCAGTTAACATCTCACTGATCTTTGTGCTTGTAAATCTCAGTTTAAATGATGCCAGACACATAATTATTGGAGAAATGGTGATTCTAATGAGGATAGAGAAGGAGGAGAGGAAAAAGGAGTGACAGAAAATATTCAGGGCTGTAACTTAAAATTTTGTAATGAAATTATGTTAAGTTGCCTATATTTTTATACTGTACCAATGACCCAGACTTAGCTGGTGCTAACTCTAACAAAACCAGGGCCAAACACAAATTTTGCCCCCCAATCCCCAAAATTTGCATCCAAAACAAAAAGAAATTATGTCCTAAAGGACCTCCATACTACGCCTCTACTGCGCATGCGCAGTGATGCAGACGTCCCGAAATTGGCGCCAATTATCATTCTCTGTTTGGCCCTTCATCAGTCAACATCTCACTGATCTTTGTGCTTGTAAATCTCAGTTTAAAGGATGCCAGACACGTAGTTTTTGGAGAAAATGTGATTCTAAGGAGGATAGAAGGAGGAGAGGAAAAAGAAGTGACAAAAAATAATCAGGGCTGTACTTAAAATTTTTTGATGAAATTATGTTAAGTTGCCTATTTTCGAGGCATGGGCCTCTTGTTGTCATTCTTGCTAAATGTTGCACTGCTTATTCAGTGTTTCCTCTCCCCTAGCCTTCTAAAGTCCCCCCTTGCAATTCTTCCATGCTTTTGGCATATTTTTGAGAAAGTTCATTTCTAAAATTTCCTGGGAGAGTTGCTTGGTTACAGAATGTTTTCTGTTATTTTCCCCATAGTTACGTTTTCACCCATGGGTGTATAACGTTTGTGTTCTGCATCTTCCATCTGATGTTCTGCAGATTCTCCCCTGGGAGTCTCTGTTTTGCATCAGATAGAGTGTAATTTGATGACTGATTCCGAGCCAGTTTTTTCAGTGCCTGGAGTCATGTTTTCTGGTGTTTTACACTGTTTGTTTTCATTGGCAACAGCCTTTTTTGAGGGGGGCTGTTTGCCTTTGCTGTAGTTTATATCATTATAAGATACATTTATATTATCCGTAAGTGTCTCATTAATTATTTAATATAGATTTAAAATTTTTGACCACACTTTGCCATCGGATCCATCGGGGCTCAACGTTACTTTTCAGCAACTTGGGCTTCGCTGAAAAAATATTTTTTCAAAATTATTTTGATATGTAATTGTTTTTTCATTTATTAATGGATCATGTTATTATGTATCTTTGTGTCAGGGGTTTTTGCGAGTAACTAGGACTTATTGTTGTTCTTTCACAATGAAGGGACTTTGTTCAAATTGTAGTAGGAAGAAATCTTCCTCTGACTTTCATGATCATTGTATTAATTGTAGTCAGTGTTCTCGCATTAATCCCTGTCCTATATGTGAATATAGGGATGAGAAACATTGGAAACGTGTGTCACGATATGTTGTTTCTGGAGAAAGGGCTATGCCGGCTCTTTCTCCGCAAGGTCACTCTACTCTCTCAGTTTCTATTTCAGAGGAACAAGAACAGGGTGATGTTTCCATGTTATCTTCTACAAGTGTGCGTCCGTCGTCACAAATGAATTCAGAGCTAGCGGCAAAAGTGCTCATGGAGATTAGACTAATGTCGTCTGCTAGCTCGCCTGGTGTAGCGTCCATTCACTGAATGGTTCGTCAGCTGCGTTCGTCCGATGCGGTCCAGGAGGAAATTTTGGGTGATGCGAGCACTATAAACATAATAGATGCACACCCAGTGACGGCGGATAGTAAACGAGAACGGAGGAAGCCTTTGAGTCCGGTTCCTAGCTCGTCCAGGTCCAGCCGGGCCGCGAGCGAGAGAGGCCCCTCTCTCGTACAACAACATCTGGGACCAGATGTTGTGGTACAAAATGTGTCTTTAGCGGAGCATACATCCGTCGCTCGGGACGCTCCGTTGTATAAGCAGTCCGCGGAGAGTGTTAAGGCTTCCTCTTCTCGTCAGCGCACACGACCGCACCTTGGCTGCGTGACCGCCGATATATTGCCAGCTTCGCCGATCAAGGATTCTTCGGCGACCAGGTCACACCATCCGGCAGCCAGGGATTCGAGACCGATGGACTCCGGACGTTCGCATAGGAAAAGTATGCGGGAGCCATCTGATGCGGAGCTGCCCTCGGCGAAGCAGCGAAAGACTGCGCCTCCGCAGGTCTCGACGCTGGACATTCTTGTGCAGATAGCACAGCTTATCGCAGCATCCCAGCAGCCGACAGAAACGGTGTCGGATCGAGAATTATCCGACGGCGCTGGGTCGGTACGCTCCGCCGAAGCATCGGGGGCGGACGACCGGGAACATCATGAGGTCCGACCGGATGGTGAAAGGGATACGGATGACTTGGAGCTATCCCTTTCGGAACAACATAAAGCTGCCGTGGACTTCATCCGGCACTTTCTCCCTCAAGTTGTTCCGTCGGGCCAGACTGCTGCGCTTCCGGACAAGAGAATTATAGCGTCATTGGACTCTGAATTTTTAGAGCTGTTCAGGGACATCGCTCCCGAGTTTCCGTCGCAGTCCAATAATGTTGCAAGAACATTTGAATTATTGAACGACGCTATATTTAAACTTGCTTCCAAGACGGGGAAAGCAGGTTTCTTGTCCGCTAATACTCTCAACCTGCCTTTCATTAATGCAAGGAATAAATTTGATACGGCAGGACAGGGTATACCGAGAGTTCCTCTGCGTATGGACGATGAGGCGGAAGACTTAGAGCTATCATTACCGTCGTCGGCTTCTATTCCAACCGCGGTGTTGGAAACAGCTATTGCGTCTAACAGAGCCAATTTAGATGCCTTATCTTACGCAGATCACCTTACTAAGGCGTAATCACTGCGCCTTCAAGGGAAAGAGTTTCAGGATATTCAGTCCTCTTTAAGACTTCTTTCAAGGGCAGTAGCTTATTCCACGTGTAACTCCGCCCTTTCAGTGGCAAATCTGGAATTGGTTAGACGTGACGCAGCCCTAGCTACATCCACACTAGTGGATACTAAGGTGAAGAACTCTCTTAGAGTCGCTTCGGTCTCAGGAGAACTTCTCTTTGACGGCAAGCTTTCTGCTATTTATGATAAAATTACAAAGAAAGCTAAGGATTCTCTGTTGTTCAAATCTGCTCCTAAGAAGTCGGATACAGCAGACACGAATAAGACAGGCACTTCTGGGTCTAATGCGCCCAAGAGAGGTTCCTATAGAGGTTCCGGTGCGTCCTCTTGGTCTTATTCGAGAGACCGTCAGGGTAGCGACTCTCGTTCGGGACGTCCTTCAGGCCGGGACAATCGGTCGGACGCCCCGAGGTCAACGGGGCGAGGTGCGGGCCGTGGAAGACGTGGTTTCTCCTACCGCAGGCCTCGCAGGTCCAGGAGGTGATGGCTTAAACCTCTATCGTGTACCGGTTGGCGGAAGGTTGTCGAGCTTTTCTCAAGAATGGGCGTCGGTTACGGACGACCCTTGGGTGAGAGGAGTGACTTCGGAAGGGCTAAAGATATCCTTCAAACGAAAGCCTCCATTAACTCGAAGTCCAAAGTGGACTCATCTTCCGTCAAATCCGCAGAAAAGAGACGCTCTGTTATCAGAGGTGCAGTCTCTTTTAATGAAGAACGCGGTAGAGGTCGTAGAAAACCAGGAATCTCCGGGATTCTACAGCCATCTGTTTCTGGTTCCGAAACCAGACGGCTCGTTCCGTCCAGTCATAGATTTGAGCTGGATAAACAAGCTGATCGTCGCTCCGAAGTTTTATATGGAGACGATTCGGTCAGTCAGAGCGAGTATTCGGGTGAACGATTATGCAACGAGCATAGATCTCAAAGATGCGTACTTTCACGTCATGGTACATCCGACATTCCGAAAGTACCTACGCTTCGCAGTCCTAGGAGTGGTGTATCAATTCCGGGCGATGTGCTTCGGATTGAATCTAGCACCCTGGGCTTTCACTCGGGTAATGAACTCGGTAATGATCGATTTCCGAGCTCATTCGTCTGCGGTAACGTCGGCCTACCTGGACGACATTCTTCAGAGGTACGGCAACGAGTTAACGCTTCAGAACGATGTTCAGAATCTTCTTCTATTGCTCCGACGTCTCGGTTTTATAGTAAACGAGGAGAAGTCGGATCTGGTGCCGTCCAAGTCATTCACTCATCTGGGAATGAGCTTCGAGACGCACAACAATCTCGTTCGTCTGCCGTTAACCAGAGCGAAATTAGTCAGTTGTTACGCTCGCTATTGTCTGCACGCAGAAAAAGTCACGGCGAGAGAATTTATGAGACTGATAGGTCTGTGCGGAGCCGCCACGGATCTCATTCCGATGGGGCGGTTACGCAAACGTCCTCTTCAAATTTTCTTGACTCAGAATTGGAGTGTGAAAATTCATTCGCTCGATGTAGACGTTCTCTTGTCAGATCAAGTGAAACAAGAGATTCAGACTTGGGCAAACATTCAGTGGTTAACTCAGGTAGTTCCGCTGCAGTTGCCGGATCCGAGTTTTACCATTATGACGGATGCCAGTCAAACAGGTTGGGGTGCATCATTAATCCCAACGGATTCGAGATGCCAGGGTCTTTGGGATACGCAATTCCTGTGCAAGCACATAAACATCAAGGAAATGATGTCAATTTGGCTTGCGTTACGTCACTGGATGGACATTATTCACAATGCTCATGTCCAAATCCTATCCGACAATACGACAGTAGTGGCGTATATACGGAATCAGGGAGGCACTCATTCAGTTCCGTTGTTCAATCTAACGGAAAGAATCCTTCTGTTTGCGTTGGAACATCACGTTCTTCTTTCGGTCCGTCACATACCGGGTCGTCTGAATGTGCTTGCAGACTCCCTTTCACGAAAGGGTCGCTTGTTGCCGTCGGAGTTGACTCTCAACAAACAAGTATTCAATCAGATTTGCTACCAATGGGAACGGCCAGTGATAGACTTATTTGCGACACATCTCAACAATCAGTTGCAGACGTATGTGTCTCCGTGTCCGGATCCAAGAGCATTTGCAGTAGACGCTCTGTCGATCCCTTGGGACGGAATGATAGGATATGCGTATCCTCCAGCGCCGTTAATTCAACAAGTATTGCTAAAGATAAAACAATCTCAATGCAAGATTCTGTTGGTAGCATCTCTGTCGCCACAGAGACCGTGGATAAATCTACTCAGGTGTCTGTTGTGGGACCTACCGCGAAAGCTTCCTCCACGGGAGGATCTTCTTTCGCAGGGGAAATCTCGCCAACTCCATCACAACCCGCAAGGTCTCAAGCTTCACGTTTTTCCGTTGTGCGGTCCTTCTTGCATGGCAAGCACTTTACAGGACGAGCAGTGGACACGATTTCTAACTGTAGGAGGACCTCCTCTTCGCTAAACTATGCAGCTAAGTGGAAGGTTTTTCGTCGTTGGTGTAGGGATCATTCTGTAGATATTTTCGATCCCTCTATACCAGACATTGCAAACTTTCTAGTATACTTGTTTGACGAAATCAAACTGCAGCCTGTTACTATTAAGGGTTATAGGTCTATGTTATCTGATACCTATGCACATCATGATAGTTTACAAATTGGATCTAATGTCTCTTTATCTAAGTTGGTTAGAAACTTCTCGATAAATAGCCTCCTCCAAAGTCAGTATTTCTGAGTCGCTTCCGGGATGGTTTTAAAGTGTAATATTAATGTTAAAATTCATTCGTGTCATATTTTTAAAGTGTAGCTCGGTGTGAAGCATTTGTATATGTCAAGTGTCAAACGGGCGTTAATATACAATCCTCGGACACTTTTAAAAGAATATAAAGAGTCTCAATTCTCTGGACTAACTTTATTTGTTGGCTTACTTTAAAAATAATTAGTATAAAGGGTTATACTGGATGTTAATAGAGAACATGAATGTTATTGTGCTCAATTATGAAGGGTATTGTATCTTTCTAATTTAACATTAAATAAGAAAGATACATGTAAAGCCTAATACTCCTTTTCTCCTTAAGGGGTTGCCTCTATATTATATAGTTGAGCTTATTGGATTTTCCTCTATGTCCTAGGCCCTCCAGCCTTTTTACTATTCAGCTAAGTCTGGGTCATTGGTACAGTATAAAAATGTTAAAAAATTTATAGTAATTTATATATTTTTTATACTTACCAATGACCCAGACGGGGATGGCCCTCCCAGGAGTTGGGAACTCTTGCCTCCCCGCTGAGTACATAGCGCTGACCAGGCACTTCCAGTAAGAATGATAATTGGCGCCAATTTCGGAACGTCCTTGACACTGCGCAGTAGGGGCGAAGTATGGAGGTCCTATAGGACATGATTTCTTTTGGTTTTGGATGCAAATTTTGGGGATTGGGGGGCAAAATTTGTGTTTGGCCCTAAATATTTTAGAGTTAGCACCAGCTAAGTCTGGGTCATTGGTAAGTATAAAAAATATATAAATTACTATAAATTTTTTAACTTTCATGGAAAGGCTCCTAGGGTATTCAATTCGAAACGTTTAAACTATGCTAATGTGTTCAGGTAACATCTCTAGATGTGCATGAAGGTTTCAGAATTTTGATTTTGCCCCCGGTGGTTCCAGTGGAACCACTTTTATCGTTAGAAAATCAGTTTTCATCGAAAGGCTCCTAGGGTATTTAATTCGAAACGCTTAAACTATGCTAATGTGTTCCGGTAACATCTCAAGATGTGCATGAAGGTTTCGGAATTTTGATTCGGCCCCCGGTGGTTCCAATGGAACCACTTTTATCGTTAGAAAATCAGTTTTCATCGAAAGGCTCCTATGGTATTCAATTCGAAACATCTAAACTATGCTAATGTGTTCAGGTAACATCTCTAGATGTGCATGAAGGTTTCGGAATTTTGATTTTGCCCCGGTGGTTCTAGTGGAACCACTTTTATCGTTAGAAAATCAGTTTTCATCAAAAGGCTCCTAGGGTATTTAATTTGAAACGCTTGAACTATCCTTATGTGTTCAGGTAATATCTCTAGATGTGCATGAAGGTTTCGGAATTTTGATTTTGCCCCCGGTGGTTCCAGTGGAACCACTTTTATCGTTAGAAAATCAGTTTTCATCGAAAGGCTCCTAGGGTATTTAATTCGAAACGCTTAAACTATGCTAATGTGTTCCGGTAACATCTCAAGATGTGCATGAAGGTTTCGGAATTTTGATTCGGCCCCCGGTGGTTCCAATGGAACCACTTTTATCGTTAGAAAATCAGTTTTCATCGAAAGGCTCCTATGGTATTCAATTCGAAACATCTAAACTATGCTAATGTGTTCAGGTAACATCTCTAGATGTGCATGAAGGTTTCGGAATTTTGATTTTGCCCCGGTGGTTCTAGTGGAACCACTTTTATCGTTAGAAAATCAGTTTTCATCAAAAGGCTCCTAGGGTATTTAATTCGAAACGCTTGAACTATCCTTATGTGTTCAGGTAATATCTCTAGATGTGCATGAAGGTTTCGGAATTTTGATTTTGCCCCCGGTGGTTCCAGTGGAACCACTTTTATCGTTAGAAAATCAGTTTTCATCGAAAGGCTCCTAGGGTATTTAATTCGAAACGCTTAAACTATGCTAATGTGTTCAGGTAACATCTCTAGATGTGCATGAAGGTTTCATAATTTTGATTTTGCCCCCGGTGGTTCCAGTGGAACCACTTTTATCGTTAGAAAATCAGTTTTCATTGAAAGGCTCCTATGGTATTCAATTCGAAACATCTAAACTATGCTAATGTGTTTAGGTAACATCTCTAGATGTGCATGAAGGTTTCGGAATTTTGATTTTGCCCCCGGTGGTTCTAGTCGAACCACTTTTATCGTTAGAAAATCAGTTTTCATCGAAAGGCTCCTAGGGTATTTAATTCAAAACGCTTGAACTATCCTTATGTGTTCAGGTAATATCTCTAGATGTGCATGAAGGTTTCGGAATTTTGATTCGGCCCCCGGTGGCTCCAGTGGAACCACTTTTATCATTAGAAAATCAGTTTTCATCAAAAGGCTCCTAGGGTATTTAATTCGAAACGCTTAAACTATGCTAATGTGTTCAGATAGCAACTCTAGATGTGCATGAAGGTTTCGGAATTTTGATTTGGCCTCCGGTGGTTCCAGTGGAACCACTTTAAAATTTATCGTTAGAAAATCAGTTTTCATCAAAAGGCTCTTAGGGTATTTAATTTGAAACGTTTAAACTATGCTAATGTGTTCAGGTATCATTTCTAGATCTGCATAAAGGTTTTGGAATTTTGATTTTGCCCCAGGTGGTTCCAGTGGAACCACCTTTATCATTAGAAAATAAGTTTTCATCAAAATGCTCCTTGGGTATTAATTCGAAACGTTAGGACTATGCTAAGATGTTGCTAAGGAAATGCGGGGATACACCATTGTGTGCTTTGCACACAAATAACTCGATCTAGTTTGTTAGGTGTCAAGTCTCTTGAGAAAGTAATTTTCACAGATTTATCAGCAGTACTTTTAGACGAGTTGTGACAAACTTTACAAAGGGGCAGGCATATACAAACGGTTTCCAGGCAATAAACTTTACTTACTTTTAACGGAAGTCCATCACACTTCCAAAGATGGTATCCTCTTGGAAGGAAAAGAACCTTATTGATTTTCAGGTTTGTTGGTGAAAGATAAAGGTCGCTGTTATTAAAAGTAGCACTTTTGGGTTTTTGGACAATAGTATTAGTTAGAACTGAGTAGTTTTTGGTTTTCCGGTTTGGTCCTAGTTTTTGTGACAAACCGGAAAACTGACTGAAAGACCCACCAAAAACCGATCGAACGGTTTTACTCTGTTTATGCATAAACTGATCAAACTACCTTACTGTGAACGAATTGTACTCATGGCCCCTATAGACTCTCGTCACTTCGTCTTCTAGGCAGAGGGGCAAATATATCGCATTCTCATCACATTTTCTCCCTTATTGACTTGTCCAGAGGAAATGTGACAATGAGAACACAATATCGATTAGATAAACTTGATTCATTTGTTACCCTAATGTATGTGTTTTTTTCTGCTGCAATAGGCTTAGCAACTGATCCCCTAGAACCCCTAAGAATGATCAAAGGGAAGTTGGGTTGAACCCAGTGGTTGTATTTACAGACAGTGCCTTTTGTGGTGAGTGATGTCACACAAACTCTTGTGGTTTATTTTCCAATTTAAGGAGCCCGAAGTGTTGTTTACTATATACTTATGTTCCGGACACAGAAAAAATGAACTGAAACCAAACGGAATCTAAAGGTTTAAAACCACCCAGCTCTAGTATTAGTTCTGTTTACCCAGTTCAACCAAATATGCAGAAAGTAATCACATATGGAAAGCGAGGAACCCTATTTATTTGGAAGTCAGTAGCCAAGCAGTTGAAGTCGCTAGGACTGGAACTATAAATAGAACTTTGTTGACACTTGTTTTGGACATCACACGTTCACCAGATTTACAGATTAGGCACCCCTTTTGGGAGAGAAAGAATCCTATCAAAGGTTATGGGACTTACTGTTCAATGAACTTGGTCAAAAAAGATCTTGTTCTACAAAACTCAAATATACATGATTGATGTCTTCATGGAAGTAAATGAATCCTATCAATTTTCAGGTTTCAGGGTTACCACTCAAATTTGAATTTTGGCTCCTTTCTTGAAAAGTGCTTGATTTGTTTCTATCCTTGAAAAGTGCTTGATTTTCCACCATATTCCCTGAAAAGTACTTAAATTCAGTTTGCGTTTAATCTCTGAGATGAGCTGTTTGATGATAACCCACTCAATATACCGTATGTGGAGAGTGTATTATCACTAAATCACCTGCAGAGTGGAGATTCCACCCAATCAATAATTGCAAATTTGTTGCAAAGCATAACGAGCACAAGCAAAGTTTCGGCCAATGGACCTCCGGGTTAAACCCGGAGGTCCATTGGCTGAAACATTGCTTGTCTTTTTAGTCGATATATACAATATTTGAAAGTTATAGTTTGGGTGACAACTCCACTTCGCGAGTGATTTAGTTACAATTCACTCTCCACGTACTGTACATGCAATATCACAAAATCCATCAGAAACCTATCTCTTTTGATACCTGTATTGTACCTTGAGTGCTTCAGCATTGCAGATGGCACCTTATTGCACTAAAGGGACAAAAAATATTGAGCTAGTTGGGCTTCCAGAAATCAGGTACTTGAGGCTGAAATTCTTTGTATTGTTCATGGTGTTGTAAGTTCATATGAAAATTAAAATAGTCTTTGAAAATCATGGTCACAGACTTGAAAAGTGCTTAAATAGTGCTTAAATTTGATTTTCTTATGTCAGTGGGAACCCTGGGTTTTCTGAATAAAGACTGTTACTGAAAAAAGCACCCTGGTTTCCAAGCAATTACATTAGCTCAATTTATCACAGCTCAATCAAGAAAATAGAGCTTTCATTGTTGTAGCGTAGTCAAAAAGATGATTATCTATGTCTATCTAACATCGAAAAGAGGCAAAGATGTTGTTTTTATTCCAGATCATTGTACAAAATACTTTAAATATGCTATAAAGAAAATGCATTTAATAAAATCCTCGTTCAGTTTCAGGCCTCCAGCTGATGAATTAGTCAAGAACTCCATTTATGAATCAAAGAATAGTCCAAGACCCATGGGTTGTGAGAGCCTGCCAAATGAGACAAATGCTTGGAGTCCTTTGAAAAGGAGGACGAAAAGACCTACTGAAAACAGATTTTTGAAAATCACTGTAGATGCCACCATTCCAAATAATCGTTCTGTTTCAACTGCAGAAAAAAGTGTTCCCAAAGCATCACTAGAACAGTCATCAGAAAAGAAAATTGTATGTTCTTTAACGAGTGATGCTGAATGTCATAAAAAGGAAATAACTGTAAACTCTGCAGCTGGATCTATTAAAAGCAGTGCTGAAAAGAGGGTTGAAAATGAAATTTTTGTTAGTAATTTATCATCAACAAAACAAAAACATGATTCAGAAAATAAATATTCGCAAGGTCAAACATCGAAAGAATGTAGGAAAATCCCAGAACTGTTTTGTACACAGGATGATGAATGCAAAAAGGTTACTGCTGATGGTACTCTGCCTCCAGCAGGCAGTAAGTCACCTGTCTTCAAGAAGTCTCCTCTTACACACACAAACAGAAGTAAGATTTATAATTCGGAAAAAGGCAGCTCCACACTTATAGACAAAACTCCAGTAATTGTTTTAACGGATGTTAGAAAAAATCTTGCTGGACAAAACTGTGAAACTTCTTCTAGTGGAACATGTGTATTAGGGTTAGTTGAATCTAAAGATTCTGAAATAAAAAGTCCTAGAAGTGGGATTAGTCAAAGGACTAGTGCAGTGAAAAAAAGTAGGGTTAAGAAAAATAAAAAGTCTTCAGATTTTGGAAGTAATAATGTCAAATGTAGCACTCCAGCAATTATAAAAAGTCATCATAATTCTGTACATCTTCATAAAGATTGCAGTACTCCAAAGAAAAAAATGGCTTCGCAGAATTTTATTTCACCAGTATCAAGTGCAAGTTCAGAAAAGAAATATAAAGTTTTGAGTGACCGAAGCTTAATTAAATTGTTAGCAAGTGAAAATGATGATGGTAAGTCATTCCAAGGATTTGACAATGATGCAGAAAAAAATGAAAGGGACTCCGATTTTACTTACATTGAAATTTCTGATATTGATGTTGATTTAGATAGTGATATTGATTCTCTGAAGGAACATGAAGTGTCTCATTTATCTGAAGACTGTGATTCTGATAAGCTGGACAGTGAAAAACCTTATTCTGACATTTCGGATGCTTCATCTAAGGATGATTTCAAGGACTATTTTAAATCTATTACCTTCACTTCACCAGGTAAAAAATCGGCATCATCTTGGGGCGATGCATGTGAAGAATATTTGAATATTCTTTCCACATCAAATAATAGATTACTTTCTCCAAGTAGGTGCACACAAAAATTGAACAAATCAAAGAAAAGTGGGATGAAAAAGCACTCTGGTAAATCAAGGAGAAAAAAAAAGACAACTGACATAGAACAGGTTGATCCTGACATTGTATTTAATTTTTCAAGTCCACAAAAACAAAGACAGGACTTCAGTCCATTGAAACTTGTAGGGCATCATGTTGTGGGTGCAAAGCGAAAAAATAAAGAAACAGACGATAAAGTCTTGAAAAAGCGGCGGTCAGTCCGGAAAGTGTTATGTGTTGAGTAACAAGAAACTACTTACATTTAATAAATTACTTTTTTTTATCAGAATCCCCCCTATTATTGTTCTGAAAATTGTGTGTCAAATAAGACGTCTGTGAACAAAGAAGTTTGGAGCGCCAAATTCTGTAATGGGAATTAATCTCTCTCTAGATTATGTAGATTTGATGTTGCTGAATAATCGTTCAGTTGTGTCAATCATGTTTATAAATTTTAACAAGGATATTTTTATACTAAAATCAATGGCCCAGACTTAGCTGGTGCAACCTCAGTATTATTAAGGGCCAAACACAAATTTTGAACCCCCCCCCCCCCCCCCCCCAATCCCCCAAATTTGCATAAAATACCGAAAATTAAAAGTCCTATCTGACCCTCCATACTTTTAGTACTTGCGCATTCTGTTGTTTGGCCCAAGTCTGTAAACATTTGTACTGACATCTGTGCAATAAATTCTCATTTTTGAAGATGCCAGACACAAATCAATGATCGTTTTCTTGGAATCAACAGTGTAGCAGGATTCTGGAAGTGAGTAATGGTGTTTTTGGATGTTCAGGGCTGTAACTTCATAATTTTTATGTAAAATTATTCATGTTCCCCAATTTCGGGATATGCTTCTGAACGTCGTCATTATAATATGACTCCACTGTTGTTTTGTTAGTCCTACTTCCCTTCCCTTTCCTGAACCCTCCTGTTATACTCCAAGCTCTTTTGGCTTTTTTATTGAAGAATTTTTTATTAAATTCTTGTGAGGTTAACTTGTAAAACGGAATAGGTATTCCGTTTATCCCCTATGTTTACATCCTGTTCATTACTGTTCAAGACGTTTTGTGTTTAGTGTTTAGTTAAAAACTATTATTGGTTTTTCTATTAGGATACATACTATATCTTATTTTGATAGTTTACCTTTAATTAGGTAGTGCTTGGCCACCCTTGGGCTCATGAGGTTCCCTTGGGGCACTTTGGCATTTTCCCAAATATTTTAAATTTATTTCGAAAATTTTTGTGATTGCCTATGTTATGTTTATTCTGTATTATTGGGAGTGCAGCAAACTTATGATTTTCGCTTCATTATTATTGTATTTATTATAATAATTGGTACTTACTGTAGTCTGGTGGGGGCGTGGTGGCGTTGCGGTAACCGGTTCTCATCAGATCACCAAAGTTAAGCAACGTCGAGCCTGGTTAATCATTGGATGGGTGACCATCTGAGCGATCAATTCGGAATCCCATTTTGTGCCCTTGGGCAAGGCACTTAACCCCTATTGTCCACATGGGGACACGATGATGCCGTGTACTAAAGCGTATGTCGGTGGTATGCATGTCTTCAACCAATCTAACCCTGCCTGTGCTGCAGTGCGGAGTTACTATGTTGGGGAGGTGGCAGCTGCTCATCGTTGCTAGGTGGTTCTCTCCAGGTACTCTGGCTTCCTCCACCCGTAAAACTGCCATGGTCATGATTAGACGTTGTGCATAAGTATATGACCTTAAACACCAATAAATAAATAAATAGTGTAATCCGGCAAATCTCGGATTTATGCTTGTTTGCCGGTAGTTGTGGCACTCCTTCAATACTTGTACTATGGGATGCGAACGTTGGAAATGGATGTTGACCTGTGTGGTGGGCGGTGAAGTTCCGATGTAGGAGCTTTCACCACTGGCTAAAACAAGTCTTTCAGTCTCTTTTTCAGAGGGACAAGAACATGGTGATGGTACTTTGACACCTGTCCTTTACTTGCTGCCATCGTCACACTCTGATGAGCCCCGCTCTGATGAGTAAACAGACTTAGTTTCCAATGTGCCCATGATATTTCCACAGGATTACAGCCGTTAGAAGCTTAATCCTCTGCATGCAGGTAGCTTGACCAGTGAAGCGGTTGTCCCTATATGGGAGCCGGGATGCCGGGTAGGTCCATTGCGGTCGAGTAGTATAACGTGGGTAGAGCAAGAACCTCATAATATAATGCTCACCCAGCAACGATGGCAAAAAGAGAAGAAGTCTGAACGTTTCTCATTGGGACGCTTGGCGAAATCTGGGATCAGATCGTGAGTTGGAGAACCCTCTCTGTCTCGTTAGCAGTCGGGGTTGACTGTCCGTTGTGAGAAAATATAATGAGTCGGAACACATATCAGGATGTTCCTTCCACACTGCAGCTGGGATCGGCTGCGGTTATGGCTTCTTCTTACATGGAAGCGCACACAAAGGGGATTAGCCTACAAGTTTCTCAACGGGATACTCTGCGAGATCTGGGGGTCAGATTGCGAGTTGGAGAGCGTTCTCCAGCCTGTTAGCAGTTGGGGTCGACTGTCTTCTGTCGTGAGAAACTTCAGTGAGTCAAGCATCCTTCCGAAATGTCGGGATGCTCCTTCCACACTTCAGCCGGAGTCGGCTGTTGTTATGGCTTCCTCTTCTTCCATGGATAAGCACACTAAGGGGTAGAAGCCTACAAGTTTCTAAATGAAACGCTTGGCGAGGTCTGGAGCCAGACCGCGAGCTGGAGAACTCTCTCTGTTCCGTCAGCAGTCTGGGTTGACTTTCCGATTTAATGAGTAGGGACGCTAGTTCACGCTTGCGGTTCGGGACGCTCCTTCCACACTGCATCCGGGGCCAGTTTCAGCTATGGCTTCTTCCTCTGCTTCATCGATGAAGCACGTTAGACCGCAGACTAGCTATCCGACTTCGCATGTTCATGCTGTTCCATGGAGATGTTCCCAGTCTTCACCACCGAAGTTGGATTAACCTGTAGCTAGTTGTTTGAGGCATTTTTATATGCGTCGAAAGATCTGGGGTCAGATCTCTGTCCCGTGAGCAGCATATGGTGAAGATGCAGATAATCGCTGTTCTGCAAGCCTCATTCTCGGACCTGCTGCCACAGATTGCACAGCGTATCACAGCATCCCAGTAGTCGCAGGTTCTGCCGTCAACAGTCTCGGGTATTGACCTATCGGACGGTGCTGGGTTGGTCCAGTCATCTGTACATTCAGATGGTGTTGACCATGTTTTTCAGATGGAACATTCAGATGGTGAGAGGGCTACGGAGGTTGATTCTCCATCCCTCACGGAATGGCACATTAAGACAATGAATTTTTATTCAGAAGTTCTTCGAATCTTGTTCCATCTGAACAAAAGTCAGCTTTTGCTAGGCAAAACAACAGCTTAAGGTACTGGGCGAAGGAAAGACAAAGATCTTTCCTTCCAGGATCTTTCGGCTCAGGTGTTGAAGGCTTTTGGTCTGATTAACGATGCCTCCCTTGGCTTAGCAATAGTATAAGAAAGGCAATGATCTATTCCTTACGAATAGAAGATCGATAGCTCATAGTTAGGTTGAGACAGCTGTCTTGTTTGGAATGGAAGGAATAAGTACGTCTTTTCCTTCTCGGTGTTGTATTCCTAGGCGTCAGAGGCATTTAGTGCTTTTGTGGACTCCATAGTAGCCTTATGTACTGTTAGAGCAGTCTTTTCTTATACATTAACGGCTAACGTCGTAAGTCTCCATTTAGTGAGCTGTCTAAGGCCGCAGGGTAACACACAGATATCTGTCTTCAGCGATATATGACTTCTAGGCTGTGTTAGCTACGCTGAGACCGCTAGCTTTTTGGTATAAGGCCGTTAGAAGGAAAGATTACGTTTTCCTTCTCTGTGTGGTATTCCTAGGTGTCACAGGCAATTAGTCCTCTTGTTGTCGCCTTAGTTTGGCTTATGTGAATTAAGAGCGGTCTGTGTTTATATATCATTAGCGGCTAACGTCATAGTGGCCCACTATATTTTACAGCGTTTTTTTCTTATACATTGCGGCTAACATTGTAAGTCTCTGTTTGGTGAGCTTTCCAAGGTGACACAGATCTTTGTCTTCATGGAGATGAAGACTAATAAACTGCGTTAGCTAAACTGAGACTACTGCCTCTTTGGAATTACGGCCGTTAGAAGAGCGGTCCTTTATTCCTTACCTTAAGTGACTAATGTTGTAAGTCTCCGTTTAGTGAACATTCAAAGTTGCAAGTTTCCTGGAGATATCTGTCTTCACAGGATGAAGACTTATTAACTGCGCTAGCCAATCTGAGACTGCTGTCTCTTTGGAAGTAGGGCTGTTAAAAGGAAAGAGTATGTTGTTTCCTTCTCGGTATTGTATTCTTAGGCGTCTGGGGCTTTTAGTCCTTTTGTTGATGCCTTATTAGAATCAAGTGTGGCCCTTTTTCCCTTAACTTGAGCGACTAACTTTGTAAGTCTCCATCTAGTGAGCTTTCTAAAGTCACAAAAATTACACCGAGATATCTGTCTTCACGGAGATGAAGTCTTCTAAGCTTCGTTAGCTAGGCTGAGACCGCTGTCTTTTGGGAAGAGAACTTCTAAGGAAAGAGTTAATTTTTCCTTCTTGGTGTTGTTTTCTTTAGTGTCATAGACTTTAGTGTTATTGTTAACACTAGTGGCCTAGCTAGAATTATGAGTGGTGTTTTTTCCCTATCATCAACGGCTAGCACTGTGAGTCTCCTTTAGTGAGCTTCTTGGGCCGCAGTTAACAGCCATTTAATTGTCTTCACGAATAGGAAGACCTTTAGCTACTTCAGCCAGGCTGATACCACTGTCCTATTGGACAAGGTACCGTTACAAGAGAAGAGTTTCTTCTCTCCTTAGCTGTATTGTTTTTGTGTCGGTTGTCTGAGGCTTTTATGATGCCATATTAACCTAGTGTGATTAATGAGCATTCTTTTGAATGCCTATAGTTAACTCCTTTTCAGGAATATATTTCCTGCTATAATCGGAAGGAGGTGCAAGGAGTTCATCTAGGTTTTTATGATAGGGTGCCGGAACATATTTTTTTCATCTCCTGCTTCATTTTTTTAGCTCCCAACGAAGTTGTGTGAGTGCATGTCATGACCCGTCGGCGTCAACACTTGTGTTAAAGTTATTGTACCCATCCACTTTAACTTTCAGCCCTGTTGCTATGCACCTTATACTGTGTTTCTGTGGCTTACAATTACCCACAGACCCTTAACCAGTGATATTTTATTGATATTTTTATACTGTACCAATGACCCAGACTTAGCTGGTGCTAACGCTAACAAAACCAGGGCCAAACACAAATTTTGCCCCCCAATCCCCAAAATTTGCATCCAAAACAAAAAGAAATCATGTCCTAAAGGACCTCCATACTACGCCTCTACTGCGCATGCGCAGTGACGCAGTCGTCCCGAAATTGGCGCCAAATATTATTCTCTGTTTGGCCCTTCATCAGTCAACATCTCACTGATCTTTGTGCTTGTAAATCTCAGTTTAAAGGATGCCAGACACGTAATTTTTGGAGAAAATGTGATTCTAAGGAGGATAGAAGGAGGAGAGGAAAAAGAAGTGACAAAAAATAATCAGGGCTGTACTTAAAATTTTTTGATGAAATTATGTTAAGTTGCCTATTTTCGAGGCATGGACCTCTTGTTGTCATTCTTGCTAATTGTTGCACTGCTTATTCAGTGTTTCCTCTCCCCTAGCCTTCTAAAGTCCCCCCTTGCAATTCTCCCATGCTTTTGGCATATTTTTGAGAAATTTCATTTCTAAAATTTCCTGGGAGAGTTGCTTGGTTACAGAATGTTTTCTGTTATTTTCCCCATAGTTACGTTTTCACCCATGGGTGTATAACGTTTGTGTTCTGCATCTTCCATCTGATGTTCTACAGATTCTCCCCTGGGAGTCTCTGTTTTGCATCAGATAGAGTGTAATTGATGACTGATTCCGGGCCAGTTTTTTCAGTGCCTGGAGTCATGTTTTCTGGTGTTTTTACACTGTTTGTTTTCATTGGCAACAGCCTTTTTTGAGGGGGGCTGTTTGCCTTTGCTGTAGTTTATCTCATTATAAGATACATTTATATTATCCGAAAGTGTCTCATTAATTATTTTATATAAATTTAAAATTTTTGACCACACTTTGCCATCGGATCCATCAGGGCTCAACGTTACTTTTCAGCAACTTGGGCTTCGCTGAAAAAATATTTTTTCAAAATTATTTTGTTTTGCAATTGTTTTTTCATTTATTAATGGATCATGTTATTATGTATCTTTGTGTCAGGGGTTTTTGCGAGTAACTTGGACTTATTGTTGTTCTTTCACAATGAAGGGACGTTGTTCAAATTGTAATAGGAAAAAATCTTCCTCTGACTTTCATGATCATTGTATTAATTGTAGTCAGTGTTCTCGCATTAATCCCTGTCCTATATGTGAACATTGGGATGAGAAACATTGGAAACGTGTGTCACGATATGTTGTTTCTGGAGAAAGAGCGATGCCGGCTCTTTCTCTGCAAGGTCACTCTACTCTCTCAGTTTCTATTTCAGAGGAACCAGAACAGGGTGATGTTTCCATGTTATCTTCTTCAAGTGTGCGTCCATGGTCACAAATGAATTCAGAGCTAGCGGCAAAAGTGCTCATGGAGATTAGACAAATGTCGTCCGCTAGCTCGCCCGGTGTAGCGTCCATTCATCGAATGGTTCGGCAGCCGGGTTCGTCCGATGCGGTCCAAGAGGAAATTTTGGGTGATGCGAGCACTATAAACATAATAGATGCACACCCAGTGACGGCGGATAGTAAGCGAGAATGGAGGAAGCCTTTTAGTCCGGTTCCTAGCTCGTCCAGGTCCAGCCGGGTCGCGAGCGAGAGAGGTCCCTCTCTCGTACAACAACATCTGGGACCAGATGTTGTGGTACAAAATGTGTCTTTAGCGGAGCATACGTCCGTCGCTCGGGACGCTCCGTTGTATAAGCAGTCCGCAGAGACTGTTAAGGCTTCCTCTTCTCGTCAGCGCACACGACCGCACCTTGGCTGCGTGACCGCCGATATATTACCAGCTTCGCCGATGAAGGATTCTTCGGCGACCAGGTCACACCATCCGGCAGCCAGGGATTCGAGACCGATGGACTCTGGACGTTCGCATAGGAAAAGTATGCGGGAGCCATCTGATGCGGAGCTGCCCTCGGCGAAGCAGCGAAAGACTGCGCCTCCGCAGGTCTCGACGCCGGACATTCTTGTGCAGATAGCACAGCTTATCGCAGCATCCCAGCAGCCGACAGAAACGGTGTCGGATTGAGAATTATCCGACGGCGCTGGGTCGGTACGCTCCGCCGAAGCATCGGGGGCGGACGACCGGGAACATCATGAGGTCCGACCGGATGGTGAAAGGGATACGGATGACTTGGAGTTATCCCTTTCGGATCAACATAAAGCTGCCGTGGACTTCATCCGGCACTTTCTCCCTCAAGTTGTTCCGTCGGGCCAGACTGCTGCGCTTCCGGACAAAAGAATTATAGCGTCATTGGACTCTGAATTTTTTGAGCGGTTCAGGGACATCGCTCCCGAGTTTCCGTCGCAGTCCAATAATGTTGCTAGAACATTTGAATTATTGAACGACGCTATATTTAAACTTGCTTCCAGGACGGGGAAAGCAGGTTTCTTGTCCGCTAATACTCTCAACCTGCCTTCATTAATGCAAGGAATAAATTCGATACGGCAGGACAGGGTATACCGAGAGTTCCTCTGCGTATGGACGACGAGGCGGAAGACTTAGAGCTATCATTACCGTCGTCAGCTTCTATTCCAACCGCGGTGTTGGAAACAGCTATTGCGTCTAACAGAGCCACTTTAGATGCCTTATCTTACGCAGATCACCTTACTAAGGCGTTATCACTGTGCCTTCAAGGGGAAGAGTTTCAGGATATACAATCCTCTTTAAGACTTCTTTCAAGGGCAGTAGCTTATTCCACGTGTAACTCCGCCCTTTCAGTGGCAAATCTGGAGTTGGTTAGACGTGACGCAGCCCCAGCTACATCCACACTAGTGGATTCTAAGGTGAAGAACTCTCTTAGAGTCGCTTCGGTCTCAGGAGAACTTCTCTTTGACGGCAAGCTTTCCGCTATTTATGATAAAATTAAAAAGAAAGCTAATGATTCTCTGTTGTTCAGATCGGCTCCTAAGAAGTCGGATACAGCAGACACGAATAAGACAGGCACTTCTGGGTCTAATGCGCCCAAGAGAGGTTCCTATAGAGGTTCTGGTGCGTCCTCTTGGTCTTATTCGAGAGACCGTCAGGATAGCGACTCTCGTTCGGGACGTCCTTCAGGCCGGGACAATCGGTCGGACGCCCCGAGGTCGACGAGGCGAGGTGCGGGTCGTGGAAGACGTGGTTTCTCCTACCGCAGGCCTCGCAGGTCCAGGAGGTGACGGCTTAAACCTCTATCGCGTTCCGGTTGGCGGAAGGTTGTCGAGTTTTTCACAAGAGTGGGCGTCGATTACGGACGACCCTTGGGTGAGAGGAGTGACTTTGGAAGGTCTAAAGATATCCTTCAAACGAAAGCCTCCATTAACTCGAAGTCCAAAGTGGACTCATCTTCCGTCAAATCCACAGAAAAGAGACGCTCTGTTATCAGAGGTGCAGTCTCTTTTAATGAAGAACGCGGTAGAGGTCGTAGAAAACCAGGAATCTCTGGGATTCTACAGCCATCTGTTTCTGGTTCCAAAACCAGACGGCTCGTTCCGTCCAGTCATAGATTTAAGCTGGATAAACAAGCTGATCGTCGCTCCGAAGTTTTATATGGAGACGATTCGATCGGTCAGAGCGAGTATTCGGGTGAACAATTATGCAACGAGCATAGATCTCAAAGATGCGTACTTTCACGTCATGGTACATCCGACATTCCGAAAGTATCTACGCTTCGCAGTCCTTGGAGTGGTGTATCAATTCCGGGCGATGTGCTTCGGATTGAATCTAGCACCCTGGGCTTTCACTCGGGTAATGAACTCGGTAATGATCTACTTCCGAGCTCATTCGTCTGCGGTAACGTCGGCCTACCTGGACGACAATCTTCAGAGGTACGGCAACGAGTTAACGCTTCAGAACGATGTTCAGAATCTTCTTTTGCTCCAACGTCTCGGTTTTATAGTAAACGAGGAGAAGTCGGATCTGGTGCCGTCCAAGTCATTCACTCATCTGGGAATGAGCTTCGAGACGCACAACAATCTCGTTCGTCTGCCGTTAACCAGAGCGAAATTAGTCAGTTGTTACGCTCGCTATTGTCTGCACGCAGACAAAGTCACGGCGAGAGAATTTATGAGACTGATAGGTCTGTGCGGAGCCGCCGCGGATCTCATTCCGATGGGGCGGTTACGCACACGTCCTCTTCAAATTTTCCTGACTCAGAATTGGAGTGTGAAAATTCATTCGCTCGATGTAGACGTTCTCTTGTCAGATCAAGTGAAACAAGAGATTCAGACTTGGGCAAACATTCAGTGGTTAACTCAAGGAGTTCCGCTGCAGTTGCCGGATCCGAGTTTTACCGTTATGACGGATGCCAGTCAAACAGGTTGGGGTGCATCATTAATCCCAACGGATTCGAGATGCCAGGGTCTTTGGGATCCGCAATTCCTGTGCAAGCACATAAACATCAAGGAAATGATGTCAATTTGGCTTGCGTTACGTCACTGGATGGACATTATTCACAATGCTCATGTCCAAATCCTATCCGACAATACGACAGTAGTGGCGTATATACGGAATCAGGGAGGCACTCATTCAGTTCCGTTGTTCAATCTAACGGAAAGAATCCTTCTGTTTGCGTTGGAACATCACGTTCTTCTTTCGGTCCGTCACATACCGGGTCGTCTGAATGTGCTAGCAGACTCCCTTTCACGAAAGGGTCGTTTGTTGCCATCGGAGTGGACTCTCAACAAACAAGTATTCAATCAGATTTGCTACCAATGGGAACGGCCAATGACAGACTTATTTGCGACACATCTCAACAATCAGTTGCAGACGTATGTGTCTCCGTGTCCGGATCCAAGAGCATTTGCAGTAGACGCTCTGTCGATCCCTTGGGACGGAATGATAGGATATGCGTATCCTCCAGCGCCGTTAATTCAACAAGTATTGCTAAAGATAAAACAATCTCAATGCAAGATTCTGTTGGTAGCATCTCTGTCGCCACAGAGACCGTGGATAAATCTACTCAGGTGTCTGTTGTGGGACCTACCGCGGAAGCTTCCTCCACGAGAGGATCTTCTTTCGCAGGGGAAATCGCGCCAACTCCATCACAACCCGCAAGGTCTCAACCTTCACGTTTTTCCGTTGTGCGGTCCTTCTTGCATGGCAAGCACTTTACAGGACGAGCAGTGGACGCGATTTCTAACTGTAGGAGGACCTCCTCTTCGCTAAACTATGCGGCTAAGTGGAAGGTTTTTCGTCGTTGGTGTAGGGATCATTCTGTAGATATATTTGATCCCTCTATATCAGACATTGCAAACTTTCTAGTATACTTGTTTGACGAAATCAAACTGCAGCCTGTTACTATTAAGGGTTATAGATCTATGTTATCTGATACCTATGCACATCATGATAGTTTACAAATTGGATCTAATGTCTCTTTATCGAAGTTGGTTAGAAACTTTTCGATAAATAGACCCAGAACTCTTAGATTAATTCCTAAGTGGAATTTAGCTTGGGTTCTCCTTAAATTGAAGGAAAAGCCATTTGAACCTCTTGGGACAGTAGATTTCAAATTCTTATCTTATAAGACAGCTTTTCTCTTAGCTTTCTCTTCTGCCAGAAGAGTCAGTGAGCTTCATGCACTATCGGTGGATGATTCTCATTATCGTAGTGTTGGGAACACTATCACCTTCACTACTAATGTGGGTTTTTTTAGCTAAGAATCAGGCTCCTAATAAATATCCGGAACCTATTGTTATTAAGGCTCTTCTGTCTTCAGACGGGCGTAGGCCTTTACTCTGTCCTGTTAGAGCACTACGTATCTATAAACAGAGATCTCAGTTTATCAGAAAGGGACGGAAACGTTTCTTTCTGTCTTTGATGCCTAATAGAAAGGACATTTCAGTCCATTCTATTGCTAGATGGATTCAGTTAACTATCCGTACTGCTTATGAAGATTTATCTTCTTCTCAGCAGTCTGTGCTTAAGATTTCTGCTCATGAAGTAAGAGCTCTTTCTACTTCCTGGGCTTATGCTAATAGTGTTGCTATTACAGATTTAATGAAGGCTGCTTATTGGTCTCAGCCATCCACATTTACGAATTTTTATCTCAGAAATATTGAGTCCATTTCTGGAGACCTGCATTGTTTAGGTCCGTTATCTGTTGCTCAGAATGTCGTCCACTAAACAGTTGCAACTATAGTTATGCAGGCTTTCTGTTCCGGCAGTGACTCCGTCCGGCTGCCCTCTTCGCTCTGGGCTATTTGACCAAGGGGAAGGGGGGGGGGGGGGGAGGGGGGCGGGTGTTCCCTTAGGTCACCTGCTTTATAGTGAAAAGCAAGGGAATGCCTCCTCCAAGTCAGTATTTCTGAGTCGCTTCCGGGATTGTTTTAAAGTGTAATATTAATGTTTAAATTCATTCATGTCTTATTTTTAAAGTGTAGCTCGGTGTGAAGCATTTGTATATGTCAAGTGTCAAACGGGCTTTAATATACAATACTCGGACACTTTTAAATTACTATAAAGAGTCTCAATTCTCTGGACTACTTTATTTATTGGCTTGCTTTAAAAATAATTAGTATAAGGGTTATACTGGATGTTAATAGAGAACATGAATGTTATTGTGCTCAATTATTAAGGGTAGTGTATCTTTCTAATTTAATATTAAATAAGAAAGATACATGTAAAGCCTAATACTCCTTTTCTCCTTAAGGGGTTACCTCTTTACTATATAGTTGAGCTTATTGGATTTTCCTCTATGTCCTAGGCCCTCCAGCCTGTTTACTATTCAGCTAAGTCTGGGTCATTGGTACAGTATAAAAATGTTAAAAAATTTATAGTAATTTATATATTTTTTATACTTACCAATGACCCAGACGGGGATGGCCCTCCCTGGAGTTGGGAACTCTTGCCTCCCCACTGAGTACATAGCGCTGACCAGGCACTGCCAGTAAGAATGATATTTGGCACCAATTTCGGGACGACTGCGTCACTGCGCATGCGCAGTAGAGGCGTAGTATGGAGGTCCTTTAGGACATGATTTCTTTTTGTTTTGGATGCAAATTTTGGGGATTGGGGGGCAAAATTTGTGTTTGGCCCTGGTTTTGTTAGAGTTAGCACCAGCTAAGTCTGGGTCATTGGTAAGTATAAAAAATATATAAATTACTATAAATTTTTTAACTTTTAGTGTTTTTGCAATGTTAGACTTTTTTGTCAGTGTGGACTTAGAAAATTTCTGACCTCTTTTCCTATACATAAGTGGAGGCTACCACCGGTATGTTGTGGCTTTGATATTTCATATATGTGTTAAATGCATCAATATAAGATAACATTAACCCTTCACCAGATATTGTTTCGGAGATTTCAGACTTGTTTAATGCAATGTTAGACATTTTTCTCAGTGTGGACTTCTGACCTGTTTTGCAATTTATATAGATTTATTGCATGCCATGTGTTGGTGAGCTAATGGGGATGGACACACCTCTCTTGTTATCCAATCTATTGTTGTGGATTATATTTCCACTCGGTGGATTGGATATTATGTCTATATGGTGTATTATTTGGTGTCATGGCGTACTGTCTTGATTTCAAGGGACATGTCGACACTGATAGAGCGGGTATATTCCTTGCAATAGTTCCATGTTCATCACGTCCACCTCCATCCTTAGTGGCATTATGGAGTCGGTCAGACTTGAGGGAGCCCTATGGTTTCTATACTATTCTAGATAACTAACACTAAAGCGTTACAAGTTACGCCGGGTTAGTGCGATAATGCTTGCTATGACTAACTATAAGCTTTTTAGCTGTATTACTCTTTATTGAGAATAGCAGCAGCAGTATAGCTTTGGGAATGTAGCTTGAAGTTTCCTTTTCCTATAGTGAAAAAGAAATTTGTTGCAGTTCCAAGCTTTAGTATTACTGCACCGGCCTTACTTATCAAGCGATTCAAGTAATGCCGGTCAGGGGGGTTTGTTAAGAGGCGATTACAGGGCAGGACATAGTCCGCTTTCTGTAAGCCTTATATGCATTCAGTTATATGCATGTCTTTCATTGCACTTTGATTGGCATTGGGTTGTGGTCTAACGGTGGCCTCAGGGGCGCATCCACTCTTAAGTTGGGTTTTTTTCGGTGGTTGGTCGTTCATAAGTTGTATACGAGCCTATGATTCCTGAACAGTAACTGTTTTGGGATTCCGAATTCTTTCATGAATACATTCGATTGATACTGCTAGCCTTTGTTTACCTGTGTGGCAGGCATGTCGGTTATCTGGGCGACATTCTTCAAATGTGGCAATTAGTCCACTCTGAGAAGTTTCGCTCAGAGTTGTCTGCTTTTGTTATGACGTATGAGTCTATTCCTTAGGTTAATCGCATTAACGTTGTTTTATTCCTTCAGTTTCTTGGTTAGATTTTGTATCACTTGGTCACACCGTTGATACAGGCTGTATTGAGACGAGGATACATGCGTGATTCTGTTGATTGCGTGCATAATATGTATTTATTATTAGGCAGGCGTATTATTGAATAGATTCTCTTAAATTCTTGCTCTGAGTTAGTATAGAGCTTATGAGAATTTTGAATTTACAGCAGTTAAGGCCATATCGTGGCGATCCCGATTTTAATAACTGGGATCGCCACGATATGGCCTTAACTGCTGATGTGGCGTTAAGCACCAATAAATAATTATAATTAATAACCGGGTGCCTGTTAGGCGAATATTTATATTTTATTCTGTACTGTTTTTTCACTGATTCCAGGCCACTTCCCTCTTTGTTTTGAAGATTATTCCTTCAAAAAAAGGAGGGAGGGGATGATTTCTCTTTACCTCTTCTGGCCTTGTATTAAGAGTGTAACTATGAGTGAAGCTGTTATCGTCTGTAGATACAGCTTGTTACATTATATACAGCGTGTGTTTGTGGGCATTAGTCTCTCACTCTCGGACACGCTTTTCCTAATTTTAAGTGTCTTATTCTGGACTAGCCTTAAAATTGGGAGCTTGTTACACCCAATTAGCGTATTCATTTATGCTAAGTAATTGGGAATTACTTGAATATTGCTCCTTATTTCGGTGGTTTGTCTTCTCTTTTGTTGTTTAGAGAGACATATATGTAATTCCTTAAAATTTTAATCTCCTTTTTCACCTTGGGAGTTCTAATGCAGGCTCAGGAGCTGAATTTTGGTCTGCTATTCCTTTAAGTCCCAGGCCCTCTGCCTTTTTACGATTCAGCTAAGTCTGGGCCATTGGTTTTAGTATAAAAATATGATAAATTTAAAGTATTTTGTATACTTTTTATACCTCCCAATGGCCCAAATGGAGATGGCCCTCCCATGAGTGGGGACTCATACCTCCCCGCTGAGTTATAACATTAGTAGGCTCAACTAGAAAGAATGATGTTGGCGCCAATTCTGGTCTCTTCCTGTGTACTGCGCAAATGTGCAAGTACTAAAAGTATGGAGGGCGAGATAGGACTTTTAATTTTCAGTATTGTATGCAAATTTGGGGGATTGGGGGGGTTCAAATTTGTGTTTGGCCCTTAATAATATTGAGGTTGCACCAGCTAAGTCTGCGCCATTGGTAAGAATAAAAAAATATACAAATTACTTTAAATTTATCATTTTCAGTGACACTGAAAGTTGAGCAGTGCTTGTGTACTGTGGCAACCAAGTTATGTGTTAAAAATAGGAACCAGTAATGAATTCCTGGGCTGGAACTCTTCCAAAGTGGACAGCACAGCTATTAGCTCTTGGCTAAACTTGACTTTATACTTCTGTTGTGGTCATGATAAAGCCATAGATGCTGGAAGTGATTTAAAACTCCTATATCCAATTAAGTGGTTTCTACCTCTCTTTAAGGAGTGAGTTCAGTAAATTAGCTGATTTCAGCTAATTTATTATACCCCCACTCTCAAAGAGAATGGGGAGTATACTGGATTACATGCGTCTGTCCATCCATCTGTGTCTGTGTGTTAGACCTGTGCGGTATTGAAATTTCAGGTTCGTTATCAGTATTTTTCAGGTAAATACCTCAGTTTTGGTATGGTATTCGTCATGTGAACAGAACACTGAAAGTGGTCTCAAACTTACTCAATTTCTCAACATTCATCCATATAGAAACTTAACATGTTCAGCACTGACAACTCATGAACTTGACAAGATAATTCAACAGTGATTAATCATCACACTGAATCGAGTGATTTATTAAATAACTTTCTAAGCTAGTCGGTTGGCGTCTATGTCCTTTGTACCATGCCCCTCCCTCAAGTCAAGTCGTTGCCCCTCCCCCAATGAATCAGGTAGAAGAAACATTTATATATGTTCTTCAACTTCAAGTCTTTTCAATAAGTTTTCACTGATAGTAACACTTGGTCAGTCCACCCTCCCCTTTTCTTTCAAAGAGGCAATAAGATTAATGTTCACTGTCCAGTGAATCCAGTATCCAATATCCACACAAATTTGCAAGTAAATTGAAGTAATGTAACTGTAATTAATCCCAGTTGTGAAAACATTGTGCAATCACTGCCAATCGTACGATATGCCAATGACATGGTGTCACCCACCTTTCATTGTTTGGGTTCATCCTTGATAAACAAGTAAAATAACATGTTTTATGACATTCATCTAGTTGCAATTATCGAGTATTTTGAGTGGAATCACTCTATCAGTGTTCAATTATGGTTCCTCACTTCATACACATTTCTGAAAATTCCAGAGAATCCACGATTCTCCATGATAAATTAGGGTAAAACTTTTCTGAAAATTCCAGAGATAAATTAGGGTTAATTTTCATTTTCCATAAGAAAAAAATGTACAAATAGATGATTTACTAATGGCAGCAAATTATTTTCAAGGCATCTGTTGCACCTCAATCGGTTAAGTGAACTTGTGTAATGCTAAAGCTGATGTCACCTGTTGACTTTTGTACATTGTTTTTAAATGTGTCCTAAAATTTAGGTCAATCATGTCTTTCTAAGGTGCAGTATAAATTATTTATTCGACAGAATATAAAGCAGATGATCGGGTATTGAAGTTTGGGGGCATGTATTCTAATAAAATGATCAGTTGTTAAAACTATCTGCAACTTAAAAATAGCAATGCTGAATCGAAAGAAATGCTATAAAAAAATCGCCAAGAAGCGATAACCACAGTCAGTATTACCGGTTGTATGTCAAGTTGTCAACTTAATGAATTGTCAATGCCAGTGGATTATTTCAACCAGTCAACCACCCACTCAACCCCTAATGTCCCCTGTGAATAAATCACACAGTAATTTCCAGAAAATATTTTGAATCTGTCTGAATATTACATGTAGGAACACTAGAACCAGGCCATGTTTCTTTAGAAACAGAAGTACCAAGTTAACTTGTGATCTTTGTTTTTCTGCCATCATTTTATTTCTTTCTCTGACGTATCTGCAGTGTCTGCTGCTACCAGTCACTTACAAAGTTCACATTTGCAGTTTCTTATCAAGTCAATTAAAATATGCCGCCCACAAGCTTTTAGATTTACAATCCACCTTGATGAGTTGGATTTATGCCAGTTTTGCAGAAAAATACAAATACAGAAACGGGGAGTGCGGTGGCTCAGCTGGTAGAGGTGCAAGCTGCAAGCCAAGAGGTCCTCTGTTCGAATCCCACTTGCGGCAGCCGCGTTGTGTCCTTGGGCAAGACACTTCACCCCCATCGCCCACGTGGGGGCACGGTGACGCTGTGTACTAAGGCATACTGCACGTCGATGGTGCACCTGTCTTCAACCAATGCTAACCCTGCTTGTGTGGAGTTGGTATGTTGGGGAGCTGACAGTTGCTTGCCGTTGCTCGGTGGATCTCTCCGGGTACTCCGGCTTCCTCCACCCGTAAAACTGTCACGGTCATGGTTAGCCATTGTGCAGAAATATGTGACCTTAAACACCAATAAATAAATAAATACAGAAATAAACAATATTTTGATTTGGTTTCGGTATGGTTTTCGGTATCCCCATAATACCGAAACTGTACTAAAAAGTCAGTATACCGCACAACACTACCGGTATACTGATATCTCAGCAGTGATTGGATGGATTTCAAGGAAATTTGGTATGAGGAATCCTTGTGACAAACTGCACCTGCACATGTTATAAAAAAGTTGCCCGCATATTTTTCACCAGAGTTACGGTCCTCACTTTGTCAATTTTTCATGATTTTTTGGTCCTTACTTTGTTTTTGATTCCTTTATCCTGCTTTGGTCCAGCACTGCAGTGGGGATATAATTGCCTTCATCAATAGCTCTTGTGATAAAAATACAGAAATTTTATTATCTATAAATCTTCATGAAAATACTCTTCAGGACCATTTTTATGTAGATTTATAAAAAATAAATAGCCTACCAAGGTATACTTTAACTGTCTGACCTCTCATTTTTTGAAGAAAAATCATTTTCAAAATGTTCAGGTTGAAATATGAGAATTTCAGCTTATTTCAGATAATTTAGATGTCTTTCACGCTCATTCCTATATCTTTGAACAGTAAATGTTTCTTATAGCAGATTGGTTGTGCTGCTATAATAATGGCAAGAGGTCAGTTGTGTACCTTAAAGTCATTTACTATTGCTGAAAAAATGCAGGCTTTGAATATCCCACAGACAATCGTTTAGGTTATGTCAGTAAAATACGCAAATGAACTACAGGTTATGACAAAATAATACAACATGACTTTCATATTATTAATTATCTTGCATGTTTTACCAGAAAGACTTGACAATCTTTCGGAACTATCTATTCTCAAAGGTTGAGTATTGCATCCATATATGAATAGAATGGAATGCTCTTTCCATCTTAAAATAATTTCTGCTGAAAGAAATAGCAACAAGTCACATGCAGTCTTGCCTTGGTACATTAATTGTTGATATTTACTTCGGTGGAAATCATGTTAGGATGCAAAACAGTATGACTGGCATTGTAAAAACAGAGAAGGCAGATAAGCATCACAGCATCCTATTTCCTGTTACCGCCATGTAATCTGCCAATGGGTTACAATATAAGACCTTTATTTCCAGGCCTGGAAATACTATTATATGACATAGTGTTGGAAAAATCTCTCTTTCCAACAGTGTGTTATATATTAACATATTATTACTGTAACACCTTGCACACTAATGTTGAAATATAAAAATTGCAAGCAGTAATGTTTCCCCCATAATGCAACTGGGAATTTAACCATTTCAGTCTTGTTTGACAGAGCTCTAAGTTGCATTTTGAAAAAATTGAACTGCTTTACCATTCATTATTTTGGGATTAATGTGTAGGAAGTAAGTAAGACACTGTCATTTGCAGAATGAGGTCCTCCATGAGTGCATTTGCTGATGCTATTCCTTACAGTTAGATAATTTATCCTCTGGGTACCTCTCTCTGTTTAGGCTTAAATTTAGCATCACCAAATTCCCCCTCTGGGGCCTTCATTTTGAAGATGACAGTCTGCTTATTTCAGGCTTGCTCCCGACTTAACCTGGGAAATTCCAGGTTGAACTTGGTCAGATGCTATTCTGATTTTTTGACATTGTATTATTCAAGACTGCAAACACTTCAATGTGTTAGTTTGGAGAAACAAATTAACTTAACCAGTCGACTGTTCACATGAATTTGGTTTGACATAACCACTTTGAGAATGAAATGAATGTGCTTGTGAAGTTTTGTGTCCAAAGGTTCCTTAACATGTATGTTTAGCTCAACTTTGGCGAAGCCAAATTTGAGCTTTTGTCATGGTCCGTCGTCCGTCTGTCCGTACGTCAACAATTGGATACGGCTTGGGCTAGAGGCCGTATTTATGAACCGATCTTTACGAAACTATTTGGGCACCTTTGTTATGACCGTGGGACGAGAACGAGTGTTTTTGGGTGCGGTCCGAAATTCAAGATGGCTGCCAGCCACCATTTTGTACCGACGATGCAGAAATCGGTTTTTTGTACAGAACTTCCATATTTAAGCTCTGATTTGAATAATTTTTTGTATGAATGTTTAGTACCATGGGATACATCACATATAATACAGGTTTTTTTCTCGTGCGTAAATTGTGCAAATTAGACTAATTTTGATGTTTTTTGGTGTTACTTTCAGCACTGTAAGTGCAAATGCCAATACGGCTCGGGCTAGAGGCCGTATTTATGAACCGTTCTTTACGAAACTTCTTGGGTACCTTTGGTATCACTGTGGGATGAGAACGAGTGTTTTTGGGTCTGGTCCAAAATTCAAGATGGCCGATGGCAGCCATTTTGTACAAAATTAGGTGCAATCAGATTTTTGCACAGAACTTCCATATGAAAGCGCTGATTTGAATAATTTTTTGTTTGAATGTTTAGTACCATGGGATACATCACATAAAATACGGGGTTTTTTCTCGTGCAGAAATTATGCAAATTAGATGAACTTTGATTTTTTCAGTGCGACTTACACACAGTAAGTACACATGTCAATACGGCTCAGACTAGAGTCTGTATTTATGAACTGGTCTTCACAAAATGTCTTGGGTACCTTTGTTATCACCTTGGGATGAGAACGAGTGTTTCTGGGAGCAGTCTAAAATTCAAGATGGCTGCCAGTGGCCATTTTGTACCGAAATTAGGTCTAATCAGTTTTTTGTACACAACTTCTATACAGCTCAGACTAGAGGCCATATTTATGAACCAATCTTTACGAAACTTCTTGGGTACCTTTGTTATCACCGTGGGATGAGAGCGAGTGTTTTTGGGTGTGGTCCGAAATTCAAGATGGCCACCAGCAGCCATTTTGTACCAAAATTAGTGCAGTCAGTCTTTTGTACAGAACTTCTGTATGAAAGTTCTGATTTGAATAAATTTTTGTATGAATGTTTAGTAACATGGAATACATCACATATTGTAAGGGTTTTTTTTCATGCAGAAATTATGCAAATTAGATGAACTTTGATTTATTCAGTGCTACTTGCACAATGTAAGCACACGTGTCAATACGGCTCAGGGTAGAGGCTGTGTTTATGAACCGATCTTCACAAAACTTCTTGGGTCCCTTTATCACCTTGGGACGATAATGAGTGTTTCTGGGTACGGTCCAAAATTCAAGTTGGCTGCCAGTGGCCATTTTGTACCGAAATTAGGTCCAATCAGTTTTTTGTCACAAGTTTTATACAGCTCGTATTTATGAACTGATCTTCACAAAACTTCTTGGGTACCTTTGTTTTCAGCTTGGGACAGGAACGAGTGTGTTTTGGGGTGCCTTTGTGATCACTGTGCTATGAGAACAAATATTTTGGGGTTCAGTCAGACCCACTCTGGGACTCAAAGATTTTTTTCTAGTTTAGCATCTGTCTGTCACCCACCTTTACAATACTTTACCTATACATTTGTTACAGGCAACGGTCAGTATTTATGTACAGACCGTTACAATACTTTATATGTACCTTTGTTATCGGGTCATTACCTAGATGTTTGTCATTGCTGTGTCACATACCATACATGTAGATGTCTTTGTCTTGACAAGTTGAGCTACAGTGTCATTGACACTTTCATTTTTTTTACTGAACAAAAGTTTCTATTTTTTCCTCTTACTTAAAGCTATCAAACAAGATTTATTGTTTCTCAGGCATTTGCCTCATCACTCTTTTCATCTACCCTCAAATTTCTTTGTTGATACTATTTTGCACCTGTACAGTTAAACATTTGAGTTATTTACCAACTATTAGTTGTTTGACAGAACAGTGGTCTCTATTTAAAATTTACAACTGCATTGTGAGAAATTTGCAATACATGGAAACATAGGTATTTTTATACTATAAACCAATGGCCCAGACTAGCTTGTGCAGACTAAAGTTATCAAGGGCCAAACACAAATTTTGAACCCCCCCTATCCCCAAAATTTGCTTGCTAAACCGAAAATTAAAAGTCCTATCTGGTCCTCCATACATATACTCTCCACGCATGCGCAGCCGTCAGGAAGTGACCGGAATTGGCGCCAACATCATTCTTCGTTTGGCCCTAAACTCAGTAACAATGTTCTGACACCTGTGCTTTAAAATCTCCTTTTTTGAGGTTGCCAGACACAAATCAATGCAGGAATTGGTGGATCCAAGACTGTTATTGGATGATGGAAGTGTACAATGGTGGTTTTATAGGTTCAGGGCTGTAACTTTATAATAATTTTAAAATTATTTCATGTTTCCCAATTTCGGGACATACGCCTGACATCATCATTTTTGCTAATGATTATTCCACTGTGTGTTAAGTATTCCTTCCCTATCCTTCCATGAACCCTTCCTGTTAAACTCTTAAGCTTTTTGGCTATTTTTTATTGATATTTTTCATTAAATTTCTTGGGAGTTTAATGTGTATTACAGAATATTTATTCTGTTTATCCCCATGGTTACGTCCTCACCCTAGGGGTGTTAGGTCGTTTAGACTTGCATCTTCTATCTGATGTATCGTTTTTTCTTTGTATGAAGATCTAGCTTTGTATCTAGTAGCATTTAAATTGGTTACTGACTTTGGGCCTTTTTGTGTGCCTGATGTCTTGTTTCCGTTTTTTTTATTGACATTGTTTACATTGACAACGTCCTCATCTATATGTAGGATTTTATATTCTATTTCTGAAGAATTACTGTAGGATACATGGATTATTATTCTGGTAGTGTAGCTCAAAAAATTTGTATTTTGTCCACACTTAGGCTCTGTCGGGATGCTCAAAATGTTTTGAAAAAATATTTTGAATTTAATTTTGATTGCTATTATTCATGTATCTTAATTATATATTTTGTTGTGGAGTTTGTAGGAGTGATATCGACTTTAGTCGATGCACTCCTGCAGATTCTTCTCCTACTTGTGTACTCTGGGATGATTAACGTTGAAGACAGGTGTCGTAGTACGTTGTTGGCAGTGAGGTTCATAGACCGCACTTCGCAACGCGTTTTAATTCATTTTTTCAGTTTCTATTTCAGAGGAATGTGAACATGTTGATGATATTGTGACGCCCATCCAAAGTGTGCTACCGTTGTCGCGCTTCGTTGAGCAAATAGAGCTAGCTGCAGTGCTCATGATATGCAAGGGATAAGGCCTCTACTTAGTGTTCTTAATCTCTTGCAAGCAGCTAGCTCGACCGGTGAAGCATTTACTCCGTCCATGGGAGCCGTGACACCAGGTAAGTCTGTTGCGGTCGAGGAAGGTGTAGACGTGGGTAGAGCGAGCACTTAAAAATAAAAGCTCACCCAGCTACGACGGAAATAGGGAGGATATAGGGAGGAAGTCAGCAAGTTTCTTGTTGGGAGGCTAATAGACCATGAGCAGGAGAGGTCCCTCTCTAACCTAACAACATTTGGCCTTTGGGGCCAAATGTTGTTATGAGAAACTTACACGAGGCGGACTATACGTCCGCCCGCCACTCGGGATGCTCCGTCTAGTCTGCAGCCGGGGTCGGCTTCAGTCACGGCTTCCTCCACTACGTTTCACAAACCGAAATCAAGTTTTCTTGTTGGGAGGCTCGGAGAGGTCTGATGCGAGTGGGAGAGGTCCCTCTCTAACCTAACAACATTTGGGGTCAAATCAAATGTTATGAGAAACTTGCACGAGCCGGAGCATACGTCCACCCGCCACTCAGGACGCTCTGTCTAGTCTGCAGCCGGGGTCGGCTTCAGTCACGGCTTCCTCTGCTATGCTATTAAAGCACACACGACCGCAGGCTAGCTACCCGACTTCAGATGTCCAGTCAGCTGCACGAAAGATGGAGCCATTCTTCGCCCGTGAAGCTGGACCATCTGGTAGCTAGCGATCCGAGGCTTCGATCAATGGGACGTTCGGAGAAAAGATCTATCTCCGGATCTTTGTCCCAGGAGCAGCAAGCGGCGAAAAAACAAGACTGCTGCTCCTCAAGCCTCGGGAACGGACTTGCTGTCGCTGTTTGCGCAGCTATTAGCAGCATCCCAGCATATGCAAGAGCAGCCTCCCGCAGACTCCAGTGTTGAGCTGTCGGTCTGGTCAATTGTGCATGCAGAAGAAGCCATAAGTTTCTAACGGAACACTCGGCGAGGTCTGGAGCAGACCGCGAGCTGGAGATTCTTCTCCTTTCCGTCAGCAGTCTGGGTAGACTGTTTTTGATTCGAGAAACTTTAGTGAGTTGGGACGCCCGTTTGTGCTTGCGGTTCGGGATGCTCCTTCCACGCTGCAGCCAGATTTGGTGGCAGCTATGGCATCTTCCCTTGCTTCATTAATGAAGCACGTTGACCACAGACTACCTATCTGACTTCGCAGGTTCGGGTCGATAGCTAGTCGTCTGAGGCTTTTTATACGGGACATGTGTCGAGGATCTGGGGCCAGATCTCAGTCCTGTGAGCAGCTTATGGTAACAAGTGCATTATCATTGCTCTGCTAGCCTCGGTCACCAACCGGCTGCTGCAGATTGCTCTGCATATTCCAGTAGTCGCTGGTACTACCGTTTAAAGGCTCCGAGGGTGAGCTGTCGCACAGTGCTGCGTTGGTCCAGTCATACGTTCAGTTGGATGGAGTTGACCATATTTGCTGATGGAACATTTGATTGGTGAGAAGGCTACGGAGTGTGAGTCTCCATCCCCACAGAAGGGCACTTTAAAGACTATGAAATTTCAGTCTTAAGCTCTTAGAATATTGTTCCATCTGAATATAAGTAGGCGTTTAGATGAGCAGGCCGTGGATAAAAATATGTCCCTACCTGCATCATTTAATATATGCTCGGAAATAATGAAATGTGCTATTTCATTCAAAAGAGCTAATCTGGACGCAATTTCCTAAGCAGATCACCTTACCAGAGCTATGGCGCAACGTCTCAATGGAAGGAATAGGAGGACGTGGTTCCTCGCTAAGAGTTCTTTCCAGGGCAGTTATGTATGCCACGTACAACTCTGCACGGACAGTGGTATTTGGAGTTGGTAAGATGTGATGCTGCCCTTGCTTCGTCATCACTTTTTGATGACAAGGTGAAAAGCTCTCTCTGAGTCGCTCCGGTTACTGGAAATATACTATTTGACGACAAGCTTACGTTGCTGTATGAGCATGCTACAAGAAAGCTTCTAGTGCTCTGCTATTGATGTCAGTGTCTCATCAACACACTTCAGCAGACCGGGGTAAGCGAGGCCGTTCTGCTTCTAAGAAAGCATCAAGAGAATAACTCGTGAGGGTACAATAACCCTCTTATATTTACTTCGGAAGTCTTCATTATAGCGACTCGGAAAGGGTCATAGGTCTCATCAAGGCTATGGATCCGACGCCCCTAGGTCGACGATTAATGGAAGGTTATCTTCACGAGAAACTGGATGTTAATCACGGACGTTTCTTTCAAAGAGAGTCACTACTAGTGGAGGTAAAGGCTGTCTTATTGAAGGGAACAATTGAGATTGACAAGACGAGCTTCTTCGCGGGGAGGACTTAGTTTCTCCTCCTGTAAGCATCGCAAGTCGTACAGGTGATGGACATGGCCTCTGTTTCTTGCCAGTTGACCGAACGATAATCTTAAGGTCATCGAGAATAGATTTCGGTTGCTTTCCTCTTGGTGATAGGTTATCAGCCTCGCTGTTGAGTGGATAAATTGTGGAAGATCAATGGATGAGAATGTCGTCTCAGCAGGCCTGCAGCTATCAGCCCGAGCAAGCTCCACTTACAAGTTTACTTGTTGGATAAAACTTCCAAGAGAGGCTTTCCTTCTGGAGTTACAAGCTTTCCTATTGAAGAAAAGCATTAGACGTCGTCGAAATTATTATTATCACCTGTTTCTCATCCTGAATCCGGATGGATAGTGCACAGATAGGCTGAGATATTCCTTGGCGTCAAGACTATTTATGTCATTGTGGATGCCATAGTAGCCTTCTGTACGGTTACTGCGGTCTCTTGGGTTAGGCTCTGTCCACTGTCTTTTGGGAATAAAACCATAAAAAAAAGATACTGTGCTTTTTGGTTTGTTTTTCCTAGGTGTCATAGACTTGAGTCTTATTGTTATTCCATAGTAGCCCAGCTAAAATCATGAGCAAGATTTTTTCAGTATTATTCAGTGGCATAACTGAATTTATTATCTCTTTGGGAATTTAGGGCTGTTTATATAGCGGCTCTTGATTCCTTACCTTGCGCGAAGCTAATTGTAAGTCTCCGTTAAGTGAGCCTTCAGGGTCACAACTTACACCGATATATCTGTCTTCACGAAGATGAAGACTTATAAACTATGGCAAGCGTAAGCTTTTTTGGCTATTTTTTATTGAAATTTTTTATTAAATTTCTTGGGAGTTTAACATATATTACAGAATATTTATTCTGTTTTTCCCCAGGGTTACTTCCTCACCCTAGGGGTGTTAGATCGTTTAGTCTTGCATTTTCTATCCGATGTATCGTTTTTTCTTCATATGAAGATCTAGCTTTGCAGCTGGTAGCATTTAAATTGGTTTCTGACTTTGGGCCTTTTTGTGGCTTGATGTCTTGTTTCCGGTTTTTTCATTGATGTTGTTTATCAAACTTCGCGAGAAACTGGATAGCAATCACGGAAGATCAGTGGGTGAGAAGTGTAGTCTCTGACGGCCTACGGCTATCATTCTGAGCAAAACCCCCACTAAGAAGATGTCTGCATTGGACAATTCTTCCGTTGGATCCTTTCAAAAGAGGGTCTCTCCTATCGGAGGTGCAGGCTCTCTTATTAAAGGAAGCAATAGAGGTTGTCGAGAATCAAGATTCTCAAGGTTTTACAGTCACCTGTTCCTCGTACCAAAGCCAAACGCTCTTTCCAACTGGTAATAGACTTGAGCTGGATAAACAAGCTTATCGTGTCTCCAAAATTCTATATGGAGACCATTGGGTAAATAAGTGCGAGCATTCGAGTGAAAGACTATGCGGCAAGCATAGATCTTAAGGATGTGTACTTTCATGTCCTGGTAGAGCGAGCACTTAAATATAAATAGCTCACCTAGCGACGACGGAAATAGGGAGCAAGTCGGCAGGTTCTTGTACTCAGCGAGGTCTAATAGACCGCGAGTGGGAGAGGCCCCTCTCTAACCTAGCAACATTTGGGGCCAGATGTTGTTATGAGAAACTTGCACAAGCCGGAGCATATGTCCGCCCTCCACTCGGGATGCTCTGTTTAGTCTGCAGCTGGGGTCGTCTTCAGTCAAGGATTCCTCTGCTACGTTTCACAAGCTGAAATGACGTTTTCTGGTTGGAAACTTGCACGAGACGAAGCATACGTCCGCCCGCTGCTTGGGAGACTCCGTCTAGTCTGCAGCCGGGGTCGGCTTCAGTCATGGCTTCCTTCGCTACATTATTAAAGCACACTCGACCGCATCCTAGCTACCCGACTTCGGATATCCAGCCTGCTGCACAAAGAAGGAACCACTCTTCGCCCGTGAAGTCAGACCATCCGGTAGCTATGGAGACGAAGCCTCGATCATCGGGACGTTCAGAGAAGAGATCCTTCTCCGACACACCGTCCCAGGAGCAGCAGGCGGCTAAGAAACGGAAGACCGCTGCTCCTCAGGCCTCGATGACGGACTTGCTGTCGCAGATTGCACAGCTGATCACAGCATCCCAGCAAGTGCAGGTGCAGCCTCCCTCAGACTCAGAATCTTAGCTGTCGGACGGTGCTGGGTCGGTCCAGTCCTCTGTTCACGCAGATGCAATGGACCATGATTCGCAACTGATTCTCTCGGAAGGTGAAAGGGATAAGGAAGAGGATTACCCTTCCCTTAGGAACAGAACATGGTTGTGATGGATTTCATCCATCAGTACTACCCTGAATTTGTTCCGACGAATCAGAATGCTGCGACAACAAGAGAGAAACTGCTGGCGTGGTTGGATGCAGACTATATATGGACAAAGGAAGAAGTTCTTTCTTTTCTGGTTCAGTCTAGGCAGGAGTGCGAGGAAAAAAGGCGGTTTCTTAACTACATCTTTCATAAACATACCGTTTCTTGGACCACGTTTAATTAAAACAATTGAAGATGTTCAGAGAGCTCTTCTGCATTTGGATGAGTAGGTTGGGGATCTAGATGTATCCTTGCCTGCATCATTCATTATTCGCTGAGACACAATTAAACAGCAATTTCATCAAGTAGAGCGAATTTGGAAGCAATGTTTTACGCAGATCACCTTACCAGAGCTATGGCGCAACATCTCAACGGGAAGGAATTTGAGGACGTTTGTACCTCTTGTAGAAATCTTTCCAGGGCAATTGGTATACCACGTATAACTCCGCCCTAACAGTGGCTAATCTGGAGTTAACTGGTTGAGTGCAACATTATTTTTGGTGGTCTGAATTTGTTCATCAAAATTTGTTTTATATCAAATTATTGAAGAGTGCCAACAGGCACTCTTCAATAATTTGTAATAAAACAAATTTATATGAACAAAATATTATTTGCATTTGACTGAATATGAAACATGAGCAAGGAAAATGTTGGCTTTTGTTCTGGTACCCTCATTTTTTTTAAAGCCATGATAGTGGCTTCTAGCATGCAACCAGTTAATCAGACGTGATGCTGCCCTTGTGTCGTCATCAGTTATAGCTGACAAGGTGAAAAGCTCTCACCGGGGTCGCTCCGATCTCCGGACATACTATTTTTGACGACAAGCTTTTGTTAGTCTATGAACAGGCTACTAAGAAAGCTTCAAGTGCTCTGCTATTGAATCGTGTCACAACAACCCGCTTCGGCTTACCAGAGTAAGGAGGACGTCATAAGGGAACTCCTCACGAGGGTACTAGAAACCCTCTTACAATTATGGAGGTCATCAGTATAGTGAATCGGGAAAGGGGCGTAAGTCTGATCGGGACTATCGGTCAGACGCTACTAGACCGACAAGACGAGGTCTTTCGCAGTGAGGATGTTTCTCCTCCCATAAGCCTCTCAGGTCATACAGGTGATGTTCAAGACCTCTATTGCTTGCCAGTTGGCGGAAGGGAATCAACCTTCGCGAGAAACTGGATAGCAGTCATGGAAGATCAGTGGGTGAGAAGTGTAGTCTCGGATGGCCCACGGCTATCATTCCGAGCTGAACCCCCACTAATAAGTTGTCCACGTTGGGCAAATCTTCCGTCGGATCCTTTCAAAAGAGAGTCTCTCTTAGTGGAGGTACAGGCTCTCTTATTAACAAGCAATAGAGGTCGTCGAGAATCAAGATTCTCAGGGTTTTGACAGTCACCTGTTCCTCGTTCCAAAGCCAGACGGCTCGTTCCGACCGGTAATAGACTTGAGCTGAATAAACAAGCTTATCGTGGCTCCAAAATTCTATATGGAGACCATTTGGCAGGCATAGATCAAAAGGATGCGTACTTTCGTGTCTTGGTACATCCGGCATTCAAAAAGTACCTTTGGTTCGCCGTACAAGGGAAGGTTTTTCAGTTCAGAGCAATGTGCTTTGTTCTGAACCTGGCTCACTGTGCATTTACTCGAATAATGAACTCAGTAATGTCATACTTCCGAACTCATTCGTCTGTGGTAACGTCGGCTTACTTGGACGTCATTCTGCAGAGATACGGTAACAGAATTATTCTTCAGTTCGATGTTCAGAGTCTGCTTCTATTACTCCGACGACTCGATTTCATCGTAAATGAGAAAAATCGGATCTTGCTCCCTACAAGTCGTTCACTCACTTGGGGATGAGCTTCGAGACTCACAATAATCTGGTTTGCCTGCCGTAACCCAGAGCAAAATTAGTCAGTTGTTATGCTTGCTTTTGTCTAAACTCAGACGCAATAACAGCGAGGGATTTCTTGCGACTGATGGGGCTGAGCGGATGCGGATCTTATTCCGACGGGCCACCTGCGCACGTGTCCCCTCCAGATATTCTTCACTCAGGACTGGAGTGTGAAGACGCATTTGTTCGAAACCAGTATTGTTTTAACAGACCTAGTAAAACGAAAGGTTTAGATTTGGGCAGATCTTCAGTGGTTAACACGGTGAGTTCCACTGCAACTGCGGGATCCGCTTTTCATGATTATGACGGACACGAGTCAGACGGGCTGGGGCACGACCCAAAGTCCTGCAGACTTGAAGTGTCAGGGTCTTTGGGACCCTCGGTTCCTAGAGATCACATTAACATCAAAGAGATGATGTCAATACGGCTAGCTCTTCAACATTGTATTCACATTATAGCGAATGTCCATGTTTACATTTTGTCGGACAATTCGACAGTAGTAGCTTACATCAGGAACCAAGGTGGCACTCATTGAATTCCATTATGCGATTTAACGGAGAGGATTCGCCTATATGTCATGTATCATCATGTTCATCTTTCTGTCCATCATATACCGAGTCGTCTGAATGTACTAGCAGATTCGCTCTCTCGGAAAGGTCGTCTGTTGCCATCGGAGTGGACTCTCAACAAACAAATATTCAGTCAGATTTGCTACCAGTGGGATCGTTCCATGATAGATCTGTTTGCAACACACCGGAACAATTAGTTACCAACGTTTGTGTCGCCATGCCCAGATCATTGAGCGTACGCAGTAGACACTCTGTCGATCTCATGGGAATGAATGATAGGATATGCGTATCCTCCAACTCCATTGATTCAGCAGATTCTATTAAGATCAAACAGTGTCATTGCAAAATCCTGCTAGTAGCACCTCTGTCGTCACAGCAACCTTGGATCAATCTTCTCAGGTGTCTGTTATGGTACGTTCCCCGGAAGCTTCCTCCACGACAGGTCCTTCTTTATCAGGGGAAGTATTTGTTCTTCACGTCCTTCTCCACCCTTAGTGGCATTATGGAGTTGGTTAGACATGAGGGAGCCTTGTGGTTCCGATATTATTTGATGACTAACACGAACGATTAAAGTAATGCGGGTGAGGGGGGTTCGGTATGACTTCGGAACTCCCCGCCCTCCGCCAATGTGTTAAGAGGCGATTACCGGGCAAGACGTAGTTTTCTTCCTGTAAGTCTTGTATGATTTTAAGTGCATTCATGCATTTCATGACTTCTCGATTGGCGGCTGGGTTGTATTCTTTGGCGACCTCATGGGCACATCCACTTTTTAGTTGGTTGGTTTCCTGTGGTGGTTCATCTATATGTCATATACAAGCACATAATTCACCATCAATAAATTGCTAGTCTTTGGGTACCTGGGAGGCTGTCTAGTCAGTTAACTGATATTCTGATGATTACATGTGGGATTTCAATGCTCACGCGCATAATAAATGAATTATTAGGCAGATGCATTATTGTATGTTATGGACCTTAGAAACAATGAATTATTTCGGGGGCGGTCCATGACGAGTCTGTTAATCATAGCTCGTTCCATTTCTAGATCCAGGTTTCTATTAATGTCGGTACCCAATCGAATACACCTTGTTTTACACTCATATATTTGCATGTTTCTACAATCATAGATATCGGATAGTTCACGTCGGGGAGTGCTATTACTGGAATTTATTGTACACCTGAATGGGGTCGCCTGTGGGTTACCTCGGAAGTGTGTTTACTCTCCAGAGATCATCCATTGTGATTCTATTGGACATGTGTATGTTATATATTATATCACCGGTTTTCGACCTATCTTCGTATGCTGACCCCGATATATGTTACAAGCAGGTGATATTAATTAACGGGATCGCCGCTATAGCCTTAGCTTCTGAAGTGGCGTTAAGCACCAATTTATTAATAATAATTAATACCTGGGTGCCTGTTCGACGAGTATTTATATTGTTATTTGGTACCGCTTTTACTGATTCCAGAGCGCTCCCCTCATTCTTTTTGAAGAAGATTCCTTCAAAAAGGGGGGAGGGGGGGGGGTACCTCTCCTCCGGTTTGATAAGTATGTAACTATGAGTGAAGCTGTTTTGTCTGTAATTATATCCTGGATACAGCTTGTGTTTTATTGTATATGGCGTATGTTTCTGGGGGATACCCACTCTTTCTCAAATACGTCATCCAAATTTTTGGGGCTTAGTCTGGACAAGCCTTAAAAATTGGGAACTCGTTACATCCAAATTAACATAGTCTTCATGCTAAGAATACGGAATTACTTGAATTGGGCTCCTTATGCCCCCGGAAAATTTTTTTTGGAGGTATATGGTCGAGGTCTCCGTCCGTCCGTACTTCCATATGTCTTTCCGTCCGAACATTTTGTATTATAACTCGAGCATCAGTTGTCGGATTTTAATGTTCTTTGGTATGGTGATAGGGCAGCTTGGGGGAATGGATGCCCTCGTATCTAGCGTTTTGTCTATTCATGTTTGGTTGAGTTATGGCCCCTGTTTGTTTTTGGCCTCTGTTTCTGACTAAGGTAAATTGTACCATAGCCTATAGGGTTGTTTGGATGAACCAGTTCTCTTCAAACATTCAGAAGTTATTTATTCACATGCAAGTCCGACTTTGCTACCTTCAGGGGCATCAGCAAACGCGTTAGCATTGCTCTTGTTTATGATACTGTATAGAGAGACAAACGTGTAATTCCTTTTAAATTTAATTTCCTTTCACCTTGGATTGCAGGCTTGGAACTATGTTGGTCTACATATTCTGAAGTCCTAGGCCCTCCACCTTTTTACGATTCAGCTAGTTTGGGCCATTGGGTAAAAGTATAAAAATATTATAAATTTAAAGTAATTTGTATATTTTTTATTCTTACCAATGGCCTAGACGGAGATGGCCCTCCCATGAGTGGGCACTCATACCTCCCCTCTGAATTGTTATGTAGTACTCTCTTCTACAAAGAATGATGTTGGCGCCAATTCCGGTCACTTCCTGACGGCTGCGCATGCGCAGGGAGAAAATGTATGGAGGACCAGATAGGACTTTTAATTTTTGGTTTTGCAAGCAAATTTTGGGGATTGGGGGGTTCAAAATTTGGGTTTGGCCCTTGATAACTTTGAGTTTGCACCAGCTAGCTAGTCTGGGCCATTGGTAAGTATATAAAAATATACAAATTACTTTAAATTTATAATATTCAGTCAAACACAAATAATAGTTTGTTTATATAAAGTTATTTTATTCCAAATTATTGGAGAGTGTCTGTGGGCACTCTCTGATAATTTCAAATAAAATAAATTGTGAATAACAAATTAATGCTATCCAAAATAAACTGGCCCTCAATCAGTTAATAGAATAACCTTGTTATATAGGGCTTAAAATTCATGTCAGAGTCAGAATCGATTTTCAACTTTGATTCCTGCAAAATGGTCATTTGATTCTGAAAGTGTTCTTAAAGGCCAGGAAAATTCTACTTATTTTTTTGCGCTTTCATAATAAGGTAACATTTTGACTTTAGTAGTGGTGTCTAGTCAAATCTTGTGTGTCAGCACAAGTAGCGAAGATTTCACTAGAAATCACTGCCAGAGTACTGAAATTCCGTTGGCAAGATTGCTAGAAAGCCTTATGTTGGAGAGTGTGTTCTTTGTTCTTTCCGGGTCTGGGTACTCCAGCTTCCTCCACCTGCAAATAATATTTTTGTTTATTTGTGCCTATGAGCACTCTCCAATAATTTGTAATAAAACAAATTTTGAATAACAAATTTAGACCACCAAAAATTATTTAGCCCTCAACCAGTTAATAGTGATGAACCGACAATCGGAACTGGCCGATTATTGGACATCGGCCAGTTATGACAACCGGCAGTTTCCGGTTATTCTGTATTTAGCACTGGCTATTAAAATCTATTTGATATCTGGCCATTTCAATAAAGTTCCCCATTAAAAACGTGTGTAGTGCATATCAGAATATTTAGGGATTTGCAGCGTCGATATATTACGGAATTTACCATCTGCAATCGATATGAGATTACCACTATTCCCAGCTGGTTTAAATCACTGGCCTTCAATCATGCCCGATTCATAGTGCTGTACAACGTTTCATTGGTACATGTATAAATAAAATGTGTTTAGCCGGTAGTCTGTAGTATACTTCATGATGCATGATGCAAGCATCACAATACAATAAGAAATGAAAATTGAGTGAAAAAAACCCCTAAAAAACTCTCATTTTTCAATGATAGATGATTGTTACGCAACATTGAAGTTGCATAACTTGCAAACACGTCCTCAGTTTGTAAAGTTCATTTTTTAGTTCTGTTACCTCCCTTGTTTCCAATGTTGATTGCAGAGAACAAGTAAACACTGGGGTCTGGTTGATTCACTCTCGGCACAGCACAAACTGTGACGGAACAGGGATTCCCCACAATCAACCACGAACAGAACATGTGACGGGACTGTGCCGACCAGCACAAATTTACACCTCCTCGCGAGGTGGTGCAAGATTTGTGCCGAGATGTCATTCGACAAAATGTCTGACAGACAGACGATGTTTCAATGCGACTCCAGGGGGGGGGGGGGGGGGGGGGGGGGGGGGGTCTTCCAAAAAATTCCGGACACAAGGCCTAAAATATTTTTTTCCACCTTTTGACCACCACCCACCCACCCACCCACGTGCAAAAAAAATATTTTTTTCCTCTGACCACTTGGACACCCACCCCACCACCTATATTTTTTCAGTGTATCACCACAGTGGGTAATGAAAAATTATTGCACTGAGCTTCCAGTTGTCAATCCTTGCCTTAATTTGAATCCTAATCTACTGTCTAAACTAATTATGTACACATCAACCAGCATCTAATACCTGATGACAGAACTTTCAGTTAAGCATTTGTAATTCATGCATTTCAATAATATGCCTATATACACTATGGTGTAGTGTATACTGGCATATTATTGAAATGCATGAATTACAAATGCTGAACTGAAAGTTCTGGCCTTAATGCTCTCATAATAATTATCATTCATGTGTTAAGTTCCTAGACTGAAGAAACAGTTTAAATTTAGTGAAGAAGTTTTAATTTTAATGACCTGACTACAGGCTAAGTGTCTAGGCTTGAGGTTTCAGCCAATTGTCATTACTCAAAAGATAGTAGATAGTGTAGGAAAGCTGAAAATCTGTCACCTAGGCTAACACTATTGTAAATCTCTCTGTCTGTCCTGGTCTGTCTCCAAAAAAATGTCAGCATTGATTTCTGCATATAACACCATATAATGTAAGAATTAGAATATTTTTGTGAACATCAAATAGAGGATTAAAATAATCTTCTTTTGCTGTATAGTATTATGCTCAGCTACTCATCTATATACTCTGGCTCAGTCATGGGCAGTTTTCAATTCAAATATTAACTGTAACTTTTGTTTCATGTTTTCATGAGATAGCCAGACAAACCCTCTGTGAAAACCCTGGTACTATCACTATGAGCTTGAATTAAGTAAGTGGGGTTTTATATCAAAGATGCACAGTGAGAATTTTCATTAGTTTCAGGTTACAAGAGCTATACTCAGAGAAACTGGGCATTTAGATTATTTTCCGTAACTTTTTTACATTATTTTAGATGTTCTGCTGAGCACCTTGCTACTCATTGTAAAATCAAAATTGTGCCGTGATGATTCAGCTATGAAAATTATGTTAACCATTCCCAAATTAAAATTCATAAATTTCCACTGATTGTTTTTTGTCAAACGAGTACACAATTCTTTAATGCATCTAATTTAATTTACAAAAAAAGAGAACAAATCCCCTAATCAGCCTAGTGGGGCCTTATTCACTAACCCCACCTGACAAACAGGTGCCTATTAGACTACTAAACAACAATATAGCCTTGTTATCTGAAAATAATTTGAAAAAAAAACACCAGGAAAAAAATTGCAGCTCCAGGAAAAAAGGTGTTTTGGCCCCCATCCGACCACCCACCTACCCCGGCCTTGTGTCCGGAATTTTTGGAAAGACCCCCCTGGTGACTCCATCATTTTTTGTTTACTTTCGCTTACAACTGAGCTGTCCTGGTTGATTCACCGGTACAAGTGACGTCATAACTTTGTTACAATTTGTGCTGTGCCGAGAGTGAATCAACCGGGCCCCAGAAGAAACATATAAAGGGAGATAACAAGTTGAACAATGAACATTAAATACTATATTCTGAGATGCCACGTGTGTGTATGTAAACAATGTGCCATACAACTTCACATCACACATTAACATCAAAGTTATTTTTCAATTAAGACACAAAGTATGTGTGCTCAGTATCTTCCTGGTTAATACTTCCAAGTGTATTGTATTCTTACACAAAACCGTATTTACACTATTTACCAGAATAACACACAATCTTCACAAGAGAACAATATTGTGTGATTGTATCGTTAATAACGATCTCTTCCCAACCCAAACTCCCCAAAATGCAAATATTATTTTGGCTAATATTGCCCATCACTAAACATGCACACTCATAACTTATGTGGTATTAAGCCTTCATTATTGGTGATTTATCAATGAAATTCCTGCAGTATAACAGGCACTAAAAGATTTTCTTCTGGGTCCTATTTTAACCATCAAAAATCGGCATAATCGGCAGATAAATAATCGGTAATTGGTTCATAGCAACTTTTGATAATCGATTCATCACTACCAGTTAACAAAATTTCTCCCACAATAAATAGCAACAACTAATGCACAGTGAAATTGGGTGCTATTATTTTGCTATTGTTGTAGAAGGGGGCGCGGTGGCTCAGTTGGTAGAGGTTCAGGCTGCAAGCCGAGAGGCCCTCAGTTCGAATCCCACCTGCGGCAACCGCGTTGTGTCCTTGGGCAAGACACTTCATCCCCATTGCTCATGTGGGGGCACGGTGACGTTGTGTACTAAGGCGTACTGCACGTCGATGATGCACTTGTCTTCAACCAATGCTAACCCTGCTTCTTTGGAGTTGGTATGTTGGGGAGCTGACAGTTGCTCGCCGTTGCTTGGTGGTTCTCTCCGGGTACTCCAGCTTCCTCCACCCGCAAAACTGTCAGGGTCATGGTTAGCCATTGTGCAGAAATATTTGACCTTAAACACCAATAAATAAATAAATTGTTGTAGAAATTCTACTCATATGTGGATACAATGAGTCGTGCAAGTCACAAAAGCTTATCAGGTCTGACAAGTCAAACATGCCAGATTAGGAATTTAATTTATGTTGCATTATTTTGTTGTCATATTTTGTTACAACTTGTAGTTTGTTCGCAAATATCGCAATTGACATAACCCCCACATAACCTAAAGGATAATTCACAGGTTATTGCCAGGCCAGCAGGGAGAATTTCTGCCAAATATGAGAATCATGTATTAGATTGCAGGTTTGATTGTGATGACATTTAGAATGGAAGTATTGAATACAAATTCCCTCAGCTTTCTTGTTTATGTAACAAAAATGTAATTCTTGGAGTGGTGCTCCGTGTGATTTGCCACAGTACATCCTTAAAAATCATTTATTTTTCATCTCTAACCCATTGAACTCTCTTCAAAATTGGGGCTTATTTTTCATCTAAATACATTTGCATTCTCTGAAAAATGGTTGCAAGAATCCATACCTGCTATGAATGTCCCAAGATTCCATGAAGCCACCATGGTTAAATCCCTGTTGTATACTTATAACTCTTGTTAACCTTTTACCCAACAGAGCTTTTTAATTTTTAAAACATGAACTGAATTTGATATTTTTAAAAATAAACAATTTTCACCAATAAAACCTTACAAATATGTGTGTTATTGGCTCATTGAGACGGTTCCAATGATAGCAATTTTTGTACAATTTCAGGTCATGTTAGTCTTGTATTGTTTAATTTGCTGCCACTATGTTAGGTCAAGGAATCAACATGGATCCTCTCTGGCTTTGTTGCGTGAATCTTTGTGTGAATCGATTATTAGCTCACCTGACTTTCAGTCAGGAGAGCTATAGTGATCACTCACTGTCCGTCGTCCGTGAACATGGTGTTTGCGTCTTCTCCTCCCAAACCGCTGAACCAATTTAATTGATATTTGAGATAATAGTTTGTTATGACATCGCAATTTGATTTTGTTCAAATCAAGTTGCCCCGCCCGTGGGTAGGGCCACACCCAAAAAGTGTGCTGAAATCTTAAAAAATCTTCTTCTCATGAACCAGCAGTAGCAGAGGCTTGATATTTGGTGTGCAGCTTCCTTTTGAGGTGTAGACTCAGATTTGTTCAAGAGAAGTTTGTGGGGCTATACTTGGCGTCGTTATGGGAGGGGCAAAATTTTTGGCCCCGCCCAAAATTTCTATTTTCCAAACCGAGAGGCTGATTTGAACCAAATTTTATGTGAGGGTTTATTGGGTCATAAGTACCTAATTTATGCTGATTTTTTTTTTTCCCGTAGCCCCATGGGAACCGCAGGAGCTAAAAATAGAAAAAAATTAAAACGCCCATATCTCCAAAACTGCACGGCACCGAGAATTTTTATTTGGTGTGAAGCTTCCTTAGGACCAACAGAAAGAATTGGTAAAAAAAAATTGCCATCGGTTTTATCATAGGGTACAGTTTCGGGACATTGAAAAAGTGCTGAGTCAGCACTTTTTAACACTGTAGGCAATGGGAAAAACATTAAAAAATCTTCTTCTCCAGATCCAGCAGGCAGAATCTTTTGATATTTGGTATGCAACATTGTGGGGTGGATCTGATTCAAGTTTGTTCAAATCGGCCCCCTGGGTTTATATTTGGGCTCAGTATAGGAGCCCAAATTTGAACTTACTGCATTTCAGGCAAATTTCTTTGAAAATCTTCTTCTCCAGATCCAAATCGGCCCCTTGGGTTTATATTTGGGCTCAGTATAGGAGCCCAAATTTGAACTTAGTGCATTTCAGGCAAATTTCTTAAAAAATCTTCTTCTCCAGATCCAGCAGACAGAATCTTTTTATATTTGGTATGCAACATTGTGGGGTGGATCTGATTCTATTTTGTTCAAATTGGCTCCCTAGATTCATATTTGGGCTCACTATAGAAGCTCGAATTTGAACTTAGTGCATTTCAGGCAAATTTCTTCAAAAATCTTCTTCTCCAGATCCTGTAGGCAGAATCTTTTGATATTTGGTATGCAACATTGTGGGGTGGATCTGATTCCAGTTTGTTCAAATCGGCCACCTGGATTCATATTTGGGCTCACTATAGAAGCCCAAATTCGAACTTAGTGCATTTCAGGCAAATTTCTTAGAAAATCTTCTTCTCAAGATCCAGCAGGCAGAATCTTGTGATATTTGGTATGCAGCATCCTTAGGGGAGTGAGATTCAAGTTTGTTCAAGCCATGTCCCTAGGTCCATATTTGGGCTCATTGTGGGAGCTTGAATTGTAACTTTGTTCGAAATGAGGAATTTTCTTAAAAAATCTTCTTCTTCAGATCCAGCAGTCAGAATGGTTTGATATGTGGTGAGTAGCATCCTTGGGGGGAGGGGGGATTCAAGTGTGTTAAAGCCAAGTCCATGGGTCCATATTTGGGCTCCCTGTGGGAGCCCAAATTATAACTTAGTCAATATGAGGAATTTTTCTTTTAAAATCTTCTTCTTCAGATTCAGCAGTTGGAATGTTTTGATATTTGGCATGGAGCAACCTTAGGGAGCTGAGATTCAAGTTTGTTCAAGCCAAGTCCCTTGGTTCATATTTGGGCTCACTATGGGAGCCTGAATGACAACTTAGTTCAAAATGAGGAATTTTCTTTAAAAATCTTCAGATCCAGCAGATGAATGCTTTTGATATTTTTTATGCAGCATTCTTAGGGGGGTAAGATTCAAGTTTGTTCAAGCCATGTCCCTAGGTCCATATTTGGGCTGATTGTGGGAGCTCGAATTGTAACTTGGTTCAAAATGAGGAATTTTCTTTAAAAATCTTCTTCTTCAGATCCAGCAGTCGGAATGTTTTGATATTTGGTGTGCAGAATCCTTAGGGGTGTGAGATTCAGGTTTGTTAAAGCCAAGTCCCTGGGTTCATATATGAGCTCCCTGTGGGAGCCCGAATTATGACTTAGTTCAGTATGAGGAATATTCTTTAAAAATCTTTTTTTAGATCCACTGGTCAGAATATTTGGATATTTGGTTTCAGCTTTTCTTAGGAGGAGCAGATGCAACTTGTTGAAATCAATTCTCTGGGTTGATATTTAGGCTACCATGTCAGGTGAGCGCCCTCAGGCCCCCTGGGGCCTCTTGTTTGAATTCTCATCAAAATATAATCCTGTGTCCTTTGAACTTGCATGTATCAGATTGATAACTTGTGTGTTAACAATCGAACAGCACTGTTTGCTGTACTCTTGCTCTATTCATATTGATTTAGGAAATGATCAATTGAAAGTTTTCTATTAATTTACAAGGCCCATAGAAATGTTTGTATTGACTTGAAATTAAATTCTGTTCATAATATTTTGCAAAGTTTTGGCAAGATTCAGATACGACTCGATTTGATGAAAGTGGGTGGATGAGTGGGTAGGCATCATAAACAGCTGGTTTCCTACCAATAACTTTAATTATCTTGTCCATCAAATTTACAAAGTAGGTACGTCAGGAAGAACACTATCAGTTTTTATACTCCTGTGTAAACTGGGTGTATTATGGAATGGCATTGTCCATCCATTCTCCTTCTGGTTTCCAGACAGTAACTTGTGTTATAATTGTCACATCTAATCTGTATTTGATATCTGATTTTATCCATAGAAAATGCAGGTCAAGTTCGAATTTGAGGTCTGTCCAGCATTTTGTTGGGTAGTTATTGCCCTTTATTATTCCCCCGAAAAAAATTCGGGGGAATCTAGCCGTGACGTCGTCCGTCTGACTGTCTGTCCGTCTGGGCGTAGACGGAATTCGTGTCCGCACCATAACTTCTTACAGCCTTCAAGGATATTAATGATACTTGGTATTATTATTGCCCACAACCAGAGGGTGTGTCGCGAATAAGGTTGGAATGGCTATCAAGGCTTTTTTCGGGGGAATCAGCCACCCTTTGGTGGCCATCCTCTAGTTATTTTAATTTTCCAACTCCAGCTATACTCAGACATGTTAAATTTCACGATTTTGGCAGGAGTCTCCTGATTTTTTATACCATCTCACGATCGGGAGGGGGACAAATTATCATGATTTTGAGACCCCATGTTTTGTTTTGCAAACTTAGTCTCGAGTTTTCAGTTTACTGTACTAACTACTGTAAATAAGCTGAGTGGAACTTGGAAGAGAGAAAAAGTATTTCAAACAAATTGCCTTACATTTGCCTGGACTTGGATAATTCAGAAGTGTGAAAGAATAACTGAAAACAGTGAAAAAATAATTACGTAAAAAACGAACCTCTACAGTCGAAATTAGGATGTGAAAATATTGGAGTGAGTAACCAACAAAAGTGATTCGTACTCCACGACTTCAATAAAAGTTAACAAAATCACAAGAAATATGATTTGTGTTGTGTTTCTTTTATTTCACTGGCATTTGAAGTGGGAATCAAAAAATGAGGCAGATTTTGGTGTTTCTTGCAGTGATATCTAATTACCAAAATAAGCACAACAATTGCATATTATCTGCCAAAATCATGGTAAAAGCTTAGTGACTCCTCAAAAAATAAGGCAGTATTCAGCTAAAATCTAAATTTTTTTTGTAAATTTTGGCATCTTGATAAAGCACCTAATCCTATTTTCCAGTGGTGGAGCCAAGGTCTGAAATCCTGGGGAACCATGCTAGTGAAGAGAGGTTGGGGGGGGGGGGGGTGGGATCTCAGAACTGAAGGCACTGTTCTTGTACTGAGAGGAGGAAATCAAAAAAATTATTTTCAAACATGGGGGTGGGTCCCCCCCCCCCCCATTTTTTATACGCCTGCTTAAAAAACGGTTGTATTATGTTATCAGTCTGTCCGTCTGTCTGTCCGTAAACAATTTGGTTTCCGTTCATTTAAAGTCGAACGCCTTGACAAATCAACATCAAACTTTCAGCAATTGTTTTTAGCATTAAAATACAGGTCAAGTTCGATATTGGTGTTTCTCAGTCCATCTGCTGCAGAGATATGGCCCTTTGAAAACACAATTTTTCTAAAAAAAATTGGTTTCTATCCATTTAAAGCTGAACGCTTTGACGGATTGACACCAGATTTTTCAGATGTTGTTTTTAGCAATGAAATACAGGTCAAGTTCGATACTGGTGTTTCTCAGTCCATCCACTGCAGAGTTATGCCTCTTTGAAAATGCAATCTTTTGAAAAAAATTGGTTTCCCTTCATTTAAAGTTGAACGCCTTGACGGATCGTCATCAAACTTTCAGATGTTGTTTGTAGCAATAAAATACAGGTCAAGTTCGATATTGGTGTTTGTCAGTCCATCCGCTGCAGAGTTATGGCCCTTTGAAACCACAATTTTTGAAAAAAAATTGGTTTCCGTTCATTTAAAGCCGAACGCCTTGACGGGTTGACACCAAATTTTTCAGATGTTGATTTTATACACCTGTTTGAAAAACGGGACGTATTATGTGAATGGTCTCTCCACCCGTCTGTCTGTCCGTTCATGGACACATTTCGTTTCCGGACGATAACTTTAGTTGTAATGGATTGAGCTGAGTTAAATTTGGCATGTGGATTTAGTATGACAAAATACAGGATGGGTTTGATTTCCGTTTCTAGCGGCCCATTTGCAGTAGAGTTAAAGCCCTTTATTTATGTGAATTTAGCCCAACTTTTCATTTCCGGACGACAACTTTAGTTTGCCTTGACCGATTTATTTCAAATTTTCAGTTTTTTGTTTTTGACCACAAAATACAGCTCAAGTTCACTTTTGACCACAATCACATATACCTTTCCAGAGTTATTCCCCTTGAATGATTGCAAATTTGTGGATTTTGTGGTTTCCGGATAACTTTAGTTTGCCTTGGCCGATGTTTTTCAAATTCTCAGATTTTGTTTTTGACCACAAAGCACAGCTCAAGTTCACCTTTGGCCATAATCGCATGTACCGTTCCATAGTTATTCCCCTTGAATGATTGCAAATTTGTGAATTATGTGGTTTCCGGATGATAACTTTAGTTTGCCTTGACTAATTTGTTTCAATTTCTCAGATTTTGCTAATCACATCAAAGCACAACTCAGGTTCACTTTCGGCCAAAATCGCATGTACCTTTCCAGAGTTATTCCTCTTGAATTTGTGCATTTTGTGTTTTCCTGATTATAACTTTAGTATGGCCTAACTGTTGGACATGGAATGCATCAAATACTTGGTTTCCGGATGATAACTTTTATTATTTGTTTTCCGATTGGTTCCAAACTTGGTGTGTTGTTTAATCACAACAAAATACAGGTCAAGTTCGAATATGGGGTTGGTCCAAACAATTTTCACCCTCACCCCCATCCTTACCCCAACCCTTCAAAAATACAAAAGGGGCGTATATTGTCCCGCTACGCAGTGCTCTTGTTTGACTTGAATTTATGGTATGTTTAAGTAGGGGTTGGGGGTGTTTGGAATTTATTTTATGCAAATTTTTTCAAACCTAATTTTTATCAATCAGAAACTGTGCATATGTTCCCACAACATTGCAAATATTTTATTTATTTATTTTTTGAGCATGATTTCTAAAAGTAATGGATGAGGTGGGAGAGGGTGAAGTACAGTTTTTGTCTTGTATGGAAAAACAAACTTAGCCGCATAACTCCTGCTATTCTTGACATAACCAATTTATTTTTGGCATACAACATTATTCAAGTAAATGGAAGATCACGTTCGATTTTGACATTTGTACGACATTCTGTTGAGTTATTGCCCTTTATTTTCTTAGAATTTGCAGGATTTCAGGTCATGATGAATGCTTTCCAGATAACTCCAATACTTGAAATGGCCAATCCATTTGTTTAGCACACAACCTTAATTGAGTCAAAGGCGGAGTATGTTCAATTTTGATGTTATTTACCATTTGTTTTTAGCTCCGCCTGACAAAATGTCAGTGCAGCTTTTCTAATGCTAAGATGTTCATCTGTCCGTCCATCGTCAACATTTTGTTTGTCCAGGCCATAATTTCGTAAATACTGAATATTTTTTAACAAAACTTTGTAACCATATGTATTGTCACAAGACAGTGCGTCATCAGTCATAACGAGGTCTGTACCCTCAAGGTTAATGTCACTGGCTGCTTATATCAGGTAACAGTCAACAAAACTTTTAATATTTTACTATTATTTTTGTCAAGTCCACTTAATTTGATCTAATTGGCAGTTCTTGTTCATACTTGGTACAATTATTGCTCATGACTCAATGATGTGTCGCGACTTTGATCCAAGGTCATATCATGGTCACTGACAGCAAAACTTTGATATTGTTATACAGCCCTTGTCCGTTCCATATAATTTGGTACGATTTGACAGATCTCATTGGTCCCCCACGGTTTCACTGTGAAGGGAACTTATAATTTGCACTCCATTCGTCCATCTGTCTGTCAGTCTGTCTGTCCCTCTTACCTGTTACCACCTGTATCTCTGAGATGGTTGAATGTTGGCGTTTCAAATTTTCAACATTAATCACACATTATGCAAAGATGATGCCCCTCAATTTTTTTTCTTAAAAAAATTCAAGATGGCCGACTGGTGGCCATTTGTGTTAGAAATTGTATGTAATTAGTTTTCTGCTTAGAACTTATAAACAACCTTTCAATTTCAATAATTTTTGGTATGGAGGTGTAGTAGCATAAGATAAATATATCAGAAAGGTTTTTCTCTTGCACATAAATTATGCAAATTAAATGAACTTAAGCTTTTTTTCCCCAGCCATTTTTGTATATATTATGTTGCTGTGTCCTGTTACCACCTGTATCTCAGAGATGCTTCTGTTTCAAATTTTCTGCAATGATCAAACATTATGTAAAATTGATGCACATCAATTTCTTTTGGAAAAAAGAATTCAAGATGCCAATTTGTGTTGGAAATTGCATGTAATTAGTTTTCTGCCTAGAACATCTAAACAGCCTTTCCGATTTCAATATCTTTAGTTGAGTTGTGATGAAGTCAAACTCTTATAGTTTGATGAATGGCGAGCAGTTGGCGGGTTTTTTCGGATGATAGCTTGATAATGATTTAACCCATGTTCATGAAACTTCATAGGTAGGTTGGTATCGGTGAGAGGAAGAACCCTATTAATTTTGGACTTGCTTGGTCAAAAGTCAAGGTCACAGTGACCCTGAACATTGTAAATCAAAACAATTGGTTTCCGGATGATAACTCGATAATGGTTTGACCCATGTTCATGAAACTTCATAGTTAGGTTGGCATCAGTGAGAGGAAGAACCCTGTTTATTTTGGACTCGCTAGGTGAAAGGTCAAGGTCACAGTGACCTTCAACATAGTCAATCGTAAACAATTGGTTTCCGGATGATAACTTGATAATGTTTCGACCCACATTCATGAAACTTCATAGGTTGGCATCAGCGAGAGGAAGAACCCTATTTATTTTGGACTTGCTAGGTGAAAGGTCAAGGTCACAGTGACCTTCAACATAGTAAATCATAAACAATTGGTTTCCGGGGGAGTGCGGTGGCTCAGTAGGTAGAGGTGCAGGCTGCAAGCCGAGAGGTCCTCGGTTCGAATCCCACCTGCGGCAACCGCTTTGTGTCCTTGGGCAAGACACTTCATCTCCATTGCCCACGTGGGGGCACGATCACGCCATGTACTAAGGCGTACTGCACATCGATGGTGCGTATGTCTTCAACCAATCTGACCCTGCATGTGCTGCAGTGCGGAGTTACGATTTTGGGGAGCTGGCAGCTGCTCGGTGGTTCTCTCTGGGTACTCCGGCTTCCTCCACCCTTAAAACTGTCACGGTCATGATTAGCCATTGTGCATAAATATGTGACCTTAAACATCAATAAATAAATAATAATTGGTTTCCGGACGATAACTTGATAATGGTTTGACCCACATTCCTCAAACTTCATAGGTAGGTTGGCCTAGGTGAGTGGAAGACCCCTATTTATTTTGGACTCACTAGGTCAAAGGCCAAGGTCGCAGTGACCTTGAACATAATAAATCGTGAACAATTGGTTTCCAGATGATAATTTGACAATGGTTCCACCTACATTCATGAAACTTCATAGGTAGGTTGGCATTGGTGCAAGAAAGAGCCCTATTTATTTCGGAATCACTAGGTCAAAGGTCAAGGTCACAGTGACCCTTCACATAGTAAATTGTAAACAATTGGTTTCCGGATGATAAGTTGATAATGATTAAACCCACTTTTGTGCTGTCACAACTCGACATTGGATCGGTGATCCTATCGGCATTTTTTTGTATGGAGGTGTAGCAGCATAAGATAAATAACATATCATATGGGTGTCTTGTGCATAAATTATGCAAATTTTGATAAATTTGAGCTTTTTTCGGCCATTTTTGTATATATTATGTTGGTGTGTTCTGTTACCACCTGTATCTCAGAGATGCTTTGATGCTTTTGTTTCAAGTTTTCAGCAACGATCGGACCCTATGTAAAATTGATACGCGTAAAAAAAAAATATTAAGTTCAAGATGGCCGACTTGTGGCCATTTTGTTGGAAATTTCATGTAATTAGTTTTCTGCCTCATACTTCTAAACAACATTCCCGATTTCAATAATTTTTGGTATGGAGGTATAGCAACATAAAATAAACAATTTGGTGACGCCCCCAACTGTGGGTACTATTGTCTGAACGTTGGCGATCGGCATTGCACTTGTTCATGGTTGATACAATTATTGCTGATGACTCAAAGGTGTGTTCCAACTTTGATCGAAGGTCATATCATCAAGGTCAAGATCACAGACCGCAAAACTTTATATTGTCATACAGCCCTTGTCCAGTCCATATAACTTGGTATGATTGACAGATCTTATTCATAGTTTGTACAGTTATTGCTCATGACTCAAAGGTGTGTCACGACTTTTATCCATGATCATATCCTCAAGGTCAATGTCAAAGACAGCAAAACTTGGATATTGTTGGACAACCCTTGTCCGATCCATATAACTTGGTATGATTGACAAATCCTGTTCATAGTTGGTACAATTATTGTTCATGACTCAAAGGTGTGTCACGATTTTGATCCAAGGTCATATCATCAAGGTCAAAGTCACAGACAGCAAAACTTCGAGATTTTTATACAGCCCTTGTCTGGTCCATATTACTTGATATTTGACAGGTCTGTTCATACTTGGTACAATTATTATACCCCCGCTTCGAAGAAGTGGGGGCTATATAGGAATCGCCCTGTACGTCCGTACGTCCGTCCGTCTGTCCGTCCGTACGTCTTTCCGGACATGAAATTCTTGTGTGCGCAACTCCTCCTACATTTATCAATCAATTTGGACAAAACTTTTCAGACATCATCACTACTAAGTGAACATGCGCATATTCCAAGATTTTTGATCTGCGACAATTTTAACCAGGTTTTCTCCCTTTGACTTAGATTTATTGTGTCTTTCCATCCGAACAAATTCTTGTGTGCGCAACTCCTCCTACATTAATGAACCGATTTTGATGAAACCTTTCAAACATCATCTCTACTAAGTGAACATGTGCATATTCCAAACTTTTTAATCTGCGACAATTTTAACCTGGTTATCTCTCTTGAACTTTGATTTAATATGGGTTTCTACATGAAATTCTTGTGTGCGCAACTCCTCCTACATTTATCAATCAATTTGGACAAAACTTTTCAGACATCATCACTACTAAGTGAACATGCGCATATTCCAAGATTTTTGATCTGCGACAATTTTAACCAGGTTATCTCCCTTTGACTTAGTTTTATTATGTCTTTCCGTTCGAACAAATTCTTGTGTGCGCAACTCCTCCTACATTAATGAACCGATTTTGATGAAACCTTTCAAACATCATCTCTACTAAGTGAACATGTGCATATTCCAAACTTTTTGATCTGCGACAATTTTAACCTGGTTATCTCTCTTGAACTTTGATTTAATATGGGTTTCTACATGAAATTCTTGTGTGCGCAACTCCTCCTACATTTATCAATCAATTTGGACAAAACTTTTCAGACATCATCACTACTAAGTGAACATGCGCATATTCCAAGATTTTTGATCTGCGACAATTTTAACCAGGTTATCTCCCTTTGACTTAGATTTATTATGTCTTTCCGTTCGAACAAATTCTTGTGTGCACAACTCCTCCTACATTAATGAACCGATTTTGATGAAACCTTTCAAACATCATCTCTACTAAGTGAACATGTGCATATTCCAAACTTTTTAATCTGCGACAATTTTAACCTGGTTATCTCTCTTGAACTTTGATTTAATATGGGTTTCTACATGAAATTCTTGTGTGCGCAATTCCTCCTACATTTATCAATCAATTTGGACAACACTTTTCAGACATCATCACTACTAAGTGAACATGCGCATATTCCAAGATTTTTGATCTGCGACAATTTTAACCAGGTTATCTCCCTTTGACTTAGATTTATTATGTCTTTCCGTTCAAACAAATTCTTGTGTGCGCAACTCCTCCTACATTAATGAACCGATTTTGATGAAACCTTTCAAACATCATCTCTACTAAGTGAACATGTGCATATTCCAAACTTTTTGATCTGCGACAATTTTAACCAGGTTATCTCTCTTGAACTTTGATTTAATATGGGTTTCTGCATGAAATTCTTGTGTGCGCAACTCCTCCTACATTTATCAATCAATTTGGACGAAAGTTTACAGACATCATCACTACTAAGTGAACATGCGCATATTCCAAAATTTTTGAGCTGTGGCAATTTTAACTAGGTTATCTCCCTTTAACTTAGATTTATTATGGGTTTCTACATGAAATTCTTGTGCGTGCAACTCCTCCTACATTTATCAATCAATTTGGACAAAACTTTTCAGACATCATCACTACTAAGTGAACATGCGCATATTCCAAGATTTTTGATCTGCGACAATTTTAACCAGGTTATCTCCCTTTGACTTAGATTTATTATGTCTTTCCGTTCGAACAAATTCTTGTGTGCGCAACTCCTCCTACATTAATGAACCGATTTTGATGAAACCTTTCAAACATCATCTCTACTAAGTGAACATGTGCATATTCCAAACTTTTTGATCTGCGACAATTTTAACCAGGTTATCTCTCTTGAACTTTGATTTAATATGGGTTTCTGCATGAAATTCTTGTGTGCGCAACTCCTCCTACATTTATCAATCAATTTGGACAAAAGTTTACAGACATCATCACTACTAAGTAAACATGCGCATATTCCAAAATTTTTGAGCTGTGGCAATTTTAACTAGGTTATCTCCCTTTAACTTAGATTTATTATGGGTTTCTACATGAAATTCTTGTGCGTGCAACTCCTCCTACATTTATCAGTCAATTTTAACGAAACCTTTCAAACATTATCACAACTAAGTGAACATATGCATATTCCCAAATTTTTGATCTGCGACAATTTTAACCAGGTTATCTCCCTTTAACTTGGATTTATTGTGGGTTTTCAAATGGGATTCTTGTGTGTGCAACTCCTCCTACATTAATGAACCGATTTTGAATACATGTTGCACATTGTAAATGTGTTTTTCCAAATGTAAACCATATATGTGTGGGCTCTTTAAGTATTCAGTGCTGTTCTGTGGAAGGCCACATGCAAATACAAATTTCAACAACAAAAAATGATCTTTATGTATACATTTCCTTATGGCCTTCGCCTACATGATCAGAAGTGCATTCCTCTGAAAACCCAAAGCGGGGGTATTAATCACCTTCAGTGATAGTTCTAGTTGCTCATGGCTCAAAAGTGTATCACGACTTGGATCAAAGGTCATATCAAGGTTAAGGTCACAGACAGCAAAACTTTTATGTTATACAGCCCTTGTCTGGTCTGTATAATTGAATCTATGTGACAGATCTTGTTCCTACTTCACACAATTGTTGCCCATAACCTAAGGTTGTGTCATGACCTTGACCCATTCTCATATTGCGAAGGTTAAGGTCACAAGGGGTTCTTGTTTCTTATTTAGTTTCCTCTAAAAGCAGTGATCCTGGGTGGAGCCGACTAGGCTGTGAGGCCTCTTGTCTTAGATTTTTCCTGACTTTAGGTTTCTCGATGATAAGTTAAGCCAAACTTGATATAGCACATCCATATTCAGTGTATTGCCTTATCCAGAGAAAGTGCAGATATTTGTTGTTGCTCTGACATTTCATTGGGGAGTTATTGTCCTTTTAGTGACATGAATATCCATGATTTTAGTTTTCTAATAGATAACTCCAGGTATACATGATATAGTAGATCCATATTGGGCATATTACAGGAAAGGCAGATCATGGTAACAAAAAAGTTACCCAAGGTGAATAGATGGGGTCTGTTCGATGATTTATTTTCTTCAAAATGCATTTTGAAGGTTTTCAAATTTGGTCTTCAACCTTACAGAGATGGCGAATCATGTTTAAAAAAACAAATACCCATTATGGTTGGGATATGTTGTGTTAATACATGGGATCACAGGCTTGGCATTTTAAGGGGAGTGATTTATTCGCTCGCCTTAAAAAAATTAAGGAGGGCGAAAACTAGCCCTCCTGGCCTTAGAAAAAAATGATTACCATAACAGCCTATTCCTGAAACTTACATCTTTTTAGATCTCTGCTATGTTAGTGGTCTCTGTAAGACGGCCACACTGCCCCTCCCAACCCTCCGGCCCTTGCCGAGGCCCGGAGATGTGGGAGGGGCAGTATAGCCGTCTCACAGAGACTACCTTGTTAGTAGCACCAAATAAAATGTACAGAACCCACAAGGCAGAATTCATTAATAGAAAAACTTCATTTTGACACTTTTAGCTTTTGTAAGGTTGAGTTGAGGAGATCTAATCGGTCCCCTAGGCCATGCGAGGGGAGTGATTTTTAGCCTTCCTGCATTTTTAAGAATGCCAGGCCTGGGATCAGTTGGGCATTTTGTTCTTCTTTAAAATGTGTTTTAAAGTATCTTTTGAGTAATTTTATGCAAACCCTACCCCCCCCTCCCCCCATACCACCCCCAATAAGGGGGCAGGTTTGGATACTGAACATTAAATGAAGATGGGTTTTTTTTCTGTGAAATGAGTTTTGGAGAATTTTATGTGATTTTGTGCAAAAGAAAAAATTAAAAATTATACCTGTGGATAGGGGTGTTAGGAAGTGTCCATTGTTTGATTTCTTTTTTATTCGCTTCAATTGAGGTTTGTTTTGGGTTTTTTTTTTTTTTTTGGGGGGGGGGGGGGGGGGATTTTGAGTCTTTTTATGCAAAGAAAAATCTTACCCCAGGCAGGTGGGGGAAGGGGGGGGGGGGGGGGTTCTGGAAAAAATTTGCAGGCACAGGATTAAAAAAAAAAAAAAATTCCACCCTAAAGATACACACAGTCACCACCCCTTAAGTGCAAAGTGCAATTTTTATTATTTTTTTCCAGGACATTTTTGGGGACTCACTCCTTAAAATCTGAGAATTGTTCAGTTTCTTAATATTTAAGACTATTCGAGCATTTTAAAATTAACAAACCTCTGAGGCTGCAAGGGAGATAATTCTGATGGGTTTGAATGAATGTTGTAACAAAATATTATCAAATAAATAAGTCTGAATAAGTCACTGGATAATTCTGATGTAATACATTCCCTGATGCCCTAGTCTGTACAAGATTATTTAACAATTCTACCTGATTCTACTAAATAGAAGGATAGCAAAAATTCACCTTTCCTATTTCTGGGATATGCACGTGACATAGGGAAGTCACACTCACAGTCTAAATGTCTGCATATCTTGCTGGGGTGATGAAGGTTATTGAGTCATACTGCATAGCAGTCATCTTTGTTCAGTTGGCCTCTTTTAATTAATAAACAATGTTCAATTTATGGCAACTAAGCGTGGGTGGGGGGGGGGGGGGGGGGGGGGGGTAATTAGCTTAACTTGACAAAGTCAAGATAAGCTATTGCCATCAAGCGTGCAGAAGTCTGTTAGTTTGTAAGTCTGTTCACAATTTCCTTTAGCACAGGCTACACCCTGTAGTTCTTATCCGATCATCACGAAATTTCAAATGCAGGTTTGGGGTCATGACTAGATGAGAACGTCCCCTTTTGGTCGCAATCTGTCAACCGTGATGGCTGCCGAGCCCGAAAACCTTTAACACAGTCTACAGGTTGTATTTATGAAGGGATTTTATTGTAACTTTGTTGGATGCCTCTGTAGAATATCTAGATGAGAACCTCCCCTTTTGGTCATGATCTGTCAACTGTGATGGCTGCCCAAGCCCGAAATCCAAAAACTTTTAGCACATTCTGCAGGTCATATTTAATATGGAGGGATTTCATTGTAACTTGGTAGGATGACTCCATATGATGTCTAGATGAGAACTTCCCCATTTGGTCACGATCTGTCAGCTGTGACGACTGCCCGAGCCCAAAAACCTTTAGCACAGTCTACAGGTCATATTTGTAGAGGGATTTCTTTGTAACTTGGTAGGTTGACTCCATATAATGTCCAGATGAGAACTTCCCTTTTGGTTGCTATTGGTCAACTGTGATGGCTGCAGGGGCCCGAAAACCTTTAGCACAGTCTATAGGTCAAATTTATGAAGGGATTTCATTGTAACTTGGTACGATGACTCCAGATAATGTCTAGATGAGAACGTTCCCTTATGGTCACGATCATTCCACCGTGACAGCTGCCCAAGCCCAAACCCCAAAAACCTTTAGCACAGTCTACAGGTCGTATTTATGGAGGGATTTCATTGTGACTTGGCAGGTTGATTCCATATAATGTCTAGATGAGTACGTTCCCTTTTGGTCGCGATTGGTCAACTGTGATGGCTACAGGGGCCCGAAGTCCAAAAACTTTTGGAACAGTCTGCAGGTCATATTTATGAAGGGATTAGATTGTAACTTGGTAGGATGACTCCAGATTATGCCTAGATGAGAACTTCCCCTTTTGTTCACGTTCATTCAACCATGACGGCTGCCCGAGCCCAAAACCCGAAAAGCTTTAGCACAGACTACAGGTCATATTTATGAAGGGATTTCATTGTAATTTGGTAGGATGACTCAGTAAAATGTCTAGATGAGGACATCCCCTCTTGGTTGCGATCGGTCAACTATGATGGCTACACAGGCCCGAAGCCCAAAAACCTTTAGCACAGTCTACAGGCCATATTTATGAAGGGATTTCATTGTAACTTGATAGGATGACTCGTTTTGGAATAATTTCACTGCAAATTGGTAACTTTCGTTAATATACATTAACTGTGAGGGCCACATACATTAACTGTGAGAGCCACATTAACCCACTCCTCAATTCTTTAGTACAGCCTACACCTCATATTATTTTTATTGAAAACATAGCATACAGGGAACAGAAATTAACATATTCTCAATTATCACAATTCTTGTCTTATTTCTAAATCCTTCATAAACATTGAACATTATCCTTTTCATCAAACATAACACACAGACAAGTTAAGCTACAGTGTCATTGACACTTTCATTGTTTGTTTTATTGTTTTACACGGGTGGCATCAAGTGGTATTATGATTTTTGTTTATAATATACACTTTCTGAAATTATTCTGGGCTAATTTCTCCTCCAGTTAAAATGCAATGGTCATTAGGAGACATCAGATGGAAGCCCATGCCAAGACATCCATGAAACATTATAGCACACTAAATCAGACTGATTAAATCACAATTTCAAGTAGTTTCAAGTTGATATTTGAAAATATTTGCCATGTAATTCAATTTACCAGATGCAAATTTGCCAACAACTTCTCTTACCATGTGGACAGCTTTAGCCGTTGGTGCCAACATGAAATTTTTATGGATTTGACTTACCTACACCCCTAATATGATAGTTTATATGTTTTAAATGGCCTGGTTGGCAGTACAGTAGAATCCTCGTAATTGAATATCCATTTTGCCAGTGAAAATTATTCAATTAATAGGAGTATACAATTAACAGGGATTTGGTCAGTTTCATGTGTTCTGGAGGTAAACTGATCATTTATTCTATTATATCTTGTTTGACAGAGCTCACAGAGCTCTGTCAAACAATATATAATAGAATAAATGCCTGTATTGGATGTAGTGAGGCCAAAAAGGTTGATAAATAAGGGGAATTTGGTGCGTGTCACAGTAATTTTTTCGACATATTACAAAAATTTATATACAATTAACAGGAGTTTACTCTACAACCCATATGCAATTAACAGATCAAATTTGTACTGAAGGTATGGTAAATGGTTTTGTGTTTGAAAATTATATTCAATTAACAGGGATATACAATTAAGAGATATCCAATTAAGTGGGCTCCACTGTATAATTGATAATAAAAGGTAAACAAGCACAGAACTTAGTGATTTTATGTGGAGGAAAGAATTTGCATTTTTGGTCATTTAGAGCGTTTACAAATTTGTACTGAAGGTATGGTAAATGGTTTTGTGTTTGAAAATTATATTCAATTAACAGGAATATACAATTAAAAAATATCCAATTAAGTGGGCTCCATTGTACTGCAAAATAATAAGGTGTTGTACAATTTGGATAGCCCATGCCCAGTGTTGCTCTTGATAAGTTTGTCATCAAAAGGGCAATGTCATGTTACTTAAAACAGGCAGTATTGGGGTTTCCAGTTATTAACACTAGTTCTCTTTTCCAACACAACTGATTAATACTTCCAGAAAGTGTTCTGATATGGAAGTGAATGTTTAGTAGATACCATATAAAGGAATGACAAAAGGAAGTCCAAATTCAGGCTTCCATTTCGAACAGAGTTTCTAGCACTGATACACTTAAAATGAAGAGATGGGAAAAGAAGTTAGTTGTTTTCCTCTTGCGTTCTTAAGATTTAATATAAAAACAAGATGAAATATAAAAGTAGTTTGAAAACTTGTATGAGAAAATTTGTAAATGATTACTGATAAAACTGTTCATAATCATATTCATTATTTTGTTATTTTTTTTGTGAAGATTTGTTTTATTTTGTTGAGTATATATTTATAAAGTCAAGAGTTGATGATTGCTCAATTATCTGATTAACTGGTAGAGAGCTAAATTATTTTTGGTCTTCAAAATTTGTTGACATGTCCATACCCTGTTAAAGCAGGGTTTCTGTGGGGCCTTGGATTCAAGGACCAGGCTTGAATTTGACTAAGGGTCATTCACGGCCTGGAAAACAGACCAAGATTCCTTAAAAGCCTGAGGATTCACAAATAAAAATGCTGACCGGGCTTGGAATCTTAACTATATATATATGCCAAAGTTTGTGAAGACGTACTAACTAGGACGCTCAGGTCGTTACCTCCTTCTCCCACTTCAGGGTAATGGCCGAAGGGTCCTAGTTCGAGCTAGTGAAGGTGGGTGCCTTAAAAATCCTTGAATTTGGCAATTGTAGGGCCTTGGAAAAATGCTGCAAAATGTCAAAAAACATCCTTCAATAGCTTTAAATTTTATCAGTATCTGCATGCAGTAACTCTATACAGTTTATTGTGATTGTACTTCGAGGTACTCTCCCATAAATTGTAACAATGTTAGTCCCTAAAGACTAAATAATTTCACATGGCTTATTCAAACTGTATTCTATTCACAAACTCAACACAACAGTAATCAGGTTTCTCACAATACCTATCCCACCCACCCCCTCCCACCCCAAAAAAAAGAAAGAAAGAAAACCAAAAATTACGAGGAAAAAAAAAATACCATGATTTTTTAGTTTCAAGTACAACACATGTAGATGTCAAACTTTAAAAAAAATTGTTCTTTTGCACTTCTGCAATCAGTTCATGACTAGCAGTAATCTGAAGAAAAATAATTTTTTTTAAAAATGAGGTTATTCAAATCCCACAAATGTTCAGAAATTTCAGTTGTTCAACTTCAGAAAAATTCTTGCAGTTTTCCTACAATCACTTCATCGCTGCAGAAGAGCAGACATGAGTTGCGAGAAATAAAAATTAAAGAAAATTCTCAGCAGTTAAAAAAGGATTACTCAACAGAGGACCTCTTAAAAATGTAAAAAAAGACACTAAATGAATTTCTCTCCAGATCCTATCCATTTTAATATCATTTTGCAAGATATAATAATAAATAAAATAATAAAATAAAAACACTTCCAAAAGAGGTCTTTAACTTAGAATTGAACCAAAGTTGCCATCAGTTCAACTTCCCAAACACTGGCTTGTTTGATTCAAAGATTGACAAGAAAGAAAGAAGAGATTCCCAGACAGATATTTTTATCACTGGAAATAGATCAAAGGAACTTCTCCAGTATTTCCCATAATTCAAAGTTAAAATGGTGGCACCCATCAACTGTTCTGTCATTTATGTTTGCTTTTCAATGTTCAAACACAGTTTTGCAGTTTGTAAAGAAAACTTGGGCACCCTTATTCAAATGCAGGAAAATTATAAATGGAACTATTAAAAGGGAATTCTCTGTTGAATAAAACTTTTTTCTTACAAACCAAACATCTGATGTTGGTGATCAGGTGTTTAAAACTGGGTCACCACAAATTGGCACAATGTAAACAGCTGATCAAGATGAATTTTATACACTTTAAAAAAGGTGCAAACATGTTTTTTTTTAATTTATTAATGAATTTTACGATCATTTTAATGATTTTTTAACAGGGTAATGAAGACTATACATCTTTTGAAACTAATCACAAATTGATCCTCGAATAATTTCCAAACTGCCCAAATATTTTCCGGGATTTTTGCCCAAGGAGATCTTTTTCCAGGATGCCGGAAACAACGTTGAATTCATGGGATTTTCTCGGGCTTTCCGGGAGGGTTAACATGTCTGTTTGAGGGCCATATTAACCCACGTCCCAATTCTTTAGTACAGTCTAGACCTCCAATTATTTTTATTGAAAACATAGCATACAGGGAACAAAAATTAACATATTCTCAATTATCACAATTCTTGTCGTATTTCATAATCCTTTCATAAACACTGAGCATTATCCTTTTCATCAAACACAACACCCAGTCAAGTTAAGCTACAGTGTCATTGACTCTTTCATTATGCTATGTTTTGAGTCACTCAACCCCGATTGTCCACATGGGGGCACGATGATGCCGTGTACTAAAGCGTACTGCACGTCGATGGTGCGCATGTCTTCAACCAATCTAACTCTATGCTGTATTGTGGAGTTACATGTACGATGTTGGGGAGCTGGCAGCTGCTCGTCGTGCTGTGTTGTTCTCTCCGGGTACTCCGGCTTCCTCCATCCATAAAACTGTCACCAACACGATATGACCTTGGCTGTTAAAGTGTCATTAAACCATAATAAATAAATATGTTTTAAGACAGAAAATGAAAATGTTATTCTGAAAGATTCTATTCTATATGCTGTTGTGTGCGGTGAAGGGTCAAGGGTCAACCCTGAATAAAACCCCCCCTAAAAAATTGTCCAGGTGTTTCAAAAAATATTGCTGGGAAAAAGTACACATTTTCTATTTGATAATAATGTATCGCCTAATTAGGGCCCTGTGGATCTCATATAACAAGCTATTAACTCCTTACATGACGGATATTCCTGCCTAGGACAGGATTTCTCTTGTCACTGAAATAAGTATAATATAGGCATATTTAAGCAAATTTTATCTCTGCAAAATAAATGGATTTTGTCACCAATGACCTCTCGAGTTAAATTTAGATTAATTTTTCATCAAATCTAGTCACGGTTGCTTCACAGCAGACATGGCTAGATTTGATGAAAAATCTTGAAAATAATCTGTGGGTTAACAGTTAATTGAAAATAGAATATGTTTTCATTTTTGGAATTCACTAAAAAAACATCTGCAGTCCATTCCAATGAGGGAGTTAGAATGCTTTTTGAGAAAAGAACAAACTGGTTCTTCAGTGCTGGTAAAAGGTTTTTCAACAGGGAGTCGAGTATTTTTTCTTATCTGATCATTATCCACGTTTCAATGGTCGTTGAAGCCACAAACTTTGAATGAACACTGGATAAGCTCATTTGCTGTAAATTTGTGACAGTGAAATCGATCCAATCAACCACCTGTTACTTTGAAGCAACTCTGATGCATTCTGCTTTATTCTCAATGACCTTTTTGTCTCTTCTGCAATAAACTCTGCACGTTTCTTTCTAAGATGACCTTTTTCGTGTTTGTTGATGTGGACATTGAGAGGTTGATGCTTGGACGTACAGCAACCTGTAGGCACAATGCTGTTGCGTCTCATTGCATGTACTTTCTTAACACCATCACTCAAGTGTCCTCTGAAACTGTCCATCACCAACAGTGTCCTCTCTTTCTTGGTGTACGTCACCAGCACCTCTGTCAACCCCTGCTGCATTAGCGCCTCATCCACTCAGCCTTTTGATTGGATGCAGTTAATCCAACCACTTGGGCTCTGCATCTTCAATGCTCTCTTGTGTTTGAAAATAGTCATCAGCGGTAACGTGCCTCTGCTGCTGGTTACTGCCAATACCAGTGTTAAATGTCTCTTCTCCAAGCCAGTCGTTCCCATTTTGATGGATTCGGCACCTACCTTGTCAATAGCATTGTTGGGTAGCTGTTCAAAGTAGACTGGAGTCTCATCCATGTAGACAATAAATCGATCTTCAAACTCATCTTCCTGGTAACGATCCCTGATGTACTCTGAGAATTTGCTCATATTCTCTTCCAAATCCTTAGGCAGTCTTTGTGCAAGACAAGTCTGTGTAAGATTATGCCACTTCATAAATTTTTCTGCCCATCCCAAGCTGGCCTTCAACCAAACAAACTTGTAAAATCTATAGCAACGCTGTGACTATTTCATTTGTCAACTAATATTTTCTTCGTTTTCATGTTTTGGGATACTTGAAAATTTGATTATTTTTTCATGTCTCAAATCATGCATTAAATACACTACATTGGGTAAAGAGTTGATATAGATGAGATATACTTTAAGGCGGAAGAGTGTACAGGGTTAGTTATTTAGTTAACCCTTTATCTAACACGAAAAGCAGCCAAGACTAGCAAATAAAATTCTTGAAGCACAGTTTTTTTTTAAAGATTTTTTGCAACAAAAACATAGCGTATGACCCCTCATTGGAACGAGCTCGTTCCAATGAGGAGTCATAAGCTATGTTTTTGTGACAAAAAATGAAAAAGTAATAAATATTGAATGGTGAATTTTGTGAGTAGCGCTTGCCGGTTTTGGCCGTTACGTTGGGTAAAGGGTTAAATGATAAGTTGTTGGGTTTTTTTAACCAGAAAGTGGGACTAACCTTGTGGAATGCAATTATAAAAAATTGGTAACTGCCACATCACACACTACATGAAAATGTGTCCATACTAAGCTGTGCACTACTCAATACTCATGCTGTGCAATGCACAGGATTTAGTCTCATAATAGAGATGATCTTATTTCTAACTAGCAACTTGCACAGTTATTCTGTAAGCTAACAGACACTGACTGACCATTGTACAGGATTAGTTGATGGGCTGCCATATCACATAATGCAGTGGATCCCACTTAATTGGATATTTCTTAACTGAATAACCCTGTTAATTGATTATAATTTCCCAACACAAAACCATTTACCATACCTCTAGTACAAATTTGACCTGTCAATTGAATAAAAAATCTTGTAACCTGCTGAGAAATTACCCTGACTCGCCCCAGTTTTCCTTTGTTTATAGACCTATTTGACCTCAGTACATTCAGTACAGGCATTTAATCTATTATATCTTGTTTGACAGAGCTCAGGGAACTCTGTCAAACAAGATATAATAGAATAAATGCTAAGTTTCCCTCTGGAATACAGAAAAGTGGCACAATCCCTGTTATTCAAATACTCCTGTTAATGGAATAATTTTCATTGGCAAAGTGGCCATTCAATTAACAGGGCTTCACTGTACATGAAAATATACACTGACTAAGGCAGTAAAAATGCACAGGGTTAGTTGGTTACATATTACATAGGTTGCAGGAACTAATGGAAAAATTCCCTGCGGGAACCCTGGGAAGTGAAGCAGTGCCTGTTCACTGTGGTAAACAGGCTCTGCTTTACTGGTAAAATAGTACACAGTCACCAATGCTTCGGAGATGCAAACCTCTCTAAAATTGGCAACATGGCTTATTAATGCTCACCCCTGGTCATGAGTTGATACTCATGTTGTGGTCATGATTAGCCATTGTGCAAAAATATGTGACCTTAAACACCAATAAATAAATAAATAAATAATGGAAAAATACTGGATTGTGGATAAATTTGTTTAATGTGAATTGAATTAACATTTTCTATTTTGAATTCATAGCTTGTTAAGTATAGGATGAATAGAAGCCTAAATCAAATCTCACCTCACCACCTCTTAAAGTACAGATACTTCACATTCTTACAGCTATAAATATTACCAGTTTCCACTCAGGTATTGCATTGCATGGCGACTTGTCTGTTTGGTCAAGTTAAGCAAAAAGTGATATGTTCCGGAAATGGAATCCAAATAGTTTTGGCAAAAGACCTCCTTGAATTCTTCTTCTGTCATCAGTTCTCCTGTTAGAGACATGATAGTAGAAGAAGAGTTTAACTGGTAGAGTGCTAGAAGCTACTATCGTGGCTCTATTGAACAGTATTTTAACCCTTTGAACTCTAGTGGCATCTTCCATGCCAGTTCAGTGGCAGCAATTAGAAGAGTCCATATTCATTATTTGGGGTAGACCAAACAATATTTTCAACGTGCAGCCTCAGGGCTGCACGTTGAAAATATTGATTGGTCTACCCCACACATTTACTGAACAGCCATCCTGTTTAAAGACGTATCATGTTGCTGGCTTTAATGACGTTATGACGTATCATGTTGCTGGCTGGAAAAACGACCGCCAGGGTTCAAAGGTTTACATAAGCTATTAATTGAAAATGGAATATGTTTTCATTTTTGGAATTCACTGGAAAAAAAAACAATGAGAGGTCTTAAGCTGAGTTTGAAAGCATTTTGAGAAAAGTTTGAGCTGGATTTGGCCATTACGTTGGGTAAAGAGTTGATTTAGATGAGATTTACACTAGGGCTGTACAGTGCACAGGGTTAGTTACTCAGTTAATAATGACAATTTTTTGTAACCTGAAAGTATAACTAACAACCCTGTGTATGAAAATATACAATGACTAAGGCTCTAAAAATGCACAGTATGAGTTGGTTACATGTTAAATAGGGTGCAGGATTCTAGGAACTAATGGAAATACTTATATTTGATGCTGGAAATATTTTAAAAGTGAATTCCAAAAATGAAAACATATTCTATTTTCAATTAATAGCTTGTTTTTAGTGGCTTTACACTGTATGCATTAGCTTGGCTTTTGCTCATCTGTAGAAGAATTTTTTTTATATAAAATTGTTTGGTTGCAATACATTGGAGAGTGTTTATTGGCACTCTCCAATACATTGTAACAAAACAGTTATCTGTGGGCAGAATCTTGCTAGACTAAGCTTACTCTGTCTGATAGTGTGGTATCATTGAAAACAAAAATACCCATGTTTCAAATCACCTTTGAAAAATAATTTAGCACTCCACAAGTTAAGAAGAGACACTTGGTAGGATTCTGAGAATAACTCGACGGTTCAAAAATTTATCAATCGGCACAAATCGAATTGAATCATCAGGATGATTTCAAATCACATCAAATTTTAAAGCCTTGAAGGGCTTTGTGTCTAATTTGTTTTTTGTGTGTGTGGCAAGTGTTTGATATAGTTTCTTCCATTCCATAACCATTTATTTATAATGATCATAATAGTACACAATAAAAGTACTTCAATCATTTTTAATCTGTTTTTTATATCTCTTCCATCCCCGTGGGAATCCCGGGAGGTGAAGCAGTGCGTGAAGCAGTGCTAGCTCACTATGGGAAACAAGGTCTGTTTTACTTGTAAAATGGGACCTCGTAACCAATGCCTGATGTGGAAGTCCTCTAAATTGGGCAGCATAGCTATATAAAAGATTGGCTGGACTTGACTTGAAATCCTTCCTGCGGTCACAATTAGCCATTGTGCAAAAATGTGTGGCCACAACATGTAGAGTGCTAGAAGTCCATATTTGGAGTTTACACTGTTTTGCAGGTACTATAAATTCATGGAACCATATTCTGTGTATGTGATTCTGTTAACCTTGGAGTGAAATTATTTAGTCTGAATGTGTTTGCCTTGTTACAATTTATGGGAGTGTGCCAATTAGCACTTTCCTGTAAATTGTAACTAGACATCTGAACAATTCTGACGACCAAAAATAAGTTAACACTCTTCCAGTTAAACACCAATACATAAATGAATAAATATCTATTCCTAAAGATTTTCCCTTGTCTACTCACACATTCATATGTTCATGCAGCTCACTTTCCTCTCTGGTTTACTTCCACTTCACTAGGGCAAGACACTTCCCCCCCATTACCCATGTATCGGTATGTTGGCATTGTGTACTAAGGCATATACTGCATGTCGATTGTGCACTTGTCTTCAACCAATGCTCACCCTGCTTGTGTGGAGTTAGTATGTTGGGGAGCCTGACAGTTGCTTGCCTGTGCTCGGTTGTTCTCTCCGGGTACTTCAACTTCCTTCACCCATAAAACTCTCTGACACGAGATGACTCTGGATGTCAAAAGTGTTGTTAAATCCCAATAAATAAATTGTTGAAGATTAAAAGTTTGTTTAATATTTGGGCTCTCTGTGGGAGCATACCCATTTTGGGCTCCACCCAAAATTTGTTTTTCAAGAACCAATGGGCTGATTTGAACCAAATTTGGCATGTAGTATAATTGGGTCATTAGTACTTGATTGATGCCCCCCCCCCCCCCCCCCCCCCAAAAAAAAGAAAGAATTTCACAGCCCCATCGAAACCCAAGAATAGAAAACATTCAAATGCCCATATTTCAAAAACTGCACAGATTTTAATATGCAGCTTCCTTAGGTCCAGTAGAATCAGATGGGATCAAAGAAACTGCTGTCTGTTTTGTCATGGGGTGCCTTATGGGGATGCCCATTTTAAAACTGTTGGCAATGGGAAAATGTCATCATTATTGTACTCTTTGAACTAATTTGAAACTTGTCTTCTTTAAAACCACTGGGCCAAATTCATTCATATCTGACACAGACCATCTTTGGAGTTTGCCCTCTCTGCTTTGTTCAAATGCTGCCATCTTCAGACTGGGGTTAATACCCAAAAAGCCTAAAAATCTTCTCATGAACCACCAAAGAAAGTGCTTTGATATTTGGTGTGGAACTTCCTTTGGTGGTGAAGATAAAGTTGGTTCATCGCAAGTTGGTATGTCAATATTTGGGCTCTCTGGGAGCATGCCCATTTTGGGCTCCACTCAAAATTTGTATTTCAAGAACCGATAAGCCGATTTGAACCAAATTTGGCATGTGGTATAATTTGGTCATAAGTAGTTGATTGATGCTCACAAAAAAAATTTTCATAGCCCCATAGAAACCCCAGGAGCTAAAAATAAAAAAAAATTCAAACATGCATATTTCAAAACTGTAAGGATCAAAATGTTTTTTGGTATACAGCTTTCTAAGGACCAATGGAATCAGATGAACCCAAAAAATTGCTATCGGTTTTGTCATGTGGTGCTGTATGGGGAGGCCAATTTTAACACTGTTGGCAATGGGAAAATGTCGAGTCATCATCTACCTTATGCTCCAAATACTAAGAATTCTTCAAAACCTTTGGGTAAAATCTAAACTAATTTGGTACAAAACACCTTGGTGGAGTATACTCTTCCAAGTTTTTTCCACAAAAGTTGCTACTCCCCTTGGGGTTTGGGTTAATGCCCCAAACGCCTAAAAAATTTTTTTTAAATATTCTGTTCATGAACTACCACAGAGAATGTTTTGACATCTGGTATGAAACTTCCTTTGGTGGTGGAAACTTGAAATTTGTTCAAGGCAAATTGGTAGGTCAATATTTGGCTCTCTGTGGTAGCATGTCCATCTTGAGCTCCATCCAAAATTTCTATTTCAAGAACTGATTGGCTCTTTGAACCAAATTTGGCATGTAATATCTGTGGGTTATAATTACTTGATTTATGCTCGAAAATCTTGTTTTACTACCTCTCTGGGAGCAAGCCCATTTTGGGCTCCACCCAAAATTTTTATTTCAAGAACCGATAAGCCAATTTGAACCAAATTTGGCATGTGGTATAGTTTGGTCATAAGTAGTTGATTGATGCTCAAAAAAAAAAATTTCATAGCCCCCCATAGGAACCCCAGGAGCCAAAAATAGAAAAAATTTCCAACATGCTTATTTCAAAAACTGTAAGGACCAGAATATTGGTTTCCAGTGTGAAGCTTCCTTAGGACCAGTGGAATCAGATGGACCAAAAAAATCGCTATCGATTTTGTCATGGGGTGCTGTACAGGGATGCCCATTTTAACACTGTTGGCAGCGGGAAAATGCTGAGTCATTATCTTTCTTGTACTCCTTCAACTGAGTATTCTTATTTTAGAACCTTTGGGTCAAGTCTAAAATAATTTGGTACAAATCACTTTGGTGGAGTTTACTCAGAAATGAATGGCCCAAAAAATGCCTTTGGTTGTGTCATGGCAAATCAAAAAATTGCTCTTGCTGTCCATTACTTACTGACACTCATCTCTTGACAATTTGAGCCAGGTGAGTGTTTTTGGCTCACTTGAGCCTCAGATTAACCTTTGTCAGAGTTATGCTTCTTAACTGGTAGAGTGCTAAATTATTGTTGGTGATCAGAATTTGTTCACGTGTCTTTGCTTTGTTACAATTTATGGGAGAGTGCCTATTGGCACTCTCCCATCAATTATAACAAGGCAAATACTAACGGACTAAATAATTTCACTTCAAAGATAAAGCGAAGCACATCCACCAAATTTGAGGCCTTTAAGTTTTGGTACCTGTACTTCAGAGTAAAGCCCAAATATGGGCTTTCAGCACTCTACCAGTTAAATTGTTGAGAGGCGAGTTATATTTGGTGGCCAAAAGTTTTTCTGAATTTGTTTTTCAAAATATATTTATTACAAATTATTGGAGTGTGCAAAGGCACTCTCTAATAATTTGTAATAAAATAAATTATTTGCTCTTGGCTGAATATCAAACATGAGTAAGAAAAATGTTGGCTTTTGTTCTGGTACGCTCACCTTTTTGAAAGCCCTGATAGTGACTCTTAGCACTCAACCAGTTAAAGATAATACAATGCACATCCACAGAATATCAAGCCTCAGAGTTACAGTACCTTCATTTCACAATAAAGCCCAAATATGGGCTTCCAGCACTCTGCCAATTAAATGATTTTTAGCCTTCCTGACTGAAAGTCAGGGTGAGCTGTTGTCCTCACTTTTCATCCATGAAGGTGGAGCTTGAGTCTTCAGAATTGCCTGCTCAATTCAGCCCAAAAGAATTTCATTGATAGTTATGATGGGATATTTCAATTTTGTGCAAATCAAGTTGATATGGATGACGTGATATTTGGTAATCAGCTTCTTTTTGAGGTGAAGAGTGAAATTGAGTCACGGAAGTTCGAAGAGCAATATTTGCAGTTGTTCGGGTGGGGAAGGTTTTTTTTTCAGTTTTCAGAACCATTGGGCAATTTGTCACTGAAATTTTATATACAAAATTAGCGAGTGACTTGTAATTAATTTATGGCCAAAAAGTTGCCCAACACCCACACAGACTAAAAATAAATGAAAGTGTCAATGACACTGTAGCTCAACTTGACAAACTTGAACTTGGTGAGTTATAAATGAAATGGCAAAATTGAAGATCATTGGTACCAATGTTGTTTGATGAAATTTCAACATAACAGCATTGTGTGTGCACAACGTCAGAGTAATCCATGCATTTTTAAATGTAAACTGTAAGATTGGCTAAAGGAAGAATGTTGATACACAAATGCAGTATGTTCAGAGGTTATTGTAAATGGCAACTTTTTTCACAGAAATTAATACTAATCAACAGCTCTTATCTAGAGTTCTTGACTAATGAGCACACCAAGTTCAAAAACAATTCTATGATAAATGTGGCCTGTAGGCCATGTCAAAGAATGTTGATGCACAAATGCAATAAATTCAAAGATTGTTGCTAACAGCAACAGTTTTTGATGGAAATGAAAAGAAAATCAATAGCTCCTATCTTTGTCACCCTGCATAAGCATACAAAGTTTCAAAACAACCTAATAATGAATGTGCCCTCTGAGGCATGCTCAAGGAAGATGTTAATGCACAAATGCACTAAATAGAAGGCCATTGCTTTGTGGCAATGGTTTTGGTTTTTTTTTATGGAAATTCATAAATATATCCTACAGAGTGCAAAAGGGATAAGTTGATGCACAAATGCAGTAAGTTCAAAGGCTGGTGATAACGACAATAACTTTTTATGGAAATTAAAAAATAGCTGACATCTAGAGGTCACCCCAAACACACATACCAAGTTTCAAAGTGATCTGATCATAAATGTGCCCTGAAGGGTGTGTTAAAGGGAAATATTGAGGTCTGACTAAACTAAGTTTAAAGGTCAGTGGCAACATTTTTTGACAGAAATGGAAGAAAATCGACAGCTCCCATATAGATGTCACCCCACACAAGCACACCAAGTTTGCAAGCGATCCAATCTTAAATGTGCCCTGCAGGGTGTGTCAAATGGAAATATTGATGCTTAACTGCACGAAGTTTTTACTAAGTTCATCGAATGTCATTGCCAGTGGCAACATTTTTTGATGGAAATCGAAGAAAATCAATAGCTGCCATCTAGGGGTAACCCCAAACAAGCATACAGTTTCAAACCGATCTGATCATAAATGTGCCCTGTAGGGCATGCCAAAGGAATATATTGATGCCTGACTAAACTTAGTTCAAAGATCGTTGCCAGTGGCAACATTTTTTGACTGACAGAATTGGAAGAAAATTTATAGCTCTAATCTAGAGGTCACCCCAAACAAGCATGCCAGGTTTCAAAGCAATCCGAACATAAATGTGCCCTGTAGGGTGTGCCAAAGGGAAGTATTGAGGTCTGACTAAACTAAGGTCTAAGAATGTTGGCCGCGGCAACATTTTTCGACGGAAATGGAAGAAAATCGATAGCTCCCATCTAGAGGTCTCCCCAAACAAGCATACCAGGTTTCAAAGCAATCCGATCATAAATGTGCCCTGTAGGGTGTGCCAAAGGGAAATATTGTGGTCTGACTAAATGAAGTTCTATGAACGTTGGCTGCGGCAACATTTTTTGACGGCAATTGAAGAAAATCGATAGCCCCCATCTAGAGGTCACCATTAACAAGTATGCCAGGTTTCAAAGCAATCCGATCATAAATGTGCCCTGTAGGGTGTGCCAAAGGGAAATATTGTGGTCTGACTAAACGAAGTTCTATGAACGTTGGCCGCGGCAACATTTTTTGACGGAAATTGAAGAAAATCGATAGCTCCCATCTAGAGGTCACCATTAACAAGTATGCCAGGTTTCAAAGCAATCCGATCATAAATGTGCCCTTTAGGGTGTGCCAAAGGGAAATATTGTGGTCTGACTAAACGAAGTTCTAAGAACGTTTGTTGCGGCAACATTTTTGACGGAAATTGGAGAAAATTGATAGCACCCATCTAGAGGTCACCCTAAACAAGCATGCCAGGTTTTAAAGCAATCCAATCATAAATGTGCCCTGTAGGGTGTGCCAAAGGGAAATATTGATGAGGTCTGACTAAACTATGTTCTAAGAACATTGGCCGCGGCAACATTTTTTGACGGAAATTGAAGAAAATCGATAGCTCCCATCTAGAGGTCACCCCAAACAAGCATACCAAGTTTCAAAGCGATCTGATCATAAATGCGACCTGTGAGGTATGCCAAAGGAAATTGTGGATGTAAGTACGTATGAACCTACATATGTACAACCATCCGTCCGTATGTACGTACGCCGACGGACGAGAAGTGATGGCAATAGCTCACCTTGACTTTGTCAAGTTGAGCTAAAAATTTCAAATGCATTTTTCTACTGGAATGCACTACACTATTGTGAATTTTGATGCTTGGTATCTGCCCCCATTAGTGGGTCATGCTCTTTAACCCTTTACCCAACGTAACGGCCAAAAAGTGGCCAGCGCTATTCTCAAAAATCGCCAATTAATTTTCACTATTTTTTTCATTTTTACCTCAAAAGCACAGGTTATGACCCCTTGTTTTTAACCTTTTACCCAACGTAACGGCCAAAAAGTAGCCGGCGCTAATCTCAAAAATCGCCAATTAATTTTCAGTATCTTTTCATTTTTTGTCTCAAAAACATAGGTTATGACCCCTCGTTGGAACAAGCTCAAAAAATGAAAAAAATTAGTTATTGAAGAATTTTTTTTTGCAAGTGTCGTCTGCTATTCATGTTAGGTAAAGGGTTAAACATTGTGGGTATTTGGTACATTAACTGGTGGAGTGCTGGAAGCCCATATTTGGGCTTTATTCTGAAGTGCAGGTACTGAAACTTAAGAGGCTTCATATTCTATGGACATGCTTTATATAATCTTCGAAGTTGAATTATTTAGTCTGTAAGTATTTACCTGGTCACAGTTTATGATAGAGTGTCTACATAAACAAACCTTCACTCCAAATCATTCACCATTTGTCATATATCTTCTTTGTTAAGATAATTTGGAAGTTTGTTCAAGTCCAGCCCTGGGATCATATTTAGAGGTATTATTTATTTATTGGTGTTTTGAGGTCACATTCTTATGCATAATGGTTAATCATGACTGTGACAGTTTTACAGGTGGAGGAAGCTGGAGTACCCAGAGAGAATCGACGAGCAACTGTCAGCTCCTCAACATTCTAACTCTGTACAAGCTCCACTCAAGCTGGATTACAGCAGTTGAAGACATGTGCACCATCGATGTGCAGTATGCCTTAGTACACATCATCATCGTGCCCCCATGCATGCAACTGGGATAAAGTGCCTTGCCCATGGACACAATGCGGGTCATCCTGGACGGGGATCAAACTCAGGATCTCTAGCATAGAAGTCCAACAGTCTCCCACTGAGCCACCGCACTACCAATTTAGAGGCATTACATGTATAGATTTTCACAGTGGGTAATGTGGAAAACATTTTAAAAATCTTCTCCCAGATCACTCCCCCAAAGACATTCATGTTGAATTTTTAACATCATTCTAATAATGGTTCATAAGTTTGTTCAAAATAAACTCCAGGGGTCAAAAACTCCCATATTTTACACTTGAAAATTGGGAAAATCAAAAAAATTTCTCAAACCACTGCTTCCATATTTGATATACATGGTTTCCCCGACTCACGAAGAAACAAATTCAAGGACTTTCAAGTACCTTTTCAACTAAAAAATTAAGAATATTCAAGGGCTTTCAGATGACTGTGACAGGTACTATCAGTGGAGGCGAAAGAGATAAACTTCCTGCTCACCACATCTCTCCAAATGTAGATACACATTCTTCAGTACACGTAAGTCAAGTATATGTTTCGATGCAATGATATAAATATGGATGTCATTGGAACCAGCTCGGAGAGCTGGTTCCAATGGCATCCATATTTATATCATTGCGTAAAAAATGTGTTTGGCTTAGCCGCTTACTGGAGAATATATACAGCTTTTAGCACAGTGTTGCAGCTTTTTTAATTCAAGCACATTCAAGGACCTTGGGGGTTTATGGATGATTTTCAAGGCCTTGGTAAGCAAGTTTGGAAGTTTCAAGGACCTGAACCTACCCTGATATGTACTATTCAAAAAAGTAGGGGATATTCAAACTGATGTTGATATTTTTGGAAAATGGTATTGGATATGAGTGACTGAACACATCAATATGTTACCAAGTTTAGTGTGGATCATGAATGTCACCAGCCCACAAAAACCTCATGCAGATTTTTCGCAAGATCGCCGCTTTAATGTCTGTGGGGTACGTTTTGAAATTTTCATTTGTACTGGTCGGAGGTCTCATCATTCTTTTCTTGGTATAAACTCGTTCATCAATAGTTTCTGGTCGAAACATAACTTTTAAGGAATGCAACGACTGACACCTGATGAACGTTTACGTGCCGTTAGCATGTTGGAATTTGGCAATAGACAAACTCAAATTCTCAACTTTACTCAATCGGTGATTAGCAGGTTGTGGTCACACTACCGTCAGACAGGCAATGTTGATGACAGACGTCGGTTAGGTCGACCAAGGGCGACAACTGCCAACAGGGATCATTTCATCCTAACCACAGCATTACGTAACCGCCATCAAAGTGCCTCAGAAATTGGACAGCAGCTGCACCGAGCGACAGATGTGCGAGTCAGTGGTCAGACTATCCAAAATCGCCAACACAGCTGGAATTTGTACGCTCGACGACCTTGAATAATTCCACATTTGAATGTCACATTGCAGCAAGGCGTAATTGCTGTGTAGCATGACAGCGCTGGGACAATCATCGGTGGAGCAACGTCATGTTTTACGATGAATCAAGGTTCACTCTCAACTTGGCATAACCATGACAAGCAGAACAGCATTACATGTCATCCAAGGGCGTGTGACAGGGCAGTATTACAGTGACAACATGTTAGCAGCTCATGTGGTGCCATTTGCGTAACATCACGGCTGTCGATTCATTTTCCAAGATGACAACTCAAGAGCAAACAGGGCCTGTGTCACTACATAGTTCCTCCAGGAGCAGAACATCACTACACTGCCTTGGCCAACACTAAGTCCAGACCTTTCATCAATCAAGCACGTCTGGGATATGCTTGGCAGGCGCCTATGCCAACAACCCCTATCAATGTCCAGGAACTCGCCGCTGCACTGCAGGAAGAATGGAATAACATCAGTCAAGCTGATATTGGACGTTTGGTGAGGAGTATGCCACATCTAATCTGTGCTCGTCTCGCGAACTGAGGAGGATTTACAAGGTATTGAGATCTTAGACTGAATGTGGTAAATTCTTTGATTTACTGTCGATGTCTTCTGCAGCACAGTGCATGGAATGTGTGCTTGTCAGACACTCAACTGTTGCTGAAATCATTCACCAAATGTCAGTGCAATGCCTCAACTGTCTTTTTGACAAAAATATAAATATATTTCTTCATATATCTCACTTTTATTAAATATCCCCTACTTTTTTTTAATAGTATATAATGTAACAATGAGGCCTTCAAACTCTTCCCAGATAGTTCGGAGTAACAAAGCAAAATGAAAGTATCAGTGACACTGTAGTTTAACTTGATTGTGTGTTGTGTTTGATGAAAAGGATAATGTTCAATGTTTATGAAAGGATTATGAAATACGACAAGAATTGTGATAATTGAGAATATGTTAATTTCTGTTCCCTGTATGCTATGTTTTCAATAAAAATAATTTGAGGTGTAGACTGTACTAAAGAAGTGAGGGGTGGGTTAATGTGGCTCTCACAGTTAATGGATGTCAACCAAAGTTACCAAGTTACAGTGAAATTATTCCAAAACGAGTCATCCTATCAAGTTACAATGAAATCCCTTCATAAATATGCCCTGTAGACTGTGCTAAAGGTTTTTGGGCATCGGGTCTATGTAGCCATCACGGTTGACCCATCCCAACCAAAAGGGGACGTCCTCATATAGACATTATACTGAGTCATCCTACAAAGTTACAATGAAAACCCTTTATAAATAATAATAATAATAACACTTCGGCCGGCCGCTGATTTGTCGCGGTTCTCATATGAGAAGGCCTTGGTTACCCATGTTCTACCAACTGCCTCCCTATTCCCGCGCTTCTTCTCTCCTCCCAACACTCGGAGACGAACTGCTTGATGACATCCCTTGCCCCATTCTTCCCAATCTCTCCGATTAGTATATTAACCCTCTCCTTTGAGTCGCCCCCTAACCACATGTCCTTCATTCTCCCATCCCACTTCTCCATTATACTCCCCGTGAATCTTGTTCTTTTAGACTGGTATTTTGGGCATTCTATAAGAAAGTGTTCCAGGGTCTCCACCACGCCCACGTTACACATCTGGCACTGCTTTTCACTGTTTTTCCCCTCAGCTCCAGGGACCGCGACCTCAGCTTGAACAACAGTGACCCCCCAAAGGTGCCATCAAGGTACTCTTCAAAACCAGGCTTCTCTTTATCACGCAGGCCACCCAAAGATCTCTTTGATTTGACCCCCTCTCGCCAATTACGGTTACAATCATCCATGACCCTTTCTCTGAAGATCATTTTGCCCTGGTTTGCCCCAACGACAAGGTCCGAGATCTCCATTGAGTAGTTTTCTACTAGCTCCCTCACTTGGACCATCCACCCCGTCTTGATATTTGAGTTGAAAGTTCTCAGGAACATTACTTTACACCATCGGCTATCGGGGAGATTTACCAAATTATGAAATACGACAAGAATTGTGATAATTGAGAATATGTTAATTTCTGTTCCCTGTATGCTATGTTTTCAATAAAAATAATTTGAGGTGTAGACTGTACTAAAGAACTGAGGGGTGGGTTAATGTGGCTCTCACAGTTAATGGATAAATACGACCTGTAGTCTGTGCTAAAGGTTTTTGGGCTTGGGCAGCCATCACCAAGTTACAATGAAATCCCTTCATAAATACGATCTGTACGCTGCGCTAAAGGTTTTCACTAAAGGTTTTCGGGCTTCAGGCCCCTGTAGCCATCCCAGTTGACTGATTGTGACCACAAGGGGACGTTCTCATTTAGACATTATATGGAGTCATCCTACCAAGTTACAATGAAATCCCTCCATAAATACGACCTATAGATTGTGCTAAAGGTTTTTGGGTTTGGGGCTTGGGCAGTCATTACGGTTGACAGATCGCGACCAAATAGGGAAGTTCTCATCTGGACATCATACAGAGTCATCCTACCAAGTTACAATGAAATCACTCCGTATTAAATATGACCTGTAGACTGTGCTAAAAGTTTTTGGGCTTCGGCAGCTGTCACGGTTGACAGATCATGACCAAAAGGGGAAGTTCTCATCTAGATATTATACTGAGTCATCCTACCAAGTTACCATGAAATCCCTTCATACATACGACCTGTAGACTGTGCTAAAGGTTTAAGCTAAAAATGACTACTTTCCATTAAAGTCAGCACTTAAATATATCAGGTTTGTTTGCTTATTGGAGAGTATCAACACTTTCATAGTCCTGGTATTCTCATGTCGGACAGTTTTACAGATGGAGGAAGCCAGAGAAGTACCAAGTATTGGCACATAACTGTCAGACTCTACAACTTCTAGCCCGACACAAGCAGGATTAGCATTGGTTGAAGGAAAACAAAACCTTACACCTCCAAGTTTTCTCTTATTTAAGTTAACCTGAGATTACACCGCCAAGTTTTCTCTTATTTAAGTTAACCTGAGATGACACAAGCAGGATTAGCATTGGTTGAATGAAGGAAAACAAAACCTTACACCGCCAAGTTTTCTCTTATTCAAGTTAACCTGAGATTACATGTCGAGGTCAGTCCATGATGGTAGAAGCTTTCAGGTTGTGTTTGTGTATTCAGTTACTGAATACACACACACGGTCTGAAAACTTTGTACAGACTGTGATAGGAGCCAAATGCTAGTTCCTATACACAGGGAATCACCCCATAGGAACTCTGTGAAGTGAAGCAGTGCTTGTTTACTGAGGTAAACAAGCTTTGTGTTACTTGTAAAATAGGACCTAGTTACAATTGCTTGGGGTTGAAGTCCTCTAAAATGGGCAACATGGGTATAAACGATTGACTAAACTTACTTCTCACCTTGTTGCAGTCACAATCAGCCATTGTGCATAAATATGTGACCTTAAAAACCAATAAAATAAATATACAATGAATAAAGAAACAGGGGGTGCAGTGGCTTAGTAGGTAGAGGTGCAGGCTGCAAGCCGAGTGGTCCTCGGTTCGAATCCCACCTGCGGCAACCGCGTTGTGTCCTTGGGCAAGACACTTCACCCCGCTTGCCTACATGGGGGCACGATGACGCTGTGTACTAAGGCGTACTGCACGTCGATGGTGCGCATGTCTTCAACCAATCTAACCCTGCCTGTGCCGCGGTGCAGAGTTCAGAGTTACGATGTTGGGGAGCTGACAGCTGCTCGTCGTTGCTCGGTGGCTCTCTCCGGGTACTCCGGCTTCCTCCACCCGTAAAACTGTCACCGACATGATATGACCCTGGCTGTTAATGTGTCGTTAAACCCAAATAAAAAAATAAAAAAAAAATAAAGAAACATATAGATTTTGGTCACACATAATTTTTGGACACAACAATATCTCTGTTCTGTTTATCCCACTGATGGAACTTTGAACTAGAAAATATGCTTTTTTTTGGGGGGGGGGGGGGGGGGGGGCACAAAAATCATAGTAAAATCTATTGTAATTGTAGAGTTCTACTTTTAAGTGACAAGACTATCAGCGAGCCAGTGAATTAAAATCTGTACTTTCTCCATGCATGATGCTGACAGATATACCCATATTGCCAATTTTAGAGGACTTTCACCCCAAGCACTGGTGACTAGGGGGCCAGTACTGTAAAACTTTTACAGTTATATTTTCTAGAATTGTATTTTCTAGTTAGGACTTTTAAATGGGTGAAAATGAACCATTAGCATTTTCAATGATCTGGCAATTTGCCATATGGCAAATTGCCATATCTTTTAAAATGCTAATGATTCGTTTTAGTCAGTTACGTTAACAGGTTGAGAATACATTCTGAAAAATACAATTGTAAACATTTTATAGTATTGACTCCTGGTCCTATTTTACAAGTAACACAGAGCTTGTTTACCATAGTAAACAAGCACTGCTTCACTTTCCCGGGTTCCACTGGGGGTTTAAATGTGTACAGAAACTAGCCTTTGGCTACTATCACAGTCTGTACATAAGTTTTCAGATTGTGGGTGTGTATTTAGTCACCGGGGTTCTCATGTGCAAAAATCAATTTGTGATGGCTGAATTGATACTTCTTAACCCTTTACTGTTCACATCTGCCCACGTAATTTTAAAATTTAGAAGTAGAAAAAAAAAAAAAATTCTAGAAGTTTAAATAAAACAATATCATGTGACCCCCTCGTTGGAACGAGCTCATTACGCTTGTTCCAATAAGGGGGTCACATGATAAAGTTTTGTTTTATTTTTTTATGAAATATTTTGAATAAACAATAATGAAAATAATAAATTTTGATATCCTGTGCGTTGGGTCAACGGTTAATAAAATAGTGGTTTTCAGGCAAGAGTAGTTTGCAAGTCTCCGGCACGTTGACTAGTCATCCTCAATGACCATTATTTGCTTGGTCAACTCAAAGCTGTGCAATATTTGTAACATACCATGGCTATAGCAAGTGGATTGACAAATTAAAGGAACAAAATGAAGAAATCCTAAAAGACATCTTATCCAATAATGATTTTATACAATATAAATTAGGTTAATGAAATGAGAGAGAAAAAAAGACTTTTTTCAAGCTTTTCATTTTTTTATTCATCAATTTGTGATGAAATATTTTGTTATTACAAATTTTAAGTATCACAGAGTACTAGGCAGGTTAGTATGAAATAATAATACAAACAAAGTTACAATGCTAATTAATAATTTAACAGATTTCAAAGAATATCAAAATATCAATTTAAAAACAACACTGAAACATTTTTTTAAAAAAGTAAAAAAAATTGAGAGCATTGTTTCGAGTCACTGAATTGATACAAATGAGCTACAAAGAGAATATTTTCTGGACTGAGTTCAAATCAAAAAGTTTCTTCACCCATGAGAGTAATAATTTTTAATGACTATTCTTGGGTATTTTTAAGCATATTCGAAGAACTTCGTCATAAATTATTTTAAACATATCTGATATTAATATATATATATACTTAATAAGGACTATGGGACCTCATTTTTTTATGGTCTTCTCTGTCTGTTCTTCAAATCTCCATTTTGTTAGAAAAGTCAGCTGCTGAGACAGGATTAAAAAAACCTGGCCTTCTATCACCAAAACTTACCACAAAGCATCATTATTCTATGGTACTTATTTGTTTTTGCTATCAAAAAATGTAATTCGGACTGTCTAAAAATTAAGACATGATGAACTTTTAACCCTTTCCCAAATGAATCAGCCACATCCACCCAGGTAATTTACAAATTGAGGAATTGAATTTTTTTTATTTTTTTTTTAAATTTCAACAAAGCCATATCATGTGAAGCCTCATTGGAACAAACTCAATGAGCTCACAAAAACATTATTTTGTGACATTTTTTTGAAAATTTTGAGAAAAAAATAATTAAAATAACAAATTTTGGCATCGTGTATGTTGGGTAAAGGGTTAACAATTCTCATATGTGTATTCCAAACTATTAAGGATGAGAGAGCTTCCCAAGAATAAGTGTTAGGTTCTGGTATTATTTTAATGGATAAAAAATTATGATTTTCCACTAGAAACAGACAAACACTACAGCTTATAAGTATGTTTATGTTTATTGGAGTTTTTAATGACACATTGAGCAACTAAGGTCACATTGTGTTACAGTTTTTCAGGTAGAGGAAGCCAGAGAGAACGCCAAGCAGTAGCAAGTAACTGTCAGACACCCCAACTTACAAATTTAAAACCTGCACAAGCAGTGTTAGCAGCAATTAAAGTCAGATGCACCACTGGCATGCAGTACACTTTAGTACACTGTGCCCTCATATGGGTAATCTAGATTAAGTGTCTTGCCCCAAGACACAAAGTAGTAAGGATCAACTGTCGACCTGTGGGTTTAAAGTCCAAAGCTGTTACAAGTGAGTCACACATTCCCAGCTTACAAATGTACATTTTTTCCCCAAATGAGACAAGCATTTACATCAAGATATTTTCCAAGGACTTTCGATGATATTTTAGAAAAATCGGACTTTCAAGAGTGTGGAATTTTGGTTTAACCCTCTGCACTGTGATGTTAAAATTCCAAAGTTTTCAGCAGAAAAGTTTTCCCACAATGCAACTGCGAATTTAAAAAATTATATCTTGTTTCAAAGAGCTCATTGAGCTCTGTCAAACAAGATATAATTTAAATTCTTCATGCTGCATTGGCAATATGGAGTCCATGACAAAATATTTGAAATGTTACCAGTATGCTAGGAGTTAAAACCTCAAGCACTCTTAAGCACTTTCAAAGACCCATACAAATACTGTTTATAACCAGGCCTGTATAACCAGACAGTTTTCAGTGAACGAGGCTCAAAAAGTTGAGAAAAAGCACTTTGCTAATTCGCTTATGTTTTCATGGGCCATTCTGGATTATTATACACCATTTTAAGACACTATATTAATTTCTCCAGGGCGTTATTTATTTTGCAATGTTTCCTGCACATTTCTTTCTTTTCTTTTTTTTTTTTCTTTTTTTTTTTATAAACATAATTTTATTTCTCAAAATAGAAATAGGGTTTGACGAACAGGCATAGCCTATATCAACATCTCTCCCAATACATTTAACAAATTACAAAAAAATAATAAATGGATGCAAGTGCATGTTCAATGGAGGGCAACACATAATTCTGATTTCATTAATCACATTTTACGAACCCCTTAATTACGTTCTATGCGTGTTGCCTCCAAAAAAGGGAAATCCATTCTTCAGCAAATCTTGGGTGAATTTTCTGAACAAGGAATATTACCGGATGCAATGTTTATCACTCAGGCCCAGGCATCCCAAATATGTGTCACAGAAACACTTAAGGTAACGGAAATCATATAAAAAAAAAACCTGCGAACTTCAATCCAAATAAATTTCTACAACTGTCAGGTCACTATGAATGTAAACTGTGCTAGTTTGTCAATGCCAAAGCCTGAACTATGGGGTGTTAACACTATTTCCAAAAGCAGTATGGATATAACCAATTGGAAAGATTAACTGATTGAGTGCTAGAAGCCACTATCAGGGCTCTACTGAAAAGTGTTGAAAGCCACTTTATTGGCGTTACACTGTGTGCATTAGCTTGCTGTTTGTGTTGTAAAAGATAACGAAATGTTCACATAAAATTGTTTTTTTACAATTTGTTGGAGAGTGCCAACAGGCACTCTCCAATAAATAGTAACAAAACAATTATTGATGAACAAAATATTGCTAAACTAAGGCTTCATTTGCTGACAGCATTGTATCTTTGAAAACAAATACTCATGTTACAAATCAATCTCGAAAAATAATTTAGCTCTCTATCAGTTAAATTTGTGTTACCATTATAAACACAACTCATTTGGTGTAATAAAAATAATAATGATGAGGCTCAAGGGAAACACTGTTGATAGTCTATCCTTGGAACCATTATCACCTCGGGAGACAATGTGTGACAATCCACAATTTCCCCCTCAAACCAAGTCATCATTTTTACAAAATATGGAATAGTGTGACATGCACAGTACAGCACAATTGCCATGGACTGGTCACTTTCCACAGGTGAGCTGTATTTCCATGTACACAATAATATTATATTCCAAACACTATGTATAGAAATAAACATCAAAATTTAATTAGTGAAGCACCGGGTACAACCCGGTGCTTCATTAATTAAAATTTTGCTGATGATGATTTTTATTACCTGCTAAACACATGCAGGAACATCACTGCCCATGCATGGATTCCAACCAGTCCACGATGATAGTTCTGTACATACATAGAATAGTATTTTTGAGGAAACAAATTTACATTTCTGTATAAACCTGAATGATGTAGTTTGAGGAAGTTTCAAGGTGTTGAAAACATGTTCTAATAAATAAATGATTTAAATATTTTTTTTTCTTTTTTGATTAACCTATTCATTACAATCTCCCAAAACAACCAATCTTCTGATTAGGAGATAAAAGTTAAATATTGACAGAAAAAATTACAGAACCTTGCTTCCTGAATTCTATGCAATTCTCTTTGCAGGTGATTGTTGCTACAGAATCTTTTTTCAAGACATTCACCCACCACTTTTGCCCATGGATCAACTGATATTGACACCTTATTGCCATAACCCATATGAGGAAAATACACCTCTCAGCCAATCTCCACAAATATGGGATTGATGGAAAATTCCGCCGTTCTGAGGAACAAGATTGTTGCATTGATGTACACAGGTACTTTGAATATAGGGAGCATGGTGGCTTAGTGGTTAGTGCATTGGACCTCAAACAGAAAGGTTGACAGTTCAATACTGACCAGTGGTAACTGTGTAGTATCCCTGAGCAAGGCACTTAATGAATGGGGGGGGGGGGGGGGCATTGGTGTTGTAAGAAGTATGGCATGTTGATGTTAACTCTGTAGAGTTAGTACATTGAATCTGACAGTTACTCACCACTACTCAGTGGTTTCCTCTACCCACAAAACTGTCAGACATGATGTGACCCTGCTATGGAAGTGCCATTAAACCTCAATAAATAAAGAAACAAACTTAGAATATAACTTGTAGGTTTACTCAAAGACCACATGTTACAGTAAAAAGTTAACAAAGTCAGAGTTGGCCTCTAAGTGTTAAGAAACTACTGTATCCCAGTGGAATGAGCTTGTTGAGCATATTCATAGTCCATGGATTGCAAAAAATTTTTTTAAATTAACAAAATTTGAAAATAACTATTTTCTTTGTTTACAACACTATCCACACATAATTGATTCATTTAACAAAAGGTTGACAGATGATTTTAATTTTTTAGTACCAGGACGTACTCAATAGGGGAATAAACAGTTAGCTATCATTTTTCAGCTGCCAATAAAATGCTGTCATATGAAGCACTGTTCCAAGATTTCTGTACTGCAATGTGGTGATCCAGGAACTTCTATATTTTCAAGGGTTGTCAAGAAGCTAGAGATGAGAACCTCAACCATTAAGGGCCTAATTCCAACTTTGATCATGTCTTTTAACAACAACAAAACAGGTGTTCTGACATGCAGTTTTCAGATAAACATTAGGCAAGACTTGCCAACAAACAAATACAAATCCACAGGATGTAGACTGTAAAAGTGTAGCAAATATGTACACAAATCTCTTTGTTTATAACCCTTTACCCAATGCAGACGATATCAAAATTTATTATTTTAAATATCATTTTTTTAAATTTTTCCAAAAATTTCAATAAAACCGTATCATGTGACCCCTCAATGGAATGAGCTCAACAATCTCGTTCCAAAGAGGAGTCACATGATATGGTTTTGTTGAAATATTTTGAAAAATAGTATTTTTTCAGCTGCTTAATTTGCATATTATGTGGGCGGATGTGGCCGATTCGTTGGGTAAAGGGTTAAAGGTTAAAAATTTCCAAACTCTTTCTGGAGCAAAAACAAGGGAGCCCTATCCAAGAGCTATAGATAGTTGGAAGAACATGTAAGTTGAGAGAATTTGTGCTCAGTATTTCCTATTTTGACCCTTCACCTAATGAAATAGTCATGAAAAAGCTGAAAAAAACCTTGTTCCAATGATGGGTCCCTCATGTAGTCTTGTTGACATTTTGTGGAAAATTTGAAGAAAACATATAATTAACATAATTTTCATACTGTGCATGTTGGGTAAAGGGTTAACTAAATCCTTGTATGAAGCTGGGGGATATTCCTTCCCATGACAGGATTTATTTTGCCATTAAAATTAGTATAATTTGGGTACATTTAACCAAATTTCTTCTTTGTAAATTCAATGGGTTTTTCAACAAAGGTTTCTTGAGTTATGTTTAGATGTATTTTCCATCAAATCTAATCATGGCTGCTTCACAGCAGCAATGACTAGATTTGATGAGAAATATCTTATAAATACTCAGCAGGTTAATAGGTGTAGAGTGCTGGAAGCGCATATTTTGGGCTTTATTCTAGAGGGCAGGTACATTAACTTAAAGGCTTCTTATTCTGTGGGTGTGCTTCATATTATATTTCAGGTGAAACTATTTAGTCCGTATGGATCTGCCTTGTTGTTGTCTATGGGCAAGTGCCTTTGGGTGCTCTCACATAAATCCCAAACAAGGCAAAAACATGTGAGCAAATTCTGATGACCCAAAATAATTTAGCACTCTACCAGTTAACCCTTTAGCGTGAAAAGCAGACGACACTTACAATCAAAATTCTTGAATAACTATTTTTGTTCATTTTTAGTCTCAAAAACATAGGTTATGACCCCTCTTTGGAACGAGCTCGACAAGTTTGTTCCAAACAGGGGTCAAAACTTGAGGCAAAAAATGAAAAAAATAATGCAAATTAAATGGCGATTTTTGTGAATAGCGCTGGCCGGTTTTGGCTGTTATGTTGGGTAAAGGGTTAAGAGTTAATGTCATACCACATTCATATCTGAAATCTAATGCATGGATCTCCTTCTATTAATCCCTTTGCCCACACAATATACAAATTGTGGAGCTGAAAAAAAGATTTCAACAAAACTGTATCATGTGACCCTTCATTGGAATGTGCTCATTCCAATGAGGAGGGGGTCACATGATATGGTTTTGTTAAAATTCTGTGGAAAATTTTGGAAAAAATTATTAAAATAACGAATTTTGATATCATGTGGATTGGGCAAAGGGTTGGAGAGCAAAGTGGCTCACTGGTTACAGTATTGGACTTCGAGACGAAGGGTTCATGGTTCGATCCCCACAAGTTGTTGGTTGAATTAATATGGAGTCACTGTTGATGGTTATTGTCAGTGTATTCCTTTGTCCACTGCCACAAGTTAGGACTGCTCATTGATTAATTGTTCTAGATGGCAGGGAGCATGGTGGCTCAGTTATTATTGCATTTTACTTTGGACTGAAAGGTCCATGGTTCAAATCCATCCAGGGCAAGTGTGTGGTGTCCTTGGGCAAGGTACTTAATCCCAATTGCCCACTTGGGGGCATGGTGGAGCTGTGTACTAAGGCATACTGCACGTCAATGATGCACTTGTCTTCAACCAATGCTAACCCTGTTTGTGCAGAGTTAATATGCTGCAGTCTGACAGTTGCTCTCTGGGTACTCCAGTTTCCACCACACGTAAAACTCTCTGACCCGAGGTGACACTGGCTATCAAAAGTGTCGTTAAACCCCAATAAATGAGTAAAGAGTTAAGCAAGGAAGAACCATCTTAGCAATATTCGGCTTAAATGAATATTTCTTGAATTAAGTACATGTGGACTTGGCAAGTAATTTCTAAATTCCAGGACTTTAGATGAGCTTTACATTTGGAAACCCTGCTGTCATAGAGGGGTTATACTTTTAAAGAAAACATGCTACAGTTAAGAAAAACTGTTTGATAATTTGGTAAAGCTGAATAGGGGAGTCTGCAATTTATTTTAAAAATACCTTGGTTTTTAAAAAAAAATTATTTACACTACTCTCCATCAAATGTTTAATAAATTTGGTGAAAAAAGGTGGACTTAACCCTCTTGAGTCATTTTTAGAAGCCCATTTTGAGGGATGTATGATAATGGTACACACTTTCCTCCTGTCTGTGTTCTGCTTGTATTATAACATGCCACCTGGTGCTAGAAAAGAAAGTTTAAAACTTGGGATAAATCATTAAGGTTAGAACAGTAAAGGTAAGGGTTAGCAGGCCACTTATTCTTACTATATTGACCCTAAACCATTATGGACATCTCCCATTTTAGTCCACTTCAATCGAAATTTTGTGTTTCTCAGTATGTCAAGTTTACAGCACGAAGAAAAGGGTTAAAATAAGTAATAAATATTACATCGTTGGATCTTAAATGGTTATTATTTATTAGGAACATGATATGGAATGAAAATAAACACAGAAAAAATTAAAGAGACCAGTTATTTTTTAAATAAATTGCAGTCCCCTATTCTTCAGCTTTACCGATAATGTTTATAGAAGAGCCCTGGGCAATATATAGACAAAACTACATGTATGTTTCAATGAGTCGTTTTGTATTCAATGAGTCAGATGTGCGTAGGAAGAAAATGTCGAGACCGAAGGTCGAGACGTTTTCTTTCTACGCACATCTGACGAATTGAATACAAAACGACTCATTGAAACATACATGTGGTTTTGTATTTATTACATGACCCAAGCACCTACTGACCTAATTTTCTTTTCTATCAACGGTGGTAAACACCATGCACTTTATGCAGTGGCATTGCATAAAAAAAGTCCCGGTTGGAACAGGTTGGTGTGCAATACGGAATTCTGTATTGCACAGCCGTATTGCACGCCGTATTGCATAAGAGAGACTGCATGGGCATGTAATAAATATTTGTTATGTACAGAGTTAGTGGCAGTGTCAAAGTTTATTGATAAAGGAAAGAAATTTCATATTTAAAAGTGCAAAACACCCGTAATACTACAAAAATTATTAGCAGTTTTTAATGTATAAAAAAATTCAATAATAAGTATAATTTTTCTTAAAAATAACTGAAAGAAATATAAAATATTTGAATTAAAAAACATAAATTATTTCTGAATAAGAAAAATATACAGTAAAATTTGATGAAAACTTAACGTATATAATCTAACATGTATATAAAAGATACTAGATTTTTTTATGTACAAACAAATATCTTCAGGAATGTTCAGCAGTCTAAATTGGACAGCATTTAGTGATATACTTTTTATCAGCATGTAGTATAAATTCATTCAGCAGAATAGAATTGAATGTTTATTTCTGTAAAGAGTGGATATAATTATTGTCCAGTCTGGAATGATCTGAAATAAAAATACAAACTCATGAGTGTCATTGCCAAAAATTTACTCTTTCAAATTTCTATTTTTCAGGATAGCTCAGAAATTTAAAAAACTCAATTCAAGCACTTGTAAGGACCTTTTTAGATCTATTCAAGGATTTTCAAGGGCCACATTAAACCAAATTCAAGGACTTGAATCCTTTAACTAATGAATCGAATGCATCCACCCACATAATATACAAATTCATAAGTTGTAAAAATCTATTTTTAAAATATTTTCAAGAAAACCATATCATGTGACCCCTCAATGGAACGAGCTTGTCAAGCTCGTTCCAATGAGGATTCACATGCTATGGATTTGTTGAAATGTTTATAAAAATTTGAAAAAATAATATTTAAAATAATAAATTTTGACATTGTCTGCATTGTGAACAGGGTTATTATATGAATCAATTACAACATTAGGACACAAGTTGTTCCTAGAAAAGCTTTAGAGTACCAACAATGTTTTCAAGTATTTTCAAGGATCTCTGGGTTTTTGTACCCATCATTAAGTACTTCCAAGTCTATAAAAATAAATTTTTAAATTCAAGGACCCACAGCTTTTCTGTTTTTGGGGAGGTCTTTACCCTTGACTTTATAATTCAGAAAACTACTAAAATTGCTCTTCAAATAATGAAAATTTCAAGTAATTTCCGTATTTATCATACCTACCACTGGCTCAGGCATGATAGCACTCTTCATCAGAATTCAGGCCAAACACTTAATTCTGACCCCCCCCTCCCCCACCCATACACACATACACGCACCAAATAAAGCCAAAACAATATAAAACTAGAGTCCTGTACAGTCCTCCATAGATGGCTTCTGCGCATGCACAGAGCCAAGGAAGTGTCCTCAATTCCCACCAATGACCATTCTTCTTTTTTATGCCTGCTGAGGGTAAGAGTTCTAATGCTGGGAGGTGTGAGTTAATAATTCATGGGAGTGAACTTCCTGTCTGGGGAAGTGGTAGGTATGATAAATACAGAAATTATTTGAAATTCCCATTATTTATCCACCATTACCACTGGCTCAGACATGCTGAATAGAAAATAGGATGGACGGCTAAAACAGGACTGAAAGGAAAAAACAATAACAAGCAGGCTATTGCTATTCCAAATAGTAGGAATCCTTAAACAGTTTAAGGATAAAGTAGGATTTATTTACATCCAAGAGTGATAGATAAATATCATTGATGGATGCAATACCTATAAGGATTTAAGAATCCATAAGGGAATAAGACTGGTTACCTCTTCTAAAACCGTAGAATATCCCAAATGCAATAATTTAGGTTAAGGAGACCAAAATATAAATGCCTCCAGAGGTAACATGAGATGATTTATATCATGATTATGAATCATGAGTTATTGTATGGAATAAGGTCATGACTTCTAAAACTATATACAAATATACAAAATACTAAACATTGGCATTAATTGTGGTCCACCATAGCCAAGGGAGAGACTCACAGGCTTTTCACTCTTAAGCCAAACTGTATGCAAGATTACCCTCCCCCACCCCCCTTGTTTTTGCAAGACATACTTTACATACTTTGCAAAACAAAGAGGAAGGCCACAATAAATGTCAAGTGTCACAATGCAAAAGCTTGAAATTTAAATTATAAAACATTCTGAGCAGCAAAGAGGGGACCTAGGCAACTTAGATCACCTACCACAGATTCTAGCTTTCTCAGATAGAAAGAAGTGAATGTTGAAGGTTGTGTCCAGTAAGCTGCCTCCATAATATCCAATAGAGCAATAGCATTAGCATAGGCCCAGGAAGATGATAAAGCTCTAACCTCATGAGCAGAGATTCTATTAACTCTACTATCCCTATTGGATGAAGTACTACATGTATAAGCGATACAGATAGTAGACTGGATCCATCAAGAAATGGAATAAACTAAAATATCCTGTCAGCCTGGAATGAGAGAAAGAAAGAGCCTATTTCTTCCTTTCGTTATGAAAACTAGACTGCTTCACATAATTTGTTAGAGCCCTTTTTGGACATAGTGATGGTCTAGAATTTTTAACAGGTGATAAAACATGAATAATTAAAGGAGCAGGTAGATTATCTGGTGTCTGGAAAATAGAATAATGGAAAGGAAATGTAAAGCTCCTCTAAAGTCCTGGATTTTAGAAATCACTTGCCAAGTCCACATGTACAGCGCCTTCAAATACTTGAAAGTCCAGGATTTTAGAAATCACTTGCCAAGTCCTTGGAAAGCCTTTGAGGAAAATGAGTAAAGAGTAAAGCAAGGAAGAACCATCTTGGCAAAATTCAGCTTAAATGAATATTTCTGAAATTAATTTCCTCTGATTGCCTGATATCTCATCTTTCAAGGAATGTTCACATGTGGAAACCCTGATGTCATAGAGGGGGCTATACTTTTAAAGAAAACAAGCTAAAGTTAAGGAAAAACTGTTTGATAATCTGGTAAAGCTGAATAGGGGACTCTGCAATTAATTTTAAAAAATATCTGGTCTTTTAAACTTTTTTTCGTTTACACTCCACTTCATCAAATTTTAAATAAATTTAGTGAAAAAATGTGGACTTAACCCTCTTGTGTGACTTTTAGAAGCCCATTTTGAGGGATGTTTGATTATGGTACACACTTTCCTCCTGTCAGTGTTTTGCTTGTATTATAAAGTGCCACCTGATGCTAGAAAAGAAAGTTTAAAACTTGGGAGATATCATTAAGGTTAGAACAGTAAAGGTAAGGGTTAGTCTTTTATCCAATGCACAGGATATCAAACTTTATTTTAATTATGTTTTTTTTTCAAATTTTTCCAAAAATTTCAACAAAAACACATTGTGTCCCCCCCCTCCCCCCCCCCCTCCAATGGAACAAGGTTAATGAGCTCGTTCCAATGAGGGATCACATGCTATGGTTTTGTTGAAATTTGTAAACATGAGTAAATTGGTTCAATTTCTAGTCGCATTTTGGGAAAATTTTTCTGCTTGAAAATTATAAATTTAATGTAATTTGTATGTTTTTTATACTTACCAATGGCCCAGACTAGCTGTGCAAAACTCAAGGGCCAAACACAAATTTTGACACCCCCCCCCCCCCCCCCCCCCCAACCCCACAAATTTGCTTGCAAAACCGAAAATTATAAATCCTATCAGGTCCTCCATATTTTTACTCTCTGCGCATGCGGAACTGTCAGGAAGTGACCGGAATTGGTGCCAACATCATTCTTTGTATAAAAGAGTACTACATAATAACTCAGCGGGGAGGTATGAGTGCCCACTCATGGGAGGGCCATACCCGTCTGGGCCATTGGTAAGTATAAAAAATATACAAATTACTTTAAATTTATCATCTTTTTATACTATAACCCAATGGCCCAGACTAGCTGAATAGTAAAAAGGCAGAGGGCCTAGGACTTCAGAATTAGCAGACTAACATAGTTCCAATCCTATAATCCAAGGTGAAAGGAAATTAAAATTATTAGGAATTACATGTATGTCTGTCTATACAGTAATAGAGAAGATATATCATAAATAAGGAGCCAAATTCAAGTAATTCCGCATTCTTAGCATGAAGACTATGCTAATTTGGATGTGACGAGTTCCCAATTTTTAAGGCTAGTCGGACTAAGCCCCAAAAATTAAGATGGCGTATTTGAGAATGAGAGGATATCCCCCACAAACAGACGCCATATACAATAAAATACAAGCTGTATCCAGGATATAATTTACAGACAAAACAGCTTCACTTGTGGTTACATTCTTATCAAGCCCAAGGAGAGATAAAAAAAATCCCCCCCCCCCCAACACTTTTTGAAGGAATCTTCTTCAAAAAGAAAGAGGGGAACGCTCTGGAATCAGTAAAAGTGGTACCAAATAACAATATAAATATTCATCGAACAGGCACCCTGGTATTAATTATTATTAATAAATGGTGCTTAATGCCACTTCAGAAGCTAAGGCTATACTGGCAATCCCAGGAATAAAAATTGCCCTCTTGTATTGTATACCGGAGTTGGCATACGCAGGTAGGTCAAAAACCAGTGATATAATATATAACATACACAAGTCCAATAGAATCACAATGGATGATCTCTGGAGAGTAAACACACTTCCGAGGTAATCCACAGTCGACCCCATTCAGGTGTACAATAAATTCAAGTAATAACACGCCCCGACGTGTACTATCTGATATCTATGTTTCTAGAAACGTGCGAAGATAACAGAGTGTAAGACAAGTTGCATTCGATTGGGTACTGAAATTAATAGAAACCTGGATCTAGAAATGGAACGAGCTATGATTAACAGACTCAACATGGATCACCCCCAAAATAATTCATTGTTTCTAAGGTCCATAACATACAATAATGCGTCTGCCTAATAATGCATTTATTATGCGCGTGAGCATTGAAATCACGCATGTAATCATATGAATACCAGTTAACTGATTAGACAGCCTCCCAGGTACCCAAAGGCTAGCAAAATGAGTAATTGATGATGAATCATATGCTCGTATATGACATACAGACGAACAACCACAGGAAACCAACCAACTAAAAAGCAGATGTGCCCATGAGGTCGCCATAGAACAGGACTCAGCCGCCAATTGAGAAGTCATGAAATGCATGTATGTATTTAGATTCATACCAGGCTTACGGGAAGAAAACTATGTCTTGCCTGGTAATCACCTCTTAACACATTGGCTGTGGGGAGGGGGGATTAAAAATCATATCGAACCCCCCCCCCCCCCTCACCCGCATTACCTGAATCGTTCTTGTGTTAGTCATCAAATAGTATAGAAACCACAAGGCTCCCTCACATCTGACATATTTCCCCTGATAAAGAAGGTCCCCTCGGGAAGGAAACTTCTGTGGAACATCCCATAACATACACCTAAGAAGATTGATCCAAGGTTTCTGTGACGACAGAGGTGCTACTAGCAGGATTTCGCAATGAGACTGTTTGATCTTAACAGAATCTGCTGAATCAATGTAGTTAGAGGATAAACATATCCTATCATTCCATGCCATGTGATTGACAAAGCGTCTACTGCATATGTTCGATGATCTGGGCATGGCCACACGAACCACAGTAACTAATTGTTCTGGTGTGTCGCAAACAGATCTATCATGGAACGATCCCACTGGTAGCAAATCTGCCTGAATATTTGCTTGTTGAGAGTCCACTTCGATGGCAACAGGCGACTTTTCCAAGAGAGCGAGTCTGCTAGTACATTCAGACGACCCGGTATATCATGGACAGAAAGATGAACATGATGATTCATGACGTATAGGAGAATCCTCTCCGTTAATTCGCATAATGGAATTAAATGAGTGCTGCCTTGGTTCCTGATGTAAGCTATTACTGTCGAATTGCCCGACAAAATCTGAACATGGACGTTCGCTATTATGTGAATCCAATGTTGAGGAACTAGCCATATTGACATCATCTCTTTGATGTTTATGTGCTTCTCTAGGAACCGAGGGTCCCAGAGACCCTGACACTTCAAGTCTGCAGGACCAAGGGTCGTGCCCCAACCCGTCTGACTCGCATCCGTCATAATCGTGAAAGCCGGATCCGGCAGTTGCAGCAGAACTCCCTGAGTTAACAACTGAAGATCTGCCCAAATCTGGACCCTTTGTTTTACTAGGTCCGTTAAAACAATACTGGTTTCAAGTGAATGCGTCTTCACACTCTTTTTCTGAGTAAAGAATATCTGGAGGGGATGCGTGCGTAGACGGCCCATCGGAATAAGATCTGCAGCCACTCAGCCCCATCAGTCGCATGAATTCCCTCGCTGTTAATGCATCTGAGTGTAGACAAAAGCGAGCATAACAACTGACTAATTTCGCTCTGGGTAACGGCAGACGAACCAGATTGTTGTCAGTCTCGAAGCTCATCCCCAAGTGAGTGAACGACTTGGCCGGAGCTAGATCCGACTTTTTCTCGTTTACGATGAAACCAAGACTTCGGAGTAACAGATGCAGACACTGAACATCAATCTGAAGAATAATTCTGTTGCCGTATCTCTGCAGAATGTCGTCCAAGTAAGCCGACGTTACCGCAGACGAATGAGGTCGGAAGTATGACATTACTGAGTTCATTATTAGAGTGAATGCCCAGGGAGCCAGATTCAGCCCAAAGCATATAGCTCTGAACTGATAAACCTTCCCTTGTACGGCGAACTGCAGGTACTTTCTGAATGCCGGATGTACCAGGACATGAAAGTACACATCCTTTAGATCTATGCTTGCCGCATAGTCGTTCACTTGAATGCTCGCTCTTACCGACCGAAAGGTCTCCATATAGAATTTTGGAGCCATGATAAGCTTGTTTATCCAGCTCAAGTCTATTACCAGTCGGAACGCTTTGGTACGAGGAACAGGTGACTGTAAAAACCCTGAGAATCTTACTTCTCAATGACCTCTATTGCTTGCTTTAATAAGAGAGCCTGTACCTCTGCTAGGAGAGACTCTCTTTTGAAAGGATCCGGCGGAAGATTTGTCCAACGCGGACATCTTGTTAGTGGGGGTTCCACTCGGAATAATAGCCGTAGGCCGTCCGAGCCTACACTTCTCACCCACTGATCTTCCGTAACTGCTATCCAGTTTCTCGCGAAATTTGATACCCTTCTGCCAACTGGCAAGCAATAGAGGTCTTGAACATCACCTGTATGACCTGCAAGGCTTACAGGAGGAGAAACTACATCCTCCCCGTGAAGAACCTCATCCCGTCGGCCTAGGGGCGTCTGACTGATAGTCCCAATCAGACCTATGCCCCTTTCCTGAGTCGCTATATTGACGACCTCCAGAGTAATTGTTAAGAGGGTCTCTTGTACTCTCGTGAGGAGTTCCCTTTTGACGTTTAGATCTGGAATGTCCTCCTTTACTCTTATCTGCTGAAGCGGGTTGTTAAGACGCCGACTTCAATAGCAGAGCACTTGACGCTTTCTTAGTAGCCTGTTCATAGACTAATGAAAGCTTGTCATCAAATATAGCATGTCCGGAGCAACCTGGAGAGAGCTTTTCACCTTGTCATCTATGAGTGATGACGATGCAAGGGCAGCATCACGTCTGATTAACTCCAGATTAGCCACTGTTAGGGCAGATTTATACGTGGTATACAAATTGCCCTGGAAAGAACTCTAAGAGAGGTACAAACGTCCTCAAATTCTTTCCCATTGAGATGTAGCACCATAGCTCTGGTAAGGTGATCTGCGTAAGACATAGCGTTCAAATTCGCTCTACTTGATGAAATTGCCATTTTAATTGTGTCTGAGAGAATAGTGAATGATGCAGGCAAGGATACATCTAGATCCCCGGCATGCTCATCCAAATGCAGAGGAGCTCTCTGAACATCTTCTCCAACCATTTTAAATGAACGTGGTCCAAGAAACGGTATGTTTATGGAAGATGTAGTTAAGAAACCGCCTTTTTTCCTCTCACTCGAGAGATGAATATGGCGTCGTCTACATGGCTGAAGGCCTGGGACACCTGCCTAGACTGAACTGGAAAAGAAAGAACTTCTTCCTTTGTCCATATAAAGTCTGCATCCAACGACACCAGCAGTTTCTCTCTTGTCGCAGCATTCTGATTCGTCGGAACAAATTCAGGGTAGTATTGATGGATGAAATCCATTGCTACCATGTGCTGTTCCGAAAGGGAAGGGTAATCCTCTTCCTTATCCCTTTCACCATCCGAGAGAATCAGTTGCAAATCTCGGTCCATTGCATCTGTGTGAACAGATGACTGGACCGACCCAGCACCGTCCGACAGCTCAGGTTCTCAGTCTGAGGGAGGCTGCACCTGCACTTGCTGGGATGCTGCAATCAGCTGTGCAATCTGCGACAACAAGTCCATCATCAAGGCCTGAGGAGCAGTGGTCTTCTGGATCTTAGCTGCTTGCTGCTCCTGGGACGGTGTGTCGGAGATGGATCTATTCTCCAAACGCCCTGATGATCGAAGCCTCATCTCCCGAGGTAAGGGATGGTCCGACTTCATGGGTGAAGAGTAGTCCCTTCTTTGCGCAACCAGAAAACTTCATTTCGGCTTGTGAAACATAGCGGAGGAAGCCGTGACTGAAGCCGACCCCAGCTGCAGACTAAACTGGGCATCCCATGCAGAGAGCGGACATATGCTCTGGCTTGTGCAAGTTTCTCATAACAACATTTGGCCCAAATGTTGCTAGGTTAGAGAGGGGCCTCTCCTGCTCGCGGTCTATTAAACCTCGCTGAGTACAAGAACTTGCTGACTTCCTCCCTATTTCCTCCCTATTTCCGTCGTCGCTGGGTGAGCTTATTTATATTTAAGTGCTCGCTCTACCCACATCTATACTTCCTTCGACCGCAACAGACTTACCCGGTGTCACAGCTCCCACGGATAGAGTAACCACTTCACCAGTCGAGCTTGCTGCTTGCAAGTGATTAAAACCCTTAACAAAAGGCCCTAACTCTTGCAATCATAAGCACTGCAGCTAGCTCTACATGCTCAACGGAGGGTGACGACGGTAGCACACTTGGATGGGTGTGAGAATATCATCACCATGTTCATGTTCCTCTGAAATAGAAACTGACAAAATGAATTATAACTCGGTGAGCGGCCTGGCCTCAGAACCTCACCGCCAACAACGTACTGCAACACCCGTCTCCAACATCAGTCATCCCAGTGAACACAAAAATGACAAGAGTCCACAGGAGTGCATCAACAAAAGACAATATCAGACCTCCAAGCTCCACAACAAAATATATAATTAAGATACATGAATAATAGCAACCAAAATTAAATTCATAATATTTTTTGGAAAAATATTTTTTTTAAAAATGCCAAAAGGCATTCCGATAGAGCCTAAGTGTGGACAAAATCCAATTTTTTTGAGCTACACTACCGGAATAATAATCCATGTATCCTACAGTAATTCTACAGTAATAGAATATAAAATACTACCTATATATGAGGACGTTGTCAATGTAAACAACGTCAATGAAAAAAGCGGAAACAAGACATCAGGCACACAAAAAGGCCCAAAGTCAGAAACCAATTTAAATGCTACTAGAAGCAAAGCTACATCTTCATACGAAGAAAAAACGATACATTGGACAGAATATGCAAGACTAAACAACTTAACACCCCTAGGGTGAGGACATAACCATGTGGAAAACCAGAATAATATTCTGTAATATATGTTAAACTCCCAAGAAATTTAATAAAAAAATTTCAATAAAAAATGGCCAAAAAGCTTAAGAGTTTAACAGGAAAGGTTCATGGAAGGATAGGGAAGGAATACTTAACAAACAGTGGAATAATCATTATCAAAAATGATGACATCAGGCATATATCCCGAAATTGGGAAACATGAAATAATTTTATAAATATTATAAAGTTACAGCTCTGAACGACCATTGAGCACTTCCATCATCCAATAACAGCCATGGATTCACCAATTCTTGCATTGATTTGTGTCTGGCATCCTCAAAAAGGGAGATTTTAAAGCACAGATGTCAGTTCATTGCTGACTTTAGGGCCAAACAAAGAATGATGTTGGCGCCAATTCTGGTTACTTCCTGATGGCTGCGTAGAGAGTAAAAGTATGGAGGACCAGATAGGACTTTTAAATTTCTGTTTTGCAAGCAAATTTGGGGGATTGGGAGGTTCAAAATTTGTGTTTGGCTCTTGATAACTTTGAGTTTTGCACCAGCTAGTCTGGGCCATTGGGTTATAGTATAAAAATATACTATATTTCATAACATTTCAAACAAAAGTCAGGGTATTTACCCGCTGCACACTGATGGGAAAACAGCAACATGTCAAGCTGCAAATTTTTTCCCATTATTTTGTGTCTGTCACTGTGTGTCCATAGAAAATACCATTTAGAATGGAACATTTTCAACAATGATTTGCCAAATGTTTCTGCCTTTCAAAAACAATCTATGTCTTCTGAATTTTCCTAAAAGAAAAATCTGGGAATCCAGGAAGACTTCTTAAATACCTAAGTAAAGGTCAGAGCACATACTCTGACCGACTAAGAGCACAAAGGGCTGTTGTGTTTAAAACATGTTTTTGTTCTCCACTGGAAGAAGACACAGTATATGCTCAGCATCCATTCTCTTTGAAAATAAGACAAGGGCAATTAGTTGCTCCCCGAATGCCAAGGGTGGATATACACCCCTCCCCCCCCCCCCCCCCCCACTTCCACCACTGCATGAGTTTCTAGTCATTTGGCTTTGTTGATATTGAATTAATAAATATCTTATCTTATATCCATTAAACCATAGCACCAATACAGCAGGCCATCAAATGTGTCCATGGGACACAAATGCTCCCACTTATGAAAAACTATATTTTAGTGGTTAACAAAGTCAAAAGAGGGACCATAACTCAGATGAAAATTATTGCACCACACTCAAAATCAAACCCGGCTGGTATAATGTCTACAGTAAGCTATATTCCAAGTTTGATTGAAATCGGACACCTATAATTCAAGTTACCATCCGAAAATCAATATCAACATGTCTTCTAAGTCGGAAAAGGGTCATAACTCTGCAAAGAAATATCAGACCAAGCCCACTATCAATCCCAACCTGTATTATGTGGTTATAAACCTATGTATAAAATTTAATTTCATTTCATTCAGTCAAACTAAAGTTATCATCCGGAAACCAATATCAACATGTCTTAGTTGGAAAAGGGCCATAACTCTGCCAAAAAACACAAGACCAACCCCACTATCAATTCCATCCTGTATTATGTGGTTAAAAATCTAAGCACAAAATTTTGTTTCATTTTTCGTTCAGTCAAACTAAAGTTATCGTCTGGAAACCATTTGTTTCGGACGGATGAACAGACAGACAGACAGGGTGGTGACTATATGCTCCACCAAAATTTTTTCAAGGAGCACAAAAAGGCTTGAACTTAGATTTGTGCTCCAAAGAAAAATGAGGCATGAATATGAAGCAAAATAATTTTTATAAATGTTTGACGAATTATATGGATAACAGTGCAGGTTGCATTACACCTTTAAAAGAAAAAAAAACACATTTTATATTATCAAGGGAGATATATTTTGAGCATTATAACATTTAATTGTCAACCTGGGAGTGTGGTGGCTCAGTGGATATGCCATTGGATCCACAGTTCGATCCCTGCCAAAGGCAACTGCAGTGTGTCCTTGAGCAAGGCAGTTAATCCTGATTGCCATCTTGAGGGCATGGTGGGGCTGTATACTAAGGCATACTGCACGTCGATAGTGCAGTTGCCTTCAACCAATGCTAACCCTGCTTGTGCAGATTTGCTATGCTGAGTCAGACAATTTCCTGTCACTGATCAGTGGTTCTCTCCAGGTACTCCAGCTTCCTCCACCCGTAAAACTATCCAGCACAAAACTCTTAAAGCCCTGCATTCAGTAGAACCCTGCTAATTGAATAACCATTTTTTACAGAGAACAATATTCAATTAACAGGAGTATCCAATTAACAGGAATTAAGTCATTTTCCTATCTCCCAGTTGTAAATAGAGCATTTACTCTATTATATCTTGTTTGATAGATCCCACTGAGCTCTGTCAAACAAGATATAATAGATCAAATGCCTATATTGGATGTATCAAGGCCAAAACGGTCTACAGGCATGTTTGTACTAAATATCTGAATTAGGGTTACCTACCTTGAAAAGTTGCACTCAGAAATGATGCAATCTCCAAAACTAAGCACCCTTGGGAAAATATATTGTTTCAATAAACATTTGAAGCATTCTACTGACATCTTGCATTATTGCTGAATATTTCATTTAAATAAAGAGGGTGATTTGATGACTTTGGGGACCTAAAAAATACAATTGACTATTGGTGTGTTTTTGTTGGGAATTCCCTGAAAAATATGTGCATGTGACCGGTACTTCCCTTCCTCTCAGTTTTTCTCTCTTATTTGTTGCATCACCCCCAGTTTTCAGATCAGAAAAAGTGGTCTGAAGAGCTGTACTTAACAAAGATATATGATTGCCAAAATGAAAGTAATGCAATCATATTTTTTTCGATTGAACATTATAATGGTTGCCTATGGGAAATATTTAGTACTGTGATACCTATAAATGTGGAAATTCAGTGGATGTTGGAGTAATTCTTCGACAGATTACAAGAATTTTTATTCAATTAACACTGTATTCTCTAACCTACATGCAATTAAGAAGTTAAATTTGCACTAAAGGTACAGTAAACAGTTTGAGGTTTGTAAATTATATACAATAAAAATATACACAATTAAGTGGGTATCACTGTATTATTTTTCACCAAATTTAGTCATGGCTGCTATGAAACAACCATTACTAGATTTTATGAAAACTTTTAGACAAATTCAGCTGAAAAAAACACTGGTCAAAGTGTTGATTCACTTTCACAAATTTGGTTGAAAGTTCTCAAATTACACTTATTTGGGGTTTTTGACACAAATATCCACCAGCAGTGTGCAAAGAGTTCAAGGAAAAGAAGAAAATCTAGTGACAGCATTAAGTCATTACCCAACATAATGCTAAAAACAACAAAGTTTTCTATTCAAATTTTATTATTTTGTCATTTTTTTGTGTGTCTCAAACACGTAGCTCCAAAACCATTCATCAGAATGTACTCCTTGACCACATTCCATTGAGGGATCATAAAGCTGTGTTTTTGAGATGAAATATTTAGTTATTCAATAAATTTTGTTACAAGTGTCATCATCTACTGATGTTGTTGGGTTAACCCTTTACCCAACTCACACGATTTCAAAATTTATTATTATTTAAAAATTTTTTTTTTTTAATTTTTAAAAAAATTTCAACAAAACCATATAATGTGACTCCTCATTGGAATGAGCTCATTCCAATGAGGGGTCACATAATCAGCTTTTGTTGAATTTTTTTCAACTCCTGTTTTTAAATTACACATGTGAATGTGTTGATAGTTTAGGTAAAGGATTAAACGGTATAATGATTGGAATAATTGAGGAAGACAGAATACGTTCAAGAGGAATTGTTTTGCTTCAATTGGGGGGGGGGGGGGGGGGGGAGAGTGCAAAAGTCATTCTCCAATTTATTCGTTATATCTATTGATCAGAATTTAAGTTCTTCTGCATCCATGGCTATCAAGGTGTAATTTTAAGGTGGTATCACATCGCATTTTGTGATGCTTTTTTATATTTAGCAATGACCTACATGGGAGCACTAGCAAAAAGCAAAACCATCATTTCTGCCCAAGCACAGTTACTCTATTGTCAGTGACAGTCATTTTGTTTCCCCATCCTATTTGATTCTCATCATGATGGAGGAATAGAATCATCCTAGTTGTGACAAATGAGTAACAACAGTCACTGTAACAGAAATCCCCTCAAATGGGCCAAACTACTCAGATGTATATTGATGCATGAGTCAAGGCTGAATTATTAACCCTTAGGGGCATGGAGATTTTTTATAATTTTTTCTTTACTTTGACAATCCACATCATATGACTTTGCAGTTGTTTCTTGGCAAGTCTTGGCTGCCTATGTGGGCAGCCAAGACTCGCTAAGAAACTGCCATGGTACTTCGAATGTAACTTGCAAGCTTATCAAAAACCTGCATGTTGGGGCAGAAAAATGTGATTAAAGTCATAATTAAGTCCCAAGGGTTAAACCAATTTTGTCAAGACAATTGTGCAGTAACCAACCACAGCTCTTTTGGTGGCCATGAATAATGTGAGCTTGACTAAGCCAAACTGATCCACTCACAATTAGGGATCATTTATGGACATAAATAATATCTACTACTGGTAGTAACACTGTAAAAAAAACAAAACAATTTTGACTTGAAATCCAGAATTCCTTGGTGACACATATAAGTGCAACAAGACACCATCTACAATGCTTAAGAATTGTAGATGGTGCCTTGCTTCACTCAGGGGATGATATACTACCAATGGTTCAAGCCACAACACGTGTATCATGAAGGATATATTGGCAAACTGAAGCAGGTTGCATCACCTGAAGAATGTTTCAGACATGTTCATACAAGTAAAAAAAAAGTTCCAAGAAAGATGAGCTGTTTTGCCTCATGTGTCAGAAGGCTAATACATTTATCATATTTCTTGACTAACTTCTGATGATTAAAATTGCTACACAATCATCAGAAAAAGCCATGCACTTCTACTCACTGAGAGGCAATTTTTGATGCAAAAATTTAAAAGTAAACTTTTTCCTGATGGCTATATTGTGGTGACATATAACAACAAAAGCAGGACCGATAACTTTCAACCAAGATAAACCACAAACCACAGATGTTAAAAAATTTATAGTAATTTATATATTTTTTATACTTACCAATGACCCAGACTAAGCTGGTGCTAACTCTAAAATATCTAGGGCCAAACACAAATTTTGTCCCCCCCAATCCCCAAAATTTGCATGAAAAACCGAAAAATAGATGTTCTATATGGTCCTCCATACTTTTACTCCTCTGCGCATGCGCAGTGTCAAGGAGGTCTTGAAATTGGCGCCAAATGTCATTCTTACAACCAGTTCCTGGTAAGCGTTATGTACTCAGCGGGGAGGTATGAGTTCCCAACTCATGGGAGGGCCATCCCCGTCTGGGTCACTGGTAAGTATAAAAAATATATAAATTACTATAAATTTTTTAACATTTTTATACTGTCCCATTGACCCGGACTTAGCTGAATAGTAAAAAGGTTGGAAGGCCTAGGACATAAAGGAAAATCCAATAGGCTCAATTACATATAACAGAATTATCCCCTCAAGGAGAAAAGGAGAGATAGGCTTTACATGTATCTTTCTTATTTGCACCAAAAAGAAAGACACAGCACCATTCTGTAATTGAGCACAATAACATCAGAGATCTCTATTAACATCCAGTATAACCCTTTATACTAATATTTTTAAAGGAAAGCCAATAAATAAAGGAAGTCCAGAGAAATGAGACACTTTATATTCATTCAAAGTGTCCGAGGATTGTATATTAATGCCCGATTGAGATGTGACATATACAAATGCTTCACACTGAGCTACACTTTAAAAATATTACATTGATGAGTAAACATTAGCTTTACACTTTAAAACCACCCCGGTACCGACCGGAATTACTGACTCCAAGGGAGGTATTCCATTGCTTTACACTATAAAGCAGGTGACCTAAGGGAACAAAGCCCCCCCCCCCCCCCCTCTCCCCCCTTCCCCTTGCCCTGGGTCAAATACCCCTGAGCGAAGAGGGCAGCAGGACAGAGTCACTGCCGGAACCGAAAGCCAACATAAGTATAGTTGCAAATGTTTAGTGGACGACATTCTGAGCAACAGATAACAGACCTAAACAATGCAGATCTCCATAAATGGACTCAATATTTCTAAGATACAAATTCATGAAAGTGGAGGGCTAAGACAAATATGCAGCCCTCATTAGATCCGTAATAGCAACACTATTAGCGCAAGCCCACGATTTAGAAAGAACTCTTACTTCATGAGCTGAAATCTAAAGCACAGACTGCTGAGCTGAAGATATTATCATAAGCAGTACGGATAGTTAATTGAATTCATCTAGCCACAGAATGGACCGAAATGTGGAGGAAGCTTCCATGGCATATCCCACAACAGACTCCTGAGTAGATTAATTCACAGTCTTTGTGGAGATAAAGATGCTACCAACAGAATTTTGCATTGAGATTATTTAACTTGAGCAATGTCTGCTGAATCAATGGCACTGAAGGATACGCATATCCTATCATTCTGTCTCCCTAGATCGATAGAGCGTCTACTGCAAACGCTCGAGGATCAGAACATGGTGACACATATGTCTGCAACTGATTGTTGAGATGCGTTGCAAAAAATTCCATCATTGACCGCTCTCATTGGAAGCAAATCTTGATTAAATACTAGTTGTTGTAAGTCCATTCTGATGGCAACGAGCAGCCCCTCCGTGAAAGGGCGTTCGCTAATACTTTCAGACAACCCGGAATATGACGGACCGATAGGAGAATTGATGTTCTAGTACAAACAGAAGAATGCATTCCGTTAATTTGAATAACAGAATGGAATGAGTGCCTCCCTGGTTCCGAAAATACGCTAATATCATCGAACTGGCGGAAGGAATTGCACGTCAGCATTCTGAATAACGTTCATTCAATGACGTAACGCAAAGCCAAATTGACATCATTGTTGATGTTTATGTGCTTGATTAGGAACTGCGGATCCCAAAGACCCTGGACTTCAAATCCATTGGGCTCAATGTTGCGTCCCAACCTGTCTGACTGGCATCCGTCAAAACTGAAAAACTTGGATCCGGCAATTACAGTGGAACTCCCTGAGTTAACCACTGAATAACTGCCCAAGTCTGAATCTCTTGAACACTTGATTAGACAAGAGGATGTCCGTATCGAGCGAATGAATCTTCAGCCTCCAATTCTGGGTTCAAAAATTGGAGAGGACGAGTGCGTAGCCACCCCATCGGAATAAAATCCGTGGCAGCTCTGCACAACCTATTATTCTCATGAAATCTCTCGCTGTAACATTGTCTGAATGAAGACAATAGTGAGTGTAACAACTGATTAATTTCGCTCTGGTTAACGGCAGACGAACGAGATTGTTATGCGTCTGGAAGCTCATCCCCCGGTGGGTGAATAACTTGGACAGCACCAGGTCCGACTTCTCCTCGTTTACTTATGAAACCGAGACATCGGAGCAATAGTAGCAAATTCTGCACATCGTTCTAAAGCACTAACTCATTGCCGTACCTCTGAAGAATGTCGTCCAGGTAGGCCGACGTTACCGCAGATGAATGAGCTCAGAAATGAGTCATTACTGAGTTCATTATTCGAGTGAAAACCCAGGGTGCTAGATTCAGACCGAAGCACATTGCTCGGAGCTGATACACGACTCCTATGACGGCGAAGCAAAGATACTTTCTGAACGCCTGATGTACCAGGACGTGAAAGTACGCATCTTGAGATCTATGCATGTAGCATAGTCGTTACACCCGAATACTTGCTCTGAACGATCGGATGGTCTCCATATAGAAATTTTGAGCCACGATCAGCTTGTTAATCCAGCTCAGATTTATGAGTGGACAGAACGAGTCATCTGGTTTCAGAACCAGAAACAGATGGTTGTAGAAACCTGGGGATTCCTGGATTTCTACAAACCCTATCGCTATCTTCTCCAGAAGAGACTGGACTTCTGATGGACGTGAGCCTCTTCTCTGCGGACTTGACGGAAGCTGAGTCCATCTTGGACTTCGAGTTTAGCGGAGGTTTTCCTTTGAAGAACAGTTTAGTCCTTCCGAAATCACCCCTCGAACCCAAGGGATGTCCGTAATCGACTCCCAATTGGTTGAGAAAACTTGACAGTCTTCCGCCCACTGGAACACGATAGAGGTTACACCATCACCTCCTGGTCCTGCGTGGCTTGCGGAAGGAGAAACCATGTCCTCCACGGCCTGCACCTCGCCCTGTCGACCTAGGAGCGTCTGACCGGTTGACTCGGCCAGAATTATGGCCCATATCTGAGTCACTACCCTGACAGTCTCTAGAGTAAGACGTAGAGGATGCAAAGGAACCTCTATAGAAACTTCCCTTGGACGTATTCGTCCCAGAAGTGCCTGTCCTACTCTTCTCTGCTGAATCTGACCTATGTAAGCGGATATGAATAGCAGAGAGTCTGAAGCTTTCTTAGATATCTGATCATAGATTGTGAAAAGCTTGCCGTCAAAGAGAAGCTCTCCGGAGACCGGAGCGACTCTGAGAGAGTTTTTCACCTTACTATCCACATGCGTGGATGTAGCCTGGGCCGCGTCGCGTCTAACCAACTCCAGGATGCCACTAAAAGGGCGGAGTTATACGTGGAGAATGCTAAGGCCCTCAAAAGAACTCTTAAGGAGGTTGAGACATCCTAGAATTCTGTTCCATCGAGACGTAATGATAACGCTCTGGTAAGGTGATCTGCGTACGATAATGCGTCTAATGTAGCCCTGTTAGACGATATTATCGTTTCCAACATGTGGTTGGAATTGACATAGACGATGGTATAGACAGTACTAGGTCTTCGGCCTGGTCGTCTAGATTCAGAGGAACTCTCGGAATGCCCTGTCCTGCCGTTTCGAATTTATTCCATGAATTGATGAAAGGCAGATGTAGAGCATTTGCCGATAAGAAACTGGACCTGCCCGTTTTGGTAGCAAGTTATATAGCGTCATTCAATAGTTCAAATGTCCGTGAGACATTACTAGACTGTGTCGGAAACTTAGGGATGATGTCCCTAAACTGATTAAAGAATTCTGTGTCCATTGGCGCTATCAGTCTCTTATTCGGCAATGCAACATTTTGGTCTGGAGGAACGTCAGATGATAATGCCGGATATACTCTACGGCAAATATGTTGTTCCGAAAGGGAAAATTACAACTTCTTTGTATCCCTTTCGCCATCCTGTCGAACCACTTGTAAATCTTCGTCGTCCATGTGTGAACCTGCAGCGGAACATACCAACCCAGCTTCCTCGGATAATTCCTGATCCGACAGAGTTTCTGTCGGTTGCTGGGATGCTGCGATAATTGTGCTATCTGCGATAGCACGTCCGTAACGGAGGCCTGTGGAGCTGCGGTCTTATGGGATTTAGCCGCTGGAAGCTCCTTGGACGTTGACACGTGCATACAACTTTATGCGAACGTCCGGAGTATGAAGGCCTCTTATCCTTGGCTTCCAGATGGAGTGACCTGGTCGCCGTGGAATCCCTGGTCGGCAAGATTAATTGAATATCACTGGTCACATAGCCAAGGTGCGGTCATGTGTATGCTGCCGTGAGGATGAGGAAGCTGATAGAGCAGTCACTCCGGACTGTCTATATAACGGAGCGTCCCGAGCAGTGGACGTATGCTCCGACTGTAATGTAATGTACCACAACATCTGGACCCAGATGTTGTTGTACGAGAAAGGGACCTCTCTCGCTCGCATCCCGGATGGACCTGGACGAGCTAGAAACCGGACTAATAGGCTTCCTCCGTACCATCCTCGTATCCGTCGTTTCTGGGTGTGCACATTGTATTTTATAGTGCTCGCATCACCCAAATTTCCTTTCTAGACTGCAATGGACGAACCCGGCAGTCGAGCCATTCGGTGAATGGTCGCTACACCGGGCGAGCTAGCGGATGCCAAAACCATCGATCCTACTTGGGACCTCTTAGGCAATTGACGTATCTGCATGAACACTTTTACCGCTAGCTCTTCATTTGACTGTGTCGACAGAAGCACACTTTTCAAAGACATCATGGTAACATCACCTTGTTATGCTCCTCAGTGAGGCCTGTGGAGCCACGGTCATGCGAGATTAACCACTGGAACCTCCAGGGACGTTCATTCCTGCATTTATATAATATGCGAACGTCCCAACTGGAATGGCCTCGTGTCCTTGGCTAGCAGATGGAGTGACCTGGACGACGTGTATTCCCTGGTCGGCGAAGCAGGAGCTCCAGGGACGTTCATTCTAGGGCCCTGCGAAGCTTCGAAAATTCGATTCGATGTCGACATCACTTTGGTATTCGTATATCGATCTCGAATAGTTTGCCGATTCGTTAGTCAAACGAAGCTTCGAGGAAAACGAATCGGTGTTCGACATTGTATATTTTGAGTCTTTAGAACGGGAAATTAAACGTTCGTTTTTTGACTTTTGCAAATTGGAGCTGTTTTAACTTGTAACCTGTTCACGCCTCATCTATACAACTGAAATAGCCAGTTATGGGCCAAAGGCCCGCTCCCAGTCCCAGAATCTTCTAACACAATAATGGGGGCATGTCGCCTGGAGCGCTCCCATTATTATGTTAGAAAACTGTGGGAGGAAAACCTCTGTAGTTTCTTTGCATTGTTCGGCATTGGTACTTGGAAGTTGGAAAGAAGTAAAAGCAATTTGTGTGAATGAGCACTGCGTCAATATTCGAGTTAAATAATGCAGAAACTAACACAGTTTAACGCCTTCGCTGCTTTTTATGTATACGGAGTTATTGAGTTAAGAACGGACCGAAATCTACAAGACACGAATCCTGATAATACAAAAGCAACCAAACATTACAATAATGAGGTTCCTATAAGATGTACATGTATGTAGCCACGCTAACGTACGTGAAGTTAGCGGCTGTAGCAGACTTCAACCCATGGGAATTAATGTGCCACTTGTATTACATTTGTGCTTTTAATTCTCATGTTTCAATTTAGTGGTTTGTCTCAAATGACTCTGGGCAGTAACACCATAATTTCTGTCCATATTTATGTCTTGAATTTATTGTCGGGCCAAGTAAATATCTGAATGGCCATTCAACGAGAAAGAAATTTAAAACAACTCCAAGTTGTCAGCTTATGTCAATGATCTCTTCTCGCAGTGCTTTCCGGACATTACTGCACAAGATAATGCCAGTTATAGATATTTCCCGAGTTTATCCTGATTCGATTTGAGATTCGATTCGATGTCGACATCAGTCCCAATTCGATTTGAGATTCGATTCGAACAAAAATTTCCCGATTCGCAGGGCCCTAGTTCATTCCTGCATTTATATAATATGTGAACGTCCCCTGGAAATCTGTGGTCACATAGCCAAGGTGCGGTCCTGTGTGCTGATGTTAGGATGAGGAAGCCAATAGAACAGCCGTGTCCGACTGTCTATGCGACGGAGCATCCGAGCAGGAGGAGTGGACGTATGTTCCGACTAACCAACGAACATACAACATCGCGGCACAGATGTTGATGTAAGAGAGAGGGGGCCTCTTTCACTCGCGGTTCGGATGAACCTGGACGAGCTAGGAACCGGACTAACAGGCTTCCTCCGTACTATCCTCTGATCCGTTGTCACTGGGTGTGCAAGTTGTATTTTTATAGTGCTCGCATCACCCAAATCTCCATCCTGGACCGCAACGGATGAACCCGGGTGCCGAGCCATTCGGTGAATGGTCGCTACACCGGGCGAGCTAGCGGACGCCAAGAGCCGTCGATCCTACTAGGGAACTCTTAGGCAATTGACGTATCTGCATGAGCACTTTGTCGCTAACTCTTCATTTGTTTGTGACGACGGAAGCACACTCTTGGAATACATCACGGAAACATCACCCTGTTCTTGTTCCTCTGAAAAAGAGAGTGAAAAACTAGAGTGACCCTGCGGAGAGAGGACCGGCATGGTCCTCTCCCCGCTAACAACATACCGTGACACATGTTTCCAACGTTTGTCATCCCAATTGATACACATTGAACAAGGGTTAGTGCGAGTACATTGACTACAAATTAATACAGAGATCATGAGAATCAGAGGAAAATTTCCTCCCATTACAATTTGAACAATAATCTTTCATTGTGAAAAATGCAAACAGTCATAGAACTCGCACTAAACCTTGAAAACAAAGATACATAATACAATAATCCATTATAACATTACGAAAAAATAATTCAAAAAGAAAAAAAATTGTTTTTTTTTTAAATTTTTAAATTTTTTTCAGAAGAGTCCAAGTTCCCAATGGGAACGATGAGCCCAAATGGATCCCAAAAAAGCCTAAGTGTGGACAAAAATTTTAAATCATTTCCAAAAATTAATGCAACACTTACGGACAATATTAATGTATCTTGCTATGAATTGAACTAAGCAGAAGACAAGTAATCACTATCAGAAGTAACCGTTGTCAACCTAAACAAAAAGTGTAAACAAACCGGAAACATGACTCCAGGCACTGGTAAACATGGCCCGAAATCAGTTACCAATTTAAACACTATCTGATGCAAAACAGAGGCTTCCAGAGAAGAAACTGTAGAACATCAGATGGTAGATGCACACCAAAATGCCTAAACACCCAAGGGTGAGGACGTAAACATGGGGGAAAAAACAGAAAATAATTCCGTTTCCAAGACAAAACTCCCAAGAAATTTTAGTAATAAACATTACAAAAAATAAGCCAAAAGCATGGGAGAATAGCTAGGGGCGAATAAAGGAAAGGGAAAGAGGAAACACTGATCAAACAATGGAACATTCATAGCAATAATGACCACAACAGGGTCATGTCTCGAAAATAGGTAACATGAAATAATTTCATAAAAAAATTATAAGTTACAGCCCTGAACATTTCCTTCCACTGTTTCTTCCTCTCCTCCTTCTATTTCCTCCTTATATCCACCATTTCTCTCATAATTATGTGTCTGGCATCATTTAAACTGAGATTTACAAGCACAAATATCAGTGAGATGTAACTGAATTGAGGGCCAAACAAAGAATGACATTTGGCGCCAATTTCGAGACCTCCTTGGGGATGGGGGGGGGGGGGGGGGGGGCAAAATTTGTGTTTGGACCTAGATATTTTAGATTTAGCACCAGCTATGTCTGGGTCCTTGGTACAGTATAAAAATTTATAATTTCAATATCACAATTTTTATTTTTATAATTTCAGTCTATACCTCCCAGGATTAGCTTCCAACCCCTCGTGGGAACCCCAGGAAGCAAAGCAATGTTTGTTTACTGTGGTAAACAAGCTCTGTTTTACTGATAAAATAGGACCCAGTCACCAATACTTGGGGTGGAAGTCCTCTAAAGTGGGCAACATGGGTATAAATGATTGACTAAACTTGACTTTATCTCCATGTTGTGGTCACGATTAGATTGTGCAGCAATATGTGAGCTAAAACACAATTGATTGATTGATAGCTTCCAGCACTAAGACTAAAGATATTTTTTTGTGACCAAATAAATAAATAAATAAATAAATAAATAAATAAATAAAAAAATAAACTTATTAATACTTACGAGATATCAAGAGTTACAGATGATTTTATGGTAAAGGCATACTTTGTTTCCATAGTTGGTTCATCAAGGTGTAGTAAAGCTAAATATGAGCCTCTTGGTAACACATATTCTGCTACAGCATCCCATCCATTCACAAAAGCTCCTCGTTTATTTTTAATTGTTTCTGGTGAAGACTCGTAATTATCATACAAATATCGTGTGTCAACTGGGGCTTCCTGTGTTAACTACAATCACAAAAATATTTTTTTAAAAATTACTTGCAATATCCTTTATGCATGATACTACCGTACTGACCCTGAAATAAGCCCATAATCAAAAATAAGCCCATCTATCATCTTTCAAATTTCAGATTCAAGGTCCCATCCTTGTAAATAAACCCAGTCCCTGAATGAAAACTGGCATGACAACATCGATGACAGCCATGCTGGTAAGGTGTTACAATGAAAAATAACCTCTTACCTAATGCAGATGACATCAAAATTTGTAATTTTAATTTTTTTTTTTTCAAATGTTTACAAAATTTTTCAACAAAACCATATCATGTGTCCCTTCATTGGAAAGAGTTTGGCAAGCTCATTCCAATGAGGGGGTCACATGATATGGTTTTGTTGAAATTGTTTTAATTTTTTGGGGCTTTCAACTGTTCAATTTGTAAATTATGTGGGCATATGTGGCCAATTCGTTAGGGAAAGGGTAAATGTTCTGGGATTGACGAAGACACCTTTGTGTCAACTTTGCATCCAAATTGTACTGCAGGTTTGACCTGTCAAAAATAACCCTACCATTATACTTTTACTCTCTTTTACTTCATGCACTCCCCTGAGCTTATTCCTGGGTCATTATGGTAAGAGTATATTACAAGGGCAATGTTTGAATATGGGGAAAACGTTGTCAAGTGCATTGGTTCAAAAAACTTTGAAGTGCATTTTCAACACATTCACAAGACAAAAACATTAAAAATTTCTTGAGATATCCTTTCTGTTTGATACCAATAGTATAATAGATGGGCAAGGTTTGAATATGGGGAATATTTTGCCATGTGGTCTGGTTGAAAAAACATTGAATGAGCTATACCCACTTGATGTTTTCAACATGTTCACAACACAAAATATTTTGTGGTTCAACATTATCTTTTTAATATACTGTTAGTATCAAGCAGAATTTATTTATTTATTAAGGTTTAATGACACTTTAACAGCCAAGGTCATATCATGTCGGTGACAGTTTTATGAGTGCAGGAAGTCAGAGTACCCAGACAGAACCACAGAGCAATGATGAGCAGCTTCCAGCTCACTAACATCGTAACTCTGCACTGCAGCACAGGAAGGGTTAGATTAGTTGAAGACATGCACACCATCGACGTGCAGTACGCCTTAGTACACAGCGTCATCGTGCCCCCATGTGGACAATTGGGGTTAAATGCCTTGCCCAAGGACACAACATGGTAGTCCGAATCGATCGCTCAGACGGTCACCCATCCAAAAACTAACCGGGCTCAACGTTGCTTAACTTCGGTGATCTGACGAGATGCGCCCCTATATCAAACACAAATGATATCACAAAAGTATACTACATTATATATATACTCCTGCAATGTCTATCTGTTGTATTCCGTTATGTGTGAATTAAGAATTACCCAGAAAACAAACATATTTAAACTAGTTGTATGTTCACATTGAAAGTTATCGAAAGGAAAATTGTTGAATTATTCAAAACAAAGTCACTCAATTAAAATCCACAAATTTTTGGCCCTGTGGCCTTTATTATGTGCAAATAAGTTTTAAAGGTTACAGGTACTGTCAATGTAAAATCCATCTCTAGACCAATCAATCTGATACTTAACCCACAATAAATTGCTACACAAAAGATTTTGCATTTAAATGAAGCATATATGTCCAAATAACAAAATACTAAAAATCCCCCAAAATCCCACAATGGAAAATTATGTTTTTATTACAAATTATTGGAGAGTGCCTGCAGGCACCCTCCAATAATTTATAAAAGAACATATTTTTATAAACAAAATATTACCGTACTTGCATTTGACTGAATACGAAACATGAGCAAGGAGACACATTGACTTTTCCTCTGGCACTCACATTTTTTTTAAAGTCCTGATAGTGGCTTCTAGCACTCAACCAGTTAATTCCATAATGGGAAAATTATAAATTTAAAGTAATTTGTATATTTTTTATACTTACCAATGGCCCAGACTTAGCTGGTGCAAACTCAAAGTTATCAAGGGCCAAACACAAATTTTGAACCTTCCAATCCCCAAAATTTGCTTGCAAAACCGAAAGTTAAAAAGTTAAAAAATTTATAGTAATTTATATATTTTTTATACTTACCAATGACCCAGACATAGCTGGTGCTAACTCTTAAAATATAGGGCCAAACACAAATTTTGCCCCCCAATCCCCAAAATTTGCATCTAAAACTAAAGAAAACATGTCCAGAGAGGCCCTCCACACCTCGCCCCCACTGCGCATGCGCAGTGTCAAGGACGTTCCGAAATTGGCGCCATTTATCATTCTAATAACCAGTGCCTGGTAAGCGCTATGTACTCAGCGGGGAGGCAAGAGTTCCCAACTCCTGGGAGGGCCATCCCCGTCTGGGTCATTGGTAAGTATAAAAAATATATAAATTACTATAAATTTTTTAACATTTTTATACTGTACCAATGACCCAGACATAGCTGAATAGTAAAAAGGCTGGAGGGCCAAGGACATAGAGCAAAATGGAATACGCTCAATAAAATAAAATAGAGTCATCCCCTGTAGGGAAAAGAAGTAATAGGCCTTACATGTATCTTTCTTATTTATGATAAATTAGAAAGATACAACACCTTCCAAAAATTGAGCTTCATACATCCATGTACTCTATTAATATCCAATAATCCTTATACTAATAATTTTTAAAGTAAGCCAATAATAAAGTAAGTCTAGAGAATAGAGACTCTTATACTCCTAAAAGTGTGTGAGAATTGCATAATCATGTCCGTTGACATATGCAATATTCAAAAGCTATACTTTAAAAACTAAGACTTGAATGAATTTTATAAACTTAAACTTCTCACTAAACAACCATCCTAAAAACAGCTCAGAATTACTAACTCCGGAGGAGGTATCCCCTTGTTTTCATAGTAAAAACAGGTGACCCAAGGGAACACCCTCCCCCCCCCCTTTTTCTTGCCCTGGGTCAAATAGCCCAGAGCGAAGAGGGCAGCCGAACGGAGACACTGCCGAAACAGACAGCCTACCTAGCTATAGTAGCAACTGTTAAGTGAATGACATTCTGAGCAGTAGATAATAGACCTAACAATAGAGGCCTCCAGAAATGGACTCGATATTTCTGAGATAAAATTCATGAATGGATGGCTGAGCGCAATGAGCAGCCTTCAAAAATCTATAATAGAACACTATTAATGTAAGCCCAAGAAGTAGAAGAACTCTTACTTCATGAGCCGAAATCTTAAGCACAACTGCTAAGCCAATGATATACCATAAGCAGTACGCTAGTTAATAGAATCCATTAACAATAAAATGGAGCGTAACGTCCTTCTACTAGACATCAAAGACAGAAGAAGCTTACGCGCTTGTAATAAACAGATATCTGTTTATAAATACATAAACTGTACCCGGAAAGAGTAAAGGCCTATGCCCATACGAAGACGGAAGGACCTTAAAATAATAGGTTCCGGATAATAGGAGCCTAACTCTTATGCAACAATCCAACCTAAATAGTAACGGAAGTATTGATTCCGAAACTATGAAAGTGAAAATCATCCATCGATAGTGCATGAAACTCACTGACTCTACAGTAAAAGAGAAACCAACAGAATTACTGTCTAAAAGGTCAGAATTTGAAAACTACTGTTTCCAGAGGCTCAAATGATTACTTAGCTAAATAAGAACCTGAAGTTAAAATCCGTATAGGAATTTAATCTAAAGATTCTAAGTCTATTTATCAAAAAATTACTAACTGACTTAGATAAAGAGACAAAAGACTCAATTGTAAACTATCGTAGAGTGCATAGGTATGAGGTAACATAAACCTATAACCTAAATAACAACAGGCTGCAGTAGATCTTGTGAAACAAGTATACTAAAAAATAGCAATGAGTAGTATGGAGGGATCAACCATATGAACATAATGATCCCTACACCACGACGGAAGAGCCTCCACTTTAGTCGCATAGAATAGCGAAGAAGAGGGTCTCCTATAGTAAGAAATCGCGTCCAAAGCTCGTCCAGTACAGTGCTTACAATGCAATATGGACCACACAACGGAAAACATGAAGGTTGCGACCTTGCTGGTTGTGATAAAAATGACACGATTTACCCAGTGAAAAAAGATCCTCACATAGAGGAAGATTTCACGTTAAGATCCACAGTAGACAAGAGAGTAAATTACTCATGATCTCTGTGAAGATAGAGATGCTATCAACAGAAATATATTGTGGTTGTTTATCTTAGCAATACCTGCTAAAAACAACAGCGCCGGAGGATACGCCTATCCTCTCATTCTGTCCTATAGATCAATAGAGCGTTAACAGTATTAGCTCAGAGATCTGGACAAGCCAACACATACGTCTGCAATTGATTAGCCAACTGTGTCATAAATAAAACATCATTGGGCGCTCCCATAGATAGCAAATCTGATTGAATACTTGTTTGTTGAGAGTCCATTCTGACAGCAACAAGCGACCCGTAAGAGAACGGGAGTGCGATAAAACAATCAGACGACCCAGAATATGACGGACCAAAACTGAACTTGGTGTACTATAACCAACAGACGGATTCTTTCCATTAAATTGAATAACGGAAACGAAAGAGTGCCTCCCTGGTTCCGGAGATACGCCACTACTGTCGAATTAAAGGACAGGAATTTGGGCATGCGTTTCTGAATAATGTTCATGCAATGACATAAAGCAAGCCTAAAAAACATTATTCCGCGGAAGTTAACTGATAGCTAAAAGACTGCGGAACCCAAAGACCCTGGCACTTCGAATCCGTAGGGATCAGTATATATCCCAATCTGTTTGACTGGCAACCGTCATAACAGCCACACTCGGGTCCGGCAACTGCGGCGGCACTCTCTGAGTCAACCACCGAATGTTTGCCCCAGTCTGAATCTCTTGTAACACTAGATAGACAAGAGAATGTATAAATCAAGCAATTCATGGATTGCCGGAAAGTTGCCGTCGAAGAGAAGCTCCTCCGAGAACGAAGCGACTCTGAGAGAGTTCTTAACCTACTATCCACGCGTGGATGTAGCTAGGGCTGCCTCACGTCTAACCAACTCCAATCAGCCACTGAAGGGCGGAGTTATACGTGAACAAACTACTGCCCTCAAAAGAAATTACATTGAGAATAATATCCCGTAAATCTTTTCTTGAAGACGTAATGATAACGCCTCAGTAAGGCGGATTACGTATAATAAAGCGTCTAAGTTAAGTCTAATATACATAATGTCGTTCCCAACATTGAAATTGGAAAAGACATAAACGGTGAAAAAGAATATATGCAGTCTTTAATCACACCGTCTAGACGCATATGAACTCTCGGTATGCCCTGCTCTGCCAAAATAAACTATATGTAAAAAAGATAAAATGGCAGAAATGAGCCACGCGGACAAGAAACTAAACTATCATGCTTAGTAGCCGTCTTGTATATATATATAAATATATAGCGTCGAAAAATAAAACACATGTTGTAATGACAATATTGGACTGCGTCGGTAAGTCAGGGACAAAGTCCCTGTACCGATCGAAAAATCCGAGTCCAATGACGCTATAAGTCTCTTATCCAAGATCGCAGCAATGAAGTCCGAAAAATAATCACTGGAAGAAATGCCAGAAGATATGAAAGGCATCTTCCGATACTACTAAAGGGAAAACTCGAAATCTTTCGAATCCCTTTCGCCATCCTGTCGGACCCTATAAAGCGTTCGGTCGTCCGTAGCTTGATGCAACCGCGGACCGCACCGACCCAGCGCCGTCGGATAATTCCTGATTCGACCGAGAAACCGTCAATTGCTGGGATGCTGCGAAACAACTGTGCTAACTCGGATAGCACGTCCGTCACTGAGGCCTGAGGAGCAGCGGTCTTACGATGCATTGCCGCAGGAAGCTCCGAGATCGTTACCCCGTGCATACTTCCAATATGCGAGCGAACGGAGTGTATAGGCCTCGTGTCCCTTGGCTACCGGATGGCGCGACCTATTCGCTGTGGAATCACTGAATGCCGAAACTGATCGGATACTCGAGGTCACGTAGCCAATGTGCGGTCGTGTGCCCTGCTGTGAGGATGAGGAAGCATTAAAGACAGTCTCTCGGACTGTCAATATAACGGAGCGTCCCGAGCAACGGACATATGCTCCGAATGTAAAATATCTGAACCACAACATGCGGTCCCCTATGTTGTTGGCTTCCTCCGATCTGTCCTCAATCTGCCGTCACTGGGTGAGTACTAAAGTAATTAAAGTGCTCGCATCACCCAAATCTCCTTCCTAGACCGCAACGGACGAACCCGGCAGCCGAACCATTCGATGAATGTACGCTACACCGGGTGAGCTAGCGAATGTCACTCCGTAAGCGATAGACATATTCCATGAGCACTTATTGCCGCTAACTCTTCATTAACTATGACGACAGAGGCACACTTTTGAAAGACATCTCCATAACTCTTCGAACAAGAAACCAGAAATGCTTGGATAGCAAGCATAAAATAATAATATATATAGCGTCGTTCAATAATTCGAAAGTTTGTGTGACATTATTGGACTATGTCGGAACTGAGGGACGATGTCCCTGAACCGAACCAAAAATTTCTAAGTCCACCGACGCTATCAGTTTCTTATCCGGCATCGCAGCATATGTTGTTCCGAAAGGGAAAGCTTGAAATCCACCGAATCCCTTTCGGTATCCCGTCGGACCGGATGAAACTTTCGGACGTCCGTACCCGCTTCCGCGGAGCGTCCCGACCCAGCATCGTCGGATAAAATATATGCGACAGATTCAGTTGATGCTGGGATGCTGCGATAAACTGTGCTATTAAGGAAAGCACGTTCGTTCCCGAGGCCTGTGCAGTAGCGGACTTACGATGCATTGCCGCTGGAAGCTCCGTGTACGTTGACTCCCGCATACTTCCTATGCGAACGTCCGGAGTCTGCAGGCCTCGAGTCCCCGGCTACCGACCCAGCGCTGTCGGATAATTCTCGATCCGACACCGTTTCTGTCGGCTGCTGGGATGCTGCGATAAGCTGTGCTATGTGCACAAGAATGTCCGGCGTCGAGACCTGCGGAGGCGCAGTCTATCGCTGCTTCGCCGAGGGCAGCTCAGCATCAGATGGCTCCCGCATACTTTTCCTATGCGAACGTCCGGAGTCCATCGGTCTCGAATCCCTGGCTGCCGGATGGTGTGACCTGGTCGCCGAAGAATCCTTGATCGGCGAAGCTGGTAATATATCGGCGGTCACGCAGCCAAGGTGCGGTCGTGTGCGCTGACGAGAAGAGGAAGCCTTAGCAGTCTCAGCGGACTGCCTATACAACGGAGCGTCCCGAGCGACGGACGTATGCTCCGCTAACGACACATTTGTACCACAACATCTGGGGCCAGATGTTGTTGGACGAGAGAGGGGCCTCTCTCGCTTGCCGTCCGGATGGACCGGAACGAGCTATGAACCGGACTAAAAGGCTTCCTCCGTTCTCCCTCCGATCCGCCGTCACTGGGTGTGCATTAAGTTAATTTTATAGTGCTCGCATCACCCCAAAATTCCTTCTAGACCGCAACGGACGAACCCGGCTGCCGAACCATTCGGTGAATGGACGCTACACCGGGCGAGCTAGCGGACGTCAAAGGCCGTCGAACCTACTAGGGTCCTCTTAGGCAATTGGCGTATTACATGAGCACTTTTCCGCTAGCCCTTCATTAATTGTGACGACGGAGGCACACTGTTGGAAGACATCACAGATACATCACCCTAATCTTGATCGTCTGAAATAGAAATTGATAAAGTAGAGTGACCCTGCGGGGAAAGGACCGGAGTGTCCAAATCCCCAACAACATACCGTGACATACGCTTCCCATATTGTCATCGAAATCATACGATACAGAACCGGAGTTAATGCGAGTACACTGACCACATATAGAATGATAATAAGGTCAGAGGAAGACTTCCTCTTAAAACAATTGATCAATATCCTTTCAATGTGAAAAGAAAACAAGTCCTGGTACTCGCACTAACCCCTGGCAATCAAAATACATAATAATAATATGATCCATTAATATAGAAAAAATAATTGAAATCAAAATATTTTGAAAAAATATTTTTTCAGAACAGCCCAAGTTTCTGAAAAGTAACGTTGAGCCCCAATGGATCCCAAGCCTAAGTGTGGACAAAAATTTTAAAAATATTTTAAACAATTTATTCAACACTTACGAACAATAATAATGTATCTAGTTATGATTGAAATAACATAAAGATATTATTATTTAGAAATCCCCCCCTCACACAGAGGGCTGTTGTAAATGTAAACAATGAGTGTAAAAACACTAAAATAAGACTCCAGGCACCCAGGCCCGAAATCAGTTACCAAAAATACACCATCTGATGCAAAACAGAGACTTCCAGGGAAGAAACTGCAGAACATCAGATGGTAGATGCAGAACACAACGCCTAACCACCCGTAGGTGAAGACGTAAACATGGGGAAAGAACAGAATTCATTCTGTTATTCAGCTAAACTCCCAAGAAATTTTAGTAATAATAATTACAGAAATTATGCCAAAAGCATGGGAGAATAGCAAGGGGGAACTTAAAGGACAGGGAGAGAGGAAAAACACTTGTAAAAACAGTGTAACTAAATAATCAGAATGACAACAAAATGGCTGCTGCCTTGAAAATAGGTAACTTAACATAATTTCATTAAAAAATTTTAAGTTACAGCCCTGATAATATTCTGTCACACATTCTTTTCCTCTCCTCCTTTTCTATCCTCCTTAGAATCACCATTTCACTAATATTTATTTGTCTGGCATCATTTAAACTGAGATTTAAAAGCACAAAGATCAGTCAGATGTTAACTGATGAAGGGCCAAACTTAGAATGATAAATGGCGCCAATTTCGGAACGTCCTTGACACTGCGCATGCGCAGTGGGGGCGAGGTGTGGAGGGCCTCTCTGGACATGTTTTCTTTAGTTTTAGATGCAAATTTTGGGGATTGGGGGGCAAAATTTGTGTTTGGCCCTATATTTTAAGAGTTAGCACCAGCTATGTCTGGGTCATTGGTACAGTATAAAAAAATTTATAGTAATTTATATATTTTGTATACTTACCAATGACCCAGACTTAGCTGGTGCTAACTCTAAAATATTTAGGGCCAAACACAAATTTTGCCCCCCAATCCCCAAAATTTGCATCTAAAACCAAAAATTACATGTCCTATATGGTCCTCCATACTTTTACTCCACTGATCATGCGCAGTGTCAAGAAGGTCTCGAAATTGGCGCAATTATCATTCTTACAACCAGTGCCTGGTAAGCATTATGTACTCAGTGGGGAGGTATGAGTTCCCAACTCATGGGAGGGCCATCCCCGTCTGGGTCATTGGTAAGTATAAAAAATATATAAATTACTATAAATTTTTTAACATTTTTATACTCTACCAATGACCCAGACTTAGCTGAATAGTAAAAAGGTTGGAGGGCCTAGAACATAAAGAAAATCCAATAGACTCAATTACATATAACAGAATTATCCCCTCGAGGAGAAGGAGAAATAGGCTTTACATGTATCTTTCTAACTGCATCAAAATAAGAAAGACACAACACCATACTGTAATTGAGCACAATAACATCAATGATCTCTATTAACCTTCAGTATAGCCTGATATGATAATTATTTCTAAAGGAAAGCCGATAAATAAAGGAAGTCCAGAGAAATAAGACTCTTTATACTCATTAAAAGAGTCCGAGGATTGTATATTAACGCCCGTATGACACGTGACATACACAAATGTCCACACCGAGCTACACTTTAAAAATATTACATGGATGAGCAAACATTAGCTTTACACTTTAAAATCATCACAGTACCGACTGGAAATACTGACTCCAAGGGAGGTATTCCCTTGTTTTATACTATAAAGCAGGTGACCCAAGGGAACACCCCCCCCCCCCCCCCCCCCATTCCCCTTGCCCTGGATCAAATACTCCAGAGCAAAGAGGGCAGCAGGACAGAGTCACTGCCGGAACCGAAAGCCTACATAACTATAGTTGCAATTGTTTAGTGGTGGACGACATTCTGAGCAACAGATAACAGACCTAAACAATGCAGATCTCCAGAAATGGACTCAATATTCTAAGGTACAAATTCGTGAACATGGAAGGCTGAAACCAGTATGCAGCCCTCATTAGATCTGTAATAGCAACACTATTAGTGAAAGCCCATGATGTAGAAAGAACTCTTACTTCATGAGCTTAAATCTTAAGCACAGACTGCCGACTGAAGATATTATCATAAGCAGTACTATAGTTAATTGAATCCATCTGACCATAGAATGGACCGAAATGTGGAGGAAGCTTCCACGGCATATCCCACAATAGATGCCTGAGTAGATTAATCCACGGTCTTTGTGGAGATAGAGATGCTACCAACAGAATTGCATTGAGATTATTTAACTAGAGCAATAACTGCTGAATCAACGGCGCTGGAAGATATTATTCCGTCTCACGAGATCGATAGAGCGTCTACTGTAAACGCTCGAAGATCCGAACATGGTGACACATACGTCTGCAACTGATTGTTGAGATGCGTCACAAATAAGTCCATCATTGGCCGCTCTCCTTGGTAGCAAATCTGATTGAATACTCGTTTGTTGAAAGTCCATTCTGACGGCAACAAGCGGCCCCTCCGTGAAAGGGAGTCTGCTAATACGTTCAGACGACCTGGAATATGACAGACCGATAGGAGAACTTGATGTTCTAGTACAAACAGAAGGATTCATTCCGTTAACATGAATAACAGAATGGAATGAGTGCCTCCCTGGTTCCGAAAATATGCTAATACCATCGAATAGACGGACAGAATTAGCATGTGAGCATTCTGCATAACGCTCATCCAATAATGTAGCGCAAGCCAAAATGACATCATTCTTGATGTTTATGTGCTTGATTAGGAACTACAGATCCCAAGGACCCTGGCACTTCAAATCTGTTGGGCTCAATGATACGTCCCAACCTGTTTGACTGGCATCCGTCAAAACATTAAAACTCGGATCCAGCAATTGCAGTGGAACTCCCTGAGTTAACCCTTTACCCAACGTAACGGCCAAAACCGGCCAGCGCTATTCTCAAAAATCGCCAATTAATTTTCAAAATATTTTCATTTTTTGTCTCAAAAACATAGGTTATGACCCCTCGTTGGAACGAGCTCGTTCCAACGAGGGGTCATAACCTATGTTTTTGAGACAAAAAATGAAAAAAATTAGTTATTCAAGAATTTTTTTTGCAAGTGTCGTCTGCTTTTCATGTTAGGTGAAGGGTTAACCACTGAAAACCTGCCCAAGTCTGAATCTCTTATTCACTTGATTTGACAAGAAGATGGCCGTATCGAGCGAAAGAATCTTCACCCTCCAATTCTGGGTCAGAAGAAGAGAGGACAAGTGCGAAGCCGCCCCATCGGAATAAAATCATGGCAGCTCCGCACAAACGTATCAGTCTCATGAGATCTCTCGCCGAGACCCTGTCTGAGTGAAGACAATAGCGAGCATAACAACGGATTAATTTCGCTCTGGTTAACGGCAGATGAACGAGAATGTGTGCGTCTCGAAGCTCATCCCCCGGTGGGTGAATGACTTGGACGATACCGATACCAGATCCGACTTCTCCTCGTTTACTTATGAAACCGAGACGTCGGATCAATAGAAGCCGATTCTGCACATCGTTAACTCATTGCCGTACCTCTGAAGAATGTCATCCAGGTAGGCCGACTTTATCGTAGACGAATGAACTCGGAAATGAGTCATTACCGAGTTTATTATTCGAGTGAAATCCCAGGAGGCTAGACTCAGACCGAAGCACACTGCTCGGAGGTGATACATGACTCCTATGATGAGGAAGCGAAGATACTTTCTGAATGCCTGATGTACCATGACGTGAAAGTACGCATCTTGAGATCTATGCATGTAGCATAGACGTACACCCGAATACTCGCACTGACTGATCAGATGGTCTCCATATAGAAACTTGGAGCCACGATCAGCTTGTTTATCCAGCTCAGCTTCATGATTGGACGGAACGAGCCGTCTGGTTTTGGAACCAGAAAAGGATGGGCGTAGAAACCTGGAAATTCCTGGATTTCTACGATCTCAATCGTGATCATTCCAGAAGAGACTGGACTTTTGATGGAAGCGAGCCTCTTCTTGCGGACTTGACGGAAGCTGAGTCCATCTTAGACTTTGAGTTAACGGAGGTTTTTGACTGAAGGACAATATAGTCCTTCCGAAATCACCCTTTGAATCCAAAGGAAGTGCGTAATCTACTCCCAATTGATTGAGAAACTTGACCGTCTTCCGCTCACTGGAACACGATAGAGGATAATACCATTACCTCCTGGTCGTGCGAGGCTTGCGGAAGGAGAAACCATGTCCTCCACGGCCTGCACCTCGCCCCGTCGACCTAGGGGCATCTGACTGGATGTCTTGGCAAGTATCACGGCCCCTACCTGAGTCGCTACCCTGACGGCCTCTAGAGTGAGACGTAGAGGACGCATAGGAACCTCTATAGGAACTTCCCTTGGACGTATTCGCCCCAGAAGTGCCTGTCCTACTTTTCTCCACTGAATCCAACTGTATGGAAGCGGATTTGAATAGCAGAGAGTCTGAAGCTTTCTTAGTTATCTGATGATAGAATGCGGAAAGTTTGCAGTCGAAGAGAAACTTTCCGGAGACCGGAGCGACTCTGAGAGAGTTTTTCACTTTACTATCCACACGCGTGGATGTAGCCAGGGCCGCATCACGTCTAACCAACTCCATATCGCCACTAAAAGGGCAGAGTTACACGTGGAGAATGCTTAGGTCCTTGAAAGAACTCTTAAGGAGGATGTATATCCTGGAATTCTTTTCCTTTGAGACGTAATGATAACGCTCTGATAAGGTGATCTGCGTACGATAATGCATCTAAGCTAACCTTGCTAGACGATATTGTCATTTCCAACATCATGGTTGAATTGACATAGACGACGGTATAGACAATACTATGTTTTCGGCCTGGCCATCTAGACGCAGAGAAACTCTATGAATGCTCTGTCCTGCTGTTTCGAAATTATTCCTTGCATTGATGAAAGTCAGATGTAGAGCAATTGCCGATAAGAAACCTGACCTGCCCGTTTAGGTAGCAAGTTATATATAGCGTCATTCAATAGTTCAAATGTCCGTGAGACATTTCTGGACTATGTCGGAAACTGAGGGACGATGTCCCTAAACCGATAAGAATTCTGAGTCCAGTGGTGCTATCAGTCTCTTATCCAGCAACGCAGCATTTTGGTCCGGAGGAACAACGTCAGAAGATAATGCCGGATGCACTCTACGGCAATTATGTTGTTCCGAAAGGGAAAAATACAACTCCTCCGTATCCCTTTCGCCATCCTGTAGGACCACTTGTAATTCTTGGTCGTCCGTGCCTGAACCTGCCGTGGAACGTACCAACCCAGCTTCCTCGGATAATTCTTGATCCAACAGAGTTACTGTCGGATGCTGGGATGCTGCGATAATTTGTGCTATCTGGCATAGCACGTCCGTAACAGAGGCCTGTGGAGCTGCGGTCTTACAGGATTTAGCCGCTGGAAGCTCCTTGGACGATGACTCCTGCACATTTCTTATATGTGAACGTCCGTAGTATGAAGGCCTCGTATCCTTGGCTACTGGATGGCGTGACCTGGTCGCCGTAGAATCCCTGGTTGGCGATGTTGGTTGAATATGACTGGTCACGTAGCCAAGGTGCTGCCGTGAGGATGAGGAAGCCGAAAGAGAAGTCTCTCCAGACTGTCTATACAACGGAGCGTCCCGGAGCGGTGGACGTATGCTCCGACTGAGGAACGTTTTGTACCACAACATCTGGGCCCAGATGTTGTAGTACGAGAGAGGGACCTCTCTCACTCACAGCCCGGATGAACCTGGACGAGCTAGGAACTGGAGTAATAGGCTTCCTCCGTACCATCCTCGTATCCGTCGTCACTGGGTGTGCACATTGTATTTTATAATGCTCGCATCACCCAAATCTCCTTCCTGGACCGCAACGGACGAACCCGGGTGCTGAGCCATTTGGTGAATGGTCGCGACACTGGGCAAGCTAGCAGATGCCAAAGCCATCGATCCTACTAGGGAACTCCAGGCAATTGACGTATCTACATGAGCACTTTGCCGCTAACTCTTCATGAGCACTTTTGCCGCTGACTGTGACGAAGAAAGCACACTTTACGAAGACATCACGGTAACAACACCTTGTTCATGTTACTCTATGAGACCTATGGAGCCGCGGTCCTACGTAATTATCCGCTGGAAGCTCCAGGGACGTTCATTCCTGCATTTATATAATAGTGAACGTCCCAATTGGAAAGGCCTCGTGTCCTTGGCTAGCAGATGGAGTAACCTGGACGACGTGTATTCTCTGGTCGGCGAAGCAGGAGCACCAGGGACGTTCAATCCTGCATTTATATAATATGCGAACGTCCCCTGGAAATCTGTGGTCACATAGCCAAGGTGCGGTCGTGTGTGTTGACGAGGATGAGGAAGCCAATATAACAGCCGCGTCAGATTGTCATGCGATGGAGCGTCCCGAGCAGGAGGAGTGGACGTAACCTCCGACTAAGTGAACAAACATACAACAACATCGCGGCGCAGATGTTGATGCAAGAGAGAGGGGGCCTCTCTCGTTCGCGGTCCAGGTGGACCTGGACGAGCTAGCTACCGGACTGACAGGCTTCCTCCGTACTATCCTCGGATCCGTCGTTGCTGGGTGTGCACATTCGATGTTTTATAGTGCTCGCATCACCCAATCTGCTTCCCTGGACCGCGACGGCCGAACCCGGGTGCTGAGCCATTCGGTGAATGGTCGCGACACCTGGCGGACTAGCGGGCGATCAATGCCTTCGATCCAACTAGGGAACTCCCGGCAATTGTCGTAATACCTTGAGCACTTCCCGCTAGCCCTAATATTGCAACGACGGAGACACACTTGTTGAAGACATCACGGAAACATCACTCTGAATTCTGAAAAAGAAACTGATAACAATGAGTGACCCTGCAGAGAGAGGACCGTAATGGACCCCTCACCGCTAACAAAAGACCGTGACACACGTCTCCAATGTTGTCATACCAATCAACACACACAGAGCAAGAATTAGTGCGAATACATTGACTATAAGAAACACAATGAACCTGAGAATTAGAGGAAGATATCCTCGCATTACAATTTGAACAATATTTTTTCCTCAAGAAAAAATATACATAGTCATATTACTCGCTCTAACCCTTGAAACAAATATACATAATATAATATAATCCATTATAACATTTCAAAAGAAAATAATTTAAAAAAAAAAAATTTTGGAACAAATTTTCAGAAGAGCCCAAGTTCCCAATGGGAACGATGAGCCCAAATGGATCCCAAAAAGGCCAAAGTGTGGACAAAAATTTTAAAATCATTTCAAAAAATTAATGTAACACTTACGGACAATATTAATGTATCTTGCTATGAACTGAACTAAGCTGAGGACAAGTAATCACTATAAGAAGTAACCTTTGTCAACATAAACAAAAAGTGTATACAAACTGGAAACATGACTCCAGGCACTGGTAAACATGGCCCGAAATCAGTTACCAATTTAAACACTAACTGATGCAAAATAGAGACTTCCAGAGAAGAAACTGCAGAACATCAGATGGTAGATGCAGACCAAAATGCCTAAACACCCAAGGGTGAGGACGTAAACATGGAGAAAAAACAGAAAATAATTCTGTTTCCAAGCCAAAACTCCCAAGAAATTTTAGTAAAAAACATTACAAAAAATAAGCCAAAAGCATGGGAGAATAGCTAGGGGGAATAAAGGAAAGGGAGAGAGGAAACACTGATCAAACAATGGAACATTCATAGCAAGAATGACCACAACAGGGTCATGCCTCGATAGGTAACATGAAATAATTTCGTAAAAAAAATTATAAGTTACAGCCCTGAACATTTCCTTCCACTGTTTCTTCCTCTCCTCCTTCTATTTCCCCCTTATATCCACCATTTCTCTCATAATTAAGTGTCTGGCATCATAAAAACTGAGATTTACAAGCACAAATATCAGTGAGATGTAACTAAATTGAGGGCCAAACAAAGAATGATAATTGCGCCAATTTCGAGACATCCTTGACACTGCGCATGCGTAGTGGAGTAAAAGTATGGAGGACCATATAGGACATGTAATTTTCGGTTTTAGATGCAAATTTTGGGGATTGGGGGGGGCAAAATTTGTGTTTGGCCCTAAATATTTTAGAGTTAGCACCAGCTAAGTCTGGGTCATTGGTACACTATAAAAATATTAAAAGTCCTATCTGGTCCTCCATACTTTTACTCTCCGCGCATGCACAGCCGTCAGGAAGTGACCGGAACTGGCGCCAACATCATTCTTTGTTGTACTACATAATAACTCAACGGGGAGGTATGAGTGCCCACTCATGGGAGGACCATACCCGTCTGGGCCATTGTTAAGTATAAAAAATATACAAATTACTTTAAATTTATAATATTTTAATACTATAACCCAATGGCCCAGACTTAGCTGAATCGCAAAAAGGCGGAGGGCCTAGGACATCAGAATAAGTAGACCAACATAGTTCCAAGTCTGTAATCCAAGGTGAAAGGAAATTAAATTTAAAAGGAATTACATGTATGTCTGTCTATACAGTAATAGAGAAGACATATCATAAATAAGGAGCCAAATTCAAGTAATTCCGTATTCTTAGCATGAAGACTATGCTAATTGGATGTAACAAGTTCCCAATTTTCAAGGCTAGTCCGGACTAAGCCCCAGAAATTAGGATGGCGTATTTGAGAATGAGAGGATATCCCCCATAAAAACATACGCCATATACAATAAAATACAAGCTGTATCCAGGATATAATCTACAGACAAAACAGCTTCACTCATAGCTTATGTTTCCGTAGTCTTTTCCGGATTACATGGAATAGTGTGACATGCACAGTGAAGATACAGAATAGTAATCACAAGGAAACGGCAAATTGCACTTCAAATGTAAACCAGAATGGAATTTGAGGAAGTGGCACTCGCAATTTTTGTTGATGATGTTGTCAATGACAACATGGCTGCTGTTTTTGCTCATATCGTGGGTTAATGCGCTTGTGTGTAGGCTGCATTTTTTTCACTGCTCTGTGTTTTCGTAAAGTTTCATAGTGTATATCCAACATTTATCTTTGAAAATTGACAAGGACTATTGGTATGTATTTCCTGAGCATTTTATGTAAATTTTTTGGAGAAAATCTTCGGAAGTTCAATATTTTAGAGACATTTGTAGTTGTGTACTGTACGACAGTGATCACTAATCACTGTCCACTATTCACACCGATGCATCAATGTGTTAATTACCATTGCGAGAGTAATAATTCTACAGATGTTCGCATGGCCAGTGAAGTAAATCGACAATCGATCTATTATAGCCCAGAGACACTGCGTGGATTTAACGTTCGACGTGCCAACGGCTACACTGTAAATTCACAGATATTCGCCTGCATCAAAGAATTGGGAATTTTCCAGAGGCGGCGAAATAGAAAAGGAGGGCGGAGATGCTTCGCAGTGCAAGGCTGCCCTAAACTCAACCCTGATAATTTGATACCAGTCTGTGTCAGCTCGGACAAACCTGTTAAGGCGTGTTTATTCAATGTCCTGTCGGTCCGAAATAAAGTAGACGATGTTCGCAGTGCGCTGGAAGACAACGACATATTGCTGAGCATGTTAACAGAAACTTGGTTAACTCCTAGCGACGATCTCCTCATACAACCTGATAAATAAATCATTTGATCACGTTCAGAGATCCGGTCGGCAGGGCGGAGGGGCTGGAGTGCTATACGACAAAGCAATCAAAATAAAATTTGAACCAGTTTGTAAATTCAAATCATTTCAGTCATTAGTGGGTTTACTCAAGCACGAATCCCGTACAATACGCATAATCCTAGTGTATAGACCTCCATATGGGAAAAAAAAACAAAGCCTCTGACAATCCATTCTTGCCTGAATTCTCCGAGTTTCTTTCACCTCATGTGATTTCAAAAGGACCACTAATAGTAGCTGGTGACTTCAACTTCCACGTAGATGACCCCAATGACTCCTATGCCTCTAATTTCATGGACTGTATAAATATTATGGGACTGTATCAACACATTAACAAGCCTACCCACAGGAAAGGTCATGTATTGGATGTTCTCATCACACGTGAGACTGACAAGCACATGCTAACTAACATTGAAGTCATCGATGTGGCACTAAGTGACCATCATCTTGTCTCATTCGACATTATGTTGCCCGTTTCACCATCACAACGAGCCAAAATTACATACCGAAAATATAGACATATCGAGCCTGCTAAGTTCATGTCATCGGTATACCCAGTAGCCAAAGAAATATCCCAATCTGACATTGAATCTTTAGTTAGAGAATTCAACAAAATGTCAACGGAACTTATTGATAAATTTGCCCCACTTCAAACAAAGTTAGTGACTAAACGTCAGGTAGCTCCCTGGTTTACAGATGAAATCAGAGATGCCAAACAAAACCGTCATACACTTGAATTGAATTGGAGGAAAACAAATTACCAGTTCATCGTGAAATATATGTCCGCCAACGGAATCATGTGAACAAACTTGTGATATATGCAAAGAAATTGTATTTTTCAGCTGTCGTGAATGACAACATACAACGTCCTCGTGTTCTCTCGGAAGTTATGGACAAATTATTGCACATGAAGGGTACTCCAATTCTACCGGATCGTAAATGTGACCTTGAGATTGCAGACAAGTTTGCTACATTCTTCCATGAAAAAATCGCAACCATACAATCTGGATTGGCCCAAAGCGTCCTCTGCCAGTCCGATGTTGCAAACACACAGAATAGACCTTTGGTGAACGTTGTAAACTTCCATTCATTCCTACCATTATCTGAGGGTGACATTTGTACCCTGGTAAGAAAATCACCATCCAAACAATGCCCTTTAGATATCATTCCTACGAAGTTGCTAAAATCATGCCTACATGCTTTTGTTCCTTGGTTGTTGGAAATCGTCAACACATCACTATCATCTGGAGTATTTCCATCGACCATGAAACAGGCTTTTGTTACCCCTTTTCTTAAAAAACCGTCACTTGACCCCGAAATTCTGAAAAACTACCGCCCTGTGTCTAACTTAAGTTTTGTTTCCAAGCTATTAGAATGTGCAGTGTTAAAACAGCTACGGGAACATCTGTCACAATGTTCGTTGTCAGAAGAATTCCAATCTGCCTATACGCCACTTAGTAGTACGGAAACAGCACTCCTGCGTGTCCAGAATGACATCTTGTTGTCTATGGACTGTAAGGAGGTTTCCTGTCTTGTTCTACTGGATTTAAGTGCCGCGTTTGACACCATTGACCACGCAGTGCTTCTTAATATCCTTAGGACTAGAATAGGCATCAGTGGAACAGCACATGAGTGGGTTAAATCGTATCTTTCTGATCGGACACTAAGAGTAAATGTAAACGGTACCTATTCCACTGAGGTTCCATTAGAGTTTGGTGTACCACAGGGGTCCGTCCTTGGGCCTCTGTTGTATGTTATATATGTCCTGCCACTTGGCGACATAATTCATAAGCACGGATTTGATTTTCATTTTTATGCAGACGACACACAACTCTACATTCATTTTACGGCCCACCAAGAGGTGTATGCAGTTCACTCGTTAGAACATTGTGTAGATGACATTAAGGCGTGGATGACGTTAAACTTTCTTAAGCTCAATCCCGACAAAACCGAAGTTATCTACATTGGATTACGCGGCTAGCTTTCGAAGCTGTCCCGTATTTATCCAAATTTTGATGGCAATCTGATCTCTCCGTCCACCATGGTGCGTAACCTCGGATTTTTCATGGATGCGACACTGTCTGCTGACTATCATGTCACACAGGTGTGTCGGACATCATATTATCACTTACGAAACATCAGCAGGGTGCGCGCCGTGGTTAACGAGGATGTCGCCAAACAGTTAGTTCATGCGTTTGTCACCAGTTGCCTGGACTACTGCAATTCCTTAATGTACAGTTCTAAACGGTCCCTTCTACATAAGCTGCAGCTTGTCCAAAACTGTGCGGCCAGATTGATTCTTAAAAGGAGGAAATCGTGTCATATAACACCCTTACTGTACCACCTTCATTGGCTACCCATTGAAAAACGCATTGATTTCAAAATCATCGTAACTGTCTATAAATGTCTAAATGGATTGGCCCCTACATATCTCAGTAAACTACTTCAACGATACGTTCCCACACAATCTCTGAGATCCTCCTTCACAAATAATCTTTGTCACAAGACCAGTACCCTTGTAACTGCTGGAAATCGGGCCTTCTCCTTTCTGGACCTTTTCTCTGGAACAATCTGCCTGATCACTTGAAATCACCACAAACATATCAGTCCTTCAAAACTAACTTTAAGACGCACTTATTCGGTAAAACCTATACATAAAATGTCCTTCTAAATTTATAATTAACACAGAACTGACTTTATTTATTTTTAATTTTGTAAAGCCTGAGAGCACATTTGCGTGGCGTCATGGCTCTAAACTGTATTTATTATTTATTATTATTATTATTATCTCATTGCCGCATCTGTATACAAAACAGCACAGTTCTCCTATGGATAGGTAGGTCAATATGACCAGATTAAAAAGAAACAAAAAATTTACAAAGAAACGCTAGCCAGAACTCTTGAGTTTTCTTATCATTTCGACTCCCATTTGTTCAGGGGTGTAGCCAGGATTCTATAATTGAGGGTGTGGGAGTGGCTTGCCATTTCTAGCCATTTTTTGTGGGTGGCAGGGGCATACCATGATATTTGTAATGTTGTGGGGTTTCGGGGGTCCTTGACTAGTCCAAGCTAGCACCCTTCCATCGTTACTCCCTCCTCCCACGTCCCTTCATGGAAGTGGGAGGAGGGGGTAATGACCGGCGGTCCTAGTTAGGACAAGGACATGGGAGGAGGCGGGTGACAACCAGAGGGTCCTAGTTTGGTCAAGGCCTCCCCCGAGAAAATTTTGCAAAATTTTGTGCTCCAAGATCGAATATGAGGCAATTGTAGCATGTGTAGTCCAAAATTGGAGAGCATTTTGGGGCTCTTAAGTTGTTTGAAACTTGCATTGGATCAATGTTTTGGGAGAGGGGATGCGAAAATTTAGTGCTCCAAGATCGAATATGAGGCAATTGTAGCATGTGTAGCCCAAAATTTGAGAGCATTTTGGGGCTCTTAGGTTGTTTGAAACTTGCATTGGATCAATGTTTTGGGAGAGGGGATGCGAAACTTTTGGGGCTGTGCCCCCAGTCCCCCCCCCCCCACCCCCACACACACACACACATCTGTGGCTACTCCAATGCATTTGTTGTGCCATGGTCTGAAGCTGATTCTTTGCCGAGGAATTAATGCCTCCAACCCTATCATGTTCCGGATTGATTTTGGAATGAGGAATATTATGGGGTTTTTGTTCTTTTTTTCTTCTTTATTTTACTGCCGACTGATATGGATGTTCGACACATGAGCAGTCAAGTACAGGGGCGTATCCAGGCCCATGATTATCCGATTCTATAATTGAGGGGGTGAGGGGGTGGGTATTGGAGGGCAGGGGCAGTGGAGGTGGGGGCACAGGAGGCACATGTCCTCCTCTTTTTTCACCAATTATGGGTATCCAAACAGCCAAACAGGAGCATTCTCACATAACCTACACAATACCAGGGGTCACATTGACTGTGGATGATGATAATAGTTCTAACAAAACTAGCAACATAATACTGTTGGCATCGTTGTCCATTTTATATAATGGAGATATTGCACGTCGCAAGTTCGCAACCAGTAAATCCAATATTAAATCCAATAAGTACAGACTATAGTAATAGTACAACTAGTCCAGATTCCGTAATATAATTTTGGGGTTTGGTAAACTAGTCCAAATTTGGACCAAAATTCTGTAATATTACTTTCTGGGTTTCGTACGTTCTTTGGACGTACCAAACCCCAAAATTATTTATATTGCGGACTTTGGGTCGAAGTTTGGACTATGTTATGTAACGTGCGCATGTGTTCCCTTTCCAGAGTTGCATTTAATTTTGTTCAGTATTCATGACATACGCGATAACAAAGTATCCCTCCAATCCAGCCCCCCCCCCTCCCCCCTTTTTCCTTCATGCAACCCTGTGGTTACACAGAAAAATAATTGTGCCCCTCCACCAATTTTGTTTGAGCTTCTGCCTCCCCTGGGTGAGGGGTGTCTGGGTTACTATTTGGAAGGTTGTTAGTGGGTTTTGGGGGTCCTCCCCTTGTCCTAACTAGTACTCTTCCACGGTTACCCCTCCTCCCACGTCCCTGAAGGAAGTGGGAGGATGGGGTAACGACTACAGAGTCCCAGTTAGGACAGAGGAGTTTGAGGAGGGGGTAATGACCAGACCGACCAAGTCAAGATAGGGCCTCTGCAGAGAAAATTTTGCGAAGTTAAGTGCTCTAAGATCGTATCTGATGCAATTGGAGCATATGTAGCCCCTATTGGAGAGCATTTGGGTCAATATTTCTTTTTCAATTAGGGAGGGGAGGGGGGCTGCTAAAGCTTTAGGTTAACCTAGGCCTCCAGCCCCTCATGGCTATCCCACTGGCCAGGAGGCCGGCTGAGCCAGGGGATTGGGGACAGGTTCTAGCCATTGTGTCCATACAACTCTGCTCGTTGACGTTATTTGAGCGAGAATGTTTTTTTAAATTTCAGTATTTGGTGTCCAATATTTGTTGGTTATGAGTATACTGAGAACCAGCAAAGCATGTTTGTGCACTCTCACCACAGAGTTCCCGTTAACAAGAAGGTCATGAAAGCACTGCCGCATTGTGTTAAGGTTCAGTAACAATACCCGATCTCTCCAGGGGGAAGATGTGGGGGGGGGGGGGGGGGGGGGAACTCACACAACCTGGCTAGAGCATTATAATGGGGCAGGGTGTGGTGACACCCCTCAAATTTCTAACTGTGGGGTGGAGAAAGGTTTTCAGATCTTCAGTTTTCAGAATTTTGGCATTTTTGCGTCCATGTGATTTGAGCCTTGTAACCAAATTGGTTGTACTCGCCTCCTCCCCCTCCCCCGATATTCATCATGTTAGGATTTCACATCCAGATGTAATGTTCTGTCACAATAATCAGCGTTTTGGGTCCAGGGGAAATAAATGAGTCAGTTATGGGTGGTCAAGGGTGGTCGCTTCGTAGAACAAGAGGCCCCACGTGGCCTTAATCGCTCACCTGACAAAGTGACTCTAAGAAGTATTTTAGGTCACCTTCACCATGTCATGCCTCATCAACATTAACTGGTTGAGTGATAGATTTTGTTTGAAGTTCAACATTTGTTACCTAAAATTAGTTTTAGGCCAATCTCCAATGATTTTTAATAAAGCAAATTTATCTCTGCAGACAAACTGGTTTAGCATGAAGCACAAACAAGGAATGTGAAGAGATAGCCTTGGACATCTCTCCCCAACTGTGGATATCTTCCATGTGCTACATGTATATATTTGCATGCAAGAAAACAAAAATTTTCACAAATTTTCCAAAATATTAGTTTTTTTTATCATCATTGGAACAAGCTCAAACAGCTTATTCCAATAGGGGTATGGGATGATCAGGTATATTTTTGAGACAGAAATGTGAATATATAAATAATGGTGTTTTTTTGTGAATGATGCTGGAGAATTTTGCGTAAAGATATGGTAAATGGTTTGTTCTAGATACAGAATGATGCAAAAGTATTTAAATTTGATTAGGCAAGTTGTTCCTATAATGCATTTAAAAATTGAAGTAACTGTTTTTTTGCTGACAAACTTTTAGATGTGTGTGTCTGTGTTTGTGTGTGTGTGTGTGTGTTTGTGTGTGTGTGTGTGTGTGGGGGGGGGGGGGGGGGGGGTAAGAGTGTTCTTGCAAACAAAATTCCTGAATAAATGGAAAATTTTATTTTTTGTGTGAAAGACATAGTGCGTGAATGTTGATTGGAACAAGCTTAGAGAGCTCATTTTAATGTGAAGTCATAAAGCTGTGTTTTACGTACGAAATTCTGGAATAACTAAAAAAATTGCTTTTTTGACTCAAAAAGCATGGTGTGCGACCTCTCATTGGAATGAGCTCAAAAAGCTCATTCCAATGGGGTATTTACAAGCGATAAGTACATGTATGTTTAAGAGACAAAAATTAAAATTTGAATAGCGATTTTTGCGAAGAATGCTGACAAGTTTTGGCAGTTATGCTGGTAAAAAGGTAAGATATGCAAAGTGGTTGTTTTTTAGAGGCGACATTTAATTAAGGGGAATTAACCCTTGATTACTGAGGTAACTTCTAAAAGTACTGAAATTTCATGAAGCAATGTGAATAACAGACAACAGTTGCCTAAAAATTTCATGAATAACTAAAATTTTTATTCCTTTGTCTCGAAAACATGGCATATGACCTTTGTTGGAATGAGCTGAATGCATGTGTTCCAATGAGGGGGTCATAAAATTTGAACGGAGATTTGTGTGAATAATGCATTAGTACTGCTAGATTTGGGTAAACGGTTCACCCTGGATACCACCCCTTCTATAGTAGATCTTTTCTGCAAATTTTGTCTAAGATTCTATCAACTTTACAAATAAATACGTTCATGAATCACAATCAGATCCACCCCACAATGTTGCATACCAAATATCAAAAGATTCTGCCTGCTGGATCTGGAGAAGAAGATTTTTTAAGAAATATGCCTGAAATGCACTAAGTTAAAATTTGGGCTCCTATACGGAGCTCAAATATAAACCCAGGGGGCCGATTTGAACAAACTTGAATCAGATCCACCCCACAATGTTGCTTACCAAATATGAAAAGATTCTGAAGCTGGATCTGGAGAAGAAGATTTTTTAAGAAATTTGCCTGAAATGCACTAAGTTCGAATTCGAGCTTCTATAGTGAGCCCAAATATGAAACTAGGAAGCCGATTTGAACAAACTTGAAACAGATCCACCCCACAATGTTGCATACCAAATATCAAAAGATTCTGCCTGCTGGATCTGGAGAAGAAGATTTTTTAATAAATTTGCCCGAAATGCACTAAGTGCGAATTCGGGCTTCTATATTAAGCCCAAATATGAATCCAGGGGGCCGATTTGAACAAACTTGAATCAGATCCACCCCGCAATGTCGCATACCAAATATCAAAAGATTCTGCCTGCTGGATCTGGAGAAGAAGATTTTTGAAGAAATTTGCCCGAAATGCACTAAGTTTGAATTCGAGCTTCTATAGTGAGCCCAAATATGAATCCAGGGGGCCGATTTGAACAAACTTGAATCAGATCCACCCCGCAATGTTGCATACCAAATATCAAAAGATTCTGCCTGCTGGATCTGGAGAAGAAGATTTTTGAAGAAATTTGCCCGAAATGCACTAAGTTCGAATTCGAGCTTCTATAGTGAGCCCAAATATGAATCTAGGAAGCCGATTTGAACAAACTTGAATCAGATCCACCCCACAATGTTGCATACCAAATATCAAAAGATTCTGCCTGCTGGATCTGGAGAAGAAGATTTTTTAAGAAATTTGCCCGAAATGCACTAAGTCCGAATTCGGGCTTCTATATTAAGCCCAAATATGAATCCAGGGGGCCGGTTTGAACAAACTTGAATCAGATCCACCCCGCAATGTTGCATACCAAATATCAAAAGATTCTGCCTGCTGGATCTGGAGAAGAAGATTTTTGAAGAAATTTGCCCGAAATGCACTAAGTTTGAATTCGAGCTTCTATAGTGAGCCCAAATATGAATCCAGGGGGCCGATTTGAACAAACTTGAATCAGATCCACCCCGCAATGTTGCATACCAAATATCAAAAGATTCTGCCTGCTGGATCTGGAGAAGATAATTTTTTAAGAAATTTGCCTGAAATGCACTAAGTTCGAATTCGAGCTTCTATAGTAAGCTCAAATATGAATCTAGGGAGCCGATTTAAACAAATTTGCATCAGATCCATCCCACAATGTTGCATACCAAATATCAAAAGATTCTGCCTGCTGGATCTGGAGAAGAAAATTTTTTAAGAAATTTGCCTGAAATGCACTAAGTTCGAATTCGAGCTTCTATAGTGAGCCCAAATATGAATCTAGGAAGCCGATTTGAACAAACTTGAATCAGATCCACCCCACAATGTTGCATACCAAATATCAAAAGATTCTGCCTGCTGGATCTGGAGAAGAAGATTTTTTAATAAATTTGCTTGAAATGCACTAAGTTCAAATTTGGGCTCCTATACTGAGCCCAAATATAAACCCAGGGGGCCGATTTGAACAAACTTGAATCAGATCCACCCCGCAATGTTGCTTACCAAATATGAAAAGATTCTGCCTGCTGGATCTGGAGAAGAAGATTTTTTAAGAAATTTGCATGAAATGCACTAAGTTCAAATTCGAGCTTCTATAGTGAGCCCAAATATGAATCTAGAAAGCCGATTTGAACAAACTTGAATCAGATCCACCCCACAATGTTGCATACCAAATATCAAACGATTCTGCCTTCTGGATCTGGAGAAGAAGATTTTTTAAGAAATTTGCCTAAATGCACTAAGTTCGAAATCGGGCTCCTATACTGAGCCCCAATATGAACCCAGGGGGCCGATTTGAACAAACTTGAATCAGATCCACCCTACAATGTTGCATACCAAATATCAAAAGATTCTGCCTGCTGGATCTGGAGAAGAAGATTTTTTAAGAAATTTGCCTGAAATGCACTAAGTTCGAAATCGGGCTCCTATACTGAGCCCAAATATTAACCCAGGGGGCCGATTTGAACAATCTTGAATCAGATCCACCCCACAATGTTGCTTACCAAATATGAAAAGATTCTGCCTGCTGGATCTGGAGAAGAAGATTTTTTAAGAAATTTGCCTGAAATGCACTAAGTTCGAATTCGGGCTTCTATAGTAAGCCCAAATATGTATCCAGGGGGCCGATTTGAACAAACTTGAATCAGATCTACCCCGCAACATTGCATACCAAATATCAAAAGATTCTGCCTGCTGGATCTGGAGAAGAAGATTTTTGAAGAAATTTGCCTGAAATGCACTAAATTCGAATTCGAGCTCCTATAGTGAGCCCAAATATGAATCTAGGGAGCCGATTTGGACAAACTTGAATCAGATCCACCCTACAATGTTGCATACCAAATATCAAAAGATTCTGCCTGCTGGATCTGGAGAAGAAGATTTTCAAAGAAATTTGCCTGAAATGCAGTAAGTTCAAATTTGGGCTCCTATACTGAGCCCAAATATAAACCCAGGGGGCCGATTTGAACAAACTTGAATCAGATCCACCCCACAATGTTGCATACCAAATATCAAAAGATTCTGCCTGCTGGATCTGGAGAAGAAGATTTTTTAAGAAATTTGCCTGAAATGCACTAAGTTCGAAATCGGGCTCCTATACTGAGCCCAAATATGAACCCAGGGGGCCGATTTGAACAAACTTGAATCAGATCCACCCTACAATGTTGCATACCAAATATCAAAAGATTCTGCCTGCTGGATCTGGAGAAGAAGATTTTTTAATGTTTTTCCCATTGCCTACAGTGTTAAAAAGTGCTGACTCAGCACTTTTTCAAAGTCCCGAAACTGTACCCTATGATAAAACCGATGGCAATTTTTTTTTACCAATCCTTTCTGTTGGTCCTAAGGAAGCTGCACACCAAATAAAAATTCTCAGTGCCGTGCAGTTTTGGAGATATGGGCGTTTTAAATTTTTTCTATTTTTAGCTCCTGCGGTTCCCACGGGGCTGCGGGAAAATTTTTTTTTGCATAAATCAAGTACTCATGACCCAATAAGCCCTCACATAAAATTTGGTTCAAATCAGCCTCTCGGTTTGGAAAATAGAAATTTTGGGCGGGGCAAAAAATTTTGCCCCTCTCATAACAACGCCAAGTATAGCCCCACAAACTTCTCTTGAACAAATCTGAGTCTACACCTCAAAAGGAAGCTGCACACCAAATATCAAGTCTCTGCTACTGCTGGTTCATGAGAAGAAGATTTACAAAGATTTTGGTGCCCCTTGGGAGCGTGGCACCACCCAGGAGGAGGGGCAACTTCATTTGAACAAATCTGAATTGGCATTAGGTAATAAACATTTAGCAAACATTTGAATAAAATTGGGCTAGTGGTTTAGGAGGAGAAGTCGATAATGTAAAGTTAACGCCGGACGGACGACGACGGACGACGGACGCCGGACAGAAAGTGATTAGTAAAGCTCCCCTTGAGCTTCGCTCAGGTGAGCTAAAAAAAAATGAATTCCAGGGACCAAAAACCCCCATTTCCTCGCATCCAGCGAATATTTTGAGGTTTTTCATGGAAATACATTTGTAAGATTTCACACTTCACAATTTGAGTTCTTGTAATTGCGGGTGTGGAGTATAAATTAAATTTGTGTCTTCGCGTTTTCTACTGCCCAATCTGCCTCCATAGGCAAGTGTTCAAGTGGTTTGTCTTAACAATCAATGTTATAATTCACAAAAACTATTAGACAGAGGTAAGACCAAAGAGAAAATTGCTGAGAACAACTACTTTTATGATGATGTTTTGATTAGAATGAATCTGTATACTAATGATGGTCTACCATTTCACTGACCCAGATATTAGGACAAACAATCTACAGTCTAACCCCTGCACCTACCCCCACCCCTCTCCCCCTATGATTTTTATGCCACTTTTGGACATATTATTTCGAGGACCTGCGACCAACTTTGAGGAAAACTTGGGGAATGTGTCCCAAAACCCCCCCCTCCCCCCCCCCCCCCCCCCCCCCCACACACACACACACACGTGACCATGCCACTTCGTACATGTTGTGTAAGAACATACCGGGTAACAGGGTAACAATGATATACAACGTCCAGATCATATTATAATTGTAAAAACGGTCTGATACAAGGTTTTAACTTTTAAGTCTGTTCAAGTACCAATTCTGTACAACGTTGTTCTAACGTTAACGGTATTACAATGTTACATCAAAATGTTCAAACAAAATAGTGTTTTCATTCTAGTTAAGTTGTAACGACGTTGTGTTATACAACACAACCATTTGATCACCTTGGAGTCTGACGAAACTGAGAAATTACGTCTACGAAACGTTGTATTGTGACACAGCCTTCCTGGAAAACAAAATTGCAGTTACGTTGTGTGCCACCCTGAGCTGGGTCCATGTGCCACTAAAGCTTACCTAACTAAATTTTATGGACATTTTTGTAATTGATTGTAATACAATTGCCACTGTTGATGTTGAAAACTTAACTAGTGAGTTATTTCTGGTTATAAAAATTTGTTGACGTGTCTTTTCCTTGTTACAATTTATGGGAACGTGCCTACAGGCACCCCCATGAATTGTTAGAAGGCAAATTCCAACAAAGTAATTTCATTTTGTAGATAATGTGAAGCACATCCAAAGAATATTGCAGCACTTGAACTTCAGAATAACTTAGCCTGAATATGGGCTTAGACTCCAGCACCCAACCAGTTGAAGAATAAAATTCATTTATTCAATTTGGGTGGTTGGGGAGTGCGGGGGGGGGGACTTCAACGGGCCTGTTGTTTAATTGACTCCATAGTTCTTTCTCTTTATTTTCATCAATTATTTGTGGGTATGTTATGTTTAAATATTTTGCTGAATTCCATGCACCTGACATATTTGTTATTGTCTTGAACGATCACACTTTTTTGGAGAATACAATGAACGGAAATATTTTCCACTATTTGTTGATAATTGCTCATGTCAGGAAATGAAAGTGTCAATGACACTGTAGCTTAAATTGTGTGTTATGTTTGATGAAAAGGATAATGTTCAATGTTTATGAAAGGATTATGAAATAAGACAAGAATTGTATTAATTGGGAATATGTTCATTTCTGTTCCCTGTGTGCTATGTTTATGATAAAAATAATATTAGGTGTACACTGTACTAAAGAGCTGAGGGGTGGGTTAATATGACCTCACAGTTAATGTATGTGGCCCTCAGTTAACGTATATCAACAAAAGTTACCAAGTTACAGTGAAATTATTCCAAAACGAGTCATCCTATCAAGTTACATTAAAATCCCCTCATAAATATGGCCTGTAGACTGTGCTAAAGGTTTTCGGGCTTCAGGCCCCTGTAGCCGTCAGATTCCCAATTGCGTCCAAAGGGGACGTTCTCATCTAGACATTATATGAAGTCAATCTACCAAGTTACAATGAAATCCCTTAATAAATATGACCTGTAGACTGTGCTAAAGGTCTTTGGGCTCAGGCAGCCATCATGGCTGAATGAGCGCAACCAAAAGGGGACATTCTCATCTGGACACTATTTGGAGTCATCCTACCAAGCTACAATGAAATCCCTTCATAATTATGACCTGTAGACTATTCTAAAGGTTTTCGGGCTTTGGGCCCCTGAAGACGTCACAGTTGCCCAATCGTGTCCAAAAGGGGACGTTCTCATCTAGACATTATATGAAGTCAACCTACCAAGTTACAATGAAATCCCTTCATAAATATGACCTGTAGACTGTGCTAAAGGTTTTAGGGCTTCGGGCTCGGGCAGCCATCATGGTTGAATGATCGCAACCAAAGGAGACAATCTCATCTGGGCATCATCTGGAGTGATCCTGCGAAGTTACAATGAAATCCCTTCATAAATATGACCTGTAGACTGTACTCAATGTTTTCAGGCTTCGGGCACCTGTAGCCATCACAGTTGATCAATCACGACCAAAAGGGGATGTCATCATCTAGGCATTATATGGAGTCAACCTAATAGGTTACAATGAAATCCTTCCATAAATATGACCTTTTACCTATACTAAAGGTTTTTGGGCTCGGGCACCCATCAAGGCTGAATGATCGCGATCAAAATGGGACGTTCTCATCGAGACATTATTTGGAGTCATCCTACCAAGTTACAATGAAATCCCCTCATAAATATGACCTGTAGACTGTGCTAAAGGTTTTCGGGCTTCGGGCACCTTTAGCCGTCACAGTAGCCCAATCATGTCCAAAAGGGGACGTTCTCATCTAGACATTATATGAAGTTAACGTACCAAGTTACAATGAAATCCCTTCATAAATATGACCTGTAGACTGTGCTAAAGGTTTTCGGGCTCAGGCAGCCATCATGGTTGAATGATCGCAACCAAAGGAGACAATCTCATCTGGGCATCATCTGGAGTGATCCTGCGAAGTTACAATGAAATCCCTTCATAAATATGACCTGTAGACTGTGCTCAAGGTTTTCGGGCTTCGGGCACTAGTAGCCATCACAACTGACCAATCATGACCAAAGGGGGATGTCATCATCTAGGCATTACATGGAGCTAACAGGTTACAATGAAATCCTTCCATAAATATGACCTTTTGCCTATGCTAAAGGTTTTTGGGCTCGGGCACCCATCAAGGCTGCATGATCGCGATCAAAATGGGACGTTCTCACCTAGACATTATTTGGAGTCATCCTACCAAGTTACAATGAAAACCCTTCATAAATATGACCTCTAGACTGTGCTAAAGGTTTTCGGGCTTTGGGCCCCTGTAGCCATCACAGTTGCCCAATCACGCCCAAAAGGTGAATTTCTCATCTAGATATTGTATGAAGTCAACCCACCAAGTTACAATGAAATTCCTCAATAAATATGACCTGTAGACTGTGGTAAAGGTTTTCGGGTTTTGGGCTCGGGCAGTCATCACGGTTGGCAGATCATGCCCAAATGGGGAAATTCTCATCTAGACATCATAAGGAGTCATCCTACCAAGTTACAATGAAATCCCTCCACATTAAACATGACCTGCAGACTGTGCTAAAAGTTTTTGGGTTTCGGGCTTGGGCAGCCATCACGGTTGATAGATCATGCCCAAAAGGGGACGTTCTCATCTAGGCATTATACAGAGGCATCCTATCAAGTTACAATGAAATCCCTTCATAAATACGACCTGTAGGCTGTGCTAATGGTTTTCGGGTTTTGGGCTCGGGCAGCCATACCGGTTGCCTGATCGTGACCAAAAGGGGAGGTTCTCATCTAGACATGACCCCAAACCTGCATATGAAATTTTGTGACGATCAGACAAGAACTGCGGGGTGTAGCCCGTGCTAAAGGAAAATGTGAACAGACGTCACAGACTCACAGACTAACAGACTTCCGCATGCGTGATGGCAATAGCTTATCTTGACTATGTCAAGTTAAGCTAAAAATGGTAAACCATCTAAACCTGCTCGCGAGGTGGCTTACTCAGAATGATTCGGAATGATACTCCAGAATGACGGTTTGCAAGGAAAACAGCCAGATTGATAATCCGAGTTGTCTGCGCATGCCCGGAATAAACCATGTATTCTGGAATGGACTATGGAAACATGAGCCTTGTTACATACATAAAAAATCCCCCCCCCTTTTTTGAAGGAATCTTCTTCAAAGAGAAGAGGGGAGTGCTCTGGAATCAGTAAAAGCGGTACCAAATAACAATATAAGTATTCGTCGAATAGACACCCAGGTATTAATTATTATTAATAAATTGGTGATTAATGCCACTTCAGAAGCTAAGGCTATAGCGGTGATCACGGTAATTAATATCGCCTGCTTGTAACGTATACCCGAGTCAGCATATGCAAATAGGTCGAAAACCGTTGATATAATATATAACATACACATGTCCAATCGAACCACAATGAACGATCTCTGGAGAGTAAAACACTTCCGAGGTAACCCACAGGCGACCCCATTCAGTTGTACAATAAATTCCAGTAAATAACACTCCCAGATGTGTTCTATCCGATATCTATGTTCCTAGAAATGTGCGAATATACGAGAGTGTAAGACAAGATGCATTTGATTGGATACCGCAATTAATAGAAATAGAAACCTGGATCTAGAAATGGATCGAGCTATGATTAACAGACTCGTCACAGACCGCCCCCTAAATAATTCATTGTTTCTAAGGACCTTAACATACAATAATGAGTCTGCCTAATAATGCAATTATTATGCGCGTGAGTATCTGAATACCAGTTAACTGACTAGACAGCCTCCCAGGTACCCAAAGGCTAGCAATTTATTGATGATGAATCATATGCTCGTATATGACATATAGACGAACAACCACAGAAAACCAACCAACTAGAACGTGGATGTGCCCATGAGGTCGCCATAGAACACGACCCAGCTGCCAATCGAGAAGTCATGAAATGCATGTATGTACTTAAATGCATACAAGGCTTACGGAAAGAAAACTACGTCTTGCCCGGTAATCGCCTCCTAACACATTGGCGGTGGGGGGGGGGGGGGTATTCGAAATCATATCGAACCCCCCCCTCACCCGCATAACTTGAATCGTTTTTGTGTTAGTCATCAAATAGTATAGGAACTGTAAGGCTCCCTCCCTCACGTGTGATCGACTCCATAATGCCACTAAGGGCGGAGAAGGACGTGAAGAACAAATACTTCCCCTGATAAAGAAGGTCCTCTCATGGAGGAAGCTTCCGGGGAACGTTCCGTAACAGACATCTGAGAAGACTGATCCAAGATTTCTGTGACAACAGAGGTGCAACTATCAGGATTTCGCAACGAGACTGTTTGATTTCAACAGAATCTGCTGAATCAATGGAGTTGGAGGATACGCCTATCCTATTATTTCGTTCCATGAGATCAACAGAGTGTCTACTGCGTACGCTCGATGATTTGGGCATGGCGACATGAACGTCGGTAACTGATTGTTCCGGTGTTTCGCAAACAGATCTATCATGGGACGATCCCACTGGTAGCAAATCTGCCTGAATATTCGCTTGTTGAGAGTCCGGTCCGATGTCAACAGGTGACCTTTCCGAGAGAGTGAGCCTGCTAGTACATTCAGACGACCCGGTATATGACAGACAGAAAGATGAACATGATGATTCATGACGTATAGGAGAATCTTCTCTGTTAATTCGCATAATAGCATTGAAAGAGTGTTGCCTTGGTTCCTGATGTAAGCGACTACCGTTGAATTGTCAGACAAAACTGAACATGGACATCTGCTATTATGTGAATCCAATGTTGTAGCTAGCCATATTGACATCATCTCTTTGATGTCTATGCGCTTCTCTAGGAACCAAGGGTCCCAAAGACCCTGACACCTAAAGTCTGTGGGACTTAGGGTCGTGCCCCAACCTGTCTGACTCACATCCGTCATAATCGTGAAAGCCAGCTCCGGCAGTTGCAGCGGAACTCCCTGAGTTAACCACTGAATATCTGCCCAAATCTGAACCCTTGTTTTACTAGGTCCATCAAAACAATACTGGTTTCGAGTGAATGCATCTTCACACTTCAGTTCTGAGTAAAGAATATCTGGAGGAGATGCGTGCACAGGCAGCTCATTGGAATTAGATCCGCAGACGCTCCGCACAGCCCCATGAATTTCCTCACTGTTAATGCGTTTGAGTGTAGACAAAAGCGAGCATAACAACTGACTAATTTCGCTCTGGGTAACGGCGGACAAACCAGATTGTTGTGAGTCTTGAAGTTCATTCCCAATTGAGTGAACTCGAGAGGTGAATACAGCGTCATCTACATGGCCGAAGGCCTGCGACACCAACTTAGAATGAACAGGAAAAGAAAGAACTTCTTCCTTTGTCCATATAAAGGATGTGTCCAATGACGCCAGCGGTTTCTCACTTATCATCGCAGCATTCTGATTCATTGGAACAAATTCAGGGTAGTATTGATGGATGAAATCCATCGCAACCCTGTACTGTTCTGAAAGGGAAGAGTAATATTCTTCCTTATCCCTTTCACCATCCGAGAGAATCAGTTGCGAATCTCGGTCCAATGCATCTGCATGAACAGATGACTGGACCGCCCGACAGCTCAGGTTCTGAGTCTGAGGGAGGCTGCATTTGTACTTGCTGGGATGCTGCAATCACCTGTGCAATCTGCGACAACAAGTCTGTCACCGAGGCTTGAGGAGCATCGGTCTTCCTGCTCCTAGAACAGAGTGACGGAGATGGATCTCTTTTCCGAACGTCCCGATGATCGAGGCCTCATCTCCCTAGCTACCGGATGGTCCGAATATCCGAAGTCGGGTAGCTAGGATGCAGTTGTGTCTGCTTTAATAATGTAGCGGAGGAAGCTGTGACTGAAGCCGACCCTGGCTGCAGAGTAGACGGAGCATCCCGAGTGGTGGGAGGACGTATGCTCCGTCTCGTGCAAGTTTCCAACTAGAAAACTTCATTTCAGCTTGTGAAACGCAGCGGAGGAAGCCGGGACTGAAGCCAACCTCGGCTGCAGACTAAACAGAGCATCCTGAGTGGAGGGTGGACATATGCTCCAGCTCGTGCAAGTTTCTCATAACAACATTTAGCCCCAAATGTTGTTAGGTCAGCGAGAGGCCTCTCCCGCTCGCGGTCTATTAGACCTCGCCGAGTACAAGAAACTTGCCGACTTCCTCCCCATTTCCGTCGTTGCTGGGTGAGCTTATTTATATTAAAGTGCTCGCTCTACCCACATCTACACTTCCTTTAACCGCAACAGACTTACCCGGCATCACAGCACCCACGGATGGAGTACCACTTCACTGATCGAGCTAGCTGCTTGCAAGAGATTAAAACCCTTAACAAAAGACCCTAACTCTTGCAATCATGAGCACTGCAGCAAGCTCTATATGCTCAATGGAGCGCGACGACGGTAGCATGCTTGGATGGGTGTCAGAATATCATCACCATGTTCATGTTCCTCTGAAATAGAAACTGACAAAATGAATTATAGTGTGGTGAGAGGCCTGGCATCAGAACCTCACCGCCAACAACGTACTGCGACCCCCCCCTCTCCAACATTAGTCATCCCAGTGAACACAAGAATGACAAGGTCTGGAGGAGTGCATCGTCTACATCAGTCCGCCAAACTCCACAACAAAATATATAATTAAGATACATGAATAATAGCAATCAAAATTAAATTCAAAATATTTTTTGGAAAAAAAAAAAAATTCTGAAAAAACGCCTATGTACCCAAAGGGAACATTAAGAGCCCAAACGCATCCCGGTAGAGCCTAAGTGTGGACAAAATCCATTTTTTTTTAGGCTATACTACTGGAATAATAATCCATGTATCCTACAGTAATTCTACAGTAATAGAATATAAAAAACTACCTATAATTGAGGACATTGTCATGTAAACAACGTCAATATAAACAAGACATCAGGCACACAAAAAGGACCAAAGTCAGAAACCAATTTAAATGCTACCAGATGCAAAGCTAGATCTTCATACGAAAAAGAAATGATACATTGGATAGAGATGCAAGACTAAATGACCTAACCCCCCTAGGGTGAGGACGTAACCATGGGGAAAAACAGAATAATATTCAGTAATACATGTTAAACTCCCAAGAAATTTAATAAAAAATTTTAATAAAAAATAGCCAAAAAGCTTAATAGTTTAACAGGAAGGGTTCATGGAAGGATAGGGAAGGAATACTTAACAAACAGTGGAATAATCATTAATAAAAATGATGATATCAGGCGAATGTCCCGAAATTGGGAAACATAAAATAATTATATAATTATTATAAAGTTACAGCCCTGAACGTCTAAAACCATCGTTGAACACTTCCATCATCCAATAACAGCCTTGGATCCGCCAATTCTTGCATTGGTTTGTGTCTGGCATCCTCAAAAAAGGAGATTTTAAAGCACAGATGTCAGTTCATTGTTGCTGACTTTAGGGCCAAACAAAGAATGATGTTGTCGCCAATTCTGGTCACTTCCTGACGGCTGCGCATGCTTGGAGAGTAAAAGTATGGAGGACCAGATAGGACTTTTAATTTTCAGTTTTGCAAGCAAATTTTGGGGATTGGGGGGTTCAAAATTTGTGTTTGGCCCTTGATAACTTTGAGTTTGCATCAGCTAAGTCTGGGCCATTGGGATATAGTTTAAAAATATGGTTACTTTGGTGTGAAAACACTGAAAAATTCAATAAAATCAGTGAAAATTGGAATTTGCTCAGTAAAATTGAATAGAAATTTCTCAGTGGTTGGGGTATAATTGGACTTGATTGACTGGACCACTTGTTACTATGAATCAGATGGTGTTTCAGCAGGGTGTACAGTTCTGTATTACCCTTTTGAGATCCATATTTCTTGGGGCTGAAAGCCAAAGTAAATACGAATCTCAGAAGAGTAGTACAGTCCCGTACACCCTGCTGAAACACTGTGCGATGAATTTATTATCCTGCCCCTTCAGTGTGTTGAGTTTTGTTTTATTTTATAATCCCCAAACGGCATTCCAGTGATGAAAAACCTTCATGAAAGTAAAAATTAGAGAAACTGAAAGAAACATATCTTTCTTTATTACTGAACAAGAATGGGTTGGGAGTTATTTCCCTTCAACTGAACTCAAACATTTCAGGGCCTTCAATTCAAGAACATTAGGAAATGACTCGTCATTATTATTGAGGGAAACAAGGTGACTTTATAAGTGTTTAATTTGATACAGTGGTGCATTGTGTGTCTTGGAGAATCAGGGACAATAGATTTAAACTTGTACAAGTGCTTTAATTAGTTTCACTGAAGAGACAATTCATATAATGAGATATGTTGCATGGTTCTCGAAAGCACAACAGATCTGTAGTGTAGAAACACCACAACATAATCCCTCTTCTCGGCAGTAAAAGTGGACATTTGAGGTATGTACACATGTTTTATTTGAAGTTTTCAGAATATTTTCATAAAACAATATTGTTTTCATTTTGTTTGTTCATTATTACTGACGAAAATAATTGAGGTGAAGGGTGAAAGGGAAATCAGAAAAGTGTACAACAGAATGTCTGTACACATGTACACCCCTTTTAGCTGACAAATGATGTTTTCATACACCTCGTTGAACTTCATACACCCTGTTGGAGTTAAATGTACCATACTGGATGCATTGGTTACTGACCAATCAGGAAGCTTGTTTAATTTTAAAAGGATAATAAATGTTTGTATTACACTCCCATTCTTGAAGAGATTGGGGGTATACAGGATTACATGTGCCTGTCCATCCATCCATTAGGATCTATAATTGTATAATTTTAAAAGGGTAATAATATACATTATTATACCTCATCTACAAATATTATGCTAATCCCCCATATAATCCCATTAAACATTTCACATTGTTCCACCCACAGTGAATAATGCCAGTCAATAATTTGTGCATTATTACCCACTTCAGCCAAAGATTCCAGACAACACTAGCGGAGACACCCGACGTAATGTTGCACACGCACGTGACGACATAGTTTCTTTACCAAACGACTTCTGCATTGTGAAATAATGTAACCTCAGAAAATGTCTACAGGAATATTTGCCGATATTTGTCGGTCTGAAATAGAGGAACTGCTAGAAAATAAGGACAGTAAATGCACTAAACATTGTCATTCGCTTCTTTCCCTATTAAAAATTAGGAACTTTGGTCCCTTTTCAATATATGACTCTGAGACAATAATCCATAAATAATTGTATCAAGACAGAATCTTTAATCGGTATAATGAAAAAAAATAATGACTGAACTTGAGGGTAACAATATGGCTTGTCTCCCCTTGGTGCCATTATCTTAGATAATGGTCCCTCGGGAAGACAACCTACTTTGTTACCCTCAAGCCCAGTCATTATTTTTATATTATGCACTTTACTTGTGTTAGTGTAAAGTATATAGTGACTTTTTGAAAGTGTTAAGTACATACTGACAACATGCCGTGTACGCTGCCCATATGAACACAGAAATTGAGACCCCACTAATTACACTATGAGGTGGGGTCTCAAAACCCCACCATGTGACTTCAATTTGTCTATAATTAACTTGTGTTTTTTGCAAGTGCGGTAATCAGGTTTATTCTTCCACCAAAAATAGTTTCAGTTCATTGTTGTTTAGTGATTGTTAGATATTGCACTTAAGTATAAATTGAATACGTATGCTCCATACGTGTTTTTTGATAATAAAAAGCATTAATATGGCAGAAAAAACTATCAAAATATGGAGTTTGAATCGTGTTTTTAATCTCGCATGAATATGTCAAACTGTGTGATGGGATGTTCGGCTGATGTCGGTTTATCTTTTGATCTCTCAGTCACCGGCTCTTAATTAGATCAAATTTTTTCACAGTCAGTGAAAAATTACTTTTACTTTTACTTGAAATATTAAAAAGATAGTTCAATATTTGAAAAAGTTATTGAAAGCTATTGTGATTCCGAATGTTGTTCATCAAAATCGATTCAGAACTCGAGGAATTACGAAAAAATAAATATTATACCGTACTGAAATCATGGATGTGAGTTGAAAAAATTATAACTTGACCAGCACAATATCTGGACATTTCCTCGACGGTCTTTTACCTAACTGTAGCTATTGACGGAGAAGAATCATGTTACTGGTACTGAATTTTGAATAAATTGTGGGTTGGGGAAGAAGGGAATCCGATTTACGATTTTAAAAGTTAAGTTCAGAGTGGAATGTTAAAATGTACATGTTGAGAGTGGAATTAACATAAATAAACTACATTAACGAAAAAGGAATGCTTGTGGTGGCCCTGGGACGTTTCAGCCCAAGTCGCTTCGGAATCCATATACTGAAGCGCCTGCACGCACTAGCAAAGAAAACTGACCAAGATGGGCGGGGTCTAATTGCCTCGTTTCGGGGATGGGGAAGGGGAGGGGGACTATTTACTTCACCATTTAGGAGTGGTATGGATGACTGAATCTTACACTGCCAAGACACTGAAATTTTTTGATGTGCTGGCTGCACGCAAAAATCAGGAGTGGCGCCAGAAAATCTTCGATAGAGGAACTAAAATCTCCTGTCTGAAAGACCTATTTTAATTTTTGGGGTTTCAAGTCACGTGTGGGGGGACAAAACCAAAAAATTATAATACGAAATTTCGGGGCATGTTTGAGCTAGGGTTATGATGTGTGGTGGTCCGGCTTGTCGATCGGCATGTCATTATTGGAAAATAAAAAAACATTATTTTCTATTGTTTTTATTTACATATGGTTATAATTATGATTGCTGAATTAATAAAAAGTAATTGAAAATGTTGATTTGTCTCTTACTTTTTCTCAAGCTTGTCATGTGCAGAGGTGTTAAAACAGATGTTGGTTTGAAGGACAGCTCTGTGCTCTGTCGTGCCACTCAAATGTCATTTCACACCTTGTACAAGTGGTAGTTTAATCTACTATATTTAATTAATCACTTCAATCCCGACTACTTTAATGTAGTAGTAGTAGAATAATATTTTATTTACGTGTCACATTTCAATAAACATACATAATATACATAGAGTATTTACAAAATATTTATATGAAATCCAGCCTATGGAGGCTAATGAGACACATTTTCATCAGAGGTAGGTCTTTTTTTAAAGTAGTTCACAAAAAACAAAAAAAAAACAAACCCCAAAACAAAAAACCCAAACCTGAGAAACCAAAACACGCACACCTACACACACACACACCCTTGCACCCCCCCCCCCCCCCCACACACACACACAGAGTAATATGCAGACATATGCCCTCATGCACTTGCGTATACTTTCGTGTACTAATTTTCTTTCACTTTTTCTTACTTTCTGTCCCCCCACCCCCCGCCATCACGTATATATCTGGCTTTTTCGCCCCCACTTCCCACCCAAGAAAAACACAGTTCATCACGTGTTGGCCTACAGCTGTAAACAAAATGTGAAATTGGGAACTTCGCGAATATTAGTTTTTTTTCTCAAGTCTGGTTTATTTATTTCCTCGATCAAATTGATCGCGCAAACATAACAGTTTAGTTTCGAAAGTGACGAGGACTTTGTACCTAACCAAATGGAACTGACTGTCAGTGGCATAGATAGCTTTTCGCTGGCGGAGGGGCAGGCCAAAAATTTTCCGACAGACCGAAAATTTTCCGACAGTGTAACAACAACAAAAACCCAAACAAACAGAAAGAATCTGTTGTTTACTGCAAATGAACTGAAAATTGGTCTTTTTTACCCAAAATGGCATGTTTTTATCCCCAAAGCCAGCATTTTAATGTTATTAGGCATAAATTCGCTTAAAAATGGTCCCATAAAATTTCCGACAAAACTTCTGGTGGGGGGGGGCCTCCGCCCCTGGTCCCCCTTTATCTACGCCACTGCTAACTGTTCGATTCCCAATTTACAATTTGAAACCACAGCAATAGTCGCCGTCTGCCTCCTCCAAATTCTAATTTTAATTTAAAATACATTATCTACTACCAGTAACAAACACAGTTGTCTTGCCAGTTGACGTCACAAGACAGTATTTATTAATCAGAAGAGAAACTGACATGCAAAAGCAATTAAACTAATCGTTAACGCTCGTGACCACGGTGGGTCACAGTGTTTTGAAAACTGTCTTCCACTGATCAAACACTGCGGTCCACTGGAACTCCATGGTGGAAAACACACCGCTGCGGCGTTTTTGTTTCAATCCATGTTGAACGTACTGTAATGTTAGTTATAAGAAACCAAATGAAGTTAAAAGATTAAAAAAAGACAACTCATTTATGTAAATGTTAAAAAATTTATAGTAATTTATATATTTTTTATACTTACCAATGACCCAGACATAGCTGGTGCTAACTCTTAAAATATAGGGCCAAACACAAATTTTGCCCCCCAATCCCCAAAATTTGCATCTAAAACTAAAGAAAACATGTCCAGAAAGGCCCTCCACACTTCGCCCCTACTGCGCATGCGCAGTGTCAAGGACGTTCCGAAATTGGCGCCATTAATCATTCTAATAACCAGTGCCTGGTAAGCGCTATGTACTCAGCGGGGAGGCAAGAGTTCCCAACTCCTGGGAGGGCCATCCCCGTCTGGGTCATTGGTAAGTATAAAAAATATATAAATTACTATAAATTTTTTAACATTTTTATACTGTACCAATGACCCAGACATAGCTGAATAGTAAAAAGGCTGGAGGGCCAAGGACATAGAGCAAAATGGAATACGCTCAATAAATAAAATAGAGTCATCCCCTGTAGGGAAAAGAAGTAATAGGCCTTACATGTATCTTTCTTATTTATGATAAATTAGAAAGATACAACACCTTCCAAAAATTGAGCTTCATACATCCAAGTACTCTATTAATATCCAATAATCCTTATACTAATAATTTTTAAAGTAAGCCAATAATAAAGTAAATCTAGAGAATAGAGACTCTTATATTTCTAAAAGTGTGTGAGAATTGCATAATCATGTCCGTTGACATATGCAATATTCAAAGGCTATACTTTAAAAACTAAGACTTGAATGAATTTTATAAACTTAAACTTCTCACTAAACAACCATCCCAATAACAGCTCAGAATTACTAACTCCGGAGGAGGTATCCCCTTGTTTTCATAGTAAAAACAGGTGACCCAAGGGAACACCCTCCCCCCCCCTTTTTCTTGCCCTGGGTCAAATAGCCCAGAGCGAAGAGGGCAGCCGAACGGAGACACTGCCGAAACAGACAGCCTACCTAGCTATAGTAGCAACTGTTAAGAGAATGACATTCTGAGCAGTAGATAATAGACCTAACAATAGAGGCCTCCAGAAATGGACTCGATATTTCTGAGATAAAATTCATGAATGGATGGCTGAGCGCAATGAGCAGCCTTCAAAAATCTATAATAGCAACACTATTAATGTAAGCCCAAGAAGTAGAAGAACTCTTACTTCATGAGCCGAAATCTTAAGCACAACTGCTAAGCTAATGATATACCATAAGCAGTACGCTAGTTAATAGAATCCATTAACAATAAAATGGAGCGTAACGTCCTTCTACTAGACATCAAGACAGAAGAAGCTTACGCCCTTGTAATAAACAGATATCTGTTTATAAATACATAAACTGTACCCGGAAAGAGTAAAGGCCTATGCCCATACGAAGACGGAAGGGCCTTAAAATAATAGGTTCCGGATAATAGGAGCCTAACTCTTATGCAACAATCCAACCTAAATAGTAACGGAAGTATTGATTCCGAAACTATGAAAGTGAAAATGATCCATCGATAGTGCATGAAACTCACTGACTCTACAGTAAAAGAGAAACCAACAGAATTACTGTCTAAAAGGTCAGAATTTGAAAACTACTGTTTCCAGAGGCTCAAATGATTACTTAGCTAAATAAGAACCGAAGTTAAAATCCGTATAGGAATTTAATCTAAAGATTCTAAGTCTATTTATCAAAAAGTTACTAACTGACTTAGATAAAGAGACAAAAGGCTCAATTGTAAACTATAGTAGAGTGCATAGGTATGAGGTAACATAAACCTATAACCTAAATAACACAGGCTGCAGTAGATCTTGTGAAACAAGTATACTAAAAAATAGCAATGAGTAGTATGGAGGGATCAACCATATGAACATAAAGATCCCTACACCACAACGGAAGAGCCTCCACTTTAGTCGCATAGAATAGCGAAGAAGAGGATCTCCTATAGTAAGAAATCGCGTCCAAAGCTCGTCCAGTACAGTGCATACAATGCAATACGGACCACACAACGGAATACATGAAGGTTGCGACCTTTCTGGTTGTGATAAAGATGACACGATTTACCCAGTGAAAAAAGATCCTCACATAGAGGAAGATTTCACGTTAAGATCCACAGTAGACAAGAGAGTAAATTACTCATGATCTCTGTGAAGATAGAGATGCTATCAACAGAAATGTATAGTGGTTGTTTATCTTAGCAATACCTGCTAAAACAACAGCGCCGGAGGATACGCGTATCCTATCATTCCGTCCTATAGATCAATAGAGCGTTAACAGTATTAGCTCAGAGATCTGGACAAGCCAACACATACGTGTGCAATTGATTAGCAAGCTGTGTCATAAATAAAACATCATTGGGCGCTCCCATAGATAGCAAATCTGATTAATTACTTGTTTGTTGAGAGTCCATTCTGACAGCAACAAGCGACCCGTAAGAGAACGGGAGTGCGATAAAACAATCAGACGACCCAGAATATGACGGACCAAAACTGAACTTGGTGTACTATAACCAACAGACGGATTCTTTCCATTAAATTGAATAACGGAAACGAAAGAGTGCCTCCCTGGTTCCGGAGATACGCCACTACTGTCGAATTAAAGGACAGGAATTTGGGCATGCGTTTCTGAATAATGTTCATGCAATGACATAAAGCAAGCCTAAAAAACATTATTCCGCGGAAGTTAAACTGATAGCTAAAAGACTGCGGAACCCAAAGACCCTGGCACTTCGAATCCGTAGGGATCAGTATATATCCCAATCTGTTTGACTGGTAACCGTCATAACAGCCACACTTGGGTCCGGCAACTGCGGCGGCACTCTCTGAGTCAACCACCGAATGTTTGCCCCAGTCTGAATCTCTTGTAATACTAGATAGACAAGAGAATGTATAATTCAAGCAATTCATGGATTGCCGGAAGTTGCCGTCGAAGAGAAGCTCCTCCGAGAACGAAGCGACTCTGAGAGAGTTCTGAACCTACTATCCACGCGTGGATGTAGCTAGGGCTGCATCACGTCTAACCAACTCCAATCAGCCACTGAAGGGCGGAGTTATACGTGAAGAAACTACTGCCCTCAAAAGAAATTACATTGAGAATAATATCCCGTAAATCTTTTCTTGAAGACGTAATGATAACGCCTCAGTAAGGCGGATTACGTATAATAAAGCGTCTAAGTTAAGTCTACTATACATAATGTCGTTCCCAACATTGAAATTGGAAAAGACATAAACGGCGAAAAAGAATATATGCAGTCTTTAATCACCGTCTAGACGCATATGAACTCTCGGTATGCCCTGCTCTGCCAAAATAAACTATATGTAAAAAAGATAAAATGGCAGAAATGAGCCACGCGGACAAGAAACTAAACTATCATGCTTAGAAGCAGGCTTGTATATATATATAAATATATAGCGTCGAAAAATAAAACACATGTTGTAATGACAATATTGGACTGCGTCGGTAAGTCAGGGACAAAGCCCCTGTACCGATCGAAAAATTCGAGTCCAATGACGCTATAAGTCTCTTATCCAAGATCGCAGCAATGAAGTCCGAAAAATAATCACTGGAAGAAATGCCAGAAGATAAGAAAGGCATCTTCCGATACTACTAAAGGGAAAACTCGAAATCTTTCGAATCCCTTTCGCCATCCTGTCGGACCCTATAAAGCGTTCGGTCGTCCGTAGCTTGATGCAACCGCGGACCGCACCGACCCAGCGCCGTCGGATAATTCCTGATTCGACCGAGAAACCATCAATTGCTGGGATGCTGCGAAACAACTGTGCTAACTCGGATAGCACGTCCGTCACTGAGGCCTGAGGAGCAGCGGTCTTACGATGCATTGCCGCAGGAAGCTCCGAGATCGTTACCCCGTGCATACTTCCAATATGCGAGCGAACGGAGTGTATAGGCCTCGTGTCCCTTGGCTACCGGATGGCGCGACCTATTCGCTGTGGAATCACTGAATGCCGAAACTGATCGGATACTCTAGGTCACGTAGCCAATGTGCGGTCGTGTGCCCTGCTGTGAGGATGAGGAAGCATTAAAGACAGTCTCTCGGACTGTCAATATAACGGAGCGTCCCGAGCAACGGACATATGCTCCGAATGTAAAATATCTGAACCACAACATGCGGTCCCCTATGTTGTTGGCTTCCTCCGATCTGTCCTCAATCTGCCGTCACTGGGTGAGTACTAAAGTAATTAAAGTGCTCGCATCACCCAAATCTCCTTCCTAGACCGCAACGGACGAACCCGGCAGCCGAACCATTCGATGAATGTACGCTACACCGGGTGAGCTAGCGAATGTCACTCCGTAAGCGATAGACATATTCCATGAGCACATATTGCCGCTAACTCTTCATTAACTATGACGACAGAGGCACACTTTTGAAAGACATCTCCATAACTCTTCGAACAAGAAACCAGAAATGCTTGGATAGCAAGCATAAAATAATATATATATAGCGTCGTTCAATAATTCGATAGTTTGCGTGACATTATTGGACTATGTCGGAACTGAGGGACGATGTCCCTGAACCGAACCAAAAATTTCTAAGTCCACCGACGCTATCAGTTTCTTATCCGGCATCGCAGCATATGTTGTTCCGAAAGGGAAAGCTTGAAATCCACCGAATCCCTTTCGGTATCCCGTCGGACCGGATGAAAATTTTCGGACGTCCGTACCCGCTTCCGCGGAGCGTCCCGACCCAGCATCGTCGGATAAAATATATGCGACAGATTCAGTTGATGCTGGGATGCTGCGATAAACTGTGCTATTAAGGAAAGCACGTCCGTTCCCGAGGCCTGTGCAGTAGCGGACTTACGATGCATTGCCGCTGGAAGCTCCGTGTACGTTGACTCCCGCACACTTCCTATGCGAACGTCCGGAGTCTGCAGGCCTCGAGTCCCCGGCTACCGACCCAGCGCTGTCGGATAATTCTCGATCCGACACCGTTACTGTCGGCTGCTGGGATGCTGCGATAAGCTGTGCTATGTGCACAAGAATGTCCGGCGTCGAGACCTGCGGAGGCGCAGACTATCGCTGCTTCGCCGAGGGTAGCTCCGCATCAGATGGCTCCCGCATACTTCCTATGCGAACGTCCGGAGTCCATCGGTCTCGAATCCCTGGCTGTCGGATGGTGTGACCTGGTCGCCGAAGAATCCTTGATCGGCGAAGCTGGTAACATATCGGCGGTCACGCAGCCAAGGTGCGGTCGTGTGCGCTGACGAGAAGAGGAAGCCTTAGCAGTCTCAGCGGACTGCCTATACAACGGAGCGTCCCGAGCGACGGACGTATGCTCCGCTAACGACACATTTGTACCACAACATCTGGGGCCAGATGTTGTTGAACGAGAGAGGGGCCTCTCTCGCTTGCCGTCCGGAAGGACCGGAACGAGCTATGAACCGGACTAAAAGGCTTCCTCCGTTCTCCCTCCGATCCGCCGTCACTGGGTGTGCATTAAGTTAATTTTATAGTGCTCGCATCACCCCAAAATTCCTTCTAGACCGCAACGGACGAACCCGGCTGCCGAACCATTCGGTGAATGGACGCTACACCGGGCGAGCTAGCGGACGTCAAAGGCCGTCGAACCTACTAGGGTCCTCTTAGGCAATTGGCGTATTACATGAGCACTTTTCCGCTAGCCCTTCAATAATTGTGACGACGGAGGCACACTGTTGGAAGACATCACAGATACATCACCCTAATCTTGATCGTCTGAAATAGAAATTGATAAAGTAGAGTGACCCTGCGGGGAAAGGACCGGAGTGTCCAAATCCCCAACAACATACCGTGACATACGCTTCCCATATTGTCATCGAAATCATACGATACAGAACAGGAGTTAATGCGAGTACACTGACCACATATAGAATGATAATAAAGTCAGAGGAAGACTTCCTCTTAAAACAATTGATCAATATCCTTTCAATGTGAAAAGAAAACAAGTCCTGGTACTCGCACTAACCCCTGGCAATCAAAATACATAATAATAATATGATCCATTAATATAGAAAAAATAATTAAAATCAAAATATTTTGAAAAAATATTTTTTCAGAACAGCCCAAGTTTCTGAAAAGTAACGTTGAGCCCCAATGGATCCCAAGCCTAAGTGTGGACAAAAATTTTAAAAATATTTTAAACAATTTATTCAACACTTACGAACAATAATAATGTATCTATTTATGATTAAAATAACATAAAGATATTATTATTTAGAAATCCCCCCCTCACACAGAGGGCTGTTGTAAATGTAAACAATGAGTGTAAAAACACTAAAATAAGACTCCAGGCACCCAGGCCCGAAATCAGTTACCAAAAATACACCATCTGATGCAAAACAGAGACTTCCAGGGAAGAAACTGCAGAACATCAGATGGTAGATGCAGAACACAACGCCTAACCACCCGTAGGTGAAGACGTAAACATGGGGAAAGAACAGAATTCATTCTGTTATTCAGCTAAAACTCCCAAGAAATTTTAGTAATAATAATTACAGAAACTATGCCAAAAGCATGGGAGAATAGCAAGGGGGAACTTAAAGGACAGGGAGAGAGGAAAAACACTTGAAAAAACAGTGTAACTAAATAATCAGAATGACAACAAAATGGCTGCTGCCTTGAAAATAGGTAACTTAACATAATTTCATTAAAAAATTTTAAGTTACAGCCCTGATAATATTCTGTCACACATTCTTTTCCTCTCCTCCTTTTCTATCCTCCTTAGAATCACCATTTCACTAATATTTATGTGTCTGGCATCATTTAAACTGAGATTTAAAAGCACAAAGATCAGTCAGATGTTAACTGATGAAGGGCCAAACTTAGAATGATTAATGGCGCCAATTTCGGAACGTCCTTGACACTGCGCATGCGCAGTAGGGGCGAAGTGTGGAGGGCCTTTCTGGACATGTTTTCTTTAGTTTTAGATGCAAATTTTGGGGATTGGGGGGCAAAATTTGTGTTTGGCCCTATATTTTAAGAGTTAGCACCAGCTATGTCTGGGTCATTGGTACAGTATAAAAATATCAATGTGCAAAAAACAAACTTATTTATGTTAATATCTAAGTGCAGTGTATTATGTTTCTATAGTTTATCGCTTGTTAAAAGTTGAAACACTTGAATGAAATAAAATATATCAAAACCAATGTTCTTGTTATTGTTGCTCTGTTGTCAATGAAGATAATTAATTAATTGTACACGCCCACTCATAAAATAGTTCCTCTATAAATAGATAGCACCAATCTAAATTTAGCATCAATAACTGGGGTATTAATTGACCAGTCTCATATGGGTACTGCACACGTAATGAGTGGGAATTTACATATATAGTAACATAACAACCCTTTTCCACTTGATAAAGGACATGGAGCCAAAAATCTGCAGATATTAATTGAGTGACTTTGTTCTGTATAATTTAATGAAAAACCCCATATTGATCCTCTGCACACTGATGTCAAAATATCCAATTTCAAGCAGCAAATATTTCCCATAATGCAATCAGGAATTTAACCAATTTAATCTTGTTTGACAGATCTCAATGAGCTCTGTCAAACAAGGTTAAATTGGTAAAATTCATAGTTGAATTATGGAAAATTTTTTACAGGTTTATATTTTGACATCATTGTGCAATGATTAAGTCAATCATCTGATTCTGAAGTCAGTTCCTCACTCAGTCTAGTCCACTGATCTCAATATAACTGCATTGCTGGAACGTCAGTGAAAAACATCACCACTCAAACTGCCCCCCTCCCCTCCTCCCTACGATGGAGTGAAGTCATTTAATGAGGTAGTTCCTCCTAATCCACGATGTTTGTTGACGTGAATGCTATTTCGCCATGGCATAACAGCTTTCACTTCATCAAATGCCATGGCATCTTACCTTGCACAAAAATTAATGACACTTTATTAACTTTCCAATCTCGGCACTTTTTTTGATAAAAAATAACTAAAATATGTTGTAAATATTCGATTTGTAATTGCTACGAAAAATATGAAAATCATCAACATATTTATTTTTTGCAAACACCAAAGTCTGTTGTTTAACCCTTTACTCAATGCAGACGATATCAGAATTTATTATTTTAAATATCATTTTTTCAAATTTTTCAAAACATTTCAACAAAACCATATCATGTGACCCCTCGTTGGAACGAGCTCAACAAGCTCGTTCCAGTGAGGGGTCACATGATATGGTTTTGTTGAAATTTTTTGAAAAGTTAAAAAATTTATAGTAATTTATATATTTTTTATACTTACCAATGACCCAGACATAGCTGGTGCTAACTCTTAAAATTCTAGGGCCAAACACAAATTTTGCCCCCCAATCCCCAAAATTTGCATCTAAAACCAAAAGAAATCATGTCCTGAAGGTCCTCCATACTTTGCCCTCACTGCGCATGCGCAGTGTCAAGGACGTCCCGAAATTGGTGCCAATTATCATTCTTACAAGCAGTGCCTGGTCAGCGCCATGTACTCAGCGGGGAGGTATGAGTTCCCAACTCCTGGGAGGGCCATCCCCGTCTGGGTCATTGGTAAGTATAAAAAATATATAAATTACTATAAATTTTTTAACATTTTTATACTGTACCAATGACCCAGACATAGCTGAATAGTAAAAAGGCTGGAGGGCCTAGGACATAGAGGAAAATCCAATAAGCTCAACTATATCAATAGAATCAACCCCTCAAGGAGAAAAGGAGTATTAGGCTTTACATGTATCTTTCTTATTTTATGATAAATTAGAAAGATACAATACCCTTCATAATTGAGCACAATAACATTCATGTTCTCTATTAACATCCAGTATAACCCCTTATACTAATTATTTTTAAAGTAAGCCAATAAATAAAGTTAGTCCAGAGAATTGAGACTCTTTATATTCTTTTAAAAGTGTCTGAGGATTGTATATTAACGCCCGTTTGACACTTGACATATACAAATGCTTCACACTGAGCTACACTTTGAAAATATGACATGAATGAATTTTTACTATTAATATTACACTTTAAAACCATCCCGGTAACGACTCAGAATTACTGACTCCAGAGGAGGAATCCCCTTTCTTTTCACTATAAAGCAGGTGACCTAAGGGAACACCCTCCCCCCCACCCCCTTCCCCTGGGTCAAATAGCCCAGAGCGAAGAGGGCAGCAGGACGGAGTTACTGCCGGAACAGAAAGCCTGCATAATTATAGTTGCAACTGTTTAGTGGACGACATTCTGAGCAACAGATAACGGACCTAAACAATGCAGGTCTCCAGAAATGGACTCAATATTTCTGAGATAAAAATTTGTGAATGTGGATGGCTGAGACCAATAAGCAGCCTTCATTAAATCTGTAATAGCAACACTATTTGCGTAAGCCCAAGATGTAGAAAGAGCTCTTACTTCATGAGCCGAAATCTTAAGCACAGACTGCTGAGTAGAAGATAGATTATCATAAGCAGTACGGATAGTTAATTGAATCCATCTAGCAATAGAATGGACCGAAATGTCCTTTCTATTATGCATCAGAGACAGAAAGAAGCGTTTTCGTCCCTTTCTGATAAACTGATATCTTTGTTTATAAATACGTAAAGCTCTAACAGGACAGAGTAAAGGCCTACGCCCGTCTGAAGACGGCAGAGCCTTAATAACAATAGGTTCCGGATATTTATTAGGAGCCTGATTCTTAGCTAAAAATCCAACATTAGTAGTGAAGGTGATAGTGTTCCCGACACTACGATAATGAGAATCGTCCACCGATAGTGCATGAAGCTCACTGACTCTTCTAGCAGAAGAGAAAGCTAAGAGAAAAGCTGTCTTATAAGACAAGAATTTGAAATCTACTGTCCCAAGAGGCTCAAATGGCTTTTCCTTCAGTTTAAGAAGAACCCAAGCTAAATTCCACTTAGGAATTAATCTAAGAGTTCTGGGTCTATTTATCGAGAAGTTTCTAACTAACTTAGATAAAGAGACATTAGATCCAATTTGTAAACTATCATGGTGTGCATAGGTATCAGATAACACAGACCTATAACCCTTAATGGTAACAGGCTGCAGTTTGATCTCGTCAAACAAGTATACTAGAAAGTTTGCAATATCTGGTATGGAGGGATCAAAAATATCAACAGAATGATCCCTACACCAATGACGAAAAACCTTCAACTTAGCCGCATAGTTTAGCGAAGAGGAGGTCCTCCTACAGTTAGAAATCGCATCCACTGCTCGTCCTGTAAAGTGCTTGCCATGCAAGAAGGACCGCACAATGGAAATACGTGAAGGTTGAGACCTTGCGGATTGTGATGAAGTTGACGCGATTTCCCCTACGAAAGAAGATCCTCCCGTGGAGGAAGCTTTCGTGGTAAGTCCCACAGCAGACACCTGAGTAGATTTATCCACGGTCTCTGTGGAGACAGAGATGCTACCAATAGAATCTTGCATTGAGATTGTTTTATCTTTAGCAACACTTGCTGAATTAACAGCACTGGAGGATACGCATATCCTATCATTCCGTCCCATGAGATCGACAGAGCGTCTACTGCATATGCTCGTGGATCCGGACATGGTGACACATACGTCTGCAACTGATTGTTGAGATGTGTCGCAAATAAGTCTATCATTGGCCGTTCCCATTGGTAGCAAATCTGATTGAATACCTGTTTGTTGAGAGTCCACTCTGACGGCAACAAGCGACCCTTCCGAGAAAGGGAGTCTGCTAGTACATTCAGACGACCCGGTATATGATGGACTGAAAGTAGAACTTGGTGTTCTAGAGCAAACAGAAGGATTCTTTCCGTTAAATTGAATAACGGAACGGAATGAGTGCCTCCCTGGTTCCGGATATACACCACTACTGTCATATTGTCGGACAGGATTTGGACATGAGCTTTGTGAATAATGTCCATCCAATGGCATAACGCAAGCCAAATTGACATCATTTCCTTGATGTTTATGTGCTTACTTAGAAACTGTGGACCCCAAAGACCCTGGCACCTCGAATCCGTTGGGATCAATGTTGCACCCCAACCTGTTTGACTGGCATCCGTCATAATCGTAAAACTCGGATCCGGCAACTGCAGCGGAACTCCCTGAGTCAACCACTGAATGTTTGCCCAAGTCTGAATCTCTTGTTTCACTTGATCTGACAAGAGAACGTCTATATCGAGCGAATGAATCTTCACACTCCAATTCTGAGTCAAGAAAATTTGGAGAGGATGAGTGCGCAACCGCCCCATCGGAATGAGATCCGCAGCGGCTCTGCACAGACCTATCAGTCTCATGAACTCCCTCGCTGTGACTTTGTCTGCATGAAGACAATAGCGAGCGTAACAACTGATTAACTTCACTCTGGTTAACGGCAGACGAACGAGATTGTTGTGCGTCTCGAAGCTCATTCCAGATGAGTGAATGACTTGGACGGCACCAGATCCGACTTCTCCTCATTTATAACAAAACCGAGACGTCGGAGCAATATCGTTCTGAAGCGTTAACTCAATGCCGTACCTCTGAAGAATGTCATCCAGGTAGGCCAAAGTTACCGCAGACGAATGAGCTCGGAAATACATCATTACCGAGTTCATTACTCGAGTGAAAGCCCAGGGTGCTAGGTTCAATCCGAAGCACATCGCCCGGAATTGATATACAACTCCTAGGACTGCGAAGCGTAGATACTTTCTGAATGTCGGATGTACCATGACGTGAAAGTACGCATCTTTGAGATCTATGCTTGTAGCATAATCGTTCACCCGAATACTCGCTCTGACCGATCGAATCGTCTCCATATAGAACTTCGGAGCGACGATCAGCTTGTTTATCCAGCTCAAATCTATGACTGGACGGAACGAGCCGTCTGGTTTCGGAACCAGAAATAGATGGCTGTAGAACCCCGGTGATTCCTGGTCTTCTACGACCTCTACCGCGTTCTTCATCAAAAGAGACTGTACCTCCGATAAAAGAGCGTCTCTTTTCTGCGGATTTGACGGAAGTTGAGTCCATTTTGGACTTTGAGTTAATGGAGGCTTTCGTTTGAAGGATATTCTTAGTCCTTCCGAAATCACCCCTCTCACCCAAGGGTCGTCCGTAATCGACGCCCACTCTTCTGTAAAACTCGACAACCTTCCGCCAACTGGAACACGATAGAGGTTCAAACCATCACCTCCTGGACCTGCGAGGCCTGCAGGAGGAGAAACCACGTCCTCCACGACCCGCACCTCGTCCCGTCAACCTCGCTGCCTTGACGGTCTCTAGAATAAGACCAAGAGGACGCAAAGGAACCTCTATAGGAACCTCTCTTGGGCGTATTTGTCCCAGAAGTGCCTGTCTTACTCTTATCTGCTGAATCCGACTTTTTGGAAGCGGATTTAAAAAGCAGAGAATCCAAAGCTTTCTTAGTTATTTTATCATAGATTGCTGAAAGCTTGCCATCGAAGAGAAGCTCTCCTGAGACCGAAGCGACTCTGAGAGAGTTCTTCACCTTACTATCCACACGTGTGGATGTAGCTAGGGCTGCATCACGTCTAACCAACTCCAGGTTTGCCACTGAAAGGGCAGAGTTATACGTGGAATAGGCCACTGCCCTTGAAAGAAGTCTTAATGAGGATTGTATATCCTGGAATTCTTTCCCTTGAAGACGCAGTGATAACGCCTTTGTAAGGTGGTCTGCGTATGATAAAGCGTCTAAGCTGGCTCTGTTAGACGTAATTGTCGTTTCCAACGCCGCGGTTGGAATGGACATAGACGACGGTAATGACAATTCCAAGTCTTCCGCCTCGTCGTCTAGACGCAGAGGAACTCTCGGGATGCCCTGTCCTGCCGTATCAAATTTATTCCTTGAATTGATGAAAGGCAGGTTAAGAGCATTGGCAGACAAGAAACCAGCTTTGCCTGTTTTGGAAGCAAGCTTAAAGATAGCGTCGTTCAATAATTCGAATGTTCTTGTGACATTATTGGACTGTGACGGAAACTCAGGGACGATGTCTCGGAACCGCTCAAAAAATTCAGTGTCCAATGACGCTATCAGTTTCTTATCCGGCATCGCAGCAGTCTGGCCCGACGGAACAACTTGAGGAAGGTAGTGCCGGATGAAATCTACGGCAGCTTTATGTTGTTCCGAAAGGGATAGCTCCAAGTCCTCAGTATCCCTTTCGCCATCCGGTCGGACCTCATGATGCTCCCGGTCATCCGCACCCGATGCTTCGGCAGAGCATACCGACCCAGCGCCGTCGGATAATTCCTGATCCGACAACGATTCTGTCGTTTGCTGGGATGCTGCGATAATTTGTGCTATCTGAGCTAGCACGTCCGTCATCGAGGCCTGCGGAGTAGCGGTCTTTCGCTGCTTAGCCGCCGGAAGCTCCGCATCAACTGACTCCCGCATACTTCTCTTATGCGAACGTCCGGAGTCTACCGGCCTCTTGTCCCTGGCTACCGGATGGCGTGACCTGGTCGCCGTTGAATCCCTGATTGGCGAAGCTGGCTGAATATCCGCGGTCACGTAGCCAAGGTGCGGTCGTGTGCGCTGCTGAGAGGATGAGGAAGCCTGTACAGTCTCTCCGGACTGCCTATATAACGGAGCGTCCCGAGCGGCGGACGTATGCTCCGTTTGTGAAACATTTTGTACCACAACATCTGGTCCCAGATGTTGTTGTACGAGAGAGGGGCCTCTCTCGCTCGCGGCCTGGCTGGACCTGGACGAGCTAGGAACCGGACTACAAGGCTTCCTCCGATCTCTCCTCTTATCCGCCGTCACTTGGTGTGCACCTTGTATGTTTATAGTGCTCGCATCACCCAAAACTCCTTCCTGGACCACAACGGACGAACCCGGCTGCCGAACCATTCGGTGAATGGACGCTACACCGGGCGAGCTAGCGGACGACAGCGCCGTCGATCCTACTAGGGACCTCTTAGGCAACTGGCGTATCTCCATGAGCACTTTTGCCGCTAGCTCTTCATATGATTGTGATGACGGAAGCGCACCTTTGGAAGATAACATGGAAACATCACCCTGTTCTTGTTCCTCTGAAATAGAAACTGATAAACTAGAGTGACCCTGCGGAGAAAAGACCGGCATAGCCCTTTCCCCGCTAACAACATACCGTGACACACGTTTCCAATGTTTGTCATCCCAATATTCACATACTGAACAGGAGTTAGTGCAAGTACACTGACTACAATTAATACAATGATCATGAAAGTCAGAGGAAGATTTCCTCTCATTACAATTTGAACAATATCCTTTCATTGTGAAAAGACAACAATAAGTCCTAGTACTCGCACGAACCCCTGAAAACAAAGATACATAATAACATGATCCATTAATATTTAAAAAACAAATGAAATCAAAAATAAATTTTTAAAAAATATTTTTTCAGCAAAGCCCAAGTTTCTGAAAAGTAACGTTGAGCCCCAATGGATCCCAAGCCTAAGTGTGGACAAAAATTTTAAAATTATTTTAAATAATTAATGCAACACTTACGAATAATAATAATGTATCTTGTAATAAGATAAACTAGTACAAAGGCAAACCCCCCCCCCCCCCCCCACCTCAAAAGAGACTGTTGCCAATGTAAACAAGAAGTGTATAAACACCAGAAAACATGACTCCAGGCACTGACAATCGTGGCCCGAAATCAGTTACCAAAATATACACTATCTGATGCAAAACAGAGACTTCCAGGGAAGAATCTGCAGAACATCAGATGGTAGATGCAGAACAATACATCTAAACACCCATGGGTGAGAACGTAAACATGGGGAAAATAACAGAAATCATTCTGTTACCAAGCTAAATCTCCCAAGAAATTTTAGTAGTAATCTTACTCAAAAATATGCCAAAAGCATGGGAGAATAGCAAGGGGGGACTTAAAGGACAAGGGGAGAGGAAACACTGAATAAGCAGTGCAACTTCATAGCAAGAATGACAACAACAGGCCCATGCCTCGAAAATAGGCAACTTAACATAATTTCATTACAAAATTTTAAGTTACAGCCCTGAATATTTTCTGTCACTCCTTTTTCCTCTCCTCCTTCTATATCCTCCTTAGAATCACCATTTCTCCAATATTTATGTGTCTGGCATCATTTAAACTGAGATTTACAAGCGCAAAGATCAGTGAGATGTTAACTGATGAAGGGCCAAACAAAGAATGATAATTGGTGCCAATTTCGGGACGTCCTTGGCACTGCACATGCGCAGTGAGGGCAAAGTATGGAGGACCTTCAGGACATGATTTCTTTTGGTTTTAGATGCAAATTTTGGGGACTGGGGGGCAAAATTTGTGTTTGGCCCTAGAATTTTAAGAGTTTGCACCAGCTATGTCTGGGTCATTGGTACAGTATAAAAATATAATATTTTTTCAACTGCTGAATGTTCATATTACGCGGGTAGATGCAGCCGATTCGTTGGGTAAAAGGTTAAAAAGCATCGCCACACAATCTGGCCCCTAAGATGGCATAAAGTCAATAAATGTGGTAACTCCTCTCAATCTATGACATCGGATGATTGATTGATGCGTTAACAGCTTTCACATCATCAAAAACATGGCATCCTACCTAGTTTGAAAACTAATTACACTTGATCAGCTTTCCAATTGCGGCACTTGATTTTGTCAATTATAAATACTTAACAAGAAGGGGCAATGCAAAGTGTGTGCCAATGCGCAAAGAATTTTCTAAGTCAAAAGAGTGAAAAAGAGCCAAAACTTTGGAAAAAATATGTGGAAGAGACTCACGCTATACAGGTATCATTCCCCCATGATGCTCTATGACAACACCAAAATATCATTCAAACCGGAGTAGCAGTCGCTGCGATACAAGAGAAAATGTTGGTATGGATGGACAGATGGATGGTTGGACGAACAGATGGTCGGTGGTCTCCACCAGATACCCCTTCGACTTTTCAAATTGGGGGCACAATAACTAAAATATTTTGTAACTATACAATTTGCAATATCATGAATAATTTGAAAATCGACATATTTATTTTTCATAAACATCAAAGTATATTGTTTAAAAAGCAATTGAAGATTGCGAAGTGTCGGGAAACTAAAAACCTTTTCGAGAAATTTTGTTGTTGTGGAACATTGTTCATTCATAGCAGATAAGATGGCAGCAGTGGAGACACTGTTCTATATGTGAAAAAATACTAGCGAGCTCGTTCCAAAGAGGGGTCACATGATATGGTTTTGTTGAAATATTTTGAAAAATTAAAAAAAGTTAAAAAATTTATAGTAATTTATATATTTTTTATACTTACCAATGACCCAGACATAGCTGGTGCTAACTCTTAAAATATAGGGCCAAACACAAATTTTGCCCCCCAATCCCCAAAATTTGCATCTAAAACTAAAGAAAACATGTCCTGAGAGGCCCTCCACACCCCGCCCCTACTGCGCATGCGCAGTGTCAAGGACGTTCCGAAATTGGCGCCATTTATCATTCTAATAACCAGTGCCTGGTAAGCGCTATGTACTCAGCGGGGAGGCAAGAGTTCCCAACTCCTGGGAAGGCCATCCCCGTCTGGGTCATTGGTAAGTATAAAAAATATATAAATTACTATAAATTTTTTAACATTTTTATACTGTACCAATGACCCAGACATAGCTGAATAGTAAAAAGGCTGGAGGGCCAAGGACATAGAGCAAAATGGAATACGCTCAATAAAATAAAATAGAGTCATCCCCTGTAGGGAAAAGAAGTAATAGGCCTTACATGTATCTTTCTTATTTATGATAAATTAGAAAGATACAACACCTTCCAAAAATTGAGCTTCATACATCCATGTACTCTATTAATATCCAATAATCCTTATACTAATAATTTTTAAAGTAAGCCAATAATAAAGTAAGTCTAGAGAATAGAGACTCTTATACTCCTAAAAGTGTGTGAGAATTGCATAATCATGTCCGTTGACATATGCAATATTCAAAAGCTATACTTTAAAAACTAAGACTTGAATGAATTTTATAAACTTAAACTTCTCACTAAACAACCATCCCAATAACAGCTCAGAATTACTAACTCCGGAGGAGGTATCCCCTTGTTTTCATAGTAAAAACAGGTGACCCAAGGGAACACCTTCCCCCCCCCCCTTTTTCTTGCCCTGGGTCAAATAGCCCAGAGCGAAGAGGGCAGCCGAACGGAGACACTGCCGAAACAGACAGCCTACCTAGCTATTTTAGCAACTGTTAAGTGAATGACATTCTGAGCAGTAGATAATAGACCTAACAATAGAGGCCTCCAGAAATGGACTCGATATTTCTGAGATAAAATTCATGAATGGATGGCTGAGTGCAATGAGCAGCCTTCAAAAATCTATAATAGCAACACTATTAATGTAAGCCCAAGAAGTAGAAGAACTCTTACTTCATGAGCCGAAATCTTAAGCACAACTGCTAAGTCAATGATATACCATAAGCAGTACGCTAGTTAATAGAATCCATTAACAATAAAATGGAGCGTAACGTCCTTCTACTAGACATCAAGACAGAAGAAGCTTACGCCCTTGTAATAAACAGATATCTGTTTATAAATACATAAACTGTACCCGGAAAGAGTAAAGGCCTATGCCCATACGAAGACGGAAGGACCTTAAAATAATAGGTTCCGGATAATAGGAGCCTAACTCTTATGCAACAATCCAACCTAAATAGTAACGGAAGTATTGATTCCGAAACTATGAAAGTTAAAATCATCCATCGATAGTGCATGAAACTCACTGACTCTACAGTAAAAGAGAAACCAACAGAATTACTGTCTAAAAGGTCAGAATTTGAAAACTACTGTTTCCAGAGGCTCAAATGATTACTTAGCTAAATAAGAACCTGAAGTTAAAATCCGTATAGGAATTTAATCTAAAGATTCTAAGTCTATTTATCAAAAAGTTACTAACTGACTTAGATAAAGAGACAAAAGACTCAATTGTAAACTATCGTAGAGTGCATAGGTATGAGGTAACATAAACCTATAACCTAAATAACAACAGGCTGCAGTAGATCTTGTGAAACAAGTATACTAAAAAATAGCAATGAGTAGTATGGAGGGATCAACCATATGAACATAATGATCCCTACACCACGACGGAAGAGCCTCCACTTTAGTCGCATAGAATAGCGAAGAAGAGGATCTCCTATAGTAAGAAATCGCGTCCAAAGCTCGTCCAGTACAGTGCTTACAATGCAATACGGACCACACAACGGAATACATGAAGGTTGCGACCTTGCTGGTTGTGATAAAGAAGACACGATTTACCCAGTGAAAAAAGATCCTCACATAGAGGAAGATTTCACGTTAAGATCCACAGTAGACAAGAGAGTAAATTACTCATGATCTCTGTGAAGATAGAGATGCTATCAACAGAAATGTATTGTGGTTGTTTATCTTAGCAATACCTGCTAAAACAACAGCGCCGGAGGATACGCGTATCCTATCATTCCGTCCTATAGATCAATAGAGCGTTAACAGTATTAGCTCAGAGATCTGGACAAGCCAACACATACGTCTGCAATTGATTAGCAAGCTGTGTCATAAATAAAACATCATTGGGCGCTCCCATAGATAGCAAATCTGATTGAATACTTGTTTGTTGAGAGTCCATTCTGACAGCAACAAGCGACCCGTAAGAGAACGGGAGTGCGATAAAACAATCAGACGACCCAGAATATGACGGACCAAAACTGAACTTGGTGTACTATAACCAACAGACGGATTCTTTCCATTAAACTGAATAACGGAAAACGAAAGAGTGCCTCCCTGGTTCCGGAGATACGCCACTACTGTCGAATTAAAGGACAGGAATTTGGGCATGCGTTTCTGAATAATGTTCATGCAATGACATAAAGCAAGCCTAAAAAACATTATTCCGCGGAAGTTAAACTGATAGCTAAAAGACTGCGGAACCCAAAGACCCTGGCACTTCGAATCCGTAGGGATCAGTATATATCCCAATCTGTTTGACTGGCAACCGTCATAACAGCCACACTCGGGTCCGGCAACTGCGGCGGCACTCTCTGAGTCAACCACCGAATGTTTGCCCCAGTCTGAATCTCTTGTAACACTAGATAGACAAGAGAATGTATAATCAAGCAATTCATGGATTGCCGGAAAGTTGCCGTCGAAGAGAAGCTCCTCCGAGAACGAAGCGACTCTGAGAGAGTTCTTAACCTACTATCCACGCGTGGATGTAGCTAGGGCTGCATCACGTCTAACCAACTCCAATCAGCCACTGAAGGGCGGAGTTATACGTGAACAAACTACTGCCCTCAAAAGAAATTACATTGAGAATAATATCCCGTAAATCTTTTCTTGAAGACGTAATGATAACACCTCAGTAAGGCGGATTACGTATAATAAAGCGTCTAAGTTAAGTCTACTATACATAATGTCGTTCCCAACATTGAAATTGGAAAAGACATAAACGGCGAAAAAGAATATATGCAGTCTTTAATCACACCGTCTAGACGCATATGAACTCTCGGTGTGCCCTGCTCTGCCAAAATAAACTATATGTAAAAAAGATAAAATGGCAGAAATGAGCCACGCGGACAAGAAACTAAACTATCATGCTTAGTAGCAGGCTTGTATATATATATAAATATATAGCGTCGAAAAATAAAACACATGTTGTAATGACAATATTGGACTGCGTCGGTAAGTCAGGGACAAAGTCCCTGTACCGATCGAAAAATCCGAGTCCAATGACGCTATAAGTCTCTTATCCAAGATCGCAGCAATGAAGTCCGAAAAATAATCACTGGAAGAAATGCCAGAAGATATGAAAGGCATCTTCCGATACTACTAAAGGGAAAACTCGAAATCTTTCGAATCCCTTTCGCCATCCTGTCGGACCCTATAAAGCGTTCGGTCGTCCGTAGCTTGATGCAACCGCGGACCGCACCGACCCAGCGCCGTCGGATAATTCCTGATTCGACCGAGAAACCGTCAATTGCTGGGATGCTGCGAAACAACTGTGCTAACTCGGATAGCATGTCCGTCACTGAGGCCTGAGGAGCAGCGGTCTTACGATGCATTGCCGCAGGAAGCTCCGAGATCGTTACCCCGTGCATACTTCCAATATGCGAGCGAACGGAGTGTATAGGCCTCGTGTCCCTTGGCTACCGGATGGCGCGACCTATTCGCTGTGGAATCACTGAATGCCGAAACTGATCGGATACTCGAGGTCACGTAGCCAATGTGCGGTCGTGTGCCCTGCTGTGAGGATGAGGAAGCATTAAAGACAGTCTCTCGGACTGTCAATATAACGGAGCGTCCCGAGCAACGGACATATGCTCCGAATGTAAAATATCTGAACCACAACATGCGGTCCCCTATGTTGTTGGCTTCCTCCGATCTGTCCTCAATCTGCCGTCACTGGGTGAGTACTAAAGTAATTAAAGTGCTCGCATCACCCAAATCTCCTTCCTAGACCGCAACGGACGAACCCGGCAGCCGAACCATTCGATGAATGTACGCTACACCGGGTGAGCTAGCGAATGTCACTCCGTAAGCGATAGACATATTCCATGAGCACTTATTGCCGCTAACTCTTCATTAACTATGACGACAAAGGCACACTTTTGAAAGACATCTCCATAAGTCTTCGAACAAGAAACCAGAAATGCTTGGATAGCAAGCATAAAATAATAATATATATAGCGTCGTTCAATAATTCGAAAGTTTGTGTGACATTATTGGACTATGTCGGAACTGAGGGACGATGTCCCTGAACCGAACCAAAAATTTCTAAGTCCACCGACGCTATCAGTTTCTTATCCGGCATCGCAGCATATGTTGTTCCCAAAGGGAAAGCTTGAAATCCACCGAATCCCTTTCGGTATCCCGTCGGACCGGATGAAACTTTCGGACGTCCGTACCCGCTTCCGCGGAGCGTCCCGACCCAGCATCGTCGGATAAAATATATGCGACAGATTCAGTTGATGCTGGGATGCTCCGTTCCCGAGGCCTGTGCAGTAGCGGACTTACGATGCATTGCCGCTGGAAGCTCCGTGTACGTTGACTCCCGCACACTTCCTATGCGAACGTCCGGAGTCTGCAGGCCTCGAGTCCCCGGCTACCGACCCAGCGCTGTCGGATAATTCTCGATCCGACACCGTTTCTGTCGGCTGCTGGGATGCTGCGATAAGCTGTGCTATGTGCACAAGAATGTCCGGCGTCGAGACCTGCGGAGGCGCAGTCTATCGCTGCTTCGCCGAGGGCAGCTCCGCATCAGATGGCTCCCGCATACTTTTCCTATGCGAACGTCCGGAGTCCATCGGTCTCGAATCCCTGGCTGCCGGATGGTGTGACCTGGTCGCCGAAGAATCCTTGATCGGCGAAGCTGGTAATATATCGGCGGTCACGCAGCCAAGGTGCGGTCGTGTGCGCTGACGAGAAGAGGAAGCCTTAGCAGTCTCAGCGGACTGCCTATACAACGGAGCGTCCCGAGCGACGGACGTATGCTCCGCTAACGACACATTTGTACCACAACATCTGGGGCCAGATGTTGTTGAACGAGAGAGGGGCCTCTCTCGCTTGCCGTCCGGATGGACCGGAACGAGCTATGAACCGGACTAAAAGGCTTCCTCCGTTCTCCCTCCGATCCGCCGTCACTGGGTGTGCATTAAGTTAATTTTATAGTGCTCGCATCACCCCAAAATTCCTTCTAGACCGCAACGGACGAACCCGGCTGCCGAACCATTCGGTGAATGGACGCTACACCGGGCGAGCTAGCGGACGTCAAAGGCCGTCGAACCTACTAGGGTCCTCTTAGGCAATTGGCGTATTACATGAGCACTTATCCGCTAGCCCTTCATTAATTGTGACGACGGAGGCACACTGTTGGAAGACATCACAGATACATCACCCTAATCTTTATCGTCTGAAATAGAAATTGATAAAGTAGAGTGACCCTGCGGGGAAAGGACCGGAGTGTCCAAATCCCCAACAACATACCGTGACATACGCTTCCCATATTGTCATCGAAATCATACGATACAGAACAGGAGTTAATGCGAGTACACTGACCACATATAGAATGATAATAAGGTCAGAGGAAGACTTCCTCTTAAAACAATTGATCAATATCCTTCAATGTGAAAAGAAAACAAGTCCTGGTACTCGCACTAACCCCTGGCAATCAAAATACATAATAATAATATGATCCATTAATATAGAAAAAATAATTGAAATCAAAATATTTTGAAAAAATATTTTTTCAGAACAGCCCAAGTTTCTGAAAAGTAACGTTGAGCCCCAATGGATCCCAAGCCTAAGTGTGGACAAAAATTTTAAAAATATTTTAAACAATTTATTCAACACTTACGAACAATAATAATGTATCTAGTTATGATTAAAATAACATAAAGATATTATTATTTAGAAATCCCCCCCTCACACAGAGGGCTGTTGTAAATGTAAACAATGAGTGTAAAAACACTAAAATAAGACTCCAGGCACCCAGGCCCGAAATCAGTTACCAAAATTACACCATCTGATGCAAAACAGAGACTTCCAGGGAAGAAACTGCAGAACATCAGATGGTAGATGCAGAACACAACGCCTAACCACCCGTAGGTGAAGACGTAAACATGGGGAAAGAACAGAATTCATTCTGTTATTCAGCTAAAACTCCCAAGAAATTTTAGTAATAATAATTACAGAAATTATGCCAAAAGCATGGGAGAATAGCAAGGGGGAACTTAAAGGACAGGGAGAGAGGAAAAACACTTGAAAAAACAGTGTAACTAAATAATCAGAATGACAACAAAATGGCTGCTGCCTTGAAAATAGGTAACTTAACATAATTTCATTAAAAAATTTTAAGTTACAGCCCTGATAATATTCTGTCACACATTCTTTTCCTCTCCTCCTTTTCTATCCTCCTTAGAATCACCATTTCACTAATATTTATGTGTCTGGCATCATTTAAACTGAGATTTAAAAGCACAAAGATCAGTCAGATGTTAACTGATGAAGGGCCAAACTTAGAATGGCGCCAATTTCGGAACGTCCTTGACACTGCGCATGCGCAGTAGGGGCGGGGTGTGGAGGGCCTCTCAGGACATGTTTTCTTTAGTTTTAGATGCAAATTTTGGGGATTGGGGGGCAAAATTTGTGTTTGGCCCTATATTTTAAGAGTTAGCACCAGCTATGTCTGGGTCATTGGTACAGTATAAAAATATGATATTTAAAATAATAAACTTTGATACCGTCTGGGTTGGGTAAAGGGTTAAAGTGTATGTATTGACTTGCTGTTTGCAGAGCAGTTGGAAACAAATGTTCAGAAAAAAATGTTGTTACAATTTATTGGAGAGTGCCAGGGCACTCACCAATAAATAATTATTTATGAACAAAATCTTGCTAAACTGAGGCTCCACTTGCTGGTAGTATGGTATCTTTGGAAAAAAATACACACGCTTCAAATCACCTTTGAAAAATAATTTAGCACTCAACCAGTTAATGAGGATAATAGTTGTCTGCATAAAATGGAGTGTTTGTTGGATCAGTTTCTCAGTCACTGATTCATATTTATTTCAGGAATTTAGACATAAATTGAAAAGAAAACAAAATTCGGGACAACAATTTCTTCACCATCCACTGAATATTATAATGAGAGAGAAATTAAAAAGCCAGATATATGTTAAACATCAAAGAATGCTTGAATGATTCACTGTGTTTGTTGAATTAGTTTTTCAATTGCTTTTTCATATTTTGTGGATGTAATACAGATTTAAGGAGGAATAAAAATCAGAGCAATGCAGATTCACCAATTTCTTCCATAAACACAGAACATTATACCAAGAGAAATAAACAAGAGGCCCCACGGAGCCTTAATCGCTCACCGGCCAAAGTGGTTCAAAGAAGTATTTGGGGTCACATTCAGTTAGACATGGTTCATCAACACTACAAAGGAATGAAGTCATGAGAGACAAATTTTATGGAACTAGGGACATGGCTTGAACAAACTTGAATCTTACCCCCCTAAGGATGCTGCATACCAAATATCAAAAGCATTCATCTGCTGGATCTGAAGAAGAAGATTTTTAAAGAAAATTCCTCATTTTGAACCAAGTTATCATTCGGGCTCCCACGGTAAGCCCAAACTTGAATCTCACCCCCTGAGGATGCTGCATGCCAAATATCAAAACATTTCGACTGCTAAATCTGAAGAAGATTTTTAAAGAAAAGTTGTTCATATTGACTACGTTATAATTCGAGCTCCCACAGGGAGCCCAAATATGGACCCAGGGACTTTGCTTTAACAAACTTGAATCTCACCCCCCTAAGGATGCTACATACCACATCTCAAAACATTTCGACTGCTGGATCTGAAGAAAAAGATTTTTTAAGAAAATTCCTCATTTCGAACTAAGTTAAATTCAAGCTCCCACAGTGAGCCCAAATATGGACCTAGGAACATGGCTTGAACAAACTTGAATCTCACCGCCCTAAGGATGCTGTATACCAAATATCAAAACATTCCGACTGCTAGATCTGAAGAAGAAGATTTTTAAAGAAAATTCCTCATTTTGAACTAAGTTATCATTCAGGCTCCCATAGTGTGCCCAAATATGGACCTAGGAACATGGCTTGAACAAACTTGAATCTCACCGCCCTAAGGATGCTGTATACTAAATATCAAAACATTCTGACTGCTAGATCTGAAGAAGAAGATTTTTAAAGAAAATTCCTCATTTTGAACTAAGTTATCATTCAGCTCCCATAGTGTGCCCAAATATGGGCCTAGGAACATGGCTTGTACAAACTTGAATCTCACCCCCCTAAGGATGCTGCATACCAAATATCTAAACATTCCAACTGCTGGATCTGAAGAAGAAGATTTTTAAAGAAAATTCCTCATTTTGAACTAAGTTATCATTCAGGCTCTCATAGTGAGCCCAAATATGAACCCAGGGATTTGGTTTGAACAAATTTGAATCTCACCCCCCTAAGCATGCAGCATACCCAATATCAACAGATTCTGCTTGCTGAATCTTGAGAAGAAGATTTTTAAAGAAAATTGCCTGAAATGCACTAAGTTAAAATTTGGGCTCCTATACTGAGCCCAAATATAAACCCAGGGGGCCGATTTGAACAAACTTGAATCTGATATACCGCACAATGTCGCATACCAAATATCAAAAGATTCTGCCTGCTGGATCTGGAGAAGAAGATTTTTTAAGAAATTTGCCTGAAATTCACTAAGTTCGAATTTGAGCTTCTATAGTGAGCCCAAATATGAATCCAGGGGGCTGATTTGAACAAACTTGAATCAGATCCACCCCACAATGTTGCATACCAAATATCAAAAGATTCTGCCTGCTGGATCTTGAGAAGATTTTTTAAGAAATTTGCCTGAAATGCACTAAGTTCGAATTTGAGCTTCTATAGTGAGCCCAAATATGAATCCAGGGGGCTGATTTGAACAAACTTGAATCAGATCCACCCCACAATGTTGCATACCAAATATCAAAAGATTCTGCCTGCTGGATCTTGAGAAGATTTTTTAAGAAATTTGCCTGAAATGCACTAAGTTCGAATTTGAGCTTCTATAGTGAGCCCAAATATGAATCCAGAGGGCCGATTTGAACAAACTTGAATCAGATCCACTCCACAATGTTGCATACCAAATATCAAAAGATTCTGCCTGCTGGATCTTGAGAAGAAGATTTTTAAAGAATTTTGCCTGAAATGCACTAAGTTTGAATTCAGGCTCCTGTACTGAGCCCAAATATGAACCCAGGGAGCCGATTTGAACAAACTTGAATCTCTCTCCACCTGCCCCCCCCACCCCCCCCCCCCCCCCCCCCTCCCCAAGATGATTTATACCAAATAGGAAAGAATTCTGCCTGGTGGATCTGAATTAGAAAATTTTTTGGAATTTTGGAAAGAAATTCATGGGTGCTATCAGAGTTATGCCCCTTGTGGTGCCCCCGGTGGGGGGGGGGGGGGGGAGTTTATTTGTACAAGTTTGAATTGACATATGATGGGGAACATGCACACCAAATTTGGTTCAATTTGATCCAGTAGTTTGGGAGGAGTAGTCGATAATGTAAAGTTCACGACGGACGGCAAGTGATAAGTTAAGCTCCCTTCGGTGAGCTAAAAAAAAGGAAGGATCATGTTAAACATCAAGAAAAGTCTGATGAGTTGTGTAATGAGTTACTATGCTTGTTGAATTAGTTTTTCATTTGCTTCTTCACGTTTCATGAATTTATAGACATAAACTGAAGGGAGAACCAAAACTGCATATGAAATTTGAAACAGATTGGGTGAGAGATGCAGCCTGTAGGGTGTGCTAATGGAATTGTTGACAATTTATATGCAAAATCTAAGATGTCTACTGGCGGCCATGTTTTTCAACGAAATTCGGAAAATTCAATAGCTCCCATCTAGACACTGCCCCAAAGCCACGTATAAAATTTCGAACTGATCGGCTGAAAGCTGCGGCCTGTAGGCTGTGCTAAAGGAATTATGGGTGGATGGATGGATGGACAGATGGATTGATGGACATACAGATGCATGGATGTACGGTGGTATGGATGGAGATCATCACTATATGACTAAAATATTGAAATGTATCATGATGAAGATCTTGATAATGAAGTTTATCATGACATGAAATATTGTGAGTTGTAGGTGGGTTACATCTGACTTACCTAGGTGACTTAACTAGTAACACAATGGTTTATTGGTAAGAGTATTGGACTTCAGGTAAAAAGGTCGTAAGTTCAATCCTGACCCACATCATCTGCTTTGTGTCCTTGGTCTAGACACTTAATCTCAATTGCTCCTGACACAAAGTGACCTGGGCTGTCAAAAGTGTAATTAAACCCCCAAAAATAAATAAATATCTCAATTGCTCAAGTAGTAGCACAGTGGTTCAGAGTTCTAAGGCGTACTGCAGAAGGATGGTACACAAGTCTTCAACCCATGCTAATCCCATTCTTGCATGGTTTAAAAAGTTAGAAAGCATGACAGTTACTCACAACTATTCAGTGGTTTTCTCCAAACGCTCTGGCTTCCTCCACCAATAAAGCTGTCCTGTACAATATGACCCTGGGTGTTAAAAGCATTGTTAAACCCCAATAAATAAACAAGTACAACTCAAAGCATGGGTATATGTCACTGCTGAAGTATCACCTTTTTTTGTCCAACAAGCTCAACAAATCTGCCCAAAAAGTGCAGACAAAACCTGCCCTATGTGAAAATCCTTTATCCCTTATCAGCATACCACAGGACAACCATATTTAATTAACAATACCAGAGCTACAAGGTGAAATGTTTGAACAGACAGACGGAATCATTCTAAATCCAAAAAGGGCCTTAATTCTGTCAACACCTGTACTAAGTGGAGATCCTTCACCATGCTGGTCTTTCAGCATATCCAGGGACAACGAAATTTAACTACGCACACCCGAGCCAAAAGGTGAAATGTTTGCATTGATGGACAGAATCAACTGTGCATATGTGTCTGGTGCAATATCACTATGTTTAAAAAGTCCAACAAGGGATGCAACTCTGGCAAGAAGTGCAGAGAGAACCTGTCTCTGTGGACATCCTTTCCACCATGCTATCTATCAACATATCAAAGGGCAACCTAATTCTCTTATCCATACCTGAGCAACAAGGTGAATTGTTGTAAGGGATGGATGAAATCACTTTTCCAACAAGGGTAATAACTCTAGTAAGAAAGTGAGGAAAGAGCCTGTCCAACATGGAGATCATTTATCATCCTGGTCTATCAGCATACCAAAGGACAACCAAACTCAATTAAGTACACTTAAGCTACAAGGTGAAATGTTTGTATGGATGGACCGAATCAAGTATGCATATGCCACCTTTACAATAAAACTATATTATAAGTCCAACAAGGACCACAACTGTGGCAAGAAAGTGCAGACATAATCCACCCTATATGGAGGTCCTTTCTCCCATGCTGGTCTATCAGCATACCAAAGTACAATCAAATTCAGAGCTACAAGTCGAACTGTTTGTACATTTTCCATGTCCAATGCGGGATAGTTTGCCAAGGCATCTTAGAACAACCAAACTTGATCATGCACACCCAAGCCATAAGGGAAAATGTCCACACAAACTGACAGAATCAGTATTATCTAACTCCAAAAAGGTCCTTCCCCCATGCTGGTCTATTAGCATACCAAAGGTCAACATACTTTGATTTTCCACACAAGAGCTGTTTGTATGGATGAATGCATTTTCTAAGTTCAACAAAAGGACACAAAAGCAGCCATACATGAAGATTCTTTCCCCCATGTTGGTCTATCAACATAAAGGTCGACACTAGATACCCTAAATCCTTCTTCAGAGGCTAGGAGCATATTATTAAGTGTCTCCCCTGGACACTCATATCTCAGCATGTGGAAGAAATACTTTGATACTCAGAAGAAAAACTCTTTCCATTATGGTATGCACAACAAGATTTCCTGCAGCTGTGAGAGTGGGTTTTTTTCTGTTATCAAGCTTATAATTATAACATGCTCGTGGAACTGGAACTGTTACTAGATTACAAAAAGACTTGTACTTACATTGAAAAGCTGGACGCCAATGGAATATTTAGTGCCTCCACTTTGTTGCATAAGCACAAACCCCACAGCAGTATCATCATCTTTAAGTAAATAAACAATAAAAACAGTTAGAAGAAATGTCACTTCTTTATGATGTATGTACCAACAAATATGTTGCCCTTACAACAAGTACAAAACTGACTTGGAGTTACAGACCTGCATGTTACCTGCAAAACAAATAAATGTCTACAATGCCTGACTGCATTCTGTTTAGTTTAACCCTCTACCTAATGCAATCAAGTCTGGAAATAAGCAGACTGTCATCTGCAAAATGAGGTCCCCAGAGGGTGAATTTGGTGATGCTACCCTGCACAACCTCAATCTGAATTTGGTCTCAAGCCTAAACAGAAAGAGGATAAACTGATGGATTCCAGCCCACTGTATGGAATACCATCAGAAAATTCACCCTCTGGGGCCCTCATTCTGCAAATGACAAAGTATTTATTTTTAGGCTTGAATGCAATGGCAAGAAATGGTCTGCGCTATTCATAAAGATCTCCTTTTAAATCAGCTGCATGATAAAGAAAGTATGTCAAGGGTATTACCCCAAATTTAGTTTGAAATTCAAGGACTTTTCCAGAACTTTCAATGACCTGAATCACAAATTTCTAGGATCTACATTTGTATATGTAAATCTGAATATATGCATTGTATATATACTATTCAAAAAAGAAATGCAAAATGGGTTTTCAGTGATGAGGGACCTTCTGGCATTATGTGATAATGAGATAGAGAACGAAAACAATTCACAACTAAAGTTTTAATGGATGAATGAAGCACAAAACTGCTTGTCACCTTCTGTTCATTGAAATAATCAGATTCCGGATGGAAGCTTGAGGTATCTTGGCCCAATCTTCCTGCAACGCTTGTGCCAACTGCGGTAACGTCTGAGGTTGTGGTTGACGTTGTCACACGCGTCGATCCAGTTGATCCCATAGATGTTCGATCATATTCAAAATATGACAATCGGGAGGGCCAGGGCAGGACGTTGGTGTTGTTATCCTGTAGATATGCTGTTGTGAGCCTTGCTGTGTGCGGTCAGGTGTTATCATGCTGGAAAATGGCATTGGCATTCTGTATAATGGGGTGCATGATGTGTGGATGCAAAATTTCATCGCAAAACATTCACCACGATGTCTGTACACATGGCATCAACCATCAACTCGGTGAAGAAGGAAATGTGACTCATCACTGAACCTTACCATTCTCCATATATGATGAGGCCATGCCCTGTGCATCTGACACCATTGTCGCTGTCGATGATGCTGTGCCATCAAAATGACACCACGATCTGGCCATCTAGCATGCAGAACTGCCTTGCGTAGACTGTTGCAAATGGTCTGATCTGAAATCCTCCACCGACCTGGTAGCGTTGGGGCCTGGAAATCACACATTTTCAAATCAAATCGAATTATGAATTAAAAAACTTTTATTATTCTAAATTAAGTCAGAACCTCCAATCGAATCATGCCTTGATGATGTAGTTGGAATATTATAAATTCATAGTAATTTGTATATTTTTATACTTACCAATGGCCCAGACTTAGCTGGTGCTAACTCAAAAATATCCAGGGCCAAATACAAATTTTGCCCCCCAATCCCCAAAATTTGCATGTAAAACCAAAAATTTCATGTCCTATGTGGTCCTCTATACATCTAACATCTGCACATGTACAGTGTCCAGGAAGCACCAAAATCGCCGCCAAATATCATTCCTTCTACAGTGCCTGCTAAATGTTATAATCAGCGGGGAGGTGCCCACTCATGGGAGGGCCATCCCTGTCTGTGCCATTGGTAAGTATAAAAATATACAAATTACTATAAATTTATAATATTTTTACACAATAACCAATGGCCCAGAATTGGCTGAATAGTAAATAGGTTGAAGGGCCTAGGACATAAAGGAAAATCCAATTACTCAATCGCTTCTTAAAGAATATCTCCTACAGGAGAATAAGAGAGAACGGAATTACATATGACTTTCATATTTATTTGAAATAAGAAAGACATAACTCCAACAATGTAATTGAGCATTACACAATATACAATTCTCCATTTGTAATGCCAGCATAACCCATTATGCTAATTCCATGAAGTGCAGCCAATATATAAAGATAGTCCAGAGAATAAGACTCTTTATACTCATTTAAAAGTGTCTGAGGATTGTTTATTAAAGCTCGTTTGACATGTGACATATACAAGTGCTTCAAACTGAGCTACACTTTAAAAATATTACATAAATGACATAATAATAATTGCTTCCACTGAGCTACACATTAAAACCATCCCAGTACCGACTCGGAACTACTGACACCGGAGGAGGTCTTCCCTTGCTTTTCACTATAAAGCCAGATGATTTTAAGGGAAAACCGCTCCCCACCCCCCCCTCCCCTTGTTCTGAGTCACATAACCACAAAATGAAGAGGGCAGTGGAACAACGTCACTGCTGGAACGGAAAGCCTAAATAACTATAGCTGTAATCCTTTAGTGGATGACATTCTGAGCAACAGATAAAGGACCTAAACATCTAAGGTCACTGGAGATGGACTCTATATTTCTAAGGTAAAACTTTGTAAATGTAGAAGGTTGTGTCCAGTACACAGCTTTCATGAGATCAGTAATGGCTATACTATTAAAATAGGCCCAAGAAGTGGATAGCACTCTAACTTCACTTCATGCACTGAAATCTTATTAACAGAACGCTGATCTGGAGATAGATTTTCATAGGCAATACATATTGCCATCTGAATCCATCTAGCAATAGACTAAACAGATATATCTTTTCTGTTAGGCATTAATGATAAAAAGAAGCGTTTCCTTCCTTTTCTAATAAACTCTGATCGGAGTTTATATATGTGCATAGCCCTGACTGGACACAGCAAAGGTCTCTGGTTATCCGAAGACAGCAAAGCCTTTATGATAATAGGCTCAGGCCGTACATTAGGAACCTGATTCTTAGCCAAAAATCCCACTTGTGTTGTTAATATGATGGTATTTCCAACACTACGGTAGTGAGATTCGTCAACTGATAACGCATGAAGTTCACTTACTCTTCTAGCGGAAGCAAAGGCTAAGAGAAATGCTGTTTTATAGGTCAAGAATTTGACCTCTACAACGTCCAATGGCTCAAACAGAGCTTCTTTGAGCTTCAACAGAACCCAAGCTAAATTCCACTTCAGAATTAATCTGAGAGTTCTAGGTCTATTTATAGAGAAATTTCTAACTGGTTTGGATAAAGAAGCATTAGATCCAATATCCAAGTTATCATGCGTGCGTAAGTGTCTGATAGCATAGACCTATAGCCCTTAACAGTGACAGGTTGCAGTTTGAGAACGTCAAACAAGTAAACCAGAAAATTTGCATTGTCTGGTATAGACGGATCATAAACGTCGATCGACTGATCCTTACACCAAAGGAAGAAAACCCTCCACTTCGCTGCGTAATTCAGCGAAGAGGAGGCTCTTCTACAGTTAGAAATTACGTCCACTGCTCGCCATATAAAATGCTTGCCGTGCAATAAGGACCGCACAACGGAAATACGTGAAGGTTGAGACCTTGCGGGTTGTGATGCAGTGTGCGTGACTTCCCCTGATAAAGAAGGTCCTCCTGTTGAGGAAGCTTCCGGGGAATGTCCCATAACAGACACCTGAGAAGATTGATCCATGGTTTCTGTGATGACAGAGATACTACTAACAAAATCTTGCAATGAGATTGCTTGATCTTTAACAAGATCTGCTGAATTAACGGAGTTGGAGGATACGCGTATCCTATTATTCCGTCCCATGGAATTGATAGAGCGTCAACTGCATATGCTCGAGGATCTGGGCATGACGACACATAAGTCTGCAACTGATTGTTGAGGTGTGTTGCAAATAAATCTATCATAGGTTGATCCCACTGGTAGCAAATCTGTCTGAACACTCGCTTGTTGAGAGTCCATTCTGAAGGCAACAGGTGACCTTTCCGAGAGAGCGAGTCTGCTAGTATGTTCAAACGACCCGGTATATGACGGATAGATAGATGAACTTGATTTTCCAAGACAAATAGAATGATTCTTTCTATTAGTTCGTATAACGGAATCGAATTAATGCCTCCATGGTTCCTTATATACGCTACTACTGTCGAGTTGTCCGACAATATTTGAACATGAGCATTCTCTATAATGTGAATCCATTGTTGTAGCACTAGCCATATTGACATCATTTCCTTGATGATAATGTGCTTTCCTAAGAACACTGGGTCCCAAAGATCCTGGCACTTCGAGTCTGTCGGATTCAAGTTTGTGCCCCAACCTGTCTGACTGGCATCCGTCATAATCGTGAAAGCCGGATCCGGCAGTTGCAGTGGAACCTGAGTTAACCACTGAATATCTGCCCAAATCTGGACTTTTTGTTTTACTTGGTCCGTTAAAACAATATTGGTCTCGAGCGAATGCATCTTCACACTCCAGTTCTGAATAAAGAATATCTGGAGAGTACGTGTGCGTAAGCGCCCCATCAGAATAAGATCCGCGGCTGCTCCACACAACCCCATCAGTCACATAAATTCCCTCGCTTTTAATGCATCTGAGTGTAGACAAAAGCGAGCATAACAACTAACTAATTTCACTCTGGGTAACAATCAGATTGTTGTGAATCTCAAAGATCATTCCCAAGTGAGTGAACGACTTGGACGGAGCTAGATCCGACTTCTTCTCATTTACGATGAAAACGAGACGTCGGAGTAATAATAGCAGACTCTGAACATCGTTCTGAAGAGCATTTTTGTTGCCATACCTCTGAAGAATGTCGTCCAACTAAGCCGATGTTACCGCAGACGAATGAGCTTGGAAATAAGACATTATTAGAGTGAACGCCCAGGGAGCTAGATTCAGGCTGAAACACATTGCTCAGAACTGCTATATTGACGTTCACTCGTATGCTTGCCCTTACTGACTGAATGGTCTCCATATAGAACTTTGGTGTTACGATAAGCTTGTTTATCCAGCTCAAGTTTATTACCGGTCAGAACGAGCCGTCTGGCTTTGGTACAGTTAAAACTAGAAGTCCTGTCATGAAATGCGCACAAATAGCACGTTGATATGCACGTTAATGTATGCGTTACGGCCCTAGTAAAGCTATCAAATGCTGTACATATGGCCTATGCACAAGCAATGTTTCAGCCAATGGACCTCCGGGTAACCCGGAGGCCCATTGGCAGAAACATTGCATGTGTTTGCTATGAGTAACCAAGAGAACCTGCCATGCTTTGGATGCCATTTGATATGGCAATTGCGCGCAATTCCAATGCGCAATTAAGCCTAGATAAGCGCACTATTCGTGACAGGACTTCTAGTTTTAACTGTATGAGGAACAGGTGGCTGTAGAAACCTAGTGCCTCTTGATTCTCTATGACCTCTATTGCATACTTTTCTAAGAGAGACTTTACCTCCGAAAGGAGAGACTCTCTTTTTGTAGGATTTGGCAGAAGTTGAGTCCAAAGCGGACTTTGTGTTAGTGGTGGTTTTGCTCGGAACGATAGCCTTAGGCTGTCCGAGATGTCACTTCTCACCCACCGATCTTCCATTATAGTTATCCAGTTTCTCTCGAATCTTGATAACCTTCCGCCAACTGGGACACAACCATCACCTGACCATCACCTGTAGGACCTGTGAGGCCTGCAAGAGGAGAAATCATGAGCCTCGACCCGCCAGTTTGGGGGCGTCTGACCGGTTGCCTCGGCCAGACCCACGCCCCCAACCTGAATCGCTAAATGACGATTCTGAGAGTAATTATAAGAGGATCTTTTATATCCTCGCGAGGAGTTTCCTCTGGACGATTTTTGTCCTGAACCTCCTGCCCTACTCTTCTCTGCTAGTGTGGGTTTATTTAATGCCAACTTCAGAAGCAGAGTATTAGACGCCTTCTTTGTAGCTTGGTCATAGACCAAAGAAAGCTTGTTGTCAAATATATCGTGACCCGATACAGGAGCGACTCTAAGAGAGTTTTTCACCTTGTCAACTATCAAAGATGCAAGGGCTCCATCACATCTAACTAACTCCAAATTAGCCACAGTAAGGGTGGAGTTATACGTGGTAAACATTATAGCCCTGGAAAGAACTCGTAAAGAGGTACGAACATCCCTAAATTCCTTCCCTCTGAGGCGTTGCGCCATAGCTCTTGTAAGGTGATCTGCTTAAGATATAGCATCTAAATTCGATTTGTTAGATGAAATTGCCATCTCAATTGTATCTGAGCAAATCGAGAATGACGGAGGTAAGGACATATCTAGGTCTTCAGCCTGCTTATCCAAATGCAGAGGAACTCTCTGAACACCTTCCCCTACTGTTTTAAATGGACACGGTCCAATAAACGATATACGGACAGAAGATGAAGATAAAAAGCTGCCTTTTTTCTTTCCACTTGAAAGATTAAATAAAGAGTCGTTAAGGAGAGCAATAGTCTGTGACACTTGTTTTGACTGCACCGGAAAGGACATCCTCCCTTGACCGGAAAAGTCAGCATCTAACAACACTAGCAGCTTCTTATGAGCAGTCACAGCAGTCTGATTCTCTGGAACAAATTCTGGAAAGTATTGATGGATAAAATCCATCACTACCATATGTTGTTCCAAAAGGGAAGAGTCATTTTCCTCCATATCCCTTTCACCTTCTGACGGAATCAGATTAGATTCACGGTCCTCTGCATCTGAGCACGCAGATGACTAGACCAACCCAGCGTCATCGGACGGCTCGTGTTCCGAGGCTGCCGTAGGTTGCTCCTTACTTTGCTGGGATGCTGCGATGAGCTGCGCAATCTGTGACAGCAAGCCCGTTACTAAGGCCTGAGGAGCAGCGATCTTTGGTTGCTTGGCCACCGGCTGCTCCTGGGACTGTGTGTCCGAGACGGCTCTTTTTTGTGGACGTCCCGATGAATGAGGCCTTGTTTCCTTGGCTACCAGATGGTGTGACTTTCTAGCCAAAGAGAGGTCCTTTCTCAGCGATGCAGGCTGGATATCCGATCCGATGTCACATAGCCAAGGTGCAGTCGTGTGTGCTTAGTAGGTGCAGAAGAAGCTATTATTATAGCTGACCCAGGCTGTATATTTGACGGAGCATCCCGGACCGGAGGTGTGGATGCAAGTTCCGTTTGCTGCAAGTTCCGTACTACAACATATGGCCCCTGATGTTGTTGAGAAAGAGAGGGGACCCTCTCGCTCTCGGTCCTATCAGACCTCGCCAAGCTAACTGCCGAACTTGCTGGCTTCCTCCTTTCCGTCGTCGTGGGGTGAGCCTGTTTAGATATTATAGTGCTCGCTCTACCCTTTTTCCTCTCCTCGATCGCAACGTACACACCCGGTGTCGGGGTGCCCACCGCTTCACCGGTCGAGCTAGCTGGCAACAGGGCTTTGAAACCACTGGCGCGTGGTTTATTGCCCTGTCTAATATTAAGGAGCAGTTTTGCCACTAGCTCTGACTGACTATATGCGATGACGGAAGCACACTATCTGACGGAGTCACCAACACATCACCATGTTCTTGTTCCTCTGAAATAGAAACTGAAAAACTAGAGTGACTTTGTGACGGCATTGTCCTCTCGCCACTAACAACGTACCGTGACACACATCTCCAACATTTGTCATCCCAATTGACACAAGTTGCACAGGAAATAGTGCGAGTACACTGACTACAACTGATACAATATTCATGTGAATCAGAGGAAGACTTCCTCGTGTTACAATCTGAGCAAAAAGCTTTCATTTTGAATAAACATAAAAGTCAACAGTACTCGCACTAACTCCCAATAATGACTGAAAAATACACATCAAAACATTAATCTAAACAATGATTTGAAAAAGATTTTAAAATAAAAAAAAATTTTGAAAAAATGTTCACATGAGCCCAAGTTCCCAAAGGGAACGATGAGCCCAAATGGATCCCGATAGAGCCCAAGTGTGGACAAAAATTTTTTTTTCACTTCCAAAAATTAAGGCTTCACTACCGGAATATAATAAGTATCTTACACTAGTCCTAACATGATTAATCCATAGGAAAATTACATGTATAAGGAAGCATTGTCATTGTAAACAACGTCACATGAAAACCGGAAACAAGACTCCAGGCACTAAAAAATATGGCCCGAAGTCAGTAACAGATTTAAAACTATCAATGCAAAGCAAGATCTTCATATGCAGAAAATACGATACATCGGATGGATGATGCATGACCAAAAATGTCTAAACACCCTTAGATTGAGGACGTAACCATGGGGATAAACAGAATAAACATTCTGTGAAAAATGTTAAACTCCCAAGAAATTTATACAAAAAATTTCAATAAAAAAGCCAAAAAGCATGGGAGTTTAACAGGAGGGCTTCAAGGAAGGATAGGAAAGGAACCCTTAACAAACATTGGCAATATCATCAGCAAGAATGATAACATCAGGCGTGCCCCCGAAAATGGGGAACAAGAAATAATTTTGTTAAAAAATTATAAAGTTACAGCCCTGAACATTGAAAACCACTGTTTCTTCCTTCCATCATCCTATTCTTGATCCACCATAATCATCATTGATCTGTGTCTGGCATCATTAAAACTGAGATTTAAAAACACAAAAGTCAGTTTGTTGTTATCTGACAGAGGGCCAAACAAGGAATGATATTTGGTGGCAATTTCGGTGCTTCCTGGACACTGCACATGCACAGATGTCAATTGTATGGTAGACCACATAGGCCATGAAATTTTCTGTTTTACATGCAAATTTTGGGGATTGGGGGCCAAATTTGTGTTTGGATATTTTTGAGCTAGCACCAGCTAAGTCTGGGCCATTAGTTATTGTGTAAAAATATTACCCTGCAAGGATTTTAATTCATCATCGACATTGCTTGGAAACTTTAAATTTGCATCTAACAGTCATAAGGACTGGTGATACTGAAATTAGCATGGCTGGTTATTTATGTTAATGTAGCTGAAGTTACACTTAGTCTTTTATTTCAACATTATTTGGGTATGATTTCCATCGAAACAATATGTTTTGTGAGATGATGAAGCTGACTGATACCGAGCTATATTCCTATGAAAAAGATTTTTGAGGAAACAAATAGGGCAGCCAATTTCAAATTGAACTGAATATCATGCTCTCTTTTTATAAGCAATGCAAACTTAAAAAAATAAAAATTAAATGGTTTATGTCTGATATTTTACCCAAGTAAATAAAACTGAAAACTTTGACCCTTGAGTGCAACAAGGCATTGCAACGCTTTAGCATTGAGCAGTCTTTTTGCACTCAAGTGACGAAATACACCACCATCCATGCTATTCTGTAGATTACGAAGTCTAAAACATAAAACAAACCAAGAATATGAACTTTTAATGGTAAAGAAATAATTACAAAATAAAAATAAAATAAAAAAACGCCCATCTGCAATTTCGCAAAAAATGGCCTGAGAAACAGAAGAAGATCTACTTTGTGGAGCCTTATTGATGACTGTTTTTTGCAAGTGTTATCTGCTATATATTCATGTTGGATAAAAAGTGAAACAATATACATTTAACCCTTTGAACCCTAGCATCCGCTTTTCCAGCCAGGAACATGATATATCATAACATCATTAAATTTGATTGCTGTTCAGTAAATGTATTGGGTAGACAAATCAATATTTTCAACGTACAATCCCAAGGCTGCACGTTGAAAATATTGATTGGTCTACCCCCAAATAATGAATATGGACTCTTCTAATTGCTGCCACTGAACTAGCATGGAAGATACTACTAGAGTTAAAAGGGTTAAGAATACAACATACCAAGCACTCGTGTCATCAGTCTAATTCTGTTCAAAATTTGATGTTGTTATGGGCTGTTTGTTTACCCACTTTTTGTAGAAATCTTTCCTGCCACAGTTATAGATATTCCCATCAATAAGTATTCAACTGGTTGAGGACTAGATTCTTTTTGGTGGTCTGAATTTGTTATTCAGAATTTTTTCATTACAAATTATTGGAGAGTGCCTATAGGCACTCTCTACAATTAATAATAGAACAAATTTATAGAAACAAAATATTATTTGCATCTGAATGAATATAAAACATGAGCAAGGAAAACATAGGCTTTTGCTCTGGTATCCTCATTTATTTGAAAGCCCTGATAGTGGCTAATTAGAACCAGTTAATTTCCCTTGAAAACATCTAGTTATTAACATAATTTGTGGAGTTATCCGGCTGTGTTGAGTTTTTATTTCTGATCGTAATTTCTTCAAAATGTTGATAAAATGAAGTATAGACTGAGCAACATTTCTTTAGCTTTGAAAATGAATCTTTATGAAATTTTTCAGATTCAATCATTTGGAATATATCAGTTGGTCGGAAAAGAGAAACCTATGGTTTACTTTTCTGATCAACTGAAGTATTCCAGATGTGTAAATCTAAACATAGGTGATAACCTGTTTGAGAGCTGGACTGCTTCTAGGCCATAACAGTGTTGACTTTCTTACAGAATTGGGACTTGTGGCCTGAGAGCTTGACAACATACAACAATAAAAATCATTGTTGTAAGCTGGGAGCTTATTTGTGGTTGTGTCCATTAACTGTGCAGTTATGCATACAGCATTTGAGATGACAGCTGCACATATACAACTCCAGCCTTTGATTGCAGTACTTATATAAACAGGGGTATAAATAAAGGAGTGGAGGGTGGGCTGGAGTGGGGTGGGGTGGGGTTGGCTGGGCCGGTTGGCACTTGGAGTTGGGTGTGTGACACTTCATCTTAACTCTCTGGAAACAGATGCTGAAATATCGGAATTTCACGCTGCAAAATTTTCACATAATACAACTGGGAAATTAACCAATTCAGTCTTGTTTGATGTCCTCATTGAAGTGTTGAGACATTTTATGAGCATAACTGGCAGAGGAGACTATTTTAAGGCTATAACACATTGGAAACAGCCTTTCAAAGTTTAATAATGCTGAAAAATGTACAAAAGCACTTTTAGTACTGGTTTTGAAGTGGCTCAGTAGGTAGAGATGCAGGCTGCATGCAGAGAGATCCTTGGTTTGAGTCCCACTTGTGGCAACCGTGCTGTGTCCTTGGGCAAGATACTTAATCCCAATTGCCCATGTGTGAACCTGGTGGCATTGTGTGTACTTAGGCATACTGCACGTCGATGGTGCACTTGTCTTCGACCAATGCTAATCCCGTTTGTGTGGAGATAGCACATTGGGGAGTGTGACAGTTGCTCGCCATTGCTTGGTGGGTCTCTCACATACTCCGGCTTCCTCCACCCATAAAACTGTCTGACATGAGGTAACCTTGGCCATTGAAAGTGTTGTTAATCCCCAATAAATAAATAAATAGTACTAATTTTGATATCAAAACTGAAAAAACTGTTCATGAAATATACAAGTGGGAGGACAAAAAGTATTCTACAGTGTATTTTTATAACTTTTGAAAATTTTATAAAGTTAAAAAATTTATAGTAATTTATATATTTTTTATACTTACCAATGACCCAGACATAGCTGGTGCTAACTCTTAAAAATCTACGGCTAAACACAAATTTTGCCCCCCCAATCCCCCAAATTTGCATCTAAAACCAAAGAATCATGTCCTGAATGGCCCTCCATACTTCGCCTCTACTGAGCATGCGCAGTGTCAAGGAGGTCCCGAAATTGGCGCCATTTATCATTCTTACAATCAGTGCCTGGTCAGCGCTATGTACTCAGTGGGGAGGTATGAGTTCCCAACTCCTGGGAGGGCCATCCCCGTCTGGGTCATTGGTAAGCATAAAAAATATATAAATTACTATAAATTTTTTAACATTTTTATACTGTACCAATGACCCAGACATAGCTGAATAGTAAAAAGGCTGGAGGGCCTAGGACATAGAGGAAAATCCAATAAGCTCAACTATATAAATAGAGTCATCCCCTCGAGGAGAAAAGGAGTATTAGGCTTTACATGTATCTTTCTTATTTATGATAAATTAGAAAGACACAACACCCTCCATAATTGAGCATCATAACATTCATGTTCTCTATTAACATCCAGTATAATCCTTATACTAATTATTTTTAAAGTAAGCCAATAAATAAAGTTAGTCCAGAGAATTGAGACTCTTTATACTCTTTTAAAAGTGTCCGAGGATTGTATATTAATGCCCGTTTGACACGTGACATATTCAAATGCTACACTTTAAAAATATGACATGAATGAATTTTTTAAACATTAACTTTTCACTTTAAAACCATCCCAGTAACAGCTCAGAATTACTGACTCCGGAGGAGGTATCCCCTTGTTTTCATTATAAAACAGGTGACCCAAGGGAACACCCTCCCCCCCCCCCCTTCCCCTTGCCCTGGGTCAAATAGCCCAGAGCGAAGAGGGCAACAAGACGGAGTCACTGCCTGAACAGAAAGCCTACATAACTATAGTTGCAACTGTTTAGTGAACGACATTCTGAGCAACAGATAATGGACCTAAACAATGCAGGTCTCCAGAAATGGACTCAATATTTCTGAGATAAAAATTCGTGAATGTGGATGGCTGAGACCAATATGCAGCCTTCATTAAATCTGTAATAGCAACACTATTTGCAGAAGCCCAAGATGTAGAAAGAGCTATTACTTCATGAGCCGAAATCTTAAGCACAAACTGCTGAGTTAAAGATAGATTATCATAAGCAGTACAGATAGTTAATTGAATCCATCTAGCAATAGAATGGACCGTAATGTCCTTTCTATTAGGCATCAGAGACAGAAGAAGCTTTTACGTCCTTTCTGATAAACTGAGATCTTGTTTATAAATACATAAAGCTCTAACCGGACAGAGTAAAGGCCTATGCCCATCTGAAGACGGAAGGGCCTTAATAACAAAAGGTTCCGGATATTTATTAGGAGCCTGATTCTTAGCCAAAAATCCAACATTAATAGTAAAGGTAATAGTGTTCCCGATACTACGAAAGTGAGAATCGTCCACCGATAGTGCATGAAGCTCACCGACTCTTCAGCAGAAGAGAAAGCTAAGAGAAATGCTGTCTTATAAGACCAGAATTTGAAATCTACTGTCTCAAGAGTCTCAAATGGTTTCTTTTAGTTTAAGAAGAACCCAAGCTAAATTCCATTTAGGAATTAATCTAAGGGTTCTATGTCTATTTATCGAAAAGTTTCTAACTAATTTAGATAAAGAGACAATAGATCCAATTGTAAACTATCATGGTGTGCATAGGTATCAGATAACATAGACCTATAACCTTTAATAGTAACAGGCTGCAGCTGATCTCGTCAAACAAGTATACTAGAAAGTTTGCAATGTCTGGTATGGAGGGATCAAAAATATCAACATAATGATCCCTACACCGACGACGAAAGACCTTCCACTTTAGCCGCATAGTATAGCGAAGAGGAGGTCTTCCTACAGTTAGAAATCGTGTCCACTGCTCGTCCTGTACAATGCTTGCCGTGCAAGAAGGACCGCACAACGGAATACGTGAAGGTTGAGACCTTGCAGGTTTTGATGAAGTTGACACAATTTCCCCAGCGAAAGAAGATCCTCTCGTGGAGGAAGTTTTCGCGGTAAGTCCCACAGCAGACACCTGAGTAAATTTATCCACGGTCTCTGTGGAGACAGAGATGCTACCAACAGAATTGTATTGTGATTGTTTTATCTTAGCAATATTTGCTGAATCAACGGTGCTGGAGGATACGCATATCCTATCATTCCGTCCCACGAGATCGATAGAGCGTTTACTGCATATGCTTGGGGATACGGACATGGTGACACATACGTCTGCAATTGATTGTTGAGTTGTGTCGCAAATAAGTCTATCGTTGGCCGCTCCCATTGGTAGCAAATCTGATTGAATACCTGTTTGTTGAGAGTCCATTCTGACGGCAACAAGCGACCCTTCCGTGAAAGGGAGTCTGCAATATGAGGACCAAAGCAGAACTTGGTGTTCTAGAACAAACAGAAGGATTCTTTCCGTTAAATTGAATAACGGAACGGAATGAGTGCCTCCCTAGTTCCGGATATACGCAACTACTGTCGTATTGTCGGACAGGATTTGGACATGCGCTTTCTGAATAATGTTCATCCAATGACGTAGTGCAAGCCAAAATGACATCATTTCTTGGATGTTTATGTGCTTGCCTAGAAACTGCGGAACCCAAAGACCCTGGCACTTTGAATCCATTGGGATCAATGCTGTACCCCAACCTGTTTGACTGGCATCCGTCATAATCGTAAAACTCGGATCCGCCAACTGCAGTGGAACTCCCTGAGTCAACCACTGAATGTTTGCCCAAGTCTGAATCTGTTGTTACGCTTGATTGACAAGAGAACGTCTTAGATTGCTGAAAGGTTTCCGTCGAAGAGAAGCTTCTCCGAGACCGAAGCGACTCTGAGAGAGTTCTTCACTTTACTATCCACGCGCATGGATGTAGCCAGGACTGTGTCACGTCTAACCAACTCCAGGTTTGCCACTGAAGGGCAGAGTTATACGTGGAAAAGCTACTGCCCTTGAAAGAAATCTAATTGAGGATCATATCCTGGAATTCTTTCCCTTGAAGACGTAATGATAACGCCTTAGTAAGGTGGTCTGCGTATGATAAAGCGTCCAAGTTAAGACTGTTAGACATTATTGTCATTTCCAACGTCATGGTTGGAATTGACATAGACGGCGATATAGACAATTCCCAGTCTTCAGCCTCATCGTCTAGACGCAGAGGAACTCTCGGTATGCCCTGTCCTGCCATTTCAAATTATTCCTTGAAATGATGAAAGGCAGATTTAGAGCATTTGCAGACAAGAAACTAGACTTGCCTGTTTTGGTAGCAAGCTTATATATAGCGTCGTTCAATAATTTGAATGTTCTTGTGACATTATTGGACTGTGTCGGCAACTCAGGACGATGTCCCTGAACCGATCAAAAACTCTGTGTCCAATGACGCTATTAGTCTCTTATCCAGCATCGCAGCATTCTGGTCCGACGGAACAACCTCTGGAAGATAATGCCAGAAGAAATCTACGGCAGTTTCTGTTGTTCCGAAAGGGAAAGCTCGAAATCCTCCAAATCCCTTTCGCCATCCTGTCGGACCCTATGAAGTGCTCGGTCGTCCGTACCTGATGCTTCAGCGGAGCGAACCGACCCAGCGTCGTCGGATTATGCCTGATCCGACAGAGATTCTGTCGTTTGCTGGGATGCTGTGATAAGTTGTGCTATTTTGGATAGCACGTCCGTCACTGAGGCCTATGGAGAAGCGGTCTTACGTTGCTTTGCCGCTGGAAGTTCCACGTACGTTGCCACGTGCATACGTCTATTATGCAAGCGTCCGGAGTCTACAGGCCTCGTGTCCCTTGGCTACCGGATGGCGTGACCTGTTCGCTGTGGAATCCCTGATTGGCAAAGCTGGCAGGATATTCGAGGTCACGTAGCGAAGGTGCGGTCGTGTGCGCTGCCGTGAGGATGAGGAAGCCTTATCGACAGTCTCTCGGACTGTCTATATAACGGAGCGTCCCGAGCGGCGGACATATGCTCCGAATGCGAAACGTTTGTACCACAACATCTGGTCCCAGATGTTGTTGTACGAGAGAGGGACCTCTCTCGCTCGCAGCCCGGATGGACCTGGACGAGCTAGGAACCGGACTAATAGGCTTCCTCCGATCTCTCCTCTGATCCGTCGTCACTGGGTGTGTACTTTTGTCTTATTATAGTGCTCGCATCACCCAAATCTCCTTCCTGGACCGCAACGGACGAACCCGGCTGCCGAGCCATTCGATGAATGGACGCTACACCGGGCGAGCTAGCGGATGTCAACGCCGTCGATCCTACTAGGGACCTCTTAGGCGATTGACGTATTTCCATGAGCACTTATTGCCACTAGCTCTTCATTTAACTATGACGACAGAGGCACACTTTTGGAAGACATCACGGTAACTTTTGCGAACAAGAAACCAGATTTGCTTGTTTAATAGCAAGCATATATATAGCGTCGTTCAATAATTCGAAAGTTCCTGTGACATTATTGGACTGTGTCGGAAACTCAGGGACGATGTCCCTGAACCGATCAAAAAATTCTTGTGCCCACAGACGCTATCAGTCTCTTATCCGGCATCGCAGCATTCTGCTCCGACGAAACAACCTCTAGAAGATAAAGCAGGATGAAATGTACAGCAGCTTATGTTGTTCCGAAAGGGAAAGCTCGAAATCCTCCGAATCCCTTTCGCCATCCTGTCGGACCCTATGAAGTTTTCGGACATCCGTACCTGATGCTTCAGCGGAGCGTACCGACCCAGCGTCGACGGATATTACCTGATCCGACAGAGATTCTGTCGTTGCTGGGTTTGCTATGATAAGTTGTGCTATTTGGGATAGCACGTCCGTCACTGAGGCCTGTGGAGTAGCGGTCTTACGATGCTTTGCCGCTGGAAGCTCCGTGTACGTTGACTTCTGCATACTTTTCTTATGCGAACGTCCGGAGTCTACAGGCCTCGTGTCCCTGGCTACCGGATGGCGTGACCTGGTCGCCGTGGATTCTCTGATTGGCGAAGCTGGCTGGATATCCGAGGTCACGTAGCCAAGGTGCGGTCATGTGCGCTGCCGTGAGGATGAGGAAGCCTTATTGACAGTCTCTCCGGACTGTCTATATAACGGAGCGTCCCGAGCGGCGGACGTATGCTCCGAATGCGAAACATTTTGTACCACAACATCTGGTCCCAGATGTTGTTGTACGAGAGAGGGGCCTCTCTCGCTCGCAGCCCGGATGGACCTGGACGAGCTAGGAACCGGACTAAAAGGCTTCCTCCGTTCTCTCCTCTGATCCGCCGTCACTGGGTGTGCACTTAGTTGATTTATAGTGCTCGCATCACCCAAAACTCCTTTCTGGACCGCAACGGACGAACCCGGCTGCCGAACCATTTGATGAATGGATGCTACACCGGGCGAGCTAGCGGACGTCAAAGGCCGTCGATCCTACTAGGGACCTCTTAGGCAATTGACGTATTTCCATGAGCACTTTGCCGCTAGCTCTTCATTTAATTGTGACGACGGAGGCACACTTTTGGAAGACATCACGGATATATCACCCTGTTCTTGTTTGTCTGAAATAGAGATAGATAAACTAGAGTGACCCTGCGAAGAAAGGACCAGCATGGCCATTTCCCCGCTAACATACCGTGACACACGCTTCCCATGTTGTCATCCCAATTGACACATACTGAACAGGAGTTAGTGCGAGTACACTGACTACAATTAATACAATGATTATGAAAGTCAGAGGAAGATTTTCTCTGTCAATGGCCGTGTTGTGATTATTTACAACACGTTTGACAGGCGGATTAAATGAATTTGAGATGCAGGATAATTGCTGAAATTGATTATATATTAAAGACACACCTTTGCTTGTATACAGGTAGCAGTCAAATCAAAAAATAAGTTCCATACGCATAAATTTTGTCCAATCGAACATGTGCAAAAATACGCACAAATTTATTATTGTGCATTTTGGATTTCACTTTCACTTCAGCTAATTATAGCCAATTTTGCAGACAAACGGCTCAAACATATGAGTTGCCGTAATTTTCAATATATTGGAAAAAATTTCCGATTCGCAATTTTCTAAAGCAGGCTGTGAAAAAAATTATGTTTTGGGTGAAAAAAATCTCTAAAAAGTTGCTAATTTACGGCACTTGGACGTTTTTTCATTCGTTGTGATAAATGGACAACAAAATAAATTAAATATCCCGGAGATGTTTTGTCCTGGGCTGGCTGTGGCATAATGTTCACGTTTCACTGAAAAATGATCACCCCATTCCAAATCCCCTTCGTAAATGACCAACTACTTCCAGTGAGTACCCGGTGTGGTTAGGTGGGGCGCTGGGCTTTGGCAGATCGAATTACCACAACAACCGGGCTCGGGGTGTGCCTAAACACCACAGATCGCCTCAGGTTACCACAGGTCGCCGCAAGTACCCATAATTTCCCAAATAGATCCAAAACTTTCAACACAGCGTCAAAACTGATATAGTGCTGAAAAGGTCGAAAATATCTCCAAACATTTTGTACATAAAACCATTGAAATATGGATGTCATTGGAACAACTCAGATATTGGCACATGACCACATCCATATTTTTGATTTCTGTTTTTCTCTATATTTCTATGTTTTGGCTTTTGAAAGGACAAATGGAATGTTTAATGTATGTGTGTGTGTGGGGGGGGGGGGGGGGGGGGGGGGGGGGGGGGGTGGTAACATGGAAATTATTGATGTGCTGCCCACGTGCAAAAATCTCACTGACAAGCATCCGAGTCTCACTGGGAGCTCATTAAAATCTCACTGAAAGTCACCTCGGGAGGTTAACAGGTCTGGGTCACTCACCACCGGTTAATAGAACGTTGGCATATGTTCCTTTGATGTATTGTTGTTGGACTGTTTCCTGTTATGTCTGTGTGTGTGGGGGTGGGGGTATTTGGTATTAATTTGTATTTAAAATTGATCCACACGTGGCTTCTACGCGCAAAAAAAAATCTCCCTGAAAATCATGTCATCTCCCTGAAAATTTTCTTCAATCTCCCTGAAAAATTTTTTGGAAGGTTAACATGTCTGTACTTACCAATGACCCAGACTTAACTGGTGCTAATTCTAAAATATCTAGGGCCAAACACAAATTTTGCCCCTCCCCCCAATCCCCAAAATTTGCATCAAAAACCGAAAAGTTAAAAAATTTATAGTAATTTATATATTTTTTATACTTACCAATGATCCAGATATAGCTGGTGCTAACTCTTAAAATATAGGGCCAAATACAAATTTTGCCCCCCAATCCCCAAAATTTGCATCTAAAACCAAAGAAAACATGTCCTGAATGGCCCTCCACACTTCACCTCTACTGCGCATGTGCAGTGTCAAAGACGTTCCGAAATTGGCGCCATTATCCATTCTTATAACCAGTGCCTGGTAAGCGCTATGTACTCAGCAGGGAGGTAAGAGTTCCCAACTCCTGGGAGGGCCATCCCCGTCTGGGTCATTGGTAAGTATAAAAAATATATAAATTACTATAAATTTTTTAACATTTTTATACTGTACCAATGACCCAGACATAGCTGAATAGTAAAAAGGCTGGAGGGCCAAGGACATAGAGCAAGATGGAATACGCTCAATTATATAAAATAGAGTCATCCCCTCTAGGGAAAAAGAAGTATTAAGCCTTACATGTATCTTTCTTATTTATGATAAATTAGAAAGATATAACACCTTCCAAAATTGAGCATCATACATCCATGTACTCTATTAATATCTAGTATAATCCTTATACTAATAATTTTTAAAGTAAGCCAATAAATAAAGTAAGTCTAGAGAATAGAGACTCTTTATACTCCTTAAAAGTGTCTGAGGATTGTATAATAATGTCCGCTGACACGTGCTATATTCAAAAGCTATACTTTAAAAACTAAGACCTGAATGAATTTTTAAAACATAAACTTCTCACTAAACAACCATCCCAATAACAGCTCAGAATTACTAACTCCGGAGGAGGTATCCCCTTGTTTTCATAGTAAAACAGGTGACCCAAGGGAACACCCTCCCCCCCCCCCTTTTTCTTGCCCTGGGTCAAATAGCCCAGAGCGAAGAGGGCAGCAGAACGGAGTCACTGCCGAAACAGACAGCCTACCTAGCTATAGTAGCAACTGTTAAGTGAATGACATTCTGAGCAGTAGATAATAGACCTAACAATAGAGGCCTCCAGAAATGGACTCGATATTTCTGAGATAAAAATTCATGAATGTGGATGGCTGAGCGCAACGAGCAGCCTTCAAAAATCTATAATAGCGACACTATTAATGTAAGCCCAAGATGTAGAAGAACTCTTACTTCATGAGCCGAAATCTCAAACACAACTGCTGAGTCAATGATATACCATAAGCAGTACCGATAGTTAATTGAATCCATTAGCAATAGAATGGAGCGTAACGTCCTTCTATTAGGCATCAAAGACAGAAGAAGCTTACGCCCGTAGTAATAAACAGATATTTGTTTATAAATACATAAACTCTAACCGGACAGAGTAAAGGCTTATGCCCGTACGAAGACGGAAGGACCTTAATAACAATAGGTTCCGGATATTAATTAGGAGCCTGACTCTTATGCACAAATCCAACCTAAATAGTAAAGGAAGTAGTGATTCCGAAACTACGAAAGTGAAAATCATCCACCGATAGTGCATGAAACTCACTGACACTTCAGTAAAAGAGAAGCCAACAGAATTACTGTCTAAAAGGTCAGAATTTGAAAACTACTGTTTCCAGAGGCTCAAATGATTACTTAGCTAAATAAGAACCGAAGTTAAATTCCGTATAGGAATTTAATCTAATGATTCTAAGTCTATTTATCGAAAAGTTACTAACTGACTTAGATAAAGAGACATACGACTCAATTGTAAACTATCATAGAGTGCATAGGTATGAGGTAACATAAACCTATAACCTTAATAATAACAGGCTGCAGTAGATCTTGTCAAACAAGTATACTAAAAAGTTGCAATGACTAGTATGGAGGGATCAACAATATCAACATAGTGATCCCTACCCCAACGACGGAAGAGCCTCCACTCTAGCCGCATAGAATAGCGAAGAAGAGGTTCTCCTATAGTAAGAAATCGCGTCCATAGCTCGTCCAGTACAATGCTTACAATGCAATAAGGACCACACAACGGAATACGTGAAGGTTGAGACCTTGCGGGTTGTGATAAAGATGACACGATTTACCCAGCGAAAAAAGATCCTCTCATGAAGGAAGATTTCGCGTTAAGTGCCACAGTAGACATCAGAGTAAATTTACCCACGGTCTCTGTGAAGACAGAGATGCTATCAACAGAAATGTATTGTGGTTGTTTATCTTAGCAATACTTGCTGAAACAACAGCGCAGGAGGATACGCATACCCTATCATTCCGTCCTATTAGATCAATAGAGCGTTAACAACATAAGCTCAAAGATCCGGACAAGCAAACACATACGTCTGCAATTGATTAGCAAGTTGTGTCGTAAATAAATTATCATTGGGCGCTCCCATTGATAGCAAATCTGAATGAATACTTGTTTGTTGAGAGTCCATTCTGACGGCAACAAGCTACCCATAAGTGAACGGGAGTCCGGAAATACAATCAGACGACCCAGAATATGACGGACCAAAGCAGAACTTGGTGTACTATAACAAACAGAAGGATTCCTTCCATTATATTGAATAACGGAAATGAATGAGTGCCTCCCTGGTTCCGGAGATACGCCACTACTGTCGAATTAACGGACAGGATTTGGACATGAGTTTCTGAATAATGTTCATCCAATGACATAAAGCAAGCCTAAAAAAAACATTATTCCGTGGAAGATAAGTGCTTGCTTAGAGACTGCGGAACCGAAAGACCCTGGCACTTCGAATCCGTTGGGATCAATATTATATCCCAACCTGTTTGACTGGCAACCGTCATAATTATAAAACTTGGATCCGGCAACTGCAGTGGCACTCTCTGAGTCAACCACCGAATGTTTGCCCCAATCTGAATCTCTTGCTACACTAGATAGACAAGAGAATGTGTAAATCGAGCAATTCATGGATTGCTGAAAAGTTGCCGCCGAAGAGAAGCTTCTCCGAGAACGAAGCAACTCTGAGAGAGTTCTTCACCTTACTATCCACGCGCGTGGATGTAGCTAGGGCTGCGTCACGTCTAACCAACTCCAAGCAGCCACGGAAGGGCGGAGTTATACGTGAACAAACTACTGCCCTCAAAAGAAATCACATTGAGGATCATATCCCGGAATTCTTTCTCTTGAAGACGTAATGATAACGCCTCAGTAAGGTGGATTACGTATGATAAAGCGTCTAAGTTAAGTCTATTAGACATCATTGTCGTTTCCAACATTGTGGTTGGAAAAGACATAGACGGCGAAAAAGAATATTTCCAGTCTTTAACCACGCCGTCTAGATGCATATGAACTCTCGGTATGCCCTGTTCTGCCAAAATAAATTATTCGTATAAATGATAAAAGGCAGAAATGAGCATTGCGGACAAGAAACTAAACTATCATGCTTGGCAGCAGGCTTATATATATATAGCGTTGATAAATAATACACATGTTCTAATGACATTATTGGACTGTGTCGGTAAGTCAGGGACAATGTCCCTGAACCGATCCAAAATTCCATGTCCAATGACGCTATAAGTCTCTTATCCAACATCGCAGCAATGTAGTCCGAAATAACAATCACTGGAAGATAATGCCGGAAGATATGTATGGCAGCTTCCGATGCTATGATAGGGAAAACTCTAAATCTTTTGAATCCCTTTCGCCATCCTGTCGGACCCTATAAAGCGTTCGGTCGTCCGTACCTGATGCAACCGCGGACCGCACCGACCCAGCGCCGTCGGATAATTCCTGATTCGACCAAGAAACTGTCGATTGCTGGGATGCTGCGAAAAAACTGTGCTAACTCGGCTAGCACGTCCGTCACTGAGGCCTGTGGAGAAGCGGTCCTACGATGCATTGCCGCTGGAAGCTCCGTGATCGTTACCCTGTGCATACTACTAATATGCGAGCGAACGGAGTGTATAGGCCTTGTGTCCCTTGGCTACCGGATGGCGTGACCTGTTCGCCGTGGAATCACTGAATGACGAAACTGATCGGATACTCGAGGTCACGTAGCCAATGTGCGGTCGTGTGCACTGCTGTGAGGATGAGGAAGCATTATCGACAGTATCTCGGACTGTCAATATAACGGAGCGTCCCGTGCGACGGACATATGCTCCGAATATAAAATATCTGAACCACAACATGCGGTCCCCTATGTTGTTGGACGAGAGAGGGACCTCTCTCGCTCACAGCCCGGACGGACCTGGACAAGCCAGGAACCGGACTAGCAGGCTTCCTCCGATCTGTCCTCAATCCGCCGTCACTGGGTGAGTACTAAAGTAATTATAGTGCTCGCATCACCCAAATCTCCTTCCTAGACCGCAACGGACGAACCCGGCAGCCGAACCATTCGATGAATGTACGCTACACCGGGTGAGCTAGCGAATGTCACTCCATCGATCATACAAGGGACCTCTTAGACGATAGACATATTCCATGAGCACTTATTGCCGCTAGCTCTTCATTAACTATGACGACAGAGGCACACTTTTGAAAGACATCTCCGTAAATTTGCGAATAAGAAACCAGAAATGCTTGGTAATAGCAAGCATATAATAATAAATATATAGCGTCGTTCAATAATTCGAAAGTTTGTGTGACATTATTGGACTATGTCGGAACTGAGGGACGATGTCCCTGAACCGAACCAAAAATTTCTAAGTCCACCGACGCTATCAGTTTCTTATCCGGCATCGCAGCATTCTGGTCCGACGAAAGAACCTGTAGAAGATCAAGTCAGATGACATACACAACAGCATATGTTGTTCCGAAAGGGAAAGCTCGAAATCCTCCGAATCCCTTTCAGTATCCCGTCGGACCGGATGAAATTTTCGGACGTCCGTACCCGCTTCCGCGGAGCGTCCCGACCCAGCATCGTCGGATAAAACATTATACGACAGATTCAGTTGTTGCTGGGATGCTGCGATAAGCTGTGCTATTTAGGATAGCACGTCCGTCCCCGAGGCCTGTGGAGTAGTGGTCTTACGATGCATTGCCGCCGGAAGCTCCGTGTACGTTGACTCCCGCACACTTCCCTATGCGAACGTCCGGAGTCTGCTTGCCTCGTGTCCCTGGCTATCGGATGGTGTGACCTGGTCGCTGATGATTCTCTGACTGGCGAAGCTGACTGGATATCCGAGGTCACGTAGCCAAGAGCGGTCGTGTGCGCTACCATGAGAATGAGGAAGCCTTATTGACAGTCTCTCCGGACTGACTATATGTCGGAGCGTCCCGAGCGGCGGACGTATGCTCCGAATGCAAAACATTTTGTACCACAACATCTGGGGCCAGATGTTGTTGTACGAGAGAGGGGCCTCTCTCGCTCGCCGTCCGGATGGACCAGAACGAGCATTGAACCAGACTAAAAGGCTTCCTCCGTTCTCCCTCTAATCCGCCGTCACTGGGTGTGCATTTGGTTGATTTATAGTGCTCGCATCACCCCATAACTCCTTCTAGACTGCAACGGACGAACCCGGCTGCCGAACCATTCGATGAATGGACGCTACACCGGGCGAGCTAGCGGACGTCAAAGGCCGTCGAACCTACTAGGGACCTCTTAGGCAATTGGCGTATTTACATGAGCACTTTTCCGCTAGCCCTTCATTAATTTTGACAGAGGCACACTGTTGGAAGACATCACAGATACATCACCCTAATCTTTATCGTCTGAAATAGAAATTGATAAAGTAGAGTGACCCTGCGGGGAAAGGACCGGAATGTCCAATTCCCCACTAACATACCGTGACATACGCTTCCCATATTGTCATCGAAATCATCAGATACAGAACAGGAGTTAAAGCGAGTACACTGACTACATATAGAATGATTATAAAAGTCAGAGGAAGACTTCCTCTTATTACAATTGATCAAAATCCTTTCAATGTGAAAAGAAAACAAAGTCCTGGTACTTGCACCAACCCCTGACAATTAAAATACATAATAATAATATGATCCATTAACATAGAAAAAATAATTGAAATCAAAATATTTTGAAAAAATATTTTTTCAGAACAGCCCAAGTTTCTGAAAAGTAACGTTGAGCCCCAATGGATCCCAAGCCTAAGTGTGGACAAAAAATTTAAAAATATTTTAAACAATTAATGCAACACTTACGAACAATAATAATGTATCTAGTTATGATTAAATTAACATCAAGATATTATTTTCAAGAAATCCCCCCCTCACACAGAGGGCTGTTGTAAATGTAAACAATGAGTGTAAAAACACTAAAATAAGACTCCAGGCACCCAGGCCCGAAATCAGTTACCAAAAATACACTATCTGATGCAAAACAGAGACTTCCAGGGAAGAAACTGCAGAACATCAGATGGTAGATGCAGAACACAACGCCTAACCACCCATAGGTGAAGACGTAAACATGGGGAAAAGAACAGAATTCATTCTGTTATTCAACTAAAACTCCCAAGAAATTTTAGTAATAATAATTACAGAAACTATGCCAAAAGCATGGGAGAATAGCAAGAGGGGACTTAAAGGAAAGGGAGAGAGGAAAACACTGAAAAATCAATGTAACTAAATAACAAGAATGACAACAAAATGGCTGCTGCCTCGAAAATAGGTAACTTAACATAATTTCATTAAAAAATTTTAAGTTACAGCCCTGATAATATTCTGTCACACATTTTTCCTCTCCTCCTTCTATATCCTCCTTAGAATCACCATTTCACTAATAATTATGTGTCTGGCATCATTTAAACTGAGATTTACAAGCACAAAGATCAGTCAGATGTTAACTGATGAAGGGCCAAACTAAGAATGGATAATGGCGCCAATTTCGGAACGTCCTTCCGATATCACCTCTGGAACCCAAGGGTCCTCCGTAATTAATTCCCAATTGTTTGAGAAAGTCGACAGTCTTCCGCCCACTGGAATGCGACAGAGGTTTAAACCATCACCTCCTGGACCTGCGAGGCTTGCGGAAGGAGAAACCATGTCCTCCACGGCCCGCACCTCGCCCCGTCGACCTAGGGGCATCTGACCGGTTGTCTCGGCCAGCGTTACGGCCCCTATTCATCGATACCTTGAACGTCTCTAGAGTAAAACCTAGAGGATGCATAGGAACCTCTATAGGAACTTCCCCTGGATGTACTTGTCCCAGAAGTGCCTGGCCTACTGTTCTCCGCTGAATCCGACTTTTTGGAAGCGGATTTAACCCTTTACCCAACGCAGACGATATCAAAATTTATTATTTTAAATATCATTTTTTCAAATTTTAAAAAAAAAATCAACAAAACCATATCATGTGACCCCTCGTTGGAACGAGCTCCACGAGCTCATTGCAACGAGGGGTCACATGATATGGTTTTGTGGAATTTTTTGTAAGAAATAATATTTTTTCAACTGCTGAATTTGCATATTACGCGGGTGGATGCGGGCGATTCGTTGGGTAAAGGGTTAAATAGCAGAGAGTCTGAAGCTTTCTTAGTAAATTGATCATAGATTGCGGAAAGCTTGCCGTCGAAGAGAAGCTCTCCGGGGACCGGAGCGACTCTGAGAGAGTTTTCACCTTACTATCCATGCGCGTGGATGTAGCCAGGGCCCTGTCACATCTAACTAACTCCAGATTTGCCACTGAAAGGGCGGAGTTATACGTGGAGAATGCTATGGCCCTCAACAGAACTCTTAAGGAGGTTTGTGCGTCCTGGAATTCTTGTCCCTCAAGGCATAATGATAACGCTCTGGTAAGGTGATCTGAGTACGAAAGTGTGTCTAAATTAGCTCTATTAGACGATATCGTCGTTTCCAACGTCGTGTTAGGAATTGACATAGATGATGGCATGGATAATTCTAGGTCTTCGGCCTGGTCGTCTAGACACAGAGGAACTCGCTGAATGCTCTGTCCTGCCGTTTCAAACTTATTCCTTGAATTGATGAAAGGCAGATGAAGAACACCTGCCGGTAGGAAGCCTGATCTGCCCGATTTGGTAGCAAGTTTACTTATAGTGTCATTCAATAGTTCAAATGTCTGTGAGACATTTCTGGACTGTGACGGAAACTCAGGGATGGTGTCCCTAAACCGATTAAAGAATTCAGTGTCCAATGGCATTATAAGCCTCCTCTCCGGCTGCGCAGCATTTTGGAACAACTTCAGGAAGGTAATGCCGGAAGAACTCTACAGCAATTTTATGTTGTTCCGAAAGGGAAAAGTCCAATTCCTCCGTATCCCTTTCGCCATCCTGTCAAACCACTTGTAAATCTCGGTCGTCCGTGCCTGATTCTGCAGCGGAACGTACCCACCCAGCTTCGTCTGATAATTCCTGATCCGACAGAGTTTCTGCCGGTTGCTGGGATGCTGCGATGATCTGTGCTATCTGTGATAGCACGTCCATAATTGAGGACTGTGGAGCTGCGGTCTTACGGGATTTAGCCGCTGGAAGCTCCCTGGACGTTGCTTCCTGCATACCTCTTTTATGTGAACGTCCGGAGGATGAAGGCCTCATATCCCTGGCTACCGGATGGCGTGACCTGGTCGCCATGGAATCCCTGGCTGGCGATGCTGGTTGGATATCACTGGTCATGTAGCCAAGGTGCGGTCGTGTGTGCTGCCGTGAGGATGAGGAAGCCATATGAACAGTTTCTGCGGACTGTCTGTATACCGGAGCGTCCCGAGTAGTGGACGTATGCTCCGACTGAGGAACGTTATGTACTACAACATCTGGGCCCAGATGTTGTTGTACGAGAGAGGGGCCTCTCTCGCTCGCAGCCCGGATAGACCTGGACGAGGTACGAACTGGACTAACAGGCTTCCTCTGTACCATCCTCTGATCCGTCGTCACTGGGTGTGCACGTGGTATGTTTATAGTGCTCGCAACACCCAAATCTCCTTCCTGGACCGCAACGGACGAACATGGCTGCCGAGCCATTCGTTGAATGGTCGCTACACCGGGCGAGCTAGCGGACACCAAAGCCGTTGATCCTACTAGGGAACTCTTAGGCAATTGAGCACTTTTGCCGCTAACTCTTCATTTGATTGTGACGACGGAAGCACACTCTTGGAAAACATCACGGAAACATCACCCTGTTCTTGTTCCTCTGAAAAAAAGATTGAAAAACTAGAGTGACCCTGTGGAGAGAGGACCGGCATGGTCCTCTCCCTGCTAACAACATACCGTGACACACGTCTCCAAAGTTTGTCATCCCAATTGACACACACTGAACAAGGGTTAGTGCGAGTACATTGACTACAATTAATACAGTGATCATGAGAATCAGAGGAAGATTTCCTCCCATTACAATTTGAACAAGAATCATTCATTGTGAAAAATACAAACAGTCATAGTACTCGCACTAAACCTTGAAAACAAAGATACATAATAAAATAATCCATTATAACGTTACGAAAAAATAATTCAAAAAGAAAAAAAAAATTTCAGAAGAGCCCAAGTTCCCAATGGGAACGATGAGCCCAAATGGATCCCAAAAAAGCCTAAGTGTGGACAAAATTTTTTTAAATCATTTCAAAAAATTAATGTAACACTTACGGACAATATTAATGTATCTTGCTATGAAATGAACTAAGCAGAAGACAAGTAATCACTATCAGAAGTAACCATTGTCAACATAAACAAAAAGTGTACACAAACCGGAAACATGACTCCAGGCACTGGTAAACATGGCCCGAAATCAGTTACCAATTTTAACACTATCTGATGCAAAACAGAGGCTTCCAGAGAAGAAACTGTAGAACATCAGATGGTAGATGCAGACCAAAACGCCTAAACACCCAAGGGTGAGGACGTAAACATGGGGAAAAACAGAAAAAAATTTCTGTTACCAAGCCAAAACTCCCAAATTTTAGTAATAAACATTACAAACAAGCCAAAACCAATACCAGGTCTGGACCTGCGTCGCTGCATGCAATTGATCTGAAAATTAGATACACGATACAACTCATCATTATGAAGCAGCAGACCAAATATAAAATCATTCCCTTTCATAGAAGCCAAGAAAACTTTGACGGAAGAAGTGTTTCGGACGGACTGACGGATGGACTGATGGACAGATGGACAGACAGAGTCGAGCAGTTACTATACCTGCTCTGCCGCTGGCGACGCAGGTAAAAATAAGCCAAAAGCATGGGAGAGTAGCTGGGGGGGGGGGGGGGGGGGGTGATAAAGGAAAGGGAGAGAGGAAACACTGATCAAACAATGGAACATTCATAGCAAGAATGACCACAACAGGACCATGCCTCGAAAATAGGCAACATGAAATAATTTCGTAAAAAAATTATAAGTTACAGCCCTGAACATTTCCTTCCACTGTTTCTTCCTCTCCTCCTTCTATTTCCTCCTTATATCCACCATTTCTCTCATAATTATGTGTCTGGCATCATTTAAACTGAGATTTACAAGCACAAATATCAGTGAGATGTCACTAAATTGAGGGGCCAAACAAAGAATGACAATTGGCGCCAATTTTGAGACCTCCTTGACACTGCGCATGTGCAGTGGAGTAAAAGTATGGAGGACCATATAGGACATCTATTTTTTGGTTTTTGATGCAAATTTGGGGGAATGGGGGGCAAAATTTGTGTTTGGCCCTAGATATTTTAGAGTTAGCACCAGCTAAGTCTGGGTCATTGGTACAGTATAAAAATAGTAATATTTAAGATAATAAATTTTGATATTGTGAATGTTGAGTAAAAAATTAAGGTAAGAGTTAGCAAGATATAGAGAAGAAGTAATTTATAAACAAGTACCTGAAATTGTAAAGGTATACTGTGGATTTTTGCCAAATGTATCAGCATGTGAGACCTGGCCTCCTGAATTCTTTCCACTGATCCAGGCACCCATAGATGTCTTACCATAAGCTATAAAATACAGAAACATTTAGACAACAAATTGCTGAATAACATAAAGAAAGAATATGTATCATACAGTTTTTATACAGTGGAACCCTGTTAAATGAATAGCCACTTTTTCCAATGGAAATTATTCAATTAACAGGAGTATTCAATTCACAGGGATTGTGTCACTTTCCTGTATTCTATAGATAAACTTAGCATTTATCCTATTATATCTTGTTTGACACTTGACAGAGCTCCATGAGCTCTGTCAAACAAGATATAATGCATTAAATGCCTGTATTGGATGTACTGAGGCCAAATGGGTCTATAAACAAAGGAAAATTGGGGAAAGTCAGGGTAATTTCTCTACAAGATTTTTTTTATTCAATTAACAGAAGTTTACTCTATAACCTATATTCAATTAACAGGTCAAATTTGTACTGGAGGTATGGTAAATGGTTTTGTGTTGGAAAATTATATTCAATTCACAGAGTTATTCAGTTAAGAAATATCCAATTAAGTGGGCTCCACTGCACAACAATGGATTTAAAATACAAAGTACTAGCTGAAATTAATGGCAGAAAAACTACAAATAAATTTTGAATGCATGCTTCCTCGCTGACAATTCCAAAATTTTGCATCCTTTCTTGGAAAAATGATGCCAATGATTGAAATTATCAAGAATGAAAGCAAGAGACATGGGGCCTAAAGTGCTCAACTGACAAAAGCCCATTGATTCTTGAAAAAAAAATTTGAAGATTTTAAAACAATAATCGATTGCTCATTATTCACTAGATATAAGATGTTAAACAGCTAAGCTTAATGTTTCCACCATTAGCAACCATGTTAGAATTGGGCAGGAGTTGGGTGTGCTAGGATAAAGTAGGAGAAGCATTAATGTCCAATATACCAGGCCTGGATATTTCACGGTAACGATCGTTCCATTTCTGTGTTGTTACCGTCACAGCAAAAACACAGAAATGATTTTTCGTTTCCCATGCATTTTATGCACACTTGGACTCCAGGTGTTCATAATTTTATAGGAATATGGTGTCCAATTCAAAATCGTACTATTTAATTTAATGGACCTTGTGACAGAAAGACACTATGTGGTAAACTACTGTACTGACTCGTGTCGAAGCCCAGGGGGACGAGTAATAGTGCTTGCAAGTCACGTTGGCATGCGTCGGAAATTCAATTGGTGATATAAGACAAGTAAGTATCCACTGGGTGTGTTACGTTTCTTTGGAAACTGCCTACCAATTTTATAGAATTTGCTTTAAAAATTCTCATGTTTATCTTGTTCATACGTTTCATTTTCAGATTTCGGGATTTAATCCTCAATTTAATGAATAAAACAAACAGAAAACCATGCGGTGTTGTTTTCATATTTTTTGTGCAGGTTACTCTCGAAGCCAGAAATGGACTTGAGTATGTCAATCAACACTGCAAAAAACCCCAATGAAAACCGCCAAACATAGTCTGTTTAAAAATAGCTGTTTTTTTTTAATATGTACATTTATTACGAATAAAACAAAATATAGCTTCACACAAAATCAATAAAAAAAATCATAATATGAAGACCAGATAAAAATTTACACAGCGGAATATGAATAACAAAATAGTTGCCTCCCTTGGCAACATTAGAAAAATTGATTTTACACTGAAAGTCATAACTTCGCATGTTTCAGAGCATGATTAAATGATAAATGAGCATGTTTTATTGAACCAATAAGTCATAAATCATATCCCTGGTTACACTGTTATATAATTCTCAAATACCAGAGTTTTAATTATTTTTTATTTTTAATTACCACTTTCTCATCAATTTCTGAACACCCGTTTTTCACAATGAGTTGTGGATGCTCGAAAGTGGCAGTGTTCTTTCACAATGAGTTGTGCACCGCTCGAAAGTGGCAGTGTTCAATCAGTATCTTTGTGATGATATTCAACCACTGTGAAAACTGTGAAAACTATATGTTGTGGGCGTGTTTCAGACAACTATTGACAGCAGCCTGCACACTCATTTGAAACAAGTGACAGCTTCCAAAACGAGGACGGCAAAAAAATAAATAAGTCAATTTTGCTTGGGATATATAATTTTTTAATAAAGACTTATTACACTGAACACAGACATAATGTATTACACAAAAGACGAATTTAACAACACAAAAATCTCAACTCCAAAACATATACATAATACAGTATTACAGTTCTATTTGGTAACTACAGTGTTGAAACAAGTCACCTGTTATTCAATTTGATGCCTGTAAATTTGACGTCTTGTCTCAAACAACTTTCGTCCAATTTGAAACTTGGGGGGTGGGCTTTGACTCAAGTAGGGCACCCTGGTTCACAAATCTGAAAAAGCGGGGGTGGGCTTCGGCACGAGTATGGGCTTCGACACGAGTCAGTACGGTATAAACACGACAGAAGATCTGCATTATGATTTTAAAACTATTTGATTATTAGGGCCTATTGTCAAAATCGTTACCCAGTCAAACATTTGACGGAACCGGAAAATTGTTATCGGTAATTTCCCATGATGCAAAATGACGGAAACGAAATATGGCTTCCCATGATTTTTGAAATACTGAGGCCTGCATATACAAAGAAAAAAGTTAGTCACCCCCAAATATAATGAATGATAACATGCCACTGTTCATTGAAAGTCTGTTGCTGTTATATGTTTGATTATATTGATGATCCAATAAATGGTTGCGAACATGCATGATTGAATGTGTCTCTCAAACAGCTCCCAAGAATCACATGCACAATGCAACCCAAGAATTTTCCAAAATACAGTATTCTTCAAGTGTATCCAATCTCAATCACCCGATGCGGTGAAATCATCCAGTGAAATCTGGTGCTGAAAATCAGACAGTGATCCTGTGAATAGGAGATTAAGATGATAATTTGTCACCTTTCTGTGAAGTGGCAGACACAGCATTCAGTAGCTGCTTTGAGTAATTACAGGGGCATTGTTCTGATGCGGTGTTTAACAGTGATTCATTAATTGTCGATCCTCGGCTATAAAAAAAAATGGGATTTGCAAAGACTGCAAGTCAGAAGTAGTCATTGCAAAAAAACTCTATTGTCTCGTACGTTTAAGGTGGTCATAGACGATAAAATAATAATAAACACAAGTTACTTTTTGGTTCGATCTTAAACCGGTAAACGTGGTTGTCGGTCGTACTCGTTTGAGAATTTCTACCTTGTTGGGCGAAGGGTTCATGGCCCATCATTTTGGGGTAAAATTATATATTGCACCCCACCCACACACAGCAAACATGCACATTTTTGTTCAGAAATTCACCCATGACCGTTTTAATTTAAATATTTTATCATGTATTGTCTGACAGTTGCACGTCATTGCTCAGTGGCTTTCTCCGGGAATGCCTACTCCAGTTTCCTCCACCAATAAAACTGTCTTGACACGAGGTGACCCTGGTTATCAAAGGTGCCATTAAACCCCCAAAAATAAATCATGTATTTCTGATGAGGAGAGAAATATTGTAGATAATTATAAAGGCCTACATCGATATCTTTCTCTACAATTTACCCCCTCTCTCATCTGGAAGGAATAAAAAATACCTAATGAGTCCCTCTTGTGTTGTAATTGCTAGATTTGAAGCCATACATGTAAAGTGCCATCCAGTCATGATCTAAAAAAAATGATTTCACTGGGCTTGGTGCGATATCCCGGTACTCCAATACATACCGATACGGCAACCCACGATATGGGTACCGGTGCAGACGTCCAAATTTTGTCATATCACGATACCACTATAAAGGCCGGTCTCCAATCTTGAAATTTAACTCTTTCACTCTCAATATATTCAACACATCACATTTTAGGCTTGAGTGATTTGGCCAACTCCCCTGCAGTTCAGAATATAAGACCGGGGTACACCGGAATACCAATTATTAAAGCAGGGTATTTTTTGTTTGGGTTCGCATCTGTGTTTGCAAAGCAAGATCTCCCAGGTGCAATCACTGAAATTTTGCTTGCATGGTGCATTTTATGGGCTCATCCAACATTCCGATTCCAAAATGGTAAAACTACAGATAAACAGTGCAACAATACACCAATTTATTATGAATGTCTGTGGCTTATGCAAAATAATAAATTTTTAGCCATCATTTTACGAGTGTTTTCAAAATTTCACTCAAGTTTTCTATGATGTCGGTGCCTATTAATTAGCCCCTTGACGTGCACCAAGCATTCTTTGTAATCATCTTTCATGACTTTTTTTGTTCAGGTGAATCGATTTGAAAATTCCAAAGTGGAAGTCGAACCATGAACTACAATACCATGTCTCAATCACTGATGTATTTTCATTGCCAACCTACAGGACCAGGGTACTCCAGCTTTTTTTTTATGTATTTGGTAAGGTTAGTTGTCGTGATCATCAGATGACTACTTACCTATTTTCATCGTAATTACCAGTGCCTGTGACTAAAGTCGTCTTTATTCTAAAACTGAAAAGTAGAAGAATGTGCTACGACTCAGAGGGGCCACTTGGTAACTCACATTTGTAAAGTTAGGGATGGGCTTATGCCAGAGTATGAGCTCAGACACGCATGACCAGTCAGTGCAAAATGTGATAGAATATGGGAAATTGGGGGGGGGGGGGGGGAAGTTGATCCCCCTCCTCCCTAATATATCTGCGCTCCCCAACTATGAATTGCTGGCTCCACCATTGTACCTGTGATCTTAACTGTAGCTTTAATACCAGGATGAATATAAAGATACATATCTACATACATATCATATCGTGCTTTGTGTATCTAGATACGTATCGTACCGTGAATTTGGTGTATCGTCCCAACCCTAGATTTCACATAGGTGAGGATACTCAGGATAATTAAAGTAATGTGAGCATTGTCAAATTGTTTACTAATTACAAATATTTTGAACATTGCTCGTCTAAAAGAAAACCCTCCCCCATCCCACCCACCACCCAGTAGAACAGACACGGTAGCTATAGCAGAGGGTATGTACCTAATCTTTTTCACAAAAAAATGCAGTTGCATCTGGTGATTGTTGGTTGGGAATTGTTCTGGTCTTTCAACGGATCTATCTGTGATTTTTTCAAAACACGTCACCGCGTCAGGTGATTGAGATAGGATACACTTGCTGCATACTGTACAGCTTGTGCATGACTCAGAATTGGGTATTTATAGAGCCTATTTTTCAATGTTCAATCACTATCCATCACCATAACATGAAGAAGGATGACATATGGCAAATTATTGGAATGCATTCCACAGTTTTGCCCTTTAAAGCAATCGGTCATCAACTCGATATCCATTACATAGTCACCAGTCGCCTACCTACCAATGAGGTTTGCATGTGTTTTCTCACCAAATGACTGGTGACTGTTTTCTCACCCCATGACATCACAATGCAGAAACAGGGTACTTCTTAGCTAGGCTGGTGCAAGAACAGACATTCACCTCAAGTACTGTTCTGAAGAGCCTGTGGCTACCAAATCAATGAATCGGCACGAGAACAGCCAGGAAAGGCCTGAGAAAAGCCATATTGAGATCCGGAAGGGCCATCAAATGTCCTCTTCTAAGAGATCATCACCAAGGAATACATTTGGCTTGGTGTTTAGCATTTTTCATTCAGACTACCATTCCCTGGTCAAACATGAGTCCTGATATAAATCCACTGGAGCACATTTGGGACATTCTAGGGCATTGAACACAAGCACACGAACATCCTGTACAAACCCTGCCAGAATTTGAAACAGCTTTGCATCAAAAATGGTGACAGTTATCTCTGCAGTGGATACGATAATTGACTGGAGGTTGTGATGCTGAATAGAAGCTGTTATCCGAGCATATGGAGGATACAGCAGATACTGAACTGTAATTCTGGCTCATATTCTCTAGAGGTTAGAAATGACATTTTTATCTATTTTAGCCAAATAATGTTGTCTTGTTAACTTTTCAGCCCCATACTAAAACCGATATCGTATTGAGCTCTAGCAGTTACTTGTTTGGTTCATCAATGCTGTCACTGAAATGATGATGAAGACTATGATTCTTCTGTGTTCATTTTGCAATATGTTCTTTCAAGACAGCATTCAGTTTTTGAAGCTTACTTTGCAAGGACTGATTTTTCTCTGTGTATATTTACCACCTTGGTCATGGTTTGATCCTGGTGGGGGAAGAATTTGACAAACCGATCCATTGAAAAAGAATCTTTCCTTCATTCTCTGGTCTGTCTTGCCAAGGGTGTCAGAAGGTGTTAAAGTGTGTGTGAGGGTATGTGTGTGTGTGTTGGTTCTCTTGTAATTCATATAAATGTGGGATATACACATAAATCTACACCTTCAAACAGAGGACAGTGCAAAAAATGGAAGACAGCACATAAAATGAGGACATCCTCAGTTAATCATGGATGTCCCCAGTCAGTAAATGACATGCAAAATCCATCCAGAGTCTGCACTCTTTACACCCCATACAGATTTGAGCATTTTCTTAAAAGTCCACAGTTATACATAAAAAAATTATAAATTTATATCTCCAAGGGATGTGTAAACGTATCCTAAGGTTTCATCCCTCTATATTAGAAACTGAGGGAGAAGTTGATTACACCATGAAAGTACCCTGAATTAAAAAACACAGGAAATTTTCTAAGTCAATAATGGTCAATGATTTAGTGAAAAAATATTTTTTCTGCAAACTTTATAGATACTGCACATCTTCATTGTGTGTGTAACCATATCCTAAGGTTTCAAATCTCCACATTTCAAACTGTGAAGGAGTTGGTTATACCATGAAGGTACTCTCAATAAGGTACCCTCAATTAAAAAAAAAACTGCCAAGAAGGTACCCTCAAATAAATGAAAGTGTCAATGACACTGTAGCTTAACTTGACAAACTTGAACTTGATAAGTTCGAAGTGAAATGGCAAAATTGAAGATCATTGGTTCCAATGTTATTTGGTGAAACTTCAACATAACAGCATTGTGTGTGCACAACATCACAGCAATCCATGCATTTTTAAATGTAAACTGTAGGGTTGGCTAAAGGGAAATGTTGATACACAAATGCAGTAATTTTAAAGGTCATAAATATAAATGAAGGAATGCATTAAGAAATGCATTAAACATGCCCATAACCTGTAGATGGTTTTGGTGTAAATATTATCAACTTCCAGAGCAGTTATATTTTATTAAATGAATATGCTGATGCACAAATGCACAAAAGTCCAAAGGCCATTGCTTCCCAAGTTTTTTTTTATGAATTGAACCAAGTTTCAAAGCATTCCATTCATATATGTGTCCTGTAGGGCATGCCAAAGGAATATGTTTATGCATAAATGCACTAATTTTAAAGGTGATTGCTGACAGCAATGCTTTTTGACAGAAATGGAAGAAAATCAATAGCTCCCATCTTAATGTGCTGAATGCAGTTTTGCACTGTCTAAAATTTGAGATGGCTATCTTGAAAGGTGTGAGTGTAGTGTATGATACACTTTGGGATGGACGCAGTGACAGATTAATAGACGGATACAAGGTATACTAGATACCCCGCCATGTTGGCGAGGGTATAAACAACAGTGGTTTCACTATTGTTTGTGAAAAAGAGGAAACTGACCTGGTGCATGACCGATGGGAATTGTACAATAGGTGACTGTTCTTTACAGGATACAGGTCACCAGGATTTGTTCACCATGCACAAATAGTACTTGGTCATTGCAGTTTGGTTTAAATTTTGTCTTTAGACTATATTAAGATTCCAAAGGGTTTTCATCAGGATTCTCAAAAATTTTCCCTCTTTTTCACCTGAGAGATAACAAAAGGCACTTGTGTTACTTTGGTAAGATTTGATGAAATTGGTGACAAAAAATCATTCCATTTGCATTTTCAGACTAAGATTTTACAAAAGCACTTTTCTGAGACTTGTTGGTGGTTTTTCTAAGACATTATAACCAGCACCAAGTCACCCAGAAAGCTTCCCAAAGTCCTCCAAGACCAGACATGTTAACCTCCAGAATAATTTTTCAGGGAACCTGAGGGTGATTTTCAGGGAAATGGGATGGATTTCAGGGAAAAGTTTGCGCGGGGACAAAATAAAAGAAAAAACTTGTGAATTTTCAGCTCATGGACCACTATTAACACCAGGTAAAATCCAGAACTTGTTGTCAACTATGCTGATGCATTTATGCTATGTTAAAAAATCATAAAATAACTGTTGATTTTACCCCCCCCCCCCCCAGATCCTCTTCTTCACAAGCCCCCCCCCCCCCCCCACACTGTCCCACTGAGCACCTCCATCCACCTGTGGTTTGCTCTTGTCAAAGTCTACTTAGCTAATAATTTCCCAAGTCTAGAAATGTTAACAAAAAAAGATGTCCTAATGTTCAGTTACTTCAAGAACATTTGTACTAAGAAAGTATCTTTATCAAACTTCATGCATGTGGGACGTTTGTGCCCTACACAAAACTTTCCTTTTCATCATTGAAGCATTTTTTTAATTCCATTCAAAATTTTCTGGATTCAGATGGCCAACGGTTAACAGTTCTGTAGTCAGCACAACAGAATAAATGTGGTGTTAGAAAATAAGTCCATTGTGTTCAAATATGCAGTCATAATTTTTCGGCATCCTAAGCGACTTTAACCTACTTATAAAGTGTGCTAAATAGTTGTTGTTTACGTTTTGATTTTGGAAAAGGGATGAGAATTAAAGCTATTCTATGAAGGAATAAATATATATTATTTAATTCCTTCATATATTTTAATTTCCAAAAACTGCATTTAAATGAAGGTGGAGTTTTCAATTTTTTGAAAGTAAGTCACCTATTTTCACTTCGACACTCGCACATTGATCATGAATCTCCGAAGAAAAACCCAGAAATAAACATGAACACAGTTGAAATATATATCATAAGTAGCCTTTTCTTAAATAAATTTAACTTAAATCCATATTTTACTGCTTCGTGAGTTTTTACAAGAGTTTGAAATGCATGTGATTTGACTCCGAACGTTTTTCATAAGTTACAACGGGAACGAAATATTTGACTGTTGTTTTCCGGGATTTTTGGTCCAAAACAGATTCCCATCTGGGAGGCCGGGAACTACACTGAAATTCCGGGATTTTCCCGGGCATTCCGGGAGAGTTAACATGTCTGTCCAAGACAGCCGTTGGTCAAATGTTTTGGAAGGAGAGAAATTACAGAGGTTCATCCATTGTAGATGAAAAAGAGGAAATTGACAGTGCATAACTGGCAGGAATTGGACAAAGAGTGACTGGTCTTGTAGGATACAGGTTGCCAGATCAAGTGTACCCTACACAAATTGGCACCTGGTGAACCCTGTTTGGTTTAAATTTTATATTTGGACTATTTTATAGTCTCCCAAGGGTTTTGTGCAGACAATATATGACTGTTCTTTACAGGATATTGATAACCAGGTTTTGTGCACCATGCATAAACGGCACCTTATCAAACCTGCTTGACTTAAATTTTGTCTTTTGCCTATTTTAAAGGGTTTTCCCTTAAGATTCTCCAAAATTGGACCTTGTTTTCACCCCAGAGATAGTAAGAGGATACGCACTTGTGTTATTTTGGTTTGATTTGAAGAAATGAATGGTAGCTTATGACAATGGTGGGTCAACACACTGAAGAAACTTAAAATAGCTTACATTCCAATAATGCCACATTTGAAAGGTGACAGTTCAAGTTGTCGAAACCCATATTGTCAAAAACCAGTTTGCCTCTGCCGATATGCCAAGAATACCGAAACTCAAATTGCCGTCGAAATAAAAATTTGCTTTTTAGGAAAATTGAGTGGTTATTGCAGATACACATCATAGATCTGATGTCTAGATTTACCTTGGGTCATGTACATGCAAAACGTTTGACCGGACTCAAGTTAAATAGATTTTTTATTGTTGCCGTATTATTTACGTATAAATCATTATGTACAAGAAACATGAAAAAGAGGAAAATAAATATTAAAATCGTTACAATAAAAGTACATAAGAAATCATATATACAAGCAAATAACAATCTGAAAACAAGTGCAACACCAAGAATGGCCATAACTCTGCCAAAATATAAAGGACCAAGCCCACTATCAATCCCAACCTGTATTGTGTGGTTATAAACCTATGTATAAAATTTTGTTTCAATTCATTCAGTCAAACTAAAGTTATCATCCAGAGACCATATTCAGGACAGACGTTTGGGCAGAGGGATGGTTGTGCCATCCTTCAAGCTTGTTGTTTGTCCTGATGTCCTGGCATTGAGTGTTTCACATGTTGATAGGAAATTGTCCATTTATCCAACAAAACATGATGAACTTTTAACAGAATATAAGAAACACTTTTGAATAATATGGTTTTGTGAGCTATTTGTTAAAAAAAACAAGCCTTAAGTGGAAAGAAGTTAAAAAATTTATAGTAATTTATATATTTTTTATACTTACCAATGACCCAGACATAGCTGGTGCTAACTCTTAAAATATAGGGCCAAACACAAATTTTGCCCCCCAATCCCCAAAATTTGCATCTAAAACTAAAGAAAACATGTCCAGAGAGGCCCTCCACACCTCGCCCCCACTGCGCATGCGCAGTGTCAAGGACGTTCCGAAATTGGCGCCATTTATCATTCTAATAACCAGTGCCTGGTAAGCGCTATGTACTCAGCGGGGAGGCAAGAGTTCCCAACTCCTGGGAGGGCCATCCCCGTCTGGGTCATTGGTAAGTATAAAAAATATATAAATTACTATAAATTTTTTAACATTTTTATACTGTACCAATGACCCAGACATAGCTGAATAGTAAAAAGGCTGGAGGGCCAAGGACATAGAGCAAAATGGAATACGCTCAATAAAATAAAATAGAGTCATCCCCTGTAGGGAAAAGAAGTAATAGGCCTTACATGTATCTTTCTTATTTATGATAAATTAGAAAGATACAACACCTTCCAAAAATTGAGCTTCATACATCCATGTACTCTATTAATATCCAATAATCCTTATACTAATAATTTTTAAAGTAAGCCAATAATAAAGTAAGTCTAGAGAATAGAGACTCTTATACTCCTAAAAGTGTGTGAGAATTGCATAATCATGTCCGTTGACATATGCAATATTCAAAAGCTATACTTTAAAAACTAAGACTTGAATGAATTTTATAAACTTAAACTTCTCACTAAACAACCATCCTAAAAACAGCTCAGAATTACTAACTCCGGAGGAGGTATCCCCTTGTTTTCATAGTAAAAACAGGTGACCCAAGGGAACACCCTCCCCCCCCCCTTTTTCTTGCCCTGGGTCAAATAGCCCAGAGCGAAGAGGGCAGCCGAACGGAGACACTGCCGAAACAGACAGCCTACCTAGCTATAGTAGCAACTGTTAAGTGAATGACATTCTGAGCAGTAGATAATAGACCTAACAATAGAGGCCTCCAGAAATGGACTCGATATTTCTGAGATAAAATTCATGAATGGATGGCTGAGCGCAATGAGCAGCCTTCAAAAATCTATAATAGAACACTATTAATGTAAGCCCAAGAAGTAGAAGAACTCTTACTTCATGAGCCGAAATCTTAAGCACAACTGCTAAGCCAATGATATACCATAAGCAGTACGCTAGTTAATAGAATCCATTAACAATAAAATGGAGCGTAACGTCCTTCTACTAGACATCAAAGACAGAAGAAGCTTACGCGCTTGTAATAAACAGATATCTGTTTATAAATACATAAACTGTACCCGGAAAGAGTAAAGGCCTATGCCCATACGAAGACGGAAGGACCTTAAAATAATAGGTTCCGGATAATAGGAGCCTAACTCTTATGCAACAATCCAACCTAAATAGTAACGGAAGTATTGATTCCGAAACTATGAAAGTGAAAATCATCCATCGATAGTGCATGAAACTCACTGACTCTACAGTAAAAGAGAAACCAACAGAATTACTGTCTAAAAGGTCAGAATTTGAAAACTACTGTTTCCAGAGGCTCAAATGATTACTTAGCTAAATAAGAACCTGAAGTTAAAATCCGTATAGGAATTTAATCTAAAGATTCTAAGTCTATTTATCAAAAAATTACTAACTGACTTAGATAAAGAGACAAAAGACTCAATTGTAAACTATCGTAGAGTGCATAGGTATGAGGTAACATAAACCTATAACCTAAATAACAACAGGCTGCAGTAGATCTTGTGAAACAAGTATACTAAAAAATAGCAATGAGTAGTATGGAGGGATCAACCATATGAACATAATGATCCCTACACCACGACGGAAGAGCCTCCACTTTAGTCGCATAGAATAGCGAAGAAGAGGGTCTCCTATAGTAAGAAATCGCGTCCAAAGCTCGTCCAGTACAGTGCTTACAATGCAATATGGACCACACAACGGAAAACATGAAGGTTGCGACCTTGCTGGTTGTGATAAAAATGACACGATTTACCCAGTGAAAAAAGATCCTCACATAGAGGAAGATTTCACGTTAAGATCCACAGTAGACAAGAGAGTAAATTACTCATGATCTCTGTGAAGATAGAGATGCTATCAACAGAAATATATTGTGGTTGTTTATCTTAGCAATACCTGCTAAAAACAACAGCGCCGGAGGATACGCCTATCCTCTCATTCTGTCCTATAGATCAATAGAGCGTTAACAGTATTAGCTCAGAGATCTGGACAAGCCAACACATACGTCTGCAATTGATTAGCCAACTGTGTCATAAATAAAACATCATTGGGCGCTCCCATAGATAGCAAATCTGATTGAATACTTGTTTGTTGAGAGTCCATTCTGACAGCAACAAGCGACCCGTAAGAGAACGGGAGTGCGATAAAACAATCAGACGACCCAGAATATGACGGACCAAAACTGAACTTGGTGTACTATAACCAACAGACGGATTCTTTCCATTAAATTGAATAACGGAAACGAAAGAGTGCCTCCCTGGTTCCGGAGATACGCCACTACTGTCGAATTAAAGGACAGGAATTTGGGCATGCGTTTCTGAATAATGTTCATGCAATGACATAAAGCAAGCCTAAAAAACATTATTCCGCGGAAGTTAACTGATAGCTAAAAGACTGCGGAACCCAAAGACCCTGGCACTTCGAATCCGTAGGGATCAGTATATATCCCAATCTGTTTGACTGGCAACCGTCATAACAGCCACACTCGGGTCCGGCAACTGCGGCGGCACTCTCTGAGTCAACCACCGAATGTTTGCCCCAGTCTGAATCTCTTGTAACACTAGATAGACAAGAGAATGTATAAATCAAGCAATTCATGGATTGCCGGAAAGTTGCCGTCGAAGAGAAGCTCCTCCGAGAACGAAGCGACTCTGAGAGAGTTCTTAACCTACTATCCACGCGTGGATGTAGCTAGGGCTGCCTCACGTCTAACCAACTCCAATCAGCCACTGAAGGGCGGAGTTATACGTGAACAAACTACTGCCCTCAAAAGAAATTACATTGAGAATAATATCCCGTAAATCTTTTCTTGAAGACGTAATGATAACGCCTCAGTAAGGCGGATTACGTATAATAAAGCGTCTAAGTTAAGTCTAATATACATAATGTCGTTCCCAACATTGAAATTGGAAAAGACATAAACGGTGAAAAAGAATATATGCAGTCTTTAATCACACCGTCTAGACGCATATGAACTCTCGGTATGCCCTGCTCTGCCAAAATAAACTATATGTAAAAAAGATAAAATGGCAGAAATGAGCCACGCGGACAAGAAACTAAACTATCATGCTTAGTAGCCGTCTTGTATATATATATAAATATATAGCGTCGAAAAATAAAACACATGTTGTAATGACAATATTGGACTGCGTCGGTAAGTCAGGGACAAAGTCCCTGTACCGATCGAAAAATCCGAGTCCAATGACGCTATAAGTCTCTTATCCAAGATCGCAGCAATGAAGTCCGAAAAGTTAAAAAATTTATAGTAATTTATATATTTTTTATACTTACCAATGACCCAGACATAGCTGGTGCTAACTCTTAAAATATAGGGCCAAACACAAATTTTGCCCCCCAATCCCCAAAATTTGCATCTAAAACTAAAGAAAACATGTCCAGAGAGGCCCTCCACACCTCGCCCCCACTGCGCATGCGCAGTGTCAAGGACGTTCCGAAATTGGCGCCATTTATCATTCTAATAACCAGTGCCTGGTAAGCGCTATGTACTCAGCGGGGAGGCAAGAGTTCCCAACTCCTGGGAGGGCCATCCCCGTCTGGGTCATTGGTAAGTATAAAAAATATATAAATTACTATAAATTTTTTAACATTTTTATACTGTACCAATGACCCAGACATAGCTGAATAGTAAAAAGGCTGGAGGGCCAAGGACATAGAGCAAAATGGAATACGCTCAATAAAATAAAATAGAGTCATCCCCTGTAGGGAAAAGAAGTAATAGGCCTTACATGTATCTTTCTTATTTATGATAAATTAGAAAGATACAACACCTTCCAAAAATTGAGCTTCATACATCCATGTACTCTATTAATATCCAATAATCCTTATACTAATAATTTTTAAAGTAAGCCAATAATAAAGTAAGTCTAGAGAATAGAGACTCTTATACTCCTAAAAGTGTGTGAGAATTGCATAATCATGTCCGTTGACATATGCAATATTCAAAAGCTATACTTTAAAAACTAAGACTTGAATGAATTTTATAAACTTAAACTTCTCACTAAACAACCATCCTAAAAACAGCTCAGAATTACTAACTCCGGAGGAGGTATCCCCTTGTTTTCATAGTAAAAACAGGTGACCCAAGGGAACACCCTCCCCCCCCCCTTTTTCTTGCCCTGGGTCAAATAGCCCAGAGCGAAGAGGGCAGCCGAACGGAGACACTGCCGAAACAGACAGCCTACCTAGCTATAGTAGCAACTGTTAAGTGAATGACATTCTGAGCAGTAGATAATAGACCTAACAATAGAGGCCTCCAGAAATGGACTCGATATTTCTGAGATAAAATTCATGAATGGATGGCTGAGCGCAATGAGCAGCCTTCAAAAATCTATAATAGAACACTATTAATGTAAGCCCAAGAAGTAGAAGAACTCTTACTTCATGAGCCGAAATCTTAAGCACAACTGCTAAGCCAATGATATACCATAAGCAGTACGCTAGTTAATAGAATCCATTAACAATAAAATGGAGCGTAACGTCCTTCTACTAGACATCAAAGACAGAAGAAGCTTACGCGCTTGTAATAAACAGATATCTGTTTATAAATACATAAACTGTACCCGGAAAGAGTAAAGGCCTATGCCCATACGAAGACGGAAGGACCTTAAAATAATAGGTTCCGGATAATAGGAGCCTAACTCTTATGCAACAATCCAACCTAAATAGTAACGGAAGTATTGATTCCGAAACTATGAAAGTGAAAATCATCCATCGATAGTGCATGAAACTCACTGACTCTACAGTAAAAGAGAAACCAACAGAATTACTGTCTAAAAGGTCAGAATTTGAAAACTACTGTTTCCAGAGGCTCAAATGATTACTTAGCTAAATAAGAACCTGAAGTTAAAATCCGTATAGGAATTTAATCTAAAGATTCTAAGTCTATTTATCAAAAAATTACTAACTGACTTAGATAAAGAGACAAAAGACTCAATTGTAAACTATCGTAGAGTGCATAGGTATGAGGTAACATAAACCTATAACCTAAATAACAACAGGCTGCAGTAGATCTTGTGAAACAAGTATACTAAAAAATAGCAATGAGTAGTATGGAGGGATCAACCATATGAACATAATGATCCCTACACCACGACGGAAGAGCCTCCACTTTAGTCGCATAGAATAGCGAAGAAGAGGGTCTCCTATAGTAAGAAATCGCGTCCAAAGCTCGTCCAGTACAGTGCTTACAATGCAATATGGACCACACAACGGAAAACATGAAGGTTGCGACCTTGCTGGTTGTGATAAAAATGACACGATTTACCCAGTGAAAAAAGATCCTCACATAGAGGAAGATTTCACGTTAAGATCCACAGTAGACAAGAGAGTAAATTACTCATGATCTCTGTGAAGATAGAGATGCTATCAACAGAAATATATTGTGGTTGTTTATCTTAGCAATACCTGCTAAAAACAACAGCGCCGGAGGATACGCCTATCCTCTCATTCTGTCCTATAGATCAATAGAGCGTTAACAGTATTAGCTCAGAGATCTGGACAAGCCAACACATACGTCTGCAATTGATTAGCCAACTGTGTCATAAATAAAACATCATTGGGCGCTCCCATAGATAGCAAATCTGATTGAATACTTGTTTGTTGAGAGTCCATTCTGACAGCAACAAGCGACCCGTAAGAGAACGGGAGTGCGATAAAACAATCAGACGACCCAGAATATGACGGACCAAAACTGAACTTGGTGTACTATAACCAACAGACGGATTCTTTCCATTAAATTGAATAACGGAAACGAAAGAGTGCCTCCCTGGTTCCGGAGATACGCCACTACTGTCGAATTAAAGGACAGGAATTTGGGCATGCGTTTCTGAATAATGTTCATGCAATGACATAAAGCAAGCCTAAAAAACATTATTCCGCGGAAGTTAACTGATAGCTAAAAGACTGCGGAACCCAAAGACCCTGGCACTTCGAATCCGTAGGGATCAGTATATATCCCAATCTGTTTGACTGGCAACCGTCATAACAGCCACACTCGGGTCCGGCAACTGCGGCGGCACTCTCTGAGTCAACCACCGAATGTTTGCCCCAGTCTGAATCTCTTGTAACACTAGATAGACAAGAGAATGTATAAATCAAGCAATTCATGGATTGCCGGAAAGTTGCCGTCGAAGAGAAGCTCCTCCGAGAACGAAGCGACTCTGAGAGAGTTCTTAACCTACTATCCACGCGTGGATGTAGCTAGGGCTGCCTCACGTCTAACCAACTCCAATCAGCCACTGAAGGGCGGAGTTATACGTGAACAAACTACTGCCCTCAAAAGAAATTACATTGAGAATAATATCCCGTAAATCTTTTCTTGAAGACGTAATGATAACGCCTCAGTAAGGCGGATTACGTATAATAAAGCGTCTAAGTTAAGTCTAATATACATAATGTCGTTCCCAACATTGAAATTGGAAAAGACATAAACGGTGAAAAAGAATATATGCAGTCTTTAATCACACCGTCTAGACGCATATGAACTCTCGGTATGCCCTGCTCTGCCAAAATAAACTATATGTAAAAAAGATAAAATGGCAGAAATGAGCCACGCGGACAAGAAACTAAACTATCATGCTTAGTAGCCGTCTTGTATATATATATAAATATATAGCGTCGAAAAATAAAACACATGTTGTAATGACAATATTGGACTGCGTCGGTAAGTCAGGGACAAAGTCCCTGTACCGATCGAAAAATCCGAGTCCAATGACGCTATAAGTCTCTTATCCAAGATCGCAGCAATGAAGTCCGAAAAATAATCACTGGAAGAAATGCCAGAAGATATGAAAGGCATCTTCCGATACTACTAAAGGGAAAACTCGAAATCTTTCGAATCCCTTTCGCCATCCTGTCGGACCCTATAAAGCGTTCGGTCGTCCGTAGCTTGATGCAACCGCGGACCGCACCGACCCAGCGCCGTCGGATAATTCCTGATTCGACCGAGAAACCGTCAATTGCTGGGATGCTGCGAAACAACTGTGCTAACTCGGATAGCACGTCCGTCACTGAGGCCTGAGGAGCAGCGGTCTTACGATGCATTGCCGCAGGAAGCTCCGAGATCGTTACCCCGTGCATACTTCCAATATGCGAGCGAACGGAGTGTATAGGCCTCGTGTCCCTTGGCTACCGGATGGCGCGACCTATTCGCTGTGGAATCACTGAATGCCGAAACTGATCGGATACTCGAGGTCACGTAGCCAATGTGCGGTCGTGTGCCCTGCTGTGAGGATGAGGAAGCATTAAAGACAGTCTCTCGGACTGTCAATATAACGGAGCGTCCCGAGCAACGGACATATGCTCCGAATGTAAAATATCTGAACCACAACATGCGGTCCCCTATGTTGTTGGCTTCCTCCGATCTGTCCTCAATCTGCCGTCACTGGGTGAGTACTAAAGTAATTAAAGTGCTCGCATCACCCAAATCTCCTTCCTAGACCGCAACGGACGAACCCGGCAGCCGAACCATTCGATGAATGTACGCTACACCGGGTGAGCTAGCGAATGTCACTCCGTAAGCGATAGACATATTCCATGAGCACTTATTGCCGCTAACTCTTCATTAACTATGACGACAGAGGCACACTTTTGAAAGACATCTCCATAACTCTTCGAACAAGAAACCAGAAATGCTTGGATAGCAAGCATAAAATAATAATATATATAGCGTCGTTCAATAATTCGAAAGTTTGTGTGACATTATTGGACTATGTCGGAACTGAGGGACGATGTCCCTGAACCGAACCAAAAATTTCTAAGTCCACCGACGCTATCAGTTTCTTATCCGGCATCGCAGCATATGTTGTTCCGAAAGGGAAAGCTTGAAATCCACCGAATCCCTTTCGGTATCCCGTCGGACCGGATGAAACTTTCGGACGTCCGTACCCGCTTCCGCGGAGCGTCCCGACCCAGCATCGTCGGATAAAATATATGCGACAGATTCAGTTGATGCTGGGATGCTGCGATAAACTGTGCTATTAAGGAAAGCACGTTCGTTCCCGAGGCCTGTGCAGTAGCGGACTTACGATGCATTGCCGCTGGAAGCTCCGTGTACGTTGACTCCCGCATACTTCCTATGCGAACGTCCGGAGTCTGCAGGCCTCGAGTCCCCGGCTACCGACCCAGCGCTGTCGGATAATTCTCGATCCGACACCGTTTCTGTCGGCTGCTGGGATGCTGCGATAAGCTGTGCTATGTGCACAAGAATGTCCGGCGTCGAGACCTGCGGAGGCGCAGTCTATCGCTGCTTCGCCGAGGGCAGCTCAGCATCAGATGGCTCCCGCATACTTTTCCTATGCGAACGTCCGGAGTCCATCGGTCTCGAATCCCTGGCTGCCGGATGGTGTGACCTGGTCGCCGAAGAATCCTTGATCGGCGAAGCTGGTAATATATCGGCGGTCACGCAGCCAAGGTGCGGTCGTGTGCGCTGACGAGAAGAGGAAGCCTTAGCAGTCTCAGCGGACTGCCTATACAACGGAGCGTCCCGAGCGACGGACGTATGCTCCGCTAACGACACATTTGTACCACAACATCTGGGGCCAGATGTTGTTGGACGAGAGAGGGGCCTCTCTCGCTTGCCGTCCGGATGGACCGGAACGAGCTATGAACCGGACTAAAAGGCTTCCTCCGTTCTCCCTCCGATCCGCCGTCACTGGGTGTGCATTAAGTTAATTTTATAGTGCTCGCATCACCCCAAAATTCCTTCTAGACCGCAACGGACGAACCCGGCTGCCGAACCATTCGGTGAATGGACGCTACACCGGGCGAGCTAGCGGACGTCAAAGGCCGTCGAACCTACTAGGGTCCTCTTAGGCAATTGGCGTATTACATGAGCACTTTTCCGCTAGCCCTTCATTAATTGTGACGACGGAGGCACACTGTTGGAAGACATCACAGATACATCACCCTAATCTTGATCGTCTGAAATAGAAATTGATAAAGTAGAGTGACCCTGCGGGGAAAGGACCGGAGTGTCCAAATCCCCAACAACATACCGTGACATACGCTTCCCATATTGTCATCGAAATCATACGATACAGAACCGGAGTTAATGCGAGTACACTGACCACATATAGAATGATAATAAGGTCAGAGGAAGACTTCCTCTTAAAACAATTGATCAATATCCTTTCAATGTGAAAAGAAAACAAGTCCTGGTACTCGCACTAACCCCTGGCAATCAAAATACATAATAATAATATGATCCATTAATATAGAAAAAATAATTGAAATCAAAATATTTTGAAAAAATATTTTTTCAGAACAGCCCAAGTTTCTGAAAAGTAACGTTGAGCCCCAATGGATCCCAAGCCTAAGTGTGGACAAAAATTTTAAAAATATTTTAAACAATTTATTCAACACTTACGAACAATAATAATGTATCTAGTTATGATTGAAATAACATAAAGATATTATTATTTAGAAATCCCCCCCTCACACAGAGGGCTGTTGTAAATGTAAACAATGAGTGTAAAAACACTAAAATAAGACTCCAGGCACCCAGGCCCGAAATCAGTTACCAAAAATACACCATCTGATGCAAAACAGAGACTTCCAGGGAAGAAACTGCAGAACATCAGATGGTAGATGCAGAACACAACGCCTAACCACCCGTAGGTGAAGACGTAAACATGGGGAAAGAACAGAATTCATTCTGTTATTCAGCTAAACTCCCAAGAAATTTTAGTAATAATAATTACAGAAATTATGCCAAAAGCATGGGAGAATAGCAAGGGGGAACTTAAAGGACAGGGAGAGAGGAAAAACACTTGTAAAAACAGTGTAACTAAATAATCAGAATGACAACAAAATGGCTGCTGCCTTGAAAATAGGTAACTTAACATAATTTCATTAAAAAATTTTAAGTTACAGCCCTGATAATATTCTGTCACACATTCTTTTCCTCTCCTCCTTTTCTATCCTCCTTAGAATCACCATTTCACTAATATTTATTTGTCTGGCATCATTTAAACTGAGATTTAAAAGCACAAAGATCAGTCAGATGTTAACTGATGAAGGGCCAAACTTAGAATGATAAATGGCGCCAATTTCGGAACGTCCTTGACACTGCGCATGCGCAGTGGGGGCGAGGTGTGGAGGGCCTCTCTGGACATGTTTTCTTTAGTTTTAGATGCAAATTTTGGGGATTGGGGGGCAAAATTTGTGTTTGGCCCTATATTTTAAGAGTTAGCACCAGCTATGTCTGGGTCATTGGTACAGTATAAAAATATAATCACTGGAAGAAATGCCAGAAGATATGAAAGGCATCTTCCGATACTACTAAAGGGAAAACTCGAAATCTTTCGAATCCCTTTCGCCATCCTGTCGGACCCTATAAAGCGTTCGGTCGTCCGTAGCTTGATGCAACCGCGGACCGCACCGACCCAGCGCCGTCGGATAATTCCTGATTCGACCGAGAAACCGTCAATTGCTGGGATGCTGCGAAACAACTGTGCTAACTCGGATAGCACGTCCGTCACTGAGGCCTGAGGAGCAGCGGTCTTACGATGCATTGCCGCAGGAAGCTCCGAGATCGTTACCCCGTGCATACTTCCAATATGCGAGCGAACGGAGTGTATAGGCCTCGTGTCCCTTGGCTACCGGATGGCGCGACCTATTCGCTGTGGAATCACTGAATGCCGAAACTGATCGGATACTCGAGGTCACGTAGCCAATGTGCGGTCGTGTGCCCTGCTGTGAGGATGAGGAAGCATTAAAGACAGTCTCTCGGACTGTCAATATAACGGAGCGTCCCGAGCAACGGACATATGCTCCGAATGTAAAATATCTGAACCACAACATGCGGTCCCCTATGTTGTTGGCTTCCTCCGATCTGTCCTCAATCTGCCGTCACTGGGTGAGTACTAAAGTAATTAAAGTGCTCGCATCACCCAAATCTCCTTCCTAGACCGCAACGGACGAACCCGGCAGCCGAACCATTCGATGAATGTACGCTACACCGGGTGAGCTAGCGAATGTCACTCCGTAAGCGATAGACATATTCCATGAGCACTTATTGCCGCTAACTCTTCATTAACTATGACGACAGAGGCACACTTTTGAAAGACATCTCCATAACTCTTCGAACAAGAAACCAGAAATGCTTGGATAGCAAGCATAAAATAATAATATATATAGCGTCGTTCAATAATTCGAAAGTTTGTGTGACATTATTGGACTATGTCGGAACTGAGGGACGATGTCCCTGAACCGAACCAAAAATTTCTAAGTCCACCGACGCTATCAGTTTCTTATCCGGCATCGCAGCATATGTTGTTCCGAAAGGGAAAGCTTGAAATCCACCGAATCCCTTTCGGTATCCCGTCGGACCGGATGAAACTTTCGGACGTCCGTACCCGCTTCCGCGGAGCGTCCCGACCCAGCATCGTCGGATAAAATATATGCGACAGATTCAGTTGATGCTGGGATGCTGCGATAAACTGTGCTATTAAGGAAAGCACGTTCGTTCCCGAGGCCTGTGCAGTAGCGGACTTACGATGCATTGCCGCTGGAAGCTCCGTGTACGTTGACTCCCGCATACTTCCTATGCGAACGTCCGGAGTCTGCAGGCCTCGAGTCCCCGGCTACCGACCCAGCGCTGTCGGATAATTCTCGATCCGACACCGTTTCTGTCGGCTGCTGGGATGCTGCGATAAGCTGTGCTATGTGCACAAGAATGTCCGGCGTCGAGACCTGCGGAGGCGCAGTCTATCGCTGCTTCGCCGAGGGCAGCTCAGCATCAGATGGCTCCCGCATACTTTTCCTATGCGAACGTCCGGAGTCCATCGGTCTCGAATCCCTGGCTGCCGGATGGTGTGACCTGGTCGCCGAAGAATCCTTGATCGGCGAAGCTGGTAATATATCGGCGGTCACGCAGCCAAGGTGCGGTCGTGTGCGCTGACGAGAAGAGGAAGCCTTAGCAGTCTCAGCGGACTGCCTATACAACGGAGCGTCCCGAGCGACGGACGTATGCTCCGCTAACGACACATTTGTACCACAACATCTGGGGCCAGATGTTGTTGGACGAGAGAGGGGCCTCTCTCGCTTGCCGTCCGGATGGACCGGAACGAGCTATGAACCGGACTAAAAGGCTTCCTCCGTTCTCCCTCCGATCCGCCGTCACTGGGTGTGCATTAAGTTAATTTTATAGTGCTCGCATCACCCCAAAATTCCTTCTAGACCGCAACGGACGAACCCGGCTGCCGAACCATTCGGTGAATGGACGCTACACCGGGCGAGCTAGCGGACGTCAAAGGCCGTCGAACCTACTAGGGTCCTCTTAGGCAATTGGCGTATTACATGAGCACTTTTCCGCTAGCCCTTCATTAATTGTGACGACGGAGGCACACTGTTGGAAGACATCACAGATACATCACCCTAATCTTGATCGTCTGAAATAGAAATTGATAAAGTAGAGTGACCCTGCGGGGAAAGGACCGGAGTGTCCAAATCCCCAACAACATACCGTGACATACGCTTCCCATATTGTCATCGAAATCATACGATACAGAACCGGAGTTAATGCGAGTACACTGACCACATATAGAATGATAATAAGGTCAGAGGAAGACTTCCTCTTAAAACAATTGATCAATATCCTTTCAATGTGAAAAGAAAACAAGTCCTGGTACTCGCACTAACCCCTGGCAATCAAAATACATAATAATAATATGATCCATTAATATAGAAAAAATAATTGAAATCAAAATATTTTGAAAAAATATTTTTTCAGAACAGCCCAAGTTTCTGAAAAGTAACGTTGAGCCCCAATGGATCCCAAGCCTAAGTGTGGACAAAAATTTTAAAAATATTTTAAACAATTTATTCAACACTTACGAACAATAATAATGTATCTAGTTATGATTGAAATAACATAAAGATATTATTATTTAGAAATCCCCCCCTCACACAGAGGGCTGTTGTAAATGTAAACAATGAGTGTAAAAACACTAAAATAAGACTCCAGGCACCCAGGCCCGAAATCAGTTACCAAAAATACACCATCTGATGCAAAACAGAGACTTCCAGGGAAGAAACTGCAGAACATCAGATGGTAGATGCAGAACACAACGCCTAACCACCCGTAGGTGAAGACGTAAACATGGGGAAAGAACAGAATTCATTCTGTTATTCAGCTAAACTCCCAAGAAATTTTAGTAATAATAATTACAGAAATTATGCCAAAAGCATGGGAGAATAGCAAGGGGGAACTTAAAGGACAGGGAGAGAGGAAAAACACTTGTAAAAACAGTGTAACTAAATAATCAGAATGACAACAAAATGGCTGCTGCCTTGAAAATAGGTAACTTAACATAATTTCATTAAAAAATTTTAAGTTACAGCCCTGATAATATTCTGTCACACATTCTTTTCCTCTCCTCCTTTTCTATCCTCCTTAGAATCACCATTTCACTAATATTTATTTGTCTGGCATCATTTAAACTGAGATTTAAAAGCACAAAGATCAGTCAGATGTTAACTGATGAAGGGCCAAACTTAGAATGATAAATGGCGCCAATTTCGGAACGTCCTTGACACTGCGCATGCGCAGTGGGGGCGAGGTGTGGAGGGCCTCTCTGGACATGTTTTCTTTAGTTTTAGATGCAAATTTTGGGGATTGGGGGGCAAAATTTGTGTTTGGCCCTATATTTTAAGAGTTAGCACCAGCTATGTCTGGGTCATTGGTACAGTATAAAAATATGCATTTTTTATGCAGCCGACAAACTGATCTGACGGCAAACTAGCAGAGGCAAAATGGATGACAGCAGTTTGTTTTTTAGCAAACTAATCTGTAACCATTTGAAACTATTGATTTCAATGATGTCGAATGGATGTGGTAGGAGAAAAATCATCTTCAAGTGGTGTGGGAGTTAGACCATGTTAGCTCTGTCAAATGAAGCAAAGTGGGATGCCATGTCAGTTTACAAAATGCAAACAATGAAATACTTGGGCAATAATTGAATATTCAAATGAAGATGGTCACGGGGTTGGGGGGGGGAGGGGTGAGACAGATCTTTATTACACACCTATTATTTTTATACTTACTTATATACAACAGAATAAGTGCTAAATTTTTCTCTAGAATATAGGAAAGAGACCGGGCATGGTGGCTCACTGGTCATGCCAAATGACCTTCAAACTGAAAGGTCCTTGGTTCGATCCCCACCAGAGGCAACTGCACTGTGTCCTTGGGCAAGGCTCTTAATCCCAATTGCCAGTGAGGGGACATGTTGGCACTGAATACAATGCTAATCTTGCTTGCGTGAAGTTAGTATGCGGAGTCTGTCAGTTGCTTACCAGTGATCAAGGGTTTTCCCAAGGTTTTCTGGCTTCCTTCACCTTTAAAACTGTCTAACATAAGGCAACCCTGGCAGTCAAAAGTATCATTAAACCCCAATAAAAAACAGGAAATTGACCAAATCCCTGTTAAATGAATACTCCTGTTACATGATTAATTCTCATTGGCAAAGTGGCTATTCAATAAGAGGGTCCACTGTATTAGAAAATGGGTAAATAGTCAAGAATAATCTCCAAATATACTGTATACTTGATATGTCACTTACGCAATGTATATTTCCTGTCTTGGTATTCAAAATCGTGGACAGCATCTCCTGCCATTAATTTACATGGAGTTACATCACTGCAATGAAACAAAAACACTAATTATAGCAACTGCAAGTAAAATTCTTAAAATAACTGTTAAAAATTTATATTTTTTGCACTAAAAACATAGCTTATGACTGCACAGGCACTCTCAAATAAATTGTAAAAAAACAATTATTTGTGAACAAAATTTTGCAAAAGTAATGCTTCCCTTGCTGGTAGCATGGTATCTGTGAAAAATATTATAAATTTAAAGTAATTTGTATATTTTTTATACTTACCAATGGTCCAGACTAGCAGACTAGCTGGTGCAAACTCAAAGTTATCAAGGGCCAAACACAAATTTTGAACCCCCCAATCCCCAAAATTTGCTTGCATGCGCAGCCATCAGGAAGTGACCAGAATTGGCACCAACATCATTCTTTGTAGAAGAGAGTACTACATAACAATTCAGTGGGGAGGTATGAGTGCCCACTCAAGGGAGGGCTATCTCCGTCTGGGCCATTGGTAAGTATAAAAATATACAAATTACTTTAAATTTATAATATTTGTAAACTATAACCCAATGGCACAGACTAGCTGAATTGGAAAAAGGTGGAGGGCCTAGGACTTCAGAATTAGTAGACCAACATAGTTCCAAGCTTCTAATCCAAGGTGAAAGGAAATTAAATTTAAAAGGAATTACATGTATGTCTCTCTATACAGTAATAGAGAAGACATATCATAAATAAGAAGCCAAATTCAAGTAATTCTGTATTCTTAGCATGAAGACAATGCTAATTTGGATGTAACTAGTTCCCAATTTTTAAGACTAGTCTGGACTAAGCCCCAAAAATTAGGATGACGTATTTGAGAATGAGAGGATAACTCCCACAAACATAAGCCATATACAATAAAACACAAGCTGTATCCAGGATATAATTACAGACAAAACAGCTTCACTCATAGTTACATACTTATCAAACCGGAGGAGAGGTAAAAAAAAATCCCCCCCCCCCTTTTTGACGGAATCTTCTTCAAAAAGAAGAGGGGAGCGCTCTGGAATCAGTAAAAGCGGTACCAAATAACAATATAAATATTCATTGAATAGACACCCAGGTATTAATTATTATTAATAAATTGGTGCTTAACGCCACTTCAGAAGCTAAGACTATAGCGGCAATCCCGGTAATTAATATCGCCCGCTTGTAACGTATACCAGAGTCGGCATATGCACATTGGTCAAAAACCGGTGATATAATATATAACATACACATGTCCAATAGAATCACAATGGACAATATCTGGAGAGTAAACACACTTCCAAGGTAACCCACAGGCGACCCCATTAAGGTGTACAATAAATTCCAGTAAATAACACTCCCAGACGTGTTCTATCCAATATCTTTGTTCCTGGAAATGTGCGAAAATACGAGAGTGTAAGACAAGATGTATTCGATTGGGTACTACAATTAACAGAAACCTGGATCTAGAAATGGATAGAGCTATGATTAACAGACTTGTCATGGACCACCCCGAAATAATTCGTTGTTTCTAAGGGCCTTAACATACAATAATGCGTCTGCCTAATAATGCATTTATTATGCGCGTGAGCACTGAAACCCAGCATGTAATCATCTGAATACCAGTTAACTGACTAGACAGCCTCCCAGGTACCCAAAGGCTAGAAATTTATTGATGATGAATCATATGCTCATATAGGACATATAGACGAACAACCACAGGAAACCAACCCACAAAAAAGTTGGATGTGCCCATGAGGTCACCATAGAACATGACCCAGCTGCCAATTGCGAAGTCATGAAATGCATGCATGTACTTCAATGCATACAAGGCTTACGGGAAGAAACTTGTCTTGCCTGGTAATCACCTCTTAACATATTGATGGTGGGGAGAGGGGGATTGGAAATCATATCGAACCCCCCCTCGCCCACATTACTTGAATCGTTCTTGTGTTAGTCATCAAATAGTATAGGAACAGCAAGGCTCCCTCAGATGTGACTGACTCCATAATGCCACTAAGAGCGGAGAAGGATGTGAAGAACTAATACTTCCCCTGATAAAGAAGGTCCTCTCGTGGAGAAAGCTTCCGGAGAACGTCCCATAACAGACACCTGAGAAGATTGATTCAAGGTTTCTGTGATAACAGAGGTGCTACTATCAGGATTTCGCAATGAGACTGTTTGATCTTAACAGAATCTGCTGGATCAACAGAGTTGGAGGATATGCCTATCCTATCATTCCGTCCCAAGATCAACAGAGCGTCTACTGCGTACACTCGATAATTTGGGCATGGTGACACGAACATCGGTAACTGATTGTTACAGTGCGTCACAAACAGATCTATCATGGGACATTCCCACTGGTAGCAAATCTACCTGAATATTCGCTTGTTGAGAGTCCGGTCTGATGGCAACAGGCGACCTTTCCGAGGGAGAGAGTCTGCTAGTACATTCAGACGACCCGGTATATGACGGACAGAAAGACAAACATGATGATTTATGACGTATAGGAGAATCTTCTCCGTAAATTCGCATAATGGCATTGAATGAGTGTCGCCTTGTTTCCTGATGTAAGCTACTACTGTCAAATTGTCAGACAAAATCCTAACATGGACATCTGTTATTATGTGAATCCAATGTTGTAGCACTAGCCATATTGACATCATCTCTTTGATGTTTATGTGCTTCTCTAGGAACTGAGGGTCCCAAAGACCCTGACACCTCAATTCTGCGGGACTTAGGGTCGTGCCCCAACCCGTCTGACTCGCATCCGTCATAATCGTGAAAGCCCCATCTGGCAGTTGCTGCGGAACTTCCTGAGTTAACCACTGAATATCTGCCCAAATTTGAACCCCTGATTTACTAGGTCCGTGATAACAATACTCTTTTCGAGCAAATGCGTCTTCACACTCCAGTTCTGAGTAAAGAATATCTGGAGGAGCGCAGGCAGCTCATCGGAATAAGATCCGCAGCTGCTTTGCACAGCTCCATCAGTCGCATGAATTCCCTCACTGTTAATGCGTCTGAGTGTACACAAAAGCGAACATAACAACTGACTAATTTCACTCCGGGTAACCACAGATGAACCAGATTGTTGTGAATCTCGAAGCTCATTCCCAAGTGAATGAATGACTTGGACGGAGCTAGATCCGACTTTTTCTCGTTTATGATGTAACCGAGACGTCGGAGCAAAAGAAGCAGACTCTGAACACCGTTCTGAAGAATAATTCTGTTGCCATATCTCTGTAGAATGTCGTCCAAGTAAGCCAACGTTACCGCAGATGAATGAGCTCGGAAGTATGACATTACCAAGTTAATTATTCGAGTGAATGCCCAGGGAGCCAGGTTCAGACCAAAGCACATTGCTCTGAACTGATACACCTTCCCTTGTATGGCAAACCGCAGGTACTTTTTGAATGCCGGATGTACCAGGACATGAAAGTACGCATCCTATAGATCTATGCTTGCCGCATAGTCGTTCTCTCGAACGCTAGCTCTTACTGACCGATTGGTCTCGATATAGAATTTTGGAGCCGCGATAAGCTTGTTTATCCAGCTCATGTCTATTACTGGTTGGAACAAGCCGTCTGGCTTCGGTACGAGGAACAGGTGACTGAAAAAACCCTGAGAATCTTGATTCTCGACGACCTGTATTGCTTCCTTTAATAATAGAGCCTGTATCTCCGCTAGGAGAGACTCTCTTTTGAAAGGATCCGACGGAAGATCTGTCCAACGCAGACATCTTGTTAGTGGGGGTGCTGCTCAGAATGATAGCCGTAGGCCGTCCGAGACTAAACTTCTCACCCACTGATCTTCAATGACTGCTATCCAGTTTCTCACGAAGATGATACCCTTCTGCCAACTGGCAAGCAACAGAGGTCTTGAACATCACCTGTATGACCTGCGAGGCTTCGGAAGGAGAAACTACGTTCTCCCTGCGAAGAACCTTGGCCTGTTGGCCTAGGGGCATCTGACCAATAGTCCCGATCAGACTTATGCCCCTTTTCCGAGTCGCTATATTGACAACCTCCAGAGTAATTGTAAGAGGGTTTCTTGTACCCTCGTGAGGAGTATCCTTTTGAGATTTAGATCTGGAACGTCCTCCTTTACTCTTGTCTGCTGAAGCGGATTGATGAGACACCTACTTCAATAATAGATCACTTGACACATTCTTAGTAGCCTGGTCATAGACTAACAAAAGCTTGTCGTCCAAAATAGTATGTCCGGAGACCGGAGCGATCCGGAGAGAGCTTTTCACCTCGTCATCTATAAGTGATGATGACGCAAGGGCAGCATCATGTCTGATTAACTCCAGATTAGCCACTGTAAGGGCGGAGTTATACATGATATACAAATTGCCCTGAAAAGAACTCTAAGAGAGGTACAAAAGTCCTCAAATTCCTTCCCGTTGAGACGCTGCTCTGGTAAGGTGATCTGCGTAAGACATTGCTTCAAAATTCACTCTACTTGATGAAATTGCTGTTGTAATTATGTCTGAGCCCCCAGGCTGCTCATTCACACTCAGAGGAGCTCTCTGAACATCTTCTCCAACCGTTTTTAAATGAATGTAGTCCATGAAACGGTATGTTTATGGAAGATGTAGTTAAGAAACTGCCATTTACTCGCACTCGAGAGGTGAATACGGTATCGTCTACATGGCCCAAGGCCTGCGACACCTGCCTAGACTGAACTGGAAAAGAAAGAACTTCTTCCTTCTCCGTATAAAGTCTGAGTCCAATGTCGCCAGCGGCTTCTCTCTTATTGTTGCAGCATTCTGATTCGACGGAACAAATTCAGGGTAGTATTGATGGATGAAATCCATCGCAACCCTGTGCTGTTCCGAAAGGGAAGGGTAATCCTCTTCCTTATCCCTTTCACTATCCGAGAGAATCAGTTGCGAATCTCAGTCCAATGCATCTGCGTGAACAGACAACTGGACCGACCCAGCACCATCCGACAGCTCAGGTTCTGAGTCTGAGGGAGGCTGCATCTGCACTTGCTGGGATGCTGCGATCAGCTGCGCAATCTGTGACAGCAAGTCCATCATCGTGGCATGAGGAGTGGCGGTCTTCCATTTTTTAGTCACTTGCTGCTCCTGGGACGGTGAGTCGGAGATGGATCTCTTCTCCGAACATCCCGATGATCGAGGCCTTGTCTCCCTAGCTACCGGATGGTCCGACTTCACAGGCGAAGAGTGCAGCAGGCTGGATAACTGAAGTCGGGTAGCTAGGATGCAGTCGTGTGTGCTTTAATAACGTAGTGGAGGAAGCTGTGACTGAAGCCGACCCCAGCTGCAGACTAGACAGATCGGCCCGAGAGGCGGACGGACGTATGTTCTGTCTCGAGCATGTTTCCAACCAGAAAACTTCATTTCGGTTTGTGAAACGTAGCGGAGGAAGCCATGACTGAAGCCGACCCTGGCTGCAGACTAAACAGAGCGTCCCGAGTGGAGGGCAGATATATGCTCCGGCTTGTGCAAGTTTCTCATAACAACATCTGGCCCAAATGCTGCTAGGTTAGAAAGGGGCCTCTCCCGCTTGCGGTCTATTAAACCTCGCCGAGTACAAGAACTTGCTGACTTCCTCCCTATTTCCTCCCTATTTCCGTCATTGCTGGGTGAGCTATTAAAATTTAAGTGCTCGCTCTACCCACATCTACACTTCCTTCGACCGCAACGGACTTACCCGGCATCATGGCACACAGAGTACCACTTCATCGGTCAGGCTAGCTGCTTGCAAGAGATTAAAACCCTTAACAAAAGGCCCTAACTCTTGTAATCATGAGCACTGCAGCTAGCTCTATATGCGACGACGGTAGAAAACTTGGATGGGTGTCAGAATATCATCATCATGTTCATGTTCCTCTGAAATAAAAACTGACAAAGTGAATTATATCAAAACCTCACCACCAACAACGTACCGTGACACCCGTCTCCAATATTAGTCATCTCAGTGAACACAAGAATGACAAGAGTCCACAGGAGTGCATCGACTAAAGTCGATATCAGTCCTCCAAACTTATTTTATATATAATTAAGATACATGAATAATAGCAATCAAAATTAAATTCAAAAGATTTTTTTTAAAAAACGCCTAAGTTCTCAAAGGGAACATTAAGAGCCCAAGGGCATCCCGATAGAGCCTAAGTGTGGACAAAATCCAAATTTTTTTTAGCTCCACTACCAGAATAATAATCCATGTATCCTACAGAAATTCTACAGTAATAGAATATAAAAAGAACTACCTATATATGAGGACGTTGTCAATGTAAACAACGTCAATATAATAATAGTAATTTATTTTTAGAAATACTTCATTTTCTAGAGCGTAAAACCACAAATAGTGCTCTAAAACGCTTGACAGAAATAAATACACTTTTCTGAAATAAAGAGTCTCATCTGTTTTGGTTGCCTCTAACAGAGGTTCAGGAGAATGCTTCAGTGAATAGGAAAGGTTTAAGATTTCTTTTGAAGGCATCACTACTGGACAAGCAACCCATTAAAAATCCATTAAAAACCCATTAAAAACCCTTTAAAACACCAAAAACCATTATTTTTACCCATTAATTCTTGTAATGAAAAAAGTAATGGCTGGGTAATGAAACCATTAAAATTGCTCAATTTAATGGTCATTTTCATGTTTGGCCATTAAATTTGCCATTAAATATGGTCTTCATAATTTTCATGCCCATTAACACCCATTAAAATCTGTAATGACTTTGTTTAATGGCCATGATTGGGTTTTAAACTCATGGCCATTAAATAAAATTAGATAAATTAATGCCCATCATACTGTCATAAAGCATTTTTAATGGGCATTAAGCAAACCCATGTTGACAATCATAGATTTCAAAAGAATTAATGGCCCTTAAACCATTTTAAATAAAAAAAATCACCCAGAATGGTTTTTAATGGCCATTAAATTGTAGCTCCAGTGAGGTAGAAAAATTCATGGGCATTAAAATATTGTAGATCTTTCAATGATCATATGAATAACCAATGTTTAAAGGTTTATCATATTGATTTGACAATTTATTGGAATTCTCTTTCATAAAAAGTACCAGTACTGAAATAAATACATTTCCCCATGTATATCATCTATTCACAACCTACAAGCATTAGCATATTTGGTTGTAAATAAATGTTCAGCAATCACAATATTCCTTTGATTTTGTTACAATAATACCCTAACTTATATATTATTGCTTGGAAAGTGCAATGTATACCCAGAAATGGAATCAAATGCTAAATTTAAATGTACATGTACTACAAACTTGCCTCTTAGGAATTTTTATATTCATTACACCCCTCAACATTTGTCTACGCCAATCATTGCTGTAGAAGAAGCTGTTTTCTACAGAAAGATTTCCTTTAAAATTGCCTTAGAAAGAAGAAACAAAACTTGCAGCTACGGTGCAGTTTACACTCTTAACCCTTAGGGGCCAAGACAGTTGCTCTAAATTAACACATGCCCACAGCAAGCTCACATCCAGTGGCTTACATGTAGCAGTGATTTCTAGTCAAGTCGCTGCCAAGACTTGACTAGAAAACACTGCTAGGTAATTTGTCTATTGTCATTGGACCAATCTTAATGAAATTGGTATGGACGATGAAGGGCGGGTACTCCTACTAGTACTTTAGATGCAATTAAACAGGTCAAGGGAAGGGAAGCAATAATGCTTATTTACTCTGGTAAGTCTGCCAATTTGAACTAAAAATATATGAAGTATTGGTTGATATATCATGGCTGCTTTATGGCAGCCATGATTTGATTTGATTTCAAAACCTAAATACAACTTGCATACAACAAGAGATCAGAACTGTTTATATAATGGGAACATTTTGCAAGCACAATCTAGGATATTCTACCTCAGAAATTTGCAGAGCATTTCTCTTTGGGAGAATCCACCACCATTAAAAGTAAAGGGTCAATTGTAATCATTTGGTATGTACTAATACTAAACTGATACATTTGACCTTAAAATGATTAAATAAATGATCTCTTATCTAGATCAAGTATTCTAATGTTTACCAATGACCACCAGAGAAAAATAATTTCCCACCGCCACACTAAAAATAGGTCAATTATATTAATCTCTTCACTTTGTATTATATCTCTGAGAGTCTGATCTTTTTTCCATGTCAGTTCAATGTGACAATTTTGATGAAACCATGTTCATTAATTAGTTTTAAGTAGGCCAAATCTATTTTGGGACGAGTAATGTAATAGTGCTTGCAAGTCGCATTGGGATGCGTCGGAAATTGGGGATATAAGACAAGTATCCACTGGGTATGTTACGTTTCTTTGGAAACCGCCCACCAATTTTATAGAATTTGCTTTAAAAATTCTCATAATTATCTTGTACATACGTTTCATTTTCAGATTTGGGGTTTTAATCCTCAATTTAATGAATAAAACAAACAGAAAACCATGCGGTATTGTTTTCATTTTTTGTACAGGTTGCTCTCGAAGACAGAAATGGATGTAAGTATGTCAATCAACACTGCAAACCACCCCCTTGAAAACAGACAAACATAGACTGTTTAAAAATAGCTGTTTTTTTTAAATATGTACATTTATTACGAATAAAACAAAATATAGCTTCACACAAAATCAATAAAAAAAATCATAATATGAAGACCAGATAAAAATTTACACAGCGGAATATGAATAACAAAATAGTTGCCTCCCTTGTCAAAATTCAAAAAATTTATTTTACAGTGAAAGTCATAACTTCACATGTTGCAGAGCATGATGAAATGATAAATGAGCATGTTTTATTGAACCAATAAGTCATAAATCATATCCCTGGTTATATTGTTATATAATTCTCAAATACCAGAGTTGTAATTATTTTTTATTTTTAATTACCACTTTCTCATTAATTTCTGAACACCCATTTTCACAGTGAGTTGTGCACGCTCGAAAGTGGGAGTGTTCTTTCACAATGAGTTGTGCACCGCTCGAAAGTGGCAGTGTTCAATCAGTATCTTTCTGATGATATTAAACCACTGTGAAAACTATATGTTGTGGGCGTGTTTCAGACAACTATTGACAGCAGCCTGCACACTCATTTGAAACAAGTGACAGCTTCCAAAAACGAGGTCGACAAAAAAATAAACAAGACAATTTTGCTTGGGATATATAATTTTTTAATAAAGACTTATTACACTGAACACAGACATAATGTATTACACAAAAGACGAATTTAACAACACAAAAACCTCAACTCCAAAAAAATATACATAATACAGTATTACAGTTCTATTTGGTAAGTACAGTGTTGCAACAAGTCAACTGTTTTTTCCATTTGAATCTTGATGCCTGTAAATTTGACGTCATGTCTCAAACAACTTTCGTCCAATTTGAAACTTGGGGGGTGGGCTTTGACTCGAGTAGGGCACCCTGGTTCACAATTCTGAAAAAGCGGGGGGTGGGCTTAATCATGAATATGGGCTTCGACACGGGTCAGTACGGTACCTTTTTTTTTTTTTTAAAAAAAAAGAAATTTAATTTGCAAATTGGTGTTACTGTTTTTTGATAAATTAAAGAAGATATAAATATGGATATCATTGAAACCAGCTTGTTGAGTTAATTCCAATAATATCCATATTTAAATTTGTATGATTTTATTGAGAACATTCAGATATTTCAGGCTGGGTTAGCCTTATATTGGTTAAATTTTTGGAATTTTGTTTCTGCCATGTTAGACAAAGGGTTATGTTTGTGCACCATGATTTTTGGCTCCACAAAGATTGGTAATTATATATAAAGTGAAAATAAATTACATTCTGTGCAATATTTGTGCAATGTGAAATTAATAAATATTCACACAATTTGTTTCGTTTATTAAACATTTGAGTTTGTCCTCTAAAATGGACAACATGGTTATAAATGATAAACTAAACTTGACTTTATCTCCATGTTGTGGTCACGATTAGCCACATAATTATGTGACCTTAAACACCAATAAATAAATAAATAATAAGGTCGTAAGACTAAATTGAAAACTCAGAAGTTTTTTGAAGTCACCCCCGGGCCTCGACAGGGATCAGCTGGGGCTAAAACACCGAATTGCGGCTGCCTATAGTTAGTAGCTGGCCTTAAATGTTTTGCCACCACACAAACTTGGCTAACGACAATCCCAAATTGATGTTAGCTCAGTTGGCATGGTGGAGAACAGTTAGGGCTAGACGATCCACCACAAGGAACAGTACTAGGCCTGAAAATTCTAAATTTTCTGAAGCCTACCCGGTGGGGGGCCGATTACAGGTCTTTGGCACAGAATCATATCAACTGAGCTCAAAATGGCCCATGACCATTCGTTGTGGTATTCCTGCAAGCCTGCAAATAAGGCAGCCTGTCATGGTCACTGACTGACTCAACTTGAATGATTGACAGACACTGATTCAGTTGTGCCTGTCATATAATGACCAGTGCAATTTCTTATATTAGAACTGGATATAAGCCTGTTCAATTTCTGTATGCTTCAACATAACTAAATTCTTTATATATGATCATTTATTGGAAAGCTCTCTGTAAGAGAGCTTTCCAATAAATAATAAGTCAATTATACAGTTAACACACATCTCCATGATGCTTTGAACTAATAAAATGCTAAAGAATTAATAACCCATGAAATTTATTAAAAGAAAGTGAAAATCTGTATGTAAATCCCAACCCCTCGACAGGTACCAAGTTTGGGATGATTAGCAGAAAATTGTTGGTGCCTGACACAAAAAATATTATTTGCAAGCTGTATTCCTGCTTGATACAGGCAAGATATATAGGCTAAAAAAATAGTGTTTTGTTTCTCAGACAATACCTCATTGAATTTGAACCCCCTCGAGCTCATTAGACATTTTTATTGCCTTTCACTGTCTTCCAATATTAGTACAAACCCAGCTGGAGACTCAAAATTATTTAGGTTTTTTGACTGATGGATATTTATTTATTTGTGTCTGCAATATGTTGGCCTCTGTATATGGGGATTTGCCTCATAATAATTTATGGGAGAGTGCCTATAGGCACTCTCCCATAAATTGTAATGTGGCAAATCCCCACAGATTGAATAATTTTACTTCAAAGATAATGAAGAGCATCAAAAGAATACATAGCCTTTGAAGTACCTACAGTTTGTTTTTAGAGGAAAGTTTTATTTTTAAATCTTATATATAAAGAAGAGATTCTGTGTGTGTGTGTGTGTCTGCACGGACGCACCAGGGCACATAGAAGGCTGAAATTTGAAAAACTTAGAGGACCGCGGGGGTCACGAGGTTGAAGGCACTGCCCGAAGGTCGGGGCCGAGTGAGCTGGGTACGCGACCCTCATTTTTTTTTTTTTTTCACTTTTCCCTCCTTCATTGACCCCGAATGAAGTCGGGTATCCTGCTAGTTTATTATATAATAAACTGATTTAAGAACACAAAATAGTGCTCTTGCATGTCAAATCTGGGAAGGGGGGGGGGTGGAGTTGGGGGACTCAGGCTGGAATTATATAATCAGATCCCTCGTTGTCAGAAATAAAAAAATAAAAATAAAGTCCTCCCTCCCTCATTGAATCTAAAAAAAAATTGTCTGAGAAACAGATCATTTATCTTTTTTGGCCACATATATATATAATATACATGTCTTTGCCTTGTTACAATTTGTGGGAAAGTATAGTATATATAGGTTTGATGGGCATTAAAAACCTAGGGATGAACAGTGCCTCTACCCCTTTAATGGGCATTAAAGAAAAGACTGACTGGATTTTGTAGTGGTCATTAAAATGGCTAAATGGTATAAGTTTTAATGCCCATTACTTTTTGGCATGCACAAAATGTAACCATTAATTTTGGTTCCTTTTAATGGCCATCGAAATCTGGCTACTGGTTTGTAATTAATGCCCATCAAAGTGTTGCTTACAATAACAGTTAATGGCCATTAGATTTTGACAAAACAAATTTTCCATTAATTTGGTCACTTTAATGGCCATTACATTCACTAAGAAACTGGTAATAATGCCCATGAAAATGTAGTTCATATCCATTAACTTTTGATGCCCATTAACATTTGTAATGGGCATTATATCCACATTTTTTAATGGTATTCAAGTTTAATTTAATGCCCATTAAAGCAACCAAATTAATGGGAATATTTAATGGTATTTGTAATGGCACAATTTAATGGCTCATTTAATGGCCGTATGTGCAGCAGTGCATCAAGAGTTTCTGAAATTCTGACACTAATTGGCAGGGAATTCCACATCTGGGACCCATGATGGAGAACACACGATCATGAGCCTGATTAGATCTGCTAAAAGGTACAACTAGTTGAATTTGGTTTTTAGATCTGAGACTGTGTGTTGGTTTATATACAGTGAGGAGCTCTTGCAGGTAAACTGGAGCCAGTTTGTGGATACATTTGAATATTAAGATCAATATTTTGAAATCAATTCTCCGTTTAACTGGAAGCCAATGTAGTTGTCTTAAAACAGGTGTTATGTGTTCAGAGCGTCTGGTACCAGTAATTATCCTAGCAGCAGTATTCTGAACTTTTTGAAGCTTCTGAATCAGGCACTGGGACAGCCCCACTAACACTGAATTACAATAGTCTAATTGTGAGGTGACGAAGGAGTGCACAAGTTTTTCATGTGCTGACTGGTTAAGATAAGGTCGCAGTCTTCCAACATTACGAATTTTCAAAGTTGCTAGCGTCAATTCGGCCAAGACTGCATAGCGATCAGACAATGCTGGATCTGTGACATGGACATTTTGTACTGACGTGCTGTTACTTTGACGAACAAGAATTAGATCCAAGGTGTGTCCTTTCTTGTGGGTAGGTTTTGAGACCAGTTGTGAATAGCCAAATGATTCAAACAAATTTGTGAATTGCTTGGCAAAAGTGTCATTTAAATTGTCAACATGGATGTTGAAATCACCACCAATAGCGATATCACATCCATTCAAGGCATAGAAGGACAGACATTCTGAAATTCATTTAGAAACTGTGCTGATGTAAGTTTGTTCCTTTTTGATGGTGGCAGTCGGTAAACTACGAGTAATCAAAGTGAATGGCTGCTTGACATGAGGCAGTCTATCATTTCAAAGGATGGAGGAGATTTGTATAAATCAGGATGCTGTTTTATGTTTAAGGCATCACTGTGGATGACTACTACACCACCACCTCGACTCTCCCATGAGTTGTGTAAGATGGAGAAACCCAGTGGTAAGAGTTGTCCAATGGAAAAACTGTCACTATCATTTTCTTTCAACCACTTTTCAGTTAAAGCCAAAACACTAAGATTGTTATCTAGTATGAAGTCCTTTAGATCATGTTCCTTTCCAGAAACAGATCTTGTATTAAGTAATCCAAAGTTCAAATCAGGTACTTTGTTCCTCATAGATCTGGTATTGACCGTTGAAAGTATTATATTGGAGGTAGTTTTGTAATGAGCTGTATCTTTGTGGATTAAACTTATGTTACTGAAATTCACACCAGAATTAGTGCGTCTTTTGACAGCCTGTCTGTGTTGTAATTTGACAGTTTCTATTTGGTATACTTTGTGTGATCTGTTGATGGGATGACAAAACTCTGGTTTCAATATTCTTTCTTTTTTCAAGGTTTTGAAAACAATAGCTTTGGGTCTATGCTGAATATGGTTCATTGTTTTGTTGATGGAATTGAGATCATCTGAGGTGTAACTGATCGAACACATTTTGATTGTCCACAATTTAGAACATCATAAACAATACATCAGGCACACAAAAAGGCCCAAAGTCAGAAACCAATTTAAATGCTACCAGACGCAAAGCTAGATCTCCATACGAAGAAAAAACAATACACTGGATACATGTCGTGTACGCTGCCCATGTGAACACAGAAATTGAGACCCCACTAATTACACTACAAGGTGGGGTCTCAAAACCCCACCACGTGACTTTAGTTTGTCTATAATTAACTTGTGTTTTTTGCAAGTGCGGTAATCAGGTTTATTCTTCCACCAAAAATAGTTTCAGTTCATTGTTTTTTAGTGATTGTTAGGTATTGCACTTGAGTATAAACTGAATACGTATACTCCATACATGTTTTTTGATAATAAAACGCATTAATATGGCCGAAAAAACGATCAAAATATGGAGTGTGAATCGTGTTTTTGATCTCGCATGAATATGTCAAACTGTGTGATGGGATGTTTGGACGACGTCGGTTTGTCTTTTGATCTCTCAGTCGCCGGCTCTTAATTAGATCAATTTTTTCACAGTCAGTGAAAAATTACCTTTACTTTTTCTTGAAATATTAAAAACATAGTTCAATATTTGAAAAAGTTATTAAAAGCTATTGCGATTCCGAATGTTGTTCATCAAAATCGATTCAGAACTCGAGGAATTACGAAAAAATAAATATTATACCGTACTGAAATCATGGATGTGAGTTGAAAAAATTATAACTTGACCAGCACAATATCTGGACATTCCCCCGACGGTCTTTTACCTAACTGTAGCTATTGACGGAGAAGAATCATGTTACCGGTACTGAATTTTTAATAAATTGTGGGTTGGATAGGAAGGGAATCCGATTTAAGATTAAATATTAAGTCCAGAGTGGAATGTTAAAATGTACATGTTGAGAGTGGAATTAACATAAACAAACTACATTAACGAAAAAGGAATGCTTGTGGTGGCCCTGGGACGTTTCAGCCCAACATGCTTCGGAATCCATATATTGAAGCACCTGCATGCACTAACAAGGAAAACTGGCCAAGATTGGGGGGGTGCAGATGGGCAAGCAATCGATGATGATATAGGCCAATTTGTGCGTGGGGGTTTATGGGAGTCTGTAGTCCAATTGCCTCGCTTTGGGGATGGGGAATGAGGGGAGGGGGGACTATTTACTTCACCATTTAGGAGTGGTATGGATGACTGAATCTTACACTGCCAAGACACTGAAATTTTTGATGTGCTGGCTGCACGTAAAAATCGGGGGTAGCGCCAGAAAATCTCCGATAGAGGAACTAAAATCTCCTGCCTGAAAGACCTATTTTAATTTTTGGGGTTTCAAGACACGTGTGGGGGGGACAAACCCAAAAAATTATAATACGAAATTTCGGGGCATGTTTGAGCTAGGGTTATGACGTGTGATGGTCTGGCTTGTCGATCGACATGTCATTATTGAAAAATAAAAAAAATATTATTTTCTATTGATTTTATTTACATATGGTTATAATTATGATTGCTGAATTAAAAAAAGTAATTGAAAATGTTGATTTGTCTCTTATTTTTCCTCAAGCTTGTCATGTGCAGAGGTGTTAAAACAGATGTTGGTTTGAAGGACAGCTCTGTGCTTTGTTGCACCACTCAAATGTTATTTCACACCTTGTGCAAGTGGTAGTTTAATCCACTATATTTAATTAATCACATCAATCCCGACTACTTTAATGTAGTAATAGAATATATTATTTAAGTGTCACATTTCAATACACATACATAATATACAGAGTATTTACAAAATATTTATATGAAATCCAGCCTATGAAGGCTTATGAGACATATCTTCATCAGAGGTAGGTCTTTTTTTACAGTAGTTCATACAAGAACCCCCCCCCCCCCCCCCAAAAAAAAAAAACAACCCCAAAACCAAAAACCCAAACCCGAAAAACCAAAACACATGCATGCAAACCAACACACACACACACCCTTGCGCCCCCCCCCCCCCCCATACACACACACAGTAATATGCAGACATACGCCCACGTGCACTTGGGTATGCTTTCGTGTACTAATTTTCGTTCACTTTTTCTTACTCCCCCCCCCCCCACACCCATCGCGTATATCTGTCTCTCTCTATCTCTTTCCCACTGAAGTGTACTCTCTCTTAGAATGGCACATTCGCAGATATTTTAATTCGGTATCACCCTTATATTCACCCACGTATTTTTACAAACACACAGGGCTTAGCTATTATTTTTTATTATTTATTAGGGTTTAACGACACATTAACAGGACACATTAACAGCCACATCATGTCGGTGACAGTTTTACGGGTGGAGGAAGCCGGAGTATCCGGAGAGAACCATCGAAAGTGACGAGGACTTTGTACTTAACCAAATGGAACTGACTGTTCTATTCCCAATTTACAATTTCAAACCACAGCAATAGTCGCCGTCTGCCTCCTCCAAATTCCAATTTTAATTTAAAATAAATTATCTACTGCCAGTAACAAACGCAGTTGTTTTGCCACTTGACGTCACAAGGCAGTATTTATTAATCAGCAGAGAAACTGACATGCAAAAGCAATTAAGCTAACGCTCGTGACCACGGCAGGTCAGCGTTTTTGAAAACCTGTCTTCCACTGATCAAATACTGCGGTCCACTGAAACTCCATGATGGAGAACACACCGCGGCGGCGTTTTTGTTTCAATCCACGTTGAACGTACTGTAATGTTATTTATTTATTTATTGATGTTTAAGGTCACATATTTATGCACAATGGCTAATCATGACCGTGACAGTTTTACGGGTGGAGGAAGTCGGAGTACCCGTAGAGAACCACCGAGCAACGACGAGCAGCTGCCAGCTCCCCAACATCGTAACTCCGCACTGCAGCGTTAGATTGGTTGAAGACATGCGTACCATCGACGTGCAGTATGCCTTAGTACACGGCGTCATCGTGCCCCCACGCGGGCAATGGAGATGAAGTGTCTTGCCCAAGGACACAACGCGGTTGCCGCAGGTGGGATTCGAACCGAGGACCTCTCGGCTTGCAGCCTGCACCTCTGCCTACTAAGCCACCGCGCTCCCGTAATGTTAGTTATAAGAAACCAAATGAAGTTAAAAGATTAAAAAAAGACAACTCATTTATGTAAATATCTATGTGCAAAAAACAAACTTTTTTAAGTTAATATCTATGTGCAGTGTATTATGTTTCTAGTTTATCTCTTGTTAAAAGTTGGAACACTTGAATGAAATAAAATATATCAAAGCCGATGTTCTTGTTAATGTTGCTCTGATGTCAATGAAGATAAGTAATTAATTGTACACGCCTACTCATAAATAGTTCCTCTATAAATAGACAGCACTAATCTAAATTTAGCATCAATAACTGGGGTTTTAATTGACCAGTCTCATATGGGTACTGTACACGTAATGAGAAGATGCAAGACTAAACGACCTAACACCCCTAGGGTGAGGACGTAAGCATGGGGAAAAACAGAATAATATTCTGTAATACATGTTAAACTCCCAAGAAATTTAATAAAAAATTTCAATAAAAAATAGCCAAAAAGCTTAAGAGTTTAACAGGAAGGGTTCATGGAAGGATAGGGAAGGAAAACTTAACAAACAGAGGAATAATCATTAACAAAAATGATGACGTCAGGTGTATGTCCCGAAATTGGGAAACATAAAATAATTTTCTAATTATTATAAAGTTACAGCCCTGAATGTCTAAAACCACCATTGAACACTTCCATCATCCAATAACAGCCTTGGATCCACCAATTTTTGCATTGATTTGTGTCTGGCATCCTCAAAAAAGGAGATTTTAAAGCACAGATGTCAGTTCACTGTTGCTGACTTTAGGGCCAAACAAAGAATAATGTTGGCACGAATTCTGGTCACTTCCTGATGGCTGCGCATGTGCAGAGAGTAAATGTATGGAGGACCAGATAGGACTTTTAATTTTCGGTTTTGCAAGAAAATTCTGGGGATTGGGGGCTTCAAAATTTGTTTGGTCCTTGATAACTTTGAGTTTGCACCAGCTAGTCTGCCAGTCTGGGCCATTGGGTTATAGTATAAAAATTACTCATGTTATAACTCAGCGTGGAACTACATGTATGTTGTCTGTCCAAACTTGGGACCAAGAATACCTCCTTGTGACACACTCTCTGATAGTGGGCAACAATAATACCAAGTACCATTATTATCCTTAGAGACATTCAAAAGTTCTGAGCCAGACTCGACTTGTTATAATTGAATTTGGATGTGGGGGTATGCAAACTTGAATATTAATTAATATCAAGTATCATTAATATCCTTTAAGGCCATCAAAAGTTCTGAGCCAGACACATGTGGGATGGGTGTGGGGGTATGGGACACTTCAACTAAGTCTGTGACTTTGACATTGAAGACAGGCATTCCAATCTTATTCACGACACACCCTCTGGTCGTGGGCAACATTAATACCAAGTGTCATTAACATTCTTCAAGCCATCAAAAGTTCTGAGCCGGACATGACTTGCACAGACAGACAAAAGGATGGATGGATAGCCAGATGGAAGGATGGACGGACAGACAGACAGACAAAGTGATTCCTATATATCCCCTGAACTTCATTCGTGGGGGAGTATAAAAATAATTTAGTACACTACCAGTTAATATACAATAATATTAAATTATATTCAATAGCACCACTGATTGGCATGACATAGGGCCCTGAGAATCTCATATCTCTAGTCAATTTGACTCTTGAATTGAATCACGTGGAGCAAGTTAAATCAAATCGAATCCCATCGCTCTTCAAATTGTAAATATTGCACCTTCTTACAACCATAAATATTACCAGTCCTCACACGAGTACTGTATTCAATGTTGACACATAGGTTTGAGCAAGTCAATAAAGTAAACTCAAATATTTCAGTACGGAATCAAAGTATTGTCAGAAATGTATACACCTGGAAATAAACAGACTGTCATTTGCAAAATGAGGTCCCAAGCAGGTGAATTTGGTGATGCTACACTGCACAAAGGGGCCTGAGAGTGATCACCTGACTTTGACAACTATCAACCAAGGGTTCTGATTTGAACAAACTTGCATCTGCCCCAATAAGATAACCGTATACCAAATATAAAAACATTCCGACAGGTAGATCTGAAAAATCTTTTTTTTAAATATTCCTCACATTGAACTAAATTATAATTTTAGGCCATAGGGAGCCCAAATATGAACCCAGGGACTTGGCTTTAACAAAATTGAATCTCACCTCCCTAATGATACAGTATACCAAATATCAAAAGATTCTTACTGGTGGATGTGAAGAAGAAGATTTTTAAATAATGTTCCTCATACTGAACTAAGTTACAATTCGGTCCCCACAGGAAGCCCAAATATGGACTCAGAGACTTGGCTTGAACAAACATGAATCACACCTCCCTAAGGATGCTGTATACCAAATATCAAAACATTCCGACTGCTGGGTCTGAACAAGAAGGTTTTTAAAGAAAATTCCTCATACTGAACTAAGTTTTTAAAGAAAATTCCTCATATTGAACTAAGTTTTAATTCGGGCTCCCACAGGGAGCCCAAATATGAACCCAGAGACTTGGCTTGAACAAACGTGAATCTCACCCCCAAGGATACTGCATACCAAATATCAAAAGATTCTTACTGGTGGATGTGAAGAAGAAGATTTTTAAAGAATGTTCCTCATATTGAACTAAGTTACAATTCAGTCTCCCACAGGGAGCCCAAATATGGACTTAGAGACTTGGCTTGAACAAATTTGAATCACACCTCCCTAAGGATGTTGTTAACCAAACATCAAATCATTCTGACTGCTGGATCTGAACAAGAAGATTTTTAAAGACAATTCCTCATATTGAACTAAGTTATAATTCAGGCTCCCATAGGGAGCCCAAATATAAACCCAGAGACTTGGTTTGAACAAATGTGAATCTCTCTCCCCCAACCCCCCCCCCCCCCCCCCCCCCAAGGATACTGCATACCAAACATCAAAAGATTCTGTTTGGTGGATATGAAGAAGAAGATTTTTAAAGAATATTCCTCATACTGCACTAATTTAAACATTTGGGCGCCCATGGAGAGCCCAAATATGGACCCCAAGGATTTGATTTCAACAAACATGTGAAACAATCTTCCAAAGATGTTATATGTGAAATTTGAAAGCCTTTGGAGCGGTGGTTTGGGTGGTTTGGACTTAGCATTTTTTTTCGAAGTCCCCAAAAAGTACCCTATGATAAAACCAATTGCAATTTTTTTTACCATTCCATTCTGTCGGTCCTGAGGAAGCTTCACACCAAATAAGAATTCTCAGAGCTGTGTAGTTTTGGAAATATGGGCGTTTGAAATTTTTCTATTTTTAGTTCCTGTGGTTCCCATGGGGCATTTTGAAACGATTTTCGCATAAATCAAGTACTTATGCCCCATTAATACTTCATATCAAATTTGGTTCCAATCGTCCTCTTGGTTTGGAAAATAGAAATTTTGGGCGGGACAAAAAATCTTGTCCCTCCCGTAACGATAACAAATATTGCCCCTCAAACTTCTCTTGACACAAACTTGAGTCTACACTTCAAAAGGAAGCTGTATACCAAATATCAAGTCTCTGCTACAGCTGGTTCATGAAAAGAAGATTTTTTTAAAAATTGAGGCATTTTGGCCCCACCCCCCCTCCTCAATATGAGCAGAAACCCAATTTGAAGAAAAACCCAAATGCCCCTATATAACCACTACTCATGTGAAATTTCATTTAATTTTTGCCAGTGGTTTGGGAGAAAAAGACAAAGCACCACATTCATGACGGACAAAGGATAAAAAGTGATCAGAATAGGACCCTGACTTTCAGTCAGGTGAGCTAAAAAAGGTCCTGGGGGGAAGAGAGAGAGAGAGAGAGAGAGGAGGAGAGAGGAGAGAGAGGAGAGAGAGAGAGAGAGAGAGAGAGAGAGAGAGAGAGGAGAGAGAGAGAGAGAGAGAGAGAGAGAGAGAGAGAGAGAGAGAGAGAGAGAGAGAAAAGAGAAAAGTATAAAAACAAATTCAAGTAACAAGAAAAAAGAAAAAAAAATATCTCCCAATACTAGTGGAAAACAAAAAGTCGAACCTGCTTCTTCTTTGAGAGAAGAAGTGGAAGGAAAAAGAAAAAATGTGCAAACAAAATAATGGATTTCATCGACTTACTCATGGCTGAACTCCAGAATGACAATGATAAGAATAATATGGGGGATATCAAATCATCAGAATGATATCAAATTGAACTGAATTTTGAAGCTTCAATGGACACTAACATGACAGTACACATTTTTAATTCCATGCTTTTTCCCAAATCTCAAACGCATTTTGTAATTTTTTTAAAAATATTTTTAAAATCGTAATTGACTTACCTTACATTTGAAGGAGATGGACTAGTTGTATACAATCTGATCAAAAACTCCTGTTCCACTCCTTGATCGTGGGTTGATGGTAGGACTAAATATTTTCCTGGACTCACTGAATGTCTGTACGTCACTTGAAGTTCTGGGGTGTATACAAAGACATTCTCTCCTTGTTGTTCCACACATATATCTATACCATCACTAGATTCTCCAACAACCTGTAGTTATTGATAAACACAGTACAAATCATTTTTAACACTCATGGACACAAGAAGTCTAATATATACTGGGAGCATTATTCCCAGACACCTCCAATGTCGACTGACAAGAGAATTGAGAGCAAAAGGAGGAAGAGTGAAGAGAACCTGCTCTAGTTGGGGCTTCGGACTGTCTTCTTAACTGTTTGAGTGCCAAATTATTTTTGTTCATCAAAATTTGTTTACATGAATTTGCCTTCTTACAATTTATGATGGAGTGCCTACAGACAAAACTAAAGGTACTGTGAGCAAGCTCACAAAGTGATACCCCCCCCACTTCAGTTGTAGCCTTTTTGGTGCATTAAAATGTATAAGTTAGATTATCTCCCTTGGAAATGTCAGAATGGAATTATATTGCTTCATGCACATCTTCATATGGAGTTCTTCCATTGTGTAAAGTTTCATAACAATTCTTCAAATGGTTTAGGAGGAGTTGCACTTATAAGGATGGACAGATGGACAGACATTCTAACAAATGACTACTTATGTGGCTATTTTATGGACATATTAGGTGGCTAACCTAAAACACATGTCCAACATAATAAAACAGGTTTTTGGGGGGAAAATTTTGGGGTGGGCAGCTAACCCTAACCCAACCCAACCTGACCCATAACCCTACCCACCCCTAACCCTAGCCACATAACACTAACACCCCTTCACTGACCCCACCCCACTCCTATAAGCCACCGTGGAATGCCCTAACCCTACTCTACATTTATCCACTCCCCCCCCCCCCCCCCCCACAATAAGAGATTCTGTTACGTGGCTAAGCCACATAACAGACTTTAACCACATAAGTATCCTGTTTTACTAACTCGTAGCCACCTAAGTAGTCATTTGTGTGTGTGGACAGACAGACGGGCAGACAGGGTGATTCCTATATACCCCCCCCAAACTTTGTTTGCGGGGGGTATAATAATTTATCTTCCAAAATAATATGATGCCCATCCGGAGAATATGTGGCATTTAAGTTGTAGTACCTGCACTTCAGAATGGAGCCCAAATGTGGACTTCCTGAACTCAATCAATTAACTGGTAGAGTGCCGGAAGCCCAAATTTGGGCTTTATTCTGAAGTGTCGGGTACCGTAATTTAAAAGCTTCATATTCTGTGGATGTGAATCATATTATCTTTAAAGTGATATTATTTTTATATGTTAGGATTTGCCTTGTTAAAGAAATTTTCAGGACTAAAATAATTTAGCACTTTACCAGTTAACAGCAGTTGATTCTTCATGTGCTCAAACTGAAGGGATGCTGTTATTGAAAAGTGTTGGACTGGGTAAGGATGTAGATTGTAGCATTGCACACTGTTCCAAGGGCAGTCTTATTGGCATTCCATGAAGGACTTAATCAAAACAGTGGAAGATGGGTACCCACTTTGACTTGAGCTCTTATAATGAGCAACATTCTCACAATTAAGGTGTTGAAATGCCCACTAAAGGTATCACAAAACTAAATATTTTCCCATAGGCAACCATTTTTGGAATTCAAATATCTTTGTCAAGTTTAGCCCTTCAGACAACTTTTTCTGACACAAAAACAGAGGGGTCATGCCAGAAATAAGAGAAACAAGAGGCCCCACAAGTCCTGGAGTGCTCACCTTGAACAGAACACAATATAAACAGAGTCCAAGAATGAGTCTACATTAAGCAATCCATCTCCAAAGGATACACTGTCAACCCTTGAGCTCCTCAGGAGTGACAAGAAAAGTCCGAGCATCATGCCTTTTCTTCAGCTGATCATAATGTAAATGTGGAGCACCCCCACAATAAAGCCCCTTGATACAACCTGTGTGGATTAATCTTAGTTACACACCTCTAGAGGGTACTGAATACAAAATTTCTAATTCTTCAGCTACATGGCGAATTCCGGCTCCCATAGGGAGCCCAAATATTAACCCCGGCTCTCGATTTTAACAAAGTTGAATCTGTCCTCCCTGCAGATGTTGTATTCCAAATATGAAAGCATTCTGATTGTTGGATCTGAAGAAGAAAAATTTCAAAAAAATTTCTTCATATTGCACTAAGTTAAAATTTGGGCCTACCATAGTGAGCCAAATATTAACCTACGGACCCGTTTTCTTGAATCTGACCCCCCCCCCTCCCCCCCCCCCACCTTAGAGAGATGTTGTATACCAAATATGAAAGCATTCTGTCCAGTGGATCTGAAGACAAAGATTTTTTTAAAAATTTCCTCATAAGGATCTAAGTTAAAATTTGGGCTGCCATAAGATGCCCAAATATTAACCCAGGGAATCAATTTGAACAAACTTGAATATGACTCCCCTAAAGATGTGGGAAACCAAATATGAAAGTATTCTGACAAGTGAATCTGAAGAAAAAGATTTTTGAAGAAATTCCCTCATAACTTAATTTATTTCAGGTTCCCATATGGAGCCCCAATTTGCTGCCCAAATATTAACCCAGGCACTCAAATTGAACAAAGTCGAATCATAGGAAGCCCAAATATTAGCCTAGGGACTTGGTTTGAACACTCTTGTATCTGACCCTCATAACAATGATGTATACCAAACATTAAAAGATTCTGACTGGTGGTTCTGAAGAAGATTTTTAAAGAATATTCCTCATATTGCCCTTAGTTAAAAATTCGGGCTCCTGTATTGAGCCCGAATATGAACCAATAGGCTTTATTTTAAACAAACTTGTATCTACTACCCCCCCCCCCCCCCCCCCCCCCCATGAATGCTGTATGCCAAATATCAAAAGATTCTGACCACTTGTTCTGGAGAAAGGATTTTTTAAAATTTTTGCAAATATGCTGACTCAACATTTTTCTGATGCCCTCTACAGAACACCCTAACATAACCGATGGCAATTTTTTACCATTCAATTCTACTGGTCCTAAGCATGCTTCATACCAAATAACAGCTCTCTGTTCCGTGTGGTTTGGGAAATATGGGATTTGAAAATATTTCTATTTTTAGCTCCTGGGATTCCCATGTGGATGCAGGAATTTTTTTTTTTCACGAGTCAAGTACTTATGACCCAATAATACAACAGACCAAATTTGGTTCAAATCAAACCATCAGGTAAGAAAATAGAAATTTTGGGCGGGGCCTAAAATCTTACCCCTCCCATTACAAAGCCAAATATTGCTTCACGAACTTTGTTTGAACAAATTTGATTCTACACCTCAAAAGGAAGCTCCATAACAAATATCAAGTCATTGAACCCACTGGTTCATGAGAAAAAAAAAAAATTTCCCCTACTCCACCTCCCTATGGGGCTGGGCATGTTGAGTTGAACAAAAATGCAATGCCCATCACTCACACAAACTTCACTTGAATTGGCCCAGTGGTTTTGGAGGAGAAGACCAAAACATGGTGTTGACGGACGACGGCAGACGGCGGACGGATAGGGATGAGATTAGCTCAGCTTGACTTTGTCAAGGTGAGCTAAAAAACTGACATGAAGGGAAGTACCTGCCACATGCACATATTTTTCAGGGAATTCCCTGCAAAACACACAAAAAGTAAAATGTATTTTTAGGTCCAAAAGTCATCAAATCACCCTCTTTTTATATCAGGAATATTCAACAATAATACAAGATGTCAATAGAATGTTTCAAACATTTAATGAAACAAT